>CM033434.1:15475000-16725000 GCA_019425775.1 Rafetus swinhoei
CCATTACAGAACAGAATTACTATGCATCTTTGATAGATTAATGACACCAATGAGAAATTCATTATTTTCCTTTGAATAACAACTATAACACAGGGCCAAAAATATATATTTATTATACCTTACACCAGGGGTTCTCAAACTTTGTGATACCGCAACCCCCTCTAAGTTGCTCATGACCCCTTGGGGGGTCGGGACCCACAGTTTGAGAAACGCGGCCTTACACAAGAAATATAGGGCTTGAGACTTCTGACAATCAGAAGTCTTTTGCTTTCATGTAGGTTCACCCTCCGTATTCTATTGACAATTAAATAGAACATTTAGTTGTCCTACATAACCAACTCTTTCAACATCTGTGCTATTGAGCTCATACACAACTTTAAATAAGAAAAATTCTTGACAATGACTGTAGCAGGTAGGCTCACACGTTGTCTTTGGTTCATTGATGCGATAGACCTCCCTGTGACATTGGGCCTCTAGTCCACGGTTCCTCCTGTGTGGTGTTTTCCAAGTCTCAATCACAGTGACTTCTGTGAAGTTACAGGAAATTGGACTGAAATCCAACCCATAGATCCAGTCTGGATTCCCCTCAACAGCTCTATCTCCTCCGTACAGAGCTGAGCTGGATCTGACTGATGCTCAGCATGGCTGAAGTTTTGTATCCTAGAGAGAACTCACTATTGATTAGTCAGGAGTGTGCAACTTCTAATTAAGGGCATATGTGTGCACAGACAGGAATGTCTGCCCTTAATGAAGCTTTCCACACCAGCTTCAAAACAGCTAGTGAGCCGAGTTTATGACTTCCTGAACTCCTTCTACTGTGCTGAAATAGCAGCTCCTTTTGTGTGGTCACGCCAGGCTCCATACTGCCACCGTGTCTGAGAATGTATCTATATCAACTCAGGGCAAGTACAAACAGCTGCTGTAATTACAGCAACAAGGTGTTTCCATTTGTTTGTTGCTGAACATCATGGAAAAAGAAAAAGGTGGTTACACCAACATTTTACACTCTTCTCCAATAGTCTTGTGATTTCACTTCTCTGATATTGGTGAGAATTCCTTCTCATCTCAGTGAAGGTCTGAGTCAGGTTCTAGGTGCTAGGATGTCTCTTTGAATAAATATCCATGCAGCTATATGCACCAGATATGCTCCCCTGCCCCAATTTTGAAAACCTTTAATTCAAGGGGGATCCTAGAGCCAGCACAAATTAAATGTTCCTAATAAGTTCTACGTAAACCTTTTGATCTCTTATGTGACACATAGACCTTCTGCTAAGCCTTTGCACAGGTATGAATAGTACCTTCATAGGTTCATGGGACAGCTACAAATATCTGCAGAGGGCTTGTGAATAGACAATTTTAAGAAACACTATTGTATAACTTAGGTGAGTCATGGCAAAAATAAATGAAGTGGGAATATTCATTGAGACCAGCAACTGATTTGCTTCTACAAACTATTCCTTGAACAGCTAGAAATAATGATTTAAAAAAAAATCTTATTCACAAGGAATTCTTGATCAGAGAAGAGTTAAGTTCACTAGATACATTACTTTCAAAGAATAAATTACCAACTCGTTGTCTAAGTGAACTACAATAACACGGTATATACAAACTGTTTTTTCAATAATAATGAGATTGCTGGGGGCAGTGTTGTTTTTTTTAAAATTAGCTTTGTTTCCCAACATTTCTTTTATTCACAAAGAACATTTGCTTACTTTTATAGCAAAGAGATATTTGCTATTCAAGCAAATAAGAAAAATGGTTTCAGATGCTGCACTTTTATTTGTTGAAGCTTGAGCACACAGAGTGACAGCAGTAAATTGTTTTAATTTGCAAAGAATTCTTTCTGTGATTACTTTGTTTTGCTACAATTTAGACCTGCCAGCTTGGAAATGGCTATTTAAAGGTTTGGAGAGGTTGTCAGCATTGTTTTATCCCTGCATAAGCTTATATTAGTGTAGGTTGCTTTCACAATCAGCTTGTATCTTGAAAGCTTAAGACACCTTGCTTTACTAAGCAACATAGATATCTAAGTGAATATTTTCCACTTGGCTGAGGCCTGGAATCTCTTTCTGATGGCTCATGGTGCCCCTGTAAAATGCCTGGGTATCAAATGAATTGTGCCCACCGTTCAATTGCTGGGACTACCTCTAAAAATGTACCCCTCAAGGTTTACATAACATTTAAACATAGCAACTGAGTCTGAAGTGTTTTCTTTCATGTTCCCTGACAGGAAAAAAAGCATTGTGGCAAAACTGATATTTTCCCACAACCATCTCTGGCCCTGATCCTGTCAAGAAACTGGAACGATACCATGTCAGTTATATGATGAATTACAGCTCTAAAAGGATAAAATTCACTTGTGCTGCTCTGCAGCCTGTCTACCACATAACTCCCATTTGAGCCATCTCTTGTGGATTTTGAGGGGCCTTATGTGAAACAAGACTTGTATGAGGCTGCTGTAGAACGATAAATTTCACCTATAGTGAATACTTGCGGGCAAGCCATAATGGGTTTTTACAATCAAATAATAAACGTATCAGAGGAAATTGTGATCTGCTTAGGGATAGACCATAAGTAGAAAAAAAGAGTTCATTTAATAAATTACTGCATATTGTTTACTTAGCTCTCATTAGAAGCATGGAGGAGCTTACATTTGATGAGAAACTGCATGAAATAGTATTATTCTTTCTTTGAAAGTAGAAGTGGCTAAAAATGTGCAAGATTATTGGACAGGAAAAAAAAACACTTAATCCTTTTAGTGTCTTTCAGAAATCAGAACAAACCATTTATTCAAACCCTGTTTACTTAATCTGATCTCTAACATACACCTTCTGTTATTTTTATTGTTCTGTCAGTGAATGTGTACTAGAAATGGGCCACACACTGCCCTGTGACAGACTAGATTTCTTATCTGCTTCCACTTTCAAACTTAGGTCCTTCTCCGTATTTATGACTAATTTATTAATTTCTATACTGTCTTGCTATTACAGTTTAGATAAGATGGGTGAACCTACAGCAAATGGGAGAGTTGGTGAGTTGCACCTAGTCGACATTGCATGTCAGAAAGAAATAAGCCTATTTGCAAGTATTCTCAGTTTACAGCCTTATGGTTTACAGTCTCAAACTCCCGGCCCATAGGTCACCCCCAGCCGGAACGATCGTGCAATCCGGCCCAGGAGTCCAATACCAGCCACCAAGTTCTGCCCCTTCCTGCCAATCCCCCCAATCTGCTTCCCTGAATCCTGCTGTCATGGAGAGAAGGAGTGAGAGGCTTGACAACTGCTACCATGCCAGCCCTCCTCCCCCCTCCCGACCCAGATGATCCCTGAAGCTGATCCTCCAGGGAATGGGGTGCCATGAGGGGAGATGGTGGAGTGATGGTGGGAAGAGATGGGTCTTGGAGGCTAGTAATGGACAGCCCTCCTGCCGTCTACTGCACTGGACTGTACAATCACTCCAGCCAGGGATGGCCTGCTGGTGAGGAGTTTGAGATCCCTACTCCAAACCTTGAGAGAACTTCTGGAGTTGATACATGTACATCTACAGTGTTTTAAACCTTTATTTTCAATCTCAGATTCTTCCTGTGCCTACTATTTAGTCCTCCTGGTGTTATCTCTGCTCACTGCCATTAGTATTTACACCCGTTGTTCCACATGAGACCACTCATACAGTAAAATGTCCTTCAGCATGAGTAAGGGCGGCAACATCTGGTCCTCTGCTTACCCCTACTGTTGTGCTGATAGCATTGTTAGGAACTGCCGCTTACATCTACAGAAGTTTTAGGCATTGACATGAGAATAGTTCCCTACATAGTCAGCCAGAATTCACTCTTGCTTTTACTTTCTTAGAAAGAATTCTTTAGGAACTAAATTTTTCACTTCTACAAACCCACGGATGCCAGCATGCATTTATGACGTGGACTACAGAGAATAAAACCCCTGTTAGCAAGTCTTTTTATAAAATAAACAAGCTGCTTGAGCAGCAAGTTTCTCTTCGGTCCTGAGATAAGATCTGTCCCAACTTTCCAACTGATATGTCACACTAGGTAATTTTATTCACATTGATGGGTATATTGTATGATTCAGGTGTGCATCTTCTAACCAGGAACTTAACAAGGATTTCAGTAGAATGTATGCAGTCAGGAGATTCTTTTTAAAAAACTTTCAGAGGGTGATCCCCTTGCCAGGGAAAGTTCTTTATTACTTTGCACTAACTGTATATAACAAGTGAAATGAACTGAGGTTGAGCCATCAGGCACAGCCCTGAGCATGGAGTGGAGTGGAGCTGCACTGTTCCAGGAGGCACAGCAGGTATGCATTCAGTCAGTCAAAGGCACATTTCTCCAGAGTTTTCTTTTTCCAAGAGGGGAATAGAGAATACACGGCATCAGCCATTTAAAGTGATTTCCAAAAGGATGGAGCTGCAGCTCCGCCTATTCCTCATTCCTAACCTATTCTCTCTTTCTCTGACAATTTACTTTTGAAAGGGAGTATCGGACGTGCAGCCCGTACTGTCCCACCACATAGTCACAACTGATCACAACTCAATGAGGTCTCACATAGGGTATGTCTAGACTACATGGCTCTGTTGACTAGTTTACCCGGCATAGGCAAAGAAGCGGGGATTTAAATAATCCCCCGCTTCATTAAAATAAACATGACCGCCGCGCTGTGCCGACGATCAGCTGATCCGGCACAGCGTGGCAGTCTAGACGCGGATCTGTCAGCTGGGGAAGCCTTTACCGACCGATGTCTTATGCTTCGTGAAACAAGGTTTACAGGATTGGTCGGCAAAGGCTTCTCCAGCCAACAGATCCGCATCTAGACTGCCGTGCTGTGCCAGATCAGCTGATCGTTGGCACAGCGTGGCGGCCATGTTTATTTTAATGAAGCGGGGATTATTTAAATCCCTGCTTCTTTTGCATATGCCGGGTAAACTAGTTTACATGGTTCCGTCGATGGAGCCATGTAGTCTAGGCATACCCATAGATGCATAGGAATGTTGAATGGGGGCCTGTCACACAGGGGCCTCCCTCCTTACACATTGCTCTTTGCAAGCAGTCCTCACATACACTCCACTGGAGGTCCAATACTGTGTGCATCATTAATCATTTCTTATATAAGCTCATGTGCTCACAGCAAAAGGCTTTCCCCACGATTTGACCTGATCACAAAGCACAGGGTAAAAAGAAAAGAAAGAGATCTCAACTTTCTGAGATCCTGGGCTTCTTTACTTTTCCTTCCAGTCTCCCCCACTCCTCTCTTGTTTCCTTTTTAACCATATCCAGCTAATTAACTGAATGCCCCAATTAACTGGCTAATCACCCAGTCTTTATATATCTCATTTTGGCCCCTGAGGGGAAGCTTACAGGGTGGTTGAGTTACAGGGTCTAATTCATGGAAATAGAGCATAATCTAACCACTTTTTTTTTTTTTTTTGCAGACCACTTGAAAATTGCTGAGGGTCTTAGCGGACCACTTAATCATCTTTCCAAATGTGGTTTGTGCCATCAGCTAAGTATTGTAAAGTGCATTGGATAGAAGCACTATAACAGCCCTGAATAACAAATAACATTTTTGTTCTACGAATAAAAGCACAAAACTCATTTTTGTATCAGCAGAGGTGTCTCCCCTGCCTTATCGGCCACAGAGATGAGGGCCATCTCTCCTTGGTGCCTCTTTCTCTGGGTGAGGATAAATGAGGAAAGTTGCCTTTTTCTCTGGGTGCCACAGCTGTGCACCTCCCAAATCCCACCCCTTGTCACCCCACTGCCCCACCCACTTTACCCCTAAGGCCACCTCCTCACCTTACATGTGATCATCTAGGGTCCAGGAACCTAATTAGCAGAGCCGTGCTTGAGAGCCACTAATTAGATGGACAACCTTTCTCATGTGCAGCTGCCCAGGTGCACATCTTAGAAGGAATTATCCATGGACTGCCTGAATGGAGCTCACATACCTCCCTCATTCTACCTAGTGCACAGGTTCTCACACTGGTGGTCCATGGACCATAGTGTGAGAACCTGTGCACTAGGTAGAATGAGGGAGGTATGTTACATCTTACATGTATATTAATCTAAATGAATATATGTAAAAAAGACAACTCCAATGCAGGGATACACTATTTGTTTTAGTCTAGTTGCCCACAGATATTGTGCAGATGAAGCCTAAAATATTTTATTCCATTGGGTTTGTGAAAGTAACACGCACTAAAAAAAAAAAAAAGAAATAAAACACTAATAATATAGATCAATGAAGAGTAGGAGCCTAAATTCCCTGATGCTAGTCATTATTGATATGTGGGACAGACAAAGCCAAGAATATCGGATACCATGAATGGCCAACCCTAGTCAGTTATAACAAAATATTACCTCTGCCAAAATAAACCCAGATCAATGGGTGTTTGAAACAAAACGAATTAGTCTGTTTACCAGTATGGCAGTCAATTAAACACTATGCCTCATGCCGTCAGTATCAGATGTTGGACTGGACATCTGCAGCAGCTGCTGCAACGGGTGCAGAAGGAAAACAGAATGCTATTTCTTATTTAGATAGGGGTTCATGCTCCACTGGACCCACAGTGCACAATACTACTGTGAATCAGCAATAACAGATTGATTGAAATGCTGCACAGCCTTTCACAGGGATTAATTTTGGACTTTCTAAAGAGGCAGATTAAAAGAAGGATTGACCACCTTCAGTTACTGCATGTACGTGGATAGGTATATAGCAGAGGAAGGCACAGACAACATATATTAACTCTAATCTATAGAAGAAGGCTCCTCTGAATGGTGTTAAATTTTAAAACCAAGCATGCATTTATTTTCACTTATTGCGTTTACTTCGAGCCATTATGAAAGTCTATATTCTTCCCACTCCACGAATGGAGATCTACATTATCAGGATTGTTTGTTTGTTTAAAACAAGTGTAAACTTGAGATTTCATGTAGGATAATCAGGTTTGTTTGTCTGGTATCAAGGGACAAGAGGCCCTCTTGGAAAATCTCATGCGCTAAGATTGCACGTGTGTGTTTTGTAGATGAGGAGGGAGTCGGGATAGGAAAGAGATTTTGTGTATAAAATCCCAAGCTTAGCATCATTTTCATTTTTTGACTGGTGTAGTTTAAGTGCAGTAAAGCCCATATACAGCAAAGCTTCTTACAATTTCGTAATGAAAGATTTGAACAGTTTCATTACATTTGATGGTCTCAATTCTTGTTTGGGGTGGTAACAATCATAACATAAGGACTAGAATCATTGTTAAAGTACAAAATACTTTGTACTTTGTGCTGTGTATATAGAAATATCTTGAGTTATACCCTGAACTAAAAATAGCTTTTCACTATCTTTTAAAAACAAAAACTGAGGATATCACAATTACATTACAGAAATACATAATAATGAGAGAGTTAAAAACTTGGACTGACATTGTTTCCAAAATTAAAACTAATAACACCAACTGTATATTGATCACGATCTCCTACATAATTCGGAATTTCTGTGCATTACTTATCTGTTAATCAAAGTCACCTTTCTGGTAACCTTAACTGTTGGAATATATTTTCTGTTTAAGTGTCAATACAAGTCAATAGAGAAGGTCACCGAGTCTGCTTCACAGTTCACACAGTGTCCTTTATCATCATCATAGTGTATTTGCTGAAGAGCCAAACAACTGAAGGACTAAGCAAAATCAGCAAAACGGGCATCCTTGGAATTGCAAAAACATTAATTTCCATTAAAAATAGAGCTTGTTGACAGATAACATGAACTAGAGAAACAGTGATAATTACAGTGGGGATGAGATACCAGGTACACTTGTCCTGCTGTAACTCAATACTGTTACAGCGGACATGGTACAACAGCGGTTCTTAAACATTTGTACTGGTGACCCTTTTCACACAGCAAGCCTCTCAGAGTGACCCTCCTCTTTATAAATTGAAAACACTTTATAATATCGTTACACCATGGTAAATGCTGGAGGCAAAGCAGGGTTTGGGATGAAGGTTGACAGCTTCAGGTGATGAAGGTGGCCCCCATTTTGTAATATCGCAACCCCCCTAAGGAGTCCCAACCCCCAGTGAGGGAACCCTTATGCTACAACAAGTTGGTGCTGATGTAAGACTCGCCCTCCCCAGAGCACAGTATGGAACTGCAGCTGTTCTACTTTGGCTTCCCCACTACACTCTTCACCCTACAACAGCTGCCTATATAACATGGCCCTCTGGCCAAGCCAATTGAGAGAGTTTCAAACCTCTAGAGAAGGAACAGAAGCACCTTCAGCCCAGCCAGAATAAAGGGACCTTCAGCCCAGCCAGACTCAACATCCAGATCACTTCCACACAGGCAGGGCTCAGCTGCAGCAGCCTGTCTCAGTACCCACCAACAGGCGCTGGCTCAGATCCTCCTAACAATCCAGTCCAGGTCCCTCCTACAAAAGGCTCAGGTCTGTACAATCCTCACACAGATCCTGGACCTCAACCAGGTTTGTTGCTCTGGGTGGGAGGGAGCAAGCAAGCAGGCAGTCTAATTTCCTCTAGTCTGCCCCAAGCTGCTGGGCTTTCTTCCTCAAGACCAATACCCCAGTGCAAGCATAGCAGGATGGGGCTAACTAAATGGGCTCTCTGGCCCCGGGTGTCCTGGACCTTAGAGAGTCAAGCAGCCCTGTTACAGAGTTCCAACAACATCTGGGGGAAATATGAATGAGGGGAAATAATAAAACCATAGTGTTACTTAGTTGCATTGTACAATATATACAAAATTCCTTTCCGTCCCATAAGGCAAGGAGCCTTTTTACTTAATTAATATTCTTCTCCTCCTGTCACCTAAATGCAATGCCAACCAAACACAAGCAGAGTGTCTGACTGTTATACCTTCACTGTCTAAGCATCCTCCCCTATCCAGCTTTACTTTCCACACCCTGTTCTTTTATACAATCCAACCACACTCTGTCTCCACTGTTACCCCAAAAATATTCTCACTGGAGACCACCCAGGGTTACACTAGTATGGGTTTATTTCCACTAAGTAGAACTAAAGAGGAGAAAGCAGCTACCAAAGGTTTAAGCTAAAGAAGATAGAACTCTCTCTCTCACACACACACAGACAAGCAAGCAAGCACACACCCCTCCATTCATTCACTCATTCATACCCATTCATTCCTGCCCTCAGGCAATCACACACTTACACAGACATATGGGTTGCAGAAGGAGCCAAGGCATGTGGATCCTGGAGGGTCTGTCTGCTCATCATGGCTGGGGAAGCTGGTCAGGAGGAAAGACACTGGAGGGGAGCTTCTCAGGATCAGTGGAAGGAAAAAAGAGAGTCTCACATGTGCTTCTTCTCTTTATATAGTGTCTGAATGGCTCCTGTGACTCATTCACCTTGTCATCAGGGAGCATGCCCAGACTTCCCTTTATCCAGCAGAGAGCATGCCCAGACTGTGATGACTCATTGCCATGTGGGCCATTGTTCCAAGCCTTCTTCAAAGACACTCACACTCTCTCTCCATTCACTCAGGGGAGACTGCAGCTTAGGGGAAAGTTACAAGCAAGGTGGCTGCATGTTACAAAGTTTACAAAGTTGCAATTTACAGTAAGTTTGAGAGTTACACAGATTACAAAGATTGACAAGGATCACAATAAGTTGCAGTTTAAAACCTTAGACCTTACAGTTTGGTATAGCTTTAGAAAATCCATGTATATAAATCTAGTGAGCTCAGGCGGAGGCTTTTTTATGCAACACCCACACTAACTGGCAATGGAGAGGAACTGGCAAGAGAAAGAGACATGGGTGGTCGGTGAAGATAGAGCTGGGGGAGGCAAGCCTGCAGCCCCACCTCCAGCACTGCCCCTTCTGCTGAGGCCCTACCTCCTCCACCATGGGGAGGCAGGGCAGTGCGCTGCATGCACACCCGACCCGACCATGGGGAGGGGACGGAAGAGGACAGACATGCAGTGCAGACCCAGTCACCCCAGTCCCACAGCACTGGGGAGTGAGGAGGGTGCATGGCGCTGCCCCAGCCCTGGAGCACTGGGGAGGGAGGAGGGTGTATGGTGTGGCCCCAGCCACCCCAGTCCCAGAGCACTGGGGAGTGAGGAGGGTGCACGGCGCTGCCCCAGCCCTGGACCACTGGGGAGAGGTGTGGCCCCAGTCTCCCTGTCCCAGAGCACAAAGGAGGGAGGAGGGCATGCAGCACAGCCCCAGAGAAGGAAGAGGGGCGTGTGGCCCAAGCTTCCCCTGTCCTGGAACTCTGGGGAGGGTGGGTGGATGGTGCACAGCTCCAGCCTCCCTGATCCATTGCACAGGGATGCCAGGTGTTTGGGGGCCACAACACTCCACCCCTAGTACATCTATAGTAGGCATTGTGGGGGCATCGTGTGAGCAGGGCCAGGCTGGCAGTTTAGGAAGGCAGTGCCTTCCTTTGCCTAAGATACTGGCTACCCATGGAAAGAGACTCATGACTCAAATGATGTCAGATGGGTTTACTTGTCCTTCTGTTGTCTGACCACTGACTAGAAGACTAAAATTTGCAGCAAGCTGTTCAGACTCTCCTTGACCAGGTTCAAGGGGAGTTTGTAGGACTATCAAGTTTTCTGGCTTCAGGAAGCTGGCACGCCCTACAAAGGTTTGCCACAGAGACTGGGAAGAGTAAATCCTCCAAGAGAAGAACTCTGAAGAAGTGCTTATATATGTGGTGTGCTATCTGCAGCTGGAGGGCCTCATGCTGCCCATTGGGGTTCTATGTGTGGCCCACAAGACATTTTGTTTACCGTTGCCCACATGCAGGTTTGCCTGATTCTACTGGTTTCCGTGTAGTATTTTCCCCTACTAAAGTGACAGGCACATATTGCAAGTGCACACGAAGTGAAGTATGTGCTGATTGTACATAATATTGACTGTGAGAGCCGTACACTTGTTCTGCATCAAATCAAAGTGCTGCTATAGTTCAATTGGCGCACCTCACAAATTCTAGATATGCAAGCACAGTTGGCAAAATACCCTATCCTGGGAGACTGTCTTGGTTATGACAATCTTGCCACCCAATGAGATGAAAGTGGGCCACTCATGCAGCCCAGTTACTTGCCTTGGTTGTCCATAGCTGGTATATATGAATACCTCCTGAATTATATTTTGCATTTGAACGGGTGGTAATAAAACTTGGGAAGGGAGCAATGAGGAGTAACGGTAGTCTGAATTAGGGGCTTTAGTTCGAACTACCTAGCCCGTGCTGCGTGTAGCCGCGGGCAGGGAGTCCGAACTACCAGGCATTTAAAAATGGCGGTGCCCGGGAACATGCAAATAAAGCCCGGGATATTTAAATCCCGGGCTTCATTTGCAAGTTCGAATGACTACATTAGCCACCGTAGTCCGTGTAGACATACCCAAATAGTGGCTAGTGGCTAGTGTAGACATACCCAAATAGACTAGTAGCACCTTAAAAACTAACAAAACATGTAGATGGTATCATGAGCTTTCGTGGGTGCAACCCACTTCTTCAGATGACAGGAGTATTAGAAGTCCAGATCCAGGAAGGTGCTACTAGTCTATTTGTTTTTTAAAAAAAAGTTGTTATTGACGATCTTTACAAATGTTTCTTGGGTGACAGATAAAACGTATAGATTGTCAGAAAGACAGATTTCATACATATTTTCCTTTAAGAAGTGTTAGTTACTCTTGTTCTCTCACAGATTTAATTCAGGTCAATAGAATCACAAAAAGATTAAACTCTACTCTGTACTGCAACAGAGAAGTAAGCTAATCTACACAAGGGAAAGGAATATACCTGACCTTGGACAATCCTGTCACATTAGCATACAGTAAATTTACCATTGTCAGGTACACGACAAGGCTTTAATGGTGCCCATTCAAAATCTGTGTTCGAAAGCATAGTCAAACACGTTGCACATGCAAGTAGATACAAGGAGCAGAACCCATAGGGCTTTCAGGATCTCTGACCAGATGCTGAGTACCTTAACTCAATGGAAGTTGAAGGCATGCAGTGACTTGCAGAAAGGCACACAGCAGTCTGTACAACTGATCCTAATATTTGGGGGTGGGGAGGGTTTGTTTTCTAGTTGAATTTTCAAAGGACCCTAACACAAATGATTTAGGCATCAAATCTCACTGACTTTCCCCAATCCTAGCCATCATGCGTAAAGGCACAAAACATCCAGTAGGAAGAACTCCAGAAATTCAAGTAGAAAGAGACAGGACATGATTGTGTGTTTCTGTATGTCTGTCTAAGTTTGTTCATTTATTCTTAAGAATAATTCTAGGTTAAGTTAAAATTAACATTTTGTAACTTGTATTTATGAATCTGGATGCATTTTTATTTTAATGTTGTACCTGTTATAGCAACACTCAAACTGCAACAGGAAATCTATAAAGAGCAGACTTCCCTAAAAGAAGTAAATATTCTACTTTGATTGTGCATTGATACCAGACTATGAAAATAAATGCAGGTATCCTTAAGTTTTAAAACCTTATCCGCACTGCAGGCTTTTATGCAGTGAGATCTCATTTTAATTAAACTGCCTTTCTTTGGTTCTGCAAAATCTGTGCTCATGGCCTGATGGAAGAAGCATTTAGTCAATTAACTATTTTATTAACCAATTGATTTTTTCTGTAGGTTCTTAACTCCTTGTACCTGTTAGGAATGGTTATGAAAGCTGAATAAATTGGTTTCTTTCATCTCTAAAAGGCAACAATAAATATTAAAACAGTTTGAACAAGGTTTCAGTGGGGAACCTAAAGACGAATACAAAATACCTGCCGTGTATTATACAATGTAAAATACTAACTGCTCTGAGCAGCACAGTATTTCAATAAATCATTTTGTCACACTGACCTTTATTAATATACCATTTCCCAATTTAAAGTATCAGACCTGCTGCTTTAAAAGATCGTTTGCTGTGAAAGACCTGAGGAGTCATCAGGTAACAAAATAATGATTTGTTATCCGTAGGCTTCACTAAATCAATATTTTAAGAGGAAACAAAAAAAAAGAGACAAAATTATCATAGGAGTCATTTAATTTTTGAAACTTATCTGGCATCACAAAAGGACAAACACACATTCCTGAAACAAATGGAAAATGTGATTTCTATTACCAGTTAGTGAACTCATAGGAAAAACAAACCACCACCACCACCAATTTCCATTTCTAGTAGATAATAGACTGCTTAATTTTATGGAACATCCTGCTGTTATGAAGTGTTGAAATGTTGAATGACAACATGGCATTATAAAAATGCAATTCACCACGCAGGTTGTAAGGCAGTAGATTTATTAGTTCCTTTGTATCAGGGGCCTAATTAGATAGATTATTGCTGTGTGTGTGAGGTAAGCATTTGTGCAGTGATAGAAAAAGATCCTCTTGCCGCAGTGTGTGCGTGTTCCTCCATAGAGTCCCATCATTGTTTAAATACAAAGGAATGAAGAAAACAGTCTTCAGCTCTAGTTAGAGATCCAGATTATGGCTGAGCTAAAAGTATGGCTTTTCAGTTGGAGGATGACTGTGAGCTAGGGTATCAAAATGGATTGAAGAACACTAAAATGACACCTTTGTGAGGCTTCTTTTGCTGTGAATGATAGGGATATTGTGTGATACTTTATACTCATGGATCTTTGAAATGTTTACTCATCCTGGGGCTCATCTCCACTTATCCTGAGATTGCTGCTCTTGAGATTGATCTCCCGGGATTTGATTTAGCTGGTCTAGTAAGGATCCACTAAATCGACTGCTGACGGTGCCCCCGTCAACCCCGGTACTCCACCAGGTTGTGAGGAGTAAGGGAAGTCAATGGGTGAGTTTCTCCCGTCAACCTCCCACAGTGACAATACCACAGAAATTTGATCTAAGCTACTGCGACTCCAGCAACACTATTCTCGTAGCTGGACTTTCTTCCCAAGAATAGACCTGGCCCCGGTTTTGGATACCACTCAGAACCAAGAAGTGCAATGACAAGGGGAGCAAAAATAAACTAAAAATAATGGTTTTGTGATACATTCCCCTTCCCTCACACAGCAGCTATCAACCCCTTCATCTGAAATCCACTTTAATAAGGAAGAAAGTGCCAAAAAAGTATATAGCCTGACAGAAGAGGGATATGCTTAGAGAGCAGTTTATTCAATGCTTTCACTGTGGGAAGTGTATTCACTTTATTCATTGAGCTGAAATCTCCAGCCTGTTTGCATTCCACGGACTATGGTATCTCCCCCACCCTGGTTACTGCTGGCTCTGAATATGAGTTAGCAACAGAGGCTGGAGAAGATGGGGCAGTAATTATTAAGATGCACCTGATGTTGCAGAACCCCAAGATTTCCCCTTTCCACATGTTTTTAAGCAGCCAGGTATATAGCTACATCTTAACCCCTGAACTGCCACTATCAGCATATTTTCTATGAAAGCAAAGGGATTGCTACATTCCACAGAAATATGACTGGGGAGGTGCTCTCAGTTCCTCCCACATTTATCCTTTCTCCCCTTTTGACATCACCTTCTTATTCCCCTCTGCACTGCTGCTGCACTGCAGGCAGGGCTCTCGGGGCAGCGCCTTCACTCAATTGCCTCACTCTCTGTATCTTCTTTGATGTTCCTAGCACCCCCTCACTCACTTACCACTCTCCTGCTCCTTCTGGTTCCCCACCCCCCGGCCCTCCAGCCAGTCCACCTCTGCCTGTTTCCTTAACCTAAATGACTACCACTGTTCTCAGGCACCAACTTGGTCATTTTCCTGTGGGTACTCAACCCCCTCTCCATCCCAGGCCATATCCCCAGTCCGTTCCTCCCCCCAAAACCCCACCCTGTGCCACCTCTTTCTGCTCCCTCCCCCAAGTGCAACTTTGCTCCGCCTTCTCCAATCAGTGCCTCCTGCCTGTCAGGGAACAGCTGAACATGGCAGTAAGGAGGTGCTGGGAAGGAGAGCGGAAGGAGCTGATTGGCAGGACTGGACGTGGTGAGGATCGCTCACATTTTCCCATGGGTGCTCCAGTCCTGGAGAACCCATCGAGTCAGTGCCTATGCCACTGTTTTCCTTCCATTCTCCTCCCTGTCTGCACCTCTTTAATATGGCTTTCTGTCCCTTCCAACTGCCAGAGAAATACTGTCCTCATTGTCCATCTGACCCTCTCACACATACCTCCTTTCTCCTTATCGCTCCACCCCATCTGATAAAAAAAATGGAATGAAAGGTTCAACATCAGCAACCATTACATTTAAATGCCCAATGAAACTGCCAGTACTTTGCATATTCAAATCCAATGTAATCAAAATAAAAGTTTATGCTCTACTTTCCCAGCATGTGAGATCTGTGACGTAGACAAGACATTGCAATGTTAGCAGTGATCGCATTAGGCAATGTCAGAAGTGCTGGAGAAACTTGATGTGCTGACATTTTTGAATGCACTCATCCTGCACCCTGTCTTGCCAATCCCAAAGCACTACAGGAGAAGCAAGGGATAATAAAGTTGATTGATTCGTGTTTGTCACTCATTTGAGTGCCTTCCACTTTGATGTTGCACACTATCCTTCTTTCACTGTCATTTCAAGTAACTGAAATTTCAAGGATTCTACAGAGTCCAAGCTGTTGGGTTGTCAGCTAGTTCAAAACATCTGCACAGCATGAGCAAAATTTACTGTCCTCTGTGCAAACTGTTTTGGTAGCTCTTTTATGCTCTGCTAGGTAATATTTTGTCTTTTCTCATGAGAAGAAAAGTTTGCATTGGATAGAATTGTTTCCATTTTGAAAAAAGAAACCGAAAAGCCTCAAATGCCATAGTACCATGTGGCCATGGGGGTTTACAGTGAATTTGAATCACTGCATAACCTTATTTAGTCTCACCTTCTTTTTAAAATCTTGGTGACAAAACAAACAAACAAACAAACAAACAAACAAACAAAAAACAACACTGGTTTCTGAAATTGCTAAGGTTAAAATGTGCCAGGGCTATTACATAATGAACCCACAAAGCATCATATTCTTACCTGATACATTAACAACATAACAATTTTTTTTTTTTGCAAGTCCAAAAGTTTTTTACCCATTGAAATGTTTAATCAATGAATCAGCTGGTTCCTATTGACTTGCATGCTATAAGAAAGTTTTACATCTGGACTAAATTTACCAGCCTAGGAGTTTTCATGGCATAGGGATTTAAAGAAACAAAAACTGGGTTTCTTCTTCTTCTTCTTCTTCTTTGTTATCTTTATTTACACAGCATGATTTGTTGCTGTCAGTCCAGAAGGGTCTTGATGGGAGACACAAGGTCACTGCAACTGAAAAGAGACATTTCACAAGTAGTTAGGATGAAAGAAAATCCCACTGGGCCTTTGGACATACAATTTCCTGGCTCAAGGGACTGAAAATAAATGTATCACCATCTGGAGTTGCCAGCCATAGTCTCATGAGGCTAAGTTAAACAGGGGAAGTGGAAGAGACCTCTGTCTGTCTGTCTGTCTGTCTATCTGTCTAAGAATTTGTGCATCTTTCTGCAACTCTATTTGCTGATATACACCCAACCTGGAGCCTTGCCCACCCCGCACAGGCTCCAGGCCACTGGGTTGGGGGTCATTCAAAGATGCAAGACAGTCCCCAGAGCCCTGTCTCTCTCCCATAGACAGCCTGCAGACTGCGGGGAGGGAGGTTGCTGGAGGCTGGGGCTGACCCCTGGAGCTCTACCCCTCCTCTATAGGCTGTAGTGGGCAGCTGAAGACCGGGGCTGCGGAGCTGGAGCCCCAGCCCCCTGGTAGAAGCCACCAGCTGGGGAGTGCTGCCTTGCCCCCCTCCCCTAGGAGGAGCCTCCGCCAAAGAAACACTGCCCTTGTCACTGTGGGCAGCCCTTATAATCTCTGAGCCTCGCCCTCCCAGCCTCCTGCCCTGAGACCTCTGCCCTGAGTCACCCCCCACTCCCTGTCCTGAGTCCTGTACCCCCCCATTCCCTGTCTGAGTCCTTCTACCTCATCCCTCTCTCCTGACCTGAGTCCCCCCCACCAAAACCAGTGCCCTGAGCCTCCCACCTCCAGCACTCTCCAACCCTGCCATAAGCCCTCCAACCCTTCCAGCCCCCTGCCTTGACTTCTGAATGCCCACTCCCTTTTCATTCTAGCAAAAGACAGGTAAACTGCAAATGCTGTCTACCAACAAGCTCTATCTAGTGTTTATATCACTTTCCTTCTTTTATTAATACAAACTTCTTTTTCTTCCTTCATCTTTGAAAAATGCAATCATTTAACTAAAGCATGTACATTTTCCTTTTATTTTCTACATAAACCCTAGAGACCCCAGGAATGCCAGGTACATCTGCCAGGCTTTGTCTACACTACAGCTTTTGCCAGCAGAGAGTATGCAAATGAAGCCCTGATTAGCATTTTGTTACGCTTCATTTGCATAATCTATTCCAAACCGTTTTTGCACAAGGGGGTTTTGCGCAAAATCAAGCAGTGTGGACGTTTCCTTTTTACACAAAAAACCCTTTTTGCCTAGAGGAGGCATAAGGATCTTGTGGAAAAAGGGTTTTCTGCGCAAAAAGGATACGTCCACACTGTTTTTGCGCGAAAACCCCTTGCACAAAAACGGCTCGGAATAGATTATGCAAATGAAGCAGAACAAAATGCTAATCAGCGCTACATTTGCATACTCTTTGCCGGCAAAAGCCATAGTGGTGACATAGTCCCAGTGTATTATACATACGTCATCAGTGACTTGGCTGCTACACATGAGGGGAGTGGTTCCATCGAATGTCTGCAGAAAGGTTCTCATTGACTTCAATGAGGCCAGAATTTCACCATCGAAATGTTTTAGGAGAGACCTTCTTATTTCACTTTCTTCAGAAAGTAAATAGTTGTACAGGTTGATGGATGTTTAAAGAAGGAAGATGGTGGCAATGAATAAGAAGGAATGGATTTTGCATTTGTCATTAAATTGCCTCCTGACCCAAAGCAAAGTTGATTTTAATTTTCCTTAGAGGTGAGAAAAATCCTTCAGGATTGGAGGAAACAAACACTGAGGTGTTGGTAGTTGGAATCTTAAGCCCTAAAGTAAGACTCAGAAGATCTGGATTCTCCTCATGGTTCTGCGACTGACTTCTTCTATGACTTTGGACAAGTCCTTGAATTTCATAGCTCCCCATCTTTAAAACAGGGATAAAAATATTTCCCTATTTCATCTGGGTGTTAGAAGAAAAAAAACATTAATGCGTGTGTGGTGTTGATACAATGAGTACCACAGAAAAGCCTATTTAAAATAACCTGTGATAGGATGAGCCCATCCCCTCTCGGTGGCAGGAAGACGTGGTAGCCCCGACGTCAGAGGATGTGCCTCCCGGCGCTCCCCGGCGCTGTTGCACATGCTCCGGCGGCCCAGCAGGCACTTTAAAAGTAGCACTGGAACCACTGAGCAGGGGGGAGGATGCAGAGGGCCAGAAGGAGCCAGAGACGGGGCTGGGCGGGGAGAGGAGAGGCCCAAACGCTGGCAGCCCCAGGAGGAGACTGCCTGCAACACTGGGTGAGAAGTATCCCGGGCAGGTAGAAGGGGGAGCGGCTTCAACCCTGGTGGACCCAGAGGAGCAGACCTGGAAGGCCCGGAAAGGTGGCCCCTGGGGAGGGGAGCCTGAGGCCGGCAGCGGGACTACACGGTCGCCCAGGGACCCACGGGAGTTGCTGACACGACCACCTTTGCCCCAGAGACCACGACGCCAGCCTCGGTGGGTAAGCACCATGATGGGGCCGGCGAGCAGCGGATGCCGCATTTAAGCAGTGTAGGAAGAAGCCCAGGACGGGAAATTACCATGGATGATTCCCTGAGAGGGGTGGTGAGTGTTTATCCACCACTCACCATTCGGGTAAGACCACAGGGTCCTACCCTTTTGGGGCCTGGGCTGGAACTCAGTTGAGAGGGAGGGCCCGAGTTCCCCTATCCCACAAGCGACTGGACCGCAGGCGGGGTCGGGCTTAGTCCCGCCCAGAGACAGAGACTACTCGGGCTACGGACCGATCAGCCCAGAGTCAAGCTATGGACATGGGGGACCTTACCCAAGGGGCGCTGGGTTGGAACTTTTAGAGTGCCAGCTGCCATAAGGCCTAACGGCTCCGGGGTTTGCAGGCCGCTGCGACACGGGCTCTGCCCACTGGTGCAAGCATGCCTGCACCTCGACATATGGGAGCCAAAATTAAACCCAGGACGGGGCCCCGATATCGTGTAGAAGGGTGACCCCGTCCCACACAACCATGGGGAGGGTGGTTGGGTAGGTGACAAACCACAGTAGTATAACAAGCCATTCATAGGTAAAAAGAATCATGTTCATGTTGGAGACCCAAGAGGTGGACAACAATGTACTCAAGAGACGGACAGCTTGCTGGAACTAACCCTTCACACCCTTTTGGAGGTACACCATGTGTCCTTCATACAAGGTAACTGAAGTGAACAGCTTTGTCAGCAGTCTCTCCAAAGCTTGAGGGGAAAAAACCCAATGATTTAAATTCCAAGAAAACTCCCCTAAAGAATAAACTGTGTTCAGACCTGAACTCCATGTCTGACCTTACACAAGTTCCAGTTGTGACCTACACCTGGGTCACTCCATTTAAAAACTGACAAACTTACTGAGGGATTTGGGGGAACTGTAGCTAAACCGTGTAAAGCCTCCCCTTATGAACTGAGAGAGCATTCAGTGGCCCACATTATACAACTAACCTTTAAACCTCTATGCAAGATCTGAGTTACCCACTTTAGCTTGATTTTGACTAATTCTTCCCAACATTAGTGAAATTTAGGGTATCAGTTTAATTAAGCAACTTAATAATGAGAGAATTTGACCTCCAAAAATAATATAATAGAATCATAATTGTTCAACTATGATTTCAGAAAATGTGGTACTTAAGCTTTCTGGATTTGATGTTGTGCTGAGCCTGCAGCCTTCTGTCCAATGTTGTCTGTCATGTTGTGTGACTGACTCAATTGGACATGATACATCACACAGTGAGGCAGTCATCCGCTAAAGTTAGAAAAGAAGCTCTCTCTCTTTTTTTAATGGCAGTAATGGGAGTCCTCTGAAGTCATCTGTTAAGATTAAAACTGCAGTTAAACTCCTCAGCAGAGCTCCCTGCTCTTCAAGCCCCCACAGTCTTACATGCTGCTGAGCCGCTGTCTAGCTACGGGACTTGTAAGATAGAACAAATCAAAAATATGTTTTTGCCTATGAGGCTCATGTTGAAAAGTGACCTTTACAAAGAAATCTGCCTAAATTCTCGCCACTGATCCCCTGGGAAATTCAGCTTGATTCAAACGCAAAATTCATCAGATCAGCTGAAACCTCAAGGTAACAATCCAAATGAGGTCACTGTATCATCATCTTGCTCTGAATTATTTTTTCAGGGAGGGTCAAGAGGGATACATAATGTCAGCATTGTGCAGTTTGACCACTGCTGACACACACACAAAGCTGAGATATGAACGGAGCCATACAAGACAAATTGAAGGGCTGTATTTTGCCTTTGACCAGCATATGCTGGCCCATGGATGTTAACTGTAGTTGCTTACATTGGGAATGAGGGGGAAGATATGGTTCTGAGTGACTTGAAGATAAAGAAGACTGAATGGAAAGGCAGAGGTAGGACATGGATAAGCTTCTCACTAGATAACTGTGGATAACAGGTGCTGAGCAGATTTGGGGTGTCTAACCCCCAAATAACAATACATTATTTTCCACTGATTTCCTGGCGATACTAGTTGCCTCCTGACTTATGATGTTATAGCTTTTAAAAGGCAGGACTAAAACTAAAATGTAGTTGGCTTACACAAAGGTGTGAGTAATTTGGCCTAGGAGATTAGCTATGGCATCTATCTGTCTGCACTGCTGTTTACCTATGACCATCATCTTCCTATCTCACTAGGCTTTTGATCTTCTTTTACTTTGCACTCCCTCACATGAGGTTACATAAGGTATGTCTACACAGCAGTGTTGTGTTGGAATAACTGACATTATTCTGAAATAACATAGTCTGTGTCTACACTGCAAGGAGCTATTTTGATGTAATGTCAAAATAATGTTGAGCTGGAGGACTTCTTACTTCAACTCCTGTAACCCTCATTTTATGAGGAGTAAGGGAAGTCAGAGAGAGAGTGCTCTTTCTGGGACTTCCTGCTGTGTAGGCAGTGCCAAAATAAGCTATTTCGACTTAAGCTACGTCATTGACGTAACTCATGTTGCGCAGCTTATGTCGACTTTACTCCTGCTGTGTAGAGGTGCCCTTCCTTTGTCTTATCATTCTCCTCAGGAGACTATAGCATAGTGGTGGGATTTGAATCTGTGTATCACAGTGGCAAGACTCATTGTGGTTCTTCTGAGTTCTAGCGGCGCGGAGCTCTACAGCAGAGAGGCAGCCACTATTTCTCTCTTGGGTCTAACTCTGTTTTGGCCAAGAGTGCTCTTTTGATTAGATAGCACAACCCTCATGATAAATCTTCCTGGGAAGAAAGGTAGCTTAGCCTCTGAGAAAGCCTCAGACAACTGATTGCTTAGTCTGGCATTGGATTAGGCATTTGCATGTTATCCAGTGCACTGAAGAGATGTGTCTGAGAGTATGCTTATATTCCAGCTCCATTCTGAACCAGCTTTGCTGGGCTGTTGTAGGTATTCTTACGGTCATGATCAGAAGGCATGAATTCAAGGATCTCTGTGGCTAGGTCTGCACTCACTGAGTGGAGACAGAACTTTGTCACCCATAGAAACGAGAAGGTGCTTCTAAAAGCTGTTGCTGTCTTGGTAATTCAGAAGCAATGTCAAAGCTGGATGGGCAGTCTGGTTATACATTCCGCAATTTCCCTATTTCACACAATGCAGTCTTAGCAAGCTTCAGCCACCTGCCCTTCAGCCAATCACTAATTTCACTGAGGCATTTAGGAAATAATGTTGTCTGCCCACGTAAAAGATACATATATCTGGTGTCTTTTGCCTTGCGCTGCTTCAGTTGCTTTCTTAGGCTCATTAGCATTTCTCGCGCTCTCATTTGCATAGTCTCTTCTGATCCGTTTTGCGGAAGAGGTTTTTGCACAAAAAAACGCAGTGTACAGGGGGCCATTTTATGCAAAAAAACCCATCCCTTTTGCACAAGATCCCTTATTTCTCAAAAAAGCACATATACAGGATCTTGTGCAAAAGGGTTTTTTGCCCCGTCTACACTGCGGTTTTTTTGTGCAAAAACTTCTTCTGCAAAATGGATCGGAAGAGACTATGCAAATGAGAGCGCGAGAAATGGTAATGAGCACTTCATTTGCATTGTCTCTGCTGACAAAGGCTGCAGTGTAGATGTAGCCTCCGTGACTACATATTTGCTACATTGTAGATCACTTCAGAATTCCACAAAAGAGAGCTCTAGAAGCACATCTACTGATAGTAAAAGACTTGGACAAACTTACCCATTTCCTTGTAGCTCTTCCTCATTTCTAAAGTGAGTCAGTGGCATCATCATGTTGGTCATAAGAAGCGCACTGCTGAGAGACTCAGTGGATCAATGTTCATCTATTGCTGTAGGAAGACTATCCATCAGAGTGACCAATGCAATCACTAGTTCACAGTCACATGGAAAGTGGGAAAAATCCAGAATGTTGGCAGAGGTTATGTGTGGTCAGATATGGGTGTTTGTCATATATTTGACTATATAGCTCAGAAATGGACCATGGGACACCAGGTTGTACTTTCTTTGTATATATTCCATTAAATATACATTGAGAAATAGACAGTACAAAGTGAATTGTAGCTACTCCTCATGCAGACTTTCAGATAGTAACCCTACATTGTACCCAAGAGGAAGACAATCATTTAGTTTGCTTCTCAGCTCTGGCACACTCTACAGGTTGAAACTCTCTGGTCCAGCAACCTTGAGACCTGACTGGTGCCGAACCAGAGAATTTGCCAGATCACAGGAGGTCAATATTGTCTAGCTTACTGGGTTCTTAGAAGACATTTAGGGGTAAATTAGAACTAAATAACATCACAGAACACTGAGAGCCAGAATTGGTGAGTGTAAACACATTTTATGGGACTGTGGGAAACTTGATAAGTAGACATCCGGCTAAGTAAAATCATTCTGGACAACGGATGTTGCTGGACAAGAATGCCGGATTAGAGAGATTCAACCTGTACTAGACACGCTGATACATGCTTCTATGAACATATTGGTTTCTAAAACTTATCTATTACACTAAACAGTCATCACATTAGAAGAGATAAGATGATCTGGAAAAAAAAGCAGAGATAATGCAAGCGGTAGGATACATAGTAAAAAGAAATATAGCAAGAAATGTTTAATTATGAATATGAAAACATGAGAGAGTGGATATAATTACATTTCATCAAGCAGTGTAAAGCATTTAGAAATGGTAAAATTATATATCTAGAAGATATGAATCAAACATGATTATTACAATGCTACTACTTATATGCTACTACGTATGCTAATTCTAGCAAGTGGCCTTCCTTATTAAGTTTCCTACCTCTGCAATGTGACTATGTTCTACCAGATCAATGCATACCTCATTTCCTTTGGGAGCTAACCCATACATACTGAGGGCAGCTTGGTTATGTTCCTAGTAATCAAATTAGTTTTTTTGTGGCTTTTCTTTGTTTAAAAGAATATGCCTTTTGTAAACACTGGATGGAGCCACTAAATTGCATTTACACAAGAGGCAATGTCGTCTTCACTTGGTTAAGAGAGAGGACCTATAATATACGGTTTGGAGAAGACTTCTGATACATGCAGTATTTGGAAACAAAGCTGTATATATACTGATGAAAATGCACTTTGTAAGTAAGATAATACGTATGTGCAAAGTAAAAATAGTACAACAGTAAATAAAAGGTTTACACACGAGTCCCTCAGAGGATAGAGTTAAACACATTATAAGTGTTTTCAGGAACATAGTCTTAACCTATAAAAAAAAACCCAAAGTGTTCTACATCTGCCTTGCAAATTTTTACATGCTAATTCATCAGCCAAAGCACATCTAGTTTTCTACTTCTTCCACAATGATGATGATAATGAATAAAGTGATATTAAAATAAATTTCCTGATCTAAGTGACTGGGAAAATAGAGTAATGCCAATTTGCATTAGACAAGTCAAATCTGTGAAAGCCTAAACATGTTCTAGCCAATTCCAAACCCTCTTAGGCTTTACAATGTAATGGGGGGAAAAAAAACAACTTTTTCCTCTGATGCACTGGAAGGATGGCTATGACATTGAATGAGGAACGTCAGGGCTCTCAGGTAGCACAGAAAAGTCTCTCTCAAAGCTGCTTGGGGGGGCTGGTTCTTACTCATGTGCTCAGGGTCTAACTGATTGCTGTGACAGATATGATGATTTCCTGCAATATTTCTGAGAGATCATATTGAATGAGTGTTAGAAAGGAAAAGTTTGTTGTGGGATTGTTACTAGGGTGAGGTATGGCCTAAGTAAACCCTGGAGAAGTGTTAGAAGAGTCAAAGGACTATTTTAAATAATGTGCCAAACATGGAGGAATTTTTCGGACAAAATTAAAAGGGTGCAAAAAAATACCTGGAGGGAGAAAAATGCAAATTCTCACTTTGGACCCAACTTTTTGAAGATGCACCCTGAGGAGAGAACAGCTGATTACCTGTTCATGGTCTCTGGACATCAAAGACCCAGGGTATAAAAGAAAGATTAACCTATCTTGTTCTGAGCAAAAGCTGTTATTAAACTTGCAACCGGAGAAAAATCCCAGCCGGTGTGGAATTTGAAAACTGATCACCTACCAGAGCCCTTGTTGGAGTTTGGGATGATCTTTGGGAAGCTTAATAGCATGTGTAGAAACTCTTATTATTTTAATATGTTTTCTCTGTGATCCTTTCACCTGAAGAATAAACACGCTTGCTTAGATGGAACTGTGTGGTAAGTTATAATGGTGGAGAATTATTCTGTATAAAGTTGCTGCAGAGAAAGCAAAGCACAGATGTGGGCTACTTACACCATATGGCAGGTGTTGGCAACCTTTTCGAAGTGGCGTGCCAAGATTTAACCCTCCTGTCCTGGGCCACGCCACTCTTGCGGGAGGGGGACAGGGGCTCTCTCCACTGTGCACCCCGCTTGGTCTCCTACCCTGGGCTCTACTCTGGCTTTTCCTGTGGGGAGGGGAGGAGCAGTGTGCATGCGCTTCCCCGGATGCGCTTCCCCAGATGCTCTGCACAACAAACAGGATGCAGAACAAAGCCATGGGGCTTTCCCCCCCGCAGAAAGCCAGCGCTGGCTCCAATCTCGTGAGGGCATGATGCTGGATCACCAGCACAAGCTGGGGTCAGGGTGGCTGGGGGGGGGGCATTTAAGGAAATGGGCGAGGTGGGGCCAGATGAGTGACCCCGGGGTGTCCAGCACTGCTGGGGGTGAAGTCCCGTGGTGCCCTAACCTTCCAGACAGGGACTATAATAGAGTTTAAAGAGAAGCTAGATAATTTCATGGAGGTTAGGTCCATAAAAGGCTATTAGCCAGCGGATAAAATGGTGTCCTTGGTCTCTGTTTGTCAGAGGCTGGAGAGGGATGGCAGGAGACAAATCGCTTGATCATTGTCTTCGGTCCACCCTCTCTGGGGCACCTGGTGCTGGCCACTGTCGGCAGACAGGATACTGGGCTAGATGGACCTTTGGTCTGACCCAGTACGGCTGTTCTTATGTTCTTATGACCTAGGAGGCCAACGTGGTTTTGGGGCAGAGGGACACCCCCCCGCCCCCCATGTGTTTTCCTCTCCCCTCAGCTGCCCGTGCCACTGCAGCCCAGTCAGCACTCACCCTCTAGCACAGTGGTCCTCAAAGGTTTTGATCTGTGAACCACCTGGCTCAATGTAAACCTTTCTGCAGACCATCAGTGGCTAATGGAAACTAACCTTTAATTACATAATTACGCTTGAGCCATTTTGCTAATGCTGCAGCTCAGGAGAACGGGTTAATTTAAATTATTAAACGGATTAAGTGTTAACTTTCTCATGTTAGTTTATCAAACTTCATTTTAAATAAAGTAAAATATTAATTTATGTCTAACTGTGACATAGTGGGGATTGTATTCATTCTGTTTGCTTTGTTATGTTGCATATGATTCCTACTGTCCTGTCCTGTTCTATTGTAACCCCATGTGGGTGCCTCAGTTTCCCTGGGCACTGCACTGTTACTGGGCTGGGGATGGGAATGTTGGGTGTGGCTCTCACTGAGCGGGAGGCTGCCCCTGCTGCCTGGTAACCTGAGCCTGGGTGGAAGATTCAATAGGTGACACCTTTTGAAACTAGACAAAGGAGGAGGTGGGGCTGCCTGGAGGGTTGGGACTGGCTGTGGAGTGAAAGAGTCCTCTCAGCTGGCTGAGAATGCAGGGAGGGGGCTCAGGGTGCCAGCCCTGGGTCCCCCTCTCCCCAAGCTGGATTGTACTGACTGCTTTGGGTTCCTGTGTTAACAAGTCTGTGCTATGCCATGTCCCTGTCAACAAACACACCTGTTCTACTTGCTGGCTGAGAGTCACATCTGACCGTGGATGGGGGTGCAGGCCCCAGTGACTCCCCACACTCCAGGACACCAACACAAAAGATGTCAATGTTTTCTTTATGTATTACAGGGGTGGGGACCTTTTGGTTTTTTGGCCACTGACTTACAGAAAAATCAGCTGGGGACCTCACAAGTGAGAAGCAAAAAAACTCCCCCATAAACCCCCACCATCACTGATGTGGCCCCCCAGATTTCCTTTTTTGGGGCTCCAGAGTTAGTGGACTTTGTGGACCCCCTTAGGCTCTGGAGTTTGGACAAAAATGAGGGGTTCACTGTGTAGGACAGGGCTGCCAATTAGTGGGACAGGGATGGGGGTGCAGGATCTGGGTGGGAGGTAGGGTGCAGGAGGGAGTGAGAGTGCAAGGTCTGGGTGGGAGGTAGGGTGCAGAAGCAGGCTGTGAGTAGGGTGTTGCATCGGTCTAGGGCTTGCGCTCTGTGCGTCTGTCTGTGCCCTGCTCCCTGGCATGGGTCAAGCTGTGGGAAGTCTCCAGGGTCGCTCCTTGCACAGTCTTGCCTGTGGGGAGTGGTCACACTTTACCATGTGCCCCCAAGTCCTACGATCTCTGAGCCTGACCCCATCACAGCCCAATCCCCAATTCCCCCATTACCTCCTCACTCAGGTACTTCTCCTACTCCTCCCTCCCATTCCCCCACCCTCTCCCACAGGGGAGGGTCCCAGTTTTGGGCAGGGTCCCTGTGTTGCCTGTGGCAGGGGTGGGGAGCCAGAGTAGCTCTCGGGGACACTGGAGGTGGATGTGAGTGGGGAGCCCAGGTCTGGTTGAGGCTTTCTTCATCTCCCCAACCCCTGTGTGCCCAGAAGCCAGAGCTAGTGCTCCAAGCCTTGCTGCTGTGCAGGCTCCCCACTGTATGAGGGAGCTTGGGGCTGTGTGCCGTATATTGCCAACCCCTGTCATATGGCTTCATAGTGTAAATAGGGAACTGTGCACCTTGGAAAAATCCTGGTCCGGTGGGAGAGAGACAAAGGTTTCTGGCCGAGAGACATGACAGCACAGTAGGCAGGAGACTAGAGCAGATGCCCTTGCTGGACCATTGAAGAGAGAAATACGGTGGCAGTTCCTCTGCACTGTGGTAAGTGCCATACAGGGGGTCAGGAAGGAATTTCTCCTCAGTTCTGACTGGCAGAGACAGTGGAGGGTTTTGTTTTGCATTTCTCTGTAGCAACAGTGGGCTGGGGGTCATTTTCCAGGATTGTATGGCTGTCTCTCAATCGTTTCCCTTGCCCTTACGGGTGGCCCTGAGTACCGGGGAATCTCAGTTCCTTCTGTTCTCTACCTGTGGCACACAACACTCTAGTCTCCTGTGTAATACTTTGGGCTAATTCTGGTTGCTGCATTTAGCATGCAGTGCTTGGTAGTCAGGAGGTCAGACTATATGAGCTGGTGGCTTGACACCCTATGAGATCTGCCTCAACCGTTCGATAAAAGATATCAACAGGATAATGTCCTTATGGCTTTAGGGATGTTGAAACAATTTGCATAGTGAGGGTGCTGAGACCTATTGAGCCAAGCTGTAAACCTTATACATAATTGACACCACTTCAAGCCACAGGTTGTGTCAGTGCCCCTAGTTCCAGCACTTGTGCATGGATTTGATGTGGAAGACATGCATTGCATTTTTAAGGGAATGAATTGGAAGCATTAGCTTAAGAGATGAGTGCCTCCCATAGCAAGGGGGAACAATGAGCCTTCAATAATACCACTAGAGTCCTGTGCAGATAAAAAATTCATTTCCATATCCGTAGCTGCAATAATAATGTGTGAAAATCTGCATTCACATCCGTGGATGCAGATACTAGTGGATATAAAGCAGATACTGCAGATTTGCAGGACTCTAAATAATCACAATAGAGCAAGACCTGTCATTGAGATACAAATTTAAGAAAGAAAGAAATTGGACTCAAATAAGTACCATCACTATTCCATCTAAGAGAATTTCAGGCCTGTAGGCTCTGTGCTTCTTTATAACTCGCACCTCTTATTATTGTATCCGTTACACATAAATTAGAGTATAGATTTTGTGTTCACTTCTATAAGAGTACAAGAAAGCTAATTCAATGTTCTTTTGGGGAAAAATCCATATTGGAAGAAAAACAATCTTTTAGATGCTGACATCTGATTTAATAATTCCATGGTAATTATCCAAAACATTCAGAGAGGTCATGAAGTTGTTTCAGTTAGTCCATATTTCTTTAAAGTAGGGATTTAAGTATTTCTGTAAAGGCTACTCTGCTCTTGCAATTTACTGTTTCAGCAGACTATGCAAATAATTACTGTCTCTTGTTTCACTAGTGATTGGCAATTATAGTGATATAGGACATGTCCACTGGAAAGGTTACATTATGAGAGATGTATTGCCCAGACAGTCGTGAACAGGTGCAAATCATTCCTGAGGTTTCTTTCCTCAGTATGTTAAAGAGAAATCACCAACCATCATTCTTATATATCTTTTGGACTCAGTTTTTACTTCCAGCCAGAGAAGGGAGAGGGAGGGACTTGGGCAGGACTAGGACAGCCAGCTCTCAGCACCGCTGGCCCACACATGGCAATTTAAAGAGCCTGGAGCAACTGCCCCCTTTGCCCTCCCTCCCATCGGCCCTGAGGCTGTGTGGAGTTCAAGGATCCATTCTCTCACCAGATGCTCAGAGGCACTGTGCCTAAGGTAGATATAATGCTTTCCCACAGCAGGAGTGGCGAGTGTGGCTATATGGAAATTCTTCGGGCCATGGTCCTGGCTTTAATTCTAGGAGATTCGTACAAAAAGTCATGCAATCTTAGAACAGTTCTTGTATCCAGGGAAGGACAAGGGCCTCCATATCATGCATTAGGTGTGCTGGAGGAAATTATTTGGCATCCATCCCCCTCTTTCACACCTGCACATGGCTAAGCACAATCAAGTCCTTAAGCTTCAAAGTTATATGGTTTCATCGATACTGCAGTCCTTGCCTAAGTGCACAGCCCAATTTACTTTGCTAGGATTTCTCTCACTACCACAGTACAAAGAATCATAACCGTACAAGTCTGCTAAGGATTTACAATGTGACAAGACTGATGATTGACACAATTCCTCCTCTATTCTCTCACTGGAGAGTGTTTGAATCCAGCTCATTATACAGTAATAAGCAAAGAGCTTTTGGGCTTAATCATAAGAAATAGGATCTGATTCTCCATTG
Source organism: Rafetus swinhoei (assembly GCA_019425775.1). NCBI lineage: Eukaryota > Metazoa > Chordata > Testudines > Trionychidae > Rafetus > Rafetus swinhoei. Next base: position 15,504,723 of record CM033434.1, read on the forward strand.
CATTGCCCATGTGAATGTGTAAAATGTGACTACATTTTAACTGAGTGTACAATTCACTTTTGGAAAGGACTATGCAGGAGAAAGAGACCTACTATTTGGCTGTGGAAGTTGTGCTTCCTAACTCTCACAAACTTGGGCACACGGTTTTATTAGAAGTAGTAACTATTTAATGATTATGATAATTGTAAAATGTCAGAATGACTATCTACCTACATTCCTAGTGCTCTCTGATTAACTGGTGATTTTTAAAATTAAAAATATACAATTAAATAAATAAGAGAAAAAATAAGTAAAAGAAAAATGGAGCTTTCAAGCTTGACCATAACTTGCAAAGAGCTTTGGCTCAATAGCAGAGCATTTTAAAACACTTGAATATACAGCGTATGGAACACATGTATTGGAAAAGTGATTAGTAAAGCAAACTGCAAGGCTCAGTAGTTATCAGTTTCATTAAAAAACATTTTATGTCTCTTTTTAAGCAATTTTAGATGAATAATAAAGCTGCCAGCAATCAGTTTTAAGTAGCATAAAGCTTATCTTAAAGGCAATTACTCTCATCAGCATGGTGTCTTAAAAAATTAGCCATGACGACCCTGAAACTTGGTCTGTTATAATGATTTCTAAATGGAGGAGTCCCACCATAGCAATTTACTATCAGTGTTGATGCTTCTCTATCAGGTATTTATGTAAGGAATATTTGCTAAGTTTATGCAATGTATTCATAGCCTAATAACACTGCTGGTACCTGTGCCTGCAAAATCAACAGGGACTTGTTTAAAACCATAGTTCTCAGCCTCTAGTGCATACACCCATTGGTTCTTCTGACGTTTCCATCTGGACTCCAAGCTCCCCTATTGTACAGCTGTATCTTCTGGCCCAACAAAGAAGTTTAGACAAGAGGAATCACTATACCAGATGAGTCCAGTTTCTGATTTCTGATATTGGTCAATAATGGATACTTCAGAGTCAGGTGCAAAAATTCCACACTCGTTAGACAGAGAGGCAAAAATTATGTAGCTACATCTTCCATGTATTCCATAGAGTGGTAGTGGTGGTGAATAGCTCCTATAGGCACGAGGCTGTAGTAGCTGCTAGAGATTCCAGGCTTCCCCCCCAGAATTATCCCTGCAACTCTCCTTGCCACTTTACTTCAGCATTTCTGTCTTTCAATCCTCAGAGGGAATCTAATTTATAATAATTTCTTCAGATAATGTGAAAAATGGCAAATAAGGTTCAAAATAACATGCACACACAGTAATTCAGGTTTCCATTCATTAATAAATCCTTATCCTCCGTGACTGTTGTCGTCATGGATGGTCTGGCATTTGTTCGGACTCTGTAGTTTCTGAGAATAATCATAATTCCGGAGGGAAAATTTATACACCATTTAGCAACTATGGACCTTCTGACAATGCCCACAGGCTCTTTATAATAGCTCTCAGGAGAAGTCCACTGATAATTAATTTTTGCTGTCTCTTTCTCTTTCCAGTACACACTAAAAACAGCAACTATAATTATGTGTGTCTGAACATACAAATAAAGTACCTCTCCAAACCGGGGTTCTGACAGGTGTCAATATTTTTCAGTACTTGGCAAGATGAGATAAAGAGGGATATGAGGAGGCCAAGTCCCTTGGCTAATAATGGAGGCTGCTGCTTAAGCTTCATTTGTTTTTCAGACAGCTGTTCCCAAACCCATATGTTCTGGGTGGATGGGTGTGTGTTCTAACAGCAGTACAATTATATTTTTCTCTCTCTTTCTCCATTACAAATCAACCATTATCATTCCAAAATCTCAATATGAAAATGAATCATTATTTTGTGTATCTAATCCTATTAAAGACAATCGGCAAGCTTCCAGCGTCGTAACAATCAGTATCTCTGATTTAAGGATCTGTAGCAAAGGGAGGGAAGAACAGACTCTGTTTAGCACTCATTACTTTATGCTTAGACCTGCACAAGAACTCAGGGCTTGATCTTGCAGTGCTAACAGAGGATAACATTCTATTGAAGTTCAAAGGAGTTTTGCCAGAGACTGCAGGATTGCCAGTAGGAGTAACAAAAAATACAAGGACATGTTAAGTGAAGGACTTCGTTTCAGATGGAAATGGATTATTTCAACAGATCAAGAAGGGAAAAATCAGCAGCATTTTATTAGCTGCCTCACTTAGGCAATTTGTTTTTTTATTTCAATAACTTGTGTGTTTGCTGCATTATTAAGGTGTGCGGCAAGGTTACCTTTAACCACTGCAGAATGTCAGCTTGTTCCCCCATTAACTGATTCCTCTCTCATGGGGCTCAAGTGCATAGGTGAGTTAATTAAATCATTTATTTTTGTCAAGATATCATAATTTTGTTTTAATTCAATAGTTGTAATTATAGAAGAAGGCAACACAGAGGCCCTTATATCTTCTGCTGATTTACTAAACACCAGATTTAATTAACTGAAACACCCATACTTAATATATTAGAAAAAAAGGAGATTTTTAATAGTTCAGTCATATCATTTGCTCCATAGTTCAAAAGGCATTTTTTTTCAATTTCAAGGCATTTTCAAATATAACCTGTCCTAAGAAAAGCAATATAGTATAGGGGAATACTAGCCTCATGAAACAGCATTACATTGAAAGCTTCATGCTGAAGAACATAACAAGAGGCATCCAGTTTGAATTAAAATTGAATATCCTGATAGATCCAATAAGCAGTCCTGTGGCACCTTAGGCCATGTCTACACTATGCGGAAGATTGACGCTGCTGCAGTCGATCCTCCAGGATTCAATTTAGTGGGTCTAGTGAAGACCTGTGAATTCAAACTGAAAGGGCTCCCCAGTCCGTGCCAGTACTCTTGCTTCTCATGAGCAGGGCTCGACAAACAATACAATCTACTCACTACAGGCAAGTAGATTTCAGCCGCGCGCCCCGTTCATTCGCTGCACGTGCATGCGCAATGCGGCTCTTGCGCATGCGCAGTACGGGGCTGGCGAGCGGTTTTCGATGCCGTTCGTCAAGCCCTGCTCATGAGGAGTAAGGGAAGCTGACGGGATCATTTGCTTCCGTCAACCTCTTGCTGTGTGGATGGCGCAAAAAGTAATTTAAGATACTTCAACTCCAGCTACATAATTAACGTAGCTGAAGTTGCGTATCTTAAGTCAACATTCCCCTTTAGTGTACACCTGGCCTTATATACTAACAGATATATAGGATCATGAGCTTTTGTAGGTAAAACCCACTTCATCAGGTGAGTTGGAGTGGAAATAACAGAATCCAAGGTATATATAAGAGCAAAAGCAGTTACCTGTCAATTGTAGGACCCATGTTAATGAAGCTAATTAAATAGGCTGGATGTGTCCCATTCATAGCTTTTGATGTGAAAAATGTGAATGTTAAAGTCAGGGGAAATTGGCTTTATAATGCATTAACCAGTTAATATCTTTATTTGCACCCAGGATAACAGTGTCAAATTTGTAAATGAAATCCAAGTTCACCAGTCGCTCTCTGTAATTGAGTGATATAATTCATTTGTAGAAGAATTAAATACATTTAATACTTTTAAATACATTATTGAATATCCATGGAGGTTAAAATGTTCCCCTACAGGTTTATGTGTGTTGCCATTCCTAATCTCTGATTTGCGTCCATTTATCCTCTGTTGCAGAGACTATCCTGTTTGGCCAATATTCATGGCACAGGGGCATTGCTGGCTCTTTACGGTCTTTATCACATTAGAGGATGTGCAGTTGTATGAGCTTATGATGTTGTGATTTATGTGCTTAGGTTCTGTGATGGTGTCACTTGTATAGATATGTAGACAGAGTTGGCAATGGAGTTTGTTGCAGGGGTAGTTTTGTGGGTGAGTTTTATCTGAGGTGTGATGTGTGGCTGCTGGAAAGGATTTGCTTCAGGTTGGAGAGTTTTCTGTAGATGAGGTTTGGCCTGAATCCCAAGGCCTGTGAGAGTGAAGGATTGTTTTCCAGAATAGGTGGTAGATTGTCAATGATGCGCTGGAGGGGTTTAAGCTGGGGGCTGCAGGTGATGACCAGTGCTGTTCTGTTCTTTTCCTTGTTGGGACTGTCTTGAAATAGATGACTTCTGGGTAGTTGCCTGGCTCTGTCAATCTGTTTCCTTAATTCCCCAACAGGGTATTTAAGTTTTAAGAATGCTTGAAAAGATCATGTAGGTTTCTGTCTCTGCCTGTGGGATTGGTGCTGATCTAATTATATCTTACAGGATCAGCTCCAATATGATTCGGGAAAAGAGGAGAAACAGGTCGATGACAACTTTTTATGTTTGAGATCACGGAGTTATATACTAAATAAGACTTCTCCAGTTTGTCTCATTCATTCAGCTTTCTAAGGATATGTCTACACTGCAAGGCTGTGTCTACACTGGCATGATTTTCCGGAAATGCTTAAAACGGAACAGTTTTCCGTTATAAGTATTTCCGGAAAAAGAGCGTCTACATTGGCAGGATGCTTTTCCGAAAAGCCCTTTTTCCGAAAAGCGCCTGTGGCCAATGTAGATGCGCTCGAAAAAGCCCCGATCGCCATTTTCACGATCGGGCTTTTTGCGAAAAAGACTGCTGGACGTCTACACTGGCCCTTTTCGGAACAGTTTTCCGGAAAAAGGACTTTTGCCCGAGCAGGAGCAGCATAGTTTTCTGGAAAAGCAGCTGATTTCTTACAGTAGATCGTCAGTGCTTTTCCGGAAATTCAAGGGGCCAGTGTAGACAGCTCACAGCTTATTCCGGAAAAGCGGCTGCTTTTCCGGAATAAGTGGCCCAGTGTAGACACAGCCCATGGGTATTTAAATAGCTACCCTGCGTCTTTTGAATGTGTCTGCTATTGCGAAATATAGCAGACCCTGTAGTTTTGGCTGTGTAGATGTGCCAAATTTCGGAATAGCCTATTTTGAAATAGAATTGAAATTAGATACACAATTTGCATAGCGCAAATTGCATACCTTATTTCGAGCGAAGGGTGCAGTGTAGACACACCCTAAGATTGTGCCCACTGTCCCTCAATCACAGTGAATAAGACTTTGGCTCATGGACAGCCCCACTGAACTCAACAACCGCAGTGGCTAGAGTGAAGCAGAGCCGTTTAGGAATTTTCCATCCAAATCTTTCTGCCAACAGAAAATGGGGGCTTTGACCAAAAAATATGCTCAGGATGCAGAGTGAAGTGGCCTACCATCTAGTCCCAAGACACCAGATTTGGCCACCTTTGCTAGTTCTAAAAAGAAGCTGATTAAAATATTTAGTTCAGAGCCAAATTGGAAACATTTATATTAAATAATAATTAAGGGAAATGAGTTACATTGCCTTACACCACCTGACAATCTGGCCTATGGGGTTTAAACATTTCACTGTCACTCATTACTAGAAAGCCTTCCTTTCTTTTTTTGGTCTCCTTATGTTCAAAAAATGCTTGACCTGTGAACTTAATATCTATTTGGCTTTGCTTTATAAAGAATTGCTTTGATTTTTTAACGGGGCTACGTGTTTGCAGTGGAAGAATTACAAAGATACATAAATTCAAAGTCCTTCTGATGCTTTGGCAATGACCCAAGCAAAATAAGTGTGCCAGTAAACCATGCTAAAAGTGACAAGAGCATGTGTGAAATTCTTGGCTAACTTTTAAGACAACATGGGTCATTCTTAGCCTAGAGAAGCTCCTATGGTAACATTATCACTTTATGTCTTAATCCTAGAATCATAGAATACTAGGACTGGAAGGGACCTCGAGAGGTCATCGAGTCCAGTCCCCTGCCCCCATGGCAGGACCAAATACTGTCTAGACCATCCCTGATAGACATTTATCTAACCTACTCTTAAATATCTCCAGAGATGGGGATTCCACAACCTCCCTGGGCAATTTATTCCAGTGTTTAACTACCCTGACAGTTAGGAACTTTTTCCTAATGTCCAACCTAAACCTCTCTTGCTGCAGTTTAAGCCCATTGCTTCTTGTTCTATCCTATTTCATTAAGAAAAAGCTCCAATGAAATACCACCCAAAGACTGCTTTACCGTAGAGTAACTGATAATATATCGTCCAAAGAACAACCCAAGGGGAAAGTGGACACTCATTGAAGTTACAGAAATCCAGTTTTATCTTTATGTATCATTAGACTGTTAAGTTGCTGTGCCTCCAATAATGGATATCTTTTAAGACAAGTTGACATTAGATATAAAGCTATGTCTTGAAAATCAGAAAGTTAACCAATGGTAGCCTAACCCAGTATAGTGGAACCACATTACTGTATTGTCCTACCCCATGTCCACACTAGAGGTATAAGGGCATGTCTATACTAGGAAATTGTTTCAAAATAACAATTGTGAAATAGCACGTCCACACTACAGGGAAGCCTCAAAATTAGTCCAAGGGAGGTTCGCTTAATGTGGACACGCTACCTCCACTTAGAGCTCCAGGAAGCACTGAAGAGTAATTATTCTGAATGACCCTGGGGAGCAGTTATTTCAAAATAGCAGCAGTGAAGTGTCCATACTACCGCTATTTCAAAATAGCTATTTTGAAATAAGCATTATTCCTCATGGAAAGCATAAGCTATTATTTTCAAAATAACCAGCCCCTTATTTTGAAATTACGGGCTTGGTAGTGTGGACACTCCACTTGTTATTTCAAAATAAGGGGAGTTATTTTGAAATAACTTCCTAGTGTAAACCAGGGCTAATGTTTAAATGGTTAACCGATAAGCATGAGCCTGCAGCTGTGGTGGCAGCCAGATACCTAGGAGTGGGACTGGGAGCCAATGCACACCAGGAGGCAGCTTAAAAGCCAGCTCCCAGTATGCACTAGCTCACTCCCATTATGCTGCCTCTGTGTCATTTCCACTCATACCCGCAATATTGACTTTCTGGTGCTTTCTGGAATGGTGTGGGCCTGTTCCCACCAAAGTGACCCTGACCCCGCTGACCTGAAAGTATGTGTGAAATCACACCAATGGGACACCATCTTTAAGAGTACACCAACCTACCCCCCAGTGTGACTTTGTACGTATAGTGCATATGAGGTCATGCCACACAGGGGGTACCATTTTGAAGTGCCATGGGGAGCAGAGTGATGTCCAACATTCAATACCAGATAATATTGCACCCAGTTCTGTCCCAATACCAGACGGGGACAAACTCTCCAAAACAGGACCATGCAGCCAAATACTGATTCCAAACCCAGGGAATGTCTCTACCGCCCTCCCTGAAATTCTTCTCTCTGTCCTTCATACTCTGTTCTGGATCAGAGAACGCAGTAAATTAGCCACTCACCCTGCTTCCAATCACCAAGGGTCACTAATGCACAGCACTGTGCTGGGAGGGGAGAACACAGTCTTCTTCCTACCCCTCTAGAAGTCATTATAATTTATTTCTAGTCAGAGGGCTTATGTGAATGGATTGGATGGCCATTATGGCTCTGCTATCTGCAGTTACCTCAAGATAGTGATACCTTGGGCTCTATCCTATAGCTCAAGGACTAGCAGTTACCTCTGTAGGTATATGTCTGGTATAGGCATATGGTTGTTTGAAAACTATGTGTGTTAATAGGCTCAACCATAGGTTTTCCCAAGTTAAGTCTGCAGTGAAGATATTCCCTGACAGAAAAAGATATCTGGGTGCTATCAATACCTTTGTGAGTATTACTATCTATGTAAGTAAGTTATGGGCTAACTAATTATTAAAGTTTTTAAATTCAGGAAGCATCTGATGGTGTGAATCATAACTCCATTGACCTCAAGAAAGTAAATAAACTCAATGGAGCTATACCAATTCTTATGAGAAGATGATACCCTTTGTCCATAGCTGAAGTTTCTGTGCCATTTAAATATCAATACTATAAAAGAGACTCATTTTTTCCCAGTCAGAACACAAATTCAGCAACAACACTCAGACATATGATTTCAACCTGAAGTACCATTAAGGGATATGTTTTCCTGCAGTTTCAATGCATAATGCCTGGTTAGTAAAACAGAATTGCTATGCACAAAATAGCTTGATAACCTTAGTCAGACTGTGAACCCCTTACTCACATGGGTGAACAACTACATGCATGAAAAGTTTCACCGATGTGTATGGGTTTCACAATCTGTCTCTCCATGATCTGAGGTAAATGAGCCTGGATATTATACTAGGATATTATATGGCATACATGAGATCAAAAGGGTATATTTCCTACAGAATTCTCTTTTTCCCTGGATCCCAAATGAAAATTAAATCAGCAGTTTTAACGGCCTGTCATAACATTTCATAATGAAACAGAAGAGTTATGTCTAAGCTTTGGAGCAACAAAAGCTAATCTAGGAGTTGGTAAATCAGTTTTGCTGAAATTTGTAAACAGTATATTGTGAGGCTGAGCCTGCTGATGTCAGTAATTGTAGACTGAGTCCTTTATATTTGCTTATTCTAACACAGCTTTCCAGACTGTTAAAATGTCATATGGATAAAGGAGTAAATTCTGACAGCTGTGACAGGATTATCGTTGCTCAAGAAATCACATCCCTGGTACTCATATGTTCAGTACATCTATTTTGCTTTGTCTTTGGCCCTGACTGAACCAAAATTACTTTTCCAGACAAGTAAAGGAACATTAAAAATTAATTCACTTTTATGCTCTATATTGTAACAATAGGAAACTGATAGTATAGGGGTTGTATTAATGTGTTGTGTTAAGACTTCAGGGGCAAGACCAGATTTAGCCTTTTAGAGACATGGCCAAAATCTATTTCATTTGTGCTCAAGTAGCCACTGTGGGATTTTGCTTGCAAATACATTAGATAAAAAGTATCACAGAAGCCTGAACCAGTGCTCACCACTCAATCTGTGCATCCATGTGTATTATGGATAAGGATGACCCCAAAATGATATTTGCAATGTTCTAAAAATTACTCTGATCTTTAGAACCACAGGAATTACCAGACTGGAGAGACCACTGGCCCATCTAATCCAGTTCCTGTCTTTGATTGAGGCCAGCATCTGATGCTTCAAAAGACATTTCAAGGACCCTGCATTAGACAACTCTAGCTTACTTTTATTTCTCTTTCTCTTCACAATACAAAACAGAAATAACTTAGGGACTTATAAACAATGACAGTAACTCTTATCCATGCTGGCACTGGAATATTCTGTTTCCTAGGATTCACTGCTGAATTTAGTAAAAGGACATATGTAACTTCCACTTCTTGAAATCATGATTTATGGGTTTTGAAATATCAGCATCAGAAACACCATCTTCTAGTGCTGAATAGATTCTAACTATGCAGTAGATACAAGTTCTAATAATCAATGACAATACTAAAGTGAATCTGAAGGAGTAGAAGCATGAACAATATTTAAAATTTAACAAGTACTCCAAAGTAGACTTAATTGAAGTTCTAGCTTCATTTGAGAACATGCAACATTTTATTACGGTTCTTTTCTACTCTGTAGTTTTTTGTTGAATCAAGGAAGGACAGGGTATTTTATACTATCTGAAAGTCTAAAAAAAAAGCATCCAAGGCAGCTTTTTCTAGTGGATTCCTATCAGATTGGCTGAAACAGTGCACTTCTTTTGGTTCCCAGACTAATCAACTTTGAGCCTGCCATGTATACTTAAAAAGATGCCTTCTGACTCACCACCTTAAGCGTGGTTTACACAAAAGTTATACTGCAATAAACTCTGCCAGTACAAAGAGGTACAACCCTTCTAACGTGAATACAGTTATACCATGATGAAGGTACTTATAGCATCATAGCTTATCCCTATAAAGCAAAAAGAACAAAGTGCACCAGTACAAGGCATTGTCATATTGGTATTTCTGCATCCATACCAAGGACTATTCGACTATAAGTATCAGAAAAAATTACACCTCACATATAAACCGATACAAAAACTATCAAACAGTCCCTAGAGGAAGAAGCTGCACAATAATATGTTCTCTCTGATCAGTCAGAAAATCCACCACTGTGATAATGTGTCTTTAGGAGAATGGTCTGCTACCCTATTGCCATTTGATAGTCCCTCATGTATACAGCCTAGAAATCAATGTACATTTCCAGTATTTGAGATACTAAGCTTGACATCATTTCTTATTCTTATTATACTGGAGTTAAAGAGAAACATATTCCCTTGAGAAAAAAAAATCAGTATTCTGCCCTGTTGTTTCATCAAAGGGCTGGTGTCTCTGTCTATTTATTGAGACATTTGATACTCTGCTGTTCCCATCACCCCCCCCCCATCTCAATGCAGAAGATCACAATAAATCACATTATCATTACACTGTTTTAAGAAGGGTGCCCTAAAGAATGAATAAGAGCTGAATCCCAGAAAAGCTTGCCTCTTGGTGAAACACTTGCCCCTTTCATGAGAAGATGGCTTTTCATTTTAAAAAAACAGGCCAATATATGTGTTTGCCCATGAAAATACCCACTTTATCAACTATTTAATGGAAATATTACATCTGAGGGGGCACAAAATTGGCAAACAAAATGTCAAAGACTTCAGCATGAGGTTGCATGAAACAAGTCACTACCTTTTGCAGCTCTAGTTATTTATTTCTATTCTCAAAGCAAAAATTAAAAAGCAAACAAACACACAACAAATCTGCTAACATTGAGCCCAGGTCATCTAAGGTATTTAGATGCCTAAAGATTGCAGATAGATTGAAGTCAATAGGAGATATGGACCTAATCTTCTTTTTTGCAAATCCCATTAGTACTGTACTTTATATGCCTAAATACTTTAAAAATCTGGCCCCTCATATTTAAAAAAGCATCACAAGAGAACTTGTCTGTATACTGTGTATCAGATAATAAATACTGCTGCATTATGGGCTAAATTATCAGAGACTGCATTTCATTCTATTCCCAATCCTTGCAGCCGCTCCCTGCATCCATTTTGTTTTTGCAGAACTCACATTTCCACTTGCTAACAGGCATTTCATGCTCAATTAACCAATTTGCATTTGTGAATGTAGAGTCTTGCATTAGCAAACAGGTGCACTCACAACACTGACGATCACATTTTGAAAGGTTCATTTGGAGATGTCAAATACTGCTCTCCTTATACTTGAAATGAACTTCAAGCTTCCCTCCTCCTCCCCTGCTTATGCAGTTTTATTTAGAGGATGAAGCAGGCATAGGATCTGATCCAATGGACTGACACAAACATTGGTGGGGTTTTGATTAGGTTTACCATCCACACAACACACCAGAATATTAATGATGAGTGGTAGTTTTCCAATAACATATTCTGTCAACTTTTGGGTACATAGCATGACAGCAACTTTTGGGTCACAGCTACTGACACATCTCTACTCACTCAGGGTTCTTAAGCAGTAGACTTCATGTTACTGGAAATGAGGTTTTTGTCACCACTTTCAATATTAACTTGCTTGCAAATTTTTTCCAGTCTGAAACTTGGCATAACACATCTCATTCTGTTTTTATGGGCTCCTGAGAAAAGAGTACGTGTATTATATTAGGATAAGAAATCTTAGCCCAGGGATTAGGGGGCTAAATCAGTTTTAAACCATCTTTGCTCCTTCCTGATTCTGGGCTACTCAGCAGTCCTGGAGAGGCTCCTGGTGTAAAGTAGATAGTGCTGTCTAAATTATGGCAACCTCCAGGGCTGCTTATGGCACCTCTGCAGCACAACAGTCCTGCCCACATCACACTCTTCCCAATTCCAGCCTCACTCCAGCATCTTGCCTATCCCAGGTCATGCAAAGAGGTCCTCATGTGGCAACCTTACGGCAATCTTCTACAGTTCCTGTACCGGGGACCCTTCCATGGGCAGATATTAATATTTTAGAGCCGCTTGCACTATTCTGGAACCTTTATGGAGAGTTAACCTTTTTCACAAATCAACTTCAGAGCAAAATTACTACTGATAGAACACAACTTTTCTTTGTAATTACATGATAGTACAGTACACAACAAATCAGAACCATTTGGATTTTATGAAACGGGTTTATAAAAAGATATTACTGTTTTGTTTGGAAGAGTTCACAATGACTTTCTTAAATCAATAAGGTTAATACTACAGTAGACTTCCCATAGGTTCCGGATTATCGGACTTAGGTGGTGACGGATTATCAGATATGCCGGACTATCAGGAGGTACTATAAGCAGGTTATATATATACTGTATACATTATACACTGTATATAAAGTGTTCTTAACCCTTTTTATTGTACATACTGTATACAATATACTGTAATGTTTTAGTTTTTTTAAGCCTTTTTTACCCTTTTTGCTCAGTTCAGCTGCTGCCGCTGTTACCTTGTGACTCATTTTTTGCCGAAGCTCACTCACTAGGCTCTTGCCATTTTGATGCCGGACTATCAGGAGTGCCGGACTATTGGATGCCGGACTATTGGAGTTTTACTGTATATGGTGTAAAATTACATGTAATTAGCTATTAAGCCTACTGATAGGATCAGTTTTAAGGGCCAAACCCATCTGTTTCCTCTGCAAATGAAGATGCTCACCAGGCAACATAATCAATAAGGCCAGGTCTACACTAAACCCGGAAGGTTAGCTTAAGCCCTTAAGGTATGCAACTCCAGTTATGTAGAATAAGTAGCTGGAGTGAGCTTACGTTAATACGAGCTTGGCACCGTCCACACAGTGGGAGGCCAGTGGGAGCAAATGCTCCCATCTGCTTCCCTTACTCCTTATGACTGCGAGGAGTAAAAGCACTGGCTGGAGTTGCCCTCAGCATTTGATTGATGGGTCTATACTAGACCCACTAAATCAAACACCAGAATGTTAATCTCTGGTGCAGCAAGTGAACACGTGCCCTTAGTGTGTGAAGGTGGTGGTAATCATTCCAGAGTAAGGGCTGAAGAAGGTTACATTACTGCTTCTCAATGACTTTGGGAAATGGGGTAATGGTGGAGAGAAGAACACTTCTCCCATAACCCCCATAAATGCATATGCCCCATTGCCTGGCTTGGTTCCTCATTCCAAGAGCAAGTCCAAGGATTTGGGCAGTGTAAAAACTTGCATCAAATTGTAACAATCATTCTAAAACACTTTTGTAACAATTCAGCATTATTTTGAAGTAGGGTAAAACCTGGGGGCTGCAGTCATAAACCAGAGTCCCACTCTGCCTGGCGCTGTACAAACTCATAACCAAAGACAATCTATATTAATCACACTACATCTCTACAAGTCATACTGGAAACTGGCAGGCTACGATTTACATTGTTGTTACTGTACATTGTTTATTTCATGCAGGCTAGACCCAGAAAATGTTACTTGGATTAGCGAAATTCATTCTACATTGTTTGAATTTTTGGCAGTACTTATTTGTGTCCTTCATTTTGGACCCTCGTCCTTTTGTACTTAACCTAATGTACGTAGCCTTGGTGTGTACTATGGTCACAGAGTCTTTTTGTTTTTGCACACGACGTAAATGATACATCTGTACAGCTAAACAGATTTTGATGTGTGTTTCAGAATTTAAATAAGCCTTTTTAGCATTTGCATATTCCATCACAGAAAATAACATATGGAGAAGCTTAAAGAAAGTGAGAACAAATAGGCTTGAATATGTTCAAGTGTAATGTAAAGGTGCCTCCAGAGCCAGCTAAATGAATAAAGATAGACAGCAGGCATCTTGGACATGAGAGCACTGGAAAGGGCAGAGGAATGATAATTCTTTTTGGTGCTGATTACAATAGAGGTGAACAGCTCTTGAGAGTGGAGGCATTGGGCTGGTCTAGCAGGACAATCCAATTTATTCCATGTCTCATGCAATGCTCATTGTGATAACCCATCCAGTTTGAAATAGATCAACACACGGTCCTTGTTCAATTCTTTTTTTCCTCTGTAGTTGTATTTTTGTAACAGATATTTAGCTGCAATCAAACCTACTGTAAACTTTCAACCTGCTTTCCCTTGTTTTCTCATTTCAAATTTAGTAAATATGAACAGAGAAACCATGTACATGTAAACCCCTCTAGGCTAGCTCTGTGTTGCCAACATCTGTGGTTGACAAATCATCCCCAGTAAAACACATACTAGGCCATCACGTGGAGTGGTGCTTGAAAAATGCTGTACAAGTTGATTTGACACTTATGGAGCATAACTTTTATAAGGAGTGGACTTAGAGGAGGGTATACAGCTTAGGTGATGCTTCACAGCCACAGAAAAAGCTGCCATTCGCATTCTGACATTTGAGCATTAGACTGAGTTATTTAATAGTCAACCTTCACTTTACAGATTCAATAACTGGTTTGAATGTAGTATGTCAATCGTGAATGCCTGGGGGACTCAGTTATTAATGCTTGTGACAGTATATATCCCTGTGTTCACACCCTACGTGCTTTATACCAGGAGTGACTTGGGAAGTATCATATAAAAAGTCATAATTTGCTGATCAAATAACCTGGCAAAATGCATGCAGCAATGTCATATGTTGCCGTACAACCATAACCTGAGATCACGAGTAAAAGTATGTTTTCCAGAGAAGTCTGGGGAGTGGCCTAACCAGTTCCACAGAGACAAAGAATAATCTGACACTTTATCTGCTAAACAGCTATTCTTTGGCAGGAAAGGAAGCAGTGATGTTCCAATTCTGCCCCAATTAGGGCAAAATTCCATTTAGACTTCAGAACGAATGGGTTAAAGACCATAACCTATATAATTCATTAAATCACAATTGTTTTTATCTAATCCACATGGCAAATGATTGAAAATGTTCTTTAAATACACTTAGATAGCTTTTAACAAGTGAAACTAACATTAAGACAATTAATGCTAAATCTGGAATACTTTCTCTTCGACTTACATTTATCTATCCTACCACCACATGCCCGTGCTTTCACTACATTATAGATATTCCAATTATACCTGTTTCAAACAACAACTAAAAATCTAAAACCCTTTCACTAGGCTATATTGACATATCATTGCTTTCTGTTTAATCAGGAACAAACCATATCCACTGTGTTATTTGTATTGGCAAACACGATACTTTCAAAGTAGTTCTTTTGAAACACTGAACTTGTACAATTCAATGTTTGTGAAGAACAAACAGAACAGGGAATCATAGAATCATAGAACACTAGAACTGGAAGGGATCTTGAGAGGTCATCAAGTCCAGTCCCCTGCCCTCACAGCAGGACCAAGCACCATCTAGACCAAGGGTAGCCAACCCACGGCTCTTTGCTCAAAGAAATGTGGCTCTTGCTACTTCGGAGCCCCGTGCCCAGAACTTTTCATAGCCTCTCTGCGCACATTCCCCAGAGCCTGGAGGGAGAAGCGTGTGGCGGTGGCGGGCGGCGGCGGCGGCGGCGGCAGCGGCGGCTGCTCCAGTGAGACCCAGGCATTGGGTTACAGCAGGTGTGTGTGTGTGTGTGTGTGTGTGTGTGTGTGTGTGCTTGGCTCTGGGGGAAGGCATTGGGTTAGAGCGGGGAGGCTGCGGGTGCCTGGCTCTGGGGGGAGGTGTGGGTGCTTTGGGTTACAGCGGGGGGTGGGGGCTGAAGCACCTTAAACTCAAAGTCTTCATGGATGCAGAATAAGGCAGCCAACACAGATGTCATACATATTAAAATTCCAGAGCAAAAAAAAAAAAAAAGAGTCAGCATGTACCTGGTTTACACTGTGTTTCTTTAAAGAAAATTCAAAGGCTATTTATTGTTTGCCAGGCTGAAGCAATTATTCTGAGATATGAGTCTCTCCCTGATTATTTTTGACCTCTCATATTTGCAGTTTGGGACAGACATGAATTTTTAGAACTATAAAAAAGCCATAATCTTCATAAGTAAAAAAAATGAGGAAACCATACCAGAGATCAACAAGCTAGAGTGAAACAGGCACTTCAGATTGTGCTAATTTACTTCTCAGTTCAGTTTAATTTTAAAAAACTCACAGGACACAATAGGGCAGTAGTGTTAAATTTAAAATACACAGTGGGGATGCTTATTTTTAGTATAAGAATATTACTGTATTTTCAAAGGGTTTTTTTAATTTGATGTTTGCTCCTTGTCAAGTTCGCTGAAGATCTGTGGACTGTGAATTTTTTAAGTGACTAGAGACTTTTTTTATTGGTTTTTGTCCAAAATGTCCTGCAATGTTATTTTTATCACTATATTTTGTGTACTATATATATCTCTATATATAGATATATAAAAATAAATATATAATATGTGGCTTTTCGTACTCCATCCACAGCTATTTTGGCTCTTAGTCTCTAACTGGTTGGCCACCTCTGATCTAGATCTTCCCTGATAGATGTCTATCTAACCTGCTCTTAAATATCTCCAGAGATGGAGATTCAATAACCTCCCTAGGCAATTTATTCCAGTGTTTAACCACCCTGACAGGAAGTTTTTCCTAATGTCCAACCTATACCTCCCTTGCTGCAGTTTAAGCCCATTGCTTCTTATCCTATCCTCAGAGGCCAAGGAGAACAATTTTTCTCCCTCCTTCTTGTAACACTCTTTTAGGTACTTGAAAACCACTATCTTGTCCCCTCTCAGTCTTCTTTTCTTTTGCATGCATATGCCTATATCATTTTTCGAGATAAAGTATTCATACCGTAAACAGTCATCTTTAAGAAAAATAAAATCAGACATTCTTATTTGAATGACTTAAAGACATACCACCTCTGTGAAGTTATTCTACTAGGACTTAGTATAGATAAACACAAACTTAAAATATTATGCATGGCTAAATCTGCTATATTCAGGTCATATTAATATCTTAGCATAACATTTTTAGGATTTTTTGTCTTGCTTCTTGAGGGGAAAAAACAAGCATTTATCTGTCTATTGGGATTATTAACGGTAAGCGATTTGCATGTTAACATCAATAGCAATAATGAAGATGTCTTTTTCAATTTATCCTGGAGAACCCTGAGTGAGAACTGTTATTTGGCTCGGGCTTCATCTTTTAATAGAGTCCAAAGATAATTGACTATTGAAAATTCTATCAACCAAATAAATCTTTCAGTTACCAAATTAATAATTTCACTGATGCCATCAGCCTTCAATTTTCACTCCATTAAATTCCTAAATTCATGTTAGAATGGCACAGCAAACAAATTAAAATGAGATTCTTATAAAAATGAGAGATAAGATTGTACCTTCTAAAAAAGCAATTTAACTCCAATAAATTATTTTTAAATTATTAAATGAGACATTGCATTAACTATAAAAAGGAGTATAAAAGGGCATTGGTCTATGAATAGTGAGTCATCTATAGACCTCTACAACCCTGAACAATTATATCTGTAATAATTGCATCATAAAACTTTATGATGCTTCGTACAATATTTATTTTTCTCCTAAGTTAGATTCTCATCAGCGAAATGATTAGACAACAAAAAGACTGGATCAAATTTTGTCTCTAGAGCACATGGCTAAATGCTTTCAAACAGATGCTTGCTCAACCTACAGCATTAAAGGAAAGCATTGCTTGAACAGTATGGATTATTAAATGACTCACACTGAAACTACCACATTGCTATAGTAAGGTAGCTAAGTGTCAAGAAAGGCCACAGTAATAATTCAGGGTACAAGGCAAGAAGATTCTGAAACTGTTCTGAAACTGAAGCCTGCGCCTTCAAATCAGATGTCAGGTTTGACTATGTTCTCTTATTTGGTTCCCTGGTCCAGTCAGCATCTCAGAGGACTAGGATGCTAGAAGATTAGCAAAAACTAAATATGAAAATGATGACTCTTGCTAGCCAGACAAGGGAAAGCATTTTCATGTGTATGTAGTCTAGTCTTGTGAAAGGACCAATTATTGAGCTTCATTTGTTGAAGAACCCCATATTGATGCCCATAGATAATGTACATACAGTTACAAATGAATATGTCACATATACTAGCAAATTTAAAGACGTTATTAAGGTAAAACCAAAATGTATGTCTGTCAGGACCTGTGGAATCCAGCCTCAGGTCGTCCTCTCCTGAACAACTCTTTCCCCATCAATTCCTGATTCTCCCCTTCTGCTATATTCTTGATAGCCATTCTGCAAAATGTATTAGATTAGGATTATACATTGAATACAATGGAGGAGTATTCTTGGCCCCATTGACATCAGTTGGAGTTTTCCCACTCACTTCAGAAGGATTTCATCCTATATAAAAGAAATCTATTGTAAAGTCAGATTTAGTACTCATTATTTACATAGCTGGAATTGCGTACCTTAAGGTCACCTTCTGGGTATAACATAGACCTGGCTTCAAAGTGCTTTGGTGCTTTCTCCCCACCCAGAGTTTCATATTCTAAGCAACAAAAACAATAACTACTACTGCTACTACTGCCGCCGGTTTATAATGTTGTCTCTCTGTGAAGTAACAATTGCAGACATGAACTATACACCTACACAACAATATGACTACTATATACATTAATGTACCACAAGATTTGGACACCCCAACCTCTGTATCATTGATTTCCCAATGATGTCCAGAATAATTATTACCTTAGTAAAAAAGTTATGAAGCCAGCCCATTAAGACAGAGTACATTGAAGCTACCAATTCAGCCTTCAATTTTGTCTGACAGAAAATTAAAAATGAATGAACAAAAAATTAATAATAAATGTATTCATGGCATTATTGGGATCCACAGCTCTTTCCCCAATGTTAAACATATACAACCAATTGTTCCTCTTAAAGGGAAATAATGTTAGAGATATTAAACTGCACAGTCTCCAGACACTATTGTAATGTATCTGAGCTAAGGTGCAGTAGATAGAATATAAACATGAGAGCTCACATACTTGCCTCAGGGTGCTGAAGCCTTTAATGTTAGGATTTTCATGGAAGTGTTGGAAGTTATACTTTCTCCCCTTCAAATAATAATAGCACTCAGCTCTTGCCACCTCTAAATACAGCTAAACCATTTAGGGCCAGATTCCAATATCCTTTCTTACACTCATTAACACTTTTGTCTGAAGGCAGGTCTATTCAGATCAATGGGATCATTTGTTGAGTAGTGGGCTACTCAACATAATTACCAAAACTTTCCCTACTTGGTTCTCCTGACAGCATCTTTGTGATGCACTATCATTTCTGTTTTGAAGATATGGCAACTGAAGCACAAACAGAATGTGTCCCCAAGCTTCGAGTAGAGCATCAGAATCTGGACTCAGTTTCACAGCTACATTTTCATTGTCCCATTTTTCAAAGGGTTGGCAAATGTGTGCATTCACTTACATTGGAAATGTGAAGTATCCCCACCTTTCACAGAAGGACTCTTATCCCATAGATCAATCAAAACCTTTCAAGTATGCTCCATTTCCCACTAGAGATGTCCAATCCAGAGCAGGGAGAAAGCAATCACCAGAAATAAAACAAAACAGATGAAAATCCAATTTGAAAAACAAACAACACAAATCCCCTATTGCATATGAAAAGAACCCATAGTTCTTTGAACAAATACTAGTCTGTAGAGTGGATTGAGATGGAAAGATTTAAAAGCAAACTGCTTGAAGGTACTATGCCTAGTACAAGGGATGACTTAACAAATACAGAAGTTACTTACCATCAGTGCATATCATATTTAACATGGAATGGGGTTGTTTCTAGTGTTATTCTGCAGGGACTGGTACAAGGCTGGACCCATTCAACATTTTCATCAGTAATCTGAAAGTAAATATAAAATCACTGCTTATAAAACGTGTGGATTACCGAAGGACTGGCAAAACAGCAAGCTATGTGGACATGGTAGTCATACAGAGCCATCTGGGTCACTTGGTGAGTTTAGCCTATCAAATGAAAGGGTTTTAAAACAGCCTAACCAAGCAGTGAAAAATTCAGGCCATCTTTGGAGAATGGGAAACTATATCTTGGAAAGAAATTACTCAGAAGAGGCAAGTCTCAAAGGATAGCTCTGTTAATCTGTATGTGTAAAAACAATGAGGTGTCTTGTGGCACCTTAAAGACTAACAAATGTATTTGGATATAAGCTTTTGTGGGTAAAAACCCACTTTGTCAGATGCATTGCAGTGGAAATTACAGAGAGAAGGATATATACACATACATACATACACACACACATACATTAGTATATCAAAAGAAGGAAGTTACTTATCAAGTGCAGGATCAGTGTTAACAAGGCCAATGAAGAGGGCTTAGGGTTCATAGTGAACATGAATTGCTGGGATGCAATACTATAGCAAAAAGGGCTAATGTGATTCTTGGCTGTGCAAACAAGGAAGGCAGTGAATAGGATATAGGAGGTGACCATATCTCTATATGACATTTGGGAGACTGAATATTGTGTCTAGTTCTGGTGTCAACATTTAAAATACAGGTGCTGAAAAATTGGAGAGGATGCAGAAAAGAGACACAAAAATAATCTGAGGGCTGGAGAAAATGCCATATTGTGAACTAAATCTGTTTGGCATGTCTGTCATGTTACTGGATTCTAAAAATTGCTGTTGCACCCATCGGGGGGTGTTTGCCCCAAAAGTCTGTACAAGGGGGGTCATGTGAGATGTCAAATGAAAGCTTATGTTCTACTGATTCTGTATATGCTATTCATGTACTTGTATAATATCTGTATGTGGAGTTATAAATATGTACTCTGTGTTGATGCTGAAAAATTCTGTGTCTGAGGCAGAGCAATGTGCCTGGAATGTTCGTTCAGTGTCTATGCTAATTAGCAAGGCTCCAGGGACAATGAATCTCTAGGTGCCGATACACACCTGAGGAATGCATCTGTAAATCTGGAACCTGCAGACCAGCCAGAATACCGATTGCTGACTTGGGACACAAGGATAGGTCACTGGGCCATGTGACCTGCTCCAGCTTGGAAAAGAGTAGGCATGGATATAAAATGCTATGAGGCAGACTCCATCTTGCCTTCAATTTTGCCACTGATTCCAGATGCAGCCTTGCAAGGAACAGTGAGCCAGGAAGAATCGTGGGCCCATCCTGACATAGGATGTACACCAGAGACTTTTAAGATAGCGTTTATAATATCTCTGCTAAGAGCCTGCATCGAGAACTTGGTGATTCGATGCATGTAATATATTCTTCTTAACAACCTTACTCTCATGCTTTTCTTTCTTTTATTAATAAACCTTTAGATTTTAGATTCTAAAGGATTGGCTCAGCGTGATCTTGTGGGTAAGATCCAGAGTGTAAATTGATTGGGGATTTGTGGCTGGTTCTTTGGGACCAGAAGGACCCGTTCGGGATAGGTGAGATTGGGTTCTATAATCCCTCACCTGTATGTTAGGCCCGGGGCTGATTGTGGCAGAGGGAAAGCTGAGGTGTCTGAGGGGTTTTGCTCGGTGTGACCGGTTTGTGACCCGTTTGGGAAGGCCTCCGGTCAGGGGCTGTAAGGAGACCTGAGTTTGAGCAATTCGCCCTGAGCAGACGCCTTCAGCTGTGCCCAGACCCGGCCCGGTCCATCACAATGTCAAAATAAGATTGAGGGGTGATTTGATTTTCATCTGTAAATGGGTGACAGAAGGATCACGTGAGGATTATGTGTTGTGTTCCCTCTCTCTGGGGCATCTGGTATTGGCCACTGTCGGCAGACAGGATACTAGACTAGATGGCCCTTTGTTCTGACCCAGTATGGCCATTCTTATGATCTTATGATTGGTGTGTCTAAGTATCTTCACAGGGGCTATGTCTACACTGTACCCTTGTTGCAGAAAAGCTTATGCAAATGAAGCTCGGCGTGGAATATAGCCACGCTTCATTTACATAATTAATGAGCAGCCATTTTTGCGCAAGTGGCTTTTGTGCAAAAAAGAACCGTGTAGACGGCTCCTTTTTGTGCAAAAACCCCCTCTTGCGCAAGAGCCATTCTTCCTCGGCTCATTAATTATGCAAATGAAGCACAGCGATATTCCACGCTGAGCTTCATTTGCATAAGCTTTTCTGCAACAAGGGTACAGTGTAGATGTAGCCAGGGAGAAAACACCAACTACGAAGGACCTCTTTAATTGAGAAAGCTATGTTAGTCTCATCTCTTCACCTCCCAAACTTCCATGCTGCCCTGTCCATCACCTTTCAGTCTTAGAATGTCATCAAATTTGGGCAGATTTTCACAAACACATGTCTATGCATAGGTCATATGTGAATGATGAATCACAGAGTCAAGGTAAAATGTATTTCTTATGCAATGGTATTTGTGCTAGTGCTTAAACTCTCCCTGTCCTCACCAAACCTTGCTGGCCAATTTTGTAGGCACTGCACATGCACACAGAAAGAACTATTTCTTACCCTGAAAAAACTTACAGTCTAAATCAGTGATGGGCAACTTAAACTAGCATCCTTGAGTGACCCTCCAACTCAGTGGGCAACAAGATTGTTGTAACCAAGATAGTCTCTAAGGATAGGGTAGCTTTGCTAACTGTGCTTGTGCACTTAGAATTTGCAGGGTGTGCCCACTGAGTCTTAGTAGCACTTGGATTGAATGCAGAGGGAATGCAGCTTTCACAGTCAATGCTGTGTGCAATCAGCACTCACTTCACATGCCTTTGCTTTACAAGTGTTCACTTTTTAGTAATATCAGTAAGAAAAGAAACAACTATGTGGATGGAAACCAGAAGAATTGGGCAACCCTTCACGTGGGCAACAGTAAACAAAATGTCTGGTGAGCCACACATAGAATACTGATGGACTGCATGTGGCCCGCGGGCTACCCATTACTGATTAGATAGATAGATTGATCGATCAATCATGGGAGAAAAGTGGTATTATTATCCTCATTTTACATGTTGGGAATAAGTAATGACTGCAGCTGTATATAATAGCCTTCAAAGTGGGACTCTGCATTATGAATGCTGCCAGCCTTGACATGTCTCATGGTGGACAAAGAGAAAATTGGGGTTCTCTTCAGCGTGGTTCATTGACGACAAAGGAAGCTTGCTCACTGAAAGTCAGATTGTGAGAGGTCTTTGTGGCTGTCACAGGGTCAACTCACCGCAACAGCACCACCAGCCAGCTGTCCAGGGAAATTGGCTCTTCTCTGCCTTGCTGGGTGCCTTTCTCCATGTGGTGTCTCCCCATGTTTCTCCTGGATCATGTCGTCCTCTTCCAGACACTGCCCTCTGGCAATGCCCACACCAGTGTCTGAGCCCCTCTTCCGGGGGATTGTTGTTGTCCACTCTGCTCACACTCCAGGGTCCTCTCCTTCACAGAGCACCCTAGTCTCCTCCATAGGAGCTAAAGCCTGCGAGCTTGTCTGGCCAGAGCTCACCTAGCCCTGCCTTGCCTCCACAGCACTGCTCTAGCTCCAGGAAGCCTCCTGCTTCCCTAACAGCTATGCTCTCACTGCTCTCTCCCCTGAGCAGCAGACCCTTCTCCCTTATACAGGGCACTGGGCCCCCATCACTAGAACTGCCACAGCTGGGGCTTTGCTCCCAGCCCCTGCTCCTGGCTGGGGTTTTGCCCTTAAAGGGCCAGTGCAGGGCAAGCACCCTGTCACGGTGGCTCAGAGCAGTGTCAGAGGAAGTAGAAGACGCTTTTCTGCCTTCTCCCAACTCCCTCCCTGCGCCGGCACAGAGCAGAATCTCTCCCCAGTGCTTACCACTGTAATGTGGCTCTGTGTTGTCCTTACACAGGGCTCCAGCAAAGAAGGAAGCCATTAGCTAGTCCAAGTTCTCCCTGCTGTCCTCCAGAGCAAAGCATCCATGCAGTGTTAATGAAGGGGCTCAGATTAATGCTGATTTATTAGCTTGAGATCAGTAGCCTTAAATCAGAATCAGTAAACTGTGGGGTGGACTGTCTAATATGCCAGCCCTTTTATTGTCATGTATATTCCCTCAAGTTTTAATTTATATCAGACATTAACTACCATTATCTTTTCAATGCACTTGTTTGTTTAGGGTTGACATTTTATCCTACATGACTGTGTTTACTGATTAGATCTAAAATTAACAGGAAAATTAATACAAATGAAGGCTTTGGGTCTAATTACAGCAAGGTTACTAAACACTCACAGTCTTTTTCCACACACATCTCTGTAGCTGCTTCCTCCAAATCAGGTTCACCAAATTCACTATTAAAACAATGCTCAATCCCTGAGGGGGAAGGAGGGAGGAGGAGAATTTCTGGCAAAATCCAATATCTGCACAGCTGGTGAGAAAACGGATTGTCCAGACTCCAGCACTGATGCTTCAACACATCACAGGATATCCAGATCAAGTGTCCTATTGAGTTACAAGAGCCTGTTATAATCCAGCTCACTCAGGAAAATCAAGGGAAATTTGCCCTGGTATCAAAGTAAGTTATGGTACCATAAATAACTGTGATGCCAAATTAGTATTAAAAATTAATAATTTATTTAAAGTGTATGGTTTCATGGTTCAGAGGAATGTCAAAATGTGAAAAAATACCTATTAGAACAGAGAATGGAAGAAAAGAGGTTACGAAAGGGATTGTTATTCTTAAAGTACTAGTCTTCCCTTAAACCTTTTTTCAACATTAATTCAGTAGTTGGCATATTGAGCCCTATGTACTAATGGGGGAATTCCACTGGACTTCAAAGAAGTTGCCCAGGGGACAAATTTTATCCTACACAACTATAGGATAAAAGTGGGAGTCTTTCTATTGACCTCAAAGGCATTTGGATCAGTTTCTATGTGCTAATTTATGCCAATTTGTAAGACATCACAGAGTTAAACTTTAAATTCTTGTTAAATCCATACACTGTTTCCAATCCATAAAATTAAATAGAAGCTCATAAACTTATAAATATGTTTATTAGTCTTTCACAGACAGACATAGACCAGTAAACATTTCAAAGTCTGCATCCCTCTAGCCCCAAGGGCGTCTTCTTTAAAGGAGTCATTGATTTTTGTCATCAAAAACCAAGTATTCAAGTAACAGTCTCAAACACAGGCTGATGGTAAAGTACCAAGATTCCCAAAGGTGCCATCTGTAAAAGGATCATTGATTTTGACCTTTTGGGTGGATTTCTCTTTTTTTTCCTAGTGTTTTATTATGTGCATCAATAACAGGCGAGGCAACGAAGACAAAATGAGAGAGAGAAAATATAGCTTTTTAGAGCTTTACATTTGGAATTCAGCCAAGAAAACATTTTGTGTTAAATTATCCCAGTGTTACCAGTTCCTAATCCAAGAAAATTTCTGAAAACTGAACATGATTTAGACCAAATCATCTACCAAAGGATTACTACAATTATCTGGTCTTCCCTGAGTGTTCCATTTAATGGCCTTAAATCCATATCCATATCACATAGTGTAATGTAGTCACTAAATAAACACGCTATGTCCTGCATTATTACTGCTGGGGATATTCTATGTCAAAAGAAAAACAATTCTCCATACAATATTTTAAAATTTGGCATGTTTTATTTGTCAAAATACCACTACATAACCATGCCAGTTTCAATTATTTTGATCATTTATTTAAAAATTCCTTCCAGTGTTGTGATACACACAAACAAATATTCTTCCAGGAGCAGGGAGTTAAATAGCCAAGGACAGGACAGTTCCTGTTTTGCTGTCCTCTTCCTTTCTCCCTCCCCAGAGCCCAGTCACAGGGCCTCTGCAGCACAAATACCTGCACCTTCTCCCCCCATCCCAAGTCCAGCTGCAGGGCCCCCCTTTCCCTGACATTAATTTCTGCAAAATTCTGCATTGCACAGTGATGCAGATTTCCCCCCAGGAGTAATTATTAAAGCTTAACTCTTTCTGCTTTGCAACAATACAATGAACTTTTAGTTAGGAGTAGGCAATATTCAAAAGGTCAGATTGTGCTTTAAATCTAGAGCACTGCTACTGAAGTCCATGGCATTATTCCAGATTTACAGTAGTGTACTTAGAAGCAGATTTTGGCCCAAGATATCTTGCATAGACAATGCTTTAACATTATTTTCAGTGACTGTGGATGGGACTATTTTGTCCATTCCTTCTGAACACCTCCCCCCCTCCACCCACCCACCCATCAGGCAGGGAGAAAAAGACATTCCCATTCTCAGACTGAAGCTTTGTGGAAGCAATCTCCAATTCCAGATTCATACAGAGAGGGACAAATCCCAGTGTATAATCATATCTGCTGGGTTTTCACCACTCATGATCTTGGGCAAATTCCTCATCAGGAAGCTTCTAAAATAGTGAACGCTGCAGCTGGTTTGCTTATCCTGGTTGGTAGAAGTCTACATGGGTTCTAACTGGTCTGCCTTTATCTCCCCAACAACTCAGCCATTCTGCCAGGACAGGAAGGTTCATGGAAGAGCACCTGAACTGGTGCCAGATAATGCTTGGCAGGAGACCAGACTAGAAAGTGAAACTATGGCCTTCAGCCCCAGATGACCATATCAGAACACTCACATTAGTTCCAAGCCCTTCATATCATGAGCCTAATCCTAATCCAAACACTTAGGGCAGCATTCCATTGCCACCTGTCTGCCATGTGATACCTTTTTAATGAACTTCAAACAGGACCTCCATGTAATCTCTATTTTCTAGCTTATACTATGTCCTGTTGAT
Organism: Rafetus swinhoei; assembly: GCA_019425775.1. Lineage (NCBI taxonomy): Eukaryota > Metazoa > Chordata > Testudines > Trionychidae > Rafetus > Rafetus swinhoei. The sequence goes on from CM033434.1 coordinate 15,531,145, forward strand.
ATTCTGCCATTGCTATTCATATGCATCTTGGGTCACATTAAACTTACATAAAGAGGGAGTGCAGTGTCCAAATGTGGAGTCATTAAGGTAAAATGGATGTGGCTTGCCCCATTAAGCAAGTTGCATCTGTTCTTGACTCCCCAAGCATATGCTGCTAGTGAAAAATGAGGAGTGTAAGTTACAGCCACAGTGCCTATCTGCACTCCAGCTGCGGCGCATTAAACTACTGCTCCTTTTCAGCTCCTACAATGGATTTAACAAAGAACAATTTTGCACATTAGTAAAATTTTTCTAGACAAAGCAATTTTTTTCAGTGCAAGTGAAGAGGCTTTGAATATGATTGCAAAGTGGATTAGGATCACTTACAGTCGATAGCTGTTGACAGGATACTGCTTGCAGTTGCCATGCACATACATTGATAGATGCCAGAGAGGAAGTTAATCATTGAAATAATAAGGACATTTCAACATATGCACTAACACAACATGTTATGTTAGAGAATTTCTATAAGGACATTTCCTTTGGCTATCTACCAATAAACATTCAAAACACTGCATGAGTGATTTCATACTACTCTATGTCACCCAAATTATTCTAATCCACTTCGGAAAGGAATAATCTTATCCTACGGATTGTATTTGCACACATCTATTTTACATGTAAAGCAGATGTTCATTCACAGACCAATTTTACTGAAGATGAAGAATGTCAGACAATCTTTTGTTCACTCCCTGTTCCAACCTTCTTTGGAGCTGACTAGTAGATTGTCACCTTGTTCTGCAGTGACGTGTCTAGTATTTAACTAGTAACCAAGACTAGACAAGGCTTGTTTTTAATGCTTCAGCTGCATTTGTTCCCAATAATCATATATCCCTGAAACTGTTCCCCAGCACAAACAATTAACTTCCGAGTGATGGAGTTCTGTATTTATTAACCTGTGCTCCAGATAAAGCATACCCACCAGATTGAAATGAGCATGATTTTCTACTATCCCTTTTGGTGTGTATACGTATGCTCTCTCTCTCTCTCTCTCACACACACACACCCTCGCACACAAGTGCAGGTCAAGAGAATGAAGAGGAGAATTCACTTCAGTGCACCTGCCATCATTTGTGTAGACTGAAATGAGATCAAGCATTTGTAGTGGTGAGTTTTTATTTTTTCTTTAACTGTTACTGGTGAGTCTCTGTCTTACTCTGCATTAACTTTAGAAGAACCAAATGTGTTGAGTGTGGTAGTGGGGGGAGCACTGATACAAGACAATTGTGGAGAAAGCAGTGATCTGGATGCAGACTACTTTTGGTAGGATCCCAACTGTTCTGAGTGACTTCGTTGCTCTGCTGTCTTTGTGCAAATGAGAAGTTTTGACTTTTTTGCTAATTGAATGAGTCCTCTAGTCTAGTAGGGGCTTCAACAGATAAATTATTAATGCTCCCCTATCCTTCTGGCACTTCTGCCCTTCTCTGTGCCCATTCTCCTGTCTCTAACCCTTCCCTTCTTCTGCTTCTTGTTTCTTCCCCCCATGCCTTTCCTTCTGATCCTGTGACTCACTCTGCTCCCCCCACTACCACACTCACACCTATTTCTCTAGCCGGGATTCTGTGAGAAACTCAGTGTTGTCATATGCTTTCAGTGATTCCAATGGAGTTCCACCTGCTTACCCCAGTTGTGAATTTGACCCTTTATCTCTCCCCTTGTTCCACTCTGGCTCCATTCACTTCTCTATTCACCCATGCCTGGCAGATCTCATTCCCACACTGTTTCATTTTATCTTCTCCACTAACACTCAGGGCTTGTGATCGAGCCACTGGTGGCCGATATACAGTGTTTACTTACGTGTGATTAATCGACCTCTGGGCACTCTGCTTCTAGACTCTGGTACTCCATCAAGATGAGAAGAGTAACTAGAATTGACAGGAGAGCAACCCTCACTGACCTTACCACATAAAAGACACCACAGTAAGTACGTCAACTTCAGCTCTGCTGGGGTGGGCAAAGGGGCCTCCACGAATCGGACCCAGCCCACTAGGTGAGTTGATCCGGCCCATGTCTGCCCAGATCTGGGGACGGGGGAGCACATGAAGTCTTCACGCCCTGCCAGGGGTGTGCGGCACCAGAGGGAACTGCGTGCCCCTGGCAGGACAGGGCACCCGGATTGGCCTGGGGGCAGAGGAAGCACGTGAAGTTTCCTCCCTCCGCCAGATGTGCATGGCACCAGAGGGAACTGTGAGCCCCTGGTGGGGTGGGGAGAGCCAGAAACTATGTCTGCTTCTCCCCCCCAGGCCCGTCCCAGTGGCTGGGAGGAGCAGTGCAGCAAAGGGAGGGGAGGCAAAGCACCTCCCAAATTAAAGGGAAAGCCTCCCTTTGCCTGCGCCTTCCCCGATCTTTCTTTCTTTCTTTCTTTCTTTCTTGTGCTTCTTGATTGGTCTGGGGGCTGAGGGAGCACAGGAAGTCTTCTCACACCACCAGGGTAGCGTGGTGCTTAGAGGGAGCTGCCAACTATTCAAAACAGCTGGCAGTTCTCTCTAGGTGCTGGGTACACCTGGCAGGGTGGGAGACTAAGACTTCACATGCTCCCCCACCCCCAGGCCAATCAGGGTCAGTGGGCAGGGGAGCACTGGTCTCCTGGCCCCGGCCCTTCCACCTGAGGCCTCACTCTTTCTAGGGTCACCCACTACCACTTCAGAAATTCGTGGCCCCCTTTCAAAAATTATTGCTGACTCCTGAGCTATGATATTTGCATAGCTGAAGTTCCGTAGTTTAGTTTGATGGGAGGTCTACTTCCCTCTGTTAGTCTCTTCTTCTAAGGCCAGGTCAACACTGGTGGAGAAAAATTGAAGCAAGATACACAATGTCAGCTACGTGAATTGTGTAGATGGAGTCAATGTATCTTACACTGATTTTCTTGGGTGGTCCCACAGCGGGATGTCAATGGGAGAAACTACCACTGACTTCCCTTATTCCTCATAACTGTGAGGAGTTCTGGGATCAACAGGAGAGTGCCTTAAACATGTAATTTTACTGGTGCCTATAGAGTTGCTAAATCAAATGCTGGAAGATAAACCTCTGAAGTGTTGCTCTTTCTGGAAGAGAAGATGTGACCTACGTCTTCTGACACTCATGCTCCCAGTCCAGGTCTCCTGCCTTCCTATCTCCTCCCATTCTCTCCCTTGTTTTAGTCTCCCTTCTCTCATACATTTCACCATCCATGCTTGTCCCAATCTGCCCCTTCTGAATTTTTGTTTCCTGCTGAGATTAATCCAGTTAAGCAGAAGATGAGCTGGGAGAAACACCTTTGTCATCTGGCAAGAGGTAGTGCAAGCAGCAAAGACCAAAGCAGTGCTATTAAGGAGGAGAAGCAACATTCAAAGAAGAGGGCATTTTGGTGCTCCTTGTAGTGTGGCAGCTTAGACAACTACCCAGGGCACTTTCACCCAGGCTGACATTATTTGCCCATTATAAAGGACAAATATAGTTGTTTCTAGAGTTTGCCTAGATTCCCAAAAGGTACAAGCTGTCAGTGACATGGACACTTCTGTAAGCCCCAGATCAGAAGAAGAACGGTATGTCTACACTACAGCGTTATTTCAAAATAAGCTATTTCAAAAGAGTTATTTTGAAATAGCTTATTTCAAAATAACGCGTCTTCACACAAAATGGATATCGAAATAGTGTTTTGCTATTTTGAAATAGCACGTCCACACTGAGTGGATGCTGAATCGCATTTAAGGCTGGACGGAACCAGGTCCGGCAGGGCATCAGGTCAGGAGTTACTTTGTGTGGCTGCTGCCTGAGGCTATCTGAGGCCTGTGCTTAAAGGGACACCCCGCCCCCGCTCCTCCTCCCTCCCCCGGACAGCTGGTTCTCAGCTTTCCCTGCTTGCTTGCCTACCTCGATGAGGGACAGCAAAGCATTTTGTCTCTGCATGCTCTGATTGCCCTCACTTGGGACACCACAGCACTCTGCAACATGGAGCCAGAGCTGCCCCTGGGCACTCTGGTGCTTCTCTTGGATGCGCTGCTGCGAGCCTGGCTGCACTTTATGCAGGCTTCCATCCGGGAGGTCTATCGGGGGCTGTCAGTATACAGGAGGCCCTGCGGGAGAGCTTCCACCCTGAGGAGCACTAATAGTCTCCCTGGTCTACCCCACTGGGGGCTTGTGCCTCATTCCTCCCTCATGTCCTTCCACTTACCCCCACGCAGCCCACCTTCCTGATGTAAAATAAAATACCAATTTTTTCATAAACACAAACTCTCTTTATTTAACAAAACTGGGGGGGGGGGAGGGAATGAAACTCTGGTGAGACTGGGGAAAGGAGGCGGGAGAGGGGAGGAGAGAGAGCGGGAGAGGGGAGGGGGAAACCTGGGAGGAGGGAGCTGGAAGGGGGAAGCAAGGGGAAGAAGGGGGAGGGGAAGATCAGGGCTCAAGGATGGGGGTCTTGCTGGAACAACTTGATTTTCATGCCAACCTGCTCCTGGGTTCACACGTGGCCTTTGGTGGCCAGGCTGGCAGCTATCCTGCCATAGACGGCCACATTCCTCTGTCTAATGTGGAGATCATGGACATTGGGGGCATCCCCCCAAAACCTGAATAAGGTCCATGATCTCCACCCTGGACCAGGAAGGCGCCCACCTTCTCCAGGCCCTGGCAGGCTCCTGGGAGCTGGCAGACTGCTCCTGGGGAGCGGTGGAGGGCTGGCTGCCAGTGGCTTGCTGGCTCATGTTTTGGGGCCACTGGGTCAGGGGCAGTGACTGCTGGCTCTGGGCTGGCAGGCTTAGTGCTGGCACAGGCACTGTGGCCAGAGTCTAACCCTAGAAGGGCTCCGGGGAAGGGGGGAGGGAGAGGAGTGTTCTTGGTTGAGGCCGGAGTGGCCACCAGGGCACCCTGGGAAGGCTGGAGGCCCCCTATTTCACAATAAGTGTCTACACAGCACTTATTTCGAAATAGCTATTTTGAATTTGGCATTATTCCTCATAGAATGAGGTTTACCAAATTCGAAATAAGCACTCTGCTATTTCGAATTTATTTCAAAATAGCGGTTTGGCTATCAAGTATCAGAGGGGTAGCCGTGTTAGTCTGAATCTGCAAAAGTGGCGAGGAGTCCTGTGGCACCTTATAGACTAACTGAAGTGTAGGAGCATAAGCTTTCGTGGGTAAAGACCCACTTCGTCAGATGCATGTAGTGGAAATTTCCAGAGGCAGGTATAAATATGCAGGCCAGAATCAGGCTGGAGATGACGAGGTGGAGCCAATCAGGAGGATGAGGCCCACTTCTAGTAGCTGATCTGGAGGTGTGAATTCCAAGAGAGGAGAAGCTGCTTTTGTAGTTAGCGAGCCATTCACAGTCTTTGTTTAATCCTGAGTTAATTGTGTCAAACTTGAAGATGAACTGTAGCTCAGCAGTTTCTCTTTGTAGTCTGGTCCTGAAGTTTTTTTGCTGCAGGATGACTACCTTTAGATCTGCAATTGTGTGTCCAGGGAGATTGAAGTGTTCCCCTACAGGTTTTTGTATGTTGCCATTCCTAATATCTGATTTGTGTCCATTGATTCTTTTACGTAGGGACTGTCCAATTTGGCCGATGTATATAGCAGTGGGGCATTGTTGGCACATGATGGCATATACTATGTTAGTAGATGTGCAGGAGAATGAACCAGTGACAGTATGGCTGATCTGGTTAGGTCCTGTGATGGTGTTGCTGGTGTATATATGTGGGCAGAGTTGGCACCGAGGTTTGTTGCATGGATTTGTTCCTGAGTTAGAGTTATTATGGTGCGGTGTGTAGTTGCTGATGAGAATATGCTTCAGGTTGGTGAGTTGTCTGTGGGCAAGGAATGGCCTGCCTCCCAAGGCCTGTGAAAGTGAGGGATCCTTGTCCAGGATGGGTTGTAGATCACTAATGATGTGTTGGAGAGGTTTTAGCTGAGGACTGTAGGTGATGGCCAGTGGTGTTCTGTTGGTTTCTTTCTTGGGCTTGTCCCGTAGCAGGAGGCTTCTGGGTACACGTCTGGCTCTGTCAATCTGTCTCCTCACTTCCTCGTGTGGGTATCGTAGTTTACAGAATGCTTGTTGAAGATCTTGTAGGTGTAGGTCTCTGTCTGAGGGGTTGGAGCATATGCGGTTGTACCTCAGTGCTTGGCTGTAAACAATGGATCGTGTGGTGTGTCTGGGATGGAAGCTGGAGGCATGCAGGTAAGCATAGCGGTCGGTAGGCTTTCATAGGGTGGTATTGATGTGACTGTCACTTATTTGCACTGTGGTGTCCAGGAAATGGACCTCCCGTGTAGACTGGTCCATGCTGAGGTTGATGGTGGGGTGGAAGCTGTTGAAATCGTGGTGAAATTCTTCCAGAGTCTCCTTCCCATGGGTCCAGATGATGAAGATGTCATCGATGTAGCGTAGGTAGAGAAGGGGCGTAAGTGGACGAGAGCTGTGGAAGCGTTGTTCCAGGTCAGCCATAAAAATGTTGGCATATTGTGGGGCCATGCGGGTGCCCATAGCAGTGCCACTGGTCTGGAGGTATATATTGTCACCAAATCTGAAATAGTTGTGTGTGAGGATAAATTCACAGAGTTCAGCCACCAGTTGTGCTGTGGCATCATCAGGGATACTGTTCCTGACAGCTTGTTCTACATCTGCATGTGGGATGTTAGTGTAGAGAGCCTCTACATCCATGGTGGCTAGGATGGTGTTTTCTGGAAGATCACCAATGCATTGTAGTTTTCTCAGGAAATCCGTAGTGTCACGGAGGTAACTGGGAGTGCTGGTGGCGTAGGGTCTGAGTAGAGAGTCCACATAGCCAGACAGTCCTTCAGTGAGAGTGCCAATGCGAGATGATGGGGCGTCCGGGATTTCCAGGTTTGTGGATCTTGGGTAATAGATAGAACAACCCTGGTCGGGGCTCTAAGGGTGTGTCGATTTGTTCCTGTGCTTGTGTAGGGAGTGTCCTGAGCAGATGGTGCAGTTTCTTAGTGTATTTCTTAGTGGGATCTGAGGAAAGAGGCCTGTAGAATTTGGTATTGGAGAGTTGTCTAGCAGCCTCCTTTAGGTAGTCAGCCTCCTTTAGGTAGTCAGGTTTGGCTATGTAGACACTAGGAAAGTTATTTCGAAATAAGGGCTGTTATTTTGAAATAACTTTGCTGTGTAGACATACCCTTAGAGTGGAAATAACAGAAACTAATATATATATATAACAACGAAAGAAATACCTGTCATGTTAATGAGGCCAATTAAGAGGGCTGGATGTGTCCCATTCATAACTTTTGATGTGAAAATGCAGATGTTAAAGGCAGGGGAAATTGGCTTTGTAATGCGTTAATGTCTTTATTCAAGCACAGAATAATGGTGTCAAGTTATCAGATAAATTCCAGTTCTTCAGACTCTCTCCGTAATTGGGTGGTGAAATTCCTTTGTAGAAGAATGGCTACTTTTAAATCCATGATTGAGTGACCAGGTAGGTTAAAATGCTCCCCTACAGGTTTATGTGTGGTTACCATTTCTGAGGTCTGACGTAATGTCCATTTAATCCTTTGTTGTAGAGACTGGCCAGTTTTGCCAACATACATGTCAGAGGGGCTTTGCTGGTAATTGATGGAATATATCACATTAGAGTAGGGGTGGGCAATAATTTTCGGAGAGGGGGCATTTAATGAATTTTAATACGCGGTCATAGGCCAGCTCCACCCCCTGGGGACTGGGGACTAGCCTCCTCCCAGAGTTGTCTGGGGCAGGAGGCTTTGAAGTAAAAACACAGCAAAGGGCACCCAGCTCCCGGCCCTGCCACTATTACATTGCCTGACAGCCACCGTGGCTATTTAAAAGTCTCACACTCCAGCCCCTGCTGGGGTAATGCCACAACTGGGAGCCATGAGCCATTTAAATAGGATCCTGCTGCCTGAGCCACCACCTGGAAATTCAGTGGCACAGGCAGTAGGCTATAAACAGAAGCCAGCTAGATGCAGTCAAAGTGTTAGGAGGGCCGGATCCAGACCCTGGGCTGCTTTTTGCCCAGCCCTGCATTAAAGCATATGCAGTTCTATGAGTCCCTGATGTTGTGACTTATGTGGTTAGGTCCTGTGATGGTGCTGCTTGTATAGATGTCTGAATAGAATTGGCAGTGGGGTTTGATGCAGGGATAGGTTCCTGGGTGAGTGTATCTGAGGTGTGATGCATGGTTGCTGGATAGGATTTATTTCCGGTTGGGGGGCTGTCTGTATGTAAGGCGCTGTTGTGAGCTGTTGGAGTTTGCTTCATTCTGGCATTGCTATTCCTTCTTTTTTAGAGGTTATTATATCTGCCAACTGGTGGTCAGAAACTAAGGGAGACTGGCCAATTAGTGGAGTCCTTATCTGGTGGAAGGTCATGCTGTGTGTTTGGTCTTTGCATTAGTGCATGGGAAGTTTAAAATGGGATTCATGCAGTGCACTGGAAACAGCTCTGCCTAAGGAGCCAAAAGGGAGCCTCCCACTGGGTAAGCCAGCAGGTGTTAAGTATATGCTAAGCTGGTCTCAGCTGGAAGTCACTCTTTCAATGGCAGGGATTGTCTTGCATATTCAACATTTTGCTGAGCTATTTAAACCAGAGCCATTGAAGGAATAATCCTTCTTTTATCCATTTCACCCTATCATTAATGATAGAGTCAGTCTGTCTTTTCAGGAAGGTTTGGTAATATTGTAAATTTAAGTGAAGCTGCTAATGGGAGCAATTAAACTGAAATGAAAACAGCTTCTTTGCTTATAATAATAAATACAAATAATGAGTTTGTTAGCAAAATGACTTTCAACTCAGAAGATAAAGCACTGTTTCATACCATAACCCATTCTCTTAAGTCACCTGATTTTTCTAATGAGTCTGTGATCAAATAGTTTTTCTTGTTATAAATAAAATCCTTTCTTTCTGTATGGAGAGCTTTGTGTTTGATAGCTGGAGGGGTCAGCTACAATTATTTTCTTAGTGATAGGGACTGAATTATATGTTTACTATTTATTCAGAATCCTGATTTTCCATGGTTTAGCCTTTAGGTTTAACTGTACACTCTGTACTTTGGAACAGAGAAGAGAAATCCATACTTGATCTTGTACAATCTAATCTTAAAGGGCAGAGAGTGTGAGTTTACAGATAAACATAGTCCTACACTTAATTGAGAGTAAACTTTCACTCACTACTAGTCATTTTAGACAATTCCTTCCATCTTAAGAATCCTCTGATGCAAGGCAGATATGTATTATTATGTCTAAATTTCAGACACTTAGGCTATGTCTATACAGCAGCGTTATTTCAGAATAAATGACTTTATTCCAAAATAACAAAGAGTGTGTCTACACTGCAAGCCATTATTTTGAAATTACTATGACTCCTGTAACCCTCATTTTATGAGGAGTAAGGGAAGTCAAAGGAAGAGAGGTCTCCTTTCGACTTCCTGCTGTGTAGACAGCACCAAAAGCCTAATTAAGCTATTTCATCTCAAGCTACTCCACTAACGTAGCACAAGTTGCATATCTTAATTTGACTTTAGCCCTGCAGTGTAGATCTACCCAGAGAGGCATGATTTAATCTTAGGCTAAGGTGGTTCCAATAATATTTGGTATTGGGGGCATAGTTTCTTGTATGGTTTGCTGTTTTTGAGAAAAAAACAAGTATGGTATGTTATTGTAAAGATCACATATGTGTCTATTCTTTAGGCTTATCCTCTTATAGCTGGGGAATATGGATTTGGGAGTTGTGACACAGGGCTGTTCTTACCCATACACAGAATATGCAGCTGCATAGGGCACCTGAAAATATGGGACACTCCCAGGTCTTAATGTCCACCCATACTCCTCTTCCTATCCCTGTTCTGTGGCTACAGTAGCCTGGTGAGTCTTCCTCTGGAATTGAGCTAGTTAACTTAAAAGTGAAATAGCCTTCTAGCAGGCCTATTAGCAAAACACTGAACTCGTGAAAGAGTCATTCATGTGGTAATGGAGCCAATTAACTGATATATAGAATCAGTTTCCGAATTTACTGTGTTAGGCCTGGTCTACACTAAAGGGGAAGGTTGAATTAAGATATGCAACTCCAGCTATGTTAATTACATAGCTGGAGTTGACATACCTTGATCTGAGTTTCCCTGTTGTCCCTACAGCATTTGTTTCCTTTGCCTTCCCTTACTCCTTGCAGGCTTCCCTTACTCCTAGTCAATAGGGGCACCTTCTGGGTTCAATTTAGCAGGTCTTAACTGAAACCACTAAATCAAACTCCAGAAGATCGATTGTGACAGTGTCAATCTTCCCCAGAGTGAAGACAAATCCTTAGTCTACAGGCCCTTAATTTAAAATTTGTTTTAAAAATATTGGTGTGTTGGTGAAGTTTGTAATATCGTATCTTTAAAATTCATCTTCCTCCCTCTCCCTGGGCTGCCATTGGGCATAGAGGCATCAGTTTAACAGTATAACATAGCACCCCATAAATCCTAAAATGTAAGGATGGCCCTGCTGCTGCTGTGAGAGTGACTTTGAATATGGAACTATTCTGCTGGCTCAGTCTAACAGCCTTGCCAAATGGACTCTCAAGAAAGGGGATTATAGGACACCTTGAAGGCAGGGGGAAAGAGGATGGACTTCTGTGAGAGGGAGGAGACTTTGGAAGGACAAGTCTTAGGAGCACCTAAATGCATGAAGATCAGTCTATGGGTTATGTCAAGCTATTCTTAAATTGTGGATATGGGAAATATCAGACTGGATGGGCAAGTATTGGGCATTACTGGTGCTCACATGCACTGAGTGGGTGAGAGATTCTGCCAGTTTCCAAGGCACAAGAGGACTCTATTAACTTTAAAAGCCACCATATTGGTACATCACCTGCCAAAATGGGAATGATAATGCAATAGATATATGCAGGGCTCGACGATCGTGGTGAAAACCACTCGCCAGCTCCGCACTGCGCATGCGTGAACTGCCAGTGAACGGAGTGACCAGCTGAAATCTACTCGCCACGGGCGAGTAGATAAGCGGATTTGTCGAACCCTGGATATATGCTCTATTAGCAGTAGGATTAGGATTTAATGCCAAGACTCCTATTAACTTCAATCATTTTTGGATCAGGCCTTGTGCTCAAGAATCAAGGCTATGAGACAGATTTCAAATTCCTTGCTCTAAAAATCTTTCCAATTAGTAAATCTTTCATCGCCATAAAACAATACACTGCATTTGGTTTAATCATAAGTATCTGTAACAAGTTTAAAATTAAATAGTCAAGGCTGTATTCTCTCTCCTAAACTGGACCTGATCTGTACTCACTCCTCCTAGCACTTTGCCTAATGAAAATGCTTGAGCTGCTGTCATTTTAATAGAAGACAAAAGAAATGGGAAGACTGGAAGACAAAGGCAGACAAAATACATTAGCAAGCAGGTCTACAAAAACAGTTGTTAAAATGAAAAGCTTTTCCATAATTGAGAACTGGCTACTGCCTCTGTGGAGCAAAACAAAAAAAGAGGGCCAGTGTAGAGACAAAGGAAGGAGATCTTCATTAGCAGAATTATCTACCCAATGTTTCTTCAAACAAAAGCTTTCTACAGGACTGATAATTCCATTAAAAGGGCAGGGAGTTCACAAGAGAAAAATGTTAAGTTTCAAAAAATATAAATAAAGTTTTAAGGTTCTTGTCTGTGTTCCCTGTAAGCTGAGCACTTTGGCAACTGCCCAGGAGAGATTCTGGTGCCACCCAGCTGATTAGCAAAGTGCCCTCAGCTGTCCACAGCCAGCAGTGTAGCCCTGGAATTTTGTAACTAAGTTAGTTAGTTATAATGAATGTATGTTATAGCAAAAGGTTTGGATTAAACTTAAACACAAGATGTAGGTCTCAGACAGGCTAGGCAGCTTTGTTAAGTTAGCTCCAGCTCTGTTTGATGTTAGCATATTGAAGTGAAGAGATGGAATATTGTAATACATAGTGATGTTAATATTAGGCAAGGCCTTTTAATAGATAAAATGAAGTTTAATGTTGAAAGACTTTGTAACTTTGTTAAAGTGACTAGAAGTATCCTTTATTCCATGCTGCAATTCTGTCAGTATGTCTACACTTGCAGCCTAATTTGAACTAGGGCTGCAAATGTAGGCATTCGGGAATTGCAAATCAAGCCCGGGATTTAAACATCCCGGGCTTGATTTGAATCTTCCCGTCCGGGCGCCATTTTTGAAATTTACAAGCCCGAAGTAACTGCCCGCGTCTTCACGCGGCAGTGAAATGGGCATTCGAAATAAAGCCCTAGTTCGAACTACCTGTTATTCCACCTGCAAAATGGCGCCCGGCCGGGAAGATGCAAATCAAGTGATATTTAAATCCTGGGCTTGATTTGCAATTCTGAATGCCTACATTTGCAGCCCTAGTTCGAATTAGGCTGCAAGTGTAGACATACCCTAAATGTATTGTTGGTGTGAATAAGAGAGAGAATGTTTTAGAAGAGATAAGTACAAAGGCCACTGCATGCTCAAGTGGTCCGAGAAGGGGCTGGAGACTCAGAAGCACCAAATAATTATTAACTAAGTGAAAGCACACTGAAGATGCAGACTACCAGGGCAGATTGATGAACCCTGAAGTTAGTAGCAAGCACCCCTTGATAGGGAACCGATAACAAGTTTCACCAGAAGACAACACCCAGGAGGAGTCATCAGCATACTGATATCAGGTGACTCCGAGAACAACCTCCAGATAAACAAATGTTGCAGAAAAACTGATTGTGATGCTGAATGACTGATTAAGGGCTGACAAGGCAAAATACATTGACTTGCATGGAAGGAAAATCTCATAAAAGATGGGGTGTCTTGTATGGTTCTTCAGGTGCTCGTCCTGCTAAGACTATGGAGGATCGGTCTGAACTGACAAGAACCCGGCTCTTTCCTCGCAACCGACCTATCTGGTCAATAGGTTGGGCTGAGCAACACACTGGTAACTATTCCATCAGCAGGGTGTGTGTGTGTGTTTGTGTGTGTGTAAATGCATATGCTACTTTGTTATATTATCAATAAATGCAGCGTGTTGCCTTATCTCCCTGAAAAAGATCCCGTGTGCTTGTTTTAAGCATAACAGCAGCATGTGTTTCTATTAGTGGTGCACATCAACAAATGCCTCGGTGCCTATAGCAAAATTTATTTTATACATGTGTAAGCAGGGGCTGAACTGCTGCTTGCTATCAGCCAGCTAAAAGGAGGGGGTGGGTGTGCCCGCTACAATTGTGTAGCTCTGCAAGGTAATTAACTGTTAACTGTTGATATGTAAATACAGCTCAGGAGAGAATACGAGGTGTGGCTATGTAAATCCCATTCAGCCAGGGCTGATGGAGGGTCAGTGTTGAAATGGAATGTGGAGAATTGTAAATAATTTGGGACTGTTGTGGGTGTGTCTAATCATGCTACCCCTAAATGTGGGAACTGTAAAAACATGCCACCTGTGCTTGCAGGAGAGACACCACCATCATGGTAAGAGGTCTCGGAGGAACAAGCCTTCCCCTTTCCAGAGTTGAGTGAACTAAGCTGGGGGGAAGGGTTAAAGGGCTTGAGTCAGCCTGCTTCATACCTGCCAGGTGTGAGCTGTAAGACTGGCCCAACCTGCACCTTTCCCCTTTGTTTTAAGGACAGACCTAAAGCAGACACCCTGAGGAGTTTTTTCCTTTGCCAGTCCAGCTGGTGGCTAAAGAGCTGAAATCACTGAGAGCTGAAATCACTGGTTTGGCTGAGAGCCAGACCTATTGCAGCCAGTGAAGTGGCGGCGACCAGCAGAGTGGCTGGTGGGAATCACTGGCTGGTGGCGTAACGTGGCCGGTAGGAGCGGCGGGTGGTGACCAGTGGCATGGCGAGGAGCGGCGACCAGCGGCGTGGTGCGGAGCGGCGGCAGGCGCGGAGCGGCGGCAGGCGAGGAGCGGCGACCAGCGGCGTGGCGCGGAGCGGCGGCAGGCGAGGAGCGGCAACTAGCGGTGGCGGCAGGCTAGGAGCGGCAGCAGGTGACCAGCAAAGCATCCAGTGGCGTGGGACGAGACAGCTGGTGGAGCGTGGCGGAGTGTCATATAAGGTGCCCCCTATCTATCCCCGCACCTCCATTTCTACCTAGGTTGGGAGGTGAAACCCTGCAGGTGAACTTTGGGACTCTGGGTGGCACGGACCAGGGACAGAGACTTTTGGGGTGTCAGACTCTTTGGACTTCAGGTGATTCTTGGCTGGGGTGGGGGCTTAGCTCATGTTTGGGTTATGAACTCTGTCTGTGGTGTTTTCCCCAAGTTAATGCCATATGACTTCTCTCTCTGTTTCATTAAATGTTTTTTTCCTACACTCAGATTCAGTGCTCTCGAGTGGGGAAGCATTGCCTCTCAGAGGCGCCCAATGGTGTGTGAATTTCCCAGATTACTGGGTGGGGGCTCGAGCCAGTTCTGTGTGAGATGGACCCCAAGATATTGAACCCAGCCCTGGTTACTGCCAGGCCTATCCGGCAGAAGGGTTATACATGGATGGAATAAAATAGAGGGAACATTGTTTCTTGTCCCTTCTAACCCTATATTTTTATGTTTCTAAATTAGTGTATGTACCATTCTTTCCAAAGTCATATACTGATGGGTCACATAGGCCTAATGGTGATATTACAGCTAGGCATTAGTATCAATGGGACTTTGTTATCATCAATGGAAACTTTACAGCCACGTGGCCCAATTCTTATTTATACCAAGGACCCTTTATATTACACAAGTAGCATATATAGGCATACGTTACATTCCCAACCACATTAAGGCCCCTTAACCATGTCAGAGTGATGTAAAGGGGTTTTAGCATAACAAAAATTAGGCCCATTTGTTTTAGTGGGTAGAGAAATCACGGGAGGTTGGTTTAAAGTGTCCTTCATCCTTCGCCTTCCCCTATTTCAATTTTACATTTGAGAGACATACAGGCGATTTCTCCAAATGTAACCATTTCCTATAACCTTACATTCCTCTGTTCCCACTCCACCCTCAGAGCCACTCTGCCTCTGTCACAGCCAGCAAGACTCCTTTAAGGGTTTCTTCGTCATTCAAAGGCAGGAAAGCTGAGCCATAAATTAGCTTCAAAATCAACTTTTTAAAGTAGGACTTAATAAGCCCGGCCACTCCTCGGGAGCTGCTTGGTGCCACTTCCATTCCCAGTCTTGCTGTGACACTCAGCAGCAATTGAGAAGTGGCTGGGCTTACTTAAAATGCTGAATTGAAAGCTGATTTAGCTCTCTTCTCCTGCCTGATCTAGCAACCCATATTCCCAGATGGACAGAGATTTCAATGAAAAGAACAAAGGAAAGTTACAAAAAAATTAAAAAAAGAGCAAAACTTTATATAGTAAAGTGGGTTTTACTGATCACTTTTCCCTCCTACCTAGCCTTTGGCTAAAACAAGGGAATCTCTCTAGACACTGCTGTAGGAATAATGGGATAGAAATACCTATTACACTTGTCTTTTTCCCCCTTGAGTCTAATGGTGAAAATGGCAAGAGAGCTGTGATCTTTTCCAAATTTATTGCAAAATCTTGTGAACAGTTTGCTCCAGTTCTTCCCATGAACTGCCAGACATTACTATTTAACTGCAAATAGACTTAGGTTACACATCTCTCAGCAAGGCACAGTGAGGTAGCCGGTGGCACAAGTACACTTCTAACATGTCACACAGGCCTGTATTGAGAATTTAAAGGCATCCTTGAAGTAAGAATAGGTGAAGCAAATAGAAAAATTCTGATTTTATACCAAAAGGTTCAGCTTGGACAGCTCAGCTGCAAAGCTCAGCCCATAGATGAGTTCATGTGAGCAGAAATTCGGTGCAATTGCCCTGGGCCTCATGCTTTGGGAGGGCCTTTTGCCTTGGGGAGATGCCGAAGTGCAGGACTAAGGGTGGCCTGGGGATTACCAGGGTGCCTGGTAATGGCAGAAGGGGCCAGGCCTGCCTTCTCACTCACTGGCAGTGACATGAAAAAGAGCGATCTGGCCCCAGCCTACTCCATTGGCTCCCAGCATTGTTCAGAGGAGGGGCTTGGAGAAAGAGGCGGTGGGCAGGAAGAGGCAGGGAAGGGCTTGGGATAGAGAGGGCCCACCTAAGGATGGTCAAGTGAGCTCAACAGATGTTCTTGTCCTGTGCACCTTAGAGGACTAGGGCATTCTCCACAAGTCTTGCCTGACTTTTTTTAACTGGAAGTTAAAAGAAGTGAGTGCACTGAGATGTGCAGGTTGGAACACAGGAATTCTGACTGGAAAAAAAATTGGATCTATTTGTGCTCTCAAAGAGGAAAAAGAGTAAATGTGGCACATGCATAGACATGCACAGACAACCAATGAAAGATTGGAAATCCAAGATGCAAGCAGAGGGCTAGTATTCAGGGAGTTCAAGCCTTCTGCAACGGTTTGGAAGTTATTCTGGATAAAATTATGCAGAGGCACATGCTAGAGGTTACTAGGATTTCAGACCAACTGGTGAGCATTAAACAGTGTAGAAAAGTGAGTCCATATGCTAACTGTGTATGCATCACAGATAAGAGAGGAGGAAAAGGTATAAGAGGAGTGTTTTTGATGAGTTGTTGTTCTCTCTTGGAAACATACCATCTACTGAGAACAGAATGATCAGAGCAGATGTAAATGCACATCTCGGTACTGTGAAGGCTGGATATGAAACAGTCCACGGAGGGTGCAACATGAGACTCACAAACACTGAAGGGGAAAACAGTTCTACAGACTTGTCTGGCACTGATTTGGTGATCACAAAACACTTTCAGAAGAAGGAAAGTCACCTCATCACATATGCAAGGACACAAGTTTCACACTGAATTTTTTTTTAACACAAAGAAGAGGTAGATCAGAAAAATCTAGACCTTGGAAAGTCATAAATGGTGGAAACTTAAAATGTGAAAACAAACAAACAACATACAAGCAATGACTAATGAACAGACTTCCTAACTACACACAAGAATGTATGGAGAACAAGTGGTACAAACTTCACTGTAAATAGCACATGAAGTCTTAGGAGAAATGACATCAGTTCTCAAAAGGATAAGATGACAGATTTAGTGATGCACTCCTCAACTAAGAAAACAAGGAAGAAATAAAGAGAGGATGTGAAAAGGGAGGCTAAAAATGCATTCCAAAATCTAAAAGTATGGCCTGTGACAACTTATCTATTTGAGTATAAGGACACGAGGATGAGAGGGAGAGGGGAAGAAATAAAGAAAAATATATGTCATGGCAAAAGAGAAAATGACAAGAGATGTGAATTAGTTTGCTTATGTTAGCAATGAAAATGGTATATTGCAAATAAATGGTAAATCAACAGTTATGGAATGATTATTTTGAAAGAGCAATGAGGGAGGAGAACCCAAAGGCGAAACTAAGGATGTGTAAACCAAATGAGGGTGAGATAGATTATATACTGGGGGGAAAGGTTGCTGCAGAGGCACTTAGGAAAATGAAAAGAGAAAGCATCAAGGCCAGCTTACATACAAGTGAATGTGCTGAAGTCATTGGGAAAAGGGAAAAAAGGTTTTAACTGTTCCATAGCAGTACTCCACAACTGCAGTTTTGGGCAGAGCAATGTGTGACAGATCATAGAACCATAGGACAAGAAGGGAACTTGAGAGGTCTTCTAGTCCAGGCTGCTGCACTCATGATAAGATTAAGTATTATCTAGACCAGGGGTGGGCAAAAGGGCCTCCACAGGCTGGATCCGGCCCATGAAGTGGGTTGATCTAGCCCATGGAGGCCCTGTTGCTCCTTCACCACCCACCAATCAGGGCCTAGGGACGGGGGAATGTGCAGCGCTTAGAGTCAACCCTGGTGGTTGACTAAGCGCCACATGCTGTGGGGCAGGAAGCAAGAGACTTCACACACTCCCCCCAGCCCTCAGGCCCAAGTCTCCTCCCACCCTGCCTCCACCCTGCAAGGAGTGCATGGTGCTTAGAAGCACTGTGTGCTCCTGGCAGGGTGGGAGGAGACTTTGCATGCTTCCTCATCTGCAAACCCTGATTGGCCTGGGTGTGGGGGAGCGAATAAAGTCTCCTCCTGACCTACGAGGAGTGCAGCACTTCTAAATGCTGCACGTTCCTTGCAGGCTGGAGGCAGGGCAGGAGGAGGCTTCATGTGCTTCCCCCACGCCCAGGCCAATCAGGGGTTGGGAGCGGGGGGCGTGCACAAAGTCTCCTCCTGCCCTGTAAGGGGCTCGGCACTTAAAGTGAACTGCCAACTGCTGCTCAGCTGGTAGTTGACTCTAAGCGTGGCACTCCCTTGCAGGACAGGGGCAGGGAGCCAGAGACTGACCCTGATTGACCTGGGGGCAGTGAGGGAATGCGCAAATCTCCTCCCACCGCCAGGGGCATGGGCGTCTAGAGGGAACTGCCAGATGTTCAGAACAGCTGGAGGTTCTGTTTGGGGGGGACAAAGACTTCACACACTTCCCCACCCCCCAGACCAATCAGGGTCTGTGAGTGGGGAAGCACAGAAGTGTCCTGGCCCCACCCCTTCTGCCTGAGGCCCCGCCCCTTCCGGGGCAGCTCAGGCCACTTCAAAAATTTCTAAAGTGGCCCCTGGTCAAAAATTATTTCTGAACTAGACCATCCCTGACAGGTTTTGTCTAACCTGCTCTTAAAAATCTCTAATGACAGAGATTCCACAGTTTCCCTGGGCAATTTATTTCAGAGCTTAACTATTAAGAAGTTTTTCCCAATGCCCAACCTAAACTGCCCTTGCTGCAAATTGCTCCTTTTTCTAGACTCAGAGGTTAAGCAGAATTCTTTTTCCCCTTCGACCTTGCAACCACCTTTTATGTACTTGAAGACTATTATCTTCCCTTCTCCTGACTAAATAAACACAAATTTTCAACTTTCCCTGATAGGTCATTTTTTTCTACATTTTAATAATTTTTGTTGCTCTTCCCTAAACCTTGTTGTTCTTCTCTGAACATAAAGTGTAACAAGAAACCAGTCTACAAATCCATTAGAACCAAGAGAAAGACCAAGGACAGGGCAGGCTCATTTAATCAATGAGAGGGAAAACAATAACAAAAAAATGTGAAAATGGCACAAGTGCTAAACGACTTTTTTGTTTGTTGCCACTAAAAAGTTTTGTAGAGATTGGATGTTAAAAATAGTGAATGATAGTGAAAACGAGGTAGGATTAAAGGCTAATATAGGGAAGGAACAAGTTAAAAATAACTTAGACAAGTCTGATGCCTACAAGTCACCAGGGCCTGATGAAATATGTCCTAGAATATTCAAAAAGGTAACTTAGGAGATAACTGAGCAAATAGCGAATATCTTGAAAAAGTGATGGGAGAAATTCAAAAGGACTGAAAAATGGCAAATACAGTGCCAATCTAAAAAAAAAGGAAATTAAAGACAACCTGGGGAATTATAGATGAGATACGTCATCTTACCTCCAAGACCGGGAAAGATAATGGAGCAAATAACTGAGCAAATAATTAAGTAATCAATGTGCAGACACCCAGAAGATAAGAAGTTGAAAAGTAACAACATGGATTTGTCAGGAACAAATCATGTCAAACCTGGCAGCTTTCTTTGATAGGGTAACAAGCCTTGTAGATGAAGAGAAGCACTAGATGTGGTACATCTTGAATTCAGTAAGGCTTTTGATATTATCTTGCACACATTTCTCATAAACAAATTAGGGAAATACAATCTAGATGGAGCTTCCATAGGGTGGGTGCATTACTAGTTGGAAAACTATTCCCAGAGAGTATTTATCAGTGATTTACCATCAAGATGAAAGTGCATATCAAATGGGGTCCCAAAGGGATCAGTTCTGGGTCAAGCTCTGTTCAACGTCCTCCTCAATTATTTAGATTACAGCATAGAAATTACACTCGTAAAATATGGGATGATACCAAGCTGAGGTTGCAAGTGCTTTGGAGGATAGGATTAAAATACAGTATGATCTGGACAAACTGGAGAAATGGTCTGAGATAAATAGGATGAAATTCAATCAGATTCATTAAATTTTATTCAGTGAAATTCATCAGATGGGAGCGAGGAAGTAACAAGTGTATTGACAATGTTCAGGGACCATTTTCACTTTTTTTTAAATTGAACATTCAGAATAGATTATGACAGCAATAAAGGGATATAAGAGCAAATTAGGAAATAACAGAGTAGATTCAGAGCTTGCCATTAAAAAAAAAAAGACAGACATTCTATAAAATCAATAAATATTACAAGATGGTTTAGGTCTCTCAAATTCACTTTTTCCCTTTATATAAAATCTTCTGGTAACTTTGATAATTCTGTGTCCTTTGGAGAACTTTATTACGTAAAGCCAATGTAATATTTATTGGTGTACAAGACGGTCTGTCTTATTTTTCCTCTTTTCAATTTACCTCAAAAACTTCTGTAAATTTATGTATCTTGTCACTGAAATATTTATGCAAGGAGGTTCCAGAGGGAAAGAAACAATCTTGTTTTCACAGGTTGTAGCTAGTGCTCTGAGACAACTCCACAGACTAAGCAAACAGTGAGAATCTGAATTATTTTTGAAAACATTTGCCTACAGCACATGCTCCCCACCATTTTAGTATATATTTGGAATTTGAAGTTACAGAATTAAAGGGCTTGATCTTCAGCTGTTGTAAATTGATGTCAGAGCTACAAACCTGCTGGGAACAACCCTAAATTACTGTTCTGCTTCTTTATCATATTTGATTTGGGATTTTATTCTTTCAAACACAAGAAACAGATCAGGTCATCTGCCATGTTGATCCAAATTTAAGCTACTTCATTAAATATGTTATTCATAGTGTTTAATTAAAAATGTTTCAGCTTTGAATGCAATAAGGAAAATGAACTTCACTGTGGAAAGTGAACATTAGTCAGCTTTCCTGAACAAACAAACTTGGGAAGAAAACATCAGACATTTGGGGTAATGGATTACTAAACAAAATGACAATCATGAACGGCATCTTTCACTCTAGGTTTTCTACTGGAGACCTGCTCAAAGACCAGTGTCAACATTGCTACAATCTAGCTGTTCAAGATTTTAGGTTAAATCAAATGATTTGAGGTTAAATCTCTACTCAATTACAGATCGCAAATTCCTCCTTCGCGCACACACAATTTGTTACTCCTTCATGAGGAGTTCAAGGATCCATTGGATATGGAGAATTAAATGGTCTTTTACCCCTGTAGCTGGCTGCTTTATTTTAGGTTTGCCTTGCTTTAATAAAACCATGTGGCATATTTTATTCTGTCTCTACCCATGTTGCATTTGGTATATCATATTAAACTGAATTCCTTATCTCCTTTTTCATATTCTGACAATTCTTGCCTGGCGTTTATCATGAATCTTGTTTCCCACAACAGTTTGTCTCTCATTCCTACCCTTCACTTCATCACTAACATGAGTCTGCCCACCTCTTTGGTTTTCTTCTTTCTCTCCTATTTTCTTGCTTTATTACATAGTGCTCCCAAGGTATGGATCCTACCTCATAAACCCCATTTCAGACCCCACCCTTTCCTCATTCAAATGCTGCTTAAGGAAATATAAATGGTGCTCACAAATGCCCTCACTTTTTTGGATGGTTTAATGGATGGATGGAAAATAGACACATTCAATGAGTCTCCTAGCAATTCTCACTATATTATACAATAAGTTCTCGATGCAGGAAAGCCTTTTTGTGAGACTTGAAAACTGAAGAGAATGTCATGCTTAGCATAGAAGAGGCCAGATCCTTAGCTTGTGTAATTTGACCTAATTCCATTAAAGTCCAGACAGCTATGCTGATTTATACAAGCCAAAAAAATGCCCTCAGAATAATAATAAAATCCTCCCAAATAGAGAAAATTAGGGGGAAAATCCTAAATCAATCTTGTTACAGTATGCACAGGCAAACTTGAATGCCAGTTTCTACACTGTAATATTGTACCTTTCCTTATGTTCAGGTAGTTTCCCTTGGAGAATTCCATCTCTCTCATATGGACAGAAAAATGAGAACAATAAATTGTTGAAAAGGTCACCAAGATATACAAACATCTCAGATGGCATACGTGAAAACACTGCAAAAAGTAAATCGAAAGGAGAATGTTGTAGAATGTCATTCTTAAAGCTGGCATGCATTTAACGCTGTCATTACTCTAATTACATCTTAGAACTTATTTGTAATTGGTCGTTACTCTAACAGAGAGATGACACCTTTCACTGACATTCCACACTGAATCCCCATTTGGTGGGTGTTACAAGTAACCAAGAGTCAAACAGTCACAAAATTGCATCGTTCTTACATCCTACTTAGTAAAAGGTCCTGTCTCTCCTCCAGCCCTTTTACCCACAGAATTACTTCACAGGGAACTATCTTGGGATTCAATGTTTTCCTGACTCACATATGTCTAAAGATGCCCAATTCCTTGTGGTGTATGTTAAAGAAATGGAGGAAAAATCCCAGAACTGCATTCCCAACTTCCTCAGTAACTCCAGTGTTTATCATATGACAGAAATTTTTAGAATGACATTCCACACTCAGGATAGGAGGAACTATATACACAAGGTTGTTTAGATGTCATGACTGAGGCACTACTATAGGTAGCTTGTTAGGGAGCTTGGCAAAATGAGCTGAGTATGTCCAGTTTTAGAAACAGATTCTTGGGTTTGTCAAGAGGTGTTTATTCTTGAAAAGAAGCAAAATGGGCTATACCCCGGGAAATGTCAAGCACAAGGCACCATTAAAAAAATTGATATATCCCAATAGCCTCTTTGATAGACCAGAAATTCTCCATAATTGGAACAGGAAAGAATTGTGGTACCAGTTGAACCTCTCTAGTCCAGCACTCTCTGGTCTGGCAACATCTGTGGCCCACCATGCTTTTGGTTAGTCAGATGTCCACTTATTATAGATGTAGGCAAGATTCCCACGGTTCCATAAAGTTGGTTTAGAGCCACCAGTCTTGGCTTTCGGTGTTGTATGATAACAATGAGTACTCCTGTGGCATATAAGTATCATGAGCTTTCACAAGCAAAACCCTTTTCTTCAGATAAGATGATCTTGAGCATTCTGTGATGTTACTTAGCCCTAACTGTCTTCTAAGAGCCCAGTTAGCAGTGGAAGTGTTGGCAATGTTGCTAGAGAATATTAACCTCCCATGATTTGGATTGGGCAAATTCTCAGGTTTGGCACTGGTCAGGTCCTGAGGATGCTGGACTAGAGAGGTTTAACCTGTATTTCACACAGCACTGCAATGGAAACCACCATAACTATACAAATGTAAGAGATCAAGGCCAATTGATTAAAGATGAGACTTTGATATTTAATAAGACATAAACTTAAGTGCCTCTGGCTCTGTGTGGGTGCACAGGGAGAGGGCACAGGGATATTCATCATCGGGTGAGCATTATGCTACCTGGGTCTTACACTGTCTTGATAGCAACACTCCTTCAGGTTAATGTCAACCATACTGTCATCTCTTCCAAAGTGGTCAGAAAAGGGATAAGCACGAGGATCCAGGTTATTTTTTACTGTCCAGCAGCAAGGAATCTTCTGAATGTTTTTGAGCTACTGGAAGCACTACCCTGTAAGAGCTCCCAGCAGAGTGGTGCACGATATAGCCTGAGTTATGACTTTTTCCCACTCAGAACGAAGAGCTGAACACATTAAACGTTCATCTAATATCCACAAAGAAATTAAAAAAAAAACTATACTGGACTGAAAAAACCTCAACAACAACAGCATCTTATATTAATAAATCAGCCAAAGAGGCTGGACAGAAGTAAAGTAAGGGTGTGTCCACACAGCAGGGCTTAACTTGAAATAAGCTATGCAAATTTAGCTATGTCAATTGCGTAGCTTATTTCAAAATAGCTTATTTAGAAGTTGGGAGTGTCTACACAGCACTTATTTAGAAACAGAGTACTCTTCCTCCAACTTCCCTTATTACTTGTACAATGAGGGTTACAGAAGTCTGAGTAAGAAGTCCTCCAACTTGACAGTATTTTGACATTATGTCAAAATAACTGCCTGCTGTGTGGATGCGGACTAAGTTATTTTGAAATAACACTAGTTATTTCGAAATAATGTTGTTGTGTAGATGTATCCTAAGAGACTGAGATTCCTCTTCAACAGTCATGACGACTTCACAGCAGTTTCTTTAGAATATGCTGTTGATCAAAAGGTACTAAATTCCCATTTGCTGGAATAGTTTTGTTCATGCTAAATACCTGTCTCAGGATAAAAATGAAGACCATGTATAAACATAGGTCTGATCATATTGTAAACCACAAAGGCCGCATATGAAGCTTCTCAAGAAAGCATGCTCAGATAACCATAAGAGTTAAGGTAGTAGAAGACAAAAGGTAAAAATAAGCATGTCTTCTTTTGCTGAGCCTGGTATATGCATGAAGCCTAAGTTAGTGTGGTCTTGAAAGGTAGGAGTATTCCCTTTTATTTATTTAGGCATTCCAGCTCTCAAATCCATGTGGTTGTTATGCTGGATAGTCTATTTTCCTAATAGACATGCACACAAATGTGGACTATTAAAATCAAAACCCACCTCGATCTGAAATAATTTCACCCTCAGGTGGGGAATCCTTGTTTAAATTTTAGCAACACAGATGAATATTTTTAACCCTAAAATACTTGCTTTAGCAGCACATGCATGTGAGAAAGAATTATAAAAATATCAAATAAAAAGAAACCAATGGGAAAGAGTTCTTCCTAACCACTAGATCTAGTCTGGCTTAGTACTGCTGTGGCCCTTCAGATAAGACACAGTGGTTTAAACGAAGGGTCATGGTCATTGCATTAAAAGGTATAGGCTTACAAAACATAAAAGGAAACACTTTTATGTTAAAAAAATGGTTCTTCAAAGCTTTGCTGAAGATCTAAGGGGCTCAGAAGAGAAAAAGTGCTCTCTCGCTGTCACTTATTTTTCCCCCTTTCATTTCCTTTTTTCTCTTTTATTAAGGAGGAGGAGTTACAGCAAGGATTAGACTTTGTATTCCTTACTGTAACTATACCTCGATTAGCTTTCATAAAAGCCTTCGCCCGATGCACCGCTGTTCATTTAGAGCCCTATCCAGTGGTTTACTAGAGATTCTAATTGCGACAAAGCACTCCAAGCTCAGGAGATCACTGCGGTTCTCTGACTAAACCAGAGATGAAGAGCAAATCTGCAAAGAGAATTTTTAAAATAGAAAGAAAATCACTTTTTATGCGAGTCAGAAGGGCTTCTGAAGTCAGGACACCATTCAGAATTAGATCGCTACATTACAAACCTACTGAGAACATAGCCTTGTACGGTGGGTGAGGGTTCAGTGTCAAGGTAAGAGAGGCAGAAAGAGATGAGGAGCACAGATAAAACTGAACACATTATTTTAAGCCTCTTTTTTTCTTTGAGGTTCAGAAAGACAAGAAACCAGAGATACAAAACCAAACCTGATCCCTGTGAGTGGGGGCCATTCCACCGACATCCGGATTCTAACATAATGATCCTGGCAGATTCTGGGAAACCAGGGTATAGTGCCTTCCAGACTGGTCAGTTGTATAGTACAGCTGGTGTATCTGCTGCACATCATGCCCCATATAATCCTGCTTTAGCTTCATGATGTTGTTAGATAATGTAATTATGAAAATAATCTATTTCCAAGTCAGATCAGTGTGTTCAGTGGAGAAATTGTTTAGGCATTCCTACCAGTTGCTTTCAGACCAAGAAAAGCATGACAAATTCCTGAAGCAATCACATGAATTTTCCATACAAAATGTTTCTTCTGCCCTCACAGTTTTGCCAAATTCCTTGCCAAAAAGCATTATTCCTCCAACATCATGGTCTCCCATGCTTGTACCATCAGTCACTTAGTTACCATCTTAATAAACCGTTCCTCCCCATGTTCTGCAATCCTATATCCCTGAACAAAAAAGCACTAACTTTTTCAAATAAATGATTGTCACTGCCTGTGGTGAGCTTTTTGCTCCATTCTAGAAAGCACCCATGTCCCAATGAAGGTATACTGCCTAGAATTGGTTGATCCTGCCAGCAGCATATGCTTGTCTCAGAGATTAAGCCATGCGTGTCTAAGTACACTGAGCGGTACAGTAAAACTGCAAATGGCTCATTAAAACAGTTATGGTTCCTTTGGTTGCTCCAAGCCTTATTTGGATAACTGTGGTCATTCTAGAGCTAATACATACCAATGAGCTCTGGCCTCCGGGGATTGCATTTATCAAACCAAAACCAACCCAAATTTACCCAGCCCTTGGTGACTCTAGATAACCTCAGGTCAACTGCATGCCCCTATGGTGACAACAATTAATTTGAATATCTGCCCTATCAGCTCTTGACGGTACTTCCTGTGCCTGCCATTGTGACCATGGATGATAGGGAATCAGGGTTCAGTTCTGGAAAGGGAGCCTGAGAAATGGCTAACGCATCCAAGGAAGGTAGCAGGCATGCAAATTACCCACTCCCGACCCAGGGAGATAATGACATAAAATAACAATATCGGGAGATGTAGACAGCAGGAAGGCAAAAGATCTCTGAATGAAGAACCCTGCCATCCTACTGAGGCTTGAGGATTTTTTTGGGGGGGAGGGAGCCCTGTGCAGAAGGAGGGAAGGATATTGAAAAGCTGGGATAGGCAAATCCTTCTCACATCCTAAAATGGATCAGCAGGCAAGTTTTAGTGAGGAAAAGCTCTCCTCACAAAAGATTTCCTGCCCATTCCTCCATTTTCCCACTGAACAATAAGGTCCCATTTCAAGTGATTCACATCATAGTCTACTAATACAGCACTTGCTTTGATGACATATTTCTAGTACAAAAACATCTGCTTTGTTTTTCAATTAGATGGTACAGAAAAGACTTCTTCGGTGATTACTCAGATGCCTGGATTGCAGATGGAGGGGAACACATGAGAGACAGACATGTCTATTGGCTCTGATCTCCCCTGCCATCCTACCCCCTTCTTTAAGTTAAAAATGGCTGCGTCTTTAACACACATCTTCTTCTTCCTTGTTTCAATGACCTCGAGTATAGTGCTAAATGAGGGAATGGCCTAGGTGGTATCTTTTAGTTCAGTGGCTCCCAAACTTCATTGCACTGCAGCTCTCTTTTGACAACAAAAATTACTACATGACCCCAAGAGGGGGGAGGAGGGCTGAAGCCCCATGAGACTAGGGACCCCCCCAGAATGTAACCTTAGCCCCGCCCAGGGCTGAAGCCTCGGGCTCCAGCAAGTCTAACAGCCAGCCCATTAAAACAGGGTCCCACTCCAAATTTTGAAAACCCCTGTTCTAGTTCAACTGCCTCTACAGACTGTGTTGGAAACACGAGAGGGACTGCATTAATGATTAGAGATCAAACAAAAACTGACAGCTAATGATATGCCAGAAAGTCTCCTAAATAAGGCTTGCTTGTTTGTTTGTTTGTAAAGAATAGTTGACAACACTAGTACAAGCACACAAGTCACATGGAGCAAACTATGGAGGATCACAAATCAAATACGACATGTGAAAAAGAAGGGATACAAAGAAATGCTAAGCTAGGGAAAATACCTATTATCAGAAGAGAAAAAACAAAGATACTAAATCACAGCTCTAAAGCTAAGATTGATATCTTTTTTTTTTTTTTGTACCAACTTTTCTGTCAGTGACAGAGAAACTTTCAAGCTTACACAGAGCTCTTCCTCAGGTCTGCATTCCATTGCCCCTCTAATATCCTGGGACAGACACAGCTACAACAACACTGAATATAACCCTAGAGCTTGTCAAACACGTTTTGATGGAACCATATTCCAGAGGAATATGTAATTCCATCAGATCAGATGTGTTTCAAGAAATCAGGTTAAAATCACCAGACTTTTTTGTAGGAAAAAAATGCAGTGTCAAAACATCCCTTTTCAGAACAAAATATTTTGATTTCTCATATTAAACATCTTTGATGTTTGATTTATTTAATTATAACATAGTGCAAAAAATGAAAAGAGTAAAAAACCAAACCAAAACATTCTACTTCTGTCAAAACAAAACATTTTGAATAACCTGAAACAAATTATCTTGGGAATCTTCCTTCACACAGAATTTCAATGTTTTTGGATTGTGCTCCAGTTCAGAATGAAGGCAAACTTCAAAATCCTCCATGAAATGGAACTTCCATCCTCTATGCAACTCTACACAACTTGCTGTTAAACAAATTACAAGTCTAGAAGAGAGAGGTGGAGCTCACTTCACCCTACACCTGGTGCAATCATTGGGCAAATAGTGAGCCAAATGCCCATTTAATGACACAAGATGCAAGGCAATGGAGTATCAAGCCCAGGATGTTCTTACCAACATAAACTGTTTTAAGTTTAGGTAATAACTTCTGTTAGACACATAATTCTAGTCTATGCTGCAAATTGTGGGCCAGAATCTA
Source organism: Rafetus swinhoei (assembly GCA_019425775.1). Classification (NCBI taxonomy): domain Eukaryota; kingdom Metazoa; phylum Chordata; order Testudines; family Trionychidae; genus Rafetus; species Rafetus swinhoei. The sequence continues at coordinate 15,559,511 of CM033434.1, forward strand.
ATGCCTTAGTTCCTGCCTTAATGAGTAATTCCTCCAATAAAGCAGTAAAGAAAAACTGATAGGTAGAGTCTTCAGCTTGAAAAACTTCCTTGCCTTTCTACAAAAATGAATACTTCAGTTTGTCTGCATTTGAAAACAGACACATCAAAACACAATCCCAGGAGTAAGAGACACTGCCCTTCCCCCCAAAAACCAAAGACCAAATAAATGTTGGCAAACAGAAACGTGATGAGTTATGGTATTTTCTTTGCTGCAGTAGCCAGAAGGGGAAAAATTCTTCTAGAAAGCTTAAGCAGCAAACATAAAATAGGTCTGGAAATTCTTATTTGTTGATGCCCTAGGGCAGGTACTTTTAACACCTCTTTTTGAAAAGTACCTGCCCAGTGAGGCTCCTAAGTCATTAAGTACTGGACTGTTTTCAGATATAGAATCTCCAACTCTGTTGCAGCAGTGAAGTTTACTAGTGTTTCTCTGATCAGGATAAATCTCAGACCTAAAGAAAGTCTCTAGGAAAGTTATTTTTTTTGAAATAGCATTTAATTTCCTGTGATTTTATACAGCAGGAAGCCTGAGCGTACTAAACAGGAACTGGGTTTTAACTGCAAAGTGATTCCTCATTTTAAAACCAACTAAACTGCTGATTCCACATCAGGCAACTTGCATGAGCTGTCTAAATTCTATCCATTCAAAACCTGGTTACAGGGGTTTAATGCACTGATTTAAAGATCTTTTCCCTTCAATTCATTTGGCATTCAATATATGAGTTTCTTATTCCTGGTACATATGCAGTCAGGAATATTATTCCCTAATAGTCAGAAGATGTTTTCCAGATTTAATTGTTAGTTCTTAGAGAAACAGGAGATTGCCTTACCCCCTGCTTACTGTTATTCTAGCCCCCATCAGGAAGGGACCTTTCATTTGATGCTTTTACTAATTGTTTTTTTCCCCCTTTCAGACACATTCAATTCTTAGAACCTCAGAGGCTTTGCTGCCTCACTTAAAATTTGCAAGTTTACAGTAAAATGCCAGGCATATTGTGATGAATCAAACCCACCTGAGCATGAATGAAATGTAGTGAGAAAGTCCCTTCTGGCATAGTTTCTGGGATTAGTAATTTGTGAAACGGTGGTGATGCAAGAGAACAGCATGAGAAAGCCATTTCCTTCCCCTCTGTCCAGTCTAAATGCAAATCTGAACTTTCTTGGCAGTTCATTTGCATATTAATGCATGTACTATTCCACTCCAGAGATCACTTTAGATTTTTTAAATTAAGTTGGGTGGATGGGTGGGTGGGTTTAGGGAAAGGGGTCATTTCTTTTACACCACTCTGCTCATTGCTAGACACTGTGCATAGAAAAAGAGAGACAGACAGAGGGGTATTGTTTTAGTAGCTTGACCACACCTGCCATTTGCCATCTAGCTCACTGAGGGCAGGGAAGGAGCAGATGACCAGAAGCAGGAGAATGTTTCATCTTGCTCTGATGAAGAAAAAAACATGATGAAGTTAAGAAAGGGTAAGAGAGCACTCTGGGCTAATTAGCATTTCCTCCTGGTAGTTTGGGAAATGTCAGCCACCAGTTGGTGGCAAAATAAAGATGTAATGTGAGTGATAATGAATTAAATTGTGGCTATTTGCATTGGAATGCTAAGATAATGATCTGAAATTACTATTGTAAATATTCCCCTTGACAGCCCAAAATTGGACTTAAAGCTAATAGCACTTTGGATGAAGTTTAAGCCATGAAATCACTTTTAATGCTTTACACACTTCTTGGCTATGACAATGGGTTTCAGAAAGTTAATTTACCTCTGTTTTGCTCAAGCTGTTTGGTAATTGATGCATATATCATGGAGGTTTTAATGAACAACTACAGGGACTATTTAGTTTATTTACTAAGTATAACTGAACCACCTGATTATTATTCCTAATTTGAACAAATGGAATTGAGCACAACTGCTGTTGTAGCAGTAAGAGGAATTTGGCTACGGGCAACAGAGGGCAAATATTTTCAGAAACTTTTAATATTTCAGGTACCTTTTCTTGCATTAGCTGTGGTTTATGGCTCTGCTATTAGCATTTGGAGTCACTTAGGGAGAATTTGTGTTCCTGGGTCTACAGGCTAAAAGTCCAGCAACATACAGAATCAGCAAATATCCTTGCAGCAGCTGTTGTATGAATAGCTCTCCAGTCCATTATAATGGTGCATTTAAAATAAGGTCCCCCCCAGAGTATGGTGGCAAATTCCATTTCTAAAATAAAAAAAATGCTTTATTTAAAAATAGATGATGAAAAAGTGATAGCGATTGCCTGTAACTGAGGCATTCCTAGGAAAAGCACTTTCACTTTAGCATGGTTAAAAAATAACAGTGAGGATGTTATAAAAATTATGAATGCTTCTGGGTCCCCAGCTTGAGATACTTTTAAGAGGCCTTCTTTTCAGACAGAGGGGTCTCAAACTGAGCACTCAAACAAGGACGCAATGTGAAAATGGGTGACTCTTTGAAACTCTGTTGGTGCGGCTGAGATGCAGAATAGGAAACTTACATTTATACCTGGATTTAGTGGAATCAAAACATCAGTTTCTGTTGCTGGAGCTCTGCAGCAGAAATTATGTCCAGCCTATCATAGAACCACAGAGCACTAGAACTGGAAGGGACCTCGAGAAGGTCATTGAGTCCAGTCCCCTACCCTCACAGCAGGACCCAGAACCGTCTAGACCATCCCTGATAGATGTCTGTCTAACCTGCTCTTAAATATCTCCAGAGATGGAGATTCCACAACTTCCCTAGGCAATTTATTCCAGTGTTTACATACTCTGACAGAAAGTTTTTTCCTAATGTCCAGCCTAAACCTCCCTTACTGCAGTTTAAGCCCATTGCTTCTTGTCCTGTCCTCAGAGGCCAAGGAGAATAATTTTTCTCCCTCCTCCTTGTGACACCCTTTTAGATACCTGCAGACCGCTATCATGTCCCCTCTCAGTCTTCTCCTTTCCAAACTAAACAAGCCCAATTCTTTCAGTCTTACTTCATGGGTCATGTTCTCTAGATATTTAATCATTCTTGTTGCTCCTCTCTGGACCATCTCCAACGTCGCCACATCTTTTTTGAAATGTGGTGCCCAGAACTGGACACAATTCTCCAAGTGAGGCCTGATCAGCGCAGAGTAGAGTGAAAGAATGACTTCTCGTATTTTGCTCACAGCACTCCTGTTAATGCATCCCAGAATCATGTTTGCTTTTTTTGCAACAGCATCACACTGTTGACTCATATTTAGCTTGTGGTCCACTATGACCCCTAGATCCCTTTCTGCAGTACTCCTTCCTAGACATTTTGAGAAATAAGGGTTCTTGTGCAAAAGGGTTTTGTTGTGCAAAATGGATCCGTTTACAGTGTTTTTTTCCCGCAAAAACCTCTTCCACAAAAAGGATCGGAGGAGAATATGCAAATGAGAGCACGAGAAATGCTTCTGAGCGCTTCAATTGCGTTTCCTCTTCTACAAAAACCTGACAGTGTAGACGGAGCCAGGCTCCTCAGAAGGCAGGTAACTGGTTACTTTTGCCCACGGACTCTAAATCAAGGCAGATTAATGTTTTCTTTTATCTAGCAGGGTAAGGAGTTTTCCTTCTCCCTGTCTTCCCATCCCTTTAGTTCTCTTGAAGAATTGCTAGGATCAAGTATGTTCTGTGTGTGTACACACACACACAATTAGCGCCTACAGAAAATTAAATGCCAAAACCAAAATAAGACTTAATACAAAGCTATGGCTTGCAATGTCATGGGTGGTCAGTGAAGGTAAGGCTGGGGGAGGCAAGCCCACAGCCCTATCCCAGCCAACCCACTCTGCAGAGGCCGTGCTCACTACTGGAGCCTAGCCACTTCCTCGCCTTTCCCCCCACCCACGGGGAAGGGAGGAAGGAGGGTGGGCAGTGCACATCATCAACCTCCCTAGCCCCGGAGCATGGGAAGGGAGGAGAATGCATGTCCCCAGCCTCCCCGGCTCCGGACCACAGGCAGGGTGGTGCTGGGGGCAGCAACACTACTCCCTAGAATGCCTACAGTAGGCATTCTGGTGGCAGTGGGCCTTCTGGGGGCAGTGCCTTCCCCCACCAGTTATATTGGATGCCCAATGTTAAAAGGCACAAGTAGCCAGGATACACAAAACATACAGTGTAGAAACTACTGTTATGTAACTGTAAGCTCTCCAGAGCAGAGGTCCTCTTTCTTATGCTGTGTTTGTTCAGTAACTAGCGTAATGGGGAACTGGTCCATGTGACCCAAGCCAAACTAATAAGATTATGATGTCCTCTTTAAAACAGTCATCTGCTCTTCTACACTCACAGTGAGTAAAGTCGGCTAATCTCCTGAAACCTGAGAGCAAAAACTGTAGCCCTTAGTGCTTCTTGTCAGCTACTCAGCCTCCTCTTCCTGTTTGTATGCTTAACTATGTAGCACCAGGGTGGGGCAGAATGAACTTCTGTTGCCCTCGGGTTTGCTTCAGACAGACACAACATACATGATAATAGCAATTATTCAAGAGAACTAAAGGTGGGGTGAGGGGGCAGTCAGGACAAGTCCAGATCGTTCCTTAAAAGGGACATTATACTCCATCATAGTGGAACTCCTGAATGCAATAGCAGTAATGGTCATATTGCCTGCTTTGTATTTGTGGTTTTATATAATTAACAGCAGTGCTGTCATTTTGTTTCTGACATAGAAGACCCTGCTGCAGGAGCAGTTGTGAGGCAGCAGATACAAATGTTCCTGAGACATTGCATGTTCTCTTAGCTTCAACAGACTTTCTTTCTGTATTATTTTCTTGACTCTGAACTAGGTAATCTGGATGGAAACGTGCACATCTGGTTATCATAGGTACCCTGTTTTGTGTAGCTCCACATGTTTTGTGTCTCTCGGAAGAGAGGGTATCACAGATTTCCCCTTGCTTTGGCAATTGTAAGGGTAAGATAGAAAGCTGCACAGTGTCTGACAACTCTGGCTGAGGAAGGTGAGTGGAAGCTGGAGGGTGGAAGGCAGTGAGCTGTGGGATGCTGTGGCAGGCACTTGGGTGTCTAGGGCATTTGTCTCCAGTTGTCAAGGCCCAGATGTGGGCTGCCCCACGTGACAGAGACCCCCCCGTAAGGAACATCAAGATTATGGCATGAATAATGTTTAAGGCAGGTGGGATTCCTTTCCTTTAGTGTAAATGTGTCTTGGTATAACATACGTATCAGCATTCTCTATTTCTTCTGTAAATAACTGTTAACCGTAGAAGGGAAAAGACACCACTTTTTGTGGCAAGTAGGTAAGTTGTGGACTAATGGGAGTGACAGCCCTGGAACTCAGGTACTCCAAGTGGTACTCCAAGTCTGTCAGAGGGCTCCTGCTATCTCCTTCCCCTTCAGATCCTACATGGGCAGTATTGGCATGGAGGTGGGGGCAGAGAGATTGTCTATCCACCTATAGACCTGAGCAGGAGAAGGAGATGCTGGGTTCTTCCTATAGTCCAGCTGAACCTGAGTTCTGGGCACATGTGACTGACTGGCATTGCTCAGCTCTGGTTTTAAGCATAAGAAAATGCATAAATACATATATTTTTTTACACAGAGAGTAAGCATATATCGCTGTGCATTTAACCATAACAATAAGGATGGGAAATGCTACAGATGTGGATCTAGAAGAAGCTGGGTTTGCAGATGGAAATTTCCTATTGCGTTTTAGTTTAATTGTGCAGAACTTATCTTTTAATTCACATAGTTTTTGACATTTAATTACCTGGTTTATATATATATATATATGTATATATATATATGAGGGAAAGGAATTACTCCTTGTTAACAATGCTGCCACTTAAAAAGTAGCCGTTAAGTTTGAAATGTTCATTCTCTTCAGGTTAATAGAGTGGCTGTGGGTTAGGTACCAGCCTTCCTGGATTGTCCTGGAGTCTCCAGGAATTAAAGATTATGTCAAGTGATGAACCTCCAGGAATAGGTACAGTCCAATCTGGCAACCCTACTGTGGGCCGTTTTGTTTCATCTGTATTCTCCGGCTAGAGACTGTTTTCCGCTAGACTAGTTTGACAGGAAAGCAAGCACACAGTTCACATTCTGATGGGTCTGTGCTAGGTTTCACCGCATCAGCTCACATGTCACGATGCAGCCGGCTTTGTCTGCAGGAGGTCTTTCAAATGTATTGGCTAAAATAGTTCACCTAACACACTTTAGCAATACATCTTTTGTCCTAGACCCCTAGTTTAGGCAAGACTCCTGTGGAGAGCGGGTACAGGAATAGCAATGAAAGGCAGCATCGCTCAGGCAGGATCATGATAAGGAGCAATCAGCAAGGTTTGTCCAAATCCTTAGATATGCTAAATAAGGCTGGAAGCCTAAGCCAGGTGGCAGCCCGAGTAGCTGGGGAAAACAACAAAGAAGCCCAGTGGGTGCAGCATCCATACAGTAATCCTTGCAGCTGCAGCCGTACCCCTAAGCTACATTCTAGCTTTAGCTACCAAAGCCCTGGCCAGATTCCGGCCTTATTGCGGGCAGAAGGAGTGAGGATCCATCTAGCAGCAATGGATTCCCGAGTCCTGCAAGGACACACAAGCAGGAGCTGAAAGTAGGGTGGGGAAAGCAACTCATATTTCTTTCAGGTACTATCCTATCACAACCTGCACCCTTGTGGGAGCAGGGTTGGATACAACAGTACCTGTAAGAAATGTAAGGGTGGGGTGGAGTGCGGGGGGCTTAGGGAAGAAAGTGGAGTGTGTGGGGGAGGTGGAGGAGTCAGGGCAGGGGTATATGAGGCACTCAGGAGAGGGAGTTGGGGGCACAGGAGTGAGGGCAGGGGGCTGGAGGTCAGGGGAGAGTTTGTGTGGGGCCCGGTTATCTTTCCTAGCTGGTGGACAGGTCCCAGCTGCTGCCACAAAGGAGCTTTGCATTGACTGTGTGGAGGCACTACCATAGGGAAACTAGCAGCAAGGAGAGAGACCCTCTGGCCTGCCACTCCCTACCCCTGACTTCTTCCCAGGGGCTGCCAGCAACAGGGCACACCAGGGATGACACATGCGCTGCCTGGCATTCACTGAGGAGGCAGCAGGCAAGGCATGGATGCACCAGTAGCCTGTCTGGGAGCATGCACGCCTCCCCTACAGTGTGCCCCCTACTGGCCCCTTTAGCCTGCCTTCCTCACCTGGCTGCATGCGATGGGTCACCAGCACCAACCTGCAGCAGGAGCCCAGCTGAGAGAGAGCACTGCAAGCTGCACTGCCCACCAGCCAGCTGTCAGCAGAGCGCCCTAGCTGGCTTTGGCTGGAGCTGTGCACTGGGGCGTATCACCTTACTTTCACCTCTGGCCCCATGCCCTACAGGGTGGGTGTGCAACCGCCACAAATCCTGACTCTTAATCACAGAATGGAACTGCACCAGTTAAACTGTCGGCACTGGATGGAGGGGCAGGAGGGCAGGATTTACCCTCTTAGTGGTGGCATTAGCAGCCTCAAGTGTCTATAGGAAAAAAAGGGAAGTGGAGCCAGAACTAGTGTTTGAACTAGCAGGGCAGCAGGATGTACACCACGGTGCACAGAGCGCCAGGACACAAAGCATGTCTGCGGCAAAAGAAATGGGAACAACGTGAGAAGCAAAGCTGATCAAGAGGTGACAAGCAAAGGGTGATGGGAAACCCTGGAAGGATTCAGAGCCTGGCTGCCTGGAAGGTTGACCTACTCAGGATATAGGTCAGCCTGCCATATGTAATGAGATGTTGCAGTATGTTGCAACACTCATGCTAGAAACTGCTTCTATCGTTTTAGCTCTTTCCTATTAGGAATAAAGGTCAAGCACGGGCACCTTCTGTTGCTGTTGGCTGTTCTGAGCAAGGACCTTGGAAGGAACTCCTTGCAAAACAAAAGTGAACTGCTCCAGGCCGGCCAATTGTACAGCCAGTGGGAAGGCAAAGGACCCATGCAGTAGTAAATCATTTAATTTCTTGGCTTCTCCTAGCCTCATTTTTGGATGGAGGCTGATGTTTTAAGGGCTTTCAGATTCAGCTGCGATCAGGAAAGGAAGTTAGTTGTTTGAAAAGCAGCTGTCTGAAACAGCTTTGTTCCCTCTCAAGCCCTGCTGGAGCTTCAAATAGGCTGCCAATAGAGGAAGAGGCAAACACAGTCTTTTTTTTAAGTTAAAATGGGTTTCTTTTCTTCAAAATGATTGTATTGTTTCGGAAACTGACTTTTGTTTATTAGGGTCACCTTAGCCAAAGGATTGGGGTCTGGAGTGGAAATTGGGAAAGATGGATTATCTTCCTGCCTCTGCTACATGACTAGTCAAGTCACTTCATGTGCTTTTCTCCTCTCTTTATACACCAAGGCAACGTCTACACTGCACAGTTTTTGCACAAAAACTCGCAGAGCGTCCACACTACAAGAGCGTTTTTGCGCAAGAAAATGTACAGTACATCGTAAAAGAAGGTCTTTTTGTGCAAGAGTTATTCCTCTTTCTACGAGGAATAAGAGCTCTTGTGCAAAAAGGTGCGTGTGGACGGCAAACAGGGGTTTCTTGCACAAAAACAGTCTATTGGAAAAAGCACAGGTGCTCTGATGGCCATCTTGTGAATGGCCATCAGAGCAGTCTTGCGCAAGATCTCTTCTGCAAAAAGGTTCTTGTGCAAGAAGCCTGCAGTGTAGACATAGCCCAAGTGTTTGGGCTAGTCTGTAATGGGAAGTTACATCAGTGTAGCTATATCTCCGGGGTAATTCATCCTCCTGAGATACATTGCTGTGCCAACCCGACCTCCCATGTGGACAGCATTAGGTCAATGTGGCAATTCTTCCATTGACCTCGCTATCATCTCTTTGAGGAGGTGGATTAGCAATGCTGATGGAAGAATCCTGCCAGCTGACATAAGTGATGTCTACACTACTGGTTGGGAACCCGCAGCCTGTGGGCTGCATGTGGTTCATTGGGAATCTATGTGTGACCTGTGACACACTTTGTTTATTGTTGCCCTCAGGGTGATGAGATTCTGCTGGTTTCCTTCCATGTAGGCTTTTTTTTCCTCATGAAGTGAGGTGTGTGCTGATTTCACACAACATTGACTCCCTCTGCATCCAATCAAAGTGCTGCTACGGTTCAATCAACACACCACACTAGGTATGCAAGTGCAGTTGGAAAAACTACCCTATCCCCAGAGACTGTCTTGCTTATGACAATCTTGCAGCCCACTGAAATGAGGGAGGACCAGTCCTTATGTTGTCCACTCACTAGCCTAGGTTGCGCATCACTTCATGGCTACAGCTGTAGTGGTTTAAATATAGACAAACCTTCAGTTTGGTTTTGTGTGTTTCCTTTCAGACAGTAACCAGTTTCATGACATGGACTGTCTACTTGTAAGTGTTTCTACAATGCCTAGTACAATGGCTCTACCTTGTGGCTTTTAGGCACTTTCATAAGGCAACCAATTTATAATAATAATTAATAATTCTTATCTTTCTGTTCCCAGTAAGATTCAGTGGAATCCTTAATTATTTATTTACTAGACCATTTAGCTGGCATTGCTTAGGTCCTTAATTCAATCATTTTTGGGGTTTTAAAACAAAATGAAAATGTACATGCTTCATTTAAGTCATTGCTCTGGGGTGAGGCTGTGGATGAGAGGTTCAGTATGCAGGCTGCCCCAATGAGAGAGGACTACCTCAGCCCTCTGACACTGCAGCAGTTTGGGGTCAGGTGAGAAGCACTTCTCCATGGCTGCTGCAGCTCCAGCAGGCACAGCTGGGGAAAGGTACATGTTCCCTGGCTGGGGCAGGTTCATCTGCCCCCTATGCTCTCCAGCCAGCGTGAGGAATTCAGCAAACTGTGCACTTTGCTCCCTGACAAAGGGGAACAGCCAGTAATGTTCCCATATGAATTGGGGTGTGTGTGTGTGGGGAAAAGTTTCATTCCCTCCTGCCTTCATTAAATGGTGTCTAGGGAGTGGGAGGCTCCGGGCTGAGGATGGGGGGTGTGTGTGCCCCCAGCCAGCCCCTTTCACTTGCCTGGTGATGCTCTTCTCCATATAGTTTTATGGGATGTGATCCCATTACAGATACATCCTATTTACCTGACAGAACCAAACCCTTACCTTGCTTTAAGTTATGGTAAGAGGAAGCTGTACATCAAATTTGGTAGTCCTAGCTCTTACAATTTAAGAGGCGTTCTTGAACAGAGAGACAGGCACACATAGGCTATGTCTAGACTACACCCCCTCTGTCGACAGAGAGATGTAGATTAGGCATGTCGAAATTGCTAACGAAGCCAGGATTTAAATATCCCGTGCCTCATTAGCATAAACATGGACGCCACTTTTTTCGAAACAGAGGTTTTCAAAAAATGAGGTTTACAGGATCTGTCAAAAAGACATTATATTTGACAGATCCGCATCTAGACTGCCGTTTTTTTAGAAAAAACTCCGTTTCGGAAAAAGCGTCGGCCATGTTTATGCTAATGAGGCGCGAGATATTTAAATCCTGGCTTCATTAGCAATTTCGATGTGCCTAATCTACATCTCTCTGTCGACAGAGAGGTGTAGTCTAGACACACCCATAAAGACAAACTCTCTCAAAAATACTGTAGATAGTAAAGGTTTGCAAAAGTGGCCAAACACCACCCACCTGATTCATTGCAACTTGTACACATATTAAAATTCATTACCCTCAGAAACCTAATTGTATTTTTTTCCTGACAACCCTTACACTAGGACCCATTAATTTGGTTCATCTTCTTCCAGGCATTTGGTAAGCTAGGTAATAACTCCATTACTATCCCATCCAGAAAACAGGGTTCTGACTATGATTGTGAATACTGTATAGGGATTTTTGCAGGATTCATCTTCTAAACTCTGAAAGTAAAGACTTCTTTTCAGTTGTCTTCACTATGTCTTTATGGAAGTTAAAAGTAATGTATTATTACTAGGGATGCAAGCAAGTAATTAGGTCGACTATTTGCATTACCCCTGCCCTCGCTGCCTCTGATACAGAGGCAGCAATGCGAGAGAAGCAGGAGTTGGTGCTGGAGCAAGCTGTCTTAAAAGCCGGTTCCCCACAGCACCGTGTCCACAGTGCCACCTGTCCCTCTCCCCCATGCTGCTGCCTCCAGCAGAGGCAGCAGCATGGGGGGAGAAGGAAGGCTTCCACGAAGCAGCCTCTACCTGTGGCAGTCCCAGGCTTGCCATGGGCAGGGGCTGCATCGCATCCTATGGAGCAGCCCCTGTCCAGACCCCCCAGCCACCATAAACAGAGGCTTCTCCGGCAGCAGCCCATGAACAGGGCTTAGCTATTTACTCACTTCCTAACATCCCTAGTTATTACTGCAATGAGTTGTCTTGTGCTGTTGCTGAGATTGATAGATTTTATGGTTCCTCCAACTGATCTTGTAATTTGCACTACTGTGACTTAGTTTATTGACCAATTTCATTTAAAAAAGGACTTATGTATTCCATAAAATTAAAGTAAATTAGTACATTTTCTTCCACTTAATAAAATCTTTGGAGGCAAAATAGTTCTCATGGAAAATGTTTAACCTTTCCTGAAATGATTAACCTGAGTGTGAGAGGGCTCCGGCAATGATATAAAGGGTTCAAAACCAGTGCAATATCCTGCAGACAGCAAGAAATGCTCTTATATAATGAAATAAGAGTAACAGAGAATAAACTCAAGGTGAGGCAATTTGCCAAGCTAATTAGGTAAACTATCACATTTCAATATTTTTAATTTAAATTGATATATTTTCAATGCTGGGCACTAAAGCTTATGCCTGATACTCTTTTTTTTAAACCAGATGTGTGCGCATAACAAATATTCCCTCTTCAATTTATGCCTCCTCCTCCTAACCTACTCTCCCAAAGAGATAGAAAACATTAGCAAAGAGAAATCCAGAAGTTTAATGATAACAGAGAGAATAACAAGTATGTCTCATATGTTTTACAAAACTATATTAGAGTAGGATTGATGAAAATCATTTATTTAAGAATCATGTTTTATGTTTGGAAAGCAACATTCATTAATTTATTGCAAACATTTTATTCCTTTGTGCCCCACCTTTCATTGCTCTATAAAGACCAAGTTTAAAAAAATATTGTTCTTATTATGTTAATTCCACATTTTTGTGTGTGTCTAGAATTAGTATTTCATCAGATTCTGGAGGCATTTCTGTAAATATGGAAGGGAAAACAAAGAACTTCACATATTTGTCCTCTACAACTGGAAAGTACTTCTATACAGAATCTACAATATAAAAGAAAAGATATTCTTTTGTCCAAATTGGAATTCTCTCAAAAAGGAACCTTGAAAATTGTGAAATTTATAGAAAAGTCCCCAAGTAAATAGGAAGGGTAAAAGAATAAAAGAAACTTTTAAATATTCATTGGGGGAGGGCTCATCCAAAATCCACTGAAACCAACTGAAAGTCTCTTAATGTCCGCAAAGCTTTCAATCGGACCTTTGATATGGGTAGGAATGTGCTCCAGAATTATAATGCTCAACCTGGTGCCAGTATTAAGAGATTCTATTCCCAGTTCTGCCAATAGCTTGCTCTATGTCATTTAGTCAATTGTCCAATTGCCTAATTCTGCCCTTAAAAAAACCCAATCAACCAAAACAAAATATCAAACATACAGATTTACAAGGTATAGGTATCTTAAAGTGTGAAGAACTATTATGGCATATGAATAGTCACACACTGCGGATATTGGCATATAGTGATACTTTAGTTCTTTTTAGTTTGTAGCCCAGGTTTGCTTTTGTTATATTTACTATACTATATTCCTGCTTCATTATATTCACTGCTACATTATATTCTGCTTTGCATTAGATTTATCATCTTCCTCATCACCATCACTTTCCTCATTGTCACCAGTGACCATCATTCTGGCACTTCCCAAGGACTACATCTCTTTCTCTTACCACCCCTAGGTTGGTATGCCATTTTAAAAATATGTTAGCTTGACTTTGTTATGTCTGTTATGTTTGTTATATTTCATAGGTGATGTTTCCTTCCTCCTTATTTGTATCTCCTCCCTTAACTAATGGTGAAGTCTTTCTCCTATAGGTCATTATAACATTGATCTCAACTTATCACATACGTCAATTCGTTACCATGGTCTTTCAGGGTTCTCTATCGTATTTGCTAATTCTGTACTCCCCAGTTAGTCTGACATTTTATTTTATTGGGGATTTTCCAAGTAATGATCTACCTGCTAAATTTGAGGGTATTTTTGGAAGCCCCTATGCCACTGAAGGTTGCTTTAAATAGGTGAAAGTTCTTGAACATATGCATATTGCCTTTGCAGTCTGAGTGAAAGGTCCCAAGCATGTGTATGCTAGCTTTGCCTTAGCTCAACATACAGGATGTGGCCTGTATGTCCCCTGTGATACAGCAAAACTGCCAAAATATTTTAAACCTACTATAACTTCTTATAATAAACATATGATCAAAACCATATATATAAGACCAAGAAATTCTAATTAGTGTTCAATATAGCATTGGCCTATATTTTCAAGGTCAGTGCACAAACTTGTAGCCTATAGGGCTAATCTTCTTGCTTGACTCTCTCTCTCTCTCTCTCTCTCTCTAGATATAGATATAGAAATAGGCATATATTTCTGAGGACAATACAACAAATGTAAAAGCTTATAGGACAAGTAGGTTAGCCCTATGGGCTTTAAGTTTGTTGCACTGGCCTTGGAAATATATGCCTAGATCCAGATCTAGAGACAGAGAGAGGGTGAGCAAGAAGATTAGCCCTATAGGCTACAAGTTTGTTGCACTGACCTTGAAAATATATGCCAATGCTAAACTGAATGTAAAGAGGAGCTTTTTGGTCATTTAAACAAGCAATGTATTGTTCACACATTTCTAAGATAAAAAATGATGGATTTGGAATTTCAGCTTAGAAAGAATTATAGTCTCTGCAGCCAACATTCAAGAAGATATTGGTATGTATGGAAATTCACTAGCCATAGAAAACCATTCTTGTACATATTGTTACTATTGTTTTTGTCAGATGGTAGCCAGATTCTACTTTGAAACATCCCAACTAAAACAGTTACCTTTGAAATTTGCATCTTCTGCTTCACACTCAGAACAATAAAATCAAAGGCATAGAAGGATTTCTGATGTAATTTTAAAGACACACACTTTATTGTGCTAAATGGGGCTCTTCTGTCCATTAGTGGGACCCTGTATCAGTTTAATAAATATTACAGTTACATAACATGTAAACACTGCTTTATATGGGCAAATTACCTTCATGGCTGTTTACATCCAAATTCTTAATTTCCAGTAAATGAAAGGAATTTTCATGGCTGTATTTTTCCATGATTGTGAATACACTGACTCTATTATGGATAAACATTGTGAATAAATACCAACACTGTTATCCTAATTAGGGTTTCATGGTAATTGGTTGGGTCTCCAACCACAACTACTATCCAAAATCCCTTTTGCTTCAGCAAGAGTTCCAGGAGCCATAAGAGTTGCAAATACATTATCAGTTTGATCCCCAAGTAACCATTTGTAAAGGACTGAAGGATATTAATGAACTTGTTCTTTAATTTAAAAGCTTGGGAAAGGTCTAGGAGAGCATTTGCTTCACTTTCTTTGTAATTGTCTTCACACTATGCACTTGGTTTTGTTGTTCAGGCAGACGACTGGGACTGGTAATAAGCCAGAGTATCCTATTTTCCTCTGTGTTCATGTGATGCTTCATCAAGTTTGCTGCAGCCTATTCAGGAGTTTTGTTGGATCACTGAAAAAATGGATCTTTAAGACATCTATATAGTTTCATATTCTGGTTATCATATCATTACATATAAATGTATACCAACTGCGTCAGTACAGGGAGGAAAATCCCAGCAGAGACTCAAAAATTTCCGTTGAAATTTAACTCCAACATCATGGTTTGGTTTGGCAAAGTTTCCTTCTAAAAATACCACTGAAACAATAAAAGACATGTGAGACTGGACAGCAACAAATTGAGCTCACTATCACAGGGTAAAACGTTTGTATAAGTAAATTGGATCTAAAGGAGTCCTAGACTGCACTGGTGTAATTTGAATGCTGTGCAGTTAATGATGTAAATCACACACCATCCTGGACTTGCTAAAGTCACCTCTGATCTAATAAGGATTGAAGATAGGGAGATGTCTTTGTTGACTACAGCTTATAAGTACACACGAGAAAGAAGAAGGTAAGGTAAGAAGGAAGATTCTCATTAGATTGACAGTAGTAAAAAATGGACCGAATACAGATTAAAAAGCAATGAGGATAAATGGAGATATCAAATGGTGGGATAAGAACCAGAATTGTTCACCGCTTATCTGAACAGAGTCTCAGACCGCTCTTAAGTTCACCCATTATCTAACAATATATACAGAATGGAGAGTAGAACAAGAAATTAAGGGGAGAATATAGTAATAAAGAAACCTTAAATCACAGCCAATCTGTAACATGTGCACTGTACAATAAAAAAATCTATAATAAAGAAGGAGCCTGAGTTTGTTTATGCAATGTTATGTTATTTATTTATGCAATATTTATACAATGTTATGATAGCTCATGTATTCAACCCCATCAGTTTTACCTTGGGTCTTATGTAGCTACTTGATAATTCAGTAAATTACAAATTTCTGTCTTCAGTTTTTGAGGAAGAAGAAACTATGAGTTATTAACTGGCTTCAAGATACTTCTTCTTGTTAGCATGAGATTAAGTCTTAGGGATGCTAAACATTGGACTCTGGCAGCAAGGTTTGTGAATCAGAGGTGGTATCCTATGTAGTCTGATACTCAGTCTGGTATTAATGCTTGGTACCTCCAATACTCATTGGGCATCACAGGAATTATGTAGTCACTCAAATCATAGTAAGGCCAAGATTGAGAAATGCTTGCCTCTTCTGAGTCATCCCAGTGCTTCTTCCTATTAGCATTAATCAGACACAGATTTAGGCTCCTTGAGAAGAAATCAATATTTAGCATAACCAAGCAAAATCCTGACAAGCAGCTGTTCATGGTGTGTTTGTGTGTTTTCTCTCTCTCCTATTACATGCATGGACAGATAAATACATGTATCAGGAGATGTTAGCTTATTTCTCTAAGTTTAAATAGGGAAGGAAATACTGCGAGAGAAACAAGCTAGATATTTCACATAAAGGGGCAACTTAACAGAGATATTAAAACAAGAAGTAATTCCATATAATCACTTCACTGTTATTTGCAGACCAGAGTAAGCAACAAGAAAACTTGTTTAATTGTTTAGAATATGTTGCATCTAGCCTTCCCAAAGACAAACAAACATGGTACTCTACATGAAGTACAACTACTGCTTTGCACTTCTAGAGTTCTTTTAATTCGGCTCTTAAAGGGTGCGTCTACATTGCACCATTATTTCACGATAACTAGCATTATTTTGAAATAACAATGTGAGTATCTACACAGCCTGTCTGGTATTTTGAAAAAATTTTGAAATAACAGGCAGCTTATTCAGAAATCTGTAATTCTGAAATAGCTATTTTGAAATAAGGCGTGTGTAGACACTCCACTGTTGCTATTTCGAAATAGCCCCTCACCAGGGCCAGTCTAAGTTATTCCTCCCCAGTGCCTCCTGGGGCTCTAAATTGAAATAGCTCGACTACATTAGGGAAGCCTTCCTCGGACTAATTTTGAAGCTTCCCTGCAGTATAGACATGATATTTCAAAATAAGCTGTTTCAGAATAACTATTCCAGAATAGCTTATTTCAAAATAGCTGTGCAGCGTAGACATATCCTTTAGGGAATGTCTATACTAAGTAATTATTTCAAAATAACTTATTTTGAAATAACTCCCAAAATAACTATTTTGAAATAGTGCATTCACACTACAGGGAAGCCTCAAAATTAGTCCAAGGCAGGTTCCCTTAATGTGGACATGCTACCTTGACTTAGAGCCCTAACAAGCACTGGGAAGTAATTACTTTGAATGACTCTGGGAAGTAGTTATTTTGAAATAGCAGCAGTGGAGCAGTCACACTATTTTGAAATAAGTGTTATTTCTCATGGAAAGCAGAAGTTGTTATTTCAAAATAACGGGCGTGGTAGTGTGGACATTCCACTTGTTATGTTGAAATAAGGGGAATTATTTTGAAACAATGTAAACCAGGGCTTGCTTACTTAGCTTATTTTTACCTATGTGCAGTGGTCACTAATAACGTTCAACATGTGTGAGCAGTTTACCACACTATTACTACTATTATCTCAATATCCTCAGAATGTTTTCTGGTAACTGGATGATCAGGGTTGGGAAATATTGACTTTTTAAATAGGTTCTAGCATGCTGTGAAGGTGAAGTGTCACACAACATCATTATAATAAATTAGGTGCTGCTATAAATTCTAGATCCCTCAGGATAGAAAAAAATATTGCATACTTAACCAACTTTTTTGGCATAGCCTAATGGAAAACAGAGCACTTGTTTCATTGTCCCAAGCATCATTATTTGTGGCAGAATATCAAAGATGGGGAAAGAAAAAACTTTCTGTGCTTCAGTAGGAAAACATGAAGGTAAACCCTCCTTTAGGAAAGAAAACACCTGAAGTGGGAGTAAAAAGATATTTTCTGATCCAGAATCAAGAGCAGATCAATTTGGTCATTTGAAGTGTAAATGTAAAAGAAAACAAATATGTAAAAAGGAGAGAGAGAGAGAGAGAGAGACCTTAGCTGCAACATTCAGGCCCATACAGAGATTCAGAGCTACATTGTTCCATAGTTAGGGGCTGTTTGAAAGGTCCGTTGCCTAGGTAGGGACTAGATGCTACCTTCAGACGTGGTAAAAAGGAAACATGATACCCAGAATATTTCTCAATTAACTCAAGTTTTAGATTGCAAACTCTTTGGGTGCAGAGCCTGAACCCTTAACACTGATGGGATAGGCTCATGTGCTAGAGGTCCTGATCCATGCAGCTACATCTTTACAACTGAGTGAAAAATCAATGGGACAGGAGTGGCCCTCGCTGTTTAGCCAGCCTATCAAAGCGAAGGAAATAAAAAGGCTGAGAGGCACAGTAGTTCGGTAACTGCTACAAGTGGGGTTCTGCATTGGGGTTCCACTGGGCTGTGGGGCTCTACCCACACAGTTCAGATTACAGGAGTAAGGCTATAGTTATGGTGAACAGCACATAATAACTGGAATGACACTCTCCCTGTTGCCTCCCAGCATTGTCTGAGTATTTTCTGCATGAAATCGAATTGTCGGGGGCGAGGGGGGGAAGTTCTCAAAGGCAGTGCCTCTCCTTTAAAGACAACTCACAAGAAAGGCACAGCCTATTTTTAAATCCTCATATTTGTCACAAAGTGACAGCAAAGTCATAGTTTTAAATTAGTAAAATAAGGTAAAAATATATTTGATAGTTCAGTAGTGTCTGGTACACGCATTGTGCAGTTGTACACATCAAAAGGCATGCTGACAGCTTTTTTCATGCCAAGTAAAGGAGAATATAATTATTTGTTTATATTTGAAACTTCTAAGATCATTGTGTATCTATTTCATTTGACTATATCACAAAAGAATAATTTAATGCAACTACCTAACAAAAAGCTCCCCCCCACAACCTGGCTCTTTCAATTCCTCACTCATTTCCTTTTGTATGTCTTCTCTATTGCCGTGAAATCTCATCTCCCCAGCCCTCTGCTGTACGCTTCTAGGCTGTAACAAACGCCAGTCTCAAAAATGTCAGACACAATGAAAAATGGAAATCACAAAGGAGAAAGTTGTGCTCAGTGCTCCTCTGGGCCTCACTATTTCCAGTTTCTGGGTCACTGACTGAACTGCGTATGCAAGCCTAGCACTACCACCCACATTGTTGCTGATGCTCTATGCAGTGTCACTGGAGTGCAGTTCAGAGAGAAAAAAAAATCCTCTCCTTTCTCTGCCCCATGCCTTGCTTCCTCAAAAAGCAAAACAGCAACAGTGGTGGCTGCCAATATAAGAAAGGAGTTACATTGCTGAACAATGCCCATCAAAACATAATAATCATTAAAGGCTCTTAGATTGCTTTTTACTCTGTGTGTCTGTGTGTGTGTGTCTGTGTGTATGTGTATATAAAACACCTAGGCTGTATCTACACTGGCGCAATCTTGCGCCAAAGCGGCCACTCTTGCGCAAAAACTTGCTGCCTGTCTACACTGGCCGTGTGTTCTTGCGCAAGTAAACTGACGTTCTACTGTATAAAATCAGGGCTTTTTGCACAAGAACTGTGATGCTCCCGCTCAGGATAAGCCCTCTTGCGCAACTGTTCTTGTGCAAGAGGCCAGTATAGACAGGCAACATGAATTTCTTGCGCAAGAAAGCCCTATGGTTAAAATGGCCATCAGAGCTTTCTTGCGCAAGAAAGCGTCTACACTGGCATGGATGCTCTTGTGCAAAAGCACATCTCTTGCGCAAAAGCACATGCCAGTGTAGACGCTCTCTTCGGGAAGAGTTTTTGCACAAGAACTCTTCTGCAAAAGAGTTCTTGACCAAGAAGCTGCCAGTGTAGACGTAGCCCTAGATTAAAAGTAAATGACTGTTGCCATGGCCTGCCTAGTTGCCTGTAAGATCCATTTTTGTTTACTTCTGGTCTCCAGTGTTAATAATCCAAGGTAAAGCCCATGGATTCTTTGCAAGAAAGAGGATTTAGTCCTCTTGACCAACTTTAGACTTCTGATGAAGAGAGCCTGTGTCCTCATCAGAAATGGAGACTGGGCTGGGAAAGAGGCACTCACACTGTCTAGGTAATGTCATTACACTTGCTTTCAGAGGATGCTTCTGTTGGGGACTGAAGAGGATATAGTCAAGTTTGACTTTCAGTAGCAGTGAGGTGAGTAAGTGGTTCAAAGGGTGGATTTTCATAAAAGCCTCAGATCTGCAATAATGCTTGCATGGGTCCATTTCCTTCTCTCTCATTAACCAAATTACAGAGACATTGCCACAAGGTCAATTAGCTGGTAACAGCAGAGTGATGGGGATTCAAGATGAGAAGAGGGATAGTAAGAGGATGAAGTTCAGGGCATGCAAGCCACTACTAATCTGAAGTATTTGTTAGTACATATAAATGGAGTTTGATTTCTATAGTCACATATAATTGTGTGATTTTTGCTGTGAGAATTTTAAGGGAAAGTCACATGGTGATCACAGTGAGAGTTATGCAAACATATTAAAAAAACCAACAAAAGTCACAAGGAACATTTGAGCACTCTAATAATTTAATGTTACCAATTGTCAAGGATTTGTGTCCACCTATTTATCACAGGCAAAATTCCCAGGAACCTAGACATAAAAAACCTTCTAGATCATTGGATTCTCCTACCATACTGCTTGTGTAAAGAGAGCTGTTTCTTTAAACCAAAACTAGCTTTAGCTCTTTAGCTCTCTTTTCCAATATGTGCTTTTTGAGTTATATCCAATGAGTAAATGATAAAGGTCCTTTGAAGCTGAAAGAGCTATGATGAGTTACACAAACTGAGTATCTCACCCTACAAGTACAGCTATCATTATGTTACAGAAAAGTGAACTGTTTGAAGTATATGGAATTCTGCTCATTCCTCATAATTGTAATGCATTTGCACACTTTCCAACACAAAGTTTAGTTTGGTCAAATCAACATTTAACATCATTTCAATGTGCAGTTATAAGTTCACAGTTATAAGTTCTAGATAAATGTGTCCCGCTGTACAAAAAGCAACTTTCTGAAGCACAGTGACTGGCAAAGGAACAATTAATTCTGACATCTAAGGTTTTTTCCCAGTGTGTGCTCTTTTAAATTATTGATAGCGATCAGGAGGAAACAGAGCCATGAAGAAGAGTGCAGCTGTCTCAGTTATTTTTTATGGTGAGAAAAAAAGAAACAGAAATTAAGATGCTTTAAATAAGAGTCTATGAAGATTAAAGGTAATTTACCTCCTCAAATCTAAAGCTTTTTTTTTAAAAAAAAATAAAGCCAATAACAACTTCATATCAATGTCTGAAATCAGCGAACAATGAAAGTACCTGGAACCCTGCTGATAGCTATTACAGATTCCCAGCCACACAATAAACAGCTATAATTTGAATCAGATAACTTTTTTTATAATGCCCAGATGTGACTGCAATGTTTGTAACTAAGTACCAGACAGCAATATTTCTGAAGATCAGCTATGTGTCCCAGTTGCTACATGAAATCAGAAATGTAAAAGCAGCATGGCAGGTGTGATTTTAAACAATCTAACACAAATATATTTCTAGCTGATATGACTTCCCTGACTAAAAACATTATAATATAAAACAACATTTACTTTCTAATCAGCTTTATTTTAATCAGAAAATTGTATCTAAGAAAACTCATTAAATGATATCTAGAAGGAATGAAATGAACCTTTCATATTAGGTTGATTGTTTTTATGTAATGTTTATGCCAAAAAAGCAGGATATATAGTAAAAGTCTTATGAAAAATAATTAAAATGATAAAATCCAGACATTGATATGAAGTTGTTACAGTTGTGGGCTCCAATGTTCTCTATTAAAATGCTTATAGCATGACAGTGCATTTTGCTGAAATCAGAGGCACCATGGAGAACTGTTAACTACTAAAGATGTGACTAAAATGTCTCAGAAGGATTTATATTCTGAGATTGTGGGCTGATTGCAAAAGGATCCCTTCTACAATACATGTATTGCATGTGTATTTTTGTCTCCTCTACCTTGCAGTCTGTTGGACTATGTAAGCTCTTATATATCACTATGTAGAAGTGCAAGAAGAAAACCCCACATTTCCAAAAGATCAATAGAACTAGTACTTCTTCACTAGCTTCTGTGCAGTGTTCAAAATAGCGACAATCTATTCATGTTCTGGCATCAGCATTTAACTCTGTCAACTCCCAATTCAAATATCTTAATTATAATTGTACTTTAACACCCTGAATGCAAATGGTTGACATTTAATACTAATGATCCACTTCTGGTTATGTAACATCTGCAGTCATATCACCCAAGACTGAGATTTTTAAATGCTCTTTTAAGTGAAGAAAGTTTGCTTTAATGGTTGCCTGGTTGAGAATGAAGCTTCATATCCCATATTGCATCCCAGAGCATGCTCCATTTTAATGAATGAAAATGGAAATGAATACTCAGTAGAACATTTACAGTTGTGCTGGAGATTTAAACACACAGGCTGTTTCTACATTGGCACGATCTTGCGCAAAAGCGACTGCTTTTGCGCAAAAACTTACTGCCTGTCTACATTGGCTGCGAGTTCTTGCGCAAGAACACTGACGTTCTAATGTATGATCAGTGCTTCTTGTGCAAGAACTCTGACGCTCCTGCTCAGGAAGAAGCCGCTCTTGTGCAACTGTTCTTGCGCAAGAGGCCAGTGTGGACAGGCAGCCAAGAGATTTTGCGCAAGAGCCGTCCAAATGGAAAAAAGCCCTAGTGGCCGCTTGGACGCGCCTTACGCGCAGGCAGCTCCGGACTTCCTAGTAACGCGAGCCCCCTTAAAGGCAGACGCAGCCTGCAGAGTCCACGAGGCAGAAGCCCTTCTGCCACCTCTGCCAGCCAGCTCTGCCACGCGCGGCTCTCCTCCCTCCCCGAACAGCCACCAGACCACCAGGATGGCCGCTCCGGGGGGGGAACAACCCGCACCCCCAGCGCAGGAGGCCCCAATGGGCACGAAACGGCGCACCCCGTCATGGTCCTCAGGGGAGATTGAGGGCCTCCTGGACCTGTGGGCCGATGAGGAGGCCCTCCACGACACCCACTCTCGTCAGCGCAATGCCAACATTTTCCCCCGCATGGCCCAGGCACTCTCTGACCAGGGTCATCCAGCCCGGACCCTCGAGCAGGTCCGGGCTAAGGTCAAAGAGCTGCGCCTGGGCTATGTCCAAGCCAGCGAGGGCCAAGGGGCAGGAGCTGACACCTGCCCCCACTACCAGCGGCTCCACCGCATCCTGGGCCAGGCAGCACCCCAAGGACCCTCCCTGCCCGTGGACACAAGCAGGTGCCCCGCTGTCACCAGGCCCAGTGAGGCAGGGGAGGAAGATCAGCCAGCCAGCGGGTCAGACGAGGAGGAGGACCAGGGCAGCAGCGGGACCCTCCAGATGGAGGTCTTCTCCGGCAGCCCCGACGTCTCCTGTGCGTCCTCGGAGGCCGGGGAAGGATCTACTGGTGAGTGTTGCACTTTGCACTCACAAGGGTGGGGGGAGCCAGGCGCCCGGGGGGGGAAGAAGAGGAGGGAGCGTCACTTAGGCAGCGTGAGCTGCACGCTGTGTAGCATTAGCAGTATGCAGCACGTGCAGCCACGAGTGGGCCCAAGCCACAGTACCGTGGTGTCACCTCACCTCAGGGGCGGAGGGCATGGGGTGTGGGGACAGTGGCTGGGCTGCCTGACCGACCCATCCTTTTCTCTGTTCCCTGCAGTGGGACCAAGCAGGAGCTGGAAACCCTCCAGCCCTGCGGCAGCGGCAGCATCCTGAACCACCCAAGCCGGCGGGTCTGGCAGTGGGACCAACTGCTTCGGCGGCACATCCAGGCTGTCGAAGGCATCGAAGCGGCCATCACATGCCGGGTGGAGGTGGACCTGGAGTTGCGTCAGCAGGCCTGAGGCCACTTCCAGGCCCAATGTGAGCGAGTGGCAGATGCCATCACTGCCCTCACCGCTCACATTGGCCATGACGTCCACTATGGCATGGCAGTGCCCCATGCTCCCGGCATCCCTCCTTTCCAAATGCCCGTGCCCCCTGCACCTGCTGCCCCTCCTGCTCCCGCCATGCCCCTCCCCTCCTGCTGCCCGTCCTGCCCACCTCCCTGTGGTGCCTGCCCCAATACGGCCAGACCCACACGTGAAGCTCCGGCCCCGCAGAGGAGGTCGTAGGGGCCACCCCTCCCAGCACTAGCTCCCCTCCCCGCTCCCATTTCAGAGCCCCTTCCCCCTCCCAGTTCAGAGCCCCCTCCCCATTGTAAATAAGCAGTTCAAACTTTGTTTTCCAAAAAAACCTGTGTAGGTTGTTTATTGGGAGGTACGGGGAGGAGAGGAGGGAAGGGTTGGGGATGGGAGGGAGATGTCAAGGGAGACAGAGGTGACCCTACTATGGGGCCTGGGAAAACATCTCCATCAGGGCCTCCCGGATGCGCACCCCATCGTGGTGCGCCTGGCGGATGGCAGCTGTGCAGGGCTGTTCGAAGGCCTGGCCCTTGCCTGCCATCCATGTCAGGAGGAAGGCCTCCCCCTTCCGCTCCATGAGATTGTGGAGCACGCAGCACGCAGCCACTACCTCGGGGACATTCTGCTCACCCATCTCCAGACAGGTGAGCAAACAGCGGAACCGGGCTTTCAGCTGCCCGAAGGCACACTCAACTTGGTTGCGGGCCCGGTTGAGGCGGTTGTTGAACCTTGCCTGGTTGTGGTCCATCCGCCCCCAAGGTGGGCAGCATTAGCCAGGGCAGCAGGGGGTAGGCCGCGTCCCCCACAACACACGCGGGCATGGGCACGTCCCCGACAGTAAATTCCCGCTGGGGGAAGAAAGTGCGCGCTTCCAGCCTGTCAAACAGGCTGGAGTTTCATAGAATGTGGGTGTCGTGTGCCTTGCCGGACCAGCCCGCATAAATGTCCAGGAAGTGGCCATGGTGGTCCACGAGGGCCTGGAGTACAATGGAGAAGTACCCCTTTTGGTTTATGAAATGGGCCGCTCGATGCTCCGGGGCACGGACGGGGATGTGGGTTGCATCCAGGGCTCCCCCGCAGTTGGGGAACCCCAGGGCAGCGAAGCTGGCCACCGTAGCCTCCACGTCGCGCAGGCAGATGACTCTCTGGAGCAGGATGTCATTGATGGCACGGACGACCTGCAGAAGGGTGCAGAGAAACACAGGGGAACACATCACATAAGGCAGGGTGAGTGCGTGCTCCCTTGGCTCTTAAAAGGTCTGAACCCTTATGTTTAGTCTGTGAAGTACCTTTGGACCTTTCTCTGTTGAAGTGGTATCAATGTAAGGTGTGGAAATTCTCATTTATAATTTTATAGTCACGACCTTTGGCTGTCAAAACACCTGCCTGGCAACCTGGAGAAGCAATGTAAGCACCTGTAAGCAGGTCCAGGCAAACTCTCTGATGAAGCTTAATCCTTGACAGGTAGCCAATGAAGAATTTTGAGCTATGGATTACTCACTCATGTCTTGTTCAATGTAAAGTACAGGTAGCTACATCCTACACTACTTGAAGCTTTGGTGTCATCATCACATTTAGTTCTAAGTAGATAACCTTAGGGCAGTGGTGGGCAATCTGTGACCTGAAGGCCACATGCAGTCCATTGGGATTCTATGTGTGGCCCGTGAGACATTTGGTTTACCATTGCCCATACACAAGGTATCCAAATTCTACTGATTTCTGTCCAGGTAGGTTTTTTTCCCCTTCCGGTATTACTAATATAACATGCATGTAAAGCAAAGACATGTGAAGTGAGGTACATGCTGATTGCAACAGCACTGAGTGTAAGAGCTGTGCACTTCCTCTGCATCCAATCAAAGTGCTGCCACTGTGCAATTGGCACACCTTGCAAATACTAGGTATGCAAGTGCAGTTAACAAAATTATTCTGTCCTGAGGGATTGTCTTTGTCATGACAATCTTGTGGCCCACTGAGAAGAAGGAGGGCCATTCATTTGGCCCTCTCACTAATCTAGGTTGCATAAGAACATAAGAACAAAACTATGAACTTGCTATGGGAGCAAGTAAATAACTTTTCCTTATTCACTTTCTCCAGATCTGTCATGATTTTATAGACCTTTATCATATCCCCCCTTAGTCTCCTCTTTTCTAAGATGAAAAGCCCTGGTCTTTTTAATCTCTCTTCATCTCAAAGAATGAAGCACCTGTTCCAAACCCCTAATCATTTTTATTGCCCTTTTCTGAACCTTTTCAAGTGCCAATCACTGCCTTAGAGTATTCTAACTTGGATGTGTTCATTGCTTGTTGTGAGGTCCACATCTGCTCTCCAGCAGTAAATAAGATAAGGAAATGAGAATTAAGATGTGCCACTGTCTCTAGTCTCTCTAGACCAAGAGGTGCAAACCCTTTCTGCAAAATTTTTATGGTATTTGCAGAAACATCCTCAGTGATGGAGTATATACTGTCTTAGCCCATTCCTCTAGAGTATGAGTTTCCAAACTGTGCTACTCGTACCCTGTGGGTAAGCGAGATATCTTGCAGGAGGGGCTGGGAGTGAAGAAAAGCCACAGGAGAAATTGTGTTGTGGTAGATTATTTTATTTATTGCATTTTCATAATAGGCTACTTCAATTAAGCTTTAAAACTCTGTGAGAGTTTATATATTTTCAAAATCTGCCTCTCACTGTCTGTCTATCTCTGGCTCTGTTTTTTCAAGAATGCCTCTTAAACAGTAAGAGCTAGGGCCATCAAATTTGGTACGCAGCTTCTTTTTATCATAACTTAAAGCAAGGTCAGGGTTTGTTTGTGCCAGGAAAACCAGAGGTGCCAAGAATGGAACTGTTTTCCATAACATGGAAAGGAAGGGGTACAGAGAGGAGGGATGTGATACTGAGAGTGACCACTGCAGACAGCAAGCCCACACAGGAGAGCTTTATGTAGGTGGACATTGGGGGCAGCTGCACAACCAAGAGTGTGGCCAGCAGGGCTGGAGCACACCATCTTGCCTACCACCAGACAGGGTAAGAAGCCTCTCTGCTCCAAACCCCTCCCCCTCCAGGCTTTGGCTGCAGTGCTGAAGTTGGGGGGAGAGAAAAGGCCCCTGGTGGCCAGCAGAGCTTGGGGTGAGTAAAGGCCCCTGCTGACCAGGAGGGCTGGGAGGAGGGATGAGAAAAGGACCTTCTGACTGGGGAGGATTGGGGGGGGGGGAGAAAAGGCCCCACCAGCTGTGGATGG
Source organism: Rafetus swinhoei (assembly GCA_019425775.1). Taxonomy (NCBI): domain Eukaryota; kingdom Metazoa; phylum Chordata; order Testudines; family Trionychidae; genus Rafetus; species Rafetus swinhoei. The sequence goes on from CM033434.1 coordinate 15,586,410, forward strand.
GGAGAGAAACCTCTGCCTGATGGGACCACCTACCCTGAACCCCTTGGCATTCCCAACGCTTACTCTTGTACCCCCAACATCCCTAGGCTCCCATCCTGGGCCCCCACATCCCCAAGGACCTGCCCTGATTTCTGCACACATTGCCAGCCCCATGCCCTGAAGGACCTGGGCAATGCTGGGTAAGTCTTCTAGTGTAAAATATGGTAGTAAGTTCACTTCATGATGTACTAATGAGAACACGGATACCAAGATGCTGATGTACAGAGCCCTTCCATCCAATCGCCATATAGTGTGAGGTTAGTTGCCCAGCAACTGTGCAGTCTAACTGAGCTCAGAAGATAGTCGGGGATTTTTTCAGTTTTATACAATGCTCTATAACTATATCTGAATGTAACAGTCAAATATAGAGATATGGCTAAAGACTGGTACTGTTAAGAAGAGCTCAGAATGTATCAGTGCTGAGAAGGGTAGGGGTAGGTGGGCAGATGGCAGATCTGGAAGGAGGCAAGCAATATGAAAAATGTGGGAATCTCTGCTCTAGAGGCTCCTCCAAAATAACAAGCATCACGTCCATCTAGAGCTAGTCAAACAATGTTTCCCAACCAAAACTCGAATGATGTTTTTAGTTCTTTATTCTGGCTCACAAACACTTAATGAGCCTCATGTTTCTTGATGGTAACAGCTATAGGACTAATAGAGGCAGTACTGTGCTATGGTATAATACCATCAAACTACATTGCTTCGCTGAGTGATCTTTCCAGCTCTTTTTTCTCCCTTTCCTTACTCCAAACTGCTCTTTTCTGCAGAGGAAAGGGAGAATAGTACTGCACATACAGAACATCCCTGTGTACAATTTAATCAAACCCTTCTCCCCACACCTTGCACCTTCAGCTTGCAATCATAGATTGTTTGTGCATATAAGTTCTGTTAGTTTGTTGCAGAAATACCAGTTGCAACTGCATAGAAAATTGCTCTCACAAGTTTGTCACAGACAAAACAGCAAGTTGGCACAGGAGGCTCAATCTATGCCTAACACAAAAAAATGCACTGATGTTTTGAATGAAGAATGGCAGAGTTTATAGATATACAACATTAATTGACTTTGATTAATTATTTTCCCTGAAAACAACCGTTTCTTTAGTTCAGCAAATAATTTAAAGACGACAGTGTTACAACTTTTATTGGAATGCTCAGGATCAATTTTACGAGTCTCAGCAAGCCACCAGCAGAGGATGTCTCTGTAAAATTCAGAGTGGATTAGACTAGTTTGGAAGTCCTTAAGATTGGTGTCTCATTACATGCCACTCATTGATCCAATTTTCACAAAACAGAAAGAGGGATGAGGAGACAGAGAAGGCCTGCTGATAGGGGAGCAAAGGGGACCATAGCCCTGGGGCCTGGAATTCAAAAGGGTCCAGAGTTCCCAGCCACCACTGCCTATCCTCCTATCTTCCATATCTATGATTGTAACTCTCACTTGTTGCATATTTGTCATTAATTGTACCTTCTTAGGCCAACGGGTGCATTTTCCTATATTTCTGGAAAGCTTCTTGCACATTTAGGCCAGGTCTACACTACACCTGGAAGGTCGGCTTAAGGTACACAACTCTAGATACATAAATACGTAGCTGGCATCGGCTTTCCTTAAGCTGAGCCTTGGTGGCATCCACACAGCAGGAGGCTGACAGGAACAAACACTTCCGTAGGTTTCCTTTACAGGAGTACAGATGCCAGTGGGAGCTGCCCTCAGCATTCACTTTGTGTGTCTTTACTAGACCAGCTAAATCAAACACCAGAAGATCAACCTTCAGAGAGCTGATGTTCCGGTAAGTATAGATGTACCCTTAGATAATACTGTATATAAGAATTTTATCATGAAAATCTCATAGATCACAAGTAATCTAATTTCCTGAGACAGACACAAGACGGTAGTCAATACACATATTCATTTCTATGAATGAATTCCATGGAAAAGATTCTTATGTTATGGTATAATGTGTTATGCATAAAGTTTTATTTCCATGGATTTAGCTTTGGACACAGAACTTGATTCTACAAATAAATTAATTCAAATTTATTACATGATTATGTGATTCAGTGGCTAAACATATGCTTCATACTGCATCTCCAGGCTGTGACAATAGACACCTGACTAGCATGGTGCAAGAAGTCCTTTCTTCCCAGCTTCCTGTAAGTCATGACTGGATTGCAGTAACTGTGTCATAATGACTGAAGGAAGCATGGTCAGAGAGAAAACTGATAGCCACTCAAGAGAAGTTTGAAGATTAAGACAATGTATTTTTTGTTCTTTTTTGAAGAACTTGTTTATTCTTTAATAGCTAAAATGTTGATTTAGAATGGACAATTCATAGAGTGAGAGAGAATAATTGTAAAAATACCAATTATGGTATACTAGTTATGATACATGTATGTACACTTCTGCCATCAGAAATTCTCAGTTTAACTGGGAAATTATTAACAATTTTGGGAAGTTACGTCATTTGGTGTCAGATATTTTCCAGGTTTCTAACTTTCCAAAGTTCTATTGAAACGTTAAAAACTGGAGGATAGATGCTTTTACTCAGAGGAACAATTCTCAGATTGATTTCTGTTTGCTATTGAAATTAGTTTACCTTATTAAACCCACTTTTTATGTGATTTGTATTAAAAAGGAATTTGGGCCTGTGATTTTTATATGTTAACTATTACTGTGATGGCCTAGAAAGACTATTTTAATAATCTTTCAGTGCAGCATGATACAGGTCAAATTGAACCAAATGGAATTTAGAGAGATTAAGGGATAGTATCCACACATCATTCCATTAATCACATTGCAACCTTTCAAGCTTTTCAACACTTCCATACTTTGTTGACACATTTTTCTGTGGTCCTGAGGATAAGGAATCAGATGGGGTTTGCTCACTGCAGATTTCCAGCTAACCAGTGATTTTATCTCTGGTCACCTATCTGTCATTTAAGCTTTTCAAAGATGGCAATCACCCATACCTCCAAAGCTGTGTAAATGCACAGCTACCTCTAAATACAAAGTATCACACTATGCAATTACTTGGTCCCTTGAGTATAGCAAGAGGTTTACAAGTCTTTTTGTGACGTTGTCCCTTTAGATAACAATTTCTCCTTCAAGAGATTGGAAGCTTGATTGAGAAAATTCTCCTTCTTTTCTTGTGAAAGAATAAATGTGGAATTAGGAAACAAAGGGGCAGCCAAATCTTAATCCAAGGTGAACCAATACAAAGTGGTAAATGGAGTTTGATTAATAGAAAACAAATTCAACCAATTACAAGACATGGATTAAATTTATTCTTTCATTGATTCATTTGACCAGCTTGATCCTGATAATTAACTGCAATGCTAATATTATACAGCTACAGAATGCACTGCTTTGGGGAACTTCTTTGACCTGCATTACACCAAACATCAGTCTAGATTATCACAATGGTACTTCTGGCTTTAGAGTCTATGAATATGTCAAAGGATCCTAAATTCTTTTAGAAAATATTATTCCAACCCTGAAAACACTTAGGCACATGCTTAACTTTATGTCCTCAGTAGTCTCATTGAATGTATTATTATTTATGTGCTTAGAATAAAACATTTGCATGTATTTTTGAAAGATTGTGGCTTCTGTAATTTAGGGGTAGAATCCCCCCTGAAGTTACTGGTGTTCCATTTATCCATCTAACAAGACATTATTGTAAGATTGGGGGCTCAAATTCTTAAACTAATGTAAAATCATCAGTGTTTAAAACAGAATCCTTTGCCCAGGAGTATTTCTCAAGCTGCTGCAGATATTCATCTCTATAGCTAGGTACTTCTATCACCTCCATCACCATAGTGCCTGTACGCAGTGTTTCATTGTTTTGCTACATCCCTTGATTGAAAAGAGCTATTAGAACACTCAGCTAGTTGAGCAGCCTGACCATCTGAACACTTTTAAGTACTTTATCACAAAAAAATTGCATATATTCTCCACTATGATTACTGATCTGCTGAGTATTGCTAATGTGTCTAACATTCTGTAATGAGTTATTTTACTATATATTTGATTTGCTTTCTATAGTGAGTTTGATTTGTTCCTAATATTTTTTTCAAGTCTGAAATTAACAATGGTACAAATAAATCCTCTAATACAGCTGCATATAGACCTCTGTGCAGCAGAGATGAAATTTGGCTAGCATGTTTTGTTTACAACTTATTTTTAGTATTTATGATGGCTATTCATAAATATTTGTTATTCTGAACTCTTTATCACTGATATGTTCATGGTTTATGTGTCAATTAACTCAGGCTGAGTTTATGTGTCAAAGAGAAATATAACCTAATTTATGAGTCTAATATGTATTAATGTCTATTTTAATAACATTATTTGGCTTGAATTTTTTCTTTTCTCCCAATTTTGCCACTTTTTTTTAAATTACATTTTTAAGGCATGTTTAAAAATCTCATAAAACTAACAGTAAAAACAGCTACTGCATTTTTTATAATGTTTCCTTTCCTCTCTCCACTTCCCACCACCACTCTGAAGTCAGATGAAGTACCAATTTGGTAGAATTGCATATATGCTATTAGGTTGTGTATGTGTGTGATTATTTAGCTGGGATTATAGAAAGGCTCAGGAAAAGTCCACAGAAAGTCACAAGACATCTATTAGAATGGAAATTAAGTGGTACACATTTCCTGACTGCTTGAACTAGGTGACACTGAGAATTTTGAATGAACTTGAGCTACACATTTAAACTTCATTTATGCTTTACCTTTAATCTGAAGCTAGGACAAACACAAAATTGATTTACAATGAAAAGATAAACCACTGCATTGCTCAGTGCTCCTCTGGTGTAAAATGATTAAAGGGACATTAAAAGTTCTGTTCCTTTGCTCCTGCACATTATGATTTACCACTGGAAGGAGCCAGAGTAATGATGTTGAATTACTGGAGAAACTAGCAATAGGCCAGCTATATGGTTAACCATTTAGAAAGGAGAGAAATTCAACCCTCCTACTGCCCTTTTCCAAGAGTCTTTACCTAAAAGCAGGGAAGGAATCTGTTGCTTCCTGATATGCAAGGACTAACTGTTCTGAAAAGTACAAGATATTAAGAAAAATACAAAATGTGGGTCTTATACTTTAAGAACATATGAAAATTCAGGCATTTGGTGGCTTTTTCTTTTGATAAGGAAATTAATGAATAGTGAGAGATTAGAAAGGAAGAACGAACCACTCACATGCTACTCAGTGTCTATTTTTCTTGGTCAAACAGCCATGGTCATAGGCTAGTGATTCACTAGGAGGAAGGCAGTGATTCACTATTAGATAGGGTTTGATAGGTTTAACAAACAAATTGTCACTTCTGTGTTCACTTGTCACCATAATTATTAGTATAATACAAGAAATGACTTTGAACCTTCATTTTAGAACTTGAACAATATTAGATTTCAACCCTTTTAGACTTCAGGAAGGGTTTTTTTTTTTTGTTGTGTTTTTTTTTTCTTCTGTAAAGGTTAAAACAAATACCATTGCAACTCCTGAACTTCCCACCACACATCTTTAAATTTTTTCAAGTTCTTTCAGATGTTCACTAGTTTGTTCTAGACTCCTCATTTATTTCAAACCAGTATGTTTATCCTGGATTCTGTTATTTCCACACCAACTCATCTGATGAAGAGGGTTTTACCCATGCAAGCTCATGATTCTATTTGTATTATTGTTCGTTTCTAAGGTGCCACAAGACCATGTGTTGTTTTTAAAGTTACAGACTAACACAGCTGCCCCTGTGAGGCAATATTTTTATGGATAGAGTTATGGGTAATTAATATTATTTTCAATCTATCTCCTTTATAGCCAAGCAGAAGATCATAGTTTGCTTTGAGTTATGTATCTTTCACATTCTAAATTGTGAGGGTTCGGTATATGACTGAGTTATATGGCCCAGGAGCAGAAGGACTTGGCCCAGCAAAACTTTCTTAGCTGGGTTTGATTTTGCAAAACCTAAACAAAGGGCAAACAATAAATAGGGATTTGTCTTTTGGATGCTAATCCAGATCCACTGGTACCACTGAGCTCTAAATATCTCACAACTCTTCATCAGTCCTAGAACAATTGCACAAAGCATCATGCAGATAAGCAAGCTGATCATAGCACTTATCTTCAAATGAGAAGATTGTTAAAGGTGCAAAACTGTAATGTTGCTTTGTCAGCAAGGAATGCTCTCATTCTATTGGGCTGATGGTCATATCCTTCCCCTCCCTTTTGAACTTTCAGACTTGTGGGAGACTAAAGTTCAAAGTGAATTGTGCTTTAAATCATAGATTGGGATTTTGAAAAGTAAATTAATTTTCAACATCCGGATCTATTTTTCATTGTCTTGATTATACTTAGCCAGGGATTTTGATACTTCTTTCCTCACTGTGAAAATATTTGAAAGACTTTTCCAGTATAGCAATGGCTGACAATTTAACATCTGCCTCCCAGCAGTCTATTTCTTGTTGAAAGTTGGGTTTATTAAGGAGCCTGATTCAACTCCCATTGAAACCAATAATACAACTTCTGCTGATTTCCATGGGAGCAGATGACAGTGGTTTTCAAACTTTTTGCGCTCATGACCCCTTTCACGCAGCAAGTGTCTGAATGTGATCCCCCTCATACATTAAAAAAATGTGAGGCTAATTAACTTTAATAGGGGCTTGGGGCTATTAGCCCCACCGACTTGACAGCTTGCAATTCCCATGAAACCAACGTGCAACCCCCTGAAGGGTCACAACCCCCAATTTGAGAACCCTGGATACGAAAAACTCTTTTTGCTTTCCCATCTGATATTATTCTCCTTATTCACTGGTCTGCACTTGCTCAAAAACATTCCACTGAGCCCATTTCCCTTCTGCTTTGTGCCTGTCCAGAGTGCAAAACTCTCCTAAATTAGAATTCCAGCATTTGCACTCACACGGCACTGAGTAACTCCACAAGGTGAAAGGCAGTAGAGAATCCAGCCCGTTGCATTTAAAAGCCATGCTCCCACATCAACTTAACTTGTCAATTGTGTCTGATCCTCTCTTGTTCCGCTGGCTGTTGATGGTTGCCCAAGGAAAACATTTTGCTAAACTTGCTCTTTTAAATTATGGCATTCTTGAGCTGAGGCTATTACCCTGTCTTTCAGGTTACTGACTTTTAATAACAAATCCCTAGGACGGTAGGAACCGTGGCGGTTTGGATGCTGACTAATGCCTTAGCATAACAATTCTTTTAAAGGATGTTTGTATGGGTTATTTTAAAAGCTGGTTCCTTTTTCAGCTGTGTCATTTCCTATTGTACTAGCTAAAAGCACTCACCTGTAAAAAAGTGCTTGTTGAAAAATGTTCCTTTTAATCAGGCTTGTATATTTCTGTTAGCACCTGCTTTAGTAATCCTCAGTAGATTTCCCTTAACTCTGTAATGGAAAATAAAACTGCAAGCTTGTCAGAAGCCATTTTGCTTGTAAATTGGTAATGAAACAATAAAGGATATCTAAAAAATGCTAGTTTAGAAAAATAATGACAGTTTTAATCCACTGGGTTGATCAAAACAAATGTCATAAAATAATCTGACTAGGATATTGGCTGATCTGATCTGTAGGGAGAGGTTAACTCTCCCAATTCATAAAACACTATCAGGACAATACAAAAAGTGGAATAACACATTTGAAAAAGAAATCATGTTAGATCTTCTAGAGCTGGGGTATGCAATAAGCGACCCACAGAACAGATGCAATTCACCAGGGTTAGACGGTGGTGGGTTGCCAGCGCTATATTTACGTGTGCATCTGCAAGTACGGCTGCTTGTAGCTCCTGCTGGTGCAGATCACTGTTCCCAACCAATGGAAGCTGAGGGCCCCTGAACTGGCTACTCATCATCAGCAAGAGGGGGTGGACTTGCTGCTGGTTCCTTCCCTGGCTGCCCTTCTGCAGCTCTAGTAACTATCAGGTCTTCAGGCCATGTCATCATTATGCAGAAATGTTAAATTAAGATATGTAGCTTCAGCTACCTAAATTACATAGCTGAAGTCAATGTACCTTAATTCAAGTTTCCATGTGGTTTCCACAGTGGGAGGCTTGTGGGAGCAAACACTCCTGTCAGCTTCTCTTACTCCTCGCAAGGAACATGAGTGCTCTCTAAGTTCGATTTAGCAGGTCTTTACTAGATCCACTAAATCAAACTCCAGAAGATCGATTGTGGCAGCGTGATCTTCCACATAGTGAAGCCATGGCCTCAGTCTGGGATTTGGTCAGGCCAGTGCTCCACTGGCTTCACATGAACTTACCCAGCAGTTTCCTCTAAACTGTGTGGCAGCAAAGATTCACAGGTGATTAATCTGCTTCACCCAGCCAGCCACCTCCATGCACGAAGCCCTGAGCCTATGACTGGGCCAGGCTGATTGATCACTTGTGAAGCTGTGCTGCTGCAAAGCTTAGAGGGAACACTGCCCAGCACTACTCTGTCCAGGGTACTGTTCCCTGTATAGGTAGCCAATCCTTCTTCCTCTAAAGCTAGAGAGAGACTGTGCTCCCTCTGCTTTGCAGCACTTTTTATACAGCCCAACTGGTCCCCGATTGGCTGCTTTCAGCTTCCTTATGATTTTCTCCCCATCCCAGCCCTCTTCCAGGTCAAAGTCTAATTTGAATTGTACCTAAAGATTGGAATGCTACCACTTTCTCTGGGAGACTAGCCAAAAGACTCTGGGTATGTCTACACATCAAAGTTAATTCAAAATAACAGCTGTTATTTCGAATTAACTTTAATAGCATCTACAGAGGCAAAACGCTATTTTGAAATACATTCGAAATAGTGGAGCGGTTATTTCAAATTTGGTAAACCTCATTCTATGAGGAATAACACCAAATTGGAAATAGCTAATTCAAAATAAGCACTGTGTAGACACTTATTTCGGAATAGGGGGCCTCCAGCCCTTCCCAGTTTCCCCTGGTGGCCACTCTGGTCCAAACCAGGAAAACTCCTCTCCTCTCCCCCAGCCCCGGAGCCTTTAAAGGGGTAGACTCTGGCCACAGTGCATGTGCCAGAGCCAGGCCTGCCAGCAGTCGCTGCCCCGACCCAGTGGCCACACAATGAGCCGGGCAGCCAGTGCCAGCCAGCCATCTACCACCCAGTCCCCCAGCTCCCAGGAACCAGCCAGGGGTCGGAGACGGCAGGCACCCTCCTGGACTAGTGCGGAGATCATGGACCTCATTGAAGTTTGGGGGGAGGCCTCCAATGTCCATGATCTCCACATTAGATGGAGAAACACCACCGTGTACAGCCGCATAGCTGCCACCATGGCCACGAAAGGCCACATGCGCACCTAGGAGCAGGTGCGCATGAAAATTAAAGAGCTGCGGCAGGTGTACGTCAGGGTCACATGGGGCAGCTCCCCAACAGGGGCAGACACCTGTCCCTATTTTGATGCCGTGGACCTCATCGTGGGAAGCGGGACGGTCCGTGACTCCCCTGGGGGCACTGAACTAGGAACAGAGGGCCCTGACCAGTGGAGGAGGAGCCGCAGGAGCCACCACGGAGGGTGCCATACCACCAGGATCTCTGAGCTGTCCCAGCAGCTGAGTCACCAGGGTCATCCGGGGAGGCCACAACATGTGAGTGCCATCACTGTCCCCTTCCTGGGGGGGCAGGGAGGGAGACCAGGGACCGTGCACATGGGCCTTGCTTACCACGGATCACGCAGCAACCTGTGCACGTGCGAGCACGTGCCGTGCCACCCCTGGGCTGGTGGCTCCAGCTGTGTGCCACACAGGGGCCATGGCCTGATAGCCACACGTGTGTGTGAAGAGACATGACATGCTCCTGACCCTGGGGCGGGACACAGCAGGATGCCTCCCCTTCACAAGCCCCCTCTACACAGAGGCAGGGGACATCTCCCCCCCACCTCGGCCGCACTATACACAGCACAGGGGCATGGGTGCGGTCTCAGGGCAGGTCCCACTCCCAGGGATAGCCGGACATTCCGACCATGGCCTCTGTGCAAGCACAGCGGCTCTGACGGTACAGGGCACGGTCATCCTCACCTCGCAGAGGGGGGCTGGGCTTCACCCACTGTGTCCCCAGGGAGAACTGACCACTTCTCTTCTTTCTCCACAGCCGCACCAGCTGTGCGTGCAGGGAGCACCACACCGCCCGGGACATCCTCCCGCACCCAAGGGCTCAGCAGATCCACCAAAACACTGCAGGGGTACCAAGACCAGCAGCTGGAGGCCCTGTGAGCCCTGCACCGCACCTTGGAGCAAAGGGTGCAGGATGACCAGGAGTTCTGGCAGGAGCTGCTTGCCCAGGGTCGTGCCATCTGTGCCCATCTGCAGACTCTGGTGCAGAGCGTGCTGCCTCATGCTGCTCCAGTGCCTGCTGCCTCCCCAGCTCCCGCTCCTCCTCCCACTCCTTCTCCCCGCCTCTCCTCCTCAACCTCCACATCCTCCTCCTCAATCTCCACACCCCCCACCTCAACCTCCACACCCTCCTCCCCATCCCCCCAGGGATGCCGAGGCCCCCGCACCCGCTGTGCTGGGAGACAGTTGGCCTGGCGAGACCCCCGCCCCTGAGCTCTGAGCCCCCTCTTCTTCCCCTTGCTTCCCCCTTCCAGCTCCCTCCTCCTGGGTTTCCCCCTCCCCTCTCCCACCCTCTCTCCTTCCCCTCTCCTGGTTCCTTTCCCCAGTCTCCCCAGAGTTTCATCCCCACCCCCAGTTTTGTTAAATAAAGAGAGTTTATATTTTTGAAAATATGTGTATTTTATTTGACCTCAGGAAGGGGGGTTAGGGAGGGGTAAGTGGAAGGATGTGAGGGAGGAATGAGGCACAAGCACCCAGTGGGCAAACCAGGAAGTCTCTGAGTGCTCCTCAGGGTGGACGCTCTCCCACAGGGCCTCCTGGATACTGACAGCCCCCCGATGGGCCTCCCAGATGGCATCCTGTGGCAAGTGCAGCCTGGCTGATAGCAATGTGTCTACGAGAAGCACCAGAGTGCCCAGGGGCAGCTCTGGCTCCATGTTGCAGAGTGCTGTGGTGTCCCGAGTGAGGCCAACCAGAGCACCCCGAGACACAAATGCTTTGCTGTCCTGCAGCGAGGCAGGCAAGTAAGCAGGGACACCTGAGAACCGGCTGCCCGGGGGGGAGGGAGGGTTCCTTTAAGCACAGGCCTCAGATAGCCTCAGGAAACAGCCACACAAAGACACTCCTTACCTGATCCCTAACCCTGACCTGATTCCGGCCAGCTTTAAATGCAAATCAGTGTCCATTCAGTATGGACACGGTATTTCGAAATAGCAAAATGCTATTTCGAAATGCATTTTGTGTGTAGACGTGCTATTTCAAAATAAGCTATTTCGAAATAACACTGTAGTGTAGACATACCCTCTGTCCCTGGTCTTCACTTGCAGATTAGCCAAGAGAAGGAATTATACCTTGTTGGTGAAAGCATAGAACTGAAAGTCTGAAGGCTTGGATCTTCCATAGTCTTACTGTGTCTTTCTTTCTTAACACCTTCTGCTTAGGCTTATAAACACAACAGTCTGCCTGTACCCTGTGCAAGATTAAACCCTCTATGGATATGTCTACACTAGCCCCCTAGTTCGAACTAGGGAGGCTAATGAGGGCGACTGAAATTGCAAATGAAGCACAGGATTTAAATATCCCGTGCTTCATTAGCATGTTCCCAGGTGGTCGCCATTTTGGAAATTGACTAGCCCGGAGTTACTGCCCGCGTCTACATGCGGCAGTGAAACGGGAGTTCGAAGTCAAGCCCTTAACTCAAATTAGCTGGTAAACCTCATTCTGGGAGGAATAACAGCTAATTCGAGTTAGGCTTTACTTCGAACTCCCGTTTCACTGCCGCGTGTAGACGCGGGCAGTTACTCTGGGCTAGTCAATTTCCAAAATGGCGACCACCTGGGAACATGCTAATGAAGCGCGGGATATTTAAATCCCGTGCTTCATTTGCAATTTCAGTCGCCCTCATTAGCCTCCCTAGTTCGAACTAGGGGGCTAGTGTAGATGTACCCATTATGTGTGTTAGTGGGTTCTTATAGAACTATAACACTAGTAACGTATTTGCACTGTATAGGATGGTGTGTTTCAGAAAGACAGTGGCTCAAATGTTATTGGAATTTACATACTAATCCAATATAATTTAGCAAGTGGATATTTGTAAAGCGTCCTGAAAATTGGAGTTGCATATGAATCACAATTTCAGCCTAAGGTATAAACGTTAGTTGGTGCTGCTATAACGTGTATTTTGCAGAACCTGTCCCTACCTTCCTTTATGTAATCAATATTAGGCTGACTTTACTTAGGCACTGTGCAGAAATGAACTATATATTATTAGAATTTGATTTGTCTATTTATGGAATCCTGAAGTGTCAAATTTCCTTGACTCCTAAAACTGTTGACAGGGAAGCATCACTAGTGGATTAATTTAGCTTCCTAGATGAAATCTACAAATATGCATGTTTGTGTCAGGGCTAGCTTGCCTTCCCAGTTCAGGAACACAGAATTAAATAAAAAAATGGTTAAAGAAAATGTGCTATTCAGCAAGCAGAGGAAAGGTGTTCTGCCAATGATCGACAATGCAATTAGAGAATGGTCTTTAGGGGGAAAAGAAAAGAAAAGGAAAACGTGTTGTAGTCAAGAAAATTAAGGATAGAATAACAAATCAAGACAAAAAATTCCCAAGCCAAAGCAATTACTCCATTTTGAGAAGTATATAGGTGAAAAGTTATGAATATATAGCATATTGCCAGTCATTATTGAAAGTATTTGTGCTGACTACAAGACTGCAAGTGATCATATAGCTTTTTCATGGCAGTTGTATGACATGCTTAATGTCTTCTTGTAGCAACATTAATGTAAAAACATGATACTGTACATATTGTTTTATAGCCTTCAATATATTTTCAAAATCTGAGATACCATACAAATATTTCTAAAATATTTACAGTAACAATTCTTTATATTAATATTTCAGTGTTTCTGGTTTTTCAAAGGAATAAAGGCATACAATCGTTTGCAAAATCATGATTTCATAAATGCTTCCATTTAATCCTGCATCTCATCAGTTCTATAACTCACATTTCATGGTACTTTGGAAAGCTATATTTGCTCTTCAACAATATAGATTATCTCATTAGTGTTGCCTTCTATTACTTAGACAAAATATTGAGTAAATTTAGGGGGACGGTTACACAGAGATGAGCCAAATGTAACTCCTGGCTATACATGGAATCTTCGTGCATATGCAAACCACTATCCTCTTCTAAACAGAATGACAGAATGTTTTTGGAAATATGTCTCTCCAATGGCAAGTCCACATCCTACTGCAGATAAGGAATGAAATCCTGGTCTATTGAAGCCTGTCAGAGTTTTTTTCGTTGACTTCAAAGGGACTGGGGTTCATTAACTATTTATTAATAGTAACAATTTGTATTATTACTGGGAAACCCATTGTGTTAGGTGCTATATAAATGGAAATAAATACACTTCCTATCTGAATGAGCTTATAATTTAAGTACAAAACAAGGAATAACAGATGGACACAGACAGAACCTATAAGGAAACAATGAAGCAATACTGGTCAGCATAATGGTCAGTGGTCTCAGCACACCAGTGACCTAATTGTTGTCACATATTTTCTAGGCAAGTGGGTCTCAGAGTGTGATCTGCAGACCACTCTTGCAGGTGGACCACATGTTCAGAGCTTGGACCTCCCACTGGGCATTGGGGAGCCCACACTGGTGCTTCAGCCTTGCCCCCTTTCCTCCCACAGAGCCTCTCAGGCTGGATCCTACTGATAGGGAAAGGAAGCGGCTCCATGCACCAATTATGTGTGCCCTCTTATGTTTTAGCTGTGTATTAATATTTTATGCTCCAGCAGCCTAATATGAATAATTTAGTAATTAAGTAGTCTGGGAGCACTTTAAAGACTAACAAAACATGTAGATGGTATCATGAGCTTTTGTGGGCACAGTTCACTTCTTCAGATGACCAGAGTGTTGGATGTCCAGAACTTTCCTAGGCCAAAAAGTTTGAGAACCACTGTTCTAGGCATAATAGAAAAGGAAAGTTGAAAGAAGGGAGCTGAAGGAAGATAATGAGTTAGCTTGGCAGATATGTATGTCTCAGGGGAAGTATGAGAGAAAGTGTGAAGCTGCTTATGTGAACATAAATAAGGAGGGTCCTCTGAAGGATGCACTGAAGAAGCAATTAGAGGTAAGAGAAAAACCAGCAATGTTACTGTTATTAATCCTTCTCTAGTTAAAGGAGGTTTTCATTTAGCTTGCAAAGAAAGAACATGAGTTTTATCCTCACTGATGATTGAAGTCCATGTAGACACAATGCATAAAATAGTTGATGATTTCAAAGTCTGAGAAGCACAGGACTGTTACAACCAACATACTTAAGTTTTCATCCAACCCATGAGCCTCCACTGAAAACGCCACTTTAAGGGCATGTCTGCACTGGGGAGTTATTTCTAAATAACTCCCCTTTTTTTGAAATAACAAGGCGAGTGTCCACCCCACCAAGCCTGTTATTTTGAAACAACACCACCCACTTGTGAAGAGGAATAAGATTATTTTGAAATAGTTATTCCAGGAGTTATTATTTCAAAATAACTTATTGAAAATGACCTGGTAGTGTAGACATAGCTTTAGAGAACACCTTTAGGACTTGTACCTCGGAGGCATACTTGAAGCTAGGGATGTGATTCCAAGGTTTAGCAGATATATTTGTACTAGCTCTGACTGAGCCAGCATGCTAAAAATAGCAGTGCAACTCTGATAGCAGTGAGTAGCCACCCAAGTATGTACCCCTGAAATCCAGGTGGGTTTGTATTTGTAGTGACTAGCTCATGCCCACCATTGGCATGTGGTACCATTACTATCCTTCTATTTTTGGTGCACTAAGTCAATGAGTTATGTCTACTCACACCCCCAGTACCAAATGTAGATGTAGCTCTAGTCTTAACAAAAATGTGCAAGTTCTCCAGGAACACCCTTTAAAGTTCAGTTCTTCTAGCCATCATGTACAGAAACATCATGTACATAAAGCAATATATATAGAAAGAATTTACAGGTCAACTGTAAATCAGCATAATACAGAATTAACTCTCAGAAAACAAGCTTGGAAGCTGAATCAGTGAAATTTTCCCAAGACCTCAGAATCCATCCAGATTTTTTCATAGAAGACACTTGGTTATTTCTACTGAATGAGCAAGGCCATAGGCTATTGTTCACAGTGAACAACAAACAAGGAAGGTCTTAGTTTAACTGTAACTAAATCCCATTATTAGGACCCTTTGGATAAAATATATGTATTATTTTGTATTATTATTTGCCACAACATTATTGCTTGAGAAGCTCTTTCTTTATGAAAACAATACTTCTTCCCTTGTAATATCACCAAATATTCCTTTGACCCTGTACTTTGCCAACTTGTGTTTATAACTTTAGTCAAAATTAAACTACACTATAATCCATCAATTATCAATTATTCAGGCTTGATACTGTTCCCACTGAGGTCAGTGATAAAACTCCCATGAAACACTGCAGAATCAGATCCTTAGTTTCTTTTCTATAAACTCTCAACCCTATAAACAATCTACTTGAATTTTGGATTGTCTAAGAGTTCAGTAGTGGAAACAAAGTGGAATTTTAACTTGTTGAAAAAAAATCAATAAAAATGGCACTAAAATAATTTATTTTCCATATTTACAATCTCACAAGAACCTTCACAAATTATTCTTTTGCTTGCAGCTTCCAGAATTTTTTCTAGTCTTCATATTAAAATGAAGTACAGCAACTGGTCTACCACTCATTGCAGTCAATAGAAAGATTCCCATGGATCAGACCTATAATGTATGTAATCTAAATCCTCTCTTTGACAGGGACTAGAAACAGATGTTTCACAGGAAGGTGCCAATAAACCTATTAATCCTTCATAGTCAGAGACTGGTTAATGCCCTAAAGCATAAGGTTACCTCTCTCTGGGTCCTTAATGAATGAATGTTAATTCTAAATTATCTTTATTTTATTTTACCAGCTGATTGTTTCAATCTGTGTTATAACAATATTGAGATGTTATGTTGAGGCTTGTTTATGTCCTACATCAACATTATTTCAATATTTGGTCAAATGAATAAATAAAATAAACCAGCCTCCGCTACATTTTTTCCTCTCCCCATCACCCCCCAAAATTCAGACTGATTCTGAAACACATTTTTGAAATAGCATTAAGGTGTCATAATTAAGGTTGAGAACTCAATATGAGAATCATGAACTTGGAACCTTTAAAATTTCCCTTGCAATATTTACTTGACTATATTGCAGTTACTGTATATAACATTATTTGTTCCTGGTGTCCTTGTTAAATGTCAATTTTTATGTAATAGTGGGAGATTTGATAAGGTGCAGGGCAATTAGACATCTAATTACAACTGAATTAAGCTGGGTGCCTAACTTCTATTTGTGACTTTGAAATTCACCCCTTTATTGTTTGTTTCAATCTAAAGCATTAAATATATAGTTATGCATTGCAGCTGAGTTTAAAAAGGGATATACTTTTGGCAGTGTACTAAATTCTTGATTCTTCAAATTTTATGTGCCATTAATAAACAGTGGACTGAGGAGAGTTGGTTGCATCTAATAAACATTTTTTTTACTCATTTCTGTTTTGAGGATACCAAGAGACAGGAAAGTTATCAAGCCATTATTTAAAAAATAAGGGTTTTCTTTGTGTGAATTTTCTTAGAACATTTTTTTGGGGTCTGAGATCTCATAACTAAGCCATCTTTGCATTCTGAATGACTTTTTGTTTTTACAGCTTTATTTTCATTACCGAAGGGATTAAAAAACATAATACTGCACCTATGTTTTATGGTTGTGATAAACCCTTGAATACGTATAAGGGTTTGTAACTAGAAATGCTGACACAAACTTAACTAGAGTGGCATGAATAGTAGTGCTCTAATAAGATCCTTGAAGGAAAGAAAGGCAGTGATGCCAATAATGTGCTCACGATAATATCTAATTGAAAAGGTTTTGTGAACTGATGTTAAGGAGCAGACTAACCTTTAAGTGATTCTCCCTGAATTTCTCAACACAAAGGGTGCAGAGAAAGGCAATTGCAGTAAAATATACCTGCTTAACAAAAGAAAGAACCAGTTCAAAAGAATGTGCATTGTGGTGATGGATAGTACAGGTGGAGAAAACGTGAGGAAAAGAGATATGTGGTGTTGGACCCATGAAATGCAGCTAGCAATGTGAAAGAAGAAAATGGTGCATACAAGAAAAAAGAAATGAGTCCGTCAGGTAAGTGAAAGTGAATTCAAAAAAGCAAAGTGAATTGCCAACTGGGCAGTGAAGAAGGCTGAAGAGAATACCCTGGATGGTCTATACACTGAGCTCGTAATCTGGCTGGCAAAGCATATAGCATTGCAAAAATGAGACTCAAAGTTAGAGAGAATGATATCTTTATTAAATGATGACCAGGGAGACTATTAATAACACCTGAATAAGTGAAAGAGAGGAGAAAACAATTCTCCAAGAGTCTCTTACTTGAGGCAACCCCTTTTTGGTGGAATTGCCAACACGTGAGACTAATGTGTTGCCCGATTCTGGCACCACAGAGGAAGAGGTGAGAATTGAAGGCTGCGGAACCTGATGTAGTGATTGGGGACCTGGTGAAAATGCTGGATGAGAGAGGTGTAAAGTGATTGTATTTAAAGCCAGATAAATGAGACATGAAAATTCTGTAGATTGGTGCAAGTCTAACTTGGCCCCAGTAAGGAGAATGCTGGGAACTCTTCCTCAAACAAGTACAGTTTGGCTTTAGGAAAGGATGAGGAACTGTGGATATTATTTTTTATAATACAGCAAATAATAGAGAAGTCGCTAGAATACCCACAGAATAACTTCTGGGCTTTTATAGACAAAGAAAAGGTATGTGATCAAGTGGACAGAAAGATGCTTACACCAATGTTGAGGGCACATAGAGTGTCTGAGGATTTAAAAACTAAGACGAATGCACTATATAGGTCACCAGCAGTGTTCCCTCTAAACTGCGCGGCAACACAGCTCCACAGGTGATTAATCAGCCCTGCCCAGTCAGAGGCTCAGGGCTCCATGCACAGAGCTGACTGACTGGGTGGGGCTGATTAATCACCTGTGAAGCTGTGTTGTCCCACAGTTTAGAGGGAACACTGGTCACCTGAAAGACTTATCCAAACATGTTTTGGAACAACAAGCCCCTTTGCAGTAGAAGTTGAATGGCATCAGGTGTTGGCCCTCAGTCCACATCTATCATGTAGTTAGACCAGTGTTTCTTAAACTTTTTAAGACCGAGGAACACCAAACAATTTTTTTTATGAGGAACTCCAAGGATTTTTTGTTGAACAACAACAACAACAACAAAAGTGGGGGAGGAGTTATTGACCGCCCCCCTCCAAAAAAAAGGGCAGCCATTTTGAACTCTGTTGTTCTCCGTGGCACACCTCTGACTGCCTCACGGCACACCAGTGTGCCACAGAACACAGTTTAAGAAACACTGAGTTAGACTATATCAGCAGGAAGATCTCCATGGGAAACTGCCAGAAGTGGCTTTGTGCAGGTGATGTAGCAATAAGGACATCTTCAAAAGAAGACCTGGAGGAAATAGAAGCCCAGAGGTATGAACGGCTAAGCATACATGGGATGAAAATGAACAGGACTAAGTTTGAGATCGTGTGGGTCAGTAAAGATGCCCTTATATTCAGGAAACCAGAATGTAAAGATTAATGGAGTACGACTAAATCAGACTGAGCAGTTCAAGTAGTGAGGAGGCTGGGTTACAGGAGATAATGAGCATGAACATGAGACATACTTCAGACTAGGGAGTGCTGAAAAAGTGTGGAATAACATTTTATGTATTGTATGTGATAAGCATATACTGCTGAGGCTGAGAACCAAATTGTATACAGCAACAGTGCACCACACAATGCTGTAGGGTGCAGAAGCATTGGGCAGGAAAGAAAAGGCATTTTTAAATGCCTGCAGGCATTTGAGATGAGTTGTCTCCATGCAATAAAAGGAGCTATACAAAGGCTGTGAAATGAAAGCTTTAGGATAGACATCAGTGTCCATGATGTGGCTGACAAAACCCAGGAAGTATAACTTTTGCTGCTTCAGGCACACACAGAGAATGATTGAGAGGACCTTGTGAAGATCGCATGGCAGGAGACCGTGGAAGGAAAGAGACCTCAAGGAAAGCCAAAGAAGCAATGGATGGACTGCATCAAAGACGATAATAAGCAGGTGGCTGTCAGTGCCACATAGGATAGATGAAGATAGTGACTGATTGAACAAGGACCAGACCCCTGATATTGGGATAATGGAGAAAAAAAAAAAAAGAGAGAACCAGAGAATGCATTTTGACCCTCATCCTGCCTTCTCATATTGAAGTCATTAGGAATTTTACATTAGAAAAAAATGAAGTGTTATGCACTTTTTGAATTCTTTTTACTTGAATTCTTCCCTCATTCTCCCCACCCACCAGTCTCTCACACACAGGTTCGTGAAAAGTTCCTTTCCTGATCAAAAAGTTTTATTTTAATGAATCACTGAGGAATCTGGGAAATTGGAACAAGACAAATCTCTCTCTTCTCTTCAGCTAATTCATGTGTGCTATCCATCAGCATTGATGAAGCATCTATCACCATAATACCTAACTGCTTATTCCAATTACAGTCTAACCCAAAACCCAATGAAGTAAGTGGAAAACTCCAAGTGCTCATGAAAATTCTCTGATGTGTTACACTCTAGATGTGTTAGCAGTGCCATGAAAACTCAGGTACTGGTAACATTGTAGATGAGGCTTTATGGCAGGTGAATTGCTGTGCAAACTTTGCACACAACTTTGCCACTGTTCATATCCCATTTCTTCCCCGCAGTATCTTGTCTCGTCCTGCTCCAACCCTCTCCTAAGCAGAGCCAAGAACAGGTTGACCCTCCGTTGTCCAACATCCTTGAGACCTGACTGGTGCTGAACCAGAGAATGTGCCTGACCACGAATGTGCTGCTTGGCTAGCAGCATTACCAACACTTTGACTGCTTACTGGGCTCTAGAAAATATTTAGGTGCAAATTAGAGCTAAATAACAGCACAGAACACTGAGAGCCAGAACTGGTGGCTGTAAACAACAAACTTTATGGGACCGCAGGAACTTGGCCACAACCATGATGAGACATCCAGCTAACTAAAATCATGCCGGTCCAGGGATGTTTCCAGACCAGAGAGTGCTGCATTGGAGAGGTTCAACCTGTACTGATACTTTGGTGGTGAGTGTCTGTGGAGGAACATGTAGTCTCCTCCATTGCATTTTCTATTGGGAAGAAACTTTTCCACATATACAGGCAGAATGTCCATTAGTTGCATTCTGAAATATGCAGAAGGGAAGACTATTTCAGGGGAAGGCTATTTCAGGGCAATTTTCATAATCTT
The DNA here is from genome assembly GCA_019425775.1 of Rafetus swinhoei. Lineage (NCBI taxonomy): Eukaryota > Metazoa > Chordata > Testudines > Trionychidae > Rafetus > Rafetus swinhoei. The sequence goes on from CM033434.1 coordinate 15,606,922, forward strand.
GCTATTTATTTCACAGGGTTATTTCACAAAGTGCACAAATTCTTATTATTACTGGGGATATTTTACCCAAGGACATTTTCTTGGGAATTTTTTTTCTTATTACTACACATGTAGATGGCAAAGTCTGCTTGTCCAGTATTTCTGGCTCAATTTTGAAGACCAAAATTGGCTTGAATAATTCAAGTGATCTGTAGATTAACAATCATGGTTTGTGGCTTCTCTTAACTGCCAAATCTTTTGGCAATCACTAATTCCTGTAGGCCTGGGCTGACATGAGTACTGGGACATGGATGAGGCCTCATATTTTTTGGGAGACATGACTAGGAAAGTAAATGGATCAGCAGTCTGGAAACAGAATGTCTGCACTAGCTAAGATAAGGGGAGTATTCTCAGAGAGCCATTTACAATGGCAAGATAACAATGGATAAAATAAGCCCAGAACATAAGGTGAGATAAAGAGACTTCTATGGACAGGATTCAGACAGAACATGCTGTACAGTGATTTATCCTACAAAGTGACCATGCCATTCCTAGTATATATAATGCAGTGTATAGCAAATGCAAAGTAATCTACTATATATTTGAAAGAGTTTGCACATCTGTCTGTCTGTGTGTCCGTCTGTCCATCTAACAAAAAAAGGTAGATGGTATCATGAGCTTTCGTGGTAGATGGTATCATGAGCATCTTGAGAAGTGAGTTGTACCCATGAAAACTCATGATACCATCTACCTTTTTTTGTTAGTCTCTAAAGTGCTGCACGACTATTGGTTGTTTTTAAAGGTGTTTTTTTCAATTACAGACTAACACGAGTACCCCTCTGAAATGTCTGTCCATCTGTGAGTCCCTTTTTTCAAGAATTCCTCCTAAGTGCTAAATTTGGTATGCAGCTTCCTCTTACCATAACGTAAAGCAAGGCAAGGGCTTGGTTGTTTGGTTCTGACAGAATAATGGGATGTGTGCGGAATGCACTTGTTTCTCATCAAATAGAAAGGGAGAGCTATTGATCGCAGGGACTGTTGTATTCCTGAATGACCACAGAGGGGCAAGAAATATCCCAGCCCTGTAGAGCAGCTGGCATCTGAGCAGCATGACCCCCACCACCTTGGACCAACCCCAGGGAACAGCTGCTGAACACCCCCACTCCTTCCCCTGAGCCCCCTTCCCCCACACTTACCACCCTACCACCCTGACTCCTGCACCCTCATCCACTGCTCTGAGCTCCCCACCTCCTGCTCTGACTTCTTCAGCCCTGCCCTCTGACCTGAGCCCCTCCTCATTCCCAAGTCCTAACCTTGATTCCTGCACCCCCAGCACCCTGGCCTGAGCCCCCCCACATTCCTAAGCCCTTTCATTGAAGGACTCAAGCAAAGCCGGGTAAATCTTCTAGTGTGTAAATATATATTAGGGAAGAGGTCTGCTGTGTAACTTTGGATATATGAACATGTCAAATGCAGTTTAGTTGTATGCCAATAAAGAAACCTGAGTGACGTGTTTGAAGTCAAGCTGCGGTTTTGGGAACTGAAAGAATAAGACCAGGGAGGCTGCTGGATGAGTGAGGTCTCAGGAGTCAGCCCCACACAGTAGTGACATGATTCAGATCTGCTCATCTGGAGCAGATAATATATACACCCTTTAGTGTGAGAGTCCCTACCTGGCATTAAGGAAAATGGCCCTGGCAGGGGTCTCAAACTCACTGCCCATAGGCCATCACTGACCAGAGCAGTTGCACAATTCGGCCTGTGAGTTCCAGTGGGACAGGGGTGCATATCCATTCTCGTCCCCTAAACCCCACCCCTTCCCACCACCCTGCCCCATGGCACCCCATCCTCCAAGGGACACAACCTTGGGGATTACTGGGGGGAAGAGAGGCTGGTGCAGGGCAGCAGCAGCAGTTGGAATACCCCTCCCCAGGTCATCACAGTGACAGTAGTCACCAGGAAGTGGAGCACACTCGGTGGGGACACTAGCTCTGCTGCACTCCACTTCCCTGTGGTCCCTGCTGCTGTGGGGAGTGTGGGGCAGCCTGAGAACTGCTGCCACCCTATTCCAGGCCTTCCCAGTGATTCCTGAAGCAGCATGCTTGGTAGGTGGGGAGTCATGGGGGGAGAGGGCAGGAAGGGGCAGGGTTTGGGGGACAGGAATGGATAGCCCCTCCTCCCCTTGTCTGCTGGGACTCCCGGGCTGGATTGCTCAAACACTCCAACCAGGGATGGCCCACAGGCTGTGAAATTGAGACCCATGGAACAAGGGTTTGCACAAGTTAGTAAACAGTGAAGAAGTAGATTAAATCCAAGGTTGGACAGTATGTGGATTCCCTAGTAAAATATTAAGGGGGAAAAGTGGAAAAGGGTAAAAAAGGAACTCTAGGGAATAGTAGGGAAAAAATGATTGGCAGAGTACAACAGAAATGTGTTGAATTCCACTTACGTTTTTTATATCTTTTTAAATAGAACCTATTGGCAGCCATGAAAAAAAATAGTATCTCATTTTTTTTTAACTGAAGGCAAAGAAAGTCCATATGAAGGCACATAAGGATTATGTCCAGTGGCTAAAACTTTACAAACAAAATGTATCATCTTGTAAAATGATAATGTAAAAATCATAAAGAGCAAATGAAAGTTGTAAAGGAGGAAACAGACTAAATGGGGAAAAAATGCCTGGAAGGTCAGAGGCAAAACCGTTCTGCTATCTATTTGCATAAATCCAAAATAAAAACCAGCCGTCCTTCAAGGAGCATATTTAGTAAGTCCTATTCTACAGCCAAAGTGTACTAAATTAAGAAATAAGTGCAAAAATTAAAGAAAGTAAGCTTAGAGCCTCCAAAAAATGACTAAGAAAGATAAGATAATTTAAGGAGAGAGATTGAGGAGTTGAAAGGAACTTTTGGACAAATAAACAGTAAAGAGTTAGGAGGGAATCAAACAGTAGGGGTCTGTAGAAATATCAAAGCATGAAAGTGCTAAAGAAGACGTTAAAGTGTTGGGGAAGAGAATGCTTTGGTTAACAGTGAAATTCAAGTTATGTCAGTATAACTCAGTGCAGTCACACTGAGTTTGTGTAAAATGAACTGGCTTTTAAAAATGCCAGTAAAATTCCACCCAAGTCTTCCATTCAAGGTTGCAAAGTTGATACAAATAAACCCAACAAGGCATCCTGTGGCACTTTATAGATCAATACAACTCAGTTCCTCAAATGCTGAAAAAAGAAAGAAAGAAAGAAAACAAGAAAGAAAGAAAACAAACAGAGATGGGAGTGTGACTGTGGGCAGCAGTCAACCTTTACTGGCAACCCTCACTTTGTTAGCAAAACCTCTGGCTGGATCATGCTTTTACAAAATGTAACTTTAAAAAAAAGTTTATAAACATTAAATATAACTTCATGAATAAAAGTAGAACAAAAAGGAAGCCACAGCCAACATTGTGGGAGGAGATCCTTCATCGTTCTTCTGGGAATGAAGCAACAGCTCAAGAAGATGCGAAAGGAAAAAAAAAGGAAAAACAATAACAGTGCATCTCTGGAACTATACAAAGAATAGGGCACAAGAATAGCAATGTTAGAAACACTGAGCCTTAAAGTGGCTTTAAGTCAGCAGTTCTCAAACTGTGAGTTGTGACCTCAAAGTGGGTCGTGACCCAATTTTAAAAAGGTTGCCAGGGCTGACGTTAGACTTGCTGGGGCCCAGGGCTGAAGCTGACACCTGAGCCCTACCTCCCAGGGCCCAGCACTGGACTGTGGGACTCAGGCTTTGGCTTCAGCCTGGTGTCACAGGAAGGATAACGACCTTGAACTTTGGCTTTGCCGCACCTGTCTGGGGAAATAGGGTTTGGGCCCCCCTCTTGGGTCAGAAAGGGGTTGAAGTGCAATAAAGTTTGAGAACTGCTGCTCTAAGTGATGAGTCACTTTAGTCACGATACCTAAAAACAATGTAAGCATAAGACAAATAATTCCAGTCTATATAAATATTAAAGTGAATTTATATACCATACTACAGGATTTACCCAGTGTTGCTCAGGTCCTAAACTGATTTTTTTTTTCCCTTTATTTAAATCTTTGCTCTGGGGTGGAGCTGGGGATGAGCTGGTCAGTATCCAAGCTGCCTCTGGGGAGAGAGGACTACCCCAGCACTTTGTCACCACATAGCTTGGGGCCAGGTGAGAAGCGCTTCTCCATGGCCACTGCAGCTCCAGCGGGAAGAGCCAGGGGAAGATTGCATGTCCCCCCAGGGGCGGACTGGCCCGGCAGGACAATGGGAATTTCTCGGTGGGCCGTCCTCCGAAGGGCCAGCTGGAGGCTGCTGGAGGAGGAAAGGGATTGTGATGGGGCGCCACAGCCCCTCACTTTAAATTCCTCGGCGCCACGCACCTGCCATGCATGGGGCACGGTGGGGCCGAGGGAGCGCATGCGCGGCATGCTCAAACGCTGCACAACAGCTGAGAGGGGAGACGCCCGGGTGTGGCGTGACATCATGGCCCTGGACTTTAAAAGCACTCGGCCCAGAGTTGCACCACGTGGCCCAGCTTGAGGCCCGGCACATGGTCTGGAGTCCCGGAAGCAGCTGGGGCCTGATCACAGACTCCAGCCCCGCAAACTGGAAGGCAGAAGGTGTGTGTGTGTGTGGGGAAATAGGAGGAAGGAGTGGGCGAGGAAGGGGCTTGTGCTGAGGGGAAGGGGGCAGGTCAGGAGAAGAAAGGGGAAGGCACCAAGGGACAGGGTGGAGGAGAGACAAATGCCAGGGGGCTGAGTGGAGACAATGAGGAAAAGGGCAGGAGGGGAGGTGTCAGTGGGAGGGGGGACATGTTGATGCTGGGAGAGGAGAGGGTAAGGGCATTGGGGGCTTGAGGGGAAGTGCTGGGATAAGGCTTGAAAGAAGGGGTGGGCATGAGGAAGGCGGGGATGGAGCAAGTCATGTGTGAGGGCACAGGGGCATGAGGGGAACGGGGGGCAGAGGCTAGTGAGGGGGTGGGCATCAGAGAAAAAGAAGGCAAAGGGGCAGGGGCAGTGAGGGAAGGGGAGGCACCAGGAGGTGCAGGGGTAAGGGAAGGTGCAGGTGCCAGGGGATTCTGGGGGTGAAGCAGAAGGGCAGAAACCTGCAGGGGAGGGACCAGCACCAGAGGAGAGAGGCAGGACAGGTGTGTAGAGGAAGGTGTTGGGAGAGGGGATGAGGAGGGGTAGCTCACATGATCAGAGTGGGACTACTGGAGGAGTGGGCACAGGGGGGAGAGAAGGGCTGGTGGAGGGGGGCAGGTCTCAGGAGGGCTGAGGGCAGTGAGAAGGGCAGGAGTCAAAGTCAGGACAGCAGAGGAGGGTGAGGGGTTGGGGGGCAGCAGGCACCAGGGGAGCTGATGGAGCAAGGGGAGGAGACATGGCAGCAGAGGGAAAAGGTAGAGGTTTATAAGATATTTATTGATAGCTTGGGTGCCACAGTGGCACATCCAAACAAGCCACATGAACTCAGTACTGGTGCACAACACAATATTCATTCTGCTCATGAGAGGAAACTCTTAGAGGGAACACTTCCCCCAGCCTCTCTGTCCCCTCTGTCCCCGAGTTAATGTCACACACATTGGGTTAATGCAATTGCAGGATAGTTGCATGAGGGGGGTTTGGTGGGGGCCAAACTCATCCGTATTGGTAGGAGGATGGTGGGAAAAGTCCTTAGAGAAGGGTCACATGATACCTTTTACTTCTGGTCATGTGTCCATCTTGCCCTGAGAGTGTTACCTCCAGTGGCCTGGCTAATGGGAGTCGGGGGGGGGGTGGCTAATGGGGGTCAGGGCATGGTTAACAGGGGTCAGGGGTGTGGCTAATGGGGGTCAAAGAGTAAATTTTTAAAAAATTATTTGATGTGAAAAAGAGGGCCATTCTCAACTCATTTCCCGGGCCTATTTTGATTGCCAGTCCGCCCCTGTGTCCCCCAGCTGGCAAACACACACACATACACACAGACTCACAAACAGACAGTTCTACAGTAGATTGTTAATAATCTAGAATACAATATTTATTATATATTAATAAATTCATATGTCTAAGCTGATGTTTTAGAAAAATATGTAAAAGTTAATTTATAAAAAAGTGTGCATTCCTATGAAACATGAAGTGTATAAGGTAAAAGTGTAAACAAAACATGTTATTTAACTGAAATCCTATAAAAGGGCTCTAAAAAGAGCCACAACAAGTTGTTTTCTTTTTCATGTGTGTTTTAAAAGCAGAAACCACCCCAACACTAAGGAAACGCAGTAAATATAAGTAAAGCCCAACCACCATAATCCTATTAGAAAGTGCTATCCAAATTCCATTTTGTGTCATAGGTTACTAATTATGAATAACGGAGCTACTTTGAATAGTACAATGGGCATTGAAAAACCTAACAAAATCTTCTTTCATTCAAATCCTATTCAAAAGTTCTGTTTCACTGTAATGTAACATCCGTATGTTACAAAGGAAGTAAAAATAAAATCTATATGATTAAGTTGTATGAACAAGAAACAAACAAAAAGCAAAGGAAAGTATCCTATACTAAAATCAGGTTCAAATAATTAAGGGTGGAAACCTACTGAGGAACTATTATACAAAAATCTTCAGTTTATTTATTCAGAGTTACTTTGAAACAAAGCGGACATAGAAATGCTGTGGGAACATGACCAAGCATTTCATAACTTGGGTGCCACAGTGAACAACAACAACAACAAAGGTATTGCATTCAGGCTATGTCTAGACTACAACTGCAATTTGTGCATCTTTTTTCGCTTTTTCCCCCGAAAGAGGCTTTTCCAACATTTGGCCTGTCTACACGGGGCCAAATGTCAGAAAAAAAAAACCCCTCTTTCGGAACATCCCTTTTTCCTCATAAAATGAGGAATCCAGGGATGCCGAAAGAACGAATCCGCTTTTTCAGAAACTGTTCCAAAAAAGCAGAAGCATTCTTTGGACATGGCAGAGCTTTTCCAGGACTGGCAGTGGAGCCTGGTGACTTGGGCTGGCAGCAGGGTCAGCAGCTAGGAGGTTGATAGACCCCACAAGATCCCAGAGGCCACAGAAGAGCTTGACAGCTCTTGGTCCAGCAAACTCCCTCATTTGGCACCAGTCATGTCCCGAGGGTGCGGAACTAGGGAAGCCCAACCCATAGTTGCTTTCAAGGAAGTACGGAATTAAGTCCATGCATAGGTGTTGACTCCATAGGTGTTCCAGGGCTGGAGCATCCATGTGGAAAAAATAGTCAGTGCTTAGCACCAGCCGGTGGCACTGCCAATCATCTCCTCCTCCCAGCACCCCTGCTTGCTATAATCAGCTTTTCAGATGTGTTCAGGAGATGCTGTGGGGGAGGAGACAGCATGGGGGCATGCTTGTGGGAGAGGGTGGAAGAGGGCAGGAAGAGGCAGGGTGGGGGTAGGATTTTGGAGGAAGGAGTGGAGTGGGACTGGGGGGTCTGGAGTAGAGTGGGTGTTGAGCAACCCCCAGAGAAATGACAAAGTCAGCACCTGTGAGCCCATGTGTTCTAATAACACGTGTCGAATGCATTCTATGTGAAGTAAAAGTGGCCTTAAAAAAAACTGACCTCTTCTATCATAGCAGAAAAGTTAAAAACTTGAAATGAGACAAGTGAAACTAGTTGGCACAGAGTAAAATTAACAAGTGTTCAATGCCATAAAGTTAAATGAGAAACCACTGCAACCCATATGGCATGGAACAAGTTTGTTTTCCTCATAAAATATTATTGCAAGACAATACAATGCAAGGTCTAAAACTCCCTTGGCTTGTACTGCTGCTTGCACCTGAGGGACACTTCTATGTGTAGGTGTAAAGTCTTACAGAGTTGCTGGCATGTGGGTTCACTTGGGGAGAACAGTATGTCTGAAGCGCTGGTAAAATAAAAACTGTCTATAGTAGCAATGACAAGTATTGAAAAAAGCCACATTTTGTATGATTTCAAGCAATGGATTTTTAATTGACCTACATTCTGTTTCAGACTTACATTTCCTGTGATGATAAATAGAAAAAAATGTGTACCAGTTTTTTTTATAATGTCATTAAAATAAAAGCAAAGTTAAAATTACAGAAGAATGCTTTAAAGACAGAAAAAGCTTAAAATATGGAACTATACCCTCGTTTCACATTTTAGGCTGAATACTGAATGTAATAGCCAAGATAAGGGGAAACACCAGGACCTTTTACAATGGACAACAATGGATTAAGATAAGATTGGACTATAAAATGAGGTTAAAAAGCAAGCTATGCACGGCAGATGTAGGAACAGAACATGCTGCATGGGGTTAGGTTCCTACAAAATTATCAAGCCAAACCTGAATGTGTAATGCAGTGTATAGTGAATTCAGTGTATCTACTATATATTTGAGAGAGTTTGTCTGTGTGTGTCTCTTTGTCTGTCTGGGTATGTCTACACTAGCTTGTTAGTTTGAGCTAGGTAGGCAAATGAGGTCCAGTGGAGTTGCAAATGAAGCCCAGGATTTAAATATCCCGGGCTTCATTTGCATGTTCCCGGGAGCTGCCATTTTAAAATCCCTCTTAGTCCGAACTCCGTGCCCGCGGCCACACGCGGCACGGAGTAGGTAGTTTGAATTAAAGATCCTAATTCAAACTATCCTCGTGGAATGAGGAGTAACAGTAGTTCGAATTAGGATCTTTAATTCGAACTACATACTTCGTGCCGCGTGTGGCTGCGGGCACGGAGTTCGGACTAAGGGGGATTTAAAAATGGCAGCGCTGAACATGAAATGAAGCCCGGGATATTTAAATCCCGGGCTTCATTTGCAACTCCGCTTGCCCTCATTTGCCTACCTAGCTCGAACTAACGAGCTAGTGTAGACATACCCTCTGTCTGCTTGTTCAAGAATTCCTTCTAAATGGTAAGAGCTAGGACCACCAAATTTGGTATACAGCTTCCTCTTATTATAACATAAAACAACGAAAGAGTTTGGTTGTGCCAAGAAAATGGGGTGTGCCTGGAATGGGATTGCTTTTCATAAAACATACAGAAAGAGACAGAACCATCAGGCAAGAGAAAGGGTCTGGCTGTGGCTGCACCCTCCTTATCCATGACTGCTCCAGCCCCGATCCTCCAACCCCCTAAGTGCCCTTTGGAGAGGGCAGAGGGAGAATGAAGCCCCCCCTTAAATGTTTGTACAGGAACATTTCTGGCTGTTTCCCTTCATCAGTGAGTCAGGGGAAAGTGCACAGTTTGCTGCACTTTTCACTCTGGCTGGGTTGTGCAAGGAGCAGGCAAACCTAGACCCACCACAGCCAAGGGACATGAACCCTTTCCCCAGCTGTGCCTGCTGGAGCTGCAATGGCCATGGAGAGGCACTTCTCACCTTGCCCTACACTGCTGCAGTGAGAAAGGGCTGGGGTAGTCCTCTATCCCTCGGGCAGCCTGCATACTGAACCCCTCACTCCCAGCCCCACCATTTTATTTTCCAAAATCCCAAAATTAATTGAGTTAAGCACCTGAGCAATGTCATGTAAATCTTCTAGTGTATAAATAAAGGAAGAGTTTGCTGTGCAACTTTCAATGTGTAGTATGCCCTGTTCTAATCCCCTATAACAGAGCCTGATCAACTGAAGTGTTATCTCACCGTAAGCCAATTGAGAAACCGCAGTATTGACTTCAAAGTCAAGCTGGTTTCTTGGGAACTGAGTGAATAGGCTCTTGGAGGCTACTGAGGTAATAAGGTCTCAGAAGACGCCACAACAATTCTTATTTACCAAAAAGTTATAAAAATTCTTTGTGTTTATATTAAGCAGTTAATCTGTCATTTGGGATGGACGACGAGGACTTGGCTTTTTTCTAATGGAACAAATTTGCATTGGCATAAATTCACTATGATTATAAAAGGGGTTAGTCCTGATTTAAGCAGCTCTGAATGAAGGGTCATGCCCTTAGTTTATTCCTATAAATTTCAACCAGCATGAATTACAAGAAATATGAAAACTTCGGAGCAGAAGAGGCTAGATTCAATGCTCCAGCTGTTCTGTATCACTTCTGTGGAATGGGACTGACTTCACTAGAGATTTTTCATCCTAGCATTGAGCCATCAGACTTGGACCATCAGATTTTAAAAATCTTTAGCCACACAACTGCATGCTCAGTTTGGGAACAGAATTAGAATCATAGAATCAAAGAATATGAGGGTTGGAAGAGATCCCAGGAGGTCATCCAGTCCGACCTCCTGTTTGAAACAGGACCAATCCCATCTAAATCATCCCAGCCAGAGATCTGTCTAGCCAGGCCTTAAAAACCATCTAAGGATGGAGATTCCACCAGCTGCCTAGGTAACCCATTCCAGGGTTTCACCACCCTCCTAGTGAAATGGTTTTTCCTAGTATCCAACCTAGACCTTCCTAACTGCATCATGAGCCATTCCTTGTTCTGTCATCTGACACCACTGAGAACAGCCTGGCTCCTTTCTCTTTGGAACCCCCATTTAGGAAGTTGAAGGCTGCTATCAAATCCCCCCTCACTTTTGTCTTTTTATAGTAGAAAAGCTGAGTTCCCTCAGCCTATTCTCATAAGTCATGTGCCCCAGCCCCCTAATCATTTTCACTGCCCTCTGCTGGACACTCCTATTTGTCCACATCCTTTTTGTAGTGGAGACACCAAAACTGGACTCAGCAGTCCAGATGTGGCCTCACCAGGGTCAAAGAGAGTCACTTTCCTCAATTTGCTGGCAATGCTCGTATTAACGGAGACCAATGCACCATTAGTTTTGCTGGCTACAAGGGCACACTGTAGACTCATATCCAGCTTCTCATCCACTGTAATCACCAGATCCTTTTCTGCAGAACTGCAACTTAGCCAGTTAGTCCTCAGCCTGTAGAAGTGCTTGGATTCTTCTGTCCTAAATTCAGGACCCTGCACTTGTCTTTGTTGAACCACATCAGATTTGTTTTGGCCCAATACTGCATTTGTCTAAATCACTCTGGACCCTATTCCTACTCCTCTGTGTATCTACCTCTACCAGTTATGTTACTTGTGGCTCTCAGATGCCCACATGTGATTCACTTGTTGCAATAATTTCACATCTAAAATAGTTGAAAATCTTTCCACTGAAAGGTGATGAAAATCTCCTGGACAACAGGAAATCAACTAATTTAAAACACTTGCAATTTAAAAGAAATGCACAGCTTAGAGTTGAGCTGATGTGCAGTTTTATATTTTCCTGTAGTACTGAATTGAGCAAGCGGGCAAATGCTTTCTTTGATAGATAGCCCAGTAAGTTGATTGCCATGAGAGTTTAAGAATGTCCAGATTGTGTTAAGAGAGTTTGCTATGTATCTCACTTAAATGTTATGATTAAATTAAGATTCTTCAGCCATTGGTAAGAAAGTAATTTAGATATAGCTGTGGGGATTTTCAGTAAGATAAATGACTTCACATCCATACCCATTAAGAAACTGACCACAAACACACAGACTCTCTTCTGCTTAAAATAATGGAAGAAGACTGAGAGTTTAATTAGGTTTTTTTTAAGTGTATGTGGTATGTCTAATAATCTAACTAGCTAGTGATATGCCTATATATATATATATATATATATACACATATATATGTATATACACACACACCCCCCAACCACAAATGCTTTTTTCCTATAGCACAGTGTTCAAAGTACCTAAAAATAGTTGAAGTTAATTGAAGTTATACTGGCCTGGATCTTTCAGTTTGAACTGCTGTTTAGTTCACATTTAGTTCTGCTGTTGATTGTCTCCTGGCAGAATGTAGAGCAGCCTCAGGGCTACTTTAATGTAAGCCCATGAACTCAAAGGATGCCCCCTATGCAGAGGAGGAGAGTGTCATATGGTCTCTGAGTCATAAAGATTTGGATCATTTGGTTTTAGTGATTTTTATGCACCTGAGTAGGACTCAGGATCTGTGCCACTATTTTAAATCCCAATTCTGCTAAATAACATCTTGAAATTAATGAGTGATTTCATTTTCCTTTGAAGAGGTCTCCTGATATTCTTCACTAGTACTATTCAACTTAAATACGTGAAACATTTCTGGACTGGGACTCTCCCAGTCCTTAGATTAATTTGAGGTAGCATCTGGCCTCTTTAAAATAATATCACCCAGCCCAAAAGAGAAGAGAAAAGAGGATACTTTTTAAAACTTGAAATGAGGAAGTGATGTCATGAAAAGGACATACAGTGGATAGACTGGCAGGGGTTTCTCTTTTGTGCTTGTAAGACAATGCACATGAAAAAAAAATCTTAAATCTAGTGTTAAAGAAACCAGAGAATGAAAAGAAAGGAATCTTAATCAGATCTCTTTAGATATTCCAACATATTCAGATCCCCCTTTGTTTTTGCTTACCTCTCATTTTGCAAGGATGCTCTAACTTAGCTTCCCACATTTGAGGTTCAGATAGATATAAATGTAAATGTATTAATTTTGAATCAAACTAGTTGATTTCAAAGGTTCACTCATTACTAACAAGTTCTTTTTATTTCACATTGCATTGAAAGGTAAAAAATCTGACCCTCTGTGCTTGCTAGGGATGCTGATAGCCTCTGCAGGCTCCTAGATAAGGTATGTGAGGGACCTGGCTTGGCGCTTCTGTAAGGGGTGGAGCCTTGGTCAGAGGGGGTGTGGCCAGGGCAGCCAACCCTGAGCGCTACCTGAAGTGCACCATGCTGGTCCCAGGCAGCCCTCAGCACAGCCTGGAGTATGGTGTGCCCCCCTGTTGTGCAGCCCTGGGCACCTTTGAATCGCTGGGCACCGAGACAACTGTACCCTTTTGCCCCCTGTTGGTGGGCCTGGAGCTTGCTAACAAATGGCTAATGAAAGTTTCTAATGCAAACACTAAAACATACAATATAGGTATAAACTGTACCTATACTGTTTAGTAAAATTATATTGTATGTTTTAGTGTTTGCATTGTAAGACATAGGGACAGATTTGTAGAGCTCTTTGGAAGTCTAAAGAGGAAGACAGATGTCTAGTTACTTTTGAAAATACTGCTAAGCTTCTATCCACATCTTTATACGTTGAAATACCTTTAAAATCTGGCCCACAGTCATGCACAGAAATGCTTGTTTTAACAAAATCACTAAGGGTTCAGCTATGCTTTTTAACTCAGCCCCATGTTGGGAGCAAGGTAGAGCTAAATCACCCAACACAAATTCAAGACAGAATTCTTGAATTCTGTGCATGGTGCATAGGGGAGTATGCCAGATGCTCTACCACTTCATGGAGGGATGCTTATTCCATCCATGAAGTGGAGACAAAGAACAATGGGAGAGGGTATCTTCTCTACATAACCCTGAAGTCCCTGTGTTCCTAGGGATGTACAAAACACAGGGACTACAACTGTACCTGGTCCTTGCAAGAAAGGTCACTGGCTGTATGGACTTGATCTCCCATCCCCTTTCCACACCCTCATGCAAAAGCCAGCCATAGTCTAGTCCTAAATGAATAAATCAGAGGGGAGGGGGAGATAAAACTAAAGAAACTGTATTAATTAGGAAGAGAAAGCAAGCGTATGAGAGTCACAGAAAGCTTTCCTGACCCAGGGTTTCATTGCAGAATATGGAGGTACTCAGTCACAGTGAGTGTTTTCTCCTCTCTGGAGACATTTAGACTTCCCTCCTCAGAGTAGTGTCTGAGCACCTTCTGCTAGTGCATTGAGCAATGTGACTAGCATTGGTTAGTCCCCTCCTTCACATCAAAGCTCTTTTCTGGAGGACGTCTGGGAAGATTAATATCTAGGAAAGCTGCATGCTGCTCAGAAGCCTGTCTTCAGTAAACCTCTGCTGCTTTTACAATAATACTAGCCTGCTGTGAGACTGTTCCATTAGTAAATTGCCTCACTCTTGTGCTTCACCGTGCTCTGCATTTGTCCTGCGTACATCCTCAAAAGGTCACTTCTCTTTTCCTCTTTGTGTTCATGTAGCAATCCTTCTGTTGCTCCCTATGCGTGGAGCGTCCTTCCTGATCCACTGTACTTAACTTTGACCCTGGCCTGCTTCAGGGCGTTCTCTAATACAGGCTTTCACATAGCAAGTTGGATCCCGTGCACTTCACAAAGAACTATTTGCCATGTGGTTGTTTAAGCACCAATAAGGGTGCATCTACCCAGCAGGGCTTAACTCAAAATAAGCTATGCAAATTGAGCTACGTCAATTGCGTAGCTTATTTCAAAATAGCTTATTTCAAAATTGGGAGCATCTACAGAGCACTTATTTCGAAATAGAGCACTCTTCCTCCAACTTCTCTTACTCCTCGTACAATGAGGTCTTACAGGAGTCGGAGTAAGAAGTTCTCCAGCTTGACAATATTTTGACATTATTTCGAAATAACTGCCTGCTGTGTAGACGTGGACTAAGTTATTTTGAAATAATGTTACTGTGTAGACGTACCCCAAATGTCCTGTCTCTAGTCAGTCTTTGCCTAGAGTGCAGTCTACTCAAAGGTAAATCTTCTCTTCTCTTTTTGCACAGAGCTGAATATTTCTGAATCTCAGCCAATAAGGATAAGCATGAGCAGCTATATCCTTTGATGAGACTAAGTGTAACATTGCTTACTAGGTCTGACTTCAAGTTCTTCCATTGCCTCAGTTTGCCTTCCATCTCCCAAAGTCTTTCCAGACCTTTTTTCAGGACTACTCCTTGTGGCTCAGCATCCTTTGCAGCCTTCTGATATGAGGGCTTCTCACCCACAGACCTCTTAGCTAAAGTTAAACAACAGGTTCCCACTATTCCCCTCCAAATCTCTTTGCCTTGGTGCTCTGGAAAATAGTCTCCCAATCTCTAACTGATCACAGCCAGCACTTTTATCTGCCAGGAAACTTGATTTAATCACATACCTTCCCCATCACTCTCTTCACTGTGGCACAGGTGAGGCTAAGCTCCAAATTTCGTTATGGTTCACACACCCTGTGACATGAAGGGTGGGCAAACCTGAAGTTGACTTTGGGTTTAAAACCACTTAGGAAACTACAAAAAAAAAAAAAGAGTCAGCTCAACACATAATTTTATGGGAACTATTCCTTGCATGTGAAATTTTGCAGTCAAGCTGTAAATGGCAAAATCTAATTCACATTTTGTGTGTTTTGCAATTTCCCAAGGTGCAGGTCTCCCACCCCACCTCCACCAAAAGTACCTATTGTCAATCAGCACATGAGAGCTACAAACTAAGGAATGAACAATGTGTATAATAATTCAAATTCTCGCCTCGCACAATGATGGGCCCAATAATGCTGATGGGGAAAAAAAGACAGCTAGGGGAGTTAACATTGCATGGTAGGTCATCTTATTCCCAGAAACAGGGCTAGCCACTTCTAGATGCCTCTGTTGTACCCACATGTTCCTTGCTGTCCTGTCTGATGCTGCTTGCACTTCAGCACGGCAACAGAGACTAAACTCACAAAAACAGATGAACTTTGCAGTTATTACTTCAGCTTAGTGCTTCATGTTCTTCATTTTCCTTGATACCCAAGCCCTAACAAGTTGTGTTCAGAATTATTCACAGACTTCCAATTTCTAGAGAGTATCATTACTATTGTGGTACCTGAAATGAAACAGTGATGCCAGCAGGTTGCAGGTATAGAAGCACCTACTGTGATCTAGCAGTATACAGAGAAGAGAGTACTAACAAATCCAGAGTAATATTTATGTTACAGGACACAGATTGAGATCTATAGTTCTCCAACTCCCAGAATAACTGCCACTGCCTGTGGTGTCATGGCATTGAACATAACATAAATCCGGTCCCGGAATATGAAGTAATGACATGGATTGCTGCATATATTTTCTCCAAGTCTTCTAAGTTTAACTTATATAGTTGATCTCTTTGCAACACATCCCAGTTGGGCCCTAATGCTTGCTCTGACTTTGTAAAAAACTGGCAACTCACTCAAATATATATCAAAAAGCCCTATGAAGGTTTTCTCAGTTATAGCTAATCATTGTAGCTGCATAAATATCTTTAATTCCCACTCTATACATTCTAGCCCTGTTTTTTTCCGGCTCAGTCATTTCTGTTAGTTCATCGCTGACATTTGATTTTTGTGTCACATGTCTATATCTGCTAATGTTCTCTGTCTAATTGACAGTGAGTGGGATAATAATTCCATGCATAACCAGAAGAGTAAATACTTCACATAGACAAACTGAGATATAAATCAAATCTGTCATCCTGAAACACATTATAGCTGCCACAACAGTCACAATTTTTCCATCAGAATAGTCACACTTCTCTCAATAATTTCCATTCTTCCGTTCATGCCTCTGTATTTTGATGCATAATTAATCAAGAAATATTAGGGATTTCCTTTCCTCTCAAAAATGTATTTTATCAGATCATATTTATTTATCAGTAAAGCAATGAAAGTTCTTAGAACTATAGTTTGAAATCATATCAAAATGGGAAATATAAAAGTAAGTCTACAAGTTTTCAGAATGCACATATTACTTGCCTATCCATCTGCCTGTCTACCTAGCGCTAGCTAGTCATATGTTCTGTGCTCATTAGCATGATATCAAAATGCTAAACAGAGTGGCAAAATATCACCAGTGGTTTAAGCCCCCTCCTACCCCTGCATAAATAGGATTTATTATTGTTAGCATTAGTGTTTTTTAATGATTGTGGGAAAGCAAAGCACATACCTGGCCCTGTGCTGTTCTCTATAAAGTCCCTATGCAAATCCTCTGTCCCCCTGTATTCTCTGTGCTGTACCATCCAGGGATTCCAGATGTGTTTGACTATGGAACATCTCTCATTTCCTCTCTCCAGGGCCCTTGCAATACTGATCTAATATCCCATCCTCATTCCCTCTACCAGGTTCTTGCTGAGTCCTATTTGGTTTCCTGCTTCTTCTGGCAGCACAAAGCAATAAAAAGGGAGAAGATTCACACATATAATGTTCTTAATACCTACCACTCTGCTGCCCTGGCTGATGTTAGTTTGCCAATCCATCTGTGTCACTCTGATGAGTTAATGGTCTGATACACACACACACACACAGCTTCCTTCATTGATTCACAGGCAATGCTGAGTGTAGCATTGAAGCTTATCAGCATAACTTTGCCTTTGCTCCTAGGCAGCAATTATGCTCTGAACCATAGCTTAGGCTGAGAAGCTCCTCACACGCTAAAGTTAAGAGGTGGATATGCCTATTCCTGTTGCAATTTTTAACACAAACTGCCCAGTGAAAGGACAAATGAGAGATTGTATCTCATTTACACATATATTCAATGGAGAAATACACATTTTAGTCCTATCCTCTTCCCTGTTTAGGGGCGAGGGAATGAATTTTATAGAAAGATAAATACACTGAAGGAGAGTCTCATCTGAGGAATGATGGCCACAACAGAGGAATAATGCCGACAGCAGGTGGGCTAACTTAGGGTTATCCGAGCGATTGTATGGGAGGCTGGAAAGCAACATCAGATAAGGAAAAAATGACTATCCTGCCAACCTGTAACCTGTGCATTATTTATAATAGTCACTAGCTTCCCTTCGCATTGGCAGGTCTATTTGTCTGGTTCAGAAAACAGTTCAAATACCACTCTCAATTATTTAAACTACATCAGAACTTTGCAGTGACTAACATGTCCAGCTACTGCAGAACACCAATTTAAAATGACCTTTACACTCTGGTTCAATTTCCTGTATCTTTTGGGATTGCTAATTGCATGTGGGAGTTATCACTTTCCACAATAATAAAATTTCAGGTGGAAAACATTTCCAGCACAGTCGTATTGGTATGCAAGTGTTTTTATGGTTTTGTTGATGTTGTTTTTAATTACACAGTTACAAATGTGATTCTCCAAAGCCTCACTTATGTTAGTAATCTTTGTGCATGTGAGTTGTCCAAAGCATTACTTAGAAGGGTAAAGATTTTCATAGTTGCTTCCCTGGTTGTCATTCAAGCTTTGGCACTGCATACAAGCAACTGTTCTACTCACATGCCAATTTCCAGCTCCATCAGTTGAATCTGGGGCTACAAGGTAGTTGCTAGCAATCAAGTATTGAGCATGAACTTGCTTCTATTTAAATTAATAGGCCAAATCCCATTGATGTCAACTGGTGCAGGATTGGATCTATAGTCTGAATTTGCCTTTAACAATAAGACTAACAATAGTGCATTAACAAGGGTCCCTAGCTTCTGTTTGCCAGAAGCTGGGAATGAGCAACAGGGATGGATCACTTTATGACTACCTGTTCTATTAATTCCTCCTGGGACACTTGGAATTGGCCACTGTTGGAAGACCTGGTTCTGGGCTAGATGGACCTTTGGTCTGACCCATTAAGGCTGTTCTTATGTATGTTCTTCAGTACATTAGTCACTCTGCATCTTTTGGTAAACTCCTCCCAACTAGCACGTTCAGAGTATCCCATGAAATGCTAAGCTCTATAGTAATCTCTGTAGGCTGTAGCTCCTATGAGACAAATCCACATGGTCTTTTGGGATGTTGTTTTTGTTCCACATCTGTATGGGGTCACTAGGGAAGCATGTGAAGTAGCTTTAGTTAAAACGACTTAGACCCGAATGCCCTCTGAATGAGTCTATCAACGTCACATAATGCACAAATAGCACCATCTTTCAGCTGCTCATGGAATCATCACAGGTAAGCAATTAGATGAGGGGCAGCTCAGATGGCTTATGACGGCTAGCAGTATCAGTATCCACCAGGTCTTCTCACTGCCTCTGGATATCCAAATAGCCTTTTCAAAGAACTTTTTTCAAACTACTGCACAGGTCTCTAGTGGTGAGTGCCATAAAGGAACCTGGTAGACTAAGTCAAAAACAGTGAAGGGCAAACTTTAAATTGATTGGGGTTGGATTTTAGTGATATTACTTGGCTGTGTCTACACTGGGCCACTTATTCCGGAAAATCAGCTGCTTTTCCGGAATAAGCTGCGAGCTGTCTACACTGGCCGCTTGCTTTTCCGGAAAAGCAATGATGATCTACTGTATGAAATCAGCCGCTTTTCTGGAAAAGCTATGCCGCTCCTGCTCGGGCAAAAGTCCTTTTTCTGGAAAAGCTTTTCCGGAAAAGGGCCAGTGTAGACAGCTTTTCCGGAAAAGCAGAAGAAACGGAAAAAAGCGGTTTGGTCACCACGAGACCCCGTAGGAGCCCTGGACTTCCTGGTAGGGAGGCTGCTGGGCGCACGTGGCAGGAGCGCGTCGCAGACCCTGCAGCCTGAGCTCTGCCACGTGCCGCTGTGCTGCCCAGCCAACCCACCTCACCGCACCATGGCAGCTCCAGCTGGTGAGCCCCCTGCACCCCCAGCACAGGAGGCCCCCAGGGGCCGCAAACGCGGGCCCCATCCTGGACCCCCAGGAGCTGGAGACCCTCCTGGACTTATGGCAGGAGGAGGAGGTCTCCACGACCTGCACTCAGGCGCCGCAATGTTGAGATCTACACGCTGGCCGACAACCTGGCGCAGCAGGGACACCCCACCGGAATGCCGAGCAGGTCCGCTCGAAAGTGAAGGAGCTGCGGCTGGGGTGCGTCCGGGCCAGCGAGGGGCAGGGGCAGGACCAGACACCTGCCCCTATTACGACCGGCTGAATGCCTTCTGGGCCAGCCAGCCCGCAAGCCCGGACGTCCCGGTGGACACCTGCCAGCGCCCCCCATCGGTCGACCCACCGAGCAGGGAGAGGACAGCAGCAGCGCGTCCGGCGCAGAGGAGGCCACCACCCAGCAGGCCCCCTCCAGCAGCTCCTCGAGGCCGAGGCCGAGGCCGAGGCCGAGGAACCCACTGGTGAGTCTTTGCAGTTTGCACTCCCAAAGGGTGGGGCGGAGGGCGGGGAGCCAGGTGCCCAGAGGGAGGAGGGGAGAGCATGTCACTCAGGCCACGTGGGCTGCACGCTGCGTCGCATGAGGCAGCAAGCAGCACGTGCAACCTCGTGCAGCCTGGCGACCGAGCGGCACGTGGCCGCGGCAGGCAGCTGCAGGGCACGCCTGGGACCATGCTGTTCACACACATTCGGCGGGACCAGGGGGAAGGGTGGATGCCGGCTGGAACCGGCCAGGGCCCCAGGGACTCAGCCCAGAGCCCCTCACCTCCGCCAAGGGTGCAGCACGGAGAACAGCACACTGTCCCATGCCTGGCTGTGAGGCACAGCCAGCTGCTCCTGGGAAAACCGCAGCGTCACAGTCCCTCGCCTGCTCCGGTGCCTTGGCTGGTTCCCGAGGAAGTCCCCACTGTGGCCGCACATGTCCCTGGGCTACCGGCCTTGCGGGAGGGATAGTGGAGGGACAAGGGCCCCTGAGTTTTGCTGCAAGGATGGGATACCCCCACCCAGTCACGCTTCTGGTTCCGTCCAGGAGATATCCCACGCGAGGATCTGAGAGCCCAGACCGCCTCTGCCAGATATGCTCCCAGGCTCTGCGTGGGGATGCATCTCGCTCCCTGTCAAACACCAGCGATTAGCCCAAAGCTTTTCACAGTCTCCACCGGCAGGGAGTTCCACAGGTGAACGCAGCACAAGCACCCTCCCGCCCTCCACGGGGCCAGGATACAGACTGGTGCTTACAATACTGGAGGGAGGACCCTACTCCAGGGGCGGTCCTCCTTGCCAACATACAACACGGGGGCAGGAGGGAAACCGAGTGGGCCCAAGCCACACAACTGTGGGGTCACCTGGGCTCAGGGGTGGAGGGCATGAGATGTGGGGACAGTGGACGGCCTGCCCGACTGACCCATCCTTTCTTCTCTTCCTGCAGCGGGACCCAGCACCAGACCCGACACTGTGGCAGCAGCGGCACCCCAGCTGGCCAACCCGGAGGCACAGGCGCGCCAGAGAGACCAGCTTCTGCGCCGCCATGTGCGCGCCGTGGAGGCAATCCAGGCCTCCATCGCTGAGCGGGTGCAGGGGACCTGCAGTGGCGGCAGGAGGGCTGGGCTGCGTTCCTAAATGAGTGCAGAGGATGCGCACAACCATGGACATGCTCACGGCACATTTGGTCCATGCCATTCATTATGGCATGGCCGGACCCCATGCCCCCGCCATCCCTCCCGGAGCACAGCCCATGCCCCTCCTATCCCAGCTCCTGCCCCTGTTCCTGCTCCTGCCCCTGCTCCTGCCCCTGTTCCTGCCCCTGCTCCTGCCCGTGCTCATGCCCGTGCTCGTGCCCACCTCCCCGTGCAGCCTGCCCCTATGCGGTCTGCCCAGCGTGTGCAGGCCCCGGAGGAGCAGTCGCAGGGGCCATCCATCCCAGTAACTGCCCCCCCGTCCCAGTTGAAGGTCCCTCCGTCCCAGTTGAAGGTCCCCTCCCCCCCTTGTAAATAAACAGTTTTCTATTTTTCTGTTCATTCCTGTGTTGGTTATCGTGTTACTCTAGTAACTGTAGGAAATGATGTGAGATGCCAATTAGCCACTTAAATTTAACAGGGTTACAAACTGCAGACAACAAAATCTGTACTCTATCACTGGGGGCCTTTTTAAGTGCTCATTGGTTTGTGGCGCATAAATAAATACTGAGACTTTTCAGTAAAATGTAAACCACAAACTATATTTACATAGCTCACAAACAAGCAAGAACAGTTAAAAGATGCACACTACAGATAATTAAACATAGTCTAGGCGCAGGAGGACAATTGGGTAGTGTTGCTGGCCACCTCAATCCTTTGGTCCTTCCGGGCCTCAGGAGGAACAGCCAGGAGATCCTCGACGGAAGATGATGGCGAAGCTGGCCACCTCAATCCTTTGGTCCTTCCGGGCCTCAGGAGAGGAACAGCCAGGAGATCCTCGACGGAAGATGATGGCGGCTGTCCACCTCAATCCTTTGGTCCTTCCGGGCCTCAGGAGAGGAACAGCCAGGAGATCCTCGACGGAAGACGACTGGAATCAGGCACGCTGACTTGAGCCTTCCTGCACGACCCCGAATCCTCTCGTGGCTGTTCTTCGGGACAGGCGATGGTGGCCTAAACCTAGCCTAAACTAAAAGAAAAACCCTAACTAAGCCCGACGCACCGGCGAACAGTCACGATGACGGCCGATGTGCTTTGACCCGGCGCTTTACAATTGGGGAGGTAAGGGTAGGGGTGGGGAAGGGTAGGGGACGGGCGGGAGTAGTCTGGGAGACCCAGGCGACCCTACTACGGGGCTTGGGCAAACATGTCCACCAGGGCCTCTCTGATGCGCACCGCATCCTGGCGCGCCTGGCGGACGGCAGCTGTGTCGGGCTGTTCCAAGGTCTGTGCCTCGGCTGCCATCCATGCAGGGAGGAAGGGCTCCCGCTGCGCTCCACAATGTTGTGGAGCACGCAGCACGCGCCAGTACCTCCGTTGCATTCTGCTCACCCATCTCGAGACGGGTGAGCAAACAACGGAATCGGGCTTTAAACGCCCAAAGGCCAGCTCCACTGGGTTTCGGGCCCGGTTGAGGCGGTCATTGAACCGGGCCCGGTTCTGGTCCAGCTGCCCCGTGTAGGGCCGCATTAGCCAGGGCATCAGGGGGTAGGCCACGTCCGCGACGACGCAGATGGGCATAGGCACATCCCCGACAGTCAAGTCTCGCCGGGGAAGTAGGTGCCGCCTTCAACCTGCGAAACAGTCCAGAGTTCCGGAGGATGCGGGCGTCGTGTGCCCGGCCGGACCAGCCCCGTAAATGTCCAGGAAGCGGCCCCGTGGTCCACGAGGCCTGCAGAACAATGGAGCAGTACTTTGCGGTTCATGAAATGGGCCGCTCGATGCTCGGGGCCCGGATGGGGATGTGGGTGGCGTCCAGGGCTCCCCGCAGTTGGGGAACCCGAGGGCAGCGAAGCCGGCCATGGTAACATCCACGTCGCGCAGGCGGATGATTCGCGGGAGCAGGATGTTTTTGATGGCGCAGACGACCTGCAGAAGGGTGCAGAGAAACACATCACGTACGGCAGGGGTGAGTGTGCGCTCCCTTGGCGCCCCCCCCTTGATTCCTTCTGTCCTCACACACACCCACACACACACACACACCAGGGCCCCCCTCACCCCAGGGCCCCCCCCCCACCAGCGGGCCTGTGCAAGGGAGGGACGGCCCAAACCCCTGGGCGACCCAGCCTGGAATCTTGGCTGTCCCTGGGCCTGGAGTGCAGCACCCTCCCCCCATCCCACTCCCCCTGGGACTTACCTCCATGACGATCACTCCGATGGTTGATCTTCCCACCCCGAACTGCTGGGCCACCGAGCGGTAGCTGTCCGGTGTGGCCAGCTTCCAGAGCGCGATGGCGACCCTCTTCTTGATGGGGATGGGTGCCCGCAGCCGGGTGGTGGCTCTCTGCAGCGCGGGGTGAGCCAGGTGCACAGCTGCAGGAAGGTCCGCTTTCTCATCCGGAAATTCCTGATCCATTGGTGGTCGTCCCAGACCCGAGGACCAGCCGCTCCCACCAGTCGGTGCTGCTTCAAACTCCAGACGGCCTCTCTACGGTGGGGTGCTGATGCCACACGGCTGTTGTGGCCTCCCTGGTGAGGGAGTCCACGCATCTCTGCCTCCTGGTTCATGTACACCATGGCACCTGGCTGCAGCACGAGCAGCAGGCACTGCATAGCTCCAACAGGGGCCCGAGCAGGCAAATGGCCACCCACGGCTCCCATGGCAGACAGAGCAGGGCAGAAAAACTAAACTCAGGGAAAAGCAGTTGGGGGCCAAACGGTGGTGTCCCCAAAACCCAGAGGGCAACCACTGAACCTGCTAAGGGTGCCAGTCCCTGGCAGAGGTCCCAAGGCACAGGAGCAGGAGACCAACTGCTGTCCGGCGAAACCCCTTTAAGCACGTGTCTGAATGGCGCTCTGGCCCCGCCCCCGGAAAGGTCTGGTGGCCTTTGCCTCTTCAAAATGGCTCCGGCTTCTGCTTTTCCGGAAAAGCGCTGCCAATGTAGACGCACTTTTCCGAAAAGCGCATCGTTATAACGGTAACTCCGGGACCAATGTAGACGCTCCTTTTCCGGAAATACTTATAACGGAAAACTGTTCCGTTTTAAGCATTTCCGGAAAATCATGCCAGTGTAGACGTAGCCCTTGAGTATTTTTATTTTGTCTGAAACAATTAGACTGTGTCAAGTTGACACCTGACTAACGTGTTGAAGGACAGATTGATGGAAACAACTGCATATTCTCAGTTTCGGTTAAGAGCCCAAAGCATTGTGATCTCTACCCATGTAAAGACTTGCAAGTAAGGTTTCCCCAAAACTATTTTGTCCATTTATATTAAAATGTTATTTTCCAAAGGAAAATAATTAATTAAAATAAAATTGATTTCTAGCCATATAGTATAGTTTAGTATAGTATAGTTTGAAATTAAGGGACAGAACTGGAAAACGAGTACAGCAAGCCAAAGCATTTTTTTTTTAAATCTGATTTGTAAGTGCCTAACTAGGAGCTGAGCATTTGAAAAGCCAGCCCAGTTATGACCAGATTCTGAGAAGTGCTGACTGCCTTTTAAATTCTGAAGTACAGAGTTCTTACCACTTCTCAGGATAAGGCTGTAATATGACTTTAGGTTTTAGGAGAAGGTTAATATAGTTAATGCTCTTATAGCCAATACACACTGGATCATGGAAAAAATTAATGATAGAGGGCTTTTCCCCTCCAGTTTGATAGAAAATGAACACTAACTGATTAATAGCCACCTAAAAACTCTTCTGTCCCCTTTTTTTGCACCCTCACAGAAAATTTATTTTCCCATCCGTTTAGCCTGCCCTGCAGTGACTCCTCAACATTTCATAATAATCTTGAAACAGTTAATCTCTTATGACAGAGGAGAAATTTGCCCAAATTTGCAAATGTTGTCATGTAAACATTTTAGCTGCATGACTTCTGTGCCCATTGTTACAAATGAATTTAATGTACCTAGCCAAAATCAATTCTGTCACAGAAGAATACTGTAATTACATTTTATTGCTATGGCTGGATTTATTGCTTTTGCAAATAGCATCACTCACACATAGCATGCATTTAAATAGGAGAAATAAGTCTCCTGCAATAGTTGCTAAGGTACTTATGCTAAAATGCAAAAGAATAATCGATAATTAAAGTGATTCAAGTCCACTTCCTCCTTTCTGTCTCGTCCCTCCATATTTTTGTGGTAAGAAATCCTCTCACTTTCAAAATAATATTTATAAGAGAGATTCTTAAGCACTTCACTTCCTCTGTCAAGAAGCCACACACACCTCCCATAGTTCTCTTGGGTCTTGGCCTGACTCAGCAAGATAGCGACAGAGGTAGAAAAGATAGTGAGATTGTTAGATAAGGCCTTGGTTCTGGGAATCTTACTAAACTAGGTTTGTATTCTTCCAGGGCAGAACTTGGATTGTGCAACAGGTTTGCTGTTGCTATTTGGTATCAAGCCCTGGCTAGTATGTGCTGCTGACAGATGTATGATCTCTAGCTAACTGGGCAGGCATATATTCTAGAAAGCGGGCCATAATCCTGTTGGGCAGCTGTTTCTGAATTCATTAGAGTAGGACTCCCCACCACATTTCTGTGTTAAATTCGAAGAACCATAAAGGTTCCCTATGGCATCTTGCCTGCTTTAAAAATCAGAGCATCAGAGAGAAGGCTATAGAAATGCCTCATTTTCTTATTTCCTCGAAGGGCATTTCCTGAGAAATGAGGGGAAGTACTGTTCTAGTATCACTGATACAGAATGCTGCTAATTCTAATACACTAAGCATGGTGACACATGGATCTAAGCCAACATTTGTCAAATTACAGAAGAGAATGTAGTTCAGACATATCTGGATGCCTTGGAACACAGGAGCATTCAAATAGTGTCAGTAGTGAAGTGTTTTCAATACCTAGAATACAGACTGAATCTCTCTAGTCTGGCACTCTCTGGTCCAGCAACATCCATGGTCCAGCATGATTTTAGTTAGCTGGATGTCCACTTATCATGGGTATGGCCAAGTTTCCCGTGGTCCCATAAAGTTTGTTTACAGCCACCAGCCCTGGCTCTCATTGTTCTGTGCTGTTATTTAGCTCTAATTTACCCCTAAATGTTTTCTAAGAGCTCAGTAAGCAGTGGAAATGTTGGTAATGATGCTAGTCAATATTGACCTCCCATCATTTGGCAAATTCTCTGGTTCAGCACTGGTCAGAGCCCAAGTGTGCCAGACTACAGAGGTTCAACCTGTACTAATGCAAATGCACAATAATGAAGTGAAGCATAACTAATGCATGTGGTCATGCATAAGTTGGCAGGAGACCAGCTCTTAAGAAAAGGGGAAATGGACAAATAAAAGTTATTAAAAAAATCCCCATTTGAATAATTTGTTTAGTATTTCAGCCATCTCATTTTTTATCTTCCACTTAACGACCCCATAATAAGCAGATCTATTCTTCTACTTGACTAAAGCTGTGTTGTGTACCTAGAGAACTTTTGAAAGACAATCTCAAGGCAGAGGGGATATATTTCAATTTTCCCTTCAGCTCTGAGCACGTAGCCACACACTGGTCATGAACCAGTGTCCAAGCATCAAGGAATATGAACTTGGAATATTCCAAGCTTGGAATATGAACTTGGATCCCCTGCAAGGCAGTTTATTCTAATGGATGGGATGCCTTTTGGATGTGTACTTTGTTATCTTCTTTGCCTGTTGTGCCTGGCTTGTCTTTAGTCTTTTCTTTCTCCTGGATTTAATGAACTGCTAACTACAAAAGTCAAAAATAAAGACTGTTGTATGCTCATGTAAGGAATTAAAAACCAAAAACACAGCAGATGTTGCTATGCTTGCCCGACTTATTCAATTCCAGACAAACAATCTACAACCCATTAATGAAGAAAAATACAAAAGCAGAATCTGAGAGATACTGGGAATAAGGAGGGAGAAAATGGATGAGCTGTGAGTCTGAATCATTGAGCTTGTAATGGAGGAGAAGGGTTATTATAGCTAGTGCCAGAGGATATTTACAAGCCTCTCCCTTTTTGTGTAACAACTGTCCATCCTTACACACACACACACACACACACACACACTAGCAGTCAGACTTACATATAAAATAAATAATAAGTTTAAATTTAAAAAGCGTGGTTGCCAGCTAGTTCTCAAATATAAACTGATTCCCCATTCCACATATACACAGCTGCAGATTTACTGCTGCTGGTCCATTTATAGAATGTAGAAAGCAGTCTCTTGACTCAGAAAGGTATACAATAGCCATAGAGAAAATCCACAGCAAGGATGGTTAAGAAGCCTGTTTTCTTCTGAAAGTCCATCTCTGCTGTCTTCTCTTTCTTGTGGTTTAGTTTTATTTTTATTCTTCTTCATGCTAGGGCAGTGCTGCTGAATACTGATGAGACAATACGTGGTTTGGTTCCAGACAAATCAAGTTTCTAGTAATTTCTGGGAACCTTGAATATTTGACCTGCAATATTTCAGGTATTGTTCCAAGCAGGTCAGGGTAACAGATTAGCCTATGCTGCTATTTTTTTCCCTGCAGTGGAGAAAAAAGGGTTATTCTTTCAAAGAACACCTGGGAGATCATGTATTTAAATCGCTTTCTTTAGATCTTGTTCTTCTGTCAGTTTAATTTTATCTCCTCATTTCTTGTCAGCAGTGGATCTTATATTTGGAAATTTTTGAAATTTCAGATTGTTGGACTGATCTAAAAAAGGTGAATTTTTAATGTAAAGCTATTTTAAATATAAGAATAGCTCCTTAGCTGGTGTAATTAGACCACTTCACTGAAGACATAGGAGCTCTTCCAATTTATGCTACCTGAGAATCTGGGCCATAATATTCTGTACAGTATGTAATATTAATTGTGCTGTATTAAGATCAGTGCCATCTCTGTGCCTATATTGGTATGATTTCAGAAACTGTGGGCACCTATGATTACTGTAATTTAGCGAATATACCCTGCACCCAAATATACCCCGTGGTTTTTGTAGTTTCAGTAAAAAAAATCTTGTATACCCCGCACACGAGTATAACCCGCAGGGTATACAAGACTTTGTTTCAAACTGTGTGTGGGGGGACTTCTACGGGTTGGGGAGGGGTGGGAAATTAGCCACCCTCTGGGTGGGGGAGAACTCACCCCACCTGGTTCTCCCACCCCTTCCCCCGCTGCATAGCCGCAGGAAGGGGCAGGGGGAGCGCTCATCTCCCAGTTCCCGCGCAGGAACCAGGAGATGAGTGCTCCCCCGCCCGGAGGCTAGTGGCTGTGCAGCGGGGGAAGGGGGGGGGGGAGCACTCACCACCAGGTGAGTTAAAAAAAAAAAAATTTATACCCTGCACCCGAGTATACCCCGCAGGGGGGTGCGGGGTTTGTAAAAACGAATATAACCCGTGGTTAAATTACGGTATCACAGACCTAGTAGGGGATGTAAATAATCAGCTTCTTGAAAATTAATGAATTAATGGATTGAATATATGGATTCAAGAAGAACAACTTAACTTTCCTATTTAATAAAATGCAAAGGTCATACTGAGCCATTTGTATCATCCATGTCTAATGAATGGTGTGTGGCTCTCCTTCTGTATGAAAAGTCCTGAGATGGAATTGTAACTCAGTCTATGCAAACCATAAATCTGCATGTTGAAAAAGCGGGATAAAACCAATCACTGTGACACTTGTCACTTTTCTTCAGCAACATTATTCTGACACTTTGGAAGACAGAATTAGAATTCAAAATTGTTAGAAAAGGATGGAATAGGAGGACTTCTTTATTGCAGATTCTCATTCTGCCTCGGACCCCCCAAACCCTGTCCGAGTGAGCAACAAATTAACCACAGCTACTCTCTTTTATCCAAGTTAGTATGCAAATGCACACCTCTGACACACTAGCTTGTTAGTTTGAGCTAGGTAGGGTAATGAGGGCAGCGGAGTTGCAAATGAAGCCCGATTTAAATATCCCGGGATTCATTTACGCCGCCATTTTAAAATCTTTAGTTCGAACTCCGTGCCACACGCCGCACGGAGTAGGTAGTTCGATTAAAGATCCTAATTCCGAACCGGTACTCTCATTCCACGAGGAGTAACGGTAGTTCAAATTAGGATCTTTAATTCGATCCTACCCGCGCCGCTGCAGCCGCGGGCACGGAGATCGACTAAGGGGATTTAAAAATGGCGGCAAGATTGAACATGCAAATGAATCCCGGGATATTTAAATCCCGGGCTTCATTTGCAACTCTGCTTGCCCTCATTACCCTACCTAGCTCGAACTAACAAGCTAGTGTAGACGTACCCTTATTTATTAGTAAGAACACCCATATCATGAATAGTTATAGCCACATGATGAATATATCGATCCCTGTTTACAGTACTTTTAGCAGAAGCATGCAGTTTTTACATTATAAACTTCTTGAATCAGCAACTCATGGGGTTGGGGGGGGGAGGAAGAGAAGAAACTGTAACCCTGAATATGTTTTAGAGTGGGTAGGAGTGGGAAAGGAAGGAGGGAAGGAAGATGACAGGGTTACACACAATGGTATTTGTTAGAAATTACAGTATTGGTGCACCTGTGTGGTTATCTATCCAAGCAGCAGGAAGGAGAAAAACATGTTTATAAGTCAATAGGGATAGTGTCTGCCTGTACCATATTCCTAGCACCATAGTAGCACTTTCCCAGAGCCCTTAATAAACCTTCACATACCCGCAGCAAAAATGACCTGGACAAAATAGAGAATTGGTCTGAAATTACAACAAGATTAAATTCCACAAAGTCATGTGCAAAGTACTTCACTTAGGAAGGCTAAATAAATGCACAATCACAAAATGGGGAATAACTGGTTAAGTGGTAGTACTGCTAACGTGTTCTGGGAGTTTTGCGCTATAGAGAAGTACAAACTGAATATAAATGAACAATGTGATGCAAATGCCAAAACGGGCTAATAATCTAGGGTGTACAAACAGGAGTGTCATATGTAAACAGACATAGCTAGTTATTGTCCTGCTCTAATCAGCACTAGTGGAAAATTGTATCCAGATCTGGGTATCACTCTTCAGGAAAGATATGGATAAACTGGAAACAGAGGAAAGTCACAAAATACAAAAGATTTAGAAAGCCTAACCTATGGGGGAAAATGAAAAGAATTGGCCATATTTTGTCTTGAAAAGACCTGACAACAGCCTTCAAACACATGAAGGGTTGTTATAAAGAAGATAATTATGCCATCTTATTGCCTGAAGGTAGAACAAGACATTATGGGCTTTGTCTGCAGCAAGAGGGATTTAGATTAGATATTAGACAATACCTTCTAACTGTAGTTGAAGTCCTCATAGTTTTCAAAATGGAGGGTGTGAATCTCCATCTCACACAGTATTTAAGAATAGGTGGGACAAACACCTAGCAGGATTGGTCATTTGGTTCCGCCTCAGGACAAGGGACTTGATGATCTCTCCAACTCTACCTGTATTTGAATTTTGGAAATCTGTCTAGTGTGAAACTTATGAATCCTCATTCAAATTATGAAATTGCAGTATCATTAAATACCTCAGTCTAAGTGGAATCATGTGTTGTCATGGATGTCCCCAGAGCAGAGATTGTGAAAACCCATGGAATATACAATGGCTACGTCTAGACTGGCATGATTTTCCGCAAATGCTTTTAACGGAAAAGTTTTTCCGTTAAAAGTATTTGCGGAAAAGAGCGTCTAGATTGGCGTGGAGTTCGCGTTATAACGATGCGCTTTTCTGCAAAAGCAGAAGCCCAGAACCATTTTGCGGAGGGCACAAGGGCACCAGCCCTTTCTGGGGGCGGGGGCTGGCGGCCATTTCAGACACGTGCTTAAAGGGATCTCCCTGGAAAGCCGTTTCTCTCCGCTCCGTGCTAGAGGGCCTCTTGCAGGGACTGACAGCCATAAGCAGGTTTGGTGGTTGCCCTCTGACTTTGGGACACTGCTGCCTTTGGCCACCTACTGCTTTTGTCAGGGTTTTTTTTCCTAGCCCTCTGTCTTGTGCCATGGAACCACGGGTGGCCATGTGCCTGCTCTGGCCACTGTCGGACATTTTTGAGTGCCTGCAGTTGCTGCTCCAGGTTGGTGCCCTCCTCTTCCAGGACCAGGAGGGGCACATCGGTTTGGACCCCCTCACCAGTGAGGCCATGGTGTCCCTGTGGCACCCCCACCCCAGGGTGCAGAGGCGAGTGTGGAGACTGGACACCAGCACCGACTCGTGGGAGCGGCTGGTCCTAGGGCAATGGGACGACCAGCAATGGCTCCGGAACTTCCGCATGAGAAAGCGGACGTTCATGGAGCTCTGTGCCTGGCTCACCCCTGCGCTCCTGAGAGCCACCAGCCAGCTGCGGACACCCATCCCCGTCAAGAAGAGGGTCGCCATCGCAGTCTGGAAGCTGGCCACCCCGGACAGCTACCGATCGGTGGCACACCAATTCGGGGTGGGCAGATCCACCGTCGGCACCGTCGTGATGGAGGTAAGTCCCAGGGGCAGTGGGGAGTGGGGTGGGGGGAGGGTGCTGCACTCCATGGCCAGGGGCAGCCAAGACTCCACGCTGGGTCACCCAGGGGTTCGGGCTGTCCCTCCCTTGCACAGGCCTGCTGGGGGGGGTGTAGGGCGAGGGGACTGTGGTGCGTGTGTGCGTGAGGACAGAGGGAATCACGGGGAGGGGGCCAAGGGAGCGCACACCCACCCCTGCCTTATGTGATGTGTTCCCCTGTGTTTCTCTGCACCCTTCTGCAGGTCGTCCGCGCCATCAACAACGTTCTGCTCCCCAGAGTGATCCGCCTGCGGGACGTGGACGCTACCGTCGCCGGCTTCGCTGCCCTCGGGTTCCCCAACTGTGGGGGAGCACTGGATGCAACTCACATCCCCGTCCGGGCCCCGGAGCATCGAGCAGCCCATTTCATGAACAGAAAGGGGTACTACTCCATTGTTCTGCAGGCCCTCGTGGACCACCAGGGCTGCTTCCTGGACGTCTACACGGGCTGGTCCAGCAGGGCACATGACGCCCGCATCCTCTGCAACTCCGGACTGTTTCGCAGGCTGGAGGCGGGGCACCTACTTCCCCCGGCGGGAATTGACTGTCAGGGATGTGCCTATGCCCATCTGCGTCATTGGGGACGCGGCCTACCCCCTGCAGCCCTGGCTAATGCGGCCCTACACGGGGTGGCCGGACCAGAACCGGGCCCGGTTCAATGACCGCCTCAACTGGGCCTGCAATCAAGTGGAGCTCGCCTTTGGCCGATTAAAAGCCCGCTTCCGGTGTTTGCTCACCCGTCTCGAGATGGGTGAGCGGAATGCCATGGAGGTAGTGGCCGCGTGCTGCGTGCTCCACAATATTGTGGAGCGGAGCGGGGAGGCCTTCCTTCCCACATGGATGGCAGCGGAGGGCCAGGCCTACGAACAGCCCCACACAGCTGCCAGCCACCAGGCGCACCAGGATGGGGTGCGCATCTGGGAGGCCCTCACGGACATGTTCTCACAGGCCCCGCAGTAGGGTCGCCTCAGTTTCCCTGGACAACTCCCTCCCTCCCCTTACCTCCCAATACACAACAACACACTGTTTGGGGAGAGGGGATGTTGTGCAGAATGTTCATTATTGTTATGTGAAATATGTTTGAGCAGTCTAGTTCAGAGCACAGTACTCTTGGTTCTGTTAAGGGTTTGGTCAGGTCAAGCGAAGGCTTGTACCTACCAATTAGGATTAGGTTTAGATTTAGGTTTAGTTAGATTAGCTATCGCCGGGTTCAAAGCATTTCGGCTGTCGTCGAGTTTGTTCGTCGGGCGCATCGGCTGTAGCTAGGGTTTTCTTTGAGTTCAGGGTTAGGTGTAGGGATATACTAGGCCACCATCGTCTGTTCAAGCTGTCCCAAAGAACAGGAAGAGGAGTTGAGGTTCGTGCGGAAGGCTCGAGTCAGCGCACCCGATTCCAGTCATCTTCGAGGGATCTCCTGGCAGTTCCTCTCCTGAGGACCGGAAGGACCAAAGGATGGAGGTCGCCAGCCACAGCTTCATCCATCGAGGGATCTCCTGGCAGTTCCTCTCCTGAGGCCTAGAAGGACCAAAGGATCGAGGTCGCCAGAGTCACTGCAATCGCCCTCTGCGCCTAGACTGTGTTTAATTTATTTTGTGTTGTGTTTACTCTTTTGTAATCTATCCCTTGCTTGATTGGGATTTTATGCATGTCAAATATAGTCCTGTGGTTAAATTTTATCTTCAGAGTTGGTATTCATTTATGCATCACAAACTCATAACCCTTCAAAATTATTTCCCTTTTTTTTTTAGAAAACCTGTGATAGATATGGAATTTGGAGTCTGCATTTGTCATCTTCATGATTTTATTAGGTTGATCGGCATTCTAAATTAATTATTCACGTTACCTCGCGTAACAGGGAGGAGACCTTGAACTGGGAGGGGGAGGGGAGCTACTCCTGGGAGGGGTGGCTCCTGCGACCACTCCTGCGGGGGCAGACCTGGACATGGGGGGGCAGGCTGAACGGGGAGGTGGGCAGCAGGAGCAGGAGGGGCCATTGCAGGAGGGGAAGGGGGCAGGTGCACCACGATGGGGTGCGCATCCAGGAGGCCCTCACGGACATGTTCTCACAGGCCCCGGAGTAGGGTCGCCTCGGTTTCCCTGAACAACTCCTCCTCTCTCCCTTCCCCTCCTCCCCTACCAACACACAACAACACAGTTTGGTTTCACCAAAAAAACTTGTCGGTTTTTATTTACAAAGGGGGGAGAGGGGGAGGAGACCTTGAACTGGGAGGGAGAGGAGACCTTGAACTGGGAGGGGGAGGGGAGCTACTTCTGGGAGGGGTGGCCCTTGCGACCGCTCCTGCGGGGGCGGACCTGGACATGGGGGGCAGACCGCATTGGGGCAGGCTGAACGGGGAGGTGGGCAGGAGGGGCAGGAGCAGGAGGGGCAGGAGCAGGAGCAGGAGGGGCAGGACCAGGGGCAGGAGCACTGCTAGGGGAGGGATGCCGGGGGCATGGGCCGCGGCCATGCCATAATGTATGGCATGGGCAATGTGTGCGGAGAGGCTGGAAATGGAGTTCGCCATCAGCGCACAGTGTCCCTGGAAGGTGGCCCAGGCCTCCTGGCGCCACTGCAGGTCTGCCTCTGTGCGCCTCTGGATAGCATCCTCTACCCGCTCGACAGCCTGCACGTGGCACCGCAGGAGCTGGTCCCGGTGTCGGACGCGCTGCCTCGGTGGTTGGGCGGCTGGGGGTGCTGCTGCTGCCGGACCGGAGGGTCCCCCGCTCCTGGTTGGTCCCGCTGCAGGGAACAGAAGAAAGGATGGGTCAGTCAGGCAGCCCGGCCACTGTCCCCACACCTCATGCCTTCCACCCCACCCCTGAGCCCAGGTGACACCACAGGGGTGGTATGGCTTGGGCCCCCTCGGTTCCCCCCCTGCCACCTCCCGTGTTGTATGTTTGCATAGAGGACCACCCCTGGAGTAGGGTCCTCCTCCATGTATTGGAACCCCCAGTCTGTGTCCTGGCCCCGTGGAGGGCAGGAGGGCGCTTGTGTTGCGTTAACCTGTGGAACTCCCTGCCGGTGGAGGCTGTGAGGCTTTGGGCTAATCAATGGTATTTGACAGGGAAAGCAAGATGAATCACCACACAGTGCCTGGGAGCTTGTCTGGCAGACGTGGTCTGGGCTCTCAGATCCCCATCGCGTGGGATATCTCCTGGACGGAACCAGGAGAGTGACTGGGGAGTGTCCCATCCTTGCAGCAAAACTCAGGCGGCCCTAGGGCGGCCCAGCGCTTCCCCCTTCTCCCTCCCACTATCCCTCACACGGTAGCCCAGGGACGTGTGTGGCTGCAGTGGGGACTTCCTCGGGAGCCAGCCAAGGCACCGGAGCAGGCGAGGGGCTCAGGGGCCACGCTCACAGGGCTGTGGCGCTGCGGTTTTCCCAGGAGCAGCTGGCTGTGCCTCACAGCCAGGCATGGGGACAGTGTGCCGTTTTGCCTGCTACACCCTTGCGGAGGTGCGGGCTCTGACCTGAGTCCCTGGGGCCCTGGCTGGTTCCAGCCGGCATCCACCCTTCCCCTCTCCCCCCCGGTCCTGCCGAATGTGTGTGAGCAGCACGATCCCAGGCGTGCCCTGGAGCTGCCTGCCGCGGCCACGAGCCGCTCGGTCACCAGGCTGCATGTGCTGCTTGCTGCCTAATGCTACACAGCGTGCAGCTCACGTGGCCCGAGTGACATGCTCTCCCCCTCCCCCCTCTTGGTGCCTGGCTCCCCTCCCACCCGCCCTTGTGAGTGCAAAGTGCAACACTTACCGGTGGATCCTTCCCCGGCCTCCGAGGACATGCAGGAGACGTCGGGGCTGCCGGAGGGGGCCTGCTGGGTGGCACTGCTGGCCTTGTCCTCCGATGCACTGCTGCTGCTGTCTCCCTCCCCCGTCGTGGTGGTCCTGTTGATCGGGGGGCGCGTGCAGGTGTCCACCGTGACGTCCGGGGCTTCTGGAGCTGGCTGTCCCAGGATGCGGTGGAGCTGGTCATAGTGGGGGCAGGTGTCTGGTCCTGCCCCCCGGCCCTCGCTGGCCAGCACATAGCCCAGGCGCAGCTCCTTCACCTTAGCCCGGACTTGTTCGAGGGTCCGGGCTGGATGTCCCTGCTGGGCTAGCGCCTGGGCCATGCGACCGAAGATGTCTGCGTTGCGGCGCCGGGACAGGGTGTCATGGAGGCCCTCCTCCTCCTCCCACAGGTCCAGGAGGGTCTCCAGCTCCCCTGACGACCAGGAGGAGGCTCTCCTTTTGCGGCCCTTGGGGGCCTCCTGTGCTGGGGGTGCAGGTGGTTCATCAGCCGGAGCTGCCATGCTGCGTGTGATGTGGCTGCTGGGCACGGCAGGGGCAACGTGGCAGACCTCAGGCCCAGAGGTCTGAGGCACGCTCCTGCCACATGCACTCAGCAGCCTGCGCGTGCTTTAAGAGCTCGAGTTACCAGGAAGTCCGGGGCTCCTACGGGGTCTCCTGGCGTCCAAACCGCATTTTTCCGTTTAGCCTGCTTTTGCGCAAAAGTCTTAGCTAGCTGTCTACACTGGCCCTTTTGCGCAACAGTTTTTCGCAAAAAGGACTTTTGCCCGAACGGGAGCGTCAAAGCTTTTCTGCAAGAAGCACTGATTTCGTACATGAGAACGTCAGTGCTTTTGCGGAAAATCAAGCGGCCAGTGTAGACAGCTAGCAAGTTTTTGCGGAAAAGCGGCTGATTTTCCGGAAAAACTGGCCAGTCTAGACACAGCCAATGACTCCTGAATGGAGTTCATTAGGACAATGGAATTGCTGAAGCCTAGAGAAACAAATATAACCAAGTTTTTCAGACGGGATGGATTTTGCAGCAGTGGGATTTCTCCAGAAGCAGAACTAGTAGAAGATTAGTTAACATCAGGTTTTAAAAGCCACAGAATCTGAGACTTGGTGGTGACAGGGAAGACTCAGAAGGACTCATGTGAAGACGCACAGGAAGCTTGGGCAGGAGGAAAGAAGAGAGGAACTTGCTTTCAAAGGAGAGCTTGTTTAACTAAAGACTAGCCCTGTGAAATGGAAACAGGCTGGGTAGGAGAGAGAGGTGGCATAATTCAGAGAAAAAACCATGTGCAGGAGGGTGAATCCTGGACTCCTCACAAGGGTACACTCCAGAGTTGTAAGAAAACTGAGACCAGGAAATGCAGAAAGAGGTGTTACTAATTTGTCTAGATCTGTGTATACTTTAGCTGACAGAAGAAAAAGAGTGATTGTTTCTGGAACTCTTACCATGAACATGCATCTGCTTATTTTCACTATTTTGTGCCCCTAAACAGGTAACCTGTAAACCTAGAATGTCCACAAGGTTGGAGCTCTGTGCAAAGATGCATTTAAGCTACTGGGAGATGAAGGGTCATTGTAGGTTCTGGGACATAGGGCAGCTAGACCATGAGATCCTATTTCTATGATAGGGTAATAAATAGAAAACTTGTGTCCTAGGAATGTGTTTGAGAAACTAAGGAAAGAAACATTGCTGGAGCCTACTCAGATGAGGGGACACTTAAGAGCATAGAAATGTGACAATTATTCATTCCACAGGCAATTCTTTATTCATGTAAATGTGTCTCCCTCGGGTTCCATCACTTAGTGCTTTTGGGTTACCAGTTCTGAAAATTAATATAAATTTGGCAAGTAAAATATGGAAGGTATCAAACTGTGATAGTTTTTGTAATACTTCCTTCATGGATTGTATAGGATTATTGAATGAATAATTTAAAGCATTCTCTGATCATTGTTAAAATCCTCACAGAGGCATGGAAACAATGGATTTGGTATAATTTGTTTGTGTGTGTGTTCATATACCAATATCTTTCATACATTTATAAAGTACCAGTGGCTTATCAAAATAATATAAAACTCGAAAGCAAAAGGATAAATGACCTGATCTAAAAAGTGGTAAGTGGTCTGTGAACACTTATTCGTATCTTAATTTCTCCTAAGTCTCCTAGTTTTTCCTGTGCCGGTAATTCCCTCTCCCCACCCACTCCCAATTCACTTCTCAATGCAAGGAATCTATCACTGCTGGGACTCAAATAAGCAGATTGAAAAACTCTACATAAACCAAAGGAGGATTTTCATTAACTTGACTTTATCTCTCAATAGTAATAAATGTGGCTTGAGACTTGTAAAGCTCCAGTACCAGCGCCAGCCTATTGCTTTAAAAGAAAAAGCAAAAACATTCTAAGGCTCAAGCATGCCTATCACAACATCAGAGGTGACCAGTAAAACACAAGTAGATGCTCATACTAGGAAACAAAGTCCTGTGGGACTTAGAGAATTTGATATCAGACTAGCAAAACTTTGGAGTGCTGTTGAACACCACAGGAACTGTTCTAGGATGCATATTCCAGGGCAATATCTAATTCTCACATCCTGAAGCATTAGAGAGTGAGATTATCACTTGGGAACAGACATGCCGAGTGAAATCCTAGCCCCAGTTTGGTATGTAATGTAATGGGAAGCCAAGATTTTTTTTTTTAAAGAAACCCCAAACAAATAAATGATGCTATACAAACATTTGTAGTGCAGGTAGATTTTGTATACCTTATAACAGGCACACTGACAGCAATTGTGGGCCCAGGGCAGAACAATCAATGGTGCCCATGCCCTCCTCCCTAAGGCAGGGCCACAAGTCCCCTTCCCCCACCTGGAGAAGCCCGATGTGCCCCTCCCACTCCCTGCACCAGAGGAGCCCTGAGCTGGCCCAGACCCATCCCCCCAAATGCTCAGAGGAGCCCCAGTTCAGCCGCATCATGTTTCACCTGACCTCCTTTCTCCAACCTGTCTGCTCTGGGGAAAAGCTGCAGTATCTCTTGATACAGACACACTTTGGATCCTGTATGGGGCATATCATAAGTTTGTTTGAAGTAAGAGACGCTTTCCCCAAAGCATGCAGAGCTACCACAGCAGCACGCCTCCCCCAGCCTTGTTACCTCACCTTCCCCTCCCCCCAAGCAATTGCCCCTTACCCCACACATCCATTGGCAGGCCTGTCTTATAACATGAAAAGCCACCTACCATTTGTCTATCCCGGGTGGTTATAGCTAGGTTGGTCTCAGGATATTAGGGAGATAAATGGATAAGATATGATCTTTTACTAGACCAGCTGCTGTGGGTTGCAGTGTAACAGGTCCACCTGCTGGTGAGTGCCCCGCTGTGGTCAAGTGGCACCATGCAAAGTCCTTGCCTGGTCATCCAGTCGCCTTCAAAGTCCTGAAACCAGGGCGGGACTAGCCCTGTCCACAGTGCTAGCGAGTCTGTAGTGTGCTTGTGGCCAGTCTTCTGCCACTGGATCTGGACCTTACCCAGATCTAGGTTCAGCTCACACTAGGAGCTGGCCGTAGTGCTGACCTCCCAGTCAGAGTATAGACCTGGCTGGGTGGAGCTCCTGAAATGAACTGCTAGGCCCTAGCCTTGCAGTCTCTTTTATACCCCTCTGCTGGTCCTGATTGGCTGCTGCAGAGACAGCCACTCTATAGTTCCTGGAGGACCTCTTCTCCATTCCTCTTGCTGGGATGGGGTTCAGCAAGGCTGCTGGCATCCTGTAGGGGGCGTCATGGCCTAGTCCAGCCCATCACAAGCAGGCACAAACTTTCAAGCTCGAAGAACTCTTTGTAAACTCGAAAGCTTGTCTCTCACTCTCACCAGCTGAAGCTGGTCCAATAAAAGACCATCATATCTCTCTACCTTTTCTTTGCTAGACAGATTGTCTTGTCAGGACATGTGTGTTTTCGATCTCTATATATGATTTTATTTACTTTTAATCTATTTAAGTTTTATCCACTGTGATACTTTTCCATTCAGATCAGCTAAAGCAAATCTCCAATGCATTGCAAGAAATCATTGAGAAAAAAATGTAGATATAAAAACATCTCTATTAAGGATGCGGAATAAAAAAGAGTTCAGAATATATTTGAAGTCATCAAAAAGAATATACAAAAATGAACAATGCTCAGTCATATTCCTGAAGCAAAAAAATTAAGAAATTGATCAAGTTTTTCTGTACAGTTCACACTGGGAGAGGTGACAACTGAGCACCTAGTCTGTTCCTATAGAACTGGTAAAACTCCTAAGAACTTCAGTGGTACAGAAGCACAACCCCTTCTTGAAGACAGTGGGTTAGGCAGGAAGGGAGGAAACCCCAACTTCTGTAGCTCGATAGACTGGCAGCCAAGGGGTAAAAATGGGAAATGAGTTCTAATTGCACAGTGGACACTTATTTTTAAACAGCAAAATATAAACAAACAAAAAGCTGTTAAGCTTTTCATGGAGAAATTCGGATGAAAAGAGATTTGTTTAGAGATGACAATGTCCTACTACAGAACATCTTGTTTACAGGGTGAAAATGGGTTAATTTTTAAATAGATTTTCCTTGTGGCAATACAATAAGGTAGCAGAATTCCTTTTGAGTGGGAAAAAGGATACTTCAATTTTTTGGTCACAAACTCCTCTGGGGTAGTAGAACCACACTTATTCTACAGTATATCTAAGTAATGTGAGTAGAAAAATTCAAATGATCTTCTTGTTCTTGATCAGACTTCAGAATTTCCCCCAAATGACCTACATAATTATCCTGGCTAGGACAGTCAACCTCATTAGCATAATGACAACATGTGTCAGCTGAGAAAAAAAAAGCTGGCAAGGGCAATAGTTGGATAGAGTAAAAGGGAAGAAGTGAACCGATGAGAGATGGAGTTGGGGCAGTGTGCACACTTCTCCATTAGTAACAGAACTGAAAGCCCCATCTCATCCATATAGGTCATTGAACAGCTTTCTAATGCATGTGACGTTTAATCACTTTACACCTGGGATGGCTGAATTTGATTAGTATATACAGAGGGAAGAGTGTTTTTCCATTGATTCATGAATTCTAAGGCCAGAAGCACCACTGTGATCAAGTATTGGATTGTTTGCATCACACAGACCATAGGACTTCCCTGAACTGATTCCTACTTCTGAGTTATTTATGAGGCTAATGCAGTTAAGATGGGAACTATTTAGTGTTTGTTTCAAAAGGCAATAGAAGCTTCTACAATAAACAAGCTGTAGATATCTTTTAGGCTAAATCAGGCAAAGCACTGCCCTGAAAACCACGTTTTGGGGGGCCTTGCGAGGCCCAGGGTATTAGCAGGGGCCTGGCACTGGCAGTAGGGGGATATAACCCCATCATAGTCACCAGCTGCAGCAAGAAGTGGAGCAACCCAGCTCCCAGCATTGGAGAGAGGAGAGGCCTTTCCACCCCTTCTCAAGCCCCTGCCTGCAGCAATATGGCCTGGGGGACTAGTGGGGAGCCTGGCATAAGCTGTAGGGGTCAGCCCCCCACCCCCACACTCATCACTGGCAGGAAGTGGAGTGAACCGGCCCCAGCCCGTGCTGCTCCACTGGCTCCCAACCATGTTGCTGGAAGCTAGGGGAAGGGGTGGAATCACACTCTGCACTCACCAGTAATGGGAAGCGGAGCAACACACCTGGGAGCCGGGGGAGCAGAGTGGGCTGGGGCTTGGGTAACTCTGCTTCCTGCAACCAGAGAGTACAGGGGCCAAACTGGGGCCTGAAGAGGAGTGGGGGCAGAGAGGGGAAAAGGTGGGGTCCTCCTCCAAGCTTGGGGTAGAGTGAGGAGTAGTCATGTGGCGGGCGGGGGGGTGATCAATCATGTGACCAGTACGCCCCTTTATCCCTCTCTAGCAGTTGCCACTGCTTAGCTATTCATTTGCAAGACATATCCTCTTCACTATTCCACTGTAGTCCATTTGGCGTTTATGGACCTTCCCTCTTGGGCAGGACAGAACACATACTCCCACTGAAAACCAACACTTTACACCAGTTAATGCCTCTCTCCTCTCAGGTTATTTACACAGTTACAATATGAATGCTCCAATGTTATATCCAATATGAGATACAAATGCTATAAGAGATTAATGCACACAGCAACTTGCAGACAATTCTCAAAATTCTTATAATTCTAACACGCATTTTGATAACACAAACACACAGGTGAGACAGACAGTTTCCAGCTATGTATTTCTCAGTGCTTAGTTGATGTATGGCAGGCTTAGTTTGAACTGGCACCGTGTATGCCAGCGTTGCAATATAGGACATGTATATAAATGTATCTAAGGCCGGGCCCATAATGAGCACAATTTATTATATCCCCATTGATATTGACTTTTCAGTATGAAGCAGAAGCCCAATTGTGGCTTTAGAATATTACTGAGCTTAGTAAAAATCTGTTTGTCATCCACTCTCAATGTGTTTCTCATCAGGTTATGTATAAATTGTTGATATAACAATGCAGTCAGCTTGCTCATGTTGGATCCATCATTTACAAGGGTTTCATCCTATCAAGCTGTGTTTTATGCATGTTGGCAGATAGTACTAAGCTAATTTGGACACAAAGTTTTAGTAAATAAATACAAATTGCTATTACCTTGCAGTCTCATTATTCAATTTTCAGTTGAAAGATTCAATTGTGAGACAATAAAGTTCACAAGTTAATATATACCTATATTTTATGATAAATGGGGGAGCTCCAGTTTTTTGTCTTGAGATTATTCAGTC
Source organism: Rafetus swinhoei (assembly GCA_019425775.1). Classification (NCBI taxonomy): domain Eukaryota; kingdom Metazoa; phylum Chordata; order Testudines; family Trionychidae; genus Rafetus; species Rafetus swinhoei. The sequence goes on from CM033434.1 coordinate 15,648,853, forward strand.
CCTTTCTGCCCCCACACACACACTTTAGAGGCTTTCATTGTATCATATATAACATGTCTGTGATCATTTGTTTTATATATCTCATACTGTACATGTAGTAATGTGCCTTAGGTCAGACGTAAATCATGCTATAAGTCTCACTTAGCACATCTGGGTAATGCACATTATATGTGTGATAAAATACTTTCTATTGGATACATAGGTAAAAGTGTGTTGGAATGTAATTGCCAATAAGGATCTCTTGTTGAAATTAATAGAGTCTCATTTACGGGGGCTGGCAGGATATTTGGTACGTCAGCATTCTTTCACTTATGTTCACACTACATCAACAATTCTTGGGAAATCTGAGGTTTTACAAATATTACCACAAAGATTTAAAATAGTCTCTTATCACAAAACATGAATGGCTTTTTGATGGAGAATTGGCCTATTGACAAACTAATTATTGTGAAAAATTTCTGCTGTTTGCAGAAAAATTCATTATGTCATCAAAAAAACTGAAAACCAGTATATATTCGCCAAAGCCCCAAATATTAAGTTTTATAATGGCACTGAGGAGCTTCATGGGAGCTGTAGTCTGGGTGACTTGTTCTCCCATTCTACCCTGTAGGTCAGAGTCCCTGGTGAAACTGTATCCCCCATGATGCTCCATGGCCAAAGGCTTTAGGGATACAAGCACTGCCCTCCAAAAAAAAAGGGGGGGGGACGAAGTGCTTATTGGGAGATATAGTTTGAGCTGAATTTTTTTGGCTGAAATTTCTCACAGAAAAGCCAAATTTCCAGTAAAGGTGTGATATGATGCTCTACTCATCACTGCATGGTACCACTTCCCAGCAGCTCTGGGGATTAGCTCTCCAGGCCAACTCCTCTTCGACTTTCTGTCGCTAGCTTCCTGGATTTATAACCCAGCTCAACTCTTCCCTCAGCTGGACTTTTTTGGTGGCTGGTAACCCTTACATTGGGGGAAGCTTGCCCTGGCCCTTCTTCATGTGCTCAAGACCCGATGCTTTCCTTTCTGTGCTTCCCCCCTCCCGCCCCAGAGCCCAGAGCATCCCCACTGTGGCCAACAGTCTCAGCCTGCTAGGCAGTGTGGTCTCATCATACCCTGGGTTCCTTCCAGGTGCAATCTATAGGTTAATTGGTCTAATTTACCCCTTCAGGCTTTGTGTGAGATGGGCACCCCACCTAAGAGGCAATGACCAGCTGCAGCCAAGACAACAAATTTCACCTATCAGCTTCTCTGCTTCAAGTCTGGGCCTAATGAAATAACTGTGATTCATCAGAGTGAACCACACACCATTTAGTGGCTAGGGCTTCTAGCAGAATTGTGCAGTTAGCAGTTATGCACCTCACAATTTGTGGAGGACTAGATTGCCCACTCCAGTCAAACAGTACAGGAGACCAGTGTCCCCTCTAACATTTTCTATCCTTGGGTGGGCTGAATTTTCATTTTAAGCAGTCCATATGTGTGGAAGAAAATATATTAAAACAAGACACCTGTGTCTAGTTGCTGTGAGGTACCTTTAGGGTGTGTCTAAACTACACCCCTCTGCTGACAGAGGGATGTAGATTAGGCACATCGCTATAGCAAATGAAGCGGGGATTTAAATATCCTGTGCTTTATTTGAATAGAAATGGCCACCACTTTTTGCCACCACGGCACTTTGCCGGCAAAAAGCGGAAGTCTAGACGGGGATCGGTCAACAAGGAAAGCCTTTTCTGACTGATCCCTTATGCCTCGTGCAACGAGGTTTACAGGATCAGTCAGAAAAGGCTTTCCTTGTTGCCCGATCCCCATCTAGACTGCCGCTTTTTGCCAGCAAAGTGCCATATCGGCAAAAAGCGGCGGCCATTTCTATTCAAATGAAGCACGGGATATTTAAATCCCCACTTCATTTGCAATAGCGATGTGCTTAATCTACATCCCTCTGTCGGCAGAGGGGTGTAGTTTAGACACACCCTTAGTGACTACAGAGGTGCTGTACTAAGGTAGGGAATTAGCCTTCTTCCATTTGAGAGAGAATGGAAGCCCAAGAAAAAATTAGCACATGGCTTCAGGGTTTGTAGACAGATGCATGTTTCAAAGAGCTTGGAAATAGGGTTTCATCCTACAAAACTAAGATCACACCTAATACTTGCCACTTCTGACTCATAAGAGCCAGAACTCTACCACATAGCACAGTGATATACAGTTTATCATGTATTCATTAGAAACACAGGATTTTAAAAAGTCATTAAGTTCAAAGTTTTAGATATCTGCAACACTCCAAAAAAATTATGTTAAAAGAATCTTTTCTTTCTTGTCTTAAGCTATTGACAGCTATGTGAACTTTGTTTGAAATGCAATCATGCAAATATCCTCCTAGAACACAAACACACTATGCAGCTGCTTCCCTCCCCTTCCCCCAACCCAGCCTAACAGAGAGGGCTGCAGCTAGTCAGGACACCCCAAACAAGCTGCTCCCTGCTTCCACCTCACTGCACAGATGCCAGCACCCACCCACTCTTTCCCCCCACCTACCTCATGCAGTCAGCTCCTTCCCGGCCCAGGAGGGTTAAAGAGACTGATGGGTTTCTGCCTCATTCTCTCTCTCTTTCTCCTCCAGATGGCACTCTCCAAACTCCCTTCCCCTCTGACTTTCCCCCAAGCCAATTAATTACTCATTCACTCTCTGCCTCAGCCACTTATTGCCTCCTTATCTCAGCTGCTTATCTCAGCTGCTTTTCTGTTCTGGGAGCTCTTCAGTTCAGTACGTGGCAGTCTTAAGCTGCTGTAGATGCCCTGCCAGTCAGCTGAGCTCCCTGTCTACACAGGGAGCTTTGAACCTCTGAGCGGGGCACAGAAAATAGCTGTGTGCTCATGCGCCATGCTGTTTAGTGGGACCTTTGCAGGAGACATGAAGGAGGTTATGTGTCGGAGAATGATACTTGAGGTTTTGTGAAGAGAACAACTGTCATCACAGTGTGGAAGAGAATCTTGTTTTCACAAACCACGGGGATTTGTCAGACCCAGACTTGTGGAAGGGATGATGAAGGAATGCAGTGGGACCTGGGAACAAATTGAACTTGACAATCAGTTTCTGTATTTTCTTCGCAGGTTCTTCAATTTTCAAAAAATTTAAAAACTAAAGGAATGGTCCTGCAGCTCCTTAGAGACTAACAGAACCATTCTTTGTTTTTTAAGCGTTTTTGGTTATTGACTAATGTGGCTACCCCTCCGAGACTCTTCAATTTTCAGTTTATTTAAAAAACAAAACAAAACAACCCGTTAATTCAAACATTCTCCTTAAAAACAGGATAGTAGGCCCTAGAGCTTATCTCACTTTGGCCTCAGTCTTACCTAGTGTGAGAGCTCTGCTCAAGAAGGTCTTTGGGGCTCTCAGATGGTAGGCGCCATTGAATGTTGGAGCAACTTCATAAGCCATTCTTTCACCAAGGGATTGCTGAGGAATAACAATCCCTGTTACAATGGAGGCCAGAACCAAAGTACCCAGAACAGAACTCAGGATCTGGTCTATTATATCTAAATGTACCTCTCTCTTCCACACATCTGGCATATCTAATTTTATTATTCTGAGTAATTTGTCTCTGATGCACTGAATTCTGAAACTATGTTTCTAAAAATGTTATTAAAAGAAGCGATTCTTTCATTGCTATAAGCTTTCTCTGAGCCATTTTCTTCTAACAATACCACAGTGGACTGTAGGAACAGACAGCTTCATAATGAGATGGAGTGTAATTGATAATGCAGATTTACAACTTGATAGTGAAAAATGAGACTGTCACTAGCCTCCTGGAAAATCATTTTGGTAGAACAACCTTGCAACTGAAGGAAAAGAAATAATCCAAAAAAGACAACTAGTGTATTAAAATTCATTCACATGCTATTTTCCTGTTCTGTATTGTATTAGCACTTTATATCTTCATTATTGCACCTTTGGTCTCATTTGTCATTATCAAAACTTTGGCTTCTTTTAAAAACAAATAATGAATAAAATTGTTTCTTTTTATGTCCAGATCCTCTCTTTACATTGTTTAGTACTTTATTCCAAAGAGACTAGTCAAATGCATCACTACTCACCAGTGGGATTAAAGAGTTCGCGATCTAGTTTTCAGTAAATTACTTTTTGAGTCTACTGTTCTTGATGAATAAAGGATGAAAGGGAAGAAGGATTATAATAAACATCTATAAAGATTTGAAGGCTGCAAACACAAAAAAAGGGGAGAAATTGCTTATTGCTTTTATTGTGGAATCATCACATTTATGAGGAATTGTACAAAAGCAAGAGGAGGTAAATTTAGGGTGGATAGAAAAGAACTATTCTGAATGGTGTGACCTTTAGAATGGAAATGTGTCTCAAAAGAGGCAGTGGCAGCCTCATCAGGGCCATGGTTTGCTGCCATTAAAGTCAATCGCAGAAGGATCAAATTCTGTACAAATCTTTAAAAATTGACCTGATAAATGAATGAAAAGTAAATTATGCTGTAGAGAAAATCCTGCATTGGCAGAACTATGTAATGAAAATGACCTAATCAATCTCTAATTTTTGTGCTATACCTCTAATTTGGCCACTGATCCATTAAATACCTTTCTCTGAAACAATGAAATATACATAATATAAATGATTATTACATTTTCCTTTAATATAGAGTTTAAAAACCCAACAAATACAAATGAGTGTCACTAAAATGCTTTTGCTTCCTGCTCTAGTTGTGGTGATTAATGGGTTATAAACTAAATCAAAGATTTCTTTCTAGGGTCATTTGCAAGGACAACCTCCTATTAAAAAAAGCTGCACAAAAAAATAAGACGATGCCATTTGTACAAATATCCAGAACAAATATTTGCTCCCCAGAATATTGTCAATGACTCAGCAAATACCAATAATTAGAATTAAGAGATGGAAGGTCTGTTTTCAGATGGAACAGTTGCTTTAGTTTTAAACCACTCTACCTAACAATTACCATGAGATACAGGTTGGATCCTGTTTGTGCTGAATTCCATGTCAAAGATGACAGGGCCAAATGCTCAGCTTGTTAGATTGCATGTGATTTGATTATGTTTATTAATTATGTGATGCTATATTTTATTTGCTCCAGTTATTTTCGCACCAGATCTAGTTAACTGAAACATCTTTTTTTAATCTTTAATGTTTACACATGCCTTTTGTTACAGGAATGGAAGTCATTAAAAAGGATACACACAGTCAATGTTCCCTGTAAGTTTTAATATATATGTGCAGAATAAATTTGTTATGTGCACTGAGGCATGTGCAGATGTGCACTACCAGTAGAAACACATGATGCTGGTCGTGGGTGGCTGTGGGTGCTCTGCTAATCAGCTGAGCAGAATCTGAATCTCTCCTGGGTGGCCACCCAAGTGCTCATTTATAGGGAACACTGCATACAGGGGACACTTTACACAGTAGTTTTTTAAAGGCTAGAATCTGATCCTTTTTGTGCCATTCCTGCCATAGGACAGCATAGAAAGAGACAGATGGGAAATGGCTGTAATACTGTTGTGCACTGGCAATCCTCCACCAGGCAACCAATATTTTGGGTGAGTCTACCAGCAAATCACTTTAAAGCATAGCTGAGACTTCTCTGGATTATTCTAGGTTTGGGATCTCATCTGATGTGAACATAAATTACCTTCTAATACTCTTCTTTTCTTTGCGCTTGTTCAAGGCCCAGAGCTATGACCAACAAAGGCCTCTTGAGTTAAGTATGGTTTATCCCACATAGGCAATACCTATGTAAATCTCCATTTGGGGTGTTTAAAAGTGCTTGAATAATAAATATTGCTGGTGTTTATTGTTCTATATGAGGTGCCAGCTGAAAATGAAGACCAATAGTTCAACCATTGACAGAAATGAAAGGGGAAGGAACACTGCCTTACTTGTATCAGCTTCAAAAATGTTATACCGACTTAATAATGAGCAAATTTTGCAGGGTTTAGTCAGCCATGAAGATAGGCCTCATTTGCTATATTTTATAAGTGGTTTTGACAGAAGTGGGGTGTTAACTTTATAAAAGAGCTGACAGTTGCAACTAACTTCTCATAATGTTTGTATTGGCTTCAAAGCCATTATGCCAAGAAATGTTACAATTCTGCTGCAGTGTATTGCTGAAAATAGGGCAGATTAGTCTTTATTTAATTAATTTTTATTTATTTATTTTTAAAACCACACTTTATTCAGGAGTGACTGGTTAGGAAGGATGCTGGGCGGGGGCGGGGGGGGGAGGGAGTTACCAGTCATGTGACTACTCCCCTTTGTGACTTCTTCCCATGCCACCTGGGGTAGGAATGGGATAACACCCACTCTGCCCCAGGCCTTGCACCTGCCCCTACACCCCCCCTTATCCCTCAAGTCTTCTCCTCCTCAGATGCAGCCCAGAGCACTAGTGGGTGGGGTAAGAGGCTTGGATGTTCACAGCAGGATTCAGGCCTCTCCTACACTCACCAGCGGGGATAGGGGAAGCAGAACAATGTGATTCCACTCTCCTGCCTCATTGCTCCACTTCCTAACTGGGAGTGGGCAGGGAGGCAGGACATGGCACACCAGATAGTTGGCAGTGCTAAGCACTGTTATTCATACTTGGTCTACATTACCAAGTTTTGTCACTAAAAACTTCCATTTCTCTGCTAAACAGTGAGAGCATTCTGACTTCAATGTGACTTTTGTTGGGAAAAACCACCCAGTTTTGGTGACAAAAAACTTCCTCTCCTATGAGAGACTTTCTTTTCTCTTCCTTTTATTATTGACAAACAGCCATTGTAGATGCTGCTGTTCATTTTGTTGAGAGAACTAGCTCAAAAAATGAGAGGAGTACAGGATCTTTCGAAAAAAGGGTTGTTGTTTTTCCAAAAGAACTGCATCTAGACAACGGTTTCACTTTTGAAATCCCCGTTTTCAAAAGAACATGCGGCCGCCATTATGCAAATGAAGCACAGGAAATTCAAATCCCGGTTTCATTTGCAATTTTGAGCAGTCTAATTTACTTTTGAAAGAGGGATGTAGTTTAGACATAGCCTCAAAACATTATAAGATTGTGAGATGCTCAGACAGGGCCATAACCAATGTGGAACAAGAGGGGCAGCCACTGAGGATGCAAACCTGGGATGGGGGGTAGGGATTGGCAGTTGGAGGGGACAGAAAAGTTTTTCAGAAAAATGGTGAAAAAATGGCAGGTAGTAGAGCACTGCAGGGGGCATGGTATTGCCACCCTTACATTTGTGCTGCTGCTGCTGCCATCACAGCTGGATGCCCAGTCAACTGCTGCTGCTCTTTGGCCACCCAGCCTGAAGGCAATGTTGCCATCAGCAGCAGCGTGGCAGAAAGAGTGACAACACTATTCATGCCTCCCTTATGTCTCTGTTGCTACTGCCTTCAGAAATGGGTGCCTACAGCCACTGCTCTCTGCCCAGTAAGGACCCAGATTGTTGTCCTGTTCTTTGCAAAAAAAAGGACCCAGCTGTTCTGAGTGGCCAAAGTCATAGGGCAGAATGAGATGCCTGGTTCTTAAGTGTGATCCTGGGTACTAAAATTCAAGGCTGAGTTCTCACAGAAATTACTACATGTCCCGCCATATAGTACCTCCTTGTAGGCTGTATAGGGTACTCTGGAACAAATGGTCCAAATCTTCTACGTGTTCCAAAAGCCAATAATTTTCAGTCTAATATATGTTGGTTAATTCTGTAATTTTTTTCAAAAGGGACACATATTTGTATTTCTGATTGTCTACCCCTATCTTTTTAAGGGTGACTTAGGGTTTCTTAACAAAGAACTTCAGAACCGAACTAGGGATCAGGGAAATCTGGAACATCACGAGACATATTACCGAGAAGAGGATCCATCAGAATCAGCATCCCTGGTTCTTCCTTTCAAGGTAAATAACATTTTTCTTGTTGGACAACAATGTGTCTTTGTATAACCTTACTTCTTTATACCCTAAAATGTCTCTTGCTCCTCTTACATTTTTTCTCCTTAAACCTATTCTATTTTAAATTGAACTGGGCCACAGGGCATTGTCAAAGACAATGCCTTGTCAAGGGACTCTCACATATTCCACTCCATGCTGATGTTTCTCTCTTCTCAATCCTCCCTCTGGAACAGTGTAAAATTCAGAGTTAGCAACGCACCACTCACTCGAGAAGCATAATGGTTATAAATGAGATGATAACACAGGAACATTTTTACTCATTTACTGAGCTTGTGAAAAAATACAATTCACCAAACAGTCATTTTTAAAAAATATCTTCTGTTGAACTGATGAGTTACAGAGTCTTGTCTCGGTTTTAATCACCCCAGGTGATGACTCTGAATTGCATTTCATTCACAAAATGAATGTTGGACTGCTGTCCCCACCCAGCAGCACTGGAGGCTGCGCATGTAACTGTTAGCTCAGCCCCCCATGATTGTTTCAACAGGAAATTGTCATTGTCCACTGCTGCCCAGGATGCACAAAGTGCTTGGCTGATGTTAAGAATGTTGAGTGCCCCAGAGAGGGTATGCGTGAGTGTTGGGGGCACGGTATGGTCTCGCCATGGCAACAGCAGAGAGCCCTATGGGTACATCCAGGCTATGTCTACACTGGCAGCTTCTTGCGCAAAAATTTGCTGTCTACACTGCACATGCGTTCTTGCGCAAGTAAATTTACAGTACAGCATTGTAAAACAGGGCTTTTCCAGAAGAGTTATTCCTCTCCCCATGAGGAATAAGCCCTCTTGCGCAAGAGCTCTTCCAGAAGAGGCCAGTATAGAAAGGCAACATGAATTTCTTGTGCAAGAATCCCCTATGGCTAAAATGGCCATCAGAGCTTTCTTGTGCTAGAGAACGTCCACACTGCCATGGATGCTCTTGCGCAAAAGCACATCTCTTGCGCAAAAGCACATCTCTTGCGCAAAAGCACATGCCAGTGTAGACGTGCTCTTGTGGAAGAGTTTTTGCGCAAGAACTCTTCCACAAAACAGTTCTTGTGCAAGAAGCTGCCTGTGTAGACATAGCCCCACAGTGCACTAGGAGGTGCAATTCCCAGCTCGAGAGGGCATATGTACTATAACTTTAACTGAGCTAGTGGACTGAAAACATCAGCATAGCCACGGCAATGTGGGCAGCAGAACAAGCCAGCCACACTCAGTACATTCCCATGCAATGTACTGAACCACACTCCTAACTGTTCCTCCCCTAGAATCAAAATATTTTTAATACACTAAAATTATCAAAACTAGTGCACACACATCTACCTGATTTGGGACAGGGAGTGTGTTGGGATCACCTCCAGTGTAGATATATCCTATACTTCACTCCTCCTGAAATCATTATACTGTACTTGCAGCAACTCAGTGCTTATGATGCTATAGAGGGGTATTTTAACAAACAACCAGGTGTCTACGCCACTGCCACCTATCGGGATGAGTATCAATTTTTTTTAATTATTAGGAATTTTTGTAGATCTTTTCAGTAAATTAGTTTAGTGAAGGTGAAGCCAGAAGGAAGGAGAGGTGAACCTGATCCTCTGTGCTCTCTTTCTTGAAGTGCAGGGGTGAACTTATGTGAAAAACAGCTAGTCTGGATATATTTACACCGGCCAGACTAATGACCTGAAACCACTAAACCACATTCTGTTGCATATGATTTGTAGACCCTGCTTTAGCCAAGACCACTTCCTATTTTTACATTCTTTGTAACCTTTGCTTTGCTCAGTGATTGATTCTGTTTGATCAGCTGAACTTTGGAAGGTATTAGCAAGGAGAGAAGCCATCTTTGGCATCCAGAGAGGAATAAAGGGGTAGCTGAGAATGTTTCCAAACTGAGAAAGATGGGTCCTTCATTCAGGGTGGTTGAAGACTGGGAAAGGGAGATTGGTAAGCACCTAGAAGAAAGATTGTTGCTTGTTAGGTTACGTCTTACCCTTGAGAAAATGTATTTTTACTTTTGTTTTTAATTCTTTCTGGCTTAATTCCTTCTGCTTTATATCATGTAACCTAGGTTAATACATTTGTTTAGCTTTTATAATAAACCAACTCAGTGCTGTGCTTGACATGAAGGGTGCATTTATGCCAGTTACATTAATAAGCTGCAATGTGATTCTGTCTCTTTAAAAGGAGCAAACAAAACTTATTATTACTCTGAGGGTTCCAGGAGAGGATTGGACATTTCAGAGAAGATGGTTTTGAGGAAATTTGGGACAGGGAGTGTGATGGAGTCATTTTGCCAGGTATATTCAGAGTGTGGCTGGGTGGTAACAAGCTGGCTGCTGGAATCGGAGAATCGCACCATCAGAGCATTTTGAAGCACTTTGGCTGTGTCTACACTGCACCCCTTTTCCAGAAAAGGGATGCAGATGAGACAAGTCGGAATTGCAAATGAAGCGGGGATTTAAATTTTCTCCGCTTCATTTGTATAAACATGACTGCCACTTTTTTCCGGCTTGGGGCTTTGACGGAAAAAAGCGCCAGTCTAGACGCGGCTCTTGCAGAAAATAAAGCCTTTTCCGAAAGATCCCTTATTCCTCTTAAAATCAGGAATAAGGGATCTTTCGAAAAGGCTTTATTTTCCGCAAGAGCCGCTTTGACTGGCGCTTTTTCCACAAAGCCCCGAGCCGAAAAAGCGCAGTTATGTTTATACAAATGAAGCGGGAAAATTTAAATCCCCGCTTCATTTGCAATTCCGACTTGTATCATCTGCATCCCTTTTCCGGAAAAGGGGTGCAGTGTAGACACAGCCTGAGTGTGAGTCAGCAATAAAAGCCAGATCTAATTCACAGAAAATGCTCTAACCTTTAGACAACACAACCTGCCCAATGACAACACTAATTAATGCTGGGTCTGGCCATAGTCTCTTAATACATTATTAATTGAACAACCCATATTATTAGGACTATGCCACTAGCATACCTATATCACTTAACAGTTGTAAAAAGATTTTATCTCTGCAATTCTCTTGCCTTATTCTTTTTAATGTTAGCATTTCTTTTTAAGTGCTCTTTTATGTCAACACATGGTGCTTTTGTACTACAGTTATCATTTTTGGCTACATGGTCACAAGCTCCAGCAATATTATACATATTCCTGTGATATGCTATGCATGGGCTCTTTGCTTATCTGTTTTCTTCTAATTGAAAATGGATGAAGCACTAATTGAAAATGTATTGGTCATGTATTTTAAAATAGAACTAACTAAATGAATGCTTTGCTTACTAAGGACATTTTGACCAAAATGTGAGTGATTAAAATTTCCCCTAAGATATAACAATATTTCAGGTAGATTAAACCCAGACCAAAATTAAATCAAATTATATTGCACATGTTCAGTTTTCTTTTTGGGAACGAAAGCCAACTGAAACATTTGATTATAAGTTTAACTCTAATGTGTCACCAATATTCTTATAGTTGACTACTACAATAAGATTTCCACAGATAAAATTAGAATATAGGAAGTAAAATCAGGCTTTAGGTCAGTGTTTCTTAAACTGTATTCTTAAACACACTGCCAGTTGGAGGTGTGCTGCGGAGAACAACAGAATTCAAAATGGCCACCCTTAAAGAGGCAGGCGACCCTTTTTATTTTATTTTTTTTTTTGGCTCAATAACTTTCCCCCTGACCCTTTTCCCCCCCTACCTTTTTCTTTTCTTTTTTTTTTTTTTTTTTGTGCTCAACAAAAAATCCCCGGTGTTCCTCATTAAAAAAATTATTGTTTGGTGTTCCTCGGTCTTAAAAAAGTTTAAGAAACACTGCTTTAGGTCCTGATTCTGCCACCCTTTCTCTGCAAATTTTTCCAAATGGTCTGGGCTAGGTTGAACATTGGACTGCACACCCGCAGAGTGCCATATAGGCAACAGAATTCTTTTCCCTGCCCTTCAGCTCTTCTGTAGCTTCCTCACACTCCATGTTGCTATATCATCATCATCATCAACAACAACCATGGGCTTAGCGCCTATTGGTTTCCGATGCCTCTCTCACTATTTCCTTCCATCTTTCCCTGTCCAGTGCAGAGTGGCTTAGTTTCTGTAGACGAGCTCTGCACCAATCTACTATATCATCTACCCATTCTCTGTGGGGTCTGCCTCTCCTATTCAGACCATCCATTATGCCAAATACAAAAGGTCTTAACTTTTCACTCATTGTTCATTCTGCAGATATGCCCGAATAGCTTGGTACTAATTAATTTCCCTGGAGCGAGAGGTTGGGGAGGGAAAGAATGAGTGGAGCGAGATGTTCTTCAGTTTGAGCTGGGTGGCAAAGTCAGCACCATGACAATGTTTCAGTAGAGCTACTTCTATGAGAAAAGATTACTCACATGACTATGGGTTGCAGGAGCTGTGGGTATGGAAAATATCTTCATAAACTTGGACAAGTCCAATAAACTTAACCAAGTTTTGAGGACTGCGATAGATTTTCCTGATTAAGGTTTAGTATAGACTGCAGGATAGTTTTGGATTTCTGTGAGATGTCTTCCATGAGTAAGTCCTTACCTGCGTTAGTAAAGGTGGAATAGGTTTGCCCTTTATGTGTGGCTTAAGCAATGGTATAGGGCACACAAAGCTAGCTTCGTTGAGATGAAATGGCTTCCATAGACCCAGGTCCATAATAGTTCGAATATAGCTCAGATTTTTATTTGAACTTCAGCTAGTGGATTTAGTAGTGTTACGTACCAAGAGCTAGATTTCATTTACAGATTTTAAAAACTGTTGGGTAAAAATCTTTATCAGGGTTATAAGTCAGATGGATTCCAGTCTGAGACAAATTGACTGAGGCCTACATAAGGGGTAATGCATAGCTGTGCAGTCAATAGGAGAGTTCTGGGAAGGAATTATGCCCAGAAGTATTTTCTTCCTTGCTCCAATTGTGTGTGTGTGTCATTACTTTATTCCTTTTCAGGTTCTGTTTTCTCCCCCATGTTTATCCAGCCAACTACTCTGGCTGATAAGAAAGGACGGCAGAGTTAGAATTCCTTGGAGGCCCTGCCCATACCTATAGGCCTCTCATCCACTAGCTTGCAGTGAATGCTGTTGGATAAATAGTCTCTGCTTTACCCCTGCCCTATCCTCGGTCAGAACCCCAACCTGAACAGGGAAAGTCATGTGGGGTTTTGAAGTGTTACGGACAATCTCATTGCCCAATTAGTAGTAGTATTAGCATAGCACTTGGGAGACCTCGTCATGATCAGGACTCTCCTATGTAATTAAAATTGCATTAAGCTTATATTTTGTCAAGACACACGGTAAAGTAGTGAACCAAATAATCATAGCTAAACTCTACTGTTGCCACATCCAGACTCACGGTGCAATATAGCAGTACACATTTCCATCTAACAGCAAGACAGAGGCTCACCCATAATAGAAGTATGTAATAAAATATTAATTTAGATTGACACATTGGGCACTTTCAGAAGATGAAGACTTATGTTCAGATCTGAGCTGGTAGCTTTTGGATAGAGAATGCATGGTGGCATATTGTATTGAACTCTCACATGTATCAGAGACACATATTAAAACATAAAGACCTAGGACATGCTGCACAATGCTGAAGTGAACGTGCTGTGAAAATAGAAAGCAATAGTCCATTATAAGAAACTGAAATGCTATTTTTCAATATACTTGTGTCATATCATATAATATTTAACCAGAAACTCAAAAGTGAGTGATGCTTTAATGCAGACCCATAAATCAGGTTTTTTTTGCACCACATAGGTATGCTGCTCTGTAAAAAACATGACTCAAACCTCACAGCAGATAATAACACATTATAATATAAAAGAAATCAGATTTGCCTTTTGTTCCTCATAGTGACATTTTGCAAAAGTTCAAACTTTCACATCTGATATGAAGGACAGCATAAAAATCTGTAATTGCATCTTACATGTCTTAATGACACAAACTGCAAAAAATGACAATGCAGACTGTCGTTGTCTTGTGCAAAGGTGATATTTTAACATGGGAAATAAGACTCTCACACCCAATAAAGTCCTATTCTAAAATTAAAGTGACAGATCCTTGTGTGTGGTAATGATTTTGCATCAGATATGAGGAGTTCTGGAAACTGTTCCATTGTTAAATGTGATTTTGCATCCTTCTCAAAGTTTGAAAGGTCCTTAGCAGCTTAACACATGCTGGAGTCCATGGAAGTGCAGTGGGAGAGTAAGGATCAAAGTATAATACTTTTGACTATTTTTGTAGCAGGACAGTAAGAAGAGACTTCTAGCATTGAGCCTGAAGGTAAAATCCTCTTTTAGAGTGAGCCAATATGCCAGATAGAAAGGGTGTTTCTAATTGGATATTCTAAAAATATTCTCATATTAATACAAATATATTATTATAGAAGTAATTTTTGCTTGTTATTATTTTTTATTTTGACTTTATTTGGTAAGATCCTAGCTTGTACATATGGGCCAAATCCTCTCTCACATATCCATAACTCCCATTGGAGCCCTGCATGAATGAAGATAGCAAGCAGTCAGATAACAACAGTATATCACACTGTTTCAGAAGTATTTCTGCCTTTAAATGTCTTCTTTGTGTGAGGAAGATACTGCTATGAATTCTGCCAGAAAAAATATACAGGAAAATAGACAAAAATATAATGAAAAACCATTCCGGAACTATCTGAAAGCTAAATTTTATATTTGTAAAAGCAAAAATAATTAGCTAGACCTCTTGTTTTACAGATTTTAGGATAAGTTTCTCTAGACACTAGCTAGGGTATGTCTACACAGCAGCATTATTTTGGAATAATTGACATTATTCATAAACTGAAATTATGTAGCTTAAATTACTTTTAAGACATACCCTACTAAGGGAAATTCAGACTAAAAGTATTTGTGGGGACATAATCCCTCTCTAACATGGAGTTAAAACTGTATAACTCTGAGTAGCATTGGTAATAACTAAGTCTCAAGCATGTCTCCATTTGTTAAAGCTAGTAATTAAAATATTTTTACAGGCTGAAACTCAGATACAACCCTGTAAATAAATGTTTTTAGGTATAGATTTTCTTCAAGCCAGAGATATTGTCAGTTTATTGTCAGTAAAGAAATAATGGATGAAACAATATGGAGACAAACAAGGAATCCAAGCAAAATCTTTGTGAACCACTTCCCCCCCCCACCTTCCAAATGAGGAAAGCAGGAATTTCACAAAAGTCATTAGGGAACACTTCTTAACAAGAAGAAAATGGTTGCAAGGCATGGTAAGGAAGCTCCTACATTAGAGATTTTCAATGCTAAGCCTGATGCTGAACTAGTCAGGTGGGTTCAGGGATAATAGACCTGATCCTATGCATGGCTAAATGCCTCCTACAAGACACTGACACCCTCCATTCCCATTGAAATTCTCCATCAAAATAAGTCCCCAATAAGGAACGAACCTTTGACAAGCCAACAGAAGACTAAAGATTTGCATCATGAAAACACATTACAACAGATGGGTGGGTACATAATGTACAACATGATTGGTGATGACAATTTCATGGGTTCATGCATAGTGAATGTCTTTTTTTACACTTTCAGATGTTTGACTCACAAAATGACATTGTTTACATTGATTTTTATGGGTCTAGGATGCCAACAGCTTCCATGGATATAGTTACCATGACTACCTGGGCATTTTTAGGAAGAATTTGCTACAGTCCTGGAGCCTTTAAATCCCACCCCTCCTACAGAAGTTTTCCTGTCCTTTGATATTAATTCCACTAAATACCTCTGTGCTCCTGTGGAAAAGACATGCCCTACCTGTGGCTCAGAGGAGATTTAGGTAACCAGGCAAAAATGTGCATTTGACTCAGAATGGCAGTGGGCTAGCTAAAATGATGGACAAAGGATAAAGTTTTGCCAATATTTTGGCAAAATGCATGTGACCAGAGGCTTAGCACAATCTTAAGTGTCCAATGTTGCAAGATAACTTCACTGGGAACTGAAGGGGCTTGGCACTCCTTAGGTAGAGGTCAGTACCTCATTCAAACCTAGGACCTCATAGAGGGATGGTCTGAAACCCCTGTTTATGTCAACAGGACTCTTTAGTGAGCTGCTGAGCAATTCATACTTGCTTCTGAAGAGATATAGCTCCCATTAATGTCCATGGGAACTGAGGGTGCTCAGTACCTGACAGGATAAGTCCCTAATTTACCAGGGCAGGCATTATGAATCATTCCCTTCTACTATTCCTAAGGCTAATAAAACATTTATTTTATGCACCATTCTGAGAAATGCAGGTCTTTTTTCTTAATTTGTAGGTAATTTGACATAACCTCTCATGGCTTTTGGTCTGCCTGGCGCCACAATAAGAAATTTAAGTTGGTTACTGCAAATGTAAACATTTGCCTTAACTGGCTTTATTCAGCATTATCCCAGTCTTCTAAATGCTCTCAAAATAAAGGCTTTGCTAGCCCAAGTATTAATATTTTATATACTTCATGCAGAAAGCTTCATTTAGTTCAGTAATATCAATAGCTAGGTATTGAAGCAGAAGGTAGAAGCAGCATGCACACCCATGGAGAATGCTTCTGCAAACAGTGCCACATTTTTTAAAAAAATACATCTGTTTTGCTCAATTGACACTCCATGATACTGCAATTATGAGCCATATGTGAGCATGGTAATTTGGGAAGATAAATTAACATTTTAAAATCAAGACTTGGTGATATTTAGAGCACTGTGCACCAGATTAGGCTTCTTGTTTTCCATCGAGATAAAAGGGGCTTCCCCCTCTTTTTGTGCCCTGTGGTGTCATAGGAGACATGAGACACATTAGACAATTGAAGTGGTTCTTTGATCAGTTACAGAGGTGTATAAAGCTGCTGGCTCTATTAACTCGATGCCTAAGTCTCGGCATGTCCATCTTTTCTTTTTTTCCAGTCTTTTCACTAGAGTTCCCATTAATGCCTAGAACATTCCCAGAATACTTGGTGTTGATCTGGTGTAGCATTCAGAAATTGTGCTACAGAAAAATAGAGAAATGCCATACAACCACTTTTGAGGCCTCACACTTTACTCAGCCAGTAAATACACAATGCTTAATGTATTTAACTGGAACCTGAAATGATTGTTTTTTAAACATTTGAGAGCATTTCATTAAGTAGTTAACTACAGTTAAATGAAATTATTATTAAATTGCTGAATGGAAACTCTAGTGAAATAATACAATTATTATTTTTAAAGTTGATTGGCCTAAAAAATGAAATTGGAAGAAAAAAGGAAACGAAGAAAATATTTTAATGCTAGATGGGGATTTGAAAAGCCTTCATGAATCATTTAAAAACCCTTTTGTATGGAGAACAAGCAACTGCTAACAACATTCTCATGGTGGTTTGAACCTGGGACTGAGTGGAATGATCAGATTTTTTAAAAAGGTTTCTTTCATTAGAGTCAAGTTTTTAAGACTTTTAAAGCTGAAGCTAATAAAAAAGTCCCCTTGCAAAAAAGGCAGCTCTGAGTATTCACTATTTTACCTAAACTAAATAGTTCTAAAAATGCAATTGGATTTAGAACATTTCATTTGAGCATAGCTAAATACATGCATTGATATCAGATATGATAATGTCTGAAGTCTGAACCATACAGGGGTCCAGCCATACAAAAGAGCCCTATTCAAGAACAGAAGAATGATCCCTACCAGTATGGCCTACGATCTATGTAGCTGAATATCCTGTCTTCTGACAGTGGCCAGTGCCACATGCTTAATAAGGGGTAAACAGGGCAATTAATTAATGAGACATTCCTTAGTCATTCAGTCCCAGCTTCTGGTAGTGAGAGATTTAGGGGCACTTACGGCCTGTGTTGCATCCATAAGCATCTTTACTGATAGCCAATGATGGACTCTTCTGTAGAATTACCCAACCCCTTTTTGATCCCAGTTAAACTTTTGGATTTCATAACATCCTTTGGGAAGGAGTTCTACTTATTGACTCTACCTTGTCTGAAGAAATATTTCCAGATCTTATGGTTTTTATGTGGTTGTGTGAATGGATAAAAAACATTTCCTTATTCACTTTCTCCATGCCATTAGTCATCTCTTTTTGAAGATGACCAGTCCCAGTCTTTTTAATCTCTCCCCATATGGAAGCTGTTCCACATACCTAATAATGTTTGTTGCCCTTTTTATATATTTTCCAATTCTAGTGCATCTTTTCTGAAATGTGGCAACTAGAACTGCACCCACTCCTCAAGGTGTGGGACAACCATGAATTTATATAGAGACTTTATGATATAGTCTGTTTGATTATTTATCCTTTTTCTTAATTGTATAACAATGTTAGGTTTTTGTCTTTGTTTTTGTTTTTATTGTTGCAATACACTGGGTGAATGTTTTCTAAGAACTATCCATGATTATCCTAAGGTCTCCTTCCTGAATGGCAATAGCTAACTTAGACCCTGTATTTAGCCCAATTTGCTTCATGATTAAGAATTTCAGGGTGAAGTCTCTGAACTAGGAATGTAATATTTACAATACTAGAGATATGTGAAATCTTCCAGTGAACTAGGATGTAAAAACAGCATGTGAATGAGATAAAAACCAGCAACTGCTTAGTACCTTTAAAATTAATGCTATTGATCTTTAATCATATGCATGGAAAACATTTCCCAGTGCATCTCTATGCAAATACATAAATTCCCTGTAATGTATAAGGGTTGAAATTTTCAAAGCAGTGCTGGAGATTTAGCCACCATCTTCTATTATTGTCAATGGAAGACAAATCTCCATCACTGCTTTTTGGAAACCTAGACCAAGATATGTGTGCGCTCATATTCAGAAATATACGGTGGAAAGAAATAGGCATGCAGTTCTATTAACAATACTGTGAGCTCTCCCTCACCCTCTGAAATGTTCTATATTATATATAGCATTATGCTGCTTGTTGTGACATGATTATTTAAGCTCTATCCTGCAATCTGATCTGTGTGGGTGGACCATATGCTTCCATCAAAATCAACAGAGTTGCTGCAAGGGCACCTGGGTCTGCCTGTCTGGGTCAGATTACAGAATTGGGGCCATAGATAGAATCCCTTGCTGATTTCTGAAATGCTTTAATGATGCAATTTGGAGATGTTCTCTTTGGAAAATAAGCCTACACTTTGGAATTCTAAAAGCAAAAAAGCAGACAATAGATGTTCTGATCATAGACAGTGAGAAAAAAAAAGTATTGTAATATTGCGTCAAACTACTGAGCAACTTAAGACATCGCCATAGATATTTTTAGTATAAGCTACATTTTAATTTAAGGCTTTTTATTGTACACACACACACACACACACACACACACACACACACACACATAACAAGTATATATTATAGAGCAAATAGGTAGACCATTTAAATGATCAAAATAAATGGGGAGGAGAAAGCCATAATTACAGAAAAGTAGGTAAATATATACCTACAATTCATCAAGCAATGGTCTATTAAGCTGTCATTATTCATTTTCACTGTAACTGATTGGAGATGTTCTGAAAGACCCTCAAATGATTCTTGCACTTCTGTATGTGTTACTGGGTGCAGCAGGCGAAGGTTTACCTGTTCACATTGCCTTATAGACAATCAAAAACATTTAAAATCAATGGTCAGATGTCTCCATGCTTATTTATACCAGTCTGCCATTACACTGAGGTAAAAAAATTGGTAGAATCATCCCACATAGGTACGTCGACCATCCCTCCCAGATTTTCTGGGACAGTCATGACTTCAAATATTCTGTCCTGTTCACATAAACCATCAAAATGTCCCAGAAATTCTAATATTTCGGTGGGAGGGGGAGACAAAGCCCCGAGGCTCCCTGCCAGATCCAGCTCGAGGGGAAGAAGCGCATCTAGAAGTAGCTGCCTGTACTGCTGCTCCTCCTCCCCCGGCTGGGGGAACAGCAGCACAAGGGCGCACTTCCTGGAGGCTTTTCCTGCTGCTCCAAAATGTGACCAATGGAAGCAACAGGAGGTGGTGCCTGGGGCTCAGTGTTGGGAGCCACGCAAAAGCACATAAGTGGGCCCCCCTTCCCTTCATGCCCAGACCCTGGACCCCCAGCCCTATCACTCACCACCCAGACGAGACCCCGCACCCGCAGCCCTCTCACTCACCACCCTGCCCAGACCCCGCATCCCCACCCCTCTCACTCACCGTCCTGCTGAGACCCCGCATCCCCAGCCCTCTCACTCACCACCTTGCTGAGACCCCGCACCTCCAGCCCTCTCACTCACCACCTTTCCCAGACCCCGCACCTCCAGCCTTCTCACTCACCACCTTTCCCAGACCCCGCACCTCCAGCCCTCTCACTCACCACCTTTCCCAGACCCCGCACCTCCAGCCTTCTCACTCACCACCTTTCCCAGACCCCGCACCTCCAGCCCTCTCACTCACCACCTTTCCCAGACCCCGCACCTCCACCCTTCTCACTCACCACCTTGCCCAGACCCCGCACCTCCAGCCCTCTCACTCACCACCTTTCCCAGACCCTGCACCTCCAGCCTTCTCACTCACCACCTTGCCCAGACCCTGCACCTCCAGCCTTCTCACTCACCACCTTTCCCAGACCCCGCAACTCCAGCCTTCTCACTCACCACCTTTCCCAGACCCCGCACCTCCAGCCCTCTCACTCACCACCTTGCTCAGACCCCGCACCCCCAGCCCTCTCACTCACCACCTTGCCGAGACCTCGCACCCTCATCTTTCTCACTCACCACCGTGCTGAGACACTGCACCCGCAGCTCTTTCACTCACTGCCCTGCCGAGACCCCGCACCTCCAGCCTGCTCACAAATCAGAAAAAAATCCTGTATCAGATCATATATCCTGATTTTTGGTTCAGAAAATATGGTCACGATATGCATTGGGGGAGTCCTCAGCTCCTATAGAGTTTGTGAAGTAGCCTCCATTATTGCCATCTTCTCAGCCCTAACTGTAGGGGACATGTCGGGGGTGTGACCAGAGCACCACTTACACTCTGGGGGTATGTCTACACTAGCCTCCTAGTTCGAACTAGGGAGGCTAATGTAGGCATTCGAAGTTACAAATGAAGCCCAGGATTTAAATATCCCGGCTTCATTTGTAACTTCGAATGCCTACATTAGCCTCCCTAGTTCGAACTAGGGGGCTAGTGTAGACATACCCTGGCAGTCTGCAGCTGATGTACCAGCCACAGTTGCCACAGCTAGTCAGCATCGTTTAGAGCAGCATAGAGGCTGCAGTAAACTGTACTCTGAACCAGACTGGCAAAATTTGGGACTCAGGATCAGGGGGCCAGAAGCCTGCTCCTCAGATGGAGAATTTGGGCCTAATAGTTCAGACTAAGCTTTCCTTAATTGCTGTTGCCTTGTCAATGGTGTGTTTTCAAATAAACATGCGGGAAAACTACACCCATCATTGTGCAGCAGTGCAAAGTGGCCATAGGACTCAAAAAGCCTCCCGTGTCTACACTTTCACACAGGGGTCAGTCAGTCGCATCAGACCCTGTGTGCTAGGGCTTCTCATTCCAATGTGTCTTGACAGTGTGACATTGAAATGTAAGCATCTCAAAGAAGATGCAGAGGGTCATGCCAGTTGAGCAGGCCATCAGTGTGTGCACAATTGGTGTGGAGTACAAAGCTAAGGATATTGCTTCCCCTCTTCTCATGTGTGTTTGACTTGGGTGAAGCCCTTCTGTGTCACCCCTATACAAGAGACTGCTTTGAACCATTAATAAACGGTTTGTTACTATCCCTTTAAAACAACTGCCACGTAGAGGCTGATTAGCCAAATGACTATCTAGCTAAAGGTTTGCCTTTGCCTATTGAGCTAAAGAACATCAGAATACAGTAAATTGGTCGTTAGCAAATTTACTGAAGGTTGCACTGTTGCACATTCCAACAAACATGCCTCCACTAACCAGTATGCAAGCATCCAACCAAGGAGAAATATAAAGCAGTTTCTCTCTTTCAGATTCCCTCAGCCAACAGGAACTGCTTGGCCAGGTGGTTATTCTCAGTGGAATAGTACATGTTTCTTTCTGTGACCACCGAGCCAAATGTACCGTTCGCTGCAGCAATACGCTAATTGTTGTTTTACCTGCAGCATACATAGGTTAACCCCACAAGGGCCAAGTGGGGAATCAGCTGCCAATTGGGCATTTGATTTTGAATGTCCTTTAGCCAAATGGCTATTCTTGCAGCAATATACACAGAATATCAACTTTTTTGTTATTCCACTGTGACCAGCCAGCTGGCAGGCCTTTGCACACTAAAATTTCAATGGACTGCTGGCAACTCTTCCTCATTTATCCCTCAAAGGATTAAATGATGTATTCTGGTGTGGGCACAATGTCTTACAATATCTTTTTCATACTTTAGTTCTTGCAAAATGAACAAGAATTTCAGGGTTATTTACAAATGCTTAAATACAGTACCACCTCTCGGTAAAGCCACTTCATTCCCATTTATATCGCAAAAGAGTACAGCTAATAAAGTATGTTTACATCTCTGCCTGGAGTTTTGAAATACAGGAACAATTCTGTTATCTAATATAACCAAAGTTAAATATGTAATTAAAAACCCCAACATTTGCACCCAGTTCTCAAACTGTGAGCCCAACCCAGCAGACTTCATTCTCCGGAGCATTCTCACCGAAGGGGGATGATTTAATTTAAATTATCACCAATTAATTTTTCAAGTCATTTGGTTTTCAATTCAACAGAAGAGTACATGGGCAAAGGAGACATGATCCCATGGAACCTATATAGTATGTCTACCCACCTATTTAATCAGTCATTAAACAATCTGCATTTTAGGCATTGAAGACCTATAGTTTACCAAGGGCACGATTCAGGGAATCAGATGCATTTGAAGCATCTCTAGAGTGCTTTAATTATATTAATAAAGAGTTTCGGGTCAAGTTAATGCTTCAGTTAGAACAAAGCCTTTGAACACAAAGGAAAGAAATATATGTTTATAAACAATGGATAGACAAGCTCCCTGAGCTGTACACACAGTTCTTTCATAATCAAAGATGAGGTTTTCCATTGCCTGTGTGTTTTCACTATACATGTGAACACTGACCTACACTTTAAAAGTACAGCGTGTCATCATATGAACTGTGTGTATCATAGATGACTTTTTCATCTCAGAGGGCATGTCTACACTAGCTCGTTAGTTCGAGCTAGGTAGGCAAATGAGGGCAAGCGGAGTTGCAAATGAAGCCCGGGATTTAAATATCCCGGGCTTCATTTGCATGTTTAGGCGCCGCCATTTTAAATCTTAGTCAAACTCCGTGCCCGCGTTACACCGGCACGAGTAGGTAGTTCGAATTAGAGATCCTAATTCGAACTACCGGTACTCCTCGTGGAATGATGAGTAACGGTAGGTTCGACCAGGATCTTTAATTCGAACTACCTACCCGCGTGCAGTGCAGCCACGGGCACGGAGTTCAGACTAAGGGGGATTTAAAAATGGCGGCGCTCGGGAACATGCAAATGAAGCCCGGGATATTTAAATCCCAGGCTTCATTTGCAACTCTGCTTGCCCTCATTTGCCTACCTAGCTCGAACTAACGAGCTAGTGTAGACATACCCTGAGATAAAACCTATTTTAGGCAAATAGGTCCTATGGAAAGATTGAGAGATCATATAAAATCCTTGTCTCATTTCTCTTCTAGATAGGTTTCCCACACAGGTTAATTAATATTTAATTTTTTTAAAAGTTCCTTTCATGCTTCTTCTGTTCTTGATTATTTAGTACAGTACTAAGGAACATGGGCTTTTTTTTTTGTCAAATAAAGGGCTGTTAATAAATAAAATAAACATTAGTGTATTTTTCCCTGTGGGGCATGTATGTTGCTTACTTGGGTGAAAGGTATTAATCAACAAGAACAACATTTGAAATGATCCAATCTGCTTCCCACCTGCATGCAAGACAGAGGTTTGTTCAGCCACATTATATATATAGTAGCCCAATGTCTGTGACTCTGTAACACTGAAACGCTGGCTGTTCCCTCTGGGCGGCGCTGTTGCCTCCCACCATGGTGCTCAGCTGACTTCTGCGCCGCTCAGCCGGGCCGCCGTGCGGGAGAAAGCGGCACAAGCCGCACAAGCGGTGCAAGCGACTCTGCAGGAGGCATGAGGGATCTGTCAAAAAAGGCTTTATTTCTCGACAGAGCCCCCTCTAGACTGCCGCTTTTTGTTGACAAAGTGCTGAGTCGGCAAAATGCGGCGGCCATTTTTATGCAAATTAGGCATGGGATATTTAAATCCCTGCCTCATTTGCAATGTCGACCTGCCTAATCTGCATCCCTCTGCCGACAGAGGATGCAATCTAGACATACCCTTAGAGCCTAGCCATCCAAGCACAATAACAGTTTCATTAGTGCCTGGCTTAGCAATGGCCCAACAAACTGCTTGTCTTTATCAACCCATACAGAAGCATCCCTACTGATTTCAATAGGAGTTTCTGTTATGGTCTGTCTCCACTCCTGACTTCCAGCATGCTGTGAAATGACGACAGAGGGTGCTAGTAGCCATTATTATTGTAGTTCATACAATGGTACCCTCTAGAAGCTCATTTCAGAGTTCCAGAAGTTGAAAAATTGAAAGTGGAGATTACTTCAACATAACTAATTGAATAAACTTAAAAGACAAAAACTGGTCTGGTAGCACTTTATAGACTAACAGAACATGTAGATGGTCTCATGAGCTTTTTATCCTGTACAGACTAACTCGGCTATCCCCTGGGGATAACTAATTGGGTCAGCAAACAAAGAGAGTGGAGCCATCTTAATATAACAAGATACTATAGAAGGGACTCTTATAGGACCAAGAAATGGTTGCATACTCAGAGAAAGCCATTGCGTAGTAATTAATTGGTTCTATTAGTCACTTTGTTTGATTGTTATGTTTTGTTTGCCTTTTCAATACAGGGAAGATACAACACTAACTGCTGGTGTTAGTAGATACCAGTCCCTACCATGCAATATACAGCTGGTCCCCGAGTTGCGAACGGTCGACTTACAACCATTCGCAGTTACGACCGAAGCTGTCGTAAATGGCGGATCCCGAGTTACGAACGCGATCCGTGCTTACGAACAGCGCGGTCCGTGTATCTCTATGGGGTCCGACTTACGAACAAACCGAGTTACGACCAATTGCGTGGTCCGTAACCGGTTCGTAAGTCGGGAAGAGGCTGTACATATTTGCTTTCAGAACCTTACAAAGGTAATATTACTGGGCTAAGAAATAAAGTTTCCATTTCTTGCTAGCACTCCTGTGAGCTTTATTACTGCATCAATACCAAGACTGGAACATGTGCATGTACTAAACTGTGGCTTTTCAACTTGGGGTTCATGGCCTAGTGTCCATCCACCCTTGCTATACTACTAAACAGCAGTGGGATCCTGACTAGATGAGAAGAAAATCCTGGGACCTTTCCATCATGGAGAAGGAGATCTTGATATAGTGGAAAAGGTTGGAAACAATAGTGCCAGATAGTAAAGTACTGCTAAAGAAAACAATTTTCTAAAATAAAGCCCTGCTGTCATTCATTGGCAAATATACAATGCCACTGAAATCTGAGCAGGAGAGCCCAAAAATGGCAAATAGCACTCATCTGGATTTTATATTCCATCAGTGGTCCAGGACAGAGTCATAAGATCACTTACATGAACATAGAAAGTGATGTGCACAGCATTATGTTCATCAAATAGTCTGCTCAAGAATAGCAGAGAAAAGACATTAGTTGTGAATTTCAGAGAATCAGTGACTCTGCGGGAAGGATATCTACGCTCTAAACCAGGGCTACTCAACACGCAGCCTATGGGCCATATGTGGCCCATGACCCATTTGTTTGTGGCCCAGGGTGCAGTTTGAGTTTATGCAAAACTCAACACGCAGCCTGCGGGTGGGATCCTTTGAACATGGCCTCCATTGGGAACATGCTCCACAATGGCGAGGCATCTCCCAGGCGCGGTGAGCATTGAAAGATGCAAGCGGATGGGCTGGCTAGAACAGATGGGTACAGGGTGTCGACATTTCTAGCCCCCAGGGAGGAGGTGCCAGGAGCGCTGGGGCATTGTATGAAAGAAGCTATTTGCATATATATTTGCATGTATATGCAACCACACTTAAATTGCAGCCCTCAGCATGTGCTGTGAGTATCATTGTGGCCCCCGGGGCTTCCAAAGTTAAGTAGCCCTGCTCTAAACAGTGCACAAGAACAAGAGTTTGGGACAAAACACAAAGAATGCCACAATTAGCTGAAACTGCTGGCAACATTTTAGGTGCAGTGCATATTATAGGCCAGCTGCAATTTGACAAGCACACCTGCTCTAGCACTCTTGTGAAAAGGGACATCAGAGTTTTGTTTTATTGGTTTACCTACACAGAGACAAGACTTTCTTTTATTTCTCATAAAAAAAAATATGGCACATCCATCAGGACAGTGCTCCCTAATGCTACTGAGATGCTGTTTCTGTACTGCCCTTTGATATCCATCACTCCCTGTGGTGCACAGGAAGCTGTTTCCCCAGGCCACCTGCATAACAGTAGGAAAAAATACCCTCCCCCCCCCAAGTGCTCAGGGAATTCTGGGCCAGTACGTTTTTACCAATGTGTCATAACTTAGTGTGTTGTGATCTTCATGGTGTGTTCAAACCTGCAGTTTAGCAATGTGAATGCTGCACTTTGCAGCACATACTACAGGGTGCGTACACTAGTCGTCTCTTTTCAAAAGAGAAGTCATGCACATGTCCGTATGTTCCCTTCCAATCTGCCTCACAGCCTGAGTTGTCCTCCTTTCCCCCAGGCTGCTGTCACACCTGTGTAAAGTGGGATTTAGCTCAGGAGCACCAGCGGCACTTCCTCTACTACTCAGGCTTCATATAGAACTTTTATAAAATAATGCCTGCCTATGACTATCCTTAGATTATGACAGAACATGAGCTTTATTCTTGATCTCATGAGATCTTGCAACCTATGTCACAGAGCCTTTTTCTTGGCTACCTTGAATCCTGTTGAGTCATTTATTGTTGTGCTAAGTGAGTGTTGACATTTTAGGCTTCCTGAATAGACTTTCACATTGATTGCAATAGGACTGTTCATGGTGCATAAGACTGAGCAGATGCATAAATCTTTTCAGGATTGGGGTATTACCATGGCAGCACTTTACACCTCCTATACCAATTTTCAGACGTGAGCCAGCAAATAGTAAATTTGACTTCAATGGAAGCAGAGATAATCCAAGCTTGAGCGCTTTTGAAAATGACACCTTGAATCACTAGGGAAATCGAACCTCAGTGGTGTCAAATGCTGTACTGTGAATTTCAAAGCTGATGTTCTTTTCTTCATTTGTGTTTTTAAAATTCCAAGAAAGAAGGAAAGAATCAGGGGAAAATAGAACACAATAGTCAGTTGCATATTTCTATATTTTTTCTACCATAGTATCACTTTTTTTTCTTTATGAGTTCAGAACTAAATATAATATTCTAGCAAGTTAATAAGTTTACTTTATTACTAGTTCAAATGTAATGGGAAGCCAGTATATTTAATGCTAGTTATTAACCTGCAGTAAACCTAAGCTGTACTTAATTAATTAGGTAAACCATATTGTTTGCTCTAAATGTTTCATCTCTTTAATATGATAGCAATAAAAAACACTGTAGGGTGTACTGCACTTAACAAAACGCATTAAAGTATATAGTATTCTATAAATTCTAAGTTGTTGATATACTCCCTTCACCTTGGCTGCCCTCCTTCAAGATTTCATCACTTTAAAATATGCAGTTTTCTCTACACAGTGATTACACCCTTTCTCTAATTAATTAATTATCAACGTAATCTATTCTAATGACAACTAATATTTACAAAAGTGGTATAATTCAAATTGTGTCTTTTATGTTTCCATTCAACCAATGTCTATATTAAATAAAAGTAATGTACAATCAATAGTACCAGAGACTCGATCCACATTTCATATTCTTTTTACTTCACATTTGCTTTTAAAAGAGAACAAAACACTCCTAATCCTCCTCAAGTGGTTCTTACTCTTCATGGAGTTTCTCCCCTCCCCTCCCCCCCGCCCCAATTACTAATAGTCTCATTGCACTATGTCTAAATCGAGCTATTGAATGAAGCTAGAGAGCATTCCACTGTACATGAAATGAAGGAAGATCATGCTGGGACAGTCACCTTCAACATCGTGCATTCAGTCTAAATTTACAGTAATAGACTCGTACTCCAAGAAAGCTTGCTGTGTTTGTTTGCAAACTAGTATGCAGTACTTACAAGTCTGTGGTTTTATTGACATATTCCTTTCCTTTCCTGTGGATTTTAATTGAAACCCCCACTGCTCTGCCTAGCTCCTGTAAGTCAGAGAACAGAAGTTTTGTGTTTACTTTAGCATTTAGGCAAGATGAACATATACAGTAGAGTTCTGCTGGTTGATTATGAAATACATAGTTTAGTTTATTTCTGGTTAAGTAAGATTTACTTTGAATGTGTGTGCAGAATTAACTCTGTGTTTGTTAGAGTGAACAATACCAAACAAACAAAAAATATCACCACCACCAAAACTTCATGTGGAGAGTTTCGTATGATTCAAATGTAATCTCATTGGACTGTATTCTAGAAATAGTCTCATGCATAGGGGCCTGATCCTGTTTTCCATTTATTTTACTACCATTGTAAATAATGCATTGAGTCCATAAATCTATCCACAGTAGCACTATGTCTAATAGTAATTATTTGCCAAGTTAGGAACTATGCTCAGTACCCATACTGATTTCTTAGTACAATAAAGGATTGTAGGGCTTGGTCCAAAACATAAATGGAGATTCCATTAAATTTCAGCAAGTCCCCTCGAAAGCATAGGAAGTAATAAACTTTGTGGTTATTTGGTATTATGATAAGGATTTCTACGTGCCATATACAGTAAAACTCCAATTGTCCGGCATCCAGTGGTCCGGCACTCCTGATAGTCCGGCACCAACTGGAACCCGGAAGTGCTCCAGCCAGCCGGACAATTGGAGCTGCTCTGCCCCCGGCTTCCCCAAGTCCGCCGCTGGTCAGTTTCAGCAGCGGTGGACTTGGGGAAGCCCTGGGGCAGAGCACCCCAGCTGCTCTGCCCTTGGCTTTCCCAAGTCAGCCGCTGCTGAAACTGACCAGCGGCGGACTTGGGGAAGCCGGGGACAGAGCATCTGAGGTGCTGCCGGGTTGGTCCCTGCAGCGCCGCTCTCTCCCACACTGCACAGTTCCTCGCCGACCCCCCCACCCCATCCCACCCCAGACCCCTCATAGCCCCCCTTCAGGTACTCCGGCATATCTGATAATCCGGCACCCCCTGGGTCCTAAAGGAAGTTTAGATTATCAGAAGTTTACTGTAGTTCTATGGCATAGTGTACAAAAGTGGTAATTAAATCTGCTCTATGTTAGGGAGTAACTATATTCAAAACCCTGCCATGCTAGGAGTTCTCACTGACATTAACATGGCCTCTCTCTGATAGCATTGTCACAGCTGTTTTTCTTGCAACCTGCTCCTGCCCCTGAGCCTTAGCTTGATTGGGGGAATATAAATTGTATTGCAAAATATTTACAAACCTATCCAATGTGAAGAAATATTTAATTGTGACATTGAAATAGGGTTCTGTGCAGATCAAATTGTAGGACTGCTGCCGCAGCCATAGAATCAGGAATAGACCATTCCACCACAAGTAATAATGCTCTAGTCTAGGTATGGTGTTTTTACCACTATGCCTTTTTGATTTGCTCCAAGCAGGGTTTGAGGTCACAACGCTCAAAAGAAGAAGAAGAAGAAAAAAGCCAGTGCCATGTCTACACTAAAATTCCTACTAATGCCACTGGGAACTGCTCAATATAAGAACTAAAGGGGTCACCAAATGTAATTAATAGATAGCAGGTTTAAAGCAAACAAAAGGAAGATTTACTTCATACAGCACACAATCAACCTGTGGAACTCCTTGCCAGAGAACGTTGTGAAGACCTGGACTTTAACAGGGTTCAAAAAAGAGCTAGATAAATTCACGGAGGTTAGGTCCATCAATACTTATTAGCCAGGATGGGTAGGAATGGTGTCCCTAGCCTCTGTTTTTCAGAAGCTGGAAATGAATGACAGGGGAGGGATCACTTGATGATTCCCTGTTCTGTTCACTCCTTTGGGGGAATCTTGCATTGGCCACTGTCAGCAGACAGGATACTGGGTTAGATGGACTTTTGGTCTGACCCAGTATGGCCGTTCTTATGTTATGTTCTTATGAGTTCACAGCCAAGGTTACTTTGTTGTGTGTTATATTTCTAGACTAGGCATGGTTTCAACATTGGAGTTTTATTAAACTTATTTTCCTACTAAACTCTCCTGGGATCACTTGCTGCTGTCCCACCGTGCCCCATTTAATCTCTTCTGCAGTGTTCCAAACACTTCAGGGAACAGGGCTCAGGTAAATATTACCCTAGCAATCCATTATGAGTGTTACATCTGTAGCTGCTCTGTACACTCACACATCAGAATATCCAAGGGACAGAGTCTTAAATCCATGTCATTCCGACAACAGTCTCAGCATAGGTAGATGTTTAAGTGGAAGAGTGCTCAGGGTTACTGAAAGCTAATTAAGTACTTGATCATCTCTCATTAAATGCAGTGGAAAGACTCCCATTGACTTCAATGAGAGCTGAATCGGTATCTAAAACAGACATATAAAACAATTATTTTTCTCCTCTTTGTCATTTGCTTCCTTCTTTTCATTTCTCACCTGGGGTCTGATCCTGCAAACTTCTGAGTACCCCCACAGGATTGGTGCATGCCTTAACTCTCCTTGAGAGATGAGACTTGATTGCTGAACCCATCATGGGAGGTTACTCATCTCTAAGCACAGTTATGATAAACATTTCTCACTTTCAGAAAGAACTAGCCGAACGTTAATAAAATACTTGACTCATTTACTTGTCATTCAAAAATAAAAGAAAAAGTGATTCTAGCATATGTATAATCAGCAAGGGATTCAGAAGAGGCAAGAAAATGTAAAATTAAACTGATGCGTTACTTATTGTAACTTCACTCATTTGTGTTGCAGAGATACACAACTATTTCTGAGATTCATGTGTAACCCTGAACAAGATGTCTGGGATGTTTCATACTGCATAAAGAATACAGTGTAAACTAATTAATTTTAATTTGATCAGCTGGCTTTCATGGGCTGCACTTCACTGTGATTTTCAACTGATTTTTGCATGACAATTATGACAAGTGACTGAGAATAAATGTGTATATTCCTGAATCTGAAGAACAAATTGCTTTCAGCATGTACTTAGCATTATCAAAAATGTTCTTGAGAGAAGAGCTACTATTCTTCCCTAGAACAGTGTATCAGGTTCTAGTGAAGAGGCTTTCAAAATAGTGATCTCATTATTTTAGTTTAAAAATGGATTTGTTAATTTATTGAGACAACAGTTCCACAGTTGGAGGATCTAGGTGGGCCATGTGAAGGCTTTGATCCTTTTCTCCTGGTGAAGGAGTAATGAACTAGTTGTAATACTTTGAAATAGAATGGTGTTATCTAGTGTTTTCTTTGGCTTGAGTAATAAAATGTTTTATAAAATTAGAACCTGAGAAGACAGTAAGACCACATTTTAGCATCATAATCAGGGCCACCAACAGGGAGGAGATCAAAAGGGGCAGATGCCCCAGGGCCTGGCGATTTAAAAGGGCTCAGGGCTCCCAGATGCCACCACTGATGAGCCACGGGCTCGCGAGTGGCAGGCTTGGCAGTGCTGAAGGACTAGCAGGGGGAGGCTAGCACTCAGATACACCCCTTTCACCTGAGGTCCCACTCCTTCCTCGGGGCACAGAGCCAGCCTACCCCCGGCCTTCCCCAAGGACCTAGCAATTCTGTCAGCAGCTCTGGTAATAATCATAGGGTATGTCTACACTACAGCACTATTTCGAATTAACTTAATTTGAAATAGTTAATTCGAATTAAGCTAATTCGAATTAACGCATCTACACACAAAAACTATTTTGAAATAGCGTTTTGCTATTTCGAAATAGTGCGTCCACACTGAGTGGACCCTGAACCGAAGTTAATGCTGGCCGGAACCAGTGCTGGCAGGGCATCAGGTTAGGACTTAGTGTGTGGGGCTGCTGCCTGAGGCTAACTGAGCTCCATGCTTAAAGGGACCCTACCCCCACCCTGGACAGACAGTTCTCAGGGTTCCCCGCTTGCTTGTCTACCTCAATGAGGGACAGCAAAGCAGTCCTGTCTTGGAGTGCCCTGAGTGCCCGCACTCGGGACACCACAGCACTCGGCCACATGGAGCCAGAGCTGCCCCTGGGCACGCCAGTGTGTCTCGTGGGGTCGTTGCCATCAGCCCAGCTGCACTTGCTGAAGGCTGCCATCCGGGAGGTCCATTGGGGGGTTGTCAGGATCCAGGAGGCCCTGCTGGAGATCGTCCACCCCGAGGAGCCCTCAGAGCCTCCCCAGTCCTCCCCACCGGGGGCTCGTGCCCCATTCCTCCCTCACGTCCTTCCACTTGCCC
Organism: Rafetus swinhoei; assembly: GCA_019425775.1. Classification (NCBI taxonomy): domain Eukaryota; kingdom Metazoa; phylum Chordata; order Testudines; family Trionychidae; genus Rafetus; species Rafetus swinhoei. Next base: position 15,681,338 of record CM033434.1, read on the forward strand.
CTCCCTAGCCCCCCTTCCTGATGTCAAATAAAGACACGTATGTTCAAAAATACAAACTGGGTTTATTGAACAAAACTGGGGATGAACCTCTGGGGAGACTGGGAAAAGGAGGTGGGAGAGGGGAAGAGAGAGGGTGGGAGAGGAGGAAAACCTGGGAGGAGGAGCTGGAAGGGGAACCAAGGGAAGAAGGGGAGGAAGCTCAGGGCCCAGGGTTGGGGGTCTCGCCGGACCAACTTGATTTTCATGCAAACCTGCTCCTGGGTTCGCATGTGGCCTTTGGTGGCCAGGCTGGCAGCTATCCTGCCATAGATGGCTGCATTCCTCCGTCTAGTGTGGAGATCATGGATGTTGGGGGCATCCCCCCCAAACCTTAATAAGGTCCATGATCTCCACCCTGGACCAGGAAGGCGCCTGCTTTCTCCAGCCCCCGGCAGGCTCCTAGGAGCTGGCAGACTGCTCCTGGGGAGCGGTGGAGGGCTGGCTGCCAGTGGCTTGTTGGCTCATGTTTCGGGGCCACTGGGTCAGGGGCCCCGATGACCACTGCTGGCTCTGGGCTGGCAGGCTTGGAGCTGGCACAGGCACTGTGGCCAGGGTCTACCCCTTTAATGGCTCCGGGGCTGGGGGAGAGGAGAGTAAGTTTTCCTGGTTGTGCCCAGAGTGGCCACCAGGGCTCTCTGGGAAGGGCTGGAGGCCCCTTATTTTGAATTAAGTGTCTACACAGCACTTATTTCGAAATAGCTATTTCGAATTTGGCATTACTCCTCGAAGAATGAGGTTTACCAAATTCGAATTAAGCGCTCCGCTATTTCAAATTAATTTCGAAATAGCGGTTTGCATGTATAGATGCTATTAAAGTTAATTCGAAATAACGGCTGTTATTTCGAATTAACTTTGCAGTGTAGACATACCCATAGAGACTAAGGACAGAAGGAGCCACTAGGCTATCTAGACTGACGTCCTATATATCATGGACCACCCCCAACACATGACACGCAACAATGGAAATTAGACCAAAGCATTGCAGCGCATTGGGGATTAGACTATTATGTACTATAGGGAAAGAATGGGAAGGACTCAGGTGCAACAGTGCCTAAGACCCATGCAATGACAGGGAAATGTGTAAAGAGAGTGGCTCATATAATCCTGGGCCATTAGTGAGTTAGACCTGAGTCATACTTACATGCTTCAAAGAAACAACCCCCCTCCAAAGTCACAGTCAATATGACCTGAGAGAAAATTCTTTCCCACCCTAACAGAACACGAGCATGTTAGAAAGAACCAGCCAGCCAAATACCTAAGAAAGAAAGAATGGTAGATGGCTCCTCGGAGCACTGGCCCTCCACATACAGGGGCACGTCTAGCCTACTTTTTACTGTCGAAAGAAGATATGCAAATTCCTGCGGAATTTGCATATCTTCTTCCGATCATTTTTTTGAAAGAGGTTTTTTTTTCGAAAAAGCAAGCAGTCTAGAGGTGGTTCTTGAAAAAAAAACCCAACCCTTTTCGGAAAAACCTGTAAACCTTATTTTTTGAGGGGGGAGGGGTTCAAAAGAACTGCATCTAGACTGCTTTCTTTTTGGAAAAAAACTCTTTCGAAAAAGCGATTGGAAGAAGATGTATTATTTCATTACTTCACCTGTTAACAGGGAGTTTGGAGAGGGAGTTCTCCAGATAAAGGAGGAAGTTAATACAGGACCCTTAAGGGAAGTGGTCTGTCTGTAGTGTGTGTTTGTGTTTTTCTTGCTGTGTGCTGAGCTTGTGTTTGGCTGTTTGGGGGGTTTTTCCTCTCCCCTCCCACACGGAGTGTGTGCTGTGGCTGGCAGGTGGAAGCTGTTAGCTTCTAATCAGGGTTTGAAATCTAGAAGCCTCTGCTCATTGGTTGAGCTTTAATCAGAGGGAGGGGCTATAAGGAAGTCCAGGGCTTTATAAAAGAGTGAGTCAGCGATCAGGGAGCTTGCGAACAGGAGCTGTTAACAGGGAGTTTGGAGAGGGACTTGGGAAGGGGGTGAGATACACTCGCCATTCTTTAACATCTTTTCACTACATTCCTTCCCTTCAGGGAGGCATTGAATAACAACTGAGGAATGTCTCAGAAGGAAGGCAGGTATGGATGGTAATAGCTTTGCTGTTGTTACCTGCACAGCATGTGCCATGTTTGTCTTCTTCCCAGAAGAAAGAAGGGATTTCATCTGCACTAAGTGCAAGCTGGTCACCATTTTGGAAGAAAAAATTAGAGGACTGGAGGCCAAAGTATCGACCCTACGTTCTATCAGAGAGGATGAAGACTTCCTCAATAGAAGGCAGAGTTTAATCCTGCAGCCACAACAGGCTGAAGAGCCAGTCAGCGCAGTACAGGTCAAGGAAGAAAACTGGCAGCATGTAACCTCTAGAAGAGAAGAAGGTCAACTCAGGTATCCCCCATTCCTGTAGAGGTAAGTAACCACTTCTAGGCTCTCTCCACAGGCACTGCGGTGGAGAATGCTTTGGCAGGGACCTCTCAGGGAAGAAATCAGAAGAGAACACCATCTACCGGAAGGCATGGGATGTGCAGTCCCAGGGATGGGGGTTCCACAACCACCACCCTCAAAAGAAGATGGGTGGTGGTGGTCGCAGACTCCCTCCTAAGAGGGACTGAGTCATCCATCTGCCGTCCACACCTGCAATCTCAAGAAGTGTGCTGCTTACTGGGAGCTCGTGTTCAGGCTGTGACCAAGAGTCTTCTGAAAGTGATTAAACGTTTGGATTGCTATCCCTTCCTGCTTCTCCATGTAGGAACTAACGATACGTCCAAGAATGACCTTGAGCGGGTCACAGCAGATTATGTAGCTCTGGGAAGAAGGATCAATGAATTTGAAGCGCAAGTGGTGTTCTCATCCATCCTTCTGGTTGAAGGAAAATGTCTGGGTAGGGATTGTCAAATTGAGGAAGTAAATGCGTGGTTGCGCAGGTGGTGTCAGAGAGAGGGCTTTGGTTTCTTCGACCATGGGACTCTATTCCAGGCACAAGGATTGTTAGGAAGAGATGGCATCCACCTAACCAAGAGAGGAAAGAGCATCTTAGCGGGCAGGCTTGCAAACCTAGTGAGGAGGGCTTTAAACTAGGTTTGTTGGGGGATGGTGACCAAAGCCCTGAGGTAAGTGAGGAAGTCAGACTCCGGGTAGACTCACAAGGAGGAATGAGCAACAAAGGAGGACCCCTGATTCGGATGGAGAAGGCAGGGCGATCAACTGGTTATCTAATGTGTTTGTACACCAATGTGAAAAGCCTGGGAAACAAACAGGAAAAATTAGAAGCCCTGGTCCAGATAAAGAACTATGATTTGATTGGAATAACAGAGACTCGGTGGGATGACTCGCATGACTAGAGCACTGTCATGGAAGGGTATAAACTGTTCAGGAAGAACAGGTGGGGGAGAAAAGGAGGAGGAGTTGCATTGTATATAAGAGAGCAGTATGATTGCTTGGAGCTCCAGTACTTAGAGGGAGAAAAGACTGTTGAGAGTCTCTGGGTTAAATTTAGAGGTAGAAGCAACAGGGGTGATGTTGTGGTTGGTGTCTGCTATAGACCTCCGGATCAGGTGGCTGAGGTAGCTTTCTTTGGACAACTGAGAGAAGCTTTCTTTGGACAACTGAGAGAAGCTTCCAGATCGCAGGCCCTGGTTCTCATGGGCGACTTTAATCACCCTGACATCTGTTGGAAGACCAATACAGCAGTACACAGACAATCCAGGAAGTTTCTGGAGAATGTTGGGGATAACTTCTTGGTACAAGTGCTGAAGGAGCTGACAAGGGGCCATGCGCAGCTTGACCTGCTGCTCACGAACAGGGAGGAACTAGTAGGGGAAGTAGACGTGGGTGACAACCTGGGAAGCAGTGATCATGAGATGGAAGATTTCAGGATCCTGACCAAAGGAAGAAAGGAGAGTAGCAAAAATGAGGTTTACCGGAGTGGTCGACAAAGGCTTCCCTTGTCGACCGCGCCGTGTCTACACTGCCGCGCTGTGCTGGATCAGCTGATTGTCAGCACAGCGTGGCGGCCATTTTTATTTTAATGAAGCGGGGATTATTTAAATCCCCGCTTCATTTTCTATGTCGAGTAAACTACTTTACATGGCTCCGTCGATGGAGCCATGTAGTCTAGACACACCCGTTGTGTTTGTATTTGATGTTCCGGACTAGTCCATTAATGTGCTAGACCTGAACTGTAAACTTCATCTCTAAATATCCCCCAACATTAGGGGCCCATATCATCTTTTCAGAGCCCAGCTCTAATGTAAAGTGCACTGAAGATGGAAAACACTACAGTATAGAAGAACTAAGGATTTGTATTAGCCATAACAGTTCATTGACTTAAACCAGGTTAAGGGGCCTATGAAAAATGTGACTCTACAAATGTCGTGCTGACCCAATTTTCTTTACTCCAAAATAACCCTACATATCAGCCATTGTTTATGTTTTAAATTAATTAATATTAAATTAATTCATATTCAATTAAAAAGTGTTGGTTCAACCAATACAGTCCCTTGGTACCCCAGCTTCCTCTCCAGTTAAGTTCCTTTTTTCTAATTACAGCCATTGTGTGTTGTTGTTTTTTTAAGATGAAGAGTATCAGTTCAAAGTGGAAAGAAAACAAAAATCTTCCTTCCCCCTAATCCATGCTTCCCAGCTGCAAAAATACTTCACCTTTTTGACATTACCTGAACTGAGGATTCACTTTCAAGCTGCTCTATCCTTTGTCTTGCATCAAACATCACCTAGGTGATTTTCTCAGTGGGTTTCATAAGCTACCGCCATGCAGGGGAAAGCCATCCGTGTAAATGCTGAGTCACACAAAGTGCAAAGGAATGAGCCAGGTGACGCCCGCCCACCTGTTCTGCTAATGACAGTAAAAATCAGTTTTACATCTAGTCCACCAATGTGATCCAAACGACAGCAGGACATAGCAAACAGATCTAGCACATTCTTAGCTCCTGAACAAAACTGGAAAAATCACTTACCAGGTTTAAAAATATAAATGGCAATATTTAGGCCTGTGTATACTGCATAATGGAGAGTTTTATGCCCTGCCTCTCAAAGTATTTTATAAACACGGTTTAAGAAACATGGCAAACTTGAACTTTATCTGCCCAGGTTAACACATGGTTTTATTTAACCTGTAGATAACATATAGTTTATTTCCCACTCATAGAAGCATACCGTGTTGCTATACTGCATAGCATTACCATCTTCCCCCAGAACACCATCCTTGCCACTAGGGATGCAGCAATATCACTCACTATGAGGGAGTTGCTGTCTTCTTCTGTGACGGGGCGGCCCCGCCCCACACTCAAGCCCAGGGAAACCACCTGGCGCAGGGGGCGGAGAGGGCCCCACCCACGCAGCCCTACTGGGCATGCTCCCAGGGGAGCCAAGGTACAAAAGGCTGCAGGCCTGCTCAGAAGGGGAAGAACGCCGCCAGAGCCGGAGCTAGTGCCCCACCTCCCGAGTCGCAGACCGGACTGCCAGAGAGGGAGTCGCCAGGCTCGCTGAACACGCCGCTGCCAGGCCCAAGCCGGGCTTGACCCCAACGACGGAGCCGCCGGCCAACCCCCCGCGACCCAGGCACCGGACCAGCCACTGCAAACCCTGACGCTGACTTGGGAAGTGCCGTTACCACCACCCGACTCGCACCAACAGGTGGGACTGCTACGGGCCAGGGGAAAGGGGTAGGAAGTGACCCAGGGCAGGGGGCTGGAAAAGCCCCTGAGGGCTCGGCGCGTTGCGGGGAGGAACCCCTGCCGAGCCAGTGGTGGGAGCCGCCTGCCACTGATAGGGCCCTGGGTCGGGGCCCAGTGGAGAGGGAGGGCCTGGGCCCCCCTACCCCTCCTGCCCTGAACCCCAGCGAGTGGGAGCTCGGCTGAAGGACTAGACCTCAGAGCCTGCGTACTAAGGACTAGGCCAGTGGTCTGTATTTTCCCTAATACAGGGGCAGCGTACGTTGAGACTAGGCCTGAGTGGTCTGAACTATGCCCCGGACTGGGACGGCACCCCCCGAGGGGGGGGCAGCCTCCCGACATCCTCAAAGGCAATTAAGATTATGGACATCACTTAAAAATCCACCTAAAACAAATTGCCAAACTCATCCATTTCATTTCAAACCAGGGGAGCAGCCATGGGTAATAGGATGACTCTGCAATATACCAGCCTCTTTGTGGGCCACCTTGAAAAAGAATTTCTGGGGGGAAAAAAGCATCAGGATACCAACAATGTGCCTACACTACTGATATTGTTAGCCTCTGGACAGGTGTAAACTCCTTCATAGCTTACTACCACAACATCAACAACCCCCTCCCCATGAAACTCTGTCCTGACAGATGTATTTTCAGTCAGAACCCATCACATTCATGAGAATGGCCACACTCCAAACCTCCACCTGGCATTCGGCTGACAAGTGCTTACCTGGGATCCCTTGAGGCTCATCCTTAGTTTGACTGGTGACATCGCAAAACAGCGATTAGCTCTCTCGCCCTACTTCGGCCAGTAGTAGGAACAGGAAGCTGTACAAACAGCTGGGCTCCAGCCTGCTTTAGACTGTGTATCTTATGCTTCCTGCTCCATTGGCTTGATTTCCTGGCATCAACTTCTGGCTTGATTTCCCGGCATAACAACCCAGCCTGATTCCTGGCACCTGATTTATGGTTGATTTCCAGTTTGTCTCCTGCTTCTGACCTCTAGGGATCCTGACCCAGCAGACTCTTGACTCCTGTTGCATGATTACAGACTTTGGCTTCACCTGCTTTAGGGTGGGCAACCTGCAGCCCATGGGCTGCATGCAGTGCACTGGGGTTCCACCTGTGGTCCACGCACCCCTAGTCTGCTCCCCTTCCCCATGCTCCCCTCACACATTGAGTCACCAGAGCACTTCCTACTTCTCCCCCTCCCTGCCAGCACTTTCATAGTGCCATGGATCTGCTGATTAGCACTTCATCCCTGCTCCTCCCCCCTCCGTCTGAGAGCTTGAGTGCTCTGCAAATCAGCTGTTCAAGCTCTAGGAAGGAGGATGAGCAAGGATGGAGCAAGAATCAGTTGATTCATGGTGCTCTGAAAGTGCTGGGAGAGAGGGAGAGGAGTAGGAAATGCAGGACTCCAGAGCATGAGAGGCATATGGAGGAGAGGGGCAGACAGAGGGTGCAGGGGTTGCAAGTAGAATCCCAGTGGGCCATGGCCTGCAGGTTGACCACCACTGAAAAGCATTCCACTGACACTCATGCAACCCACTCTGTACTCATCTGTCCATTGCCGATCTACTAGGTCCGGACATGGCAGCTGTCCCTGAGAGCTCATTCAATCTAAAGTGCCCCACAGGGTTGAGTCTGGTGTCAGAAGAATGGACCCAAAAGCACCAAAGCAACAGACTCACCCGCATGGGACCTCTGCCATCAGGCAAGTAATCAAGCACTGAAAGTCCAAGTTGCACAGCTGATTAAAGACAATCAGCAACAGCAGGAGCAAGCAATGCCGCTTCCTGCTGAGAATAAGGTGCTGTGAACACTGCCTACAGCTCTTTGCACAAAAGAGGGGATAGTGATACCCTTGGCAGAATGCTTCATGGGAACCACCAGCTTCTGATGTGTCCCCACAACTATGCCTCTGATCAAGAAAAGGTGACCTTGGTAATCAGCCTCTTAATGGGACTATGGGTGAGACTGGGTCTTCCCACTGCTGGTAGGCCACAGCCTGCTGCTGTCAAAATAGGATGCCTTTCTTTAATCAGTGTCAGCCATCTTTAATGACCCAAACTGAGCTTGCCAAAGCTGCCCTGAGGAGACTCCGCCAGAGACAAACACAGTGGCCTCCTCACCAGTGCACTTCTGCCACCTCACAGTGACTACAGAGTGGAATGAAGCTATTCAGCTGTATTAGTTACGATGCGGCTTGCAGGGTCAAAAATGAAGTGGTTTATGTAGTGATACACATGTAGGTGCCCTTGTGTACCTAGCCATCTGCAAATATAATCAGCTGAAGAATAAAGCGAGGAGAAATTAGGCTCATTGCAGCCCCACTACTCATAAACCATAACCTCAGCTTCTACCATTTCGAACAAACTGCCCTCCACTTTTAAATTCTTAACCAGTTCCTCTCTATTTATAATAATCAAATCTAGAACAGCCTCTCCCATAGTAGCTTTCTCTACTTTCTGAAATTAAAAAAAAAATGTCTCCAATATATTGTGAGAATTTATTGGATAATCTGTGCCCTGCTGTGTTATTTTCCCAACAGATGTCTGGATAGTTGAAGACCCCGATCACCACCAAGTCCTGTGCTTTGGATTATTTTGTTAAGTTATTTTTTTAAAAGTCTGATTCACCTCTTCTTCCTGGATTTGTGGTCTGTAGCAGACCCCTACCATAACATCACTCTTGATTATTACCACCTTTATCCTTAGCCAGAGACACATTCAACAACTCTGTCTCCATTTCCAATTCAACCTCAATCCAAGGCTATGGCTACAGTGTAGCCTTCTTTCGGAAAAGCTTATGCAAATGAAGCACGGCGTGGAATATCGGCTCCTTTTTGCACAAAAACCCCCTCTTGTGCAAGAGCCATTCTTCCTTACTTTTTCAGGAAGAATTGCTTTTGCACAAGAGGAAGCTTTCACACAAAAGCAGCTGCTAATTAATTATGCAAATGAAGCATGGCGATATTCCACACCACTCTTCATTTACATAAGCTTTTCCAGAAGAAGGCTACAGTGTAGCCATAGCCCAAGTGTGTATGTCTATACATGTATTTTAGAATGCATCTGTCTGTGAGTTGGTTTGTTCAAGAACTCCTCCTTAATGATAAGAGCTAGGACCACCAAATTTGGTAGGTTAAGAAGAAGCTACATAACTTAAAAGCAATGTCAGGGTTTGGTTGTTACAGGAAAATGAGAAGTCCCTGGAATGGGACTGTTTTCCATAACATGGAAAGTGAGGGGGCAGAGAGGAGGGATGTGATACACACAGTGGCCACTGGGGGCAGCAAGCACAGGGGAGAGCTATACTGCAAAATGACCACTGAGGGCAATTGTGCCACAAAGAGAATGGCCAGCTGGGGTGGGGACTCATAATCTTGCCTGCCCCAAACCCTTCTCTTCCCCCCTGGGCTTTGGCCACAGCGCTGTAGGGAGAGGGAGAAAGCCTTGCCAGACCCAGGTAAGGGGGGGAAGCCCCTGCCAGTCAGAGAGGCTTGTGGGATAGAAAAGGCCCATGCTAGCCAGGGTTTCCTGGAGGGAGAGAAGTCCCCACAAGCTGGGAGTAGGGGTGGAGAGAAAGCCCTTCCAGATGGAACCCCCACCCTGAGCTCCTTCTCACCCCCACCCTGACTATTGCACCCCTCATACCACCAGCCCCCTTCCCTGAAGGACCTGGGCAATGCCAGTTAAGTTTTCTAGTTTTTATTATATATGGCAACACATCTTCCCTTATTTCCCTGCCTGTCCTTCCTGAGCAAGCTGTACCCTTCTATACCAATATTCCAGTCATGTGTATTATCCCACTAATTCTCTGTGATGCCAACTATGTCATAGTTGTGTTTATTTACTAGCATTTTGAGTTCTTCCTCTTTATTCCCCAGTTATTTCTCACATTACTATACAGACATCTACAATATGATTTGATTCCCCCTTCAGATCCTTCCTTTATCCTTGCTAATACAGCCCACACTCCTCCCCAAATTTGTTGAGGGTAATATCTTGCAGTATTATTGTGCTCACATAGAACAATAGTATGGTAGTCAAAGAGCTGAATGATACCTTACAATTGCTCCATAACGTCTCAAATATGGGCCCCTGGCAAGCAGCATAGCTCCTGGAATGCCATGTGGGGGGACAGATGGGTACGTCTGTCCCCCTCAGAAGAGTCTCTAACCACCACTACCTTACATTTCCTTCTGGGAATGATGGTCCTTTGCAAGTGTAAGCTGAGCACTCTGACGAGGGTCTGGTTCTTACACAGCGCTGGGGGTGAAGTGTGCCCTGCTAGGTGGGGTGTGAGAGGGATATGGAGAAGCAGAAGAACTGGGGGTGGGGGGGTGAAGGCGCAAAGCAGGCAGAGGACAGCAAGAGAGGAACCATATAAAGGGCCAATGGGCAGCAGACACAACATGTAACCAGTCTCTGCCTGGCACCTGCCTGTGCTCGCTAGCCACCACAACTCGCAGCATGCAGCCAGTGCCAGGCAGCAATGGGATGGAGGCCAGGGCCCTGCTGGTGAAGGGCCAACACACAGGGAAGGCTATACTGACTGATCAGCAGGAGGAATAGCCAGCCCTGGAAATGTCAGCTTGGACGATGGGGGTGGGTATGTAAGGATGATGGTGGATCAGCTACTGCACCTCCCTGCTCACCGCTGGTGGGCAGGCAGCTGGCAAGCAGAGACTGGCCAGCAGAAGGTCCTGCCAGTGCTGATGTGATGGGAGAAGACAGAAAATACGGGACTATTGGTCAGTTATTAAAAAAAGTTGGGACATCTTCAGGGCTTAAATATGGAACTGTCCCTTTAAAAATGGCACACCAGATCACCCTCCCTATCTGTAACCCACAGGAACCTATATGGAGTAATGAATAAACAACTGTTAGCCATATGTAATGGGCACCATGTCCTGAAAGAAATCTTTTTAAAAAAGAAAAGCAAAAGAAGATTTTGAGGAACAGCTAGCCAAAAACTCAAAAAGAAATAACAAAATGTCTTTTAAGTACATTAGAAGCAGGAAGCCTGCTAAAAAACCTGTGGGTCCCCTAGACGATCGAACTATAAAAGGCGCAATCAAGGACGATAAAGCCATTGCGGAGAAACTAAATGATTTCTTTGCTTCAGTCTTCACGGCTGAGGACGTTGAGGAAATTCCCAAATCTGCACCGTCCTTTGTGGGTAATGAATCTGAGGAACTGTCCCAGACTGAAGTGTCATTAGAGGAGGTTTTTGAACAAATAGAAAAACTTAATGTTAACAAATCTCCGGGACCGGATGGCATTCATCAAGGGTTCTAAAAAGAACTCAAATGGGAAATTGCTGAACTATTATCTGTGGTTTGTAACCTATCCCTTAAATCGGTTTCAGTACCTAATGACTGGAAGGTAGCCAACGTGACACCAATATTTAAAAAGGGCTCTAGGCGATCCGGGCAATTACAGACCGGTAAGTCTAACTTCAGTACCTGGCAAATTAGTCGAAACAATAGTAAAGAATAAAATTGTGAAGCATGTAGAAGAACATAATTTGTTGGACAAAAGTCAACATGGTTTCTGTAAAGGAAATCCTGTCTTACTAATCTATTAGAGTTCTTTGAAGGGGTTAACAAACATGCGGACAAGGGGATCCAGTAGATATAGTATACTTAGATATCCAGAAAGCCTTTGACAAGGTCCCTCACCAAAGGCTCTTGTGTAAATTACATGGCCATGGGATAAGAGGGAAGGTCCTTTCTTTAATTGAGAACTGGTTAAAAGACAGAAAACAAAGGGTAGGAATAAATGGTAAATTTTCAGAATGGAGAGGGGTAACTAGTGGTGTCCCCCAAGGGTCAGTCCTAGGACCAATCCTGTTCAACTTATTCATAAATGATCTGGAGAAAGGGTAAGCAGTGAGGTGGTAAAGTTTGCGGATGATACCAAACTGTTTAGGATAGTCAAGACAGAAGCAGACTGTAAGGGACTCCAAGAAGATCTCACCAAACTGAGTGATTGGGCAACAAAATGGCAAATGAAATTTCATGTGGATAAGTGTAAAGTAATGCACATCGGGAAAAATAACCCCAACTATACGTACAGTATGATGGGGGCTAATTTAACTCGACAAATCAGGAAAGAGATCTTGGAGTTATCGTGGACAGTTCTCTGAAAACTTCCACACAGTGTGCAGCGGCGGTCAAAAAGGCAAATAGGATGCTAGGTATTATTAAGAAAGGGATAGAAAATAAGACCCAGAATATCTTACTGCCCCTGTATAAAACTATGGTACGCCCACATCTTGAATACTGTGTACAGATGTGGTCTCCTCACCTCAAAAAGATATTTTGGCCTTGGAAAGGAGTTCAGAAAAGGGCAACTAAAATGATTAGGGGTTTGGAACAGGTCCCATATGAGGAGAGGTTAAGCGACTGGGACTTTTCAGTTTAGAAAAGAGGAGACTGAGGGGATATGATAGAGGTGTATAAAATCATGAGTGGTGTGGAGAGGCGGATAAAGAAAAGTTATTTATTAGTTCCTAAATAGAAGAACTAGAGGACACCAAATGAAATTAATGGGTAGCAGGTTTAAAACTAATAAAGAAAGTTCTTCTTCACACAGCGTGTAGTCAGCCTGTGGAACTCCTTGCCAGAGGAGGCTGTGAAGGCTAGGAATATAACAGAGTTTAAAGAGAAGCTAGATAATTTCATGGAGGTTAGGTCCATAAAGGCTATTAGCCAGGGGATAAAATGGTGTCCTTGGCCTCTGTTTGTCAGAGGCTGGAGAGGGATGGCAGGAGACAAATCGCTTGATCATTGTCTTCGGTCCACCCCCTCTGGGGCACCTGGTGCTGGCCACTGTCGGCAGACAGGATACTGGGCTAGATGGACCTTTGGTCTGACCTGGTACGGCCGTTCTTATGTTCTTATGTTCTAACCCACCTCTTCCGGCCTTTAAATAACCCCCGACCTGCAAGCTCCCCACAGACCAGGGCACACCAACTCAAAGCGGAACAAGACCCTGTCAGAACAGTTGCAGAATCTGCAGCCTTCACTCCATTGCCACAATGATCAATACCTCACAATTCATCTTTCATGATTCATGGGTCCTATACACACCTATCACAACAGGCAGTGTACCTCATGCAGTGCATCAAATGCCCCAAGAACAGCTATGTGCATGCAACCTGGCAATCACTATCCTCTCCAAAGAATTCACATAGAAAAATGAGAGAAGACAAAAACAACATGTCACCCATGGGCAAACCCCTTTCACAAAGCAGTTACTCCATGTCTGATCTTTCAGATCTTGCCCTCAAGGGAAACCTGCACAACACCTTTAAAAGGCAAGCCTGGGAATTTAAATTCATAACTCTGCTAGAGACCACAAGCCATGAATTTATCAGAGACCCTGGTTTTATGGCTCATTAGAACAATTTGTAACAAACCATACCGCCTGATACCATTAATTATTCAGTTCAAACCCTTTGTGTACAACAATCTAACCCGTTGACTGTCCATTTCATTTCAAATAACCACCTCCCCTCCAACCATTTTTGATTAATGATCTTTCCCAACTTGTAGTTAGCTTAGACATTCTGCTTGACTACTTTTTTCCCCGGACCAAAAGAGCTCTGTGTAGCTTGAAATCTTTCCTCACTTACTTTGTGTATGTGATTATAATGCACTTGATCTCAAATCATGTTAATCTTCTTTGCTTGCTCATTGTTTCTTTTGTGGCATTGAAGAGTTCATTACCTGAAAGAATTTGAGTTCTGGTTCACTCAGTCCCACCAGGTAAATAACTCCTGGTTATGTTCCTTCTAATCTTTTCCATGCATTTGCAGAATAAATGTTGTTATGTGCACCAATGCATGTGTAAATGTGCACCATCAGAAGAAACACAAACATAGCTATGAGCGCTCTGCTAATCAGCCGGGTGGCACTGGAATCTCTCCTGAGCAGCCACACAAGCTTACAGGGAATGTTGATCCTGAGGTTTGACAAAGAAGTCTCTTTCTGCTGTCTTTGTATCAGGTTCTTTGCCTCTTCAGCACCTTAAACCAGGGGTGGACAAACTATGGCCTGCAGGCTGAGTCCAGACCTTTTTGTTCAGGTTCTTGAGCTCCCGCCAGGGAGTGGGATTCGGGGCTTGCCCTGCTCTGCATGTTCCATGGCTCCCTTTGACTCCTGGAATCAGGAGCAACCAGGTGGCTCTGCACACTGCTCCCAGCCCTAGCTCTGGCGCTGCAGTTTCCATTGGCTGAGAAGGGCAGTCAATGGGAGCTGCAGAGGCAGTGATTGTGGATGAGGCAGCTTTCAGAATCACCTGTCTGTGCCTCCATGTAGGAGCTGGAAGGGCATATGCTGCTGCTTCAAGAAGCTGGTTGAGGGAAGCACTGCTTTGAACCCCTACTGAGCCCTAGTCCTAATCCCCTCTCCTGCCCTCTGAACTACTCCAATCCCAGCCCAGAGCATCCTCCTGCACCACAAACCCCTCATCCCTAGCCCCATTCCAGAGCCCACATCCTCCCACTGCACGACAAACCCGTCTCAGCCCCAACCTCCCTCCTATCCTCCAGAACCCTTGGCCCTAGCCCAGAGAATCCCCCTCCATCCCAACTCCTTACCCCTTACCACCAGCTGGAACCCTCACCCCCTTCTGCATCCCAGCTCCCTGCCCCAGCCAAGATCCTCCTCCTGCATCCTGAATTCCCTATTTCTGGCCCTACCCCAGAGCCTCATCCCCAGCCCCCAAATTTGTGAGCATTCATGGCCCACCATACAATTTCCATACTAAGATGTGACCCTAACTCCAAAATGTTTGCCCACTTCTGCTTTAAATTAAGACTGTAAAAAAAATCTTATTTTTCTTTCTGCATAAATTCTCATCTAAAAATCCTGTGACGTGTTCTGATTTCAGTGAAACTGCATTTTCCCCCCAGGAAACTGTAGCTTGAAAATTATTTTGACCAGCTCTACCTAAGTTCCTTAGTCATCTTTGCAGGTAGTTTATCCTCGCTTGCAAACAACTTTTAGTTGGAGGAACAAGAGAAAAATAGGATAACCCTTTATATTTGCATACAATAAAAGGTGCAAAACCCCGTCAGTATCAGGAAGATGGCCAGTCTCACAGTTCCAGTTTATGGATTGTCTGTCTTGTTGACATCCCAATCTCTGAGTCCTGAAACAATATCCACCCACAGAAAACTACACTGATGGGTCCAGCTAAATTCAATGGTAATCAGGGACATCTGCCTGTTTGATACAGCAAAGGCCATACAACCATGACCCATGCTGACAGGTAGCTCATTGGCCCACTTCTGAATCCAGTTCTTCCACTGCTGTCCCAGTCAAGTTGTCTTATGAGGATCAGCTATTTGACATAAAAAATGAGCTTCTCAGGACTCACTTGGTGCATCTACATAGAAGGGCTTAACTTGAAATAAGCTACACAAATTGAGCTATATCAATTGCGTAGTTTATTTTAAAATAGCTTATTTCGAAATTGGGAGGGTCTACACAGCACTTATTTTGAAATAGAGCACGCGCCCTCTGACTTCCCTTACTCCTTGTACAATGAAGGTTACAAGAAGTCGGAGTAAAAAGTCCTCCAGCTTGACAGTATTTTGACATTACTTCGAAATAACTGCTGGCTGTGTAGACGCAGACTAAGTTATTTCAAAATAATGTGGCTGTGTAGACGTACCCACTGTGAGGTTAGCTCTTGAGAGCTACTGTTCCAGGCCCACAGAATCACTTAGCGTGCAGAATCTTCAGGTAGGGAACCCAACATAGAACATCAGCCTTGCACAGAGTCCCCGTTCCCTGGGACAGAGCTCCTGCATTCCAAGTCAGAGACATATACCCACTCTTGTTGAAATTGAATTCCATTCCCAGATCAGAGCCCATTCCAAGAGGCTGACTTGTGCTCTGCTGACAGAGCAGAGATTTCTAACCTGCTAAGCCTTCCAGCTCTGGGATATGACTTTTGCCCATTTTCAGGTGTGACTAGTGATTTTGGGTGCCCCATTGGAGATGTCTTAGATTTTCAGAGGATAGGTGCTTGGCACAATAGGTGCTGACTTCATGGGTGAGCCAGAGCTGGAGCAGCCACTGAAAAAAAATTAGTTGGTGCTTATTGCCAGCAGCAGCCACGCTTCTCCCCTTCCACAATGCTTCCTGCATGCTGGGGGCAGACACACGGATAAGCTTTTCTCTCTCTCTCCCAATGCCTCCCAGCCACTGCAACAAGCTGTTCTCGGTGTGCAGGAGGTGCTGAAAGGGAGCTGGAGGAGACAGGACAGGGTGTGCTCAGGGGAGGGAGTGAAAAGAGGTGGTGAAGGGATGGGACATTAGGAGATGGGTTGGAATAGGGGAGGGGCTAGGAATGAAATGGGAGTTTAGCCCCCTCCCCCCCCAGGCAACTGAAGCCAACACTTATGCTTGACACTTAGCCTGCTGTTTTTGGTGATTGATACTGGGCCCGCTAAATACCGAGACACCTCAATTTACTAGTCACATTTGATGAGCAAGGCTGATGGTACTTCACAATAAACTTAGCAGTAACTTTAGTCAATGAGGGAGAGCGATATGACGAAAGTTCATCCAGGTTTATTTTTAGAAATGCAGGCACATAAGGTCTGCTTTAAAGGATTTATAAAGCAAATGACAAATGCCTATTGTATCCTGAATAAAGCAAATACTTGACATCTTACAGATATGAAGTAATAACATGGCAAAATTGATTAAAATTTTAAACTAATAATTGCATGGAAATAAGTTGCCTGGTACGGTAATGCAGTGCACCAAGCTGAAGGAACTACACATTTTTCAGAACCATCTAAGAAATTAGATCCAAATGCTCAAAGATATTTCAGCATTGTGATGCTATGGCAAACTAAGTAAAATGCTTTGAAGGTATAAAATGGTATAAAAGAATCATTTTTCTGTTATATTTTCAGCTCAGTCACAGAGGGACTAATTCAAAGCCCTTTGAATTCAACTGAATTCTTTCTATTGATTCTGATATGTTTTGTATCTGGCCCTTAATATTTTGCCTCTCTTACTGCAGTGCATCCAGCCAGTAATTTCTCTGGGATGAAAAATGCTGTTTGGTAGTCTGCACTGGTATTTCTAGCCCTAGAGATGTATATACCCTGTAATCAGCAGTCATCATTTTGAGTCACACATAAAACCTAAATAACCCCCACTCCTCTCCTCTAGAGCAGCGTAACTTTTCTATATTAATTTCTATGATGGCGTATATATTAATTACAGCAGTTTGTAGCAAGAAAGTTTTTTTATTCCTGGCAAATTAAATCTATATCCGGTATGTACTTTAGTGGTAGTTAATGGTACTTGCTGTAATTACAGTAATCTCATCCTCAGATCAGTTGAAAGTATTCTTGGTTCCAAGTCAAACACATGCAAAACTGCCTGATAATTCATAAAGTCAAAAAAAATTGGAGGATGAAAATACTGCAGTGTGCTGATGTATTTTCTATATGTAACTATCAAATGGTTTCCTTTATGGATGACTTTGTGTGGAAGTACCGATTTAACTATCTACTGAAAACACACTTGCCTTTTTAAAATCTGTGTTCTGTCTCCTTGTCTACTGAAAACATAGTCTCTTTTTGAAGCCCATTGAGCAATGTCTTTAACAGTAAATTGTAGCATTAATTCAGAGCCCTGCATTAGGGGTAGTGAAGAACCATTAGCAGAAGCTCTGGAAGTCACTGGACCTCAAGGATTCACTATGCATTCTGGAGCTTGTGGGCGGCTTACCTTCAGTGTCACCCCAAAAGAGGGCTCTGTACATACATCTCACTGTTCCATTGGAATGGGAGAATGGTGAATTAAGCCATTTTCTCCCCTTCTCCCTATCCCTTCTGCCAGTCCTACTTAGGCCTTATGGGAATGGTAATAGCAGTTACTAGGACCAGTCCTTGTGGGTAGGAGATTATAAGAATTTCAACAATAGATGGCCTCTGAAGAGAGGATAAAAGGAAAAAACACAAGGACTGACCACAAACTAGACCACAGGACTTCAGAGTTTAGTCCCATAAGAAGCTTTTTGTTGTACTTTATATCCCAGTGTAAAAGAAAAAAAAAGAAAAAAAGTGTTGTATACATTTACATTTTAAATTGTGTAATCATGTTATTATCTGAAACTAATACCATGCTGTTAAAATTTAGATAAAGTGTCCTGCAATGCATACAAAATGTTCATTTGTTGAAGGCCATTAAGTTAATTTCCTGGGAACAAGAATAAATGCAAGGCATTTACATAATCATTAGTTGTGAGGTGTAGAATAGATAATTAAATATTCCACCACATTAATTTATATTTAATTAACTGAGCTTCCATGATCCTTCTGTCTGAATATTAATATTGTGTAAATAAACAATTAGGATGCACACTCACTTTATGAAAGCTTTACTGTAAAAAATGTGATCCAAGGACTTTTGTGAAATTTTCCTAAATAAATACTTGATGATTTCATAAGGCAGACTTGTTGATCTTAGAAGTTTAGTTAAGTAGTACCAAGTACTGTGGTTTTAACACTAATTATCCAAGTGTTCTATATTTACAGGTTGTCACAAAAATTGCACTTTAATGAGAGCATTCAGTGTTATGCATGCTACATATCTATTCTTCCATTCATTGGCATTCTTTAAATTGCATGGAACCAATTACACTTCAATATAAAAATACCTTAAAAGTTCACATTACATTTTTAGAATAGTGGACAAAGCTACAGAAACAAAATGGATATTATGATTTTCAGCAAATTTTTGGAAGCCCATTAGGTTCAAGGACCCCTTTGCTGGCTTCAGATCTCAGACTTTCAGGCCAGAGGAATTCAATGCATTGTGAGGTTCCTGTAGACCACAGAAGTAGGCAGGTTTAGAAGATCTGAAGTTACCAGACAAAAAGATTTCCTTTTCATTTTAATAAGTAAAAAGTGTCCTAACACAAATAATTTAAACTTATTAAGAATGCTAAATAATTTGCAAAAATTGAGTTTAAGTTCAGTCCAGTTTTTATTTTATGATCTGTTCGACTACCTTGAATTGTCTGTACAGTATTTTCTGATGGTCTTTCTGAAGGAGACGAGGTGGTGAGGTAATATCTTTTACTGAACCAACTGCTGTTTGTGAAAGAGATAAGCTTTTGAGCTCCACAGAGCTCCTCTTCAGGTCTTCCAGGACATACTATGTCAGCAGCACCTCTGAGAATTATTTCTAAAGGGGAATAACTGTAAGGATGAAATGGCCAATTGGGAAATGGCAATTAAGTATGGTGGGGCACAAAGAGACACAAAGACAATTGAGCATGGCCTAGATTCTAGAACTTATTGTGGTGTGTTATCTGTGGCCCACTGACAAGATTGGGAGGGGCAAAGGGGGCAACTACTTTAGGGCCCAGCAATACAAAAGGGCCCAGAGCTTCCAGGCAGCACTGCTATTACAGCAACCCATGTGAGCCAGAGCCCTGGGTCCTTTCAAAAACTGTTGCTGTGCCATGTGGCACCCTGGGCAGCACTGAGGTCTGCCGGGGGGAGACAGGGTGCTCTGCAGGTGGGACTGACAGCTGCCTAGCACCAGCCCCAGCTCGAGTATCTGCCCCTTCTGGAGGAGTGGAGAGGCCTCCCCCACACACACTTTGCCCAGTGTCCTGGAGAGGCTGTCAACTCTACTGGTCACCTGTATAGAATAATGCTTTCTCATAAACTATATTAACAAGGAACAACTCAAAACTGATCTTTCCTTTCTGGTTTGGGCACATTTGAAATGTCAATGCTTGTGATTTTGAGAGGTCCTGAGCACCTACAATTAAAGCTGCTGTCAATGAAGTTTGTGGGTGTTTTGCGTCTATGGGTGAAAAAAAAAACCCCCCAGAGCCAACCAGTTTTCAGCAAATGACTTCAAATAAAGTGGCTTAAAATGAATGAAATATGGATGGATATGTCAGACTCTTAAAAGTCAAAGAGAAGGGTTAAATGCTAAATGGGTCTGTCGGTAAACCAAAAGAGACTCATTGGTGAAATACAGAATACATGAACTAGAGTAAAATTGAAAAGAAAAGATTTAGGAGGTTTTTTTCCTTACGAGACTAATTACAATACCATTTTTGTTTTTACACTGAAATTTCCTTAATACTTCTGAGTCAATGTTTTCTGAGTTTGAACAACACTGAATCTCCTCATAAAATGCAACTGTGCCCCCTCCCAATTCAAAACAAACAAAACAAAACAAAACAAAACCACACCATGAAACACTAGCAAGAGTGAAGTCTTTTTCACTCCTTTTTTTCCTATGGCATGCTATATGGTTTCTTTCTGTAGTCTCATTTTGATGCCAGAATATGATGTTGCTTATTTTATAGTCAAGATCAATTAATATTGTCAAGCAGATCGAAAGAAAACAAAAGGCAGTGTTTACAAACATAGCTTTCCAAAAAAAAAAAAAAAAAGAGAGAAAACTATTTTTAAATATTTCCAAGGCTTCTTTTCGATTAGATTTTTCTTATTTGTCTTGAGGTTTGTTATTAGGAAGGTATTAGATGCAGACTGAACTATTATTCATCCCAGATGAATTGTAGAAGCTTGTCAAGGTAAACAGTTACACAGCACACACTATAGGGATTTCTTTAAATCATTAAAAATATTATAAAGAAGTGCACTATATAACACAAGTTATAGTAGTTATGGAGACTGTTAAAATAGTAAAATGGGACTGTGTGTATGACAGGAGAAAAAAGAAGCACTTCCTGAGTCAGAAAAGATGAGAACTGCCACCTGAAATATTAAACAACTAACTCCTTGAAAACATGAAGCTGAACTCATTCCTGAATGTGAAACAATCTTCCTCCTTCTTGCAGTAGCGTGAATAGGGTCGTGAAGGTCAGGAGGAAAAAGAAGAAGCGACTATCCCCAAATAAATTGAAACTGGGCAGCTGTCTCAGCAGAGGTGAGGGCTTTGGTAGAAATGCAGCGCATAAGTTAATCAAGGGACACCAGGATGTGCAATCTGATGACTAGTTGAAGGCAAGGCAAGAAAAAAAAAAAAGAAGCATTGGAAGACGGGTAAAACAAAGAGGGGCAAAGGGGGATAAGAATCCTCTGTTTTTAAAGGATCTATTCAGAGTCACAAAGAAGACCCATTGATAAGGGAAAGAGCTTGTCAAACTGCCCTTCAGTGGCTCAAGAACATAATTACCAAACTCAGAGCAGAGTGTAAAGAAGGACACAAATCTCCCAGTGGTTGTGAGTTCTGTATTTCCATGACTTTACTGACCACACATCAAGTGTAAACTCCTGAGACAATGTAGAAGCCTAACCATCGGTACTCCAATCTACCTTGAAACCTAGGCAAGCTTTCTTTGTGACAGTTAGTCCCTTAGGGTACGTCTACACTACAGCGTTATTCGAAATATCTTATTTAGAAATAGTTAATTGGACTTTAATGTGGGCTGGTCTGGCAAAGCACACGACGCGCGGGTGTACTGCAACTCCTCCGTGTGCTAGAGGCTGCATGCCGGGACTTTCTTCCCCAACTGCCACATCAGGGTCGGGGACATGGACATGCCTGTGTGCCTGGTGGGGGATGTGGCCTACCCACTACAGCCCTGGCCCATGAGGCCCTACACGGGACACCTCAACCGCTCCCGGCAGGCCTTTAATGCCAGGCTCAGCAGGGCCCGCATCGTGGTAGAGGGTGCCTTCAGCCAGCTGAAGGCCCAATTTAGATGCCACCTCACCTGCCTGGACCTCTCCGAGAGGAATATTCCGCACGTGGTGGTGGCGTGCTGTGTGCTGCACAATTTGTGCGAAAGGAAGGGGGAGGCTTTCCTGCCAGCCTGGATGGCAGTGGCCAACCACTTGGCTGGCCTGTACGTGCAGCCCCGTATGGCTGCCAGCCCATCTGGGGGCTGTCAGTATCCAGGAGGCCCTGCAGGAGAGCCCATCTGGGGGCTGTCGGTATCCAGGAGGCCCTGCGGGAGAGCTTCTAGATGGAGGAGGAGTGAAGTCTCCATGGCATGCCCCACTGGGACCTTATGCCTTATTCCACCCTCACATCCTTCCACTTTCCCCTCCATAACCCCCCTTCCTGATGTAAAATAAAACCACATGTGTTGCCAAAAAAACCCTCTGTTTATTGAACATAACTGGGGTTGGGGGGAAATGAGGGCGGGAGAGGGGAGGCGAGAGGGTGGGAGAGGGGAGGAGTAAACCTGGGAGGAGGGACCTAGAAGGGGGAGGCAAAGGGAGGAAGTGGGAGGAGAAGCTCAGGGTTGGGGGTCTTGCTGGTCCACCTGTCTCCCAGCACTGCGGGCTCAGGCATCCATCCATGAATTAATATATAGAGATATTTTTACAGGAAATGCTATTCTTTAGAGTTTTCTTTATATAAGCATCCTTGCATGGGAGGATTAACAGAAGACCTAGAAAACAAAACATCAGCACATTGATTTTCATTCGTATTCATACTAACAAACATGTACTTTAGCATGTATTTACACTCCAGCAAACCATTGTTTTTGAAAATGAACCATCTTCCTGGGGGATACTGATGGGGTAACTCTTGAAATGTAATTATCTTGTGACAAGATGATCCTCTGGCAAAATTATCCTCTAACAAGATTATCTTGTGACACCATTATCCTCTGATAAGATTATCTGGAGAGATGATGTTGCTGATTAGCTAGGGATGTGGAAGACAGATCTAGGAAGCCTAACAAGGTGAAAGGAAACAGTACCAATACTTTTGTTCAATTCCAGCTTTGTGCGAGACTATGTTAAAGTAAGGGTCCCTCCATATGATAAATTTTATAGAGTAAAAAACCCAAGAACTTTAGGAATCTTTGGCATATCTTCATATTTCTATTTTACCTGATTTGCCTGCCAATCAAAGGAAAAGTAAGTTGCTTTAGAGAGACATTACTAAATATAATGGAGTGAGCTGACATCTGTTATTGTAAGGAGTGTATCTGGCTGGACATATTTTATATATCCAAGGGACATGGGACATAAAGCAATACATTTAGTATGTGTCTGTGGCAATTGTTAACCACCAGAAACATGTATCTAGTTTAGAAAAATAATAATAATGCCAAACAGGACACAGGATTTTTTTTATTGTAAGACAAGAAAGGAAAGGTAGTATCAATCTTACTCCAACATGGTTGTCTGGATATCAAATAACACCTTATAAGTCTATTGATACATCCTATTGTATTCGGGGGTTATTTATAGTCAGGTCCTAGAACAAATTAGGACAATGATTAAACAGACAAAAAATTGCTGTTCTTAAGAAAAATCTGGTAGGAGGGATGGAATGGTTTATTTTCAGCTCTCCAAGTCTCTACAAGGCTGAGGTAAATATTTGTATTACTGCCAAGAAGTTACATGCAGTAAATTAAAGTGAATTCATTGGAGAGTGTCCAGAGAAGAGCTACAAAGTTGAACAAAGCAACATAGGGTCTTAGCTATGTCAATCAGCAGAAGGTGAAAGACTATAAAGCCTAATTTTCAGTTAATCTGAAGCAGGTCTCTACACTATGCACATAGCTGGCATATGGAATACTATATTTTTAGTACAAACTGAATAAATGTGACTAAGTATTTGATTTACAAACATATGGGTATTGCATATTCAGATAACTACATAAGAGGTCTGTGCAAATAACTAAAGCAGAACTACAAAGTCAAAGTGGATCCATGTACTACACAATCCTATGGACATCTGACCAATTTTGAACAGTTTTTGGACCTACTTTGATATTGTTCATGTAGTTACTATCTTCTTTCCTTGCAAAACTCATCAACCTCCCTTACTATTGAGACATCTTCATATGCTGAGTCCTTAAGAAATAAAAAAAAGTCAAACTTACACTCGTAGAATTAAAAACCATGATGGATGGTGTAGTTTACCCTCTGCCTTCCTGCTTATTATTTTGGTCAGCTAGCTTTGGAATATGCCCAATCTGTCTTTTAAGCTATCGTAACCCACACACCTTCTGAGTGTGGTTCACTGTCACATATAGTGTCACTTAGATCAGTTACAGAGAGAAAAATCATAGAATCATAGAACACTAGAACTGGAAGGAACCTTGAGAGGTCATCGAGTTCAGTCCCCTGCCCTCACGGCAGGATCCAGTACCATCTAGACCATCCCTGATAGATGTCTAACTAATCTGCCCTTAAATATCTCCAGAGATGGAGATTCCACAACTTCCCTAGGCAACTTATTCCAGTGTTTAACCGCCCTGACAGGAATTTTTTCCTAATGTCCAACCTAAACCTCCCTTGCTGCAGTTTAAGCCCATTGCTTCTTGTCCTATCTTCAGAGGCTAAGGATAACAATTTTTCTCCCTCCTCCTTGTGACACCCTTTTAGATGCCTGAAAACCATTATCATGTCCCCTCTCAGTCTTCTCCTTTCCAAACTAAACAAGCCCAATTCTTTCAGTCTTCCTTCATAGATCCTGTTCTCTAGACCTTTAATCATTCTTGATGTTCTTCTCTGGACCGTCTCCAATTTCTCCACATCTTTCTTGAACGAGTTTCCTTTACAGACTTAGCTGACAGCCAGCTGACTTTTAGTGCATGAGCCTCTACTGCTTGAGTTAAGTTCCAAAGGGCCCAGGTTCAGTTCTGCCTGTCAGTGCTACACTATCAATGGCACATAAACTGTCTGCAAGATCATAGGACCTTTACATTCATGACAAAGTTTTGTCTCATTGTACTATCTTTGGTCAAAATACCTCTGGGGTTAAAAGAACAAAAGAAAAACAACACATTAATTAGTCTTGAAACATCTCTGCTGGCTAGTCCCTGTGCCTAGGATTGATCTGCAGTGCTGGCACATTGAATTCACAAAGCTTGTACTAGATCTGTTTGTGATATTTTTAGTTCACCTCCGCCAACAGTGTGGGCAATTGGCCCTAGGCTCCCTGTCTCTTTTACTGTGGCAGTGGCATCACTAGGGGCCCTGGGCCTTTTAAATTTCTGTCAGAGTGCCACATGGCACATTCCAAAGAGCTCTGAGGACTGGCCAAGGCAGCATGGTGCGCTCTGGGTGGCGCTGAGATCTGGCTGCCCTCCCCCCCAATCCAGTGGCCTGGCACACCTGTGCCAATTTAGCCAGTAGTGCAGATATGGTTGAACATAGAGTTAGAAGATTTCACTGTATGGTATTATAAAACCACATTCCAAATCTGGGAAGTGTCCAAACCAGTTCCTCAGAAACAAAGTGCAAACAAATGCCTCGCTGGGTGTAAATGAGGTCAATGGACCACTGACTGCTAAATGGACATTCTTTTGCAGGAAACGAGGCAGAGGCAAAAAAAAAAAAAAAAATCCTAAATTTTAGCAAAGAAACAGCCTGGGGTTCCCATGAGTGCCACTTGCCATGATCCCAGCTGGATCTAAAAAGGAAATATGAAAATAAATGAGACACACCTCAAGGGACTCCTTGCTATTCACTCTTTCTATCTTTTGATTCACTGCACCAGAAGAAATAAAGGAAGCAGCCCATTATAAGAAGGGGACCTACCCAAAGAAGTTTAACTACTAAGACAGGTGAGAACATGGGGTGAAAAAAATTTACATTGAATTTAACATTGCTAATGTTATGCCCCATTAATGTTATGCTCCTGTCATCTGAAGTGGGTTGTGCCCACTAAAGCTCGTGATACCGTCTACCTGTTTTGTCAGCCTTTAAGGTGCTACTAGACTATTTGTTGTTTTTAAAGTTTTTCCTGTTACAGACTAACTCAGCTACCCATCTGAATGTCCCATTAAGTTAGGCATAACTTGTGTCTGATCTTTATTTTTTGTAACCATTTGTGACTTTCATGCCTTATTGCTTGTATTTACTCAAAATCTCTCTTTCTGCGTAGTTAAAAACTTATTTGATCTAAACCAGTTTGTGTGAATTGAAATGTTTGGCAAACTCCATTTGGGGTAACAATGTGTGTGGATATCATTTCTGTTAATAAAACAAGGGACTATATATACATTTATATTTCCCGGGAGAGTGCTAGGTAGTGCAAAGCATAAATCTGTGGAGGAAAATTCAGCAGTGGTGGTGTTTTGGGATTGCTTTGCAATATAACCAGGCTTCTAAGGCCCAATGTTTGTGAAGCACACACATTGACATAGTTGGGAGTTACTCACATGCTAGAGGGGGTCTGTGAACAGTCCTGACTGGAAGTTACCACAGTAAAGCAGTAAAGTAAAGGATATTCCAGGTTAGAAGGTTAACATAGCTTCTCACAAATCTGAATTGTCCCCTGGGTATGTAACAGCCAGTTTTCACTTTTCTGTTACAGTCATCATTTACATTAAAAATTATAAAGAAAGTTGTCAATCTAAAGACATGAAATATTTCTGGATCACTCAGCCTTTTTTGAAAAGAACACTGGTAAGAATCATCATAATAAGAATGTATTTCTCTTTTATTCCATTATGAGCTTATGTCTCTGCATTAATTTCTTTTCTTCTATCCCACAGCTAATTAATAGAAGATACTGGGAAGTGCTTAACTTTACTTCAACTTATTTGAAGTATATTACCCCTGTGACTCATACATCACAACCACCAAAAATGGATAAATTGTAAAATCTACAAAACTAAGCCTTCACTTCAAGGACTACTACTCCCAAATCTCCTAACAGTACATTTTCAGACTGCCCTTTCTAATAACTTAGTTTCCCACTGAGTAAAAAGCTTTTAGTACATTGAAAATGGAACAGTGTTATTCTTAGCTATTTGATTCTCAAACTTCCAATTCTGCTATGGTTCAAGTGGCAGCTCCTTCACAAACTCATTCAGCAAAACATTTTTATGCCATTAATATCAAGCATTTCTTTGTGACATCTAGTAATTTAATGAAATTATCATTTGTTATATGTGATAGCAATATATTTGACTACGTCTGAATTCCTATCAAGAATACACAATAAGTGAGACATTTTATAAAAGGGCATTAAATGCATAAAGCTTGAACATTTTTCTACTTCTTCACAATTAATAAGAATTGCTAATATTTTCTTAGACTGTGAGAATGTTTATAACAGAGACATGCAAATTACTTGTTTTAGTTTAAAGAAGAAATAACATGGCACTTAAATTATGGTTATCATGGCTCTATATAATTACATATCCATCACAAATTACCCATCACAGAAATAAGATTGAATTTTAAAACTATTCACAAAGAGAAAGAAGATGATATTGAACAAGTGCCTTTGGGTTCATAGCACAAGATGAGAAGAACATTGGTTGAATTTGTCTGAAAGGCCAGAGAGAGTCAATACTTTAATTGATAGCCAAGTAAGTTTGAAATGAACAAGAGGCAGAAAATATTAATCTGCAGCTAGTGCATTTTCAAAATTATTAAGGTTAAATAGGACTATTATGATGAGCTTGTATGAGTTTCTGTATAACACAGGCCAGATATCACTCAGTATTTAAGTCCAGTTAAGACTTGCTAAATCAAACTCAGAGGGTGCCCCTGCCAGCATCATACTTCTGCTCTTGCCAGGAGTAAGGCAAGCTGACAGAAGCATTTGCTCCCTTTGGCCTCCTGCCATGGGGATGCTGCCAAGTTCGCGTAAGGTAAGCCAGCTCTAGCTATATATTGTACCTAGGTGGAGTTGCGTACCTTAAGCCAAGGTGCTGGGTCTAGTGTAGACCTGGTCTTAGAAAGACATCCAATATTGATTTGAAAATGAAACAAAAAATATGCCCATGCTAGGGAGCTATTTAAAAATATGCCCATGCTAGGGAGCTATTTAAAGGAACACAGAGAAAGTATGTGAAATCTAGGGGAATAAGAACAGTCTATACAACAAAACCATTCCTGCTGAGGTTAGTTTAAAATCAGAGTGCCTCCAGCCCTGCTATCAGGCATATTCACAGCATCCCAAAATGCATATCCAGTGAACAAATGAACAAAATGCATTGTGTATATTGGGAGTCAGATGGAATTGCTCCGCTTCATAATACAGTCATTCCAAACTGCACTTGAACAGCCATTGTGTGGCTAAAAGCTATAATGATTCTAGAGTAGTGGTTCCTAACCTTTTTGATACTGGGGACCCGCAAACCCATTCACAATCTTTTGGCAGCCTGGTATCATTTTATTTGCATATTCATTATGCAAATGACAGATACACAAATATGCAAATAAAACACTACTGGTCCTCCAAAAGCCCAGCCCCCAAAGCCTCAGCGCCAGCCCTAGAGCCCTCCACTACCCCCCAGTGCCAGCCACTGACCCCACAGTCCCCTGCTCCTAACCACCTCCAGTGCCACCCTTCTGCCCTCAGAACCTCCCAGTGCCAGCCCCTGCATCCCAAATGCCTCAGTGCCAGCCCCTTGCCCCGTACAGCCACCCACAACCAGACCCCTAGTACCAGCCTCTTGTTTCCAGAGCTCCACTGCACCCAACCCCCAAGACTTCCCCAGTGCCTGCCCTGTTTCCAGAGCCCCCCAGTGCTAGCTCTACCCCCATGACCCTCCACTACTAGCTCACCCTCCAGAGCCCCCCAGCACTAGCCCTATCCCTGGAGCCCCCAGTGCCTGCCCCGTCCCCCTCACCTAGCCCTGCACTGCTGCCTGTGTCTCAGCAGCTCTGGGGGCCAGGCCTGGGGTACACCACCCAGAGACTCCTCTCCCACCAAGGGTGTTGGGAAGGGCATGCCCTGTCCCACCTCTCAGCTAACCAGCACCAGGCAGGGGCACGATCTCCTGGCTGCGGAACAACACTTCCAGAAGCACTCTTCTGCAGCCAGGAGGAGACCCTGCCCCAGCCTGCTTCTGGTTGACTGAGAGGTGGGGGCAGGACACACCTCTCCCAACATCCACGGTGAGAGCGGTATACCCCAGACCCGGCCCTGAGAGCTGCCGTGGCCCGACAGCCATAGGTCCAAGACCAAACACCTACCAGTACCTTAGCAATCCACCAAAAGAATATATATATATATATATATATATATATATATATACACACAGGTCCTGAAGTACATTCTGATGTTCATTAAATTAATACTGATAGACCAAGGGAATGGGAAGTGAGTTACACAATTTAGGATCTCTCCATGTGAAACTCTTTGCACTAATCTTCTCTAGTTTAAATCAGGGTACTCCTATCTTAAGTGCCTTAGCTGCTAGCACCTATTGTGCCATCATGTATAAGATGGGGAGCAGACTACTTGAAAATTTGAATCCAGTTTGATTTGAGGCATTGATTAAAGCTATTGTCTAATCTTAACTACTTTCACCTCAGCCAAAGGATAAACTGGAGATCTACAGCAGGCAACATCAAATGCCCCTTGTTATGCTCTCAGTGCCCCTTATTATTCTTGTGTGTCATGCTGAACTGGGATGTACAAAGAATAGCATGAGTGACATAAGGTGAGACAATGCATTCAAAACCTGACTTCAACTCTCTCATGCCTAGTGCAATATTAGTGAAAGATGTTACTGGTAAACACTGTAGTGGTATGAACTGAAAAAGAAAGAAATTCTCCTTTAATGGTACTGTACTTCTTGTATTTTGAGAGACAATAGCAGAAAATGGAAAATTGCTTCCAGTGCTGTTATACCCAAGTGCTACACTCCTGAGGTAAACAGGGAGACTGTTCCAGTTAGTGGGGAATTAGATATGCATTTATACAGTATATGTTGCACGTAGAGCCATGCAGCATTCTACATAATGAGAAATCCCTAAAGATACAGTTTGTATTCAACTGTCTAAAAACATCTCCTGTCACAGTTTCAGGGTAATTGCACCTGAATTCCCTCTCTGTGGTCCCTCGAGGGCACCCATTAGAAAGTTTCCTGCTCCTGGCCATCAATTCTCTCTGGGGAGAGACCCTTATCCAGCACTAAACTGTAATATTGCCAGCAAGCCAGTCTGCCTAAAAAAGCCTGTGTTTTGCTTGTGGACAAGAATGAACAGCATAATTGCTGGTCCTTTTTTAAGCAAGTATATTTATTCTTTAGATAAAAGCATCACTGCAAACACACACAAAGGTTTGTCTACACTACAACGCTATTTCAGGGATACCAGAGTATCCCGAAATAGCTATCCTGCATCTTCACAGCAAGCCTGTTATTTCAGGCTCGCTATTCCAACGTTCCTGTAAACCTCATTCTATGAGGAGTAAGGGACGTTTTGAAATAGCGCTTTATTTTGAAATTTGTAGAAAGGACCAAATGATGAAATAAGCTATTTTGAAATAGCACTGAAATAAGACCCACAATTTGCATTGCTCAAATTGCATACCTTATTTCGAGTTACGGTGCAGTGTACATGCACCCTAAATGTTTCTATATGCATGCTAACAATTTAACAGGGGTCACCTGTCAGACTTATAGGACCTTGGTTCGCCAAAGACTTTCCAGCCAAAAGGGATAGGATGCCCCTGGACAGCAAATCTTGTTTGCTGGATCAAGAAGAGTTCTCTGAGCCAGTTCAAGGCTGGGTTATATGTGACAATCTCCTAGTTTCACCTGAGCATAACTAACTAGAAAATGAGTCGTTCAGTATAAAATTTCCCAGGCTTTAACTCAATCCATAGGTGGGCTCTTAAAAAAAGGGGAAGGGGGGAGTTTTGAACTATATTAGGTCAGCCTTTTTTTGCTGAAAAAGAGCTATTTTTTATGCTGCCCCCCCTTTTTTTTCTTTTCAGCAGACTACTCTATTTCTACACTTGGGTAACTCAAAACAGTGGGAAAAATATAAAACTTGGCATGGTTGTAATCCACAAGGAAGAACGTGATTTAAGGTAAATTTTTAAAAAAATGACTTAGAGCAAGATTCTCTTAGACTTATCAGTGTCCAGCAGTACCTTGCTCTACTAGTAGTATTAACTCAGCTGATTTGTGGAGTAAGGTCCCACTCCACATGAACAAAGAGGACAGAAATTCATAACTATATTATAATGGGAATGGATCACCGAACAGCTACTTTGACCTCTTGTATAACATAAGTCATAGGACTTCTCAGTATTAATGCATGTTTGAACTAAAGTACATCTTTGGGGAAAATAATCAAATCTTGATTTAAAATTCTCTAGTGATGAAAAAGCAAGCATAACCCTTTATAAGTAGTTCTATAAGGTTAGTTATCCTCACTGTTAAAAATTTGCACTGTAAATTCTTTTATGACCTTAGGAAACGTCTACACTATGCGGAAAATTGACGGTGCTGTGTCAATCTTCCGGGGTTCCATTTAGCGGGTCTAGAATCATAGAATACCAGAACTGGAAAGGACCTCAAGAGGTCATCAAGTCCAGTCCCCTGCCCTCACAGCAAGCCCAAGCACTGTCTAGACCAGTGGTATCCAAACTTTTTGGCATCATGCCCCCTTTTTGATTTTTGAAAAACCCTCACGCCCCCCCAAAAAATATCAGCAAAACTTGTTGAGCAAAAAAACCAACAACAACAACAACAACACCCTGACCGGGGCAGCAAATCTTGATGGGGGCTGGGTCATCTCACACCCCCTGGAATTTCTTCACCCCCCCCAGAGGGGCACTCCCCCCAGTTTGGGAACCCATGGTCTAGACCATCCCAGATAGATATCTATCCAACCTGCTCTCAAATAGCTCCAGAGATGGAGATTCCACAACCTCCTTAGGCAGCTTATTCCAGTGTTTAACTACCTTGATAGGAAGTTTTTCCTAATGTCCAACCTAAACCTCCTTTGCTACAATTTAAGCCCGTTGCTTCTTGTCCTATCATCAGGCCAAGGAGAATAATTTTTCTCCCTTTTTCTTGTAATACCCTTTGTGGGTATGTCTACACTAGCCCCCTAGTTCGAACTAGGGAGGCTAATGTAGGCATTCGAAGTTGCAAATGAAGCCCGGGATTTAAATATCCCGGGCTTTATTTGCATGTTCCCGTCCGGTCGCCATTTTTAAATTCCATTAGTCGGAAGTAACTGCCCATGGCTACTCGCGGCAGTGAAACGGTAATTCGAACTAAGTCCTTACTCCTCGTGGAGGAACAGTTAATTCGAACTAAGGACTTAGTTCAAATTACCGTTTCACTGCCGCGTGTAGCCGTGGGCAGTTACTTTGGACTAGAGGAATTTAAAAATGGCGACCGGATGGGAACATGCAAATAAAGCCCGGGATATTTAAATCCCGGGCTTCATTTGCAACTTCGAATGCCTACATTAGCCTCCCTAGTTCGAACTAGGTGGCTAGTGTAGACATACCCTTAGATACTTAAAATGGCTATCATGTCTCTTCTCAGTCTTCTCTTTTCTAAATTAAACTAGCCCAATTCTTTCAGTCTTCCCTCATAGTTAATGTTTTCTAGACCTTTAACCATTTTTGTTGCTCTTATCCGGACCTTCTCCAATTTCCACATCTTTCTTGAAATGTGGTGCCCAGAACTGGATCAGTGCAGAGTGGAGCGGAACAATGACTTCTTGTGTCTTGCTCACAACACTCCTATTAATGCATACCAGAATCATGTTTAATTTTTTTGTCACAGTGTCACACTGTTGACTCACATTGAGCTTGTGGTCCACTATGACCCCTAGATCCCTTTCTGCAGTACTCCTTCCTAGAAAGTCACTTCCCATTCAGTATGTGTGAAACTGACTGTTCCTGCCTAAGTGGGGTACTTTGCATTTGTCCTTATTAAACTTCATCCTACTTACCTCAGACCTTTTCTCCACTTTGTCCAGATCATTTTGAATTACGACCCTGTCCTCCAAAGCACTTGCAACCCCTCCCAGCTTAGTATCATCTGCAAAGTTAATAATAGTATTCTCTATGCTATCATCTAAATCATTGATGAAGATGTAGACCAGGACTTAGGTATTAGTAAGAGACGTACATATAAGTATAAGCAAAATCAGGCTGGTGAGACTCTATGCTGAGGTAAATTGACATCAATCTGTTGATTGTAAGTATGAGCACAATACTTTCTATAGGAAGGTATTTTATACCAGAATACAGAGCCACAGTCATTCAAAAATGTATGTGGGGAGGATAACATTCACAAGGACCTCCATCATTTTCCTGAGTTTAACTAGCATGAGCTAGAAGGGTGTCAATGGGATGACCACTTTCCCATCTAGCAAATTCAACCAGAAATATTTCCTTCACAAGTAATCCTTCACACATGTAAGAGAAAAGAGAGCCTCCTGACAACTAAGACCCAGCATTAGATGGTGGATAAGAGAAATGGGCCAGATACTCAGCTGGAGCAAATCAGCCTAATTCAGTTGAACTCACCAATAAATTGACACCACTTGAAGATGTGGCCCATTGCTCTGTAGGGGCTTATATCCTTGACAGACAGGAATTTCCTCTTTAACTGGTGATTTTCCTTTGAGTTGAAAAGGGGCTGCACAGCTAGCAGCAATGAACCTAGCCTGCAGCTGCAGAGAAAGGAGACCTCATCTTGCCACGTTTGGAGCCTATTCAAACATGATCTAATCTATACATCAAACAGAACTTGAAACTTACATGATAAAATTCCATTTGGCTCTCTCAAAAGGTAAGTTCTGGGTTGATGTCTATATTTTCCAGTTGTTCCAGAAACCAGAGTTACTTTCAAACAAGAATTTAGGGGTTTGAATAGCAGTCTTTCATTTAATTAAAAGTCCATGTAGCTTTTAAAAATTCCCCCTTGAAAAATAATGTTTTATCAGAAAATAAATAATAATCCAGGGTGGGGGGGATGCTACTGGGTTCTTCCAACTCTGGTTACATCTTACGCTCAGCCATTTTTTTTTTTCAACAAGCATTTTTTTTTTTCTAAAATTCCACTTTAAAAGTCACCTCCAGATAGAAAGATATACTGTCTAGAAATAAATCTCTTTTGTGTGTCACCACACTAAGCTTCCACAAAAATGTGACTCTTATTCTTTCAATAAGAGTTGGCAAAATATAAAATTTGAAAAAAAAATCCTCTCCTAGTTTTTTGAAAGGGAAATATTTATAATAGCTGGGAGTGATACTTATGGGTATAGCATTCTCCTCTTAATGCACTGTATTTTCAGCCAGATGTGAAATCAAAATACAGTGGGTCAACAAAAAGGGCATTTCACCTCAAGGCTTTCCAAGAAAAAAAGATTGCTTCTGTGTCTCCATTGACCTTAGCACTCTAGGCAGTTAATCTAAGATGAAATGATAAAATGATGAGACATTCAGAAGTTTTATAATTCAGTCTGGTTTCCAGAGAAGTGAGGAGGCATAAATAGAAACAGAAAAGGGCTAGTTCATTTGTTATTTGCCACATCAGACTATTACTCTGAGTTAATTGATAGTGCTAAGAGGCAACCAAGAGAATTATTAAATATATTTTAAACAAAACAAAACTACCATGTATGATTCTTTCGGAAAATAGGTTTGACATACTAAGGAAAGAAACTATGAAACAATAGCAATAAGTCAATAGAAATAGTATGTTTTGCTGATTAAAGTAGAAATATTTCATTTCTCTATAATATTTTACAAAGGGAGACTATTGTGAGTTTGAGAGTAATCTGTGAGTTATGGGAAATAGCCAAAGGCCACTTCTTATCCCAAAGAAAGTTTTGATGTAACTAATGAGAACATGGCCACAGGTCTCAGGTAGGTCTCACTTACTCCTTTAGGTAGGCTAGTCCTCAGATAAATGTGAATTCTATTTGACAGCAAAAAGCAGCATCAACTAAAGGAAGGAATGTTGCCACCATTTTGAAAATATAGTTTTGAGATTCTGTGCATCTCAAATCTAGTACAACTTCTTTTTACCTATGGAAACTAAATATACGGACATCCAGACATTGAAGTATGTTGAACATGCATAGATTTTGGCAACTGTAAGCACATACGTTATAAAGGTGACATTTAGCTGAGTGCTTTATATTTGACATAGGAGTGCCATGATACTAAATGTTTCTAAACTATTGGAAAATACCCTCTAGCTACCTTCACAGAATGAGAAAACAAGTAGGAAATCAATATAGAAAATGTTAAATGAAGTAATTTCAATCCACTAGGATAGAAAGGGTCCAGACTATCACAATTATACAGAGAGAGAGAGAGACAGACAGAGAGAGAGAATGCTGTAAGGATGGGCAGGAATGGTGTCCCTAGTTTCTGTTTGTCAGGGCTGGGAATGGGTGAAAGGGGGGATAGATCACTTGATGATTCCCTGTTCTGTTCATTCCCTCTGGAGAACTTGGCATTGACCACTGCTGGAAGAGAGGATGCTGGGCTAGATACATCTTGGCTGTGTCTACATTGGCACCCCTTTGCGGAAAAGGGATGCTAATGAGACCAGTCGGAATTGCAAATCCGCGGGGGATTTAAATTCCTTGAAAGTAGGAATAAGAGATCTTCCGGAAAAGGGTTTATTTTCCGCAAGATCGCGTCTAGACTGGTGCTTTTCTCCGGCAAAACCCCGAGCCGGAAAAAAGCGGCAGCCATGTAAATGCAAATGCCGCGGGGGATATTTAAATCCCCCACAGATTTGCAATTCCGACTGGTCTCATTAGCATCCCTTTTCCGCAAAGGGGTGCCAATGTAGACACAGCCCTTTGGTCTGACTCAGTATGGACATTTTATGTTCTGACGGAGTCACCTGGAGATGGATCTGTCTGGTCCCCTCAGTATCTATGCAGGAAATAGACAAGCTCTGTCCCTCCACTGCTCAATCAGAGCTAGGAAGCCCTCTTTGATGGGGCACTTCTAGGGACAAGCAGACATCATATTTATTGGTCTGTGATGCATTTTTCAAATTTCTAAAATTGGTAGGGCCCTAACAGACATATAACTCTAAGCTCTTGCATTCATCAATAGTCCTGAAGCGTTTCTATGCCTATTCAGTCCAATTTCTATCTGCTGAGACTAAGAAAGTGACAACAACAGTGATGGGAGTCGTTATGACCTGAGAGATTGTCTAGAGATAGTACTAAAAGGAAATACTGGATTTGGATCTAAACTCTGAATCCAGACTCAGCACAGGATTTGGGCTTTGAAGCTTTGGCTTCAATTTGGTGACCTATACAACAGCAAACTCAAAATGATGGTCTTGAACTTTGCAAAAATTTGAACCTGGACTTCTCTTTTTGGGACTATTTCAATAGCTGCACAAGCTCTGGTCATCAGTCACTTTGCCTTGATTTGAACCAGTAGCCTAATGCTGTGTCTACATTGGGGCAATCTTGCACAAAAGCAGCTGCTTTCACGCAAAAACTTGCTGCCTGTCTACACTGGCCACGAGTTCTTGCGCAAGTAAACTGACGTTCTAATGTATGAAATCAGGGCTTCTTGCACAAGAACTCTGATGCTCCTGCTCAGGAATAAGCCCTCTTGAGCAACTGTTCTTGCGCAAGAGGCCAGTGTAGACAGGAACATGAATTTCTTGCTCAAAGCCCTATGGTTAAAATGGCCATCAGAGCTTTCTTGCGCAAGAGAGCGTCTACACTGGCATGGATGCTCTTGCGCAAACGCACATGCCAGTGTAGACGCTCTCTTCTGGAACAGTTTTTGCACAAGAACTCTTCCGCAAAAGAGTTCTTGCGCAAGATCATGCCAGTGTAGACGTAGCCTAAAGGTGAAAGACCTATATATGCCTTGATCAAGTCAGTACAACTCTGAGTTTGTTTTAATATATTTTTAGTGCCTCCATTCCTCCATTTCTTGGTTTTGTCTTAGAAAAAGAAAAGCCTTAAGTGTGGAAGAGCTGAATAACTTATTCCATTGGCTTATTTTAAAAAATGTGAAATTCTTATGAGAGACACTATTTAAACCAAAATAGCTGGGTGCTAACTAGAAACTGAAGCTTTCAAACCTGTGACCTACAAAAAAAAAAAAAAAAAAAGGTTAACTGACTGGATCAGCTAAAGAAGTTACTATGAAAGATTCCTCAGTTCATTATAGGCTTCAATAATTCCAGTGAATTCCAGGCATCCAAGAGTTCAGACACTTTTGAGAACTTAATTACTGAATAAAGTAAGGGGAAGGGGAGGCTTTTTCTTCCTATAGGAAGTGTGTGATATTTTTCCTTCAAGCCCAAAGGAAAAAATTATAAAAGGTAAGTAATCCTGTGTATAATTAGAAAAATGTTTTCCTTGTTACATATGTAATATATAGAAAAGGATGTCAAGCATAATTTTTTTTTATGAAGGAATCTACTGCCAAAAAATAACTTTCTTTCTATCAGGATGATGGGAAATTTGCTGTTTCCATAAGGGGGCTGCCATAAGAAAACAAAACAAGAATATTTTTACTTGAGTTCCATACTTTCTTTACAAGGTGAGGCTCAGATAATATGAATTTAAGTCAAAACAGCATGTGGTTATTAGCTACACTCTTGAATTATGAAACTAATATCTGGATCAAAATGAAAAAGAAGGATTTCAAATGTGGACAAAGGACTGATAGGAAATACCTCACTGATGTTTTGTTGTGAAAATGGGATTCCAAAATATATGTAGTTGGGAAGTAAGGCTCTTTAAATGAGAGATGGAAAAACTATATGGAGCTTTAGTTTTAAGCACTGCTGCTTTAAATCCAATCAGTGCTGCCAGTAACCTAAATTTGTGACTGAGGAAGCTCTATACAGAGCAGGACAGAGTCATCACTGCATTATTCATCAAGTAGAACTCTTGATAGGGTGGAGTTACACTGTGTAACACTGGAGTAACCACATGGCGACTCCAGACCATTGTATTCCCGATGGAGTTCCACACCAGTCAGGAAGAAGGAAGGAGAGATGCAGAGCAAAGCAGAAGAACATTGGGTTTGGGAAAGGTGCATGACTCCAGATCTTCCTTACTCCCTGCTTCCCAAATAAACATACAGCTTGCTTACAGGTGCTCATACTCCTGTTCTGTTCTACCCTAAGAAGTTGAGTCATTCTACATGTGAGGCAGACATATTAATTCTCCTGAAGAGCTGCAAGATCACCCACCTTCACTGCAGCCCCCAACAGGCTCCAGCTCATTGCTGGCCCCTGGCCCTGCACCACTGAAACCAAACATAACCAAGCCTGTCCCTCAAATCCTCCCCGATGTGTTCCTTTTGTGTGGCCATGACAGGGTCCTATCCTGCACTTCAGACATTTTCAGACAGGGCTTCTACTCTCCTGCCAACTCTCCTCTGCCCTCTTCAGAGACACCTTCATGTGAAATCCTTCTGGATTACTCTACTACCCCAAATTCCTCCCATGTCTCTTCTTGTTCTCCCCCCGCCCCCAGCCTCTTTCCTTGACTCCCTAGGCTGACATCTACCCAGATACCAGTCTCCCCTCTCTGTGAACACCTTCACCTCCCTTCAATGTCCTTTCCTTTTCTCCAAACTCAGTCTTCCTTCCCCAAGAAGGGACCTCAAATCAGCTAATCTGAAATTATGTATATTACGAGCCCTTACATTTCAGTCACTTTTGTGCTAAGCCCAATGAGTTCCGTTTACCTCCAACATATTTTCCAGAAAGACATCCCGTCTTTATCTGAAGACATCAAAATATGGAGAATCTACCACTTCCCTGGGTAGTTTGTTCCAAAGGTTAATCCTCCTGCCAGTTAAAAAATTGCACCTTGTTTCCAATTTGAATTTGTCTGGCTTCAGCTTGCAGCCATTGATTTTTGTTATGCCTTTCTCTGCTAGATTAAAGAGGCCTTTAGTACCCTGTATTTTCTCCCTGTGAAGGTTCTTGTACACTGTAATC
This sequence comes from Rafetus swinhoei, assembly GCA_019425775.1. NCBI lineage: Eukaryota > Metazoa > Chordata > Testudines > Trionychidae > Rafetus > Rafetus swinhoei. The sequence continues at coordinate 15,719,726 of CM033434.1, forward strand.
AAATCACCTCTCAAGCTTCTCTTTTTGAAAAGCCAAGCAGACTGAGCTCTTTAAGTCTTTCACTGTATGGCATTTTCTCCAGCCTTCTCCTCTCCCCAGGCTGACCTCTCCCCTCTAACAAATGCTGCTGCCACCTTCTTTTTCCCTTTTCTCGATGCCAGTCATAGCTGCCTCCCAGTGCCTGCTTCCTCCCATGTTTGCAGCCATTACCACACCTGTAGACTCCATATGGTGCAGAGGAAAAATAACAGTTCCTGATGTCAGGAGATTGCAGCTGACTCCCGCCTATTGAGCCTATCAACTATCCAGCACATTGACCACTGGAGAGGGGGTGAGAATACTGCTTCCCAAAGAAGCCTTAGACTCTCTTCTCTTCCTCCTTTGTGGAGACTTCCCCCTAGCCTTTATAACTAGGCAAAAGGGGGGCAAAAGGAAATGTGCCTCTGGGGAAGGGAAAATGACCTCCTCATTCTCCCCATACCCAGAGTAGCAGCAGCCCATCTCCCTAGATTGTGACATCTGCTCCTGCTGCACTCCGTACACACAGATCTCATGTGTTCCAGCCTCCGGTACCACCTCCAGCAGGCTCCAGATTTCTGGGAAATGGGGAGCAAGGCGTGGGAGACATCTAAGGGAAAAGAGCTTATTGGGTTTCTTAATAGACAAATAATGAAACAAAGAGTAAACTAATACAATGGGATGAAAAATGTGGAAGAGACAGAGAAGAGATAGAAGAAGAGAAAAATGAACAGGATAAAGGAAAGATGATAGCAGCTGTGCCAAGGCTAGGTATAAGAGGAATCAGAAAAGTTCATCCGCTTTCCTATTACAGGGGAAATCCATGTCTGGGGATTTTATTTACTTGTTTTTAGTGGCAATATTGTTAACTCCTGTTTGTCATAGCACAAGTTTCCATTTTCAAGAGATTCCAGGAAAATCTTAATTTTCATTAAAAAAGAAGAAAGTTTCTAGCCTTAAGAGTTGTGAGGGAAGAAGCAGGAAAACATGAATCCCAATAGATTAAAAAAACAAAGCAAACAAAATAGGGCTGTGTCTACACTGGCATGATTTTCCGGAAATGCTTAAAACGGAACAGTTTTCCGTTTTAAGTATTTCTGGAAAAGCGCGTCTACATTGGCGGCACGCTTTTCCGGAGAAGCAGAAGCCCGTAGCCATTTTGAAGAGGGCAAAGGCCACCAGACCTTTCTGGGGGCCAGGGCGCCATTCAGACACGTGCTTAAAGGGGTCTCTCCAGCGTTGGTCTCCTGCTCCGTGCCTTGGGACCTCTGCCAGGGACTGGCACCCTTAGCAGGTTCGCTGGTTGCCCTCTGAGTTTGGGGACACCACCCTTTGGCCCCCAACTGCTTTTCCCTGAGTTTTGGTTTTCTGCCCTGCTCTGTCTGCCATGGAGCCATGGGTGGCCGTGTGCCTGCTCGGGCCCCTGTTGGAGCTGTACAAGTGCCTGCAGCTCGTGCTGCAGGCCGGTGCCCTGCTGTTCATGGACCAGGAGGCAGAGATCGCGTGGACTCCCTCACCAGGAGGCCCTGGCAACCCTGTGGCATCAGCACCCCACCGTGGAGGCCCGTCTGGAGTTTCGAGCAGCACCGACTGGTGGGGCGGCTGGTCCTCGGACTATGGGACGACCAGCAATGGATCAGGAATTTCCGGATGAGAAAGCGGACCTTCCTGCAGCTGTGCACCTGGCTCACCCCCGCGCTGCAGAGAGCCACCACCCGGCTGCAGGCACCCATCCCCATCAAGAAGAGGGTCGCCATCGCGCTGTGGAAGTTGGCCACACCGGACAGCTACCGCTCAGTGGCACAGCAGTTCGGGGTGGGAAGATCAACCATCGGAGTGATCGTCGTGGAGGTAAGTCCCAGGGGGAGTGGGATGGGGGGAGGGTGCTGCACTCCAGGCCCAGGGACAGCCAAGACTCCAGGCTGGGTCGCCCAGGGGTTTGGGCCGTCCCTCCCTTGCACAGGCCCGGTGGGGGCCCTGGTGTGTGTGTGTGTGTGTGTGTGTGTGTGCGTGTGTGAGGACAGAGGAATCAAGGGGGCCCAAGGAGCGCACACTCACCCCTGCCGTATGTGATGTGTTCCCTTGTGTTTCTCTGCACCCTTCTGCAGGTCGTCCACGCCATCAACGGCGTCCTGCTCCCAGTCATCCGCCTGCGCGGCGTGGATGATACCATGGCGGCCCGCTGCCCTCGGGTTCCCCAACTGCGGGAGCCCTGGGCGCCACCCACATCCCCATCCGGGCCCTGGAGCATCGGCGGCCCATTTCATGAACCGCAAAGTACTGCTCCATTGTTCTGCAGGCCCTCGTGGACCACCGGGGCCGCTTCCTGGACATTCTGAGGCTGGTCGGCCGGGCACCTGGCGCCCGCATCCTCCGCAACTCTGGACTGTTTGCAGGTTGGGCGGGCACCTACTTCCCAGCGGGACTTGACGGTCGGATGTGCCTATGCCCATCTGCGTGGTCAGGGGCGCGGCCTACCCCTGATGCCCTGGCTAATGCGGCCTTGCAGGGCAGCGGACCAGAACCGGGCCCGGTTCAACGACTGCCTCAACCTGGCCCGAAACCCAGTGGGCTCGCCTTTGGGCGTTTAAAAGCCGCTTCCGTTGTTTGCTCACCCGTCTCGAGATGGGTGAGCGGAATGCAGTGGAGGTACTGGCCGCGTGCTGCGTGCTCCACAACATTGTGGAGCGCAGCGGGGAGGCCTTCCTCCCTGCATGGATGGCAGCCGAGGCACAGACGTGGGAACAGCCCGACACAGCTGCCGTCCGCCAGGCGCGCCAGGATGCGGTGCGCATCAGAGAGGCCCTGGTGGACATGTTTGCCCAAGCCCCTGTAGTAGGGTCGCCTGGGTCTCCCCAGACTACTCCCTCCCATCCCTTACCCTTCCCCACCCCTCCCTTGCCTCCCCCAATTGTAAAGCGTCGGGTCAAAGCACATCGGCCGTCATCGTGACTGTTAGGCGGGTGCGTCGGGCGTAGTTAGGGTTTTTCTTTTTAGTTTAGGCTGGGGTTTAGGCCACCATCGCCTGTCGAAGAACAGCGAAGAGGATTCGGGGTCGTGCGGAAGGCTCAAGTCAGCGAACCTGATTCCAGTCGTCTTCGAGGATCTCCTGGCTGTTCCTCTCCGAGGCCGGAAGGACCAAAGGATTGAGGTGGCCAGCAACACTACCCAATTGTCCTCCTGAGCCTAGACTATGTTTAATAATCTGTAGTGTGCATCTTCTAACCGTTCTTGCTTGTTTGTTAGCTATGTAAATATAGTTTGTGGTTTACATTTTACTGAAAAGTCTCAGTATTTCTTTATGCGCCACAAACCAATGACCACTTACAAAGGCCCCAGTGATAGAGTAAAGAATTTGTTGTCCACAGTTTGTAACCCTGTTAAATTTAAGTGGCTAATTGGCATCTCAAATCATTTCTTACAGTTACTAGAGTAACACAATAACCAACACAAGATGAACAGAAAAATAGAAAACTTTTTATTTACAAGGGAGACCTTCAACTGGGACGGGGACGGGGCGGGGCGGGGCAGTTACTGCTGCAGGCGGCCTGCAAGCGCTCGGCGCTGGACCTGCACAGGCTGGGCAGACCGCGTCCGGGCAGGCTGCGGGGAGGTGGGCAGGAGCAGGAGCAGGAGCAGGAGCTGGGGCAGGAGCAGGAGCAGGGCATGGGCTGTGCTCGGGAGGGATGGCGGGGCATGTGGTCGGCCATGCCATAATGGATGGCGTGCACTACATGTGCCGTGAGCATGTCCATAGAGGCACGCATCCTCTGCACTCTCTTAGGAAGGCAGCCCAGCCCTCCTGCCGCCACTGCAGGTCCCCTGCACCCGCTCAGCAATGGAGGCCTGGATGGCCTCCACGGCAGTCACGTGGTGGCGCAGAAGCTGGTCCCTCTGCCGCAGCCTGCGCCTCGGGGTTGGCCAGCTGGGGTGCCGCTGCTGCCGCAGTGGAGGGTCTGGTGCTGGGTCCCGCTGCAGGGAAGAGAAGAAAGGATGGGTCAGTCAGGCAGGCCGTCCACTGTCCCCACACCTCATGCCCTCCACCCCTGAGCCCAGGTGACCCCACAGTTGTGGCTTGGGCCCACTCGGTTCCCCTCCTGCCCCGTGTTGTATGTTGGCAAGGAGGACCGCCCCTGGAGTAGGGTCCTCCCTCCAGTATTGTAAGCACCGGTCTGTATCCTGGCCCGTGGAGGCGGGAGGGTGCTTGTGCTGCGTTCACCTGTGGAACTCCCTGCCGGTGGAGACTGTGAAAAGCTTTGGGCTAATCACTGGTGTTTGACAGGGAGCGAGATGCATCCCCACACAGTGCCTGGGAGCACATCTGGCAGAGGCGGTCTGGGCTCTCAGATCCTCGCGTGGGATATCTCCTGGAGCGGAACCAGAAGAGTGACTGAGTGGGGGTGTCCCATCCTTGCAGCAAAACTCAGGGCCCTTGTCCCTCCCACTATCCCTCCCGCAAGGCCGGTAGCCCAGGGACATGTGTGGCCACAGTGGGGGCTTCCCTCGGGGAGCCAGCCAAGGCACCGGGAGCAGGCGAGGGGCTCGGTGGGGGCCACGGTCACAGGACTGTGATGCTGCGGTTTTCCCAGGAGCAGCTGGCTGTGCCTCACAGCCAGGCATGGGACAGTGTGCCGTTCTCCGTGCTGCACCCTTGGCGGAGTGCGGGGCTCTGGGCTGAGTCCCTGGGGCCCTGGCCGGTTCCAGCCGGCATCCACCCTTCCCCTGGTCCCGCCGAATGTGTGAGCAGCACGGTCCCAGGCGTGCCCTGCAGCTGCCTGCCGCGGCCATGTGCCGCTCGGTCACCAGCTGCACGAGGTTGCACGTGCTGCTTGCTGCCTCATGCGCGCAGCGTGCAGCTCACGTGGCCTGAGTGACATGCTCTCCCCTCCTCCCTCCGGGCACCTGGCTCCCCCTCCGCCCCCCGCCCTTTGGGAGTGCAAACTGCAAAGACTCACCAGTGGGTTCCTCCCCGGCCTTGGCCTCGGAGGAGCTGCTGGAGGGGGCCTGCTGGGTGGTGGCAACGCTGGCCTCCTCTCCACCGGACATGCTGCCGCTGTCCTCTCCCTCCCCCGGCTCGGTGGGTCGGATGATGGGGGGGCGCTGGCACGTGTCCACAGTGACACCCGGGGCTTGCGGGGCTGGCTGGCCCAGTATGGCGTGCAGCCGGTCGTAGTGGGGGCAGGTGTCTGGTCCTGCCCCCCTGCCCTCGCTGGCACACATGTACCCCAGCCGGAGCTCCTTAACCTTCGCCGGACTTGGTGGTGTTCGGGCAGGGTGTCCTGGTGGGCCAGAGCCTCGGCCATGCGGCGAAAATGTCCACATTGCGGCGCCGGGACCTGGTATCGTGGAGACCCTCCTCCTCCTGCCATAGGTCCAGGAGGGTCTCCAGCTCCTGGGGTCAGGAGGGAGCCCGCCTTTTGCGGCCCCTGGGGGCCTCCTCCGCTGGCGGTGCAGGGGGCTCACCGGCTGGAGCTGCCATGGTGCGGTGAGATGGGTGGCTGGGCAGCACAGGGGCACGTGGCAGAGCTGAGGCAGCAGGGTCTGTGGCACGGTCCTGCCACGTGTGCCCAGCAGCCTCCCTACCAGGAAGTCCAGGGCTCCTACGGGGTCTCGCGCCGTCCAAAGCGCCTTTTTCCGTTTCTTCTGCTTTTCCGGAAAAGCTGTCTACACTGGCCCTTTTCCGGAAAAGCTTTTCCGGAAAAAGGACTTTTGCCCGAGCGGGAGCAGAATAGTTTTTCCGGAAAAGCGGCTGATTTCTTACATTAGATCGTCAGTGCTTTTCCGGAAATTCAAGGGGCCAGTGTAGACAGCACACAGCTTATTCCGGAAAAGCGGCTGCTTTTCCGGAATAAGTGGCCCAGTGTAGACACAGCCTAGAAGACAAATAAAAAATCCCAGTATTTATTATCAACAGTGCTGATATTGCTACTCATCATTAAGGCTGGTCAACATTTACTATTATAAGACCCTGTTTTCAGTTGCTTATTACTTTCCAAAGCTTTAGTCATTAGGGCTATAATTTTCCACTCTGGGTTTCTGCATCGCTGATTGTTTTATTGTATTTTTACTTTAAAGGCACAGATGGTGAGGGGGGCATTTCAACCAAAATGTTTCCACTCTTTCCAAGGCCACAGGTAGGGAAAATATTTTTTTCCATGTTAAAAATTCTGGTGACCTTTTTTCCCCTGAGTGTTTGAGACTTTGTGATTTGGAGCAGGGACTTGGAAGGGGATGATCTTTTGAGCCCAGGAGGTGCCTTTTGCCATCTGTTAAAATCAACCAATTTTGACAATGTGTTAAGCCTCTGGAAAACCCACATGTTCAGCAGACATTTGATGTTAGCAGCTAAAATCAGCAGACATTTTGTCTTCAGTGAATATGCACTTGTGTCTCATATCAACTGCTAAACAGACTGCACATGCTCCATCCCCAGATCACCAACATGCTCCATCCAGGCCAGGATCACAGCACAAAGCTGGATTTTCCTAGAATGGCTGTTTTGGTCCACAATGTGGCTGGACCCTGGAAATGAGAGCAGACCAGGAAAAGGAGGCAGGGAGGAGGTAGGAGAGACACAGATTGTATCCTGGGAAGGAGATGAGGACTGCGAGCCAGCAGGGTGGAAGGGAAAAGAGACCTCAGAGAATCCAAGAGGTGGGAACTGGGACTGGCCAGGTAAAGAGGCTGGAAGTGAGTGTGGGAAGGGGAGAGAGCCCCATTGTAACTGACGCCCAGAGTTTGAGGGACTGGAGAGAGGAGGTCAGTTATATTTAATGCCTTTACTTTAGCATTTAGGAAGAAAGATACTAAGCCCAACTCATGAGCTATATGACAATATTTGTAAGAGGCATTTAGTCACAGTAGGAATCAAGACAATTACATCTGCAGCAAGGCTCTTTGTGCTACTGTGATAAAATATTGATGAGACTAGAAGTGGCAAAGATGGTATTTCTTTGTAATTTTATCAGTTTTGTTGAATTGATGTAAAAGACCAAAATAGCAGAAAAGAAAGGAGGGAGAGACTCCTAAAATACAAAATGTTTAGAATTAAAGGAGAATAAGTTGCAAAAACTTGTGCTACAAGAAGCTGCCCTATAATTTGCAGGGTTAGATTATTCTTATCCTTTGCATGGTTATGAAAAGGACACAATTTAAACCTTTATTAAATTAACTGTGGAAAATTTCACAAAGGATTCCAGATCCTGACATAAATGTTCACAATAATAAAAGGTGATTTTTCCATTCTGTTCGATCATGATCTCCACACCTGATTCTCCAATGTGTTGCACCTTTGTGTAATCATTTACAACTGTGTAAAGTGGGTCTAAAACACTACACAAATTGGAATGGTAATGTTTTATATCTAGTCGGCACAGATGTAAATGACAATGGAAATGACTAGGGAAATACTGCAAAGATCAGGCTACTAAATATTAGGTGCATAACTGCTTGGATAACCATTCCCAGAGAGTAGTTATCAATGGTTCACAGTCATTCTGTAAGGGCAGAATGAGTGGGGTTCTGCAGGGATCCGTTCTGGGACTCGTTCTGCTCAACATCTTTGTCAATTATTTAGATAATGGGATAGAGAGTACGCTTCTGAATGACACCAAGCTGGGAGGGGTTGCAAGTGCTTTGGAGGATAGGATTGTAATTCAAAATGATATAGACAAACTGAAGAAATGGTCTGAGATAAACAGGGTGAAATTCAATCAGGACAAATGCAAAGTACTCCACTTAGGAAAGAACAATCAGAGGCACATGTACAAAATGGGAAATGACCACCTGGGAAGGAATCGAGGAGTTTATAGTGGCCCACAAGCTAAACAGGACTCAACAATGAGATACTGTTGTAGAACATCATTCTGGGATATATTTACAGAAGTGTTGCAAGCAAGACTTGAGAAGTAACTTTTTCTGCTTTACTCTGTTCTGATTAAGCCTCAACTGAAATACTGTGTCCAGTTCTAGGTGCCACATTTTAGGAAAAATGCAAACAAATTGGAGAAAGTCCAGAAAAGAGCAATAAAATGACTAAAGATCTAGAAAACATGACATGAAAGACTGGGAACACTGAAAGAACTGGGTTTGTTTAGTCTGGAAAAGAGAAGACTGAGGGGTGACATTAACAGTTTTCAAGTATCCAAATCAAATGGTTGTTACAAGTAGGAGGGAGAAAAAATATTCTCCTTAATCTCTGAGGATAGGATAAGAAGCAATGGCCTTAAATTCCAGCAAGGGAGATTTAGGTTGGACATTAGGGAAAAACTACCTAACTGTCAGGGTGGTTAAGCACTGGAATAAACTTTCTAGGGGAGGTTGTGGAATCTTAATTATTGGAGATACTGAAGAGCAGGTTAGAGATACTTTCAGGGATCAGGCCCAGCACTAGGGCAAGGCAAGAAAGTCAGTTGCCTTGGGCCCTGTGCCTTCAGGGCCCCACGCTGTGCTGAGCCCAAGTACAAGGGGCTGTGGCTGGAGGTGGTGCTGGCGCTGGAAAAGCTGGTCACCTGTGTCACTGTGGAACTGCCATTGCTGCTCATCTCACTGGCCTTCATGCAGGAGATCTCCATAGATACCCACCCAGACAGCCCCATAGCCTGCCACTGCCCTGGCCAGGATACCCCTGCCTCTTTCTGTGACCATTTGAGCTGTAGCCCAGCTACATTAGGAAGACTGCAGGAGCCAGCTTGGCTCACGTGTGTGTTGACAGCTCTAGGCTGGGTTTGGTCCAGTGAGCTAGGAGGCAGCTCCAAACCACTCGCCTTTCTCCCTGTCTGCCGCAGATTGTGTTTTATCTGTATGGAATGGAGAGTCACACAGATAAGCAGAGAATCTGACCTGGACAGTATATTGTGGAATATATCCAGCGAGCGACTTGTGCTACCCAGGCTAGACTCTAACACCCCTTAACTAGGTTTGACTTAAACTAGAGCATCCACCTTCTGGGCCCTGCAAACTCTTTGGCTGGGCCTCTTAGGGAAGGTCCAGATGGTGCTTGCACTCATTGCAGGACCAAGCAACTGGACTTGATGACCTTTCAAGGTTCCATCATTCTATGTGTCTATGAATGCAAGTGCAACTCAGTGTAGAACCAGAAAATATGCATCCTTTCTGCATGCTGTTAATCCCTGAGTTTAGAGTGGCTCAGAAAAGGAGCCCCGGATTCCTCCATCAATGATTACTACATAAAGTTACATCAATGCTTAAATATTGATCATCAATAAAATAAAATACATTTAAAAGGTGTCAGTATTTATGTAATGTTAACTGTAATAGCAGTCAATGTACAAATCAACTGCCAAACGTCGGAGAGAAAATTGGATGTTGACATGATATCAGACGCATCAGTCTGTTTCAGACTCACTGTATTCATTCCTACATTTCCTAAGTCTGGGGCTAAATCTCTTCCACTTATAGGAATTTTGCACCAATAAAATTCCATTGACTACAATGGATTTAGTCCCAATTTACATCAATGCAACTGAGAGAATTAGGCCCTATCTGTGTTCCTCATTTCACTGATAATTTCTCAGTGGTGGTTTGAGAATATTTTTGTTGTCTTTCCTGATGACAGAAAGCATTCATAAGATTAAGGATGGTTCACTTCATTTGAAGGATAAGCTTCTAACAAAGTTGTTCCAATAGTGCAGATAAAAAATTGCAACAAAATAGTCAAAGAGAAATGTTTCTCCTTTTATGCTTCAAATAGGTTGACCCTAAATGGTAACAATTCTACTTCAGTCATATCAGAGGGCACTGGGAAAACATAATGTTGCTGAGGTACTATAAAATAAGAGAAACAAGGGAAACAACAAAAGAAACAAGGTAAAGCGTTTCAAATGTAAACTGTGCCATTATGTCTCTTTTTAAATAATACATTTGAACTTCCTTAATCCGGGTGTCCATGATCTGAGAACACCCATGGTTCGGACCCCATCAAGGGGAGGATGAAGTGCCTCTGTGTGCTACTGCTTTTCCTCCCTACCAGGTGAGATTAGATTAATAAGCAAATTATGAGGGGGAAAAAAACTTGCTCTAGAACACTTTGCTAGAAATCTTGTATGTTCCTTTAAAAATATTAGCTAATTGCAGATTTTATGCTAGGCCATTATTAGCTCTCTTCATCTGTTTTGCTGCTACAGAAACAGCTGCTGGATATGTAAGTGTATCTTGCCTGCAGGGTAATTTTATTAGCTAATGAATGTAGTAAATGGTAAGGAGGGATTGTGTTTGTGTATATCATGTTTTTTTGCATGAAGTACAAAATTCTCCAGAAATATTCCTCTAGTCCCACAAAGTGTGAAGTATCCTCAGCTGCAACTGAATTTAGTAGAAGCTGAAGGTGCCAGCCATATTAAATGGAAAAAACCTCAACACTATTGCAGCATTAAGTTTGCTTGATGGGATGTTGTCCTCCTTGTAGGATGCTAAAATGAGCAAAATCCTAATTTCAGAAAAAGTTAATGATTACTGGTGCTTAACTTTGGCTTCTTTCAGCAATACTGCAATATATTCTGGGTTTGACTAAAGTTACAGTGCTGTAGCACTTTGTGAAGACACTCCCTCCAAAACTTCACCTGTTTGTGTAGGTAGGTACTGCGCCTCTAAGAGGCAATACTTATGTTGACAAGAGATTTCTCCCATTGACACAATGATGTCTACACCAGGGCTGCGTCTAGAATGGCATGATTTTGCACAAATACTTTTAATGGAAAAGATTTTCTGTTAAAAGTATTTGCGCAAGAGAGCGTCTATACTGGCATGTGCCTTTGCACAAAAGATTTGCTTTTGCGCAAAAGAATCCATGCCCAGTGTAGATGCTCTCTTGTGCAAGAAAGCTCCGATGGCCATTTTAGCCAGCGGGCTTTCTTGCGCAAGAAATTAACATGGCTGTCTACACTGGCCCTCTTGCGCAAGAACACTTGTGCAAGAGGGCTTATCCCTGAGCGGGAGCATTGGAGTATTTACGCAAGAACCACTGATTTTGTACACTACAAAGTCAGTGTTCTTGTGCAAATACTCGCGGCCAGTGTAGACGGGCGGCAAGATTTTGCGCAAAATCATGCAGTCTAGATGCAGCCCAGCGGTTAGGCTGGTATAACTATGTCTCATTTGGACTGTGGATTTTCCACATTCATGTCAGTACAATTGCCTCACTCAGAAGTTGGTAGTCTAAAGTCTCTTAACACAAACCTTTTTTACTTTGGCAGCCCTGCAGTATAAGTTCTTCACTTCCTTTTTCAGCCCATTCACTCTCACCCACAGTATTCCTTCTAACACTACTAAAGAACAACGAAGTGCCTATGTCATCTTCCTTCCACCCTCTTCAACGGTGCCTCAATGCATACATACTTTCACTGGACCTTTGCACTACAAAATTAAGGTGGTTCCAGATCCTGGTGTTCATTTATACACTGCTCTGAAGTAATACCACACATACAATTCGGAGCACTCATTCCCCACTAGTAATACATCTGTCCCCTTTTCTCCTACTTTTCTACCTTATCCCCACCCAATTTCATGCAGCATTTTGTTCGACTAGCTGCTGCTGACTATTCTGCTGTGTTCACAGTAAACCCCCCTGGTCAATAAACATATGACAACTTGTAGCAATCAACACGTGACTAAATCTTTATTGCAGTGGTGCACAATGGTTCAGAGAAACAGCTTCAGTGGCAAAGTGTTAATTGGGGAAAATGGTATCAGTACAGTCCCTTGAATGACCTAGGTAAGCATTGAAACCCTCTCACTGCTCTCTTCTTTAGCAGTTCAGAAAACAGTCACTTTACTTGCACAGGTGTGCAGTTGGGAAGTTCCACTGTATTTGCACTATCAGTCACAAGTTGGGACCCTCAAACATTTGGTGGGTGCCATGAACTTGGTTAGGTTGAAATTGACTCATTGAGTATGTTCCTTCTAAGATGCTCCGCAGCACAGCTTCATAGGTGATTAATCAGCCCCGCCCAGTCAGTTGGCTCCCTGCAGGGAGCCCTGAGCCTCTGACGGGGCAGGGCTGATTAATCACCTGTGAAGCTGTGCTGCCCCCCATCTTAGAGGGAACACTGACTGAGACCACTTTAACCTTCATTGCAGCAATAGTTAGATCTCTAGCTCTGCAGCAAAATACATAAATAAAACAAGGAACTTTTTGAAAAATTGCTTGTTTCAAGGCTTACATCTCCAGAACTACTAGCTCAGCTGTTCCCAAATGTGGGTCACTAACCCCACTTCATACTCCCACCAGGCACACCAAACGTCAAGAAAATCTGTGTAAGAAGCAAGCAGGGATTAGAGTACTTAGAATCATTCCCCTTTAAGCAGGAGGGATAGAGGGATGATGCTGGGGGCAAAAGGCCTCTCTACACATCCATCTGCAAGGTAGTGGGGGCCTTGGAAAGGAGTGAAGTGGCCTATTTGTTCTCTCTTGAATAAGAACAGCCTTTGGAGATTAAAACAGGCTGAAACAATAGTCCTGAGCTGCACGAACAATGGGTGCTCCAATTCCCCTTTCCGAGTGCCTTCTCTTCTCAGTGTCTCAGCCAAAGGGGCAGGGCTATCCCAGATCCTGGCTCCTGGGGTAGAGGATAGAGAGAGACCCTCAGACCCTATCAAAAGGGCTTGCTGCAGAATCTGGCTCACATGAAATAGTAGATAGGGGTTAGCAACCCCATAGATGCCTGGATTCCCATATCCAGTCACATACACGTAGAGAGCACAAGAGGGGTTCAAACATTCCTAGAGGGGCAAGCTCCCCATATTCCAAGTCACAGAGCAGGAGGGAGTGCTCAGATGTCCTAGAGGAGAAACTCCCCTGATCTGAATGACTCGCACAAGAAAGGAGAAGGCTGGGCTGACAAGTGCTCCTGCTCCTATTCTGTTTCTAGTCCCTCTGCTACTTCCTCCCACATCCGTCATAGGAGTCCCCAAGCTCTCCCTCAACCTATTCCCTTTGTATTCCCCCACTTCTCCATCCTCTAATACAATGGTTCTTAAACTTTGTTTTTTGCATACCACTTGAAAATTGCCGAGGGCCTCTGTGGACCACTTAATGATCTTTCCAAGTGTTGTTTGTCCCATTAGCTAACTATTGCAAAGGACTTTGGATAAAAGCACTATATCTAAAAAAACCCGAATCATAATTAACATTAACATCTTTTGTGCTACAATAAAAGTGTACAACTCACATTTTAATATCACTAGTTAGGTCCCTCCCCCACCACAGAAGCAACAGAGCTGAGGCTGGGGAAGGAGGGCTGCCTCTTCCCAGCAGCTGAAGCTCTGGAGCTGGGGAAAGTCATCTTTTCTCTGGCCTCTGCAGCCCTGCATGTTCCAAATTCTCCTCACCCTCTCTTCTCATGCCACTGCATTCCCACCTACTTTTTATTTCCCGCACCTCACCTCTTTGCCTCCTTCTTCCCAAGGTCACTACCTTACATGGGTCCATGCACCTAATTAATGGAGCCATGTCTATGAGTCACTAATTAGGTAGGCAGCCTTTCTTTATTCCACATGTTGCTGCCTAGGGGCACATCTTGGAGGGTACTATCTGCAGACTACATGAATGGAGCTCACAGACCACAGTTTAAGAATCCCTGCTCTAATAACCCTCTCCTACCAGGAAGCATTCTCTCATCTACTTTTCCTCCCCCCAGTATTTTGATTGCATTCCCCACTCCCATTAAAATAAAATTGCCACCCATTGTAGAAACCATCAGTCAGCCTGTAGTCCAAAATTCCTTCCATCTTAAGGGGAGGGGAGAAGAGGTTGTGAGCAATTTACTCTTAGTCATGTTAGTTAACTGAAGGGTGAGTTCACTGCCATCAGCCTGACCAAGGCCTTTGATCCATCAATCCTTTAGTCCAGGGGTAGCCAACCCATTAAATGAAGAGAGCCAAAACAGAAGCGGAAAAAATACCAAGAACTACACCAGAATTTTTTTTGAGCAATTTTTGTTGAGGGAAAAAAAAAAAAAGAAGAGCTATTTTGACTCACCGCACTGGCTGAGGGCCAGGGACCGTGAAGAAGGCTTCACAAGCCGCACCTGCTTTAGTCCTTCTCAGTTTAACAATAGAAGGCAGTAACAGGCAATTGTTTTGGGAAGGACTGTAACTAGGGAGCTGGGAATCCCTTCATCAAATGACCTCAGACTGGAATCACTAAAACTATCTCATGCTACCACAAGCATGCTGAATTTCAAAGCAAGCCAAATAATAATTCAGCTTTTAAAGATATTGCATGAGTAAAACATGAAAATGCATAACGTTGGGAGAATGGAACCACCTAGCCCTTTTTCCATGGCCATACCCACTGTAAAAATGCACATTTTCTTAAATATTGTTGTTGCTTCTTATTGTGGGTCTCCTAAAGATTTAGTGGGTGACGCTTGCTATTTTGGGCAAACCTCAACACATTTAGACTATCTTGGAAGCATATCAATAGCTTCATCTCTTGCTCTGCAATAAACACCTGGACAAATTTGAATTTTCTTTCTGTTTTCCCAGGATCTATATTTTTGCAATTTCTAGGTCAAATAACTGCAAATTTTAGGTCACTGACCCTACGTGCACGCTCTTGGGGTATACTAAATTTCAAAGGAATCTGAATAAGCATGTGAATTGTAAATAATTCAGAAAAGTCAGTCTTTAAACTGACATCATGATGCAAACTTAATCACAGTGGTGCTGCTCAAGGGCACTATTTAGGGAGGGCAGACGGGGCAGGCCACCTCCCACCCTCCAAGTTTCATACATCTAGCTGGGAGCAACCCTGCTTGCCCTTTTTCCTCCTCCCTGTGAAAAAGCATCACTTACTCCTCTGCCTTCATCAGCCAGGAACAACGTGACTCACTCTTTTTTCCTTCTCCAGTTCCCGGGCTGGCTATTTTTTGTATATACGTGTATCTGGCAGAGCCAACAGAAAAGTTGGGAGTTTCCGCAGCACTTTTTTCATATTCATTTTCTGAAACAAACATCAGAGTTGTCAGCGAGTGATAAAGGGAAGGAAGTCCTGGACTTACGGTAGAAGAAGATATTCAGTGCAGATTTCATCATGGTCTGCCATTTGCCTTCACATTTTACAAAGTGAGGAGCAAGCTCCTTGTGATAACAGTAGATGCAGGGCTGCTCTAGCATGGGTGGGAAGCTGCTGCCCCAAGCACATTCGGAGTATGATTAACCCCAAAGAAAACCCAACTGTGGAAGTTTCAGGCTACAAAAGCAGTGCTGAAAAATGACCACCTGAGATCTTTCATTGCTGTCAAGAAACAAATGTGCTGTCACATCATGAACATTGTTTAAATCACACCTACAACTTTCTCATTTTTTACCAACTTTTTAGTTTTTGGGGGTAATGGGAGTAGCCCAGAAGGGTCATTTAGTCCTACTTGTCTCTGAGGGTATGTCTAGACTACATGCCTCTGTCACCAGAGGCATGTAAATTAGACTACCCGATATAGTCAATGAAGCCGGGATTTAAATATCCCCGACTGCATTAAAATAAAAATGGCCCGCCGCGCTGTGCTGGCTCAGCTGATCATCGGCACAGCGCGCGAGTCAAGATGCGGATCGGTTGACAAGGGAAGCCTTTGTCTACCGCTCTTGTAATCCTCGTTTCACGAGGCATAAGGGAGCGGTCGACAAAGGCTTCCCTTGTTGACCGATTCGCATCTTGACTAGCACGCTGTGCCAACGATCACCTGAGCCAGCACAGTGCGGCGGCCATTTTTGTTTTAATGAAGCCGGGGGATATTTAAATCCCAGCTTCACTGACTATGTTGGGTAGTCTAATTTACATGCCTCTGGCGACAGAGGCATGTAGTCTAGACATACCCTGATAGTCTTTCCTTTGCCTATAATGGCTCTTGGGTCAGGTTACCTGGTAGGGTCATATAGATTGTTAGACACAAATGTTGACTCCTCAGTGAATGCCTTGATCTTACCAAATCTCCCCACCCAGGGTTGCACTTTTCTAGGACCTTTTTTCCTAGAACACTTTTTGAGGAGGTGCTGCTTCTTCCCGTGTGCAGAAAAATACAAGCAGTTGCTCCCTTTCAGCTTGCTACAACCATTTTAGAACTGTGTTCTGTGGTTTATTATGAAGCCCAGTGTAAATAATTGTTACCTCGGGGCGGGGCAGGGTGGGGCGGGGAGCCACAACTGTGCATATCTCTTTTTTCATTGAGAAAGAGAGTGAGCCTTATGAGATTGCTCTGTGCAAGACTTTTATACAGAGTCAGACAGATTTATTTGGGGTTTTGGTCCCTTTGGGGACTTGTGTTCCTGGATGCTGTCAAGACCCTATAGCTGAGCCTTCCCAGAGCTGAACCATGTTGTTCTTCTGGGGGCTGTGACCCCAAATCTGTGCCATGGCTAGGAGAGAGCAGAGCTTTTGGCCCAGCAGGACAGGCTGGGGATAATGACTCTCAGGGCCGTTAGGGAGGCTCAGTGACATGATCAGCACACCGGGTGACAGCCCAACGGGACCTTTGTGATCCAACCCATCACACCCCATGTGGCCATTTATTCTACCATTTAGTTCCATTTGCCTGGAGGCATCTTTCCTTTGCCAACATTGGGCATTGGGCAAGGTTTCCTCTAAGCTGTGCAGTAGCACAGCCACGCAACTGCTTCATGAGCCCTGCCAGCCAGGGGCTCAAGACTTGTGGATGCAGTTTGCCTGGTTGGGGAAGGGGCACTTCTCCCTCAGCTACAGCAACAGCTCCCTGCTGATGACAGAGCAGTGAGTCTCTAACCCAGTCAGGAAGCTCCATGCATGGAGCCGCTGGCTGGGTGGGGTTCATTATACCAAGTCACCCGAGAGTGGGGTTGCACTTTTCTAGTACATTTTGCCCAGCTACCTTTTGAGGAACTGCTGTCCCTCAACTGTTACCCTTAAGCAGCCATTTTGCAGCTTTCTGCTATATTTCCTCTTCTAGCTGGTAACTCTTATTATTTCTTCTTGTACTCACCATTTAACGTTTCTGAGGGCGGCAAACTCACAAACTTCAGTACAATCAGGGAATTTCATGGAGGTCATGTTTACCCTATCACATCCTTACAGCAATACACTAGAAACCCCTTTCCAACTTTATCCTTTGTATTCAGCATAGTTATTTGTATAAACCCATCAATGAATCTAAACCTAAGCCAATTTGAACAATGTGTATGATTTGGCTGCCAATATTGGATGGTTATACAACTTTGTTGCTAACTCCTATCATTTAATGTTCCTCTATCTAGTGCTTCTTTTTAAAGGTATAAAGACCATAGTATTAATTAAAAATGTTTAAATAAATAGTTTGGAATACCTTTGGGCTAGTTTTTAAGTGACTGTGAACTATTGAAACAGTAGAGAATAGTCTCAGGATTCATGGTGATAGTTGCAGAAGGGTGGGACTGAAACAGGGGCTAGGCAGCCCTCAGTAGTGCCTGGAGCATGCAGTACAGCATTATGGCAGTGATGAGCTCTGGGCGCTGCCACTGCCGTGGTAGTACGGTGGCGGCTGGGAGTTCAGGGCCCTTGTGTATCATTGGGCCCTAGGGTAGTTGCCCCTTTCTCCCCCCCGCACCTTTACCAAAATCTGAAATGACACCTGTGCTCCTATGGAAGTGTGCTCCGACCTAGCCTACTTATTTTAACTTTCTTTGCAATCACATTTCCTTCTTCTCGAAGTTAAGACCAACTGCTATTTTCAGTTTGGCTTCCTGTACTTTCTGATAATGCAGACTTTTCTTTTGTCTCTTATGCTGATCAGGGGAGTTCAATAGTGCTGCTCTGGCTACAATTAAGAACAAATGATAAAAATGGAGTTCCCACAAGTGAAGCTGCCTACGCTGCAAGTGACAACCCTGTGATAATTTAGGCCTCAAGCCTGCAAACATTTAAGCAGGTTAGTAACATTACACGTGTGAGGAATCCCTTTGAACTGAATGGGATTATTCACTTGTGTAAAGTTACTCACAGGCCTAAATGTATGCAAGCTAGAAGCCTCAGATTGCAAACATGGACACCAAAGTAATTTCCCTCCTGCTGTGTTGCTAGCCCTGCCCTCCCATTCAATGCAGTTGTACTAGTGAATAGACCATTTTCTGCTTCTGTTTTCTATTAGCAAAAGTTAAATTGGGGGTAGGGGAGTATATGAACACATTTTTTAATTATAAAAGACAATAGCTAAAAGCACTTGTGTAGCAAGTGAACCCATAATGAAAGCATCAGCATCCACCAATGACAGAGGGAGAAATGTTGGTATGAGAAAGGGACCAATTTTAAACTTTCCACCTTTGCAAAGACTACAGCATTGAGAAGTTTTAAAGGAGACAGTGTCTTATAGCTTAACAAACTTGTTTTAGAAAAAAACAACAATAGGGACAGATTTTAAAAAAGCCAATCAAATCAATATAAAGAGATGCTCTTGGTTTTCTTCCTGTTATGTCTTCAGAAACTTTGAATTCATGGATCAGATGAGAGTCTGGGCCATTGCCTTTTTTGAACATACAGTTCAATATGCCACCCACAAACAGCTGCATGTTCTCGATATATCAATATATGCATGTCTAGGTTGTCAGCAGCTTGTGGTTATGGATATAGTCAGGCCCACCAATAGGGGCAAAGTAAAGGGGACAATTGCCATGGGATCCGGTGATTCAAAAGGACCCATGGCTCCCAGACACCACTGCTGCTAGCGCATCATCTTCTGGAGCTGTGGGCCCTTTAAATTGCTGCCAGACCTCTGGGTGATGCTGAAAGGCTGCCAAGTACAGGGGTAAGAGTGGGACACACTCCTCTAGGCCTCCCCAACTTCTGCCTGAGGCCTTGCACTTTCTGGAAGCATGGAGCTACCCCCCAACCTTGCCCAGGGGCCCGGCATTCTTTTGGTTCCCCTGGATATAATACAGTGAAACCTTTGTTATTCGGCACTCTGTTAACCAGAACACTTTGTTAACCGGCATTGCCCCCAGCCACAATACTGTCACATCTTCAGGCACACAGGCCTGGCTTGGTTTACCATGATTGGCTTAACAATTTTTTATTTAAGAAGTACTAATCATCTTTAACTCAAAATAGAAATGTGAGACCAACTGCCTCACACTACAAAACTACCAATATTAAAAACTTCAGTTTTACTATTATTGTCCATTGGTTTCTCCTAGGCTGATGGGACCCTCAGATAACTGGAATTTTTAGATAACCGGAACGCCCTAATCCCCGAGCGTGCCAGATAACACAGGTTTTACTGTATAACAAATGTGTGCTTTGTTTCTTTATCAAGATTTGTACTGAAAAGCACCTTAGAACAGAGAACCCAATGGGACTCTGCATTTTTTAAGTTGCTTCCAAATACATCCCTGATTTCTACTGACAAGCTCTTGGGCTCTTATTTTTTCTCTGTGAATGAAATATGCAACAAATAAGTAATATTATTGTTCACACACAAATATACACATGTTGTTTAAAAGAACAATGCATCCATTCATCTGTTTCAGTCAGTTTTCCACATCCTCCTCCTCAAATGGCTTTTAGTGAATGTGCACATTTCTCAAATATAGAAATTATCTTTTAGCACGGTGATGTGAAAAGTTACTTTCACACACATGCATTAAGTAATCCACCAACAATCATCTATGAAGAAAGAACATCTAGCTGCTAGTACCTCATCTGTACTGAAGAAAACTGCTGCTGAATCAATGTTAACTCTGTGGTATCCTAGCTGGAGGCTCAAGAGCATTGCTAAAGGCATTGTTCAGGCAAATGGGATCATTAGCCTAAGGTGACAGTGATAATGTTGAGGAAGAGAATACTGCTTCTAATTAGTGACATTGAAATTTTACTAAGGGGCAGATAGGGTGAAATGCTCTGAGCCTTCCACTCCACTGAAGCTATTCAGCACCTTCTAGGCTAAAACCTCTGAAAGATGAATGCTACCGGAATGATGTTGAGCTTGAATTGTAAACTGAGTTTGTCTGTGCTTTTGTTTTAAGCAAAATGTTCAGGATGAAGACCCATCCCTATTTACTGGTAATAAGGGAATGGATTTTCTTGCTGGAGTGACCACTGCCTCTAACTGATCTTTTCTATCCACCAGACAGACCCTCCTTCCCCCCACCCAATATATTTACTTACAGGGTGACCAAGGGCTATATAGTTTTCTATATAGACAGTGTATCCTCAGTATTCTCTCCCCCTGCCCCTCCCCCTTTTTCTTTTTCAGCATCTGGTAAAGTGAGTTGTAGTTCACAAAAGCTCATGATTTGATACCCTTATAAATTCGTTAGTCTTTGAAGTGCCACTGGACTCCTTGTTGTATTTGCTGAAACAGACTAACGAGGCTACCTCTCTGAAAGATCAGTTTCTGACATCTTGTAAATCAAGACAATAACCTGAAAATGCCCTTTTGGTGTGAATATCAGTCTTTCCAACTGTCTTTCAGTCTGGACTTGGGGTGAACGATTAGAATGGCTTTGTTTCTTTGCTGGAACTGAAGCACTTCTAAAATGTGGATCTTCAGTGAACATATATGCTTTGATAGGATTAATGACAAAGTCAAAGGCTGACTAAATGTTGACTCTTGGATGGGATTAATTGGTAAATGTTGGATTAAGAACAGATCAGAAAACCAGCATTGTTTCAAATGAAAAACCAGATTTAGACAGCAAGTAGTGAAGCTGCTCAATACTCAGGGCCACGAGAGGACTAAATCTGGTCAGGAATAAAAAATACATTTTTCTGCCTGGGAGGAGGTTGAAAGTGTCACATAAACCTTGGTGCACAATACATGTGTTCCTCCATGCTCTGACCGTTGACTAGTGATATGGAACTTTTTTGTTTCTACAGTAAGCATAAAGGTGGCCACTTTGGGCTCCTGGAGGAGATGCAGAAGGACTGTGTTACAGTAAAAGCACCTGGGAAGAACAGTGTTGACTTGGTCAAAATTCTTCCTGGGTGCTTCAAGGTCATGCCTATTGCAGTGGAAGTTACCACAGTGGAATTTATCTACTAGGTGTCTTACTCTTATACACTTCCTTTCATTCCCAGCCAGCTGAGCAGGTTTGCACCTGGGGGCTAAACCCACAGCCCACATTTCTTATACTTTCATTAATAGGCTGGGCCTTTTTCATGACACAGCTTGACACCAACTCACAATTTAGATGTCATCAGTGAAAAACAATCACAATATTGCTGTGCCATTTGGGTGAAACCCTGGCTTCACTGAGATCAATGGAAATTTTGCCATTGACTTCACTCATGCCTTTATTTTGAACTAGTGGGGGATACTAATTGGTTGATGATGATAACACACACTGTAGTGATCAGGTGAGGAAGGGAGGGTATGTGAAAAGAGAAATTAGCATGGGGAAGGTGGATGGATGGGGTAAAAGAATGTGTCCATTTTAAATTGTTCCTTTCTTCCAGGTCAAAGGTAGCTATCTGTGACTATTTCAGCCATTTCTATCTCAGTTTTATAATAGTTTAATGGGGAGCTATTCCAAAATGGGTGTAACATTTTTCTGCTGATAGGGCAGCTGGGTTTGTGAGGAATTTAGGAGGTGAACTAAGGAGCTCAAGTAGGGAAAAAGGTTTAAATACTATTAACAAGCAATATTTATATGGAAAAGAGTAGATGGGAGGTATTTCTAGCTTTTCCTGTAACAATACTTTTTTTTCCCTATTACTGGGAACTGTTTCTCAGAGTGGAAGGATTTATCATTTAGAGTAAAAAACTTCTTTTGTGGAAAAAAATATAAATGGACAATGAACAAGACACTTTTTAATAGCAACAAACCACTTCAGACTCTGCATCCATAGTCTACTGGTAAACATTTGGATATCAATTCTGAAGTCATAAAATGAAAGGGATCTACAGATACCATGTTCACTGATAGACTAATGGGGTGGCCAACCCCTTTAATGGCCAGGTTCAATTATCAGACCCTGCTGGAAAAGGCTCAGATGATTCCTATGGATGGCTAGCAGAAGAAGTGAAGAGGCTTCTGGCAGTGGTCCTGGAGCAGGGGACAAGATACAAGGGGAGAGGTTCCTGAGTCCTCTTTTGGGCAAGGAAATAACTTTGTATTAATTTGTGAGATTTTTATTATTCACAGTAAAAAACTGCCATGAAGGAGACTTGAACATGCCATTAGTGCTGCCTGGGGAGAAAGGCTGGCATCTGCAAGGACCCTCCTTATTAGAGTAGTTAATGTTGTGCACTGCTTTGAAGGCAACAAATAAATACATTTTAAATCCCGAGTATTAGATTTAATATTGTCTCCTTTAAAGTCCAGAGGGCAAATACCTTACCCATTTCTGTTCCCCTTTCCTCTCTTCTGCTATATATATTTTGTCCTCAATCCATGAAGTTCCTTGAGTAGAAAAATCCCAGATTTAGGTTCTTCTGGTTTAGCACAACCCAAATCCACAGTTTCTGCCAACCCTGTAGGTTGCCTAGGCTTTCAGAGTAAAAGTGCCCTAGAGACCTAAGCTTTCTGCATCTGGGCATATGCAGAGCTCACTCTAGAAGTCCGGATGAATGTCTCCTGCTGGGGTCTAACGTCTCATGAGCACGGGGATAAGAGTAGTGGGGCCCTGCCCACAACAGGTGGCTGGATCTTGTAGGTATGCTCAAAGGCTGCTTACCAGATTGTGTCCCCTTCAAAACTCAAAAGCTGTTGAACTAGAAAAAGAGAGTGTGAGAGCGGCTCTGTAGTGTCATAGAATCCAGCTGGGAAATGGGAGACCCAAGGTCCGGTGACACTTTTGTTTATCTAGAGTGGAACAGCTTCAGCAGGAGAGACTGGGAGAGCCCTACAGCAGAATATTCCATTAGCACAATGGCCAAAGCACCCTCCAGAGAGAGATGATTGAACAGGGGCATTCCTTCCCGCCTCTCTGGCAGAGAAGAGAGAAGTGAATATGACTCCCCCACATCCAAGTAAAAGCTTTCACTACTGGGCTAGAGAACAAAGGTTGTGTCCTTCCTGTTCCCCCTGGCTGAGCCAGGCACCAGCTCATTTCCCTCAAGAAGCAATTTAGCAACCTAAACTAGAGTCCATGTGATTGTTTCCTGTTCATGGATTGCTAGAGAGGGGTGCCTCCCTACAGCCTGAATTTATGTACCTGTCTCTGAGAGAGGACAGGAATTAGCATGCACCCTTGTCATTAACATTCCCCACTGGATAGGTAAGCCAACTTCCTTTACTGGCTTTTGTGGATCACATTTTTATGCACCTGTCTCTCCCCATGCATTTTATATGTTCATAGGTGCATAACTCAGGGTTTTTTCTAGGTGCCTAAAAGGTTAGGCACTGTGCTGCTTAGCATTGCATTGTCTAAGTCTTTTTGTGGAACCCACTCTTGGCCACCTTAGTCTGCAGCTTTGAAACTTTTGTATGGCTCTCTCACCTGTTGGGGAGAAGTCACCCATGATGGACTTGTTTTCACTGAAGCTATTTGCTTTGTATTATGTAACTATCATTAAAATTGTATTTATTTAACTGATTTGGCATGAGTTTGAGATTAACTCTTGTTGCCACAAAGTATGTGATAAACGTGATAAATATGACATGAGCAGTGACTTTGTTAGAAAGTCAGTGGTGATCTCCCTTTTCTGATTTCTAATATTAAAAGATCATTTTTAGCTATCTGTTTAAAAAAATTGGTCTCCTGAAAATTTGATGAGCACTCTGTGTTAACATCACAATAAGTGATTAAACTGTTGCACAGGAGAAACCAAGGAAAATGGCAACACCACACTGACTAAAAGTCTGTCAGTTCATTTCACTGCAGCCAGAGCTCTTGCACAAAAGTACCTGTTCCCATAGGACTGGCTATAGACAGACCCAGACCTCCAAACCCCCAAAATACTTTTTCTGTCAGTTCACATTTCTTTCTGCCTTTCTGAAATCACACCTGCATGCAGCTTGACTAGTGACAAGAGAGGAAACCTATTATAACAGAACATTGGAATAGAATGTGTCATTCTTTAGTCCTTTAATGGTGGAATGTTTTCATTACACTCCAGGAAATCCAGTCATTATGGGCAGTGATATAGGAGCAGGTTGTTATCAGAACTAGAGTAAAACTGGAGTATCCTAATGCTCTTCAGTTATTAGTTCAAAACCTGGGATTTCAACAGGAGCTCTGGTAGCTCAAAGTCTTTCCATATCAGCTCCTTAGTGAACTGAGGCAATTAAATGTGAAACTGAAATGAGAAAAGTAATTAATATTACTAGTGACATTTGTTTAAATGTTACTTTTCAAAAGCACTTTAATTACAATATGCTTTTCATGTTGGTTGAGTTCATTTATATAGGGAATACAATCATTAATTATCATAATTAAGACACCTGAATTCAGCATGACTGGCATTCCTTCCACCCTGAGTTGTATCATTGTTTTATCTCTGACAGTTAGGTTTTCAATCAGATGTTATCTACTTTTTTTTTTCCTAATCATTAAGAAATGCTTTACTAATTAACGCATGAAATTCATTCTACATCAGACTGAATTGAATCAAGGTCTATTATCTTGAACAGGAAGACACTTCAGAATTCACAGTAATAGGGCATGAATATGTGATACAGTTCATACACATTTCATGAACCTCTGCGTTACCATTATATTTTTCAAGATTCTGCCATTAGTTATGCCATTTTCAGGTCACTTAATTCTCTCACACTGTTTAACAGTCTGTTAGATTAGAATACTCTAAAATCATGAATTAACCCCTCTTGTGCTACATTTTTGCTGAGATATTTCTATTTTCTTATAAATGTGCTTGAAGTATTGTTTGAAGCATCATCTTAGAATTGTATTGAGGAATGCACTATCCATGTAAAAGTCCTTGAATTTATATTTTTAAAACTTGTTAATCCACCATTCCTCACTCTGATTCCTTAAAATAAATACAAAACAATAATGACTGACAGCAGTGAAAAGTGACATCCTCTCTCTATGTCTTGTGAATTCCATTTGCATTTTCTCCCACTCCCAGTGTTCCCCACTAATATAGCTTGATCTTCGTCTGGAGACACTACCTATAAATAGCAGAGGTTGTGATCAGATAGGTAGGTCAGACTCCATGCCCATAACTCCAGTGGTGGATTGCCTACTAAGGCTGAAAAGGATTAATTATAATTAGCCCAGTTGTAATGGCAGTTACTGTCATATGGTACACAAGAAACAAATTGAGATCACCCACTGAGCATCCCAGAGGCAATCTTGGAGTCATCACACAGTATTGATATTCATAATTAATACAGCTGGCCAAAATATGAAATATGCTGTCCCCCCTTCTCACTGTTAATCTGAACTTAAATTATCATTGATCTAGAGGTTTGTATCCTATTGCCAGTCATCTGCCCCTCTGCATTCTACTGAGACTTTTGTTCTTTCCTTTCTTTTCAAGGAATAGTCCAGCAATCTTGCAACAGTTCTGTGTGGAGATTTAGCTTTCCTTGTATTATGTAAAAGAAAAGATGCTGGCTTTTACATAAAGCTACTGCTCAATTGTAAGATTGTTCAGCAGATGGGGTTGTATTTTATAAGAGATGGGATACATTAATTCACAAAAGAGATTAAAATTATACTGTACAATGTGAAGACTTCTCAAGTAATAAGCCTTATTACACAGCTATTATGTTTATATGCTTGGCACAAATTTCAGACAGAAAATGTCTTCTGTGGATATATTTTAAATATGTGAATTTGTGTCAACCTCAAAAAATCTACTTTCTGCTGATGAAGATACTTAGACTTGTGTAAGATGTTTTACTTAGTGCCACATGACACTTATTTAAAAAAAGCCACCCAAAATCAGAATAATATGAAATTAACATGGCACACATTAAATAGATTAAAAGCTGGCTAACTGGTAGGTTTCAAAATGTAGTTGTAAATACGAAACCAACAAACAGGTATGTTTTGAGTTGATCTCATTAGGGACTGGTTCTTGGTTCTACATCATTTAACACTTAGTTTATCAATAATGTGAAAGAAAGCTTAATATCATCACTGCAGATGACCTACAAATTGGATGGGTGCTTAGTGATGTAGAAGTCGGACATGGGCACCTGTCCCTGTCCCTTCCAGCCAAGAACCTGCCCCTTTCTACGCCCATCAGAGGCCACTGCACCCAGCCTCCTCCTGTGGCAGGGTGAGGAACCTTTTTTGGGCTGAGTCACCAGCCCCAGCACTGGACAGGCAGCATGGCCAGAACTGCCCCAGCCTCTGACATGTTGACGTGGGACTAATGGAGATCATAGCACAGGTACAGAAGGCTAAACCAGTTAATGGGAGGGTTTGAGCCTTTGCTCCCCAAGAAGTTTCAGCCAATTTGTTTACATGACCCCATCTTAGCCACAGTTTTCCTCAGCTGATTAAGATATGTGTGAGACCTATCTATGGTTACTCAGAGGTAGACTGGGCATGATTCATATTTCAAGCAATATACACTGAGAAACATACTTAGTTCTTGAACTGGTTTAGCATTGTAGGGATGAAACACATTTGAAACTGTCTTGATCATGCTTGGTTGCAGATGCCACCAACTACTGCATTTGGCCATCTTAATAAAGTCAGGGCATCTTCCACTCCTAGGAATAACATTTGCTTAGGAATCCAAGCACAGCCATCTGTGTATGTGAACTTGAGGTACTGGATTAGCAGAAAGTTGTTTGTGTGTTGGTTGGATAACATCTGTGGCCAGACAAAGTCTTGGGGTAGATCATTGGTTTGTCTTTTCCACAAGCTAATTGCTGTGTGGATATTTGGGCTTTGGATGCCCCTTCCCTGCCAGGAGGGAAGTGCTAGAGTCCCAATTCCAGTCGGAGGCCCAGCATACCCATAGTAATTTTACAGCCCATCAGTCAATTCTAAAAGCTACAAAACTCCTATTTAGGGAAAATAAAATACAAGTAGATTTTTAAGCCCTTACAAGTAGATGGACATGACCTAAGGCAAAACCTCACAACTCCTTTATTTAGGCATCTAAGTATAGAGAATTTGAAGGGAACCATGTACTTGGTCCCTAGGGTATGAATTCTGACAGGTATGTAGGCACCTAACTTTTACTAGTATCAGTGGAACTTAGGTGTCCAAATACCTTTCCGTATCTGTGTTTAGATGTTTATTCTAACAGTAATGGTTTTGGGAGTCTATCATTGAGTGCACAGATTAAGATCTACCTAAGAACTTAGGCATCATGCCTAAGAACTTAGGCAGCATTGTGATGCCTAACCTCTAGAAGCCAGAAAATCCACAGAGCCAACTTGGGCATTTAGGCTCCCTGCACAATGAATGATGACCTGAAGACAGGAACCCGTTACCTACCATCAGGTCACTCAGGGTATGTCTACACTACAGAGGAAGATTGAAGCTGTCACTGTTGATCTTCCAGGGTTTGATTGTAACATACAGTGAACTCAAGGATGAGACAAACCTGATGGTAGGAAGCTTCAAAGACTAGGAAAATTGCATTTTTCATGGACTGATTTTAGCAAAACTCACCTTTGAGTCAAATTCTGTTCACAGATGTGTGTGCATATGGGAACTGTTTGAACATAAGAATGGCCATATTGGATCAAACCAAAAGTCCATCTGGTCTGCCAACAGTGGCCAGTCATTAAGTGGTCTATTCCCTGTTGCCTATTCTTCAGCTTCTGGAAAACAGAATCTAGGGACACTATCTCTGCCCATCCTGGCTAATAGCCATAGATAGATCTAACCTCCATGAATTATCTAGGTCATTTTTTAACTCTGCTGTTATAGTCTTGGTCTTCACAACATCCTCTGGAAAAGAGTTCCACAGATTGACTGTGTGTTGTGTGAAGAAATAGTTTGTTTTAAACTTGCTTCCTATTACTTTTATTGGATAATTCCTCATTTTTGTGTTATGAGAAGTAAATAACACTTCCTATTCTACTTTCTTCATACCAGTCATGGTTTTATAGACCTCTATCATATGCCCCCACCCCCTTAGTCATCTCTTTTCCAAGCTGAGAAGTCCAAGTCTTTTTAAACTCTCTCCATACAGAAGCCATTTTATACCCCCTCATAATTTTTGTTGCCATTTCCTGAACCTTTTCCAATTTTAATACAGGTTGGACCTCTCTGGTCCAGCACCTTTGGGACCTGACCTGTTCCAAAAGAGGGAATTTGCCAGATCAGGGGAAGTCCCCTGCCACTGGCCTCCCAGGATGCTCCCCTCCCTGCAGCTAGCTCCACTCAGCCCCACTGCCACTGCGCTCCAGCCTGCAGGGCTTGGACTTGGACTCTGGCCTGCTGGGGCTCCCAGGGGATGGAGCTCCCCAGCTGCTACGGACATGCTTTTTCCTCACCCAGTCAGGGATCCTCAGGGACAGGGCTTGCCAGCTGCCCTACTTCTGCCGCTGGTTGCCCTGCTGTTGCCCCACCCAGCCAGGGCTCCCTGAGGATGGGGCTCATAGGTCCAGCTCCTGCCCTGCCCGGCCGAGGCTCCTCTGGGATGGGGCTTGCAGACATCCCCGCTTTTGCTGCTGGCTGCCCCAATGCTGTCCCCGCTCAGACAGGGCTCCCTGGGAAGGGGACTCGCCATCTTGCTGCTGCCCGGCTGGGCCAGGGCTTCCTGCAGCCAGGTCTCCCAGCTGGTTCGCACTCCCAGCAACTGGTGCTCTCTGGACCAGCAACATCCATGTTCCTGCCAGACCATGGATATTGCCAGACCAGAGAGTTCCAGATTTAGGAGGTTCAACGTGTATATCTTTTTTTTTTTTAATGAGGCAACCACATCTGCACACAGTATTCAAGATGTGGGCGTACCATGGATTTATATAGAGGCAATATTTTCTGCCCCTTTTCTTAATGATTACCAACATTCTGTTCACTTTTTTGACTGTAGCTGCATTAAGTGGATGTTTTCAGAGAACTATCCACAATGACACCAAGGTCTCTTTCTTGGATGGTAGCATCTAATTTAGGCCCCTCATTTGATATGCATAGTTGGGATTATGTTTTCCAATGTGCATTACTTTGCATTTATCAGCATTGAACAGTTTGTCTGTATCTAGCCTCAGTACCTTTGTGAATCTGAGTCTATAGTTTTGCAGCAGGAGAGAATTTTTGTTTTGGGACTTGACTGAAACTCATAACCACTAATGTTATCATCCAACCTACAGCTTTGGTAGATATTTACCAAAATTAACTGCTATTTTTACATGTATTTATAAGCCATAGAAAGTATGCTACTGAGTCTGGCATGAGATACATCTGTCCCAAGAGAGTAGCTCTTATTATCAGCTCTGACTGTGCTACCTTTGGCAAAGGACATAAGAAATTAGGAGAAGATGGCTGTACACCACAGGATCAACATCTTCTTCAGGAGGACACTCCATTCCCTTTTCTCCAGCACTCTATCTGATGCCACTGGTCTGAAACAGACAGCAGAGAATCAGCAATTTACTTTTCCTGTAGACCTTAGGGAGGGATGGTACATTTGAAGAAAAAATTACTAGAAATTCCTTTAATTCCTGCGGTTGCCACACAGACCAGCCACAGCCTGATCCTGTTTGTATTATTTGGCTAGCTCCAGTAACTACCTTCTGACAACCATTCAATAATTTATAAAATGAGACCATCACAATTCATTTCTAACAGTGTAGGTTTTATCATAAATGTTCGTCAGTCTCAGAAATGATGCTGAGGACTTGACTAAATCATAGTGTCTCTTACCATTGGAAGTGGTTTGTTGATCAGAGATAAGGCATACTATAAGTGCTGCAGTTTTAAGAAGTTATGACTTCAGTTTTCTGGATTTTCTACCTGACACCTTTCATGAACTCTAAACTGGCATTGTAGGGAAGAAAAATGGAGAGAAAACAATGGAAGTGCTACACAGAATAGCATTATCAATGGCCACATAAATATTTGATACAGGACAAGAGCTTGGAGGATAGATGACAAATATTTCAAATCAATAGACCTTAAATTAAAGTTCCGTGGCTCTACAAATCACAGGACGTTTAGCTGTAGTAATACCATTAAGACATACAAGATGTGGAAACTAAACGTAAGTTGCTGGGATAGCCCTTTTCATGCCCTCAATCTTCCCATCCCCACCTCTCACTTGGAGGGTTCTAATTATTTATTTTTTGTAGTAAGGTGATATTGGATAATTGTCCCATTTTCATCATCCTTATTCGCTCAACTTTTCTTTGTAGCTGTCCATCTCTCTGCTATGACCTTCTTTTGCAGTTATAAAGCAAATCAATATACTTTTCAATTGTGTCTGATGGTCTATGCATCCCTTTATAATATATTTGGAACAGTCTACTGTAATATTAAAGAAAAAACACTAAAAATGAACCTTATTCATCATTGCTTTCAGCTGCCTTTTTTTCCTGCAGTTTGATGGGTTGCACGACAAGATTTTAAGTATTTACAATCAGCTCTAATAAAATGCTTCATGGATATTTATAAGGTGCTGTTTTAGCAAACTGTGTTATAATATTAATCAAAATCCAGACTGCTGCTTGGAAACATTCTGAGTTAGAGCTTTAGTAAAATCTTTCCAGATATCTCTGATTTCCCCCACTGCTTTTGGTTATTGTTAATTTCCAGTTAAGTTATTTACTTCATGATAATGGAGTGCATATGAATGCAGAGTTTGAAAGAAACTCAGACAACCTTAAAATTCATCAGTGTTTGAATATTCTTTCCCCTGATTGTTAATGTTCTGTTAAGCATTGGGTCACAATTAACCTTTTTAGGAAAGACAGAAGGGGCATTAAACACAGCTTTCTCTATGTCATCTGAAGCTTGTTCTCCTTTATTGTTAATAGACTTGTACTTCCTTTTGTCTTTTTATTTATGACTTCTAATGTATTTAAAGAATCTCTTATTATGTCCATTTATGTGCCTTTCTCGTTGTAATTCATTTTGTGCCTCAGCTTTTCTGATTTTTGTGCTTACATGTTGTACTGTTATTTTATATTCAGTCTTTAGAACTTGTCCTTGTTTTTACTTTGTGTGATTCTTTTGGATTTTCAAGTCAAAACAGAGCATCCCATGCAGCCCTATTAGCCTTTCTATCTTTAATCTGTATTGGGATAGGGTTTTTTTATGTTGAGCCTTTAATATTTCTTTTTTAGTAACTATCAGCTTTCTTGAAATCCTTATTCCTTTAGCTATCTGGGTCCATATCTAGTAAGTCTGCTTATTTGAAGTCCATTGTCTTTATTCTTGTACTCTGCTCTCAGTACATCTACACTACAGAGAAGATCAAAGCTCACCGTGTCGATCTTCCAGAATTTGAATTAACAGGTGTAGTGTAGACACGCTAATTCAAACTGAGAGGCACTCTGGTTGATGCCGGAAGTCCTGCTTCCATGAGGAATAAGGGAAGTCAAAGGATGAGTGTTCTCCCTTTGACTTCCTGCAGTGTGGATAGCGCCAAAAGTAGAGTTAAACTACTGCACAATTAATGTCACTGAAGTTGCGTATCTTAATTCGATTTTGTCTTGTAGTGTAAAAATACCCTTATGTCCTTACCTTATGTAAGACAAAATCAAAACAAGACAAATGCCATGAATAAAAGAGCATAAACAGTCTTAATATATTTATTTTCAAATTTGTTTAGCTTGTTATAATCTGAGATAGTGGCATAGATTAAGGTTTGGGGGTTTTAACATATAATTTTAAATCTGGTCATCATTTTTACAGGGTTTTTTTTCAGAACTACCCTTGCATATTTGCAAGTGACTGGAGATTCATGCTTGATAATTTATAATTAAAACACAGCCATTGTATGTTTTATAGTGTTAGATAGCATTTAATCAGTTTTGCCATACCAAAATAATTTCACTCGAGTGTGAAAATTTACCAGATTTGCTGTGGACACAGATTCACAGAAATGCATAGATGAAATCCCTCTACATTATATTAGAACCATCTGCTTGTTCCAACCAATAAATTGTAACAGCTGATCTATCTGATCTCATGGAGACTTCCTCTCTCCTTACCACAGTGTTTTTTTCTTAGAATCTAATATTGTAACATTTGGTCAATAGCTTCAGGGAATATCATGGCAACCATATCTGAGAGAAAATGACAAAATCTGAGAAATAATAATGTTGATGTTCAAACAGTTTTACAAGAGCGTTAGCAGTTGTCATATCCACTCTCCATCTTCTACAAAGGTTCACTTAGAGTGAAATTCAGTCTAGAATAACCAAGGGCCTAATTCTCATCTCTGTTGCTCTAGTCTGATGCTAGTGGAATTCCACTGGCTTCATGGAGCTGTTAACATTGGTATAATGGAGAGGGGATTAAGGCCCAAGTTATTCAAGTCTTGGTCAGTCCACTTTGATATGAGTAGCTGACAGTTTTGCATAGATGTATCCAAAGGATATTGCTGCTCGTCTTGGAAAGTTTTGATGACATGTCATTGCTCATTTTCTGCAGTGCTGATGCAGCAAGTCTGCATTCAGGGCTACTTTGTGACTATTTGAGCTGGTTGTTCAAATAGGAATTTTCAGAGCGAACATGTGAAAAACTCCCGTGTTTTTTCTTCATGAAAATTTTCAAGAGGTTAAAAAAAAAAAACCCCGTTTGGAGGGGCACTGTCTGTGAATTGCTGAGGCAGGCAGAATATGTTTGAGGGCCGTGGGGGAGTGTGCTCCGGAGAAGATCTCTTACCACAGTTCTGGAAGTGCTGCCAGTATTCCCACAGGGTCAGGCCCAGTACAGGCTTCTCTGTACTAATACAAGGTACTGACCATGTGGTCAGCAGAGCTCCTCTTGGGGTGACTATTTCTGCTATATAATATTGCCACTATTTGTGCTCCAGGCATACAGGCAGAAGGGTTCTCTGGTTAGAGCTATGTAGAAAGCTTCTGGGAATGGCAGAGATACCTGCACAATTCCCTCCTTATCTACCCAGTGTGGTACTTAAATGGTGCAGAGATCATTGTGCTCACCATCTGCACTGGATGAATTTCTCCCTGAGTAAGTGAACAATTTCACTTGAAAATTCAGGCATTGGTTTGTTTTTGCAAGACCTTGGGGTTTGCCTGCAGAGTGAATTCAAATGTGATGTGGCCAGGAAGACTTTTTTAAAAACAAAACAGAACAAAAAGCCTGCTCTGAATGAGTGAAAGTGCATCATGCTCAAAGTTTCTTTTCTTTTCTTTTCTTTTCTTTTCTTTTCTTTTCTTTTCTTTCAATTTTGGCCATTGTCCTAGTGACCTCAGTGCAACTTTGCCCTGAGAGTGAAAGTTTCATTAAAGCGGTGGTTTATGTATGCAAAATACCAATTGATTCTACAGATACAATATCTCACCAGGTCAAAAGTAAGGAATAAATTAGGCCATTAGATCCATA
This sequence comes from Rafetus swinhoei, assembly GCA_019425775.1. Lineage (NCBI taxonomy): Eukaryota > Metazoa > Chordata > Testudines > Trionychidae > Rafetus > Rafetus swinhoei. The sequence continues at coordinate 15,753,093 of CM033434.1, forward strand.
ATAAGGGTGCTCTATAAAACATGAGGTTAATTATAGCATTTTCATGTTGAGAAGGTTCTGCATACACTCAAATGGCTGGGCTGTGTTTTCTTAGTGGCACAGAATTGTGTTTTATGTGTTGCAGGGTTCAGGTGGAGAACTGTATGTTGAATTAAGAAAAGCACTGAGGAAAATGTATTGCATTTCATAATTTTTTAGTAGTAATCATTTGTATTTAAAGGAGGTCTTTTATCCAATGTGTTAAAATGTTTTACGTACTGTTAATGTCACTTTATCAGCCTGTGAAGACGGCACATAAAGATGCTTCATTTTTATACTAACTCTCTGAAATCTACATATAAGATAGACAGATTCATGAGTGAAAAATATGTAAGGAAACTCCTCCCACCCCTTCAATTCCTGGATTGTGGGGAGGAGAACTGTTGGGACTCTATATCCCCCTGTATGAATTGGAAACTCGCCCTTGTTGTCAGTGTAACTAGAATAGCTAAACCACTGGCTGCACATTCAAAACAGCTTTTTCTGTGATCAGATGTGTAAACCAGAGGAAGCAATGAATTCCTTTCCAGCATTTTTCTTTGTGTAAGATGAGTGTCACCACAATCTATGCCCCCTGTGGACCTACCTGCAGGACAGAGCCTAGGCATTGCAAGTAATGGCCAGATATTTTAAACAGAGATATTGTCATCTTTAGCGGCCTCTCAGTGGTTGCAGCATGATAACTGACATAATGTTTTCTGGGTTTAAGTGTGGTCTGGGCAACAAGGAGCTGCTTCTTAACCTTCTGCTTGCTCTTTTGACTCAGGAGATGATTAAGGAGTATGGACTTTGGAGTGGGTCTCTTCCTGACGGAGAGACAATATCTCCCTGCCCTCCTGATGCTATTTTTTCTCCTATTTGTGGCTGAAGTATTGATAGCTGAAAGTCTACATTACACTCCCTTAATGTGCAGAGCACGTTCGCCCTGCATTCGGGAATTAGCTATCGTGGTCAATCCCCTTAAAAACTATTTGGAAATATTTCCTTTTTGCTTGAATACAGCGATTGATATTAGCTGTTCATGATGTCCCTGTATCATGTTGTTGATGATAAAGGGGTACATTTTATCCTTAATGAGTCCATCAAGAGCAGGTGCATGCAGTAGGGGGGTAAGATACCCCTAAGGGTTTGACTTAAATCCAACAAAAGTAAGGCAAACTGAAGGAGAATCTGCATCTTTAAAGTAGTCCCATTGTGCTTTAATATTGTAGATAAGCTTCAATCAGTGTAGGAACAGTGGAAGTTTCTCTCCAGTAAGAGCAATGCAATTTGAAACGTTGGCAGCTGATAAGTGCAGGTGAGGATAAATGAATGTCTCCCTCATTCACTCAAATAACATTTTGAATATTTCTCTTTGTTGGAGAAACCTGCAGACTTAGTCACCTCTCTGCTTCTGCATCCACAATCTCTCACCCCTAGTGTGTTCAATTATACCCTGCTTGCAAAATCTTCAGCTTAAATATTCATTACAAATATGTTCCTCCCTCCTCATCCCCCCAGCCTTGTGTCTATTTCAGACCACCAACGAAATGCAGTCTGAGATGTCTATTTACATTTTAAAATGTTGTTTTCTTCTGGGCGAATGAACAGGATAGTTAGGCTATTTTGTAAGATAATGCATCTGTAACCTACCTTTTCACATCTTTGTCCCCCTTCTCATCTCATGCCAACTTCCACGTCCTGAAATGTTGACCCATAAGGCTTTTTTCCCCCTTTCAGGTCCCAATCACTGTTTGTGAATTTCCATGAACATTTTAGTGCATTACTAGTGGTGAGTAGAAAGAGGTAAAATGTGCATATGCAAATCCCCATTTGTTCCTGAAAATTCTGTCACCTACACATGCAGAATGTTAGAATCTCAAATGCACATGCAGGAGGCAGCACAACAAAATGTACACAAAATTTTGGGGAGAGTCTATTTCTAATCAGATCTTTTAGTGTATTAATTTGTTGCCATCTGTGATGGGGTGCCACAACCCCTCACTTTAACCCCTCCCATGCCTGCTCTGTACGGAGCGCAGCAAGCCAGGGCGAACACATCCCTGGTGTGTTGGAACGCCACCAAACAGTTGGGAGGGGGGCACCGGGCGTGACAGGACGCTATGTCCCCACACTTCAAAACCGCCTGCAGCGACTCTGCATGGGGTGAAGGGTGCAGCGAGCTGGGGCGAGCATGGGCGCAGCGCACCCCCACACTACCAAACAACGGTACGGGGCGGAGCCCTGGGGAGGAAAGTAAGAGGGCAGAGGGAGCGGGATGGGAGAGGAGAAGGTGGCGTCTGGCAGAGGACAGAAGAGGGAGATGTCAGTTGGGGAGCGGGCAGGAAGCCCAACCTGAATGCGGGTGATTTGAAAAGGGAGTCGGAGAACAGACAGGGGCGGAGAGGCAGACGCGGCACGAGAGGCCAGCGAATTAGGTAAGAGGAGAGGAAGCAGCCCAGGGCAGGGCACTTGCAGAGCACCTGCGGGCTGGTGAGTTTCAGCGGGAAGCCCTGCCAGCTGGACTAGACCAAGCCAGGTCCACGTCCTTAGGGCCCTGGGCTGGGGTCCATGAGTGGGGGCAGCCTGGACCCCCCTCTCCCCACCGCCCAAGGCGGCATTGTCAGTCTACGTCCCAGGTGGGGTGGACTAACTCCAAATTGAAATTGAGGGGAAAAAACTAATATTGTAAGGACATGGCACGGGTTGAACCTCAGGAACTCACAGGGTGGGGGCCTGGTGGTGGTGTAAATAAAGCCACAGGGTGACAAGAAAACCTTACAGATGGTGGAGAATGTGGGTGTCATAGTCCCAGCCCCCCCGGACTGAAGGGCAGTGATAGGGACCTGAGATAGGGCCCTAATGTGAGCAGAGTTTCTTTAAAAAAAAAAAAAAAAAAAAAGATGAAGAAGAAGAGAGGGAAAAAAAAGGGAGAGGGGTGTTCTTTTGTCTCCCCTGTCGTCACCTTTACCTGGTTTGTCATGGATAGCTCAGCAAACATGGAACCAGCCAAGATGTTTGTGTGGATGGCTGAAGCCCAAAGACAACACCAACAGCAACAGATGCTACTGATACAATAATTATCCTCGTAACACCAGGAGCATCAGAGGCAGCTCGTAAGAGAATTGGAAGAACAACACCAAGCGCAGCAGGAAAGATGGTTGCAACAATACAGACCACCTCGTCGGGGCGGGAGCCTGAAGCACTTGTGAGTACTGAGGACGGAGCAGGCGGGATCTCTCAGTTGCCAGTCTGGCTAACCAAGATGGCTAACCCAGATGTATTTTTAACAACATTTGAAAGGGTGGCTACCGCATCTGGTGGCCCAAAGACCACTGGGCCACTCTGCTGGTCCCCTACCTAACAGGGCAGTCCCAGTTAGCATACCGTAGCCTCAGTACCCAAGAAGCTCTGCATTATTACAAGGTTAAAGAGGCAATTCTAGATCAAATGGGGATAACACCAGAAACATATAGGCAGCGATTTAGACAGGAGCGGTACCTGCAGGGGGCTAGGCCAAGGGCTGTGGCCCAGAGATGAAGGGAAACAGGGTGGGGATGGTTAGACCTGGATCAACGAACGGGGGCCCACGTAGCAGAGGCAGTGATTTTAGAACAGTACCTGAACATCCTACCTAGTGGGGGTCAGCGTTGGGTGCAAAGGCATCACCCCACCACCCTAAATGAAGTGGTCGCTCTAATGGACCATTATGAAGCCTCTGAATCCACTGAAGGGTTGGGAAAGATAGGAAGGGGAGGACAGCTCCCGAAGGGGGGAGCGCCAAAAGAGAATCCTGAAGGGGCCTGAATGTGGTCCGGGGGATGGGGCGGGAGGAAGCTTGCCCCTGCGTGGTCGATTCCCTTAAAAGAGACAGGAGGTGAAAGGGCCCCGCCAGTGATCAAAGGGGGGTGAAGTCAAGGGAGAGGAGGACCCACAAGGGGTACGTGCTACAGGTGTGGTCAGGATGGGCACTTCCAAAAGGACTGTCCATACATGGACTGTATGTACATCCAAGCCCTAACAAGTGAGGAGGCCGGTAGAGAACAAGGAGCCGGGAAGATTCTAAAGGCAGTAAAGGTAGGGGGACAGCCGGTGGAGGCCCTGGTGGACTCAGGTTGCAGCCAAACAATCATACGGGAAGATTTGGTGGAGGGGGACGGACCTCGGTCCCCGTCCCCCCCCGTCCACATCCAGTGTGTGCACGGTGATACACATCCCTATCCCACGATGTGGGTCCAGATCGAGGATGGCCCCCATGAAAGTTGGTGTTACATGGTAATAGCCCCGAAGCTGCCATTCCCCGTCCTATTGGGGCACGACTAGGAGGGGTTCGGAAGAGTGATGGGAGAGTGGAGAGAACGCTGAAGTCAGGAACACGGAGAAGTGTTGCTGGAACAAGAGGGAGGGTCTCCTGAAGGATCAGGGAGCACCTCAGGCCTACCCCAGGTCACGACGCATTGAACCCGGGCCACTGAAGAAGAAGAACAGCAAATACTCCAGCTACCCGAATCATGGGGTAGCGATTTTCTGCAGGAATAGTGGAAGGACCCCACTCTACAGAGGACCTGGGAGGAAGCCGCGCAAGCTACCGAGCCAAAGGCGGAAGAAGCGAGACGAGGGACAGGATCCCACTTCGAGGTATGTTGCGACCGGCTATATCAGATTATGGAGGGGGTCGCAGACTGGGGCATCCTATGACAATTATTGGTTCCTCAGAGGTATCACTGCCAAATTTTGGAACTGGCACACGCTAACCCCTGGGCAGGACATTTGGGGTATGAAAAAACAGTGTGGAGGATTCTGCAATGGTTTTACTGGACCGGGGTGACCAGGAGGTGAAGGACTTTTGCAAGTCCTGCCCGGAGTGCCAGAAAACTAACCCCAAGGGGGTACCCTGGGCATCATTAGTACCGCTACCGGTGATTGGAGTCCCCTTCGAGAGGGTGGCCCTGGACTTAGTAGGGCCCCGGAGAAGACTCGGACAAGGTGCCAGTATATTATGGTAGTGGTCGACTATGCGACGAGGTACCCCGAGGCCATACCTGTAAGGAATACTACCTCCCCAAACTTGATGGCAGACTTAGTAAAAATATTCTCAGGGGTTGGGATACCTAAAGAGATATTAACAGACCAAGGTACGACATTACCTCTCGCCTGATGGGAGAACTCTGTCGACTGTTACAAATCGAAACGCTGAAAATGTCTGTCTACCACCCTCAGACAAACAGATTAGTAGAGAGGTTTAACCACACACTGAAGAGTATGTTAAGGAAATTTGTGGAGGGCGACCCCAGGGAGTGGGACAGATTGCTACCCGCCCTCCTATTTGCGGTGCAAGAGGTGCCCCAGGCTTCCACAGGATTTTCGCCCTGTGAACTGTTGTACGGGCGACAGCCCTGGGGAATATTGAACATTATAAAAGAGAACTGGGAAGAGCAGGAAACAAGGGTCCAAGGCATGGTGCAATATATATTGGATTTACAGAAGAAGTTACATACCCTAGGTGAGTTCGCCAGGGTCAACCTGGTGTCAGCCCAAGAGAAACCGAGCAGGGTATTATGACAGGACAACCAAGTTGCGGATCTTTAAGCTGGGGAATAAAGTACTGCTCCTACTACCAGCCCAGGAATCTAAATTTCTCACCAAATGGCAAGGTCCGTTTGAAATAATAAGGCGGGTGGGGGAAGTAGATTATGAAATCCTGGGTACCGGAAGGGAACAAGGAAACTAAGATCTATCACTTTAACATCCTAAAGGCATGGAAAGAGAGGGAGGGGCTACTAGTGGACCTGAGGCTGCCTGAACTAGATTTAGGGCCAGGAGGGGAAAGAGGCTGTCCACCCCACTTTACAAGTCAGAAAGGAACTGACACAGGACCAACGAGCCAAATTATGCAACCTGTTACGAGAATTCCCACAAGCCCTGAGCGACCAACCAGGACATACCACATTGTCATATCATCACATCCCAACTGAACCCGGTAAGAGCATGCGAGACCCAGTCCGACCCCTGTCGTGGAAGATGTGGGAGGTAGTTTGGGAAGAATTACAACGGATGTTGCGATGGGGCATGGTGGAGGAGTCGTTCAGTGACCGGAGGAGCCCCATAGTGCTAGTGCCGAAGCTGGATGGGTTGACTCAATTCTGCATCAACTTCCGTAAAGTCAATGCCGTATCACTGTTTGACGCATACCCAATGCCATGAGTGGATGAACTGTTTGACCGCCTTGGGAGAGTCCAGTACATATCGACTATTGACTTAACAAAGGGATACAGATCCCCTTTACCCCCGCTTCTAGGGAGAAAACGGCGTTCTCAATGCTGTTTGGCTTATATCAATTTGTAAGGATGCCCTTTGGACTGCGTGGAGCAGCTGCCACCTTTCAGCGGCTAATGGACAAGGTACTGTGGGACCATGGGCAATACGGAGCAGCTTATATAGACGATATAGTGATCTATAGCATCTCCTGGTCTGAACATCTTTGGAGATTAAAGGCAGTTTTAAGATCCCTACAAGAGGCTGGCCTCACGGCTAACCCTAGTAAATGCCAATTCGGGGAACACGAGGTCACCTATCTGGGGTATACTGTAGGGAGGGGGAGACTGAAATCTTTGGTCAACAAGGTGGGGGCTCTAAAAAACTACCCTCCACCTATGACCAAGAAACAGGTCCGACAGTTCTTAGGGCTCGCTGGCTACTATAGACGTTCCATGCCCAATTTCACAACGCTGGCGGCGCCGTTGGCAGACCTAACCAGGGGCACATGGCCCAAGAAGGTAATCTGGAGCGCAGACTGTGACTGGGCTTTTCATGCATTAAAAGATTGTTTGACCCACACCCTTGTCCTGGCGCAACCAGACTTTACAAGACCCTTCGTCCTACAAACAGATGCCTTGGAAGTTGGGCTAGGGGCTGTACTGTCACAGGAAAGGGAGGGGGAGGAACATCCGATAGTGTATATTAGTTGCAAATTATTCCCCAAGGAACTCAAATATTCCACAACAGAAAAGGAAGCCCTAGCCGTGAAATGGGCCATTGATACACTTCAGTATTATCTTCTAGGGAACCTGTTCCAGGTGGTTACTGACCACACTCCTTTGAGGTGGATACAAACAATGAAGGACGCGAACAGTTGCATTATGCGATGTTACTTGGCCTTACAGCCATACACCTTTGAGGTGACCCACTGCTCCAGTAGGGATCATGGGAATGCAAACTTCTTCTCGAGGCTGGAACACCCGGAAGAGGAAGGAGAACCCTGGGGAAGGGAGTACCTAAGGGAGGAGGAGTGTGACGGGGTGCCATGACCACACACTTTAAATGCCCCCGCTTTGGCTATGTATGGGGCACGGCAAGCTGGGGCGAGCGCATGCATGGCGTGTTTGAACGCCGCCAAACAGTTGGGAGGCGGGGCGCCCGGGTGTGACAGGACGCTACGTCCCCACACTTTAAAATGGCCTGCCGCGACTCTGCATGAGGTGAAGGGTGCGGCGAGCTGGGGCAAGTGTGGGTGCAGCGCACCCCCTGCACTACCAAACAATGGTTCGGGGTGAAGCCCCGGGGAGGAACGTAAGAGGGCAGAGGGAGCAGGACGGGAGAGGAGAAGGTGGCGTCTGGTGGAGGACGGAAGAGGGAGATGTCAGTTGGGGAGCGGGCAGGAAGCCCAACCTGAACGCAGGTGATTTGAAAAGGGAGTCGGAGAACAGACAGGGACGGAGAGGCAGACGTGGCACGAGAGGCCAGCGAGTTAGGTAAGGGGAGAGGAAGCAGCTCAGGGCAGGGCACTTGCAGAGTGTCCACGGGCTGGTATGTTTCAGCAGGAAGCCCTGCCAGCCGGACCGGACCAAGCCAGGTCCATGTCCTTAGGACCCTGTAGTGGGGTCCGTGAGTGAGGGCGGGCCAGGCGGCATTGTCAGTCTACGTCCCAGGTGGGGTGGACTAACTCCAAATTGAAACTGAGAGAAAAAGACTAATATTGTAAGGACACGGGTGGATTGAACCTCAGGACTCGTAGGGTGGGGGCCTGGTGGTGGTGTAAATAAAGCCATAGGGTGACAAGAAAACCTTACACCATCCCTGATGGAGTATACATGATAGGCCCAATCCTGTCTTCCCTTACTCAAACACTCTTCTTTATTTCAGCTAGATTACTTGTATGTGTAGCAATTTGTGGGATCAGTCCTGATTAATGAAAATTATTAGTAGTGTGTTTGATTTCTATTTTAGTCAGAATTGATTCTCTTAAAACATATTGCTTCTGTTTATTCTGAGTCTGTGCAAATTATTGTAATGACAAGATTTAAGATGAGTATATTTGACTATGCACCTTGACAAAGTTGGTGTCATGCTGTTATTTTGCTATTATAAAGACAAATTATCAAATTGATTTTCATTTGGAACTTAGGGAAAGCATAAAGGAATGATATAGGAGATAATCAATGTGCTGGGGCTGCCCCAAGGTTTCTTCTTAAAATGAGATTTAGCTTCCATGTAGCTGTGTTTTTTTATTTTATTTTTAATAAAACCTTTCAAATGTAGTTAATTAATCTGTTCATATAAGCTCAGCATTTTCAAGCTACTGACTCAAGGTGAATCAGAAAAAGTCTTGTGCCATAAGTAACCCCCCCGGCATGATTATATAGGATTCTACTTAATCCTTTTTTTCACATTTTTATCTTTTACTTTCAAAGTTTTAGGTCAATAACTGGGATTAGAATACAGTAATTCCTCATTTAACACTATAGATGTGTTTCAGAAAATGATCGTGTTAAGTGAAAACATGTTATGCGGGGTCAATTTTCCCATTAAAAATAATGGAAAAGGTAGGGGTTGCATTTCAAGCGGTGGTGTCTATTAGGACCGGGACATAAGGTTGGGGGAGAAAGGGGACTGGGTTACAGCAGGGAGGGGAGGTGTTTGGCTCTGGGGAAGGGAAGGGGAGGAGAGGGGAGGAGGGTTGGGTTGGGAGTATGCCCCTGTGACGGGTCTGCAGGGACCCGCACTGCGTCCGGCGAGGGCGGTCGCCGGGGAATGGCGTGGCGAGCGACGAACCCTCCGCCGCTTTGCAGGGAGGTGGGGGAAGCCCCGCGCAGTCGCCGGCAATGGGCCAGCTGGGGAAACCCAGCCTCTGGCGTGCAAGCGGGGGCGGAGGAGGGAGCCAAGGCGTCTGGCGAGGGAGAGTCAGCGGGGAACGGCGTGGCGGGTGGCGAACCCTCTGCCACTTTGCAGGGAGGCGGGGGAAGCCCTGCACAGCTGCCAGCAATGGGCTGGCTGGGGAAATCGTGTTATTCCGAGGACAGTCGTGTAATTCAAAAAACGTTCCCTAAAAAAAAAATCATGCTATCGCGAAAACATGTTAAGCGGGCATGTGTTAAATGAGGAATTACTGTATGTGATCTTCTCATTTTAACAGACATAAAAAAAGCTATTAGACTGGGTTTTATTTTTAAGTAAAATTCTATCCTTAATTTTTACAAACTGTTGTTCCCCACCCTATCACCTATTGTCCTTTTCACTGTAATCATGTTAGGTACTACAGATAGTGGTAAAACACAAGTCTAAACACACTGAGCAAGTTCTTCAAAGTTGGGTGCCTAAACTTATACTCAAGTTTATAGTTAGGCATTTAAATAATAGCCCTGATTTTTCAAATGGGCTGAGCAACTCCTAAACTAACATTTGACCATTTCTTTAGGTATTTAAATGTACATTTGGAAGCATAACTTTAGGCACCCAACTTTGAAAATCTTGACCATGTTGTAAATACTACTAGAAATATTCTTGTTGCTGCATTCTGAATTTCCAATCATGCTAATTATGCCTCTTTGTATGTTATTTACCTCTTTGTGTGTTATTTACTAATCCTTGAGTGAAACCCAGACAAAATCCAATGCTATTCACCATAGAAAATCTTGTAAATGTATATGGTTAGTTACTTAGGGGATAACTGCAGCAATGTGCACTGCATGGATTTTTTTTTAGTTCAGTAAAGTGCTGAGCACTAATTGGTCTGTGTAGACCTTACACGCTAAAAGTTCCATGGTTTGCTTTAATGTGCAATTTTAAACACTGCAAGAGTGATGTTATGATACAAAGCTTTTTTAATCACCACATTGTGTTTAATGTAAGGAAATATATTTACCCTCATTTTATATATGAAGAAACTGTGTCATAAAAATTACATCACTTCCTTGCCCAAAGCCTTAAACAGAATCAGTGGCAAATCCAGGTTTAGAATGTGTGAGAGGATTCCTGGCTCTTAATTTTGCATTTAGAACTTAGGTGACATGAATCATAGAAAGAGGTCATTGTCAAATCCTGTGCAATTAGGGTTCGTTGTTCATGCTTCCAGACATGGCTATGCATATAGATGGGCAAAACTGATTAATAAATGCTTGAGTTTCCTTCCCAGAAAGAATGCAGGCCAAACTTCTGTTGTGACTGAAAAAAACTGCAGTGCATTTATCTCAAGAAAAAAATGTGGACTTTTAAGATTTAGGCTTTCACCACATATAAAGAGAGTTGATATATGTTGTGAGAAAGCACTCTCCAAGGTTGTATTTCTTTTAAGCTTTTAGGGCCATCTAAATCAGCTTCTTTAGGTTTAGGACGATAAAGACTGTAAAACAAATTATCTCAGCATCAAGAGACCTACCATGTTGATTTATGCTTCCTACATACAGTAAGTATACAACTCACTTGTAAATCATCAAGGTGATTTCTGTCTTCAGAACTGTCTCTGTAATTGGTTTGTGCAAATTCGAATGAAGTAATATGAGCATGTGTTTATCGTATGCAATACAAGAGCAACAGACAGGAAATATTAAAAATGATTAAATGTACCAAGAACACACAGGCCATTTTTTCTTTACTCATATTGTCAATGTTTAAAAAGTGAGATGTCTGCCTGAAATAGCCCGCTGAAACATTGTTTATGCCAGTAACATTGCTTGTATAGACCAGCAGAACTTGCTGAAAATTGAGTACATTGCTCCCCCTTTTGAAGGCTGTGTTTGAAAAGCAGACATCTGTACAGATGACTATGGCAGCACCTTTTGTGTGAATTTGCTAGCAAATCTTTGGTTGTGTTAGCGCTCCTCAGATTGTTTTTTGTTTGTTCGTTGATTTATAGCATTCTCATGCGTAATACAAGCAAGCACAGTTCCCACCCTCTTCCCCAAAGGGTGAGACAAACAAGTCATGATGACAAACAAGTCATCATGAATTGTCCTGAAAAGAATGAGTGGATATTTTGCAAACACTGTGTAAGCACATCCATCTATCTCTATAGTCTTCATTTGCAGTGATTGCTACCTCTGTTTTCTTGTGCCAGCTGGCTTTGATGAGAGATGCTTTCCTCTTCCAGACGAAGGCAAAATGCTGTTTGCCTTACATGTGAGTCGTGCAATTGATCCCATTAGATAGGGGAAGATGGCATTGTGAATATCTAGGTTCATTTCTTGACTCAGGAACTCAGACTTCCTGTGTGAGCTTGGCCACGTCACTTCAGCAAGGTTGATAGACTTCAGTGGGATTTAGGTCTCCAAATAAGTTGCAGAATCTAGACCTCAATCTCTGTGCTTCAATGGTATACCTAGACTTTAGTAAGGCGTTTGATACGGTCTTGCATGATATTCTTATCAATAAACTAGGCAAATACAACTTAGATGGGACTCCTAAAAGGTGAGTGCATAACTGGCTGGATAACCATACTCAGAGAGTAGTTATTAATGGTTCACAATCCTGCTGGAAAGGTACAACTAGTGGGGTTCCAGAGGGGTCTGTTTTGGGAATGGCTCTCTTCAATATCTTCATCAACGATTTATATATTGGCATAGAAAGTACACTTATTAAGTTTGCAGATGATACCAAGCTGGGAGGGGTTGCGACTGCTCTGGAGGATAGGGTCATAATTCAAAATGATCTGGACAAATTGGAGAAATTATCTGAGGTAAACAGGATGAAGTTTAATAAAGATAAATGTAAAGTGCTCCACTTAGGAAGGAACAATCAGTTTCATACATACAGAATGGGAAGCGACTGTCTAGGAAGGAGTACGGCAGAAAGGGATCTCGGGGTTATAGTGGACCACAAGCTGAATATGAGTCAGCAGTGTGATGCTGCTGCCAAAAAGCAAACATGATTCTGGGATGCATTAACAGGTGTGTTGTGAGCAAGACACGAGAAGTCATTCTTCCACTCTACTCTGCACTGGTTAGGCCTCAGTTGGAGTATTGTGTCCAGTTCTGGGCACCACATTTCAAGAAAGATGTGGAGAAATTGGAGAGGGTGCAGAGAAGAGCAACAAGAATGATTAAAGGTCTAGAGAACATGACCTATGAAGGAAGGCTAAAAGAATTGGTTTGTTTAGTTTAGAAAAGAGAAAACCGAGGGGGGACATGATAGCCGTTTTCAGGTATCTAAAAGGGTGTCAAAAGGAGGAGGGAGAAAACTTGTTCATCTTGGCCTCTGAGGATAGAACAAGAAGCAATGGGCTTAAACTGCAGCAAGGAGGTTTAGGTTGGACATTAGGAAAAGTTCCTAACTGTCAGGGTAGTCAAACACTGGAATAAATTGCCCAGGGAGGTTGTGGAATCCCCATCTCTGGAGATATTTAAGAGTAGGTTAGATAAATGTCTATCAGGGATGGTCTAGACAGTATTTGGCCCTGCCATGGGGGCAGGGGACTGGACTCGATGACCTCTTGAGGTCCCTTCCAGTCCTAGTATTCTATGATTCTATGAATTTCTTATCTGTAAAATAAGACTTCCCTACCTCCCAGTGGTGGTATGAGCATAAATTCATTAATGCAGCTAAGGTTCCTGGATAGCATATTAACAAGTGTGTAAATAAAATAACTACTCACTTGAATAATTTGGCTTCATATAGAAAGTCCGTCTCAACTGAGGTCTTTCTTCATGAACCCTTTCAGAATCTTTTGTTACAGTAAAGCAGAGGGGAAAACCTCAGGCATGCTGGCCACATGTAGTCTGTCAGGGTTAGCTGCTGGTGCATTGTGAGATGGTTTATTTTCCCAAGGATTCACAGATATGGAGTCCCACAACTCCCAGTGACTGTGGTTCACTGTTCAAGGACAATGGGATCTGCAGGAAGCAGCACAGGATGAATCACTGCTTCCCTCAGTTCCCATTGGCCAGTTACAGCAAACCTCAGCCGCTGGGAGCAACGGGATCCATGCCTGCAGATGTTGAGGTAAGCAAACCTTCTGGTGGCCTGAGAGGCTAACTCTGTTGAACAGTGTGTGGCTTGCTGGCCGGAGGCTTCCCACCCCTGCATTAAAGGAAGCTCACTGATGATTGTTTCCAAAAATTCTTCCATCTCTGTCTCTTTAAAATAATCTACAGAGGCAGATAGTTTCTGTGTAAAACCCATTCTCAATCTAATGGCTACAATAGTGTGCCATGGAAGCTGCGGCTCCCTTCCCTTCGTTTGCCCTGCTTACTAATGAATTTGGCACGGTGCCCACAAAAAGACAAGAGCTAATTAATCATTAATTCTTTTATCTGTGGAGCTGTCTGCCAATTTTCTCGCAATCTACATATAGGGAAGCATTTTCTTATGGTTGCATGCCATTGTCTTTGCCACACCTCTGCAAGCTTGGTCGAGAAGAATTGTTCTGTCAGCCCAGTGCTGTCTATCTTGGGACTGGGGTCGGCATAACTGCCACTTGGGGGTTTAGCTTCTTTTTCACACTCTTGACTGATGTAGTTAAACTAACATCATTTTTCTAAAGTAGACCAGGCCTAAAGTCCACTCTTCTATGCACTGCTCTTTTAATCCGTAATTTGTTAGCCAATAACACATAGGAGTAACATGCTGTGCTTTAAGAGTTAACGCTTGAGTGTGATAGGGACTTCAAATTACCATGGCAACAGCTTAACATGATCAGCAAGCAGACTGGACTAGTTTGATATGAGGTGCCATTAGAAACATAAAATAATTCATGCTGGGACACACACATGTATCATAGAATGAAATCTCTTCTCCACTCTTTTGACAACAGTCAATTTCTGCGTGATATTCCATATTGATGCATTGTTTCAAAACTGCCTTTATGCAGAAAATGGAAACAATGATTTACATGGTTTTTAATTACACTTTTGTGATTGCAATGACATACATTTAAAGAACAACAAATTTATGCAGAAGTAATCTGATCACTGGCATTAAACCTCTAATTTACAATGTGTTTTGCGAAAGAGCCTTACTGGGTTTTGAATCATTTGTCTCTTGCTGTTGTGCTGTTGTGCTTTGCCATGATACTAAGGATGGGCTCAGCTGTTGATTTAGTCAGTTCTATTAAGAACATATTGATAGGAAGCACACCAGTGGTGTCCAACCTTTCCAGACCAAGAGCCAAATCTATTACTTTAAAAAGATTAAGGGGCTACAATCAGTGTTTCAGGACAGATTCCCTCTCCTGATCTGCTCTTTATTTGTCACTCAGATGGCATAATGGGAGCGGAAATCTTCTTTAAGTCCCTTGCTGGAGATTCCCATGTAAGCAGTCACGACACAATACCTCTCACAGCCTTCAGCACTAGGGTTCTATTCGGAGTGGGCCAGAGGATAGCTAGAATGTGCTGCAAATTGCCAAATGTGCTGAGTGCTTTTGAAAAGCTGGCCCCCGATTTGTGGGTGAGGAACTGTAATAGAACAGGCTGAGTCTGGGCACCACTAAGAGCATCAGATCAGGGTGAATTGCTGAAAACCAGGGCTACTTACAGCCCTCGACTGGAGACCTTTCCCATATAGGCAACAAACCAGTCACACAGAGCACTTCAGCTGCCAATTGGGCCAGCAGAAAGCCTTATAAGCAAAACCCCTCAGGCACGCTAGCTTTCCCTGTGCCACAATCGGATCCAGACCGTACACGCAGGTGGGAGGTTATAAAATCCCATCTCACCAACTCCAAACAGATCCTCCCGATCTCAAAGGACCAACCGTAGTCCCAGTCCAATTTATGCCTCAGATCTTACCCACAAGAGCACGCTGGGCCAAACCTTTAGAATCTAAAATCTAAAGCTTTATTTATAAAAGAAAGAAAGGGTTGAGAGTGAGATTACATACATCAATCACCAAGTTCTTGATGCAGGCTCTTAGCAGAGATGTTACAAACTGCTAACTTAAAAGTCTCTGGTGTACATCCTGTATCAGTTCGAGTCAGCAAATCCTTCCCGGCTCTCTGTCCTTAGCAAGGATGCATCTGGAATCAGAAGCAGGATTGAAGACAAGATGGAGATGGCCTCATGGCACTTTTATATTCCTGGGGTTTCCCAACTGGAGTTGGTCACACGATCAAGTGACCTGTCTGTGTTTCACATGCAAGTAGCCATTATGCACTGGCTACTTTGCAGGTTTCCAGACGCATTCCTCAGGTATGTATTGGCCACTCTGAGAGCCATTGTCTATGAAGCATTGCTAGTTAGCACAGCCATTCACCGAATCATCACTGAACATTCTTCAAACTTCTGGAAGCGCTTATTTCAGCTTCCACCCCAAGTCAGGGCACTGCCACTGATCTGAGGGGCACTCAGCACCTTACACATGTAGCATCAGACCATTTAATATAAGTATGTAGATAAACAGACCTGTTGATGTCAATCTACACAGCCTGTGGCCATGAGCCTCCAGGGCTGTGCTAAATACAGTTTTGTAGACAGAGATTTTCAATTGTAGCTAAGGTTGGAACTTGGGTTCTGAAATGCATACTGCCTCTTAAGCTTCAGAGTTTTGTCTACCCCCAGCCTGAGCCACAACACTGGCCACATAACTGCTGTTGCTTGGTAACACGAGCTTCAGTGTATTGACCTAAGGTTGGAGTCTTGCTGTTGCAGGTGGCATAGATGTACCCTTATAAACAGAGCTCGAAGACCGTGGCGAAAACCCACTTGCCAGCCCCGCACTGCACATGCGCCAGACCCGCACTGTGCATGCGCACACCGCCGGTGAACGGGGCGACCGGCTGAAATTTACTCGCCAAGGGCGAGTTGATGAGCAGATTTTTCGAGCCCTGCTTATAAATACCTCTCCCCTGATCTAATCACCTTGCCCCCCCCTCAAAAAAAAGTGAGCAAGGAAGTTATCATGAGAGCCCTGCAAATCTGTGGATATCCGCTTTAAATCCATCAGTATCTGCATCCGTGAATACGGATGCAGATAAGCACAGCTCATGTTTGCAGATGCGGATGTGGATACAATTTTGTATCTAGAACCCCCGCAAATTTGGGTTTGCTTTATATCTGCAGATGATATTAAACTGTGTGGATGATACTAAAGGGTATGTCTACACTGCCACCCTAGTTCGAACCAGGGTGGCTAATGTAGGCATTCGAACTTCCAAATGAAGCCTGGGATTTAAATATCCCGGGCTTCATTTGCATGTTCCCGGGCGCCGCCATTTTTAAATGCCCTGCAGTTCGAATTACCTGCCTGCGGCTACACGAGGCATGGACTAGGTAGTTCGAATTAAAGCTCCTAATTCGAACTACCATTATTCCTCCTGCAAGGAGGTTAGTCAAGAAAGAAGCAGACTGTGAAGAACTTCGAAAAGATCTCACCAAACTGAGTGATTGGGCAACAAAATGGCAAATGAAATTTAATGTGGATAAGTGTAAAGTAATGCACGTTGGAAAAAATAACCCCAACTATATGTACAGTATGATGGGGTTAAATTTGGCTACGACAAATCAGGAAAGAGATCTTGGAGTTATCGTGGATAGTTCTCTGAAAACTTCCACACAGTGTGCAGCGGCGGTCAAAAAGGCAAATAGGATGTTAGGAATTATTAAGAAAGGGATAGAAAATAAGACACAGAATATCTTACTGCCCCTGTATAAAACTATGGTACGCCCACATCTTGAAGGCTGTGTACAGATGTGGTCTCCTCACCTCAAAAAGATATTTTGGCCTTAAAAAGGGTTCAGAAAAGGGCAACTAAAATGATTAGGGGTTTGGAACGGGTCCCACATGAAGAGAGGTTAAAGTGACTGGGGCTTTTCAGTTTAGAAAAGAGGAGACTTGGGGGGGATATGATAGAGGTATATAAAATCATGAGTGGTGTGGAGAGGGTGAATAAAGAGAAGTTATTCATTAGTTCCCATAATAGAAGAACTAGAGGACACCAAATGAAGTTAATGGGTAGCAGGTTTAAAACTAATAAAAGAAAGTTCTTCTTCACACAGCGCGTAGTCAACCTGTGGAACTCCTTGCCAGAGGAGGCTGTGAAGGCTAGGACTATAACAGAGTTTAAAGAGAAGCTAGATAATTTCATGGAGGTTAGGTCCATAAAAGGCTATTAGCCAGAAATGGTGTCCCTGGCCTCTGTTTGTCAGAGGCTGGAGAAGGATGGGAGGAGACAAATCACTTGATCATTGTCTTCGGTCCACCCCCTCAGGGGCACCTGGTGCTGGCCACTGTCGGCAGACAGGCTACTGGGCTAGATGGACCTTTGGTCTGACCCAGCACGGCCATTCTTATGTTCTTATGTTATATCTGTGCGTATCCACAGATGTGGTTGTGGAGATCCATGGCTCATTTTTGTGCATTCAGATGCCAATGCACAAAGCTCTAGTTATCATTAGTCCTTTCCTTTTTGCATCCCATAAAGTCTTATGGTTGGGGCAGCTTTCAGACCTTTTAGCAAATGGTGGAACTGTATTTCTGAATTTCTGAATGTAGGCAAAGGGGAACTAATCATTTCTTTCACTGCTCTAAATCTAATTCATTTTCCTATTACTTTGAAAGCTTTCCTATCACAAATCAATGCTTGAAATCACTTTGGCCTGGCATTTAAAAAAACAGAGGAGAAGTCTTTATTGTAGGAGATTAATGCTGTATGAGTTGATGCTCCACAGTGTGCTGTAATCTGTCTTTCTTTAAATGTTCAAAGAGATGTCATGAATATGGTAGGATCATTAAGAAATCGTGTTTGCTGTCCATTCCCAGCCCCTCTCTTGTATTTCTCTATTGTTTCCTGCTCCTTTCCAATCTCCCATTCTCAGGCTTTTCTTATTCTGTTCTATCCCATAAATTACAACTATTTGGTCTAATCAAAATCAGATTGCTGAGTGAAATATGGAAAGGATATTCCTTAAAACCACTGATGAACAATGCATTTGCCTCTTTATCCCATTTTACAGGCCAGCACATGCATTAGCAACCAAAGATAGGTGCAATATGCCATGGAGGAAAGCCTATCTATGATGAATCAGAGACATTTCAGTGCTGAAACCTGAGACCAGGCAAAATGAGTATCATTTTGACAACTGATTGTCTTCCAGATTTTTCTCCTGGGTCCTAAGTTGTGGGGGAGGAAGGTGTCAGCCGATGGTCAGGGCAGTGCATGTGTGTGTGTTATACACCCGAGTCTTCAACTGCTGGGACGCAAGGTCCTGTCGCAGCGGGCGGCCTTAGGAGAGGCCGACGGGTGCCCCAAGAAGTTTTACGTCCGTGTCTTTGACCGCTAGGACCGGGTCCCTTTTGCGGGCAGCCAATAGGCTGACAGATGCCCCAGAGTTTACAGGAAGAGCTTATTACACCTCAGACTTTGACTGCTAGGATACATGATCCCTTCGCAGCGGGCAGCCTAGGGAAGGCTGAGAGGTGCCCCTACGGATCTGTCCTCTGGAAGCGACACGATCCAAATGCCCAGCTCTGCCTGTATCTGTCCCTTATGACCGGCTGGAGTTCTTTTAAATTGTGCTTGGTTCTGTTACAGCAACTGAAGGAGTCAGGTGAAAACTTAAACAGTTACAGGTTTATTAAAGAAGCTTATAAATCATATGGTTACAATGGCTATTTCTCTATTTCTTAACTGTTAGCAAATATAGATCTTAAAAATGGTTACAAAGAAAATAAAGATAGAAAATAGAAATAATGGTACCAAGTGACAGCTTAATCTTTAAAGAGCTCTAAGTCTATGTGTACACTTAAGACAAAGGACACATACAGGTACAATTTTTACCCCCTTCTGTGCCTCTCGAATCCAACGTATCAGGCCAGGGCCAGTCCCTCAATTCCTAGGAAAGACGAATACGAGGTGGGCATCCCCGTGGAACCTTGGGAGGCCAATCACCAAACCCGACCAGCAGATAGATGGTAGATTGATGCTCAGAGTAAGTGTGCTGCTGGACCCATCTTTATACCCATAGGGGCCCATATCCTCTTTCTTATCTAAGATGCCAAATTGTGTTGGTCCGTCTTTGTGACGCCAGTTCTTACAAGGGAGTTTCAATTTAATTTACACTTGCAAGAGAGATAACAAAATTGTGAGTACTAGACATTCTTTACTGGGCGGGAGATTCCTCCCCCCGGACGAGTGTGTGATCGTATCAATATGGGTTTCAGTCAAGGGCACTCCTCTGCAGCCTCTTGGTCAGCGATTAGCTCGATCACCCTCATATCTCTGCTTACAGTTGTCCAGGGTCACTGTGAGCTAGCATATCCGGGCCTCCTGTCAAGGCTTCAAAGACTATGCTGATTTTACTGCTCTGTGTGTGCCCTGTGTGCTCCAGGCATCTCAGAGAGGGGCAAGCAAGATGGATGTTACGGGGGGGGGGGGGTTCCTGTCTGGCTACAGAAGGATATTCTTGTGATTAAGATAGTGGCCTGGAACTTAGGAGATTTGGAATTCATTTCCCAGCTATGCACTAGGCTTATCACTTTATCTGTTTGTTCTTCAGTTTCATGTCTGTAAAATGGAGATGATGGCACCTCCTTTTCCCCAGCCTTTCTCTGACTAGTCTATTTCGACTATAATGTCGTCTGGGCAGAGGCTGTCTCTTGCTATGTGCATCTACATTGTCTGATGCAGTGAAGTTCTGATGTTGATTGGTCCTTCCAGGCACTGCTGTTTATATAAATAAATCAATCCAGCTATCTATTTTAGAGAGTTTGTGAATCTATCTGTTGGTCTGTGACTCCGTCCATCTGTCTGTGAGTCTGTTCAGGAACTCCTCCTAAACGATAAAAGCTAGGACCACCAAATTTGGTATTCAGCTTCAGGGTTTTGTTATGTCAGGAAAATGGAAAGTGCCTGGAAGGGATTTGTTTTCCATAACACAGAAAGCAGGGACAGTTATGCTCTGCAATTACCACTGAGGGCAGCAAGCATGGGGGACAGTTATACTGCAGAGTGACCATAGCAGGGTGGCCCCACCAAGAAGAAAGTGATCAGCTGGAGCCAGGGCTCTCCATATTGATGGCCACTGAACGAGGGCAAATGCCCCCCCTTGTTGGAAACCCCTCCCCCATGGCCCTTGGCCATAACACTGGATGGCGGGGGGGGGGAGCCTCACGAGCCAGCAGCCCTATCCTCAATCTCAACAAGCCACGCCCCAGGGACAAGAAGCATGGTCCTGCCCCTCCCCCCCAGGCATCACAGGTGGGGCCAGCCAGCAAGGCCCGCCGCCCTCCCTGAGGAGCAGTGTGGGCCATGACCCCCCCCCCCCCCACACACACACACACAAGGAGGAGCCGCTGAGGCTGGCCTCCTACACTTGGAGAGGAGCCACACGGGCTGGGGCCAGGCAGCACAGCCGCGTCCCCTCCTCCCAAAGACCAGCACAACCCCAGTCCCCCACCTGGAGGAGATGTGAGTTGGGGCAGGCCAGTGCATCTCCAGGCTCCTTGCCCACAAAAGAGCAACGCAGGCTGGCCCCCACCCCTGCAGAGGAGCCATGCAGGCCACACATGCACACCCCAAGTAGCCCAGCTCCCCCTCCCCCTGGAGCCACCAGCTAGGGCTGGGCAGTGGAGCTGTGATCCCTGAGGAGAAGGAGGAGGTGTCTAGGCAGCATGGCCTCGGGTACCACAGGGAGCCACCTTTACCAAAGCAGCAACATTCTCACTGCCATGGGTGTCCCCCCAGGACTCCAAGCCCCCAGCCCTGAATCCTGCACCCCCCCCTGCTATGAGCCCCCACAAGAACCCAAGCAATGCCAGGTAAATCCTCTAGCAAATAAATAAACAAATAAACAAATAAATATAAATAAAATAAAGCGTCCAATGAATGTGCAACATTCAGGAAATAATGTTACTCCTTGGGGTAAGGACGAAAAATACAGGATATGTCAGCTGAATCCATAAATTTGCGTGTGTCACGCTCACTTAGTCAAATATACCTTGACTTGGCTTTTACTAAGCATCACTTCTCTTATCCCTGTGTCATCACTCTTTGCATGATTGCACATAATTATATTTTAATGCAGATGGTACATAGAATGTGCCTGCATCTTGGAATCTCAGTAAGTTTGTCACATCTTATTGCTATCAAATGGCAATTAATTCCACTCCCACTTACGGGGGACACTTCATGAAGAATGATGCTGATATAGTGATGATACGGCTGCATTCCTTCCTTTCCATGCACCTCATGGAGGAGTCAATGTGGATGTTACCATATCCATTTACAAACTCTATCTAAGGCTGTGCTAAAGCTATTGAATCATTCCTTGAAAAAGCAGCATCAGAGTTAGTTTGTCAAATGGACACGGTAACAGTCTGGGATCAAAGAGATCTAAGTTGTTTTTATTTTAAGCTCTGTCACTAACCTTCTGCATGACTGTGCAAACCATTTCACCTCTTTGTACTCCTGTAGCACCTCCCACCATTAGTCTGTCTTGCCCACTGACACTGTAAGTCTCTTTCAGTGCTTATGCAAAGGGGATCTTATCTTAATTGAGGCTCTTATAATTTGACTGTAATATAAATAACTATAAGTAACATTCTGGGAGGGGGGAATCTATATTTCTGTGCTCAGTAGCTAAAAAGCTTCATACATGTTTGGATGCAAGGTCTTTGTTCAGCACATTAGAAATCAGATATAGCACACCCTTTCAGAGCTGTTTGGATACAAGTTTGTGATTTGGCCTGATTTCTAAGTGCAATTTGATCCATTTTTTTCCTATTTTTTAATCAAGTATACACTAAAAGACCCACTGCTGTTGCTAATCCAAATCTAAACACCTTTTGAAAGAGCTGCATAGTGACCTTAGGTCTAAACAAAAATATGTTTTATGTAGGCAGTGATCTAGGGGGACACATTGCCTCCTGTAAGAAAGAAAAAAAAGAGGCAATAAGTTGCAAATCCCAAAGCAGCCGAGTAAGAGTGGAAGAAACTGCCTTGGGTTTGCAGTAACTGTAAATTGTGTTTTAGTGATCCCATTGGAGCCTAAGGGAAATGAAAAGAAAAAGTTATTTTTAAAAACTAAGCAAAGAAAAAAACATAGACAGTTCTAGGAGGCTAGGGCTCAGTCATGCCAGGTCCATAGGCATTCCTACAGAGACTACATGCCTGCAGTTCTATTTGAAGTCCATTGGAGTTTTGCTCAGTGCCTCAGCACCTACCAGAATTCAGTCCCTCCTGAAGAAGGGTTTAGTATAGTGGTTTCTCCCAATCCCCCATCTCTGGTAGAGGTATCAAAATGAAGTATTGGAGAAAGTTGCTACTGACCATGAGAGAGGCAAATTTAGAACGGAGCACGTTAAAGTATTACACGTGCATCATGTCTCTGGGATGCCTTGGAATGTCTCAGGGAATAGATACTGCTCCTTTACAGCCAACTCTTTGATGTGGAATAAATAACTGATAATGATTTTGGTGAGCAAAAGCACATATAAAAATGTAATGACTAGGCAGCATGTAAGTCTAAGGAAGAGGAGAAATTAGAAAGGACTAAAATGAATCCGTGAAAATGGCTTCTGTCACTGGAGTTTAATGGGGACCAGTCCAACAGTTGCAGTGCTGTTAGCCTGGGAAATCTCCAGTACTTAAATGCCACAAGCATTGGACCACAAGCTAAATATGAGTCAACAATGTGACAAAAAAAGCAAACATGATTCTGGGATGCATTAACAGGAGTGTTGTGAACAAGTCATGAGAAGTCATTCTTCTGCTCTACTCTGTGTTGATTAAGCCTCAGTTGGAGTATTGTGTCCAGTTCTGGGCACCACATTTCAAGAAAGATGTGGAGAAATTGGAGAAGGTCCAGAGAAGAACAAAAAAATGATTAAAGGTCTAGAAAACATGAGCTATGAGGGAAGACTGAAAAAATTGAGCTTGTTTAGTTTATAAAAAATAAGACTGAGAGGGGACAGGATAGTGGTTTTCAAGTATCTAAAAGGGTGTTACAAGGAGGAGGGAGAAAAATCATTCTCCTTGGCCTCTGATGATAGGACAAGAAGTAATGGGCTTAAACTTCAGCAAGGGAGGTTTAGGTTGGACATAAGGAAAAACTTCCTACCTGTTGGGGTTTTTAAGCACTGGAATAAATTGCCAAGGGAGGTTGTGGAATCTTCATCACTGGAGATATTTAAGAGCAGGTTGGATAGACATCTATTAGGGATGATCTAGACAGTGCTTGGTCCTGCTGAGAGGGCAGGAGACTGGACTCGATGACCTCTAGAGGTCCCTTTCATTTCTAGTATTCTATGAATCTAATTCTACTTTACTTTGCAAGTTTTACATCAACACAGAGTTAAATTCTCTGTTGCAGTGTAGTTGCCACATGGTCTGTCAGAAGATCCAGTTACATATAAGTTTCTTGAGTGATACAGCAACAATCTAACGTTCTCTACTGCACATACTCCCCAAAGCCTGGGGGAAAGGGTTTACAGCAGGCTATTGCTGATAACATTAGTCACTTTCAGGGGTGCCATTTCAGATTTTGGTAGGGGGGCCGACTTGTTGGGGGGGAAGAGAGTGAGAGCATGAGGGGGGCAGACTGAGGACAGAGGCTTCAGCTCTGTAACTGAGCATGCTCAGTACAAGCCAAGCACCAAATGGGGGGGGAGAGGGGATGAACCAACCCCATCCACCCTCCCACCCCACATCATGTCTATCCAGGAGCTACTAAGGCACGGGGAAAACTCTACCTTTTTGGCAGTTAACTTAGCAGTTTGTTGATAGGAGCACTATATCTAATTCCTATATAAATTAAAGAAAATTAAATAAATTTTAGAGACACTTAGCTCTAACACTAGCATAGTCTGACATCCTGTGGCAAGTCACTTAAAGTGCACTGGTTAACCTTAACATTTTAATGTATATTCTTACTTTGTTACTAACTCTGTGGAGAGAGAGAGATCCCATCAGGTCTCCTGGGCTCTATCTCAGCTCTGGAAGGGGTGTAGGGTCTAGTGGGTTACAGCATGGGGACATATGCATTTCAGCTTTATATAAGAACATCAGAATGGCCATCCTGGGTTAGATCAAGGGTCCTTCTAGACCTATATCCTGTTTTCCAACAGTTAACTATGCCAGGTGCTCAGGGGCAGCCCGTGAGCCTAGACAAACTAGGCAGTTGCCAAGGGCGCCGCTGGCCCAGGCGCCCGATGATGACGTCATGGGGCGCCGGGGTGCCCCGTGATGACGTCACAGCCATTAATGGCCGTGCAGGAGGGGGCGCCGATCGCGCCTCTGCCTAGGGCGCCAGCTGCTGCAGCCGGCCTCAGGCCGCTCCTGCAGGTGCTTCATAGGAATAAACAGAAGAGGCAATCATCCTGATTCATCCCCTGTTGCCTATTGTATTTGTTTAAAATCTGCCACCTATAAATTTAATTGGGTCAGCTTCTTGTGTTATGTTAGTGAAGGAATGAATAAGATTTCCTTATTCTATTTTTCCACACCATTCATGATTTTCTAGAAATCTAACATAACCCCCCACCCTTTAGACATTTCTTTTCCAAGCTGAAAAGTCCCAGTCTTGTTAATCTCTCCTCATATGAAAGCTGTTCCTTACCCCTAATCATTTCTGTTGTCCTTTCTGTACCCTTTTTCCAAATAAATATATCTTTTATTGGATGGGGTGACCAGATCTTCATACAATATTCAAGATACAATGGCATATACAGGCAATATGGTATTTTGTCTTATTATCTATTCCTTTCTTAATTATTTCCAATATTCTATTAGCTTTTTAATTTATGAACTGCCACTGCAAATTGAAGAGCTATTTTCAGGGAACTTATCCACAAGAATTCCAAGATCTCTTTCTTGAGTGGTAACAACTATTTTAGACCTCATCTTTTTTTTTATCTATAGTTAGGGTTATTTTTTCCATGTGAATTACTATGCACTCATCAACACTGAATTCCATCTGCCTTTGTGTTTCCCAATCACCCAGTTTTGTGAGTTCCCTTTGTAACTCTTTGCAGTCAGCTTTGGGTTAGTCACTGTTTACCCCCTTTTCAAGAACATTTATGAGAAATTTAACAGCTGTGGTCCAAATGCAGAGGACTGCAGCACAACACTCATTTCTATTCTTTTTTCTCCTATCTTTTAAGTGGAGTAGCCAGCAATGTTTTCATGATGATCTAACAACCCTTCAATTGCTTGAATGCCCAGCCTTTTGCTATTCTTAATCACCCTGCCTTCCTCTTTTTATAACAAACTCCCTGCCCCTAAGGCAAAGCAGCAAGCAGCTCAAACTCTTTTGTATTTGAGAACTGCCTCTGGAGTCAAGACATCGGCTTTAAACAGATCTCAAGTATGAAATCCAGGGGGTTCAAACTTTGGAGAGGGGGCTACTGCCTCCCCACTCCCATAGATGGCACCTTGGCTCACTACAGCTCTTGCACTTTCCAGGCTGCTCTCAGTTCCATAGGGCACAACTTGCTCAGGGAAACAAACTGACCACCTCTCAGCCACAGGCTGCACCCTGGATCCTAGCCAGAGGTGGGAAGTGGGATCCCAAAGTTTATCCTGTTTCTTTCTGAGCTTCCTAGGCTTTGAATTTTTACAAAGACAGGAGATCTAGCAACAGTAAATTAAAACTGATAAAGCTACAGATGAAGCTGGTTTGGGGGCACTAAGGCCATGTCTAGACTAGGAAAGTATTTCAAAATTTCTAAATTCAGCTTAATAACTCCTGATGTAATAAATTCAGACTAGCATGTCCACACTACAGGGAAGACTCAAAATTAGTCCAAGGCAGGCTCCGTTAATGTGGATGCACTATCTTGGACTTAGAGCCCCAGGAAACCCTGGGGAGTAATTAGTTCGAATTACTCTGGGGAGTAATTATTTTGAAATGGTAACATCAGAGCATCCACGCTACCGTTACTTTGAAATAATTATTTTGGAATTAGTGTTACTCCTGATGAAAAGCAGGAGTACAGATTTTGAATTCCATGGCTCATTATTTTGAAATAACGGTCTTGGTAGTGTGGACACTCCACTTATAAATTTGACCTGGGAGGGGGGAGGAGTTATTTTGAAATAAAGTCCTAGTGTAGACCAGGGCTAAGTAATACAACTGCTGTTTCATCACATTCCAATAAACAGTGCTGGGTGAATAATCCATAGTGAATATCTTATTCAAGGAACTAGGCTTCTTTATTTGTTTGATTTGTCTGCAGACTGATTTGTGGTTTCCAACAGCTACTCAAAATTATAATCTAGATAGTCGCAGTTAGTATTTCTTGATCCATGCATTGCTACAGCAATTCATTGAAAGTAGAGCAGGTCAGAAAATGGAATAAAAAGTGCCACAAAAATGTTTCAAAATTTCCTCTATATTTTATTCTCCTTGACATTTCCCAACTAGTTTTAATAGCAAGTATTTGATTTGATGTTCAAATTGCAATTCTGTTTAGTTTTGATTGGATATATGGACCACCTGATATTTTCCCTCTTTTTTGACTGGCTAATCATAATATTTAAGTCAGGTTTCTGGTTAGGGTTGCCAGGTGAATATGGCATGTCCGGTATTTTCTGTGAATATGGCATGTCCGGTCTGAGATGTCCGTTATTTTCTGAATTTTTCCCCGGCCAGGAGGTGAAAATGCTGGGCACCTGGCAACCCTATAAACACTCAGTGCCCGGCTTCCCAGCCCCAAACCCCAGCCCCCAACCCCAGCCCCCATGCTTACCTGGTTCCCCAAGGCTGCTGGCACAAAATGGCTGCCAGCCAAAAGACCTAGGGGAAGCAACGCTTCCCCTGGGTCTTAGTGCTCAACTGCTCCCCTGTTCCTATCCCTGCACTCACTCTTAAAGGGGACATGCTGTTTTAATGCTGTTTTATTTTAATTTTTTTTTTTTTTGGCTTAATAAGTCCTTGGAGTCCTTTTTTGATTGTTTGTTTGTTTGTTTGGTTGGTTGGTTTTTTTTGCTCAACAACTTTGGTTACCTTCCCCCCTTTTTTTCTCTTCAACAGAATTTTTTCTCTGTGTGTTTTTTTTGAGGGCGGGGTCCGGTATTTTTGTTTCAACCATCTGGCAACCCTATTTCTGGTGCATCTGCAAAAAATGCAGGGAAATGCAGAATTAAATTTCCATTAAAATTCATTGGAAGAAAAAGCTACATTTTAGCAAATATTCTCCCCTCTCCCTGTCCATTTTGCTAAAATAAGCAGAAGAACATGAACATTTTATACCCATGTTTTCCAGTTCTACTCACAAATGAATTTAATACAACTAGCAAGCTGAGAAATAAGATCCTTGTTTTGGTGTTATTTTCTTCCATTTTAAAGATTAATATATGATGAGACATCATTATGTAGTACTTTTCAGAAAGATGATATAAGCTGTTTGTACAAAAACACTAATGTCTCTGAAATGAATGTTCATAAATGTTTACAAGAGTTATCACAGATGAAACTGTAGGTGGAAAAATTAGGTGTAGATAAATCTGCAGAATATTTAAATGTGAGACCCTAACCAAGCTATGTCTTTGGATGACAGTTCCTTTCTATTATAATTTCATTATTGCACTGCTGGCCTAGAAGTGTCCAGGCTCACAGAAGCAGGAGAGAGTCAGGGCCATAGAGAAGATTCTTTTTTTCCACTCCAGTTGCACTATGACTAGTAAAAGCCTGGGTATATCGTGCCAAAGGAAGATTGTCCCAGTGCAAGCAATCCTTTGAGACCCCATTCCAAGAATGTGCTCACACTTAAAAACTGCCTTTTGGTGACAGAACAATGAGAGAGTACACATTACAATGCAACTTTTGTTAGGAAACACACCGGCTGCGTCTAGACTGGCAAAATCTTGCTGCCTGTCTACACTGGCCCTGGCCGCTAGTATTTGCGCAAGAACACTGACTTTGTAATGTACAAAATCAGTGGTTCTTGCGCAAATACTTTGATGCTCCCGCTCAGGGATAAGCCCTCTTGCGCAAGTATTCTTGCACAAGAAGGCCAGTGTAGACAGCCACCTTAATTTCTTGCGCAAGAAAGCCCGATGGCTAAAATGGCCATCGGAGCTTTCTTGTGCAAGAGAACGTCTATACTGGGCACGGATGCTTTTGCGCAAAAGCAAATCTTTTGCGCAAAGGCACATGCCAGTATAGAGGCTCTCTTGCGCAAATACTTTTAACGGAAAAACTTTTCCGTTAAAAGTATTTGCGCAAAATCTTGCCAATCTAGACGCAGCCACCCAGTTTTGGAGACAAAAAAACTTACACCTTCATGAAAGACTTTTTTTCTTTTTAGTTCTCTTTACCATCAACAAAGAACCAGTGTAGACTCAGAACAGGCTTCCACCAGTATCCCACAATGCCTGCCTGATGGCTTTGCTCAGTGTTTTGATCTCTGCTGCCCTGCTGGCACGTGCCACTCCATTTTCAAAGCTCCAGGAAGTATCTGACAGCTAAGTGTGCTGCTCCATTTGGGGAACAAGCAAAAAGCAAACTATTGGAGTGTTCCTGTTCTGCCATGCACTAGGAACACAGTGGCAGGCAGACTGCTGCTACTGGAGGAGGGGGACAGATGCTTGCTGCTTTGATATTCCTCAGCAGGGAGAGCTCACAGAGCTGCTCAAGGGGCCACTCCCAGAACCTGGGGAGGCTTTTAGGAGAAATCAGAGGGAATTCCAAAATGTGCAGGGCTCAGCTCTGCCTTCCCACAACACTGCACTGCGGGATACAAGCCCACAGTACATTGCTCATACTGCTGCTGATGGTGCCTCACAGTGTGGACGTGATTTTTGTTTTGTCAGGTTTTGGGTGCCAACGTAAGTTTTATTGACAAAACATGGTAGTGTAGACATACCCCAAGTCTTGACGTGCTGGGAGAGGGAGGAGAATGTTGGGAGTGGGATCACAGCATGAACCACTACTGAGCTTCTAGGCAGTATGATGATCCAAAGGGCAGCCTGAGGAGCCTGATGAAATTTAGCCCTGGAAGCCTTCTCCTTGGCAGCAAATCTCACTTTGGGTACATTTACACAGCATTATAGTACACACACTGCTTGCCTCCTTAGCATGGCTATTCATAGCAGCATGGTCAGTGGGGCATAGCTTGGATGGATAGAATAAAGAGACTGAACCCTGTGAGTATGTATCCTACATGGCTCTCTGCATGCCTATGCAGTGCCTTTTCCCACCCTTCTTGTCATTAAGGTGGGCCTCACGAGGATGAATGAGTCAAACCTTGTAGCTGTGTTCATATGGGATGGAAATGAATCCTACTACACCAGTTTGGTTGGAGATTCATCTCTGGGATCTCCAAAAAGAGAACCCCATACCTTGAGACCCTTTGTACTTGGACAGCTGTAGTTATGAACCATATTTAATATCACAAATATTCAGCTTTGATTCATTGGATTCAGAGTCATGCATCCTTCATGAATGCTTTGACCAACCATAAACAAGAACAGCATCACAACAGTCTGTCAGCATTTAAATTAGGTGAATGTGTTTAATTTGCTTAACAATACCCGAACAAATTACGAACAATAAGACTATGAATATTGTGTGGGAGAAAAAGGAAATTTAGCTGGCATATATTCATATGAAATCCTTTATTTATTTAACAATTGCTTGTCATATTCTCTTTAACTATAAGAGTTTAGGTGATCGTGTGTTCTAGCAAACACAAGTTTTCCAGACTTGTAACTGTTTTAGCATGCCACTGCTAGCTTAGTAAAAGCACAGAAGAAAATTCTGATTGGATTCTATTACAGTATTATGGTGTGCCTACCAGTAAAAAATGCAGAGAAAATTGAATCCTAAATTTATCTGCCTCTCTTCCATTTACTCTTCAAGCCATGTCTTCTAGTTTTCAATTATCATCTGGCAATAAATGTTGTAGTGCAAGATGAATCCCCTGTGGGATACAGTAACATCGAGGAAGGGTGGAGAATTCAAGAATATTCAGACTTGTTTGGGATGCAAATTCAGCCATTGTAGTAAATATGAAAAACGTACTGGAGAGAAGTCAAGCAGTAAAGCCCTAGAAATTTCCTTTTGTAATGAAACAAGTCCCTTCTCCATTGCTGTTATGTTACAGCCTCTCTCTTTCTGAACGGAATCCACCCCTGTTCAGAGAACCAAGACAAAGCTCAATTCATTTTGAGACCGTAACAGCGA
Organism: Rafetus swinhoei; assembly: GCA_019425775.1. Classification (NCBI taxonomy): domain Eukaryota; kingdom Metazoa; phylum Chordata; order Testudines; family Trionychidae; genus Rafetus; species Rafetus swinhoei. Next base: position 15,783,440 of record CM033434.1, read on the forward strand.
TTTAAGTGAAACATAGGCCCTGGGTGAAATCCTTACCATAGTGAAGTCAGTGACAAAACTGACTTTGACTTCAGTAGTGCTAGCATGGCATGAACTGGGCTGATCCTCTGAAGAGATGAATCCCATCCTCCTCTCGATTTTTCCCCACCTATCATCTTAACCCAGAAAATCCTCCCTGGTTTATAGATCTTATTCTCTTCCAGTCTCAGCCTGACTGAACACATTTGAATTGCTGAACAGAAAGGTGAACAGTTTCCAGATTGTCACTTTATCTGGATGTTAAGAGGCAAATGGTGGTATAATTTTGATATTATGAAGAGGCTAATTTGCCAATATTTGAATCACTAACAACCAGTTTTTTATGGATCTAGACATCATTTAACATAACTCTTTTAAAAACCTCAAGAGTACACAAGTATTTTTTTCAACATGCTACTCAAAGCTTTACAACTCTTTTCCCATTTAGATTGTATTATTACATAAAACATATCAAGTGTTTTATAGAAATAATGATACTTAACACCTGAAGTGCTGTGTGATAGTTACCATCTCTGTTTATATTTTGACCTCACTGCTTCTTCCATTTCCAACTGTGATTACTCTTTTCTCGATCTACTCAATGAAGAAAAGGAAGAGAATGACAATGCCTAACATGGAAGGACAATCATTATGTATCCATGCCCCTTCAGTCTTTGGATCTCAGCTAAAACTAACAAGGTTGACAATTGTGAGATGAATGTCTAATTGTTGGAAAATGTAATTGTAATCTCATCTGTGCAAGCAGTTACTGTTTCTGTGTGTGCAAACTGAGTATCAGCACACACAAATAGTTAATTGTGCACATGTGAGCATGTGAGTACTTGCTTTCCAGAAGCAAAAACACTGGTAATTGCGTATGCAAATTTAAGGCTGTGATGTAGCAATTGGATTTGTTTGAACTTTGCAACAATGCAGGGCCCCCTTTCCTTTAATGGGCTCCACCCAGTGTATTGAAGATCAATATCTTCATCAACAATTTAGATAATTGCATAGAGAGTACGCTTATTAAGTTTGCAGATGATACCAAGGTGGGAGGCATTGCAAGTGCTTTAGGGGATAGAGTCATAATTCAAAATGATCTGGACAAACTAGAGAAAGGATCTGAGGTAAATAGGGTGAAGCTGAATAAGGACAAATGTAAAGTACCCCACTTAGGAAGGAACAATCAGTTTCACACACGCAGAATGGGAAGTGACTGTCTAGGAAGGAGTACTGCAAAAAGGGATCTGGGGGTTATAATGAACCACAAGCTAAATATGAGTCAACAGTGTGACACTGTGGCAAAAAAATCAGACATGATTTGGGGATTCATTAACAGGAGTATTGTGAGCAAGACAAGAAGTCATTCTTCCGCTCTACTCTGCGCTGATTAGGCCTCATTTGGAGTATTATATTCAGTTCTGGGCACCACATTTCAAGAAAGATGTGGAGAAATTGGAGGGGGTCCAGAGAAGAGCAACAAAAATGATCTAGAAAACATGAGCTATCAGGGAAGAAAGGTCTAGAAAACATGAGCTATCAGGGAAGACTGAAAGAATTGAGCTTGTTTATTTTAGAAATAGAAGACTGAGAGGGGACATGATAGCCGTTTTCAAGTATCTAAAAGGGTGTTACAAAGAAAAGGAGGAAAAATTGTTCCCCTTGGCCTCTGGTAATAGAACAAGAAGTAATGGGCTTAAATTGCAGCAAGGGAGGTTAGGTTAGATATTAGTAAAAACTTCCTAACTGTCAGGGTGGTTAAACACTGGAATAAATTGCCTAGGGAGGTTGTGAAATCTCCGTCACTGGAGATATTTAAGAGCTGGTTGGATAGACATCTATCAGGGATGGTTTATACAGTGCTTGGTCCTGCTGTGAGGGCAGGGGACTGAACTTGATGACTCTCAAGGTCCCTTCCAGTTCTAGTATTCTATGATTCTATAAAAAGAAAGCCAAGTTGATCTGGTGCCTCTTGGCAGTGCCGGCCTTTGACATGGGTGAGGAGAGCTGCCACTCAGGGCAATGTGCTGGTGGGGGTGCACTTGTATCATTCTAGTGACCTTACCTGTGGCCAGCCAGCTAAGCAGGAAGGGAAACACAGCAGCCAGCTCAGCCAGGTTCAGGGCGGTTTGGAGCAGCCCTGCTATCTGGGTGTGTGTTAATTTAGAGCAGGTCTGGATCCTCCCTCCCTTTTTCCCCCTCAAGAGCCCCACTTGTCCAGGAAAGGGTTTGCTCTTTCCCCTGGCTCTTCCAGCAGGACTGGTGCACTCTTTCACACATTTAGCTCTGCAAAATGCAAAGTGAGCAGCACCAGGCCTACCCTGCATCCTGCCTGGTCCCATCCCATCCCTCTCCTGCAGAGAGGGGACACATGGTGGGGATGCATTGCACTGGGTCACATTATCCCCACCCAATTTTCTGCCAGGGTCTGCCTGCCCAGCTCTCTCCCCTGCCCTCTCCTGCTTGCTGGAGGCAGCCTGGGACCAGGACAGGAGAAGTGAACAAATAGCTGGTAGTAGTAGGGAGGAAGGGAGATCTGCTGCTGCATCTTCAGCTCTGCGGAGAGAGGTTAAGAAGGGGAAGAAGGAACAGCTGCTTTACCATAAGGGAACTGAGGGCAAAGAGGAAGGGGGTGCTGAACTAATGGCTGGGGGGATGACACTTGAGTTGTTGGGGGAAACCTTTGAATTGTGTTCCCCCATCAGAAGCTGAAAGCCCTGACCTCCCCGCTCTCCTGGCTCAGAAGCTTCACTCACTTGGTCCCAGAAGGGCTGCTGCTGCATCCCCAAAGAGAAGCAGATCAGTGGGGGCCCAGGAGATGAAGTCAAGGGGCACCATTTTAGCCCTGCTTCTTAATCTCATTCTTATGATGCCTATACCAGTAAAATGGGAAAAAATCCACCAAAGTAATTGGTGTTAAATCAGTGCAAATGTGTTGTGAGATCAGAATCTGATACAGTCACTCCAACACGAGTACTTCTCAGTGATACCAATAAAACTAACACACACATATACACACGCACGCGTGCACAGGTCCAGCATTTTATAGAATACAATACTGCACATATCTGATGCTTTGAGAAGCCTCAGAAGAAACCATTTAAAGATCAGTATCTCAAAATGATGGCATTAACATTACTACGACAGAATTACATCACAAGGCAGGAAATTCGGCTCTTTAAAATGTTGTCACCAATGGAAAGACAGAAAATAGAGAGCATCTAAAGCAGTCTTTCTTCTTTTTTGAGAACCCCCCTTTTACTGTTCTGAGAATAAAATGAAAATGATGTAAATATTCCCGTGTGGGGCTCTTCTTGGAATTAGAAAAGTGACACAGGAGTATCTAATGTTGATGTATGTAGTAATGACAATATAGGAGATGCTGGCTGTATTGCTTGTGGGCATAGATTTTTTTAAAAATGACTTGTGATTTTGGCTGCCCATTTTTCAACACCTTTAAGGAGGCTGAATTTTCTAAGGATGCCCCAAAGACAAGGCTTGGAAGTCCTGATGAGACATGGTGAGACCTAGAACCAAACCCTAATCATTTTGCAGATCACCTTGAAGATGTGTTTGGGTGGGATGCATCAGAGGATCTATAGCACCTCCTTAACCAAAAATGCTTATACAGTAATGTCTTCTTATAAAAATAGCAATAGATTCCGAAACATTGATTCACGCTGAGCAACAACCTGCCCCACAAGTAGCCCCATTGATTTAAATAGAATGATTCTTGGAGTGAAGTACCATTCAGTGTAAGAGTATCAGAATGCTGCCATATAAAAAAGGGCAGAGAGTCTATCAAAATATAGCAGAGAGAGTAAAGAGTAAGACAAATCATTTTGCAGTCACTTTTTCCTCTCTTCCCTATATTCCTTTGTCCAGAAAGGATGCAACAGGGACAAGCCAGAGTTCAACCTCTCCTGTACCATCAGGTCAACCTGCCTGACCTGATGAGGAGACCCTTGCTTTATGGGGCTGAGAGAATAATTCAGGCAATATGTCTGTTCCTGCATCTGCTGTGATATTCAGCGAGGGTTCCAGCTCTTATCACAGATAGGAGTTGGGTCTCCTATACTCAGTAATTTCTAACATAATATTAGTCAAGTTGAAAAGAGGTTACCCCACAAAGTCCTCCTCCAAAGCTATTATCTGTGAGGGTTCAATGTAGTCAAAGGCTGACTTTATTTAATTTAAAGCTTCCAGCAGGAAAACTTCACACAGTGTGGCTGGAAAGGCAGCCCCCTTGCTATTGTTCTCCACTTTTGATTTGCTGTGAAAGGATGCTCTATTTTAAGAAACATGATTGTCTTCTTTTAAGGGCAATTTCAGGACTGTTCTCTTCAAGCTGAAGTAGATGGAGATGGAGATAATAAATCTAGCAAAGTACATTATAAAGGCCTAATAAATGCTAGGGCCGCAGTATGTACTTTAGCCTAAGGGGATAAAGACAATTCTCTCTGTGTCTTTCAAACACACATAGAGGCACACTTATTCCCTGATCTTAACAAGATGAAATACACCTTTTATTGCATTTATATGACCATTCTATTCACAATCAAAAACAGTGAAATGGAACAAATAGGCATCTAAACTAAAATAAGATTCCCAAGTACTCCTGCAGTGCTTGATTTTTTTAATCTGCATCTTTTTAAGCACTGCCTTGGTTAAAATTGGTCTTGAAAATGGATTAGCATTAAGAATTTGCTACTACATTACAGCTAATATTGTTTTGAAATTAGATTTGATTAAATATTTTCCAGAGTTCACACTAACAGGATTATTTATAAATCATACTAAGCATGCCTGCTGTACGTTGGCTGGAGAAAGAGCAGATGCAGGTGGGAATGTGGCAGTTGCGTTAGGACTCATGCTGTAAAGCGAGAGAAGATTTTTCTACAAAATTGCCTGCAGTTTATTCTGGGCTCTAGATGGCTCCCCAGCTTTGTCCCTCCGCAATTTTCATATTCTGCATTTTACCAGTGAGCTGACAACAGCAAAAGACCTTGTCACATAACCTTAGTCTGCACAAAGCATTACACGGCTGTTCTTTGCTCTTCTCTTTTCTATTCTTACTAGAAAGAGAACACAATCAAAATAGTGCCTAAGCACCAACGAATTTGCAACAGCAAAAGGCACAGATTGTCTACATGTCTGCAAGGATAGGATCTCAAACAGCAAGGCTGTGTTCATGGTAGCTCCAGCACAGGGAGAGCTATGAAGTGCCAGACAGCCAAGTAAGAAAGCAACCAGACCAGAATTTGTATGGAATAGCATCTAAGGTGTTTATGCACACTAAAGAGCAGCTTCCTGGCTAATGTAATTTGCTGGAACTAAACTGTAATCAATGGAGACACTGCAAATTAATATCTCAACATTTTGGGGGTTGGTGATCACTGTTCATCAGCCAAGTCAGAAAATCTCACACACTCTTGACTTTAACTATTCTTACTTAGGGGCCCCAAAATAAAAAGGACCATTTTTTTTTCCTCACACAGGCACCGGTGTAAATCAGGAATTATTCCTTTTTCCTTCAGTGGCATAAAACATCAGAGAATAAAATGTCCATGTGGCATATGACAAGCAAGATAGCAGAGCAGCAGTTAAAATGCAAATCCTATACCACGAAAGCAATTAGGCACAGAGGCTAACAATTTGTAGAGCTTGGCACTCTTGGAGGGGTTCTTACCATGTAACCTTTCAAGTATGTAAAATACATCCATAATAATGTCATTTCTGAATATCTTTGGAATCCTTTCCTAAGCTCTAGTTATTGAAATACATCAAAAATCAGCTGCTTTAACTGATTTTTAGACCAGTGTTATTAGGTATTAAAATTCTTCTGTGCACACATCCTTATTATCCATCTACCTTGATAGTTCTTTTATTGCTAATTCTTTTTGCATGACAGGGTTGCGTTGATATACTTTTATGGAGGGGAAGGGGGAGAAGATATGAATATCCCACCTGAGTAAGATCCAAAGGTCAAATAGAATTAGATTTGTTGAGCCCTTCTTCTGAAGGAGGGTCCTCTAGAAAGCTGCAAACTGCAGAAAGACTATTACACATTTTCCTCTCTTAATATCTGCTGGAGCTGGCTGTATGAAAGTCAGAGTGAAACAAAACAATAAGGGCATAAAGGGCCAAATTCAGAAGGAACATTTATTCCTGCATGAGGACCAAATGCAACCGAAAAGCCACATTTGAGCTATGCTTGAGAAACAAGCAAAGCGTATAATATGTGCTGGGAACTGTTTATCTTCTATGCACTATATGGCTACGTTTAGACAGCGGGGCTATTTCAGGATACCGGAAGTATCCCGAAATAGCAATTCCACGTCTTTAAATGTACCTGTTGTTTCATAATATAATATATTTTGAAATAACGGGCGTGCTATTCCGGCATCCCTGTAACCCTCGTTCCACGAGGGTTAAGAGATTTATCGGAAAAGCACTTTATTTCAAAATTACCTCAAAATAAGCTATGCAATTTGCGTAGCCTATTTCGAGGTAAGGGTGCTGTGTAGATGCACCTTATGAGACCACTGGCCTTGCCCTCAGATGGCCCAGGAACCTCTCAGACTCTGTCCATTTAGTGGCAACTTTGTGTGATTTATTCCCGTAACCAACTCTAATACAGTCCTTGTGCAACAATATTATAAGCATTGCTTCTCTTTCTTTAGACCTTTTCCCCAAGGCTGGGGAGGAATAGTGGTCTCCCATCTTCAGCTTTCTGCACACACCGAGCTCAGCTATCCCTGGTGACTCCCTCAGTTCCGTTTCTTCCTTATGCCCTCCCAGCCAGATCATCCAAACAGTTTGCACATCCCCAACCCCCATCTTCTGGATGATCAGAATGCTGCTTCTACTGCTCACTTCCAGCACACACTCACAGGCACAAACCATAGGGAGCTGGCATATTGTGGGCATAAGCAGAGGGTATTAATACTACTCAGGTTAGAGGAGAACTACATGTTATATAGCACTCTCTCATAACCTGTGCTCTCTGTCTTTGGGCCAGCCATAAAAAAGGGGGGAGACCTCAAGGACATATAGAGGTTGAAAAATATTTCCTTCATCCCCTCTGTATTCTGTAATCTCCTACCAGTGCCTTTTTACTTTTGATTTGGTTTATCAGAATGTGGCGCCATCTTTGAATGCTGAAGATTTGTTCATTTCAGTGCTGTGAAATAATTTTCAAGCTTTACCCGTATTATTTAAATTTGCCCTCTCACTTCAATATCATTATGTCCCCACGGTTTGTTGCAATGATTTTGCTACACAGACTGTTAATCAATCATTCATTACTATTATTGTCATTAAATATGCTCTGCTGAATCTCTCTTGGGGGACGGTCCTTTTTGCCTACAAAATTTTGATTACTACACAGAACTTGATCCTGTAAATACCTATACCATAACCCCCTCATTTATAATTCTACAGTTCAGCAATAATGGCCTGGGGCCTACCATTATTCATCCATGAATACCAAAAAAGAATATTCAATTAGAGATGTGCTCTGGGAGATATAAGTATCTCTAAATAGAAGAGGTTTCTGCTGACCTTAAATAGTACCCAGGTGACAGAGTCAACTTGGGAAAACATTAAAAAAAGATGCAGTTTGCTATAAAAATAGAGCAATTAAATTGGATATGGGTTAAAATACTAAAAATGAATTATGAATTATAGATACTTGGGTACTGAATTCACAATCATGCATTTGTAATACGTATATATATACATTTTTGCAGCCTAGAGGAATTTTGGTAACAAACAGTTGAATTGGCAGATTAATGCTTCAGCTTCTTATAGTGATGTGGCTATCCACATATAGTTGGTTGAATAGCATATAGCTGTTTCTGGATCATAACTCAGGCTATGTCTAGACTGCAGGCTTCTTTTGAAAGAAGCTTTTCTGGAAGAGATCTTCTGAAAAAATTTCTTCCGAAAGAGAGCATCCATACTGCCAAAACACATCGAAAAAGCGATCTGCTTTTTCGAAAGATAGCATCCACGCTGAATGGACGCTATCTCGCATTTAAGCTGTGGTTACTATGAATGGGGTGGCCACCAGGGCACCTGTGCTTTTTCCTCTTTCCTCTTCTTTTGAAAGAACTCCCTCTTCCCTGGTCACGCTCGTCTTTTTCTGAAAGAGCTCTTTTGGGAAAAGTCTTCTTCCTCATAGAAGGAGGTTTACCAATGTCAGAAAACCCCCTCTGTTCTTTCAACCTTTTTTTCGAAAGAAGCGATTACAGTGTGGACATAAGTGAAGTTTTTTTCCTGACAAGCGGCCATTTTCCAAAAAAAACCCTCTGTAGCATAGACATAGCCTCAGATGGATTAATTCCCCCCACCCCCTTTCATTTGTAGACATTTTTTTCAGGATCTTTACATAGATCTACTTTTATTCAACATCCAGTCCCACTTCACTCTTGCATATTGTCATAGGCCTCTACCTCAGTTCTCTCAACATCATCTCCTTTCAGGTTGTCATCTTCTTGTGACAACTGATGCCCAGACTTGTAACACAAGCCGTACAGATTCCCCGTTATCTTAAAATTACAATTCAAAGACACTTGAAGTGGTTTGGCTATAGTATAACCACTGTTCTGTTCGTTTCAGTGAATGAGAAGAACAGGTATGCCTGTAATGGATGGGCTATTGTGACAGGCTAAGGCTTCTTAAAGAGCGCAGTCAAAAATGTTATATTCCTGGGCTGCAATCCTGAGACCACTGAATCAATAGCAAAATATTCATTGACTTCAGTGGAGCCAGGATTTCATCCCTGTCATTTATTTACACTGGTTGGGACTTTCACTGCAACCTAAGAGAGTTAGGCACTCAATTCCCAGTGAGTTTCAGTGGGAAGTGCATGCCTGTATCACTTCACCTTTGAAAGTCCTAGACATTATATACAGTGTCACACTCAATTAAGGAAATAAGTAAAACGTGCCCAGTATGCTATCTTACCCTGAAGTGCCCTTCATCTTGCAGCTATTCCCGTTGACCCCCACCCTCAAGTGATTATTGAATTGTTTAGCATACCCAATATGAGTAACATTGCTTATGGGTCCCACTGAGAGTACTAGTATGGTCACATATTACAGAAAACTAAGCCAGAGGTTTTGATAATGCAGTAGGATGCTTAATTGCAAAACGAACAGTTATTAAGACATATTATCTCTGTGATCTTTGCTAACACTTTTTAGGAAACTGGGACCAATTTTCAAAAGCAATCTAGGCACTTTGGGATAGATTTAAAAAGTATTTAGGTGCATAAAGATGAAGGTAGAAACCTAGCGGTATTTACAAAAGAGCCGAGGCACATTAGGTACCCAACTTACATTGATTTCAGCGGTATTTATGTACCTAATATACTCTGTAAATCCCACTTGGCATCTATCTACATCTATCATTAAGTCCCTAAATACCTTTACAGTGTGTCTGTAGGTGGCTAAATGCCTGTGTAAATCTGACCCTTGCAAGTCTAAATCTTTGGATTTAATCTCCTAAATAGAGCTGGGCAAACATTTTTGGCCAAAACTTTTTTTCATCATCACAAAAACATTTCAGGAATGTGTGTCACTTTTGCTGCACTCCAAAAACCATAAAATTTCTAAATGGAACATTTTATCTTTTGTTGAAATTATTCAGCTCAATTTGGGGGTTTAAAACAATTTTTATCTTGATATTTCCTTCACATTTCTTTTTAAAACATTTTTAAAAGTTTAAATTGGAACAAAACATTTCATTAAACCTTGAGACACACTCTCCTCCATTCTGATCTGCTGCTGGGAATTTCTAAAAATGTTGTTTATGGTTCAATCTGAAGTTTAATTTCTCCTCAATTTTTCAGAATTGAAAAATTGCAACCCCCCCCCCCTTATTGACACAGTTCTACTCCTAACTGCATAATTCGTTTTCTGAAAATTGCTTAGGTACTTCTCAGAATTTGCATTTGATCTAAAGCTGGATTAACATGGCATCTAAAAACTGAATGTGAAGACCTCAAACCTGATTTCAATCATTTTCTTTCCCATGTTCCCGTTTGTTTGTGAGTTGCGAAGTTAGGGTATGTCTACACAGCAGTGCTATTTAAAGCCCCCTGGAAGCACTTTGGACAGGGCATCAGGACAGCAGTCACTTCCTGTAGCTGCTTCCTGAGGCTATCTGAGTCTTGTGCTTAAAGGGACCCTTCCCCCCCGAATAGTCGTGACTCAGTCTCCTCTCCTTTGCCTACCTCCTTGAGGGACAGTAAAGCCTTTTCACTGCCTAGTCTGGTTGCCCTTGAAGACACCACAGCATGTCTGCCATGGAGCCAGACCTATTGCAAAGCAGTCTCCAGCTCTTGGACCTCATGATGCACCTCCTGGTGCAGTTTTTGCAGGCTGCTCTTGTGGCACTGCAGAATCTGGACCCGCAGCTCCCATGTGCTGCTCCTACACCACAGCCTCTCCCACCCTCCCCTGTGCACTGTGCACTGCTGCTTCTGACACTGGGATACCATTTCTGACTGGTGGGGCCGGATTTTCATGGAGCAGTAGGACAACCGGCAGTGGCACCAGAATTTCTGCATGCAGAAGGACACTTTCCTGGAGCTGTGTAAGTGGCTTGTCCCTGCCCTCAGGTGATGGGACACCCACATGTGACCCACCATCCTCTTCTAGAAGTGGGTCACCATCACCATTGCTCTGTGGAAGCTTGCCATGCCAGACAGCTACTGCTCTGTCGGGAACCAGTTCACAAACCCTGCCAAGGCATGGGGGAATTTGGGGTTGGGCCTGGTGTGTGGGGGAAGTGGAGACTGGGCTCAGGGACCTCCTGAGACAGCGGGCATGCCCTGAGAGAGTGAGCATATCCATATTCTGTACTTGGCACTGCTGTGTGTGTCTCCCTGACCCCATCCTCCTTAGTGGTGGCTTGTGGTGGGACAGCGTCCCACCACAGAGTCAGGAGTAAAGCAGGCCTCTCCAGAAACCCTGTGAGCAGGAACACAAAGGTCTCCAAAGCAGCCTCATTCCCACCCAAGCATATCAAGGGAAAGTGGTGGAACTCATTCGATGGTCCTTCTCCGGCTTCATCTGATGCATGAAACATTCAGGGAGGGTGATACCAAGCTTCTGGCTGGTAGGCATTGTGGATTCACTGGCCTTCTCCTCCTCCTCAGCTACAGGCCTGCCCTCCAGGAGGGTGATAATGGGCATCTCTCATCCAGAGTCCACAACAAGGTGGAGGGAGGGACTGACCTCCCACCCGGGATGAGGTGGAGCTGGTCAAAGTAGGGGCAGGTCTGGGATGCCACCCCTGAGAGGGAGCTGCACTCCCTGACCTTAGTATAAGCCTGCCTGCGCTCCTTGACTTTCATGCGCACCTGCTCCTGGGTGTGCATGTATCCCCTCTGGCCCAGGCTGTCGGCCATCTGACCATAGATGTCAGTGTTCCTGCACCTGATGTGGAGATCCTGGATATTAGTCTTGTCTCCCCAGATCTCAATGAGATCCAGGATTTCCACACCAGTCCAGGACAGGGCTCGCCTCCTCCTTCCCCACCCCCCGCTGGACAGGGGCTTGGGAGCTGCCTGCAACTGTGCTTGCAGCCATGGGGGGCTCATGTGGCATGCTGGGGTCTGCCATGGCAGCAGGGAAGTCACAGCTTGATGCTGCTGTGTGGCATGGTGCTAACAGGGCTTGTGTTGTGCCACAAACTGTTTCCCCTGAGGCCGTGGCTTAGACTGAGGCTGTGTGGGAAGGGGAACTGTAGAGTTCTAATGAGTATGGACAGAGTGGCCACCAGGGCACCTGTGGGAAGCCCTGGAGGCCACTTATTTCAGAATAACTCCAGCTGCCCCATCTACACATGCCCAATTTCAATTTCAAAATATTCCTTGTAAAATGAGAATTACAGAATTTGGAATATGACACCCATTATTTCAAAATTATTTTGAAATAACAGGCTTGCTATGTAGACACTCTCTTTGTTATTTCAAAATAACATGAGTTTTTTCGAAATAACACTGCTGTGTAGACGTGCCCTTTATGACATTTCAGCAAATTCAGCTAAGGGAAAAAAACTAAAAACATTTCCCACCCCATTTAATTGGATCATCCCATTCATCTCAAAGACAAAAGCTTTCCTTATTTTTATATCTACCAAATTCACCACACAATTGAGGTTCTCTTTTTTTCCAATTATCACCTTTTCCTATATTACTGCATATTTCTGTTAATTTGCTCTTCTTATTCCATTAAGCAAAGTTATACCATTACCCTATAAACATGGCGTTATTGACCCTACAAACACAGCTCTATCTTCACTTTTCAAAAACTAGCTACATGCTAAACTTCGGTTCAATTTCTATACTTCAGTCTTGACCTCTTAAACTTAGCCTGGACTTCCCACAGTTTCCATGGGGAAGTTATTTTAGTTTTTTTTTATTATTGTTATTTCATTCGCCATTCCTCAGTTCTTCTATCTGTACAATTTCTCCTCACAAATCTATAATTTTCACAACAGCCAATGAGTTTCCACAACTGCTATTAGAGATTTAGCTCCCAGAGTGCCTACAAAACAAAGCTTTCAGAATTCTCTGCTTAGATTTGTTTTCTCCAGTTACCTATCATTTTTAATTACAGATTCCTATCCTTATGGAGTTTGGGGAGGTGTAATATGAGTTGCACTACAGACGCTTGAGTGATTAATGTAAAGATTAGATGTATTGTTTATCTCAACATTTCATCTTTCTTTACTCAGTTCCAGTCTTTTGAAAATTAACTAATCATACAAGGCTGCATGTATAAGAGGGAATTTAACATCTTTAAAAAGGAAAGTTGTATGTTAATTAGTTAGTAATACAGTGGAACTTCTCTAAACTGCTGCTTCAAAACTGTCTAACTCCACCTCTGCATAAAGATGTATTGACATGGATTGAAGTGAATCTTTTTTTTCTTCCTAAGATGACATCATTTCTTCTAAAATATTTTGGAGAACATTTACTTGTATGCTCTGAAGAGCAGTATAGTCATAAATACTTAAAAGTTAACTGCAATTGAAAAAATAAATCATCAGTTTATGATGTATGAATTATACCTTATCCTTGTGTTTATTCCCATAGGGTCAAACCCAACCCTTTCTGATTCCGGCCTGTGAAGCAGAACTGGTGAAATTCTGTTGTGGGAGATGTGTGAAGGGAGGAAGGACTCTCGAGTCACACACGGCAGAGGAGTTTAACAGCAGTGGGGTTGGTGCACCTGATCACTAGAAAGTGTGTGAGATTCTCAAAGATTATTTCAAATAACTCCCCGCCACACACACACACACACTGTTATAATATACTACCACTGTTGTTCAATATAAAAATGTCCTTCCCACAAATATGACACCAATGCTAACTTTCTCTAGGGATGCAAGAGCAGTGGCCCTTCCCTGCACTGAAACGGTGGGCCTGTTTGACAGACAAATAAGCAAAGCACCAGCTCCTGTAGAGGGAATCCATTTGAAGTTTGAGTGGAACCTTTTTTATCCTTCCATTTTTTCACCCTTCCCTGCAAGCCAGAAGGATAGATGTGGGTCATCTGGGCAATTTTTATTTGGAGGGGAATGAGACACTGCACATTGCCTGCACTAATAGCCATTCAGTCTGTCACATGTCATCATACCTCTGTGTGCACACGAAACGCCAGCAGCCAGCGTTTATCATAAAACTTGCCCCTAGGCAACTTTCCAAGTACATAGATAAAGGGAACTCACTTGTGCCCTGATTGTTATGAAGATGCTCTTCAAAAGATAGAGACGCAGACTGACTTTGCCTTGACAGAGATGGTCTGCTTTGCATCGATGGCAAAATGTTTGTGCTTAATGATGCGCATAAATGCCACAGTAACAGCTTCCTCCCTGTCTTGATGCATCTTTAGAGGTCCCTCATTTGCTTGTGTTTTCAGTGAAACTGGAAATATTTGGATTCCTGACAAGCATTCAACAGTGATTGAAAGTGAGGAGAATGACTAGGTAATGGTGGTTGGGTATGACCTGTAATATTTTGGTAACTTCCTAACTGGTCTGCATCTATTGCAAGTAGGATTTTAATTCTGCCCTTGAAACTTGGATCAAACATTTCACTAATTTTGGACTTATGGGTTAGCTTGAAAAGCATATTTTTCTGCCAGTGTTAATCAATAATGCTTCCTGTGCTTTCAAATTGAATTCATATTCATTCAAGCAAATATCAGTTTATTGGTAATCCCTGTCTCTGTGTTATGCCTTCTGGCATCTCCTTGTTTCGAACAGGATGGAGATGTATGAATGAAATCATGTATTTGGCCAGTGGTCAGAAGGGATGTAAGCAACTAGTTGACTAGTCAACCACCTGATAAGCTTAAGCTTATTGGGTAGTCGAGTCACTACTCGACTAGTCGTTTTACTCCCCTTCCCCCTTGCCTCTGTATCAGAGGGTATGTCTACACTAGCCCCCTAGTTCGAACTAGGGAGGCTAATGTAGGCATTAGAAGTTGCAAATGAAGCCTGGGATTTAAATATCCCAGGCTTTATTTGCATCTTCCCGTCTGGGCGCCATTTTTAAATCCCCCTAGTCCGAACTAACTGCCCGCGGCTACATGCAGCAGTCAAACGTTAACTCGAACTAAGTCCTTAGTTCGAGTTAACTGTTACACCTCGTGGAACCCACTTAACTCCCCCCAGCACCATCTCTGCAGACTTATGGGGGAGTTAAGTGGGTTCCACGAGGTGTAACAGAGGGCAGGGAAGGCAATGGGGGAAACAGCGTGAGCAAGACCGAAGCAGTCCTTGCTCACACAGGCTTCTGATGTTGCGCCTCTCCCTCCCATGACTCTTGTACATTTCAAAGGGAGAGGCGCAGAAGTCAGGACCTCTCATGAGCAGGGACTGCTTCAGTCCCTGCTCGCACGAAGTCCTGACTGCTGCGCATCTCCCTTTAAAACAGGTAACTCCTGTATATTTCAAAGGGAGAAGCGCAGCCGCCAGGACCTCACGTGACTGGGGACAGCTTCGGGCACCGCTCATGTGGGTTCGCTGCTGTGCCTCTTCCTTTCAAATATACAAGAACTACTGGTGGCTCTCGTACGTTTCAAAGGCAGAGGTGCAGCAGGATAGCAAGCATGCCCTTTACTGACTAATAGAGTAGTCAATAGAAATTCCATCAACTACTCAATTAACTGATTAATCAAAATTTAACATCCCTAGTGGTCGGCCTGTCTGGAGTTATGGGCATGTGAGACCCTTAATCTTTTTTAAAAAAAACATACCTTATTAACATCTGCAGCTCAGTAAATGGTTGTCTGTGGAAATCAAAATAAAATAAAACATTGAGAAGGACAGTAAGTTTGCTCATGGGAACATGGATGAGCTCCATACCACTTAATGAATGGTGTGCTGCTATCGAAAGGAGAGTAGTCATGTCAGTCCACCTTGACTTTTATAGTCCTGTGCTGATATAGAGAAGGACTAAATAACAGCCTGCTAAGGGAAGTATCTTGTTGCATTTTGACAGACAGTGGGTGGTGCATTATAAGGAATCACATGTTTCATATTTCTACATTTCTATTTCACTGTTTTATTTAGTCATATAATTATGCCTGGCTGGAACATTTGGTGCTACAAGGTTGTCTCTGTTTTTGCAGTCCTGCTAGATCTCACAAAATCACGATAAAACTTAGGTGAAGCATATCCAGGAGTCTGTCTTTGTATACCAATTCCTTCTGATTATTGTTCTTATTTTATTATAGATGACATAAGTAGTGATTGGGGCACAAACATTGAGTAGTCCTGTGGCACCTTAGGGTACATCTACACAGCAACACTATTTTGAAATAACTTAGTCCTCATCTACACAGCAGGGAGTTATTTTGAAATAATGTTGAAATACTGTAAAGCCTGAGGAATTCTTACTCCAACTCCTGTAACCCTCATTGTACAAGGAATAAGGGAAGTTGTAGGAAGAGTGCTCTATTTTGAACTAAGTGTAGGGCAGACGCTCCCTATTTTGAAATAAGCTCAGTTGGAGTATTGTGTCCAGTTCTGGGCACCACATTTCAAGAAAGATGTGGAGAAATTGCAGAGGGTCCAGAGAAGAGCAACAAGAATGATTAAAGGTCTAGAGAACATGACCTATGAAGGAAGGCTGAAAGAATTGGGTTTGTTTAGTTTAGAAAGAGAAGACTGAGGGGACATGATAGCCGTTTTCAGGTATCTAAAAGGGTGTCATAGGAGAAGGAGAAAACTTGTTCATCTTGGCCTCTGAGGATAGAACAAGAAGCAATGGGCTTAAACTGCAGCAAGGGAGGTTTAGGTTGGACATTAGGAAAAAGTTCCTAACTGTCAGGGTAGTTAAACACTGGAATAAATTGCCCAGGGAGGTTGTGGAATCCCCATCTCTGGAGATATTTAAGAGTAGGTTAGATAAATGTCTATCAGGGATGGTCTAGACAGTATTTGGTCCTGCCATGGGAGCAGGGGACTGGACTCGATGACCTCTCGAGGTCCCTTCCAGTCCTAGTATTTTATGATTCTATGATTCTATGATAAGCTACTCAATTGAGGTAGCTGAAGTTGCATAGCTTATTTTGAGTTAAGCCCTGCTATGTAGATACACCCTTCGAGAATAACAAAAATACAATATGCTATATTCACTATATATATTTTTGTTAGTCTCTAAGGATACGTCTACACTAGCCCCCTAGATCGATCTAGGGAGGCTAATGAGGGCGACCGGAATTGCAAATCAAGCCCGGGATTTAAATATCCTGCGCTTGATTTGCATGTTCCCGGCCAGTCGCCATTTTAGAAATTGACTAGCCCGAAGTAACTGCCCGCGTCTACACGCGGCAGTGAAATGGGATTCCGGAATAAAGCCCCTAAATCAAATTAGGTGGTAAACCTCATTCCACGAGGTAAACCTCATTCCTCTTCACAGTCTGTAAGTAGGATAAAGTTTAGATAAACCCGTTAGGTTTTTTTGTTTTATGGTTTGGGAAATGGGATCTGGTCTGTGCATTTAAAAATGGGTTTTGCTCTCCTTTGTAACTAAGTTCCTGGCCCATGGTAGATTTCTCCTCCATGAGTATATTATTTTGTTACTGTTCTATCTAGTCATCATGCTTGCAACAGGAATATTGTGGTGATAATAAAAGTTCTTTCTCTTTTCTTTTTATTAACCTGGTATTGGTTAATGGTTGTGTCCTGGTTTGTACTTCAGGGGTGAGATTTCCCAAGCAGTCTCTCCCTGGTTGCTTTATTAATATTTGGGTGGTGGCAGCGGAGATTTTATCCCCAAAATCTAGGTTAAGATTTTTGGGGGAAGTTTTATACCAAAGCCTGGTAGATAAGGTTTTGGGGTACTTTTGCTGGCCCCCACTTCTGCATTAATCATGCCAGAGTGGGGAAGGAGCCATGACAGACCTAACCTCCAAGAATTTATCTAGTTCTTTCTTGAACCCTGTTAAAGTCATGGCATTCACAACATCCTTTGGCAAGGAGTTCCACAGGCTGACCATGAACTCTGTAGAAAAAAAAACCTTCCTTTTGTGTGTTTTAAACCTGCTACCTACTAATTTAATTTGGTGACCCCTAGTTTTTATATTGTGAGATAAGTAAATAACTTTTCCTTATTCACTTTTTCCACACCAGTCATGATTTTATAGACCTCTATCATATCCCCCCTTAGTCTCCTCTTTTCTAAGCGGAAAAGTCCCAGTCTTTTTAATCTCTCTTCTTATGGGACTTGTTCCAAACCCATAATCATTATTGTTGCCTTTTTCTGAACCTTTTCCAATGCCAATATATCTTTTTTGAGATGAGGTGACCACATCTGTTCACAGTATTCAAGATGTAGGCGTGCGATGGATGTATATAGAGGCAATAAGATATTCTCTGTCTTATTCCCTATCCCTTTTTTAATGATTCCTAATATTCTGTTTACTTTTTGGCCTGTTGCTGCACATTGAGTGGCTGTTTTCAGAGAACTATCCACAATGGCTCCAAGATCTATCTCTCGAGTAGTTACAGCTAAATTAGTCCCCATTATATTGTATGTATAGTTGGAATTATTTTTTCCAATGTGCATTACTTTACCTTTATCAACATTACATTTCATTTTTCATTTTGTTGCCCAATCACTTAGTTTGGTGAGATCTTTTTGAAGCTCTTCACAATCTGCTTTGGTCTTAACTATCTTGAGCAATTTAGTATCACCTGCAAATTTTGCCACCTCACTGTTTACCCTTTTCTCCAGATCATTTATAAATAGGTTGAATAGGATTGGTCCCAGGATGGACCATTGGGGGATACCACACGTTATCTCTCTCCTTTCTGAAAACTTACCATTTATTCCTACCCTTTGTTTCCTGTCTTTTAACCAGTTATCAATCCATGAGAGGACTTTCCCTCTTATCCCATGACAACTAACTTTACTCAAGAGTCTTTGGTGAGGAACATTGTCAAAGGTTTTCTGGAAATCTAAGTACACTGTATCTTCTGGATCCCCCTTGTCCACATGTTTGTTCACCCTCTCAAAGAACTCTAGTTGAATATCAGAGGGGTAGCCATGTTAGTCTGAATCTGCAAAAGCGGTGAGGAGTCCCGTGGCACCTTATAGACTAACAGAAGAGTTGGAGCATAAGCTTTTGTGGGCAAAGACCCACTTCGTCAAATCTGACGAAGTGGGTCTTTGCCCACGAAAGCTTATGCTCCAACACTTCTGTTAGTCTATAAGATGCCACAGGACTCCTCGCCGCTCTTCTAGTAGAATAGTTAAGCATGATTTCCCTTGACAAGGAACCATGTTGACTTTTCCACAACAAATTATGTTCATCCATGTGTCTGACAATTTTATTAGTTTCAACAAAATTCACTGGTATTGATGTTAGACTTGCCAGTCTTTAATTGCCAGGATCACCTCTAGAGCCCTTTGTATTGGCATCACATTACCTATCTTCCAGTCATTCTGAACAGAAGCTGATTGAAAGAATAGGTTACAAACCATAGTTAATAGTTCAGCAATTTCACATTTTCTTTCAGAATCTTTGGTGAATGCCATCTGGTCCCAGTGACTTGTTACTGTTAAGTTTATCAATTTGTTCCAAAACCTTCTCCAGTGACACCTCAATCTGGGACAATTCGTCAGATTTGTCACCTAAAAGGAATGGCTCAGATTTGGGAATCATCCTAACATCCTCAGCCATGAAGACTGAAGCAAAAAATTCATTTATTTTCTCTGCAATGACCTTTTTGTCTCTGAGTGCTCCTTTGGCATCTTAATCATCCTAGGGCCTCACAGGTTGTTTAGCCAGCTTCTTGATTCTGATATACTTAAAAACATTTTGCTATTACTTTTTGAGTTTTTGGGTAGCTGTCCTTTTTGGCTTTTCTTATTATATTTTTATATTTAATTTGACAGAGTTTATGTTCCTTTCTATTTTCCTCACTAGGATTTAACTTCCACATTTTAAATGATGCCTTTTTATCTCTCACTGCTTCTTTTACTTGGCTGTTAAGCCACAGTGGCACTTTTTTATTCTCTTACTGTGTTTTAATTTGGGGTATAGATTTAAATTGGGCCTGGTGGCAGCCCAAGAGCAGGGGGCTGCAGAAGCATGGTGGAAGGCACTTCCACGGGGAGTTGGGTATGTGGATTTATGTTCCTGGAGTAGGCTTCCAGAGACTGCAGCCCAGCCATTAGGACACCTGAAGCCCATCTGGAGTCAGCCTGGAGGGCAGACTGATTAGAGCACTTGCCTCCAGTTAAGGCTATGGACACACAATTAAACCCTTCCCTCAGGCAAGGGAGGGGGGAGGAGAAAAGGGATAGAATCATAGAATACTAGGACTGGAAGGGACCTCGAGAGGTCATCAAGTCCAGTCCCCTGCCCTCATGGCAGGACCAAATACTGTCTAGACCATCCCTGAAAGACATTTATCTAACCTACTCTTAAATATCTCCAGAGATGGGGATTCCACAACCTCCCTGGGCAATTTATTCCAGTGTCTGACCACCCTGACAGTTAGGAACTTTTTCCTAATGTCCAACCTAAACCTGGATGGATCAGAGGAGAGAAGAAGAGAGGCTGAGCTACAGTGCAAAGGAGAAAGATCCCAGGGCAACCAGCAACAGAGCCTGTTGCTTCAGGGAGGAGGTACCCAGGAAGGGTTGGGGAAGTGGCCCAGCGAGGGGACACTATTCAGTGGAGCAAGGGCCAAGCTTCATAGAATCATAGAACCATAGAGCTGGAAGAGACCTCAGGAGGTCATCAAGTCCAGCCCCCTGCTCTAGGTAGGACCAATCCCAACTAAATCAACCGCCCACTTCAGCCCCAAGACCTCTAATCATTTGCTTTACCAGATAAAACTGCAGAGACAGATGAGGTCCAAGCCTTACAGCATCCCCGCATAGGGCCCTGGGTTGGAACCCAGAGCAAGTGGGTGGGACTGGGTTCCTCCCAACCCTGCTCCTGGCTAGTGGACTGCCAGCAAGGAAAAAGGGGAGACCCTGAGGCCTATTGGAGAGACTGGCCTCCAAAACCCTGGACTGTCTGATGATGAAAAGGGCTCTTGAAGCAGGGTACCCTTGCCTTCTCAGCAGTCCAGGTTTCAGATTGTCAGGTAGGGACACCGCAAGCCTCTGAGTCACACGCAAAGACCTACCAGGAAGCACAGAACCCAGGGGGCTTAGCTCAGAGTTTCCACAGACTCTATTATGGTGTCTTTGAAAAATTTCCATGCAGCTTGCAAGGATTTTACTTTTGACACTGTACCTTTTAATTTCTGTTTAACCTCCTCATTTTTGTGTACTTCCCCTTTCTGAAATTAAATACCAGTGTTGGGCTGCTGAGGTGATTTTCCCACCATCAGGATGTTAAATGTTATTACATTATAGTCACTATTTCCAAGTGGTCCAGTAATGCTTACCTCTTGGACCAGATCCTGTGCTCCACTTAGTACTAAATCAAGAATTGTCTCTCCCTAACATGGCTACCCCTCTGAGATTTTAGGTGGCTCTGTGATCAGTTACATACTGTTAAAGATAGGGCATTATTTAGTCTCCTCTTAGAGATTATAAAAAGCATGAAAACAGCAGGGTCCTCACATGTGCCATCTGAAAGACTCTCAAAAAGGCATTCTCCTCTAAATGGCAGCAAAGCTGCAGTGTCCTACCTGACAATCTGAAAACCAAAGAATGTTCCCGTTACATGGCATCTCTTGATTTCTTTAGTTTCATTGATGATGTGTGGTATTGCTAAACATCTTGCTGCAAGAGATGTTAGGGATTAGTGATTCTCTAGCCAGAATGTTCTTCCTTAAGTTGGTTTGGTAGCTGAATTTAGTTTGCAATAAAAGAGGTTTTTTTTTTCTAACATGCCACTGAACGCAAAAAAATATTATTTGAACCACAGTGGTAAATCCTGTAATGTTTGTTTGCAGTGAAGTTAATAACATGGGTCATGGAAAAACAGGGTGGTAAGGAGGCCAAGCAGTGGGATCAGAGGGTTTAGCCTTGAAATATATAGAGAGATTCATCCTCTAGGCCTTTCACTAGAGGCTATCATGAGAAAAAAACATTATCACAATTTTAAAAAAGTGAAGAACAGAATATTCTTCAAAAAGTAAAAGCAGTGGGGCTTGCTAAGTGTGGGCTGAAAGATGAGTATAGTTTCAAGATGGGCTTAATTTCAAATTTCTCATGTAATTAAATAATATTTTTAGATAACTTTTTTGATAACTTAGTTGTAAAGACTCTGCAGGGAAGGAATATTCTCAAAAGCAAACTGCTGTTAACATTTAATACTTATCCCGAAAACATTATTATCCCCTTAAGCTTTTTTTGAAAAGCTGATCAAAGCCATGGAAATAATGTATTTCAAAATAAAAGTTGTGCCCTCAATTGCAAGTATTAAAAAGGAATTTTAAAATCTCTATCCTCTCTGAAGTGTTATGTGCATTTTGAATAATGCTCAGCCACATAGCTTTATATAAATGTATACACACAAACATCTGCTTTTGTCTGACTAAAGAAGGGTAAATTAACAATTCTTTTCTGAAGCCAATGACTTCCAGCTAACTAGAGGGCAGATTTTAATCCATCATGCTATTGTAAAATGAGTGATTCCACTGAAATGAATGGAGTGAGTCAAAATTTGTAACTCAGAGCTGAATCTAGCCCAAAATTCTACAAAGTATTTCACAAGTAGGCCTAAGGATTTCAGTACTATCACAAATAGAACATACACCCTTCCATCTGAATAAGGGTGGAGGACTCTGTCCCTCAGTAATTTTGTCAGGCATATATAAAAAGTCTACATATTTTGTTTAAAACTTTTCCATTTTCTGTTTTATTCTAGATTTGGCAGCTGTTCTGTTGAGTTAGTGGTAATCATATGTTTCAGGAGCCAAGCATTTGCTTGACACTAGTCCATAATAATAATAATAATACAATTGCCACATCCATCATGTTAAAACAAACACAGCAAATTTGTATTCTTCCTCCCTTTCTCTTTCTCTCCTTCCTGAGGTTTACATGGTGCTCAAGAGCTTTTTCCAATTATACCTTAGGGTTTCAGATTTATCCTAACAGATGGCATACGTGTGAGACCCTTCTCAAATTTATTTGAGCTTCTATTTGACTGGGAGTAGTTAACGGACTGAACTGCTGAATCATGGAACAATTATGGGAGAGATTCCTAGCTCCTCTTCTTCTTTATGAACAATATTGTAGTATGTTGCATTCACTTTTATTCCTGCTGGGATTGCTGAAAAGTAAGTTAGAGTTGCTGCCATCTGGTAATGTGAAGAAGCATTCCTAGCATATTCCTGCTGCTCAATAATTCTTCACTATACTGGTAACCAGCCATACAGCTACACATGAACAGGCCCATTGATGATGGGGAGGCGGAGGGGCAGGGCAACTGCCCTGGGACCCGGTGATTCTACAGAGGCCTCGGCGCTTTAACTTGGCACTGGAATGTTCCAATGTGCACTCTAGGCATCTTTAAAGGCTCTTGGGGGAGCGGCGGGGGAAGGATCATGGTGTACTCCGGGTGGTGATGAGACCTGGTTGCCTTGGCAATTCTGGGATTGTGAAGCCAACCCTCACCATCTTGACCTGGCATGGCTGTCAGCCCTCCCACTCACCAAATATCCCATTGTGACAGTTCCCCTCCATGCTTTATGAAAATTGGCTTTTGAATATAAATATGCATAACTTGGAGATGCTATGGACAAAATGCCTCATGTAACTATAAATTTGAATGTTAAAGTCTTCTGGATCTGTATTTCATATTTTGGTGCATGATCATTCTTGTATGTGAAGTTTGAAATACGAAGTAGGAGACTGTGTTTATAGATTTCAATGGGCTAATGAGAGTCATTACTGGTGTCTCCCTCCCTTTCCAGGAAACCTTAACAACTTGGTGATCAACTTGTTAATAGCCTTGTTTGTCCTTTAAGTCCGGAAGGTGATTAGTCCTAGGAACAACCCCCTAACTGAAGCAAGTTCTTTCCAGCAACCACACATCACAACTCAGACATGCTCACCAAGGAACCTACCCCTGCAATAAACCCAGTTGCAAATTCTGTCCACACATCCATACAAGCAACACCCTCTCAGAAGCTAAGCACATAATCTACAACATCAGGGGCTCATACAACTGCACATCTTCTAATGTGAAATATGTCATCAAGTGCCAGCAATGCCCCTCTGCCATGTATATTGGACAAACTGATCAAAAAAGAGCCCAGGGCTCTGGTCACTTAAATCCCACTGTTTGTACTTAATAAAAACTTGTGTATTTACCATCAGGCCCAGTGTTAATAACTGGTAACTGGGGGGAAACAACCATGGTGCTTATCTCTCTTTCATAGACATCAGGTGCTTACCTGATGAGCTTTCACTGTGTAAAACGTTTACACAGAAAAAGACGGATTTATTGGGGGGGGGGGGTTGGTCCCATTTGGAGGTTGGCTTCCTGGGTTCTGAGCCCTAGAACTGCATTCTCCCAGAGCAACGGTGGTTCAGTGTCTGCATTGCTCAGCAGAGTGGAAGGTTACTCCAACTCTGTGCCTTGTCTGAGGGAGACCAGAGGATCTAGCCCAGCAGGACAGAGTGGTTGGGAACCCAAGAGAGCAGAAGGCGGGTGTCAGTGGCATGATCAGCACACTGGGGAGCAATCCCAAGGGGACTTCTGTGATCATACCTCATCACACCATAATTGCTTTCTCACTCTACATTCTTGGGGTGTGTCTAGACTACAAGGTTTTTTCAAAAAAATTTCCCCTGCATCTAGACTGCCGCCAAGTTCTTTCAAAATTAAATCGAAAGAACATAGCAGTTTTTTCAACTGCGGTAAACCTCATTTTACGAGGAAGAACACCTTTTTTCGAAAGTGCTCTTTTGAAAAAAGACGTTCTTGAATGCAAACAGGGCTTTTTTGAAAGAGAGCATCCTGTGTCTAGACTACATCCCTCTGTCAGCAGAGGGTTGTAAATGAAGCACTTTGAAAGTGCAAATGAAGCCGGGATTTAAATATCCTGCACTTCATTTGCATAATCACGTAATGGCGCTCTTTCGAAAAAGCACTATTTTGAAATTGAAACTGCAGTCTAGATGTGGTTTTTTTGAAAGATGAGGTTTACAGGATCTTTTGAAAAAGTGCCCTGTTTTCAAAAGAACTATGTCTAGACTGCGGTTTCAATTTCAAAATAGCGCTTTTTTGAAAGAGCGCCATTACGTGATTATTCAAATGAAGCGCAGGATATTTAAATCCCGGCTTCATTTGCACTTTCAAAGTGCTTCATTTACATCCCTCTGCCAACAGAGGGATGTAGTCTAGAGGTAGCCCTTGGGTGCTCTCTTTCAAAAAAGCGGCTTGCTTTTTCAAAAGAAGTGATTGCAGTCTAGATGCTCTCTTTCGAAAGAGGCTTTTTCGAAAGATTCTTTTGAAAAAGGCTCTTTCGAAAGAGGCTTGTAGTCTAGACGTAGCCTTGATGTGGTTGCTATGTAGAGATTAGACTGTCACTTGGCAACCTGCTCTGAGTAAGAGTTGCTGTGCAGATCCTGGAGGGAACTGGCTTTACCTTTGCTCTAGGATGAATTACTATGCCATAGGTTTAAAGCAATTTACATCCATCTCTGTCTGCTCAGAGATGGGATAGCCTTGGCTTTGCCTTGAACCTGTTGGGTAATTCTCCTAGTCAGCAGTAGTAAATGCGTACTAGAGCATTAAGGACACTGCTCTGCCATTTTTGCTGGGACCCACAGGGCAGATATTCCTTACAGGGAGATAAGGGGTACTATAAGCATATATATGTAGAGCAAGGGACAGACTTACCCTTTATAAACATATATAGAACATGCTCACTTTTGATGGAACTGCACCGGGAAAAAATAGAAGCCAAAAAAAATTATGGTTCGGTGATATGCAAAAATGTTGTTTGGTTATAGCTATTAAACTGAGTAGACCTGTACTTGAAAAAACCATTACCCCGCAGCTTTAAAGCTTCCCTTCCTTTCCATTGGTGACTTATAAGATGAGAAGTGTGGTTTGTAAATGGACTATAGAATAGTACCATAGTACCTCTAATCTCCCTACTTTTCCTCTATATTCCTTGCTAATATTCAAAACTGTTCAAGCACGTCTCCTATTCTAAAGTTCCATCAAAACATCTCTCGGATGTAGCCATCACTATTTTGTAAGCATGAACATGTACTTGAGAATATTGTGGGAGGCTGTGGGTCAGAAAAAAATAGAGAATAGAGTAGGAGATCTTTATGAGACAGATGGTGCATGTAATGATGGGGAATTCTTTCTTCCAGAATTAATTTTAAGATCTATCAAAGCATATAAAATACAGACCCAGGAAAAATCACCTTTCAGCTATGTTCTAGCAATTTTTTAAAAATCTATCATTCTCCACATTCTTGTATGTCCTTAGCTGCTTTTAGACACCAGAGATTTAATGATGATTAGCAAACATGGTTATCATTAGTCTCTGACACTTTCCTTTACAAAGCTATGAATCACTAGCAGTAAATAAAAACAGACAAGTGGACAATGCAGGAGTGACATCTGGACAATGTATAGAGTTCAACTATATATATGGCGATTTCAAAACCTGTCAAGAAAATAGCTGAAGTAAATTATTCACCTACCTTAATCCTCAAGTAACCAGATTTATCAATTCAAAGTGTGAACTTTCAGTTTACAATAATCTGCTCTAACCTTCATGGGAGATAAATAGCTGGGTTGGGAAGGGAATTTTCATTTAAATTATTTTTAATTGACAAGCTATTATGCCTCATCTGTTTTTTTCCCACGTACTAAGTTCTCTCCTGCATACATCTCACTGTCACTCTCATTACCTCTGATAAAGGTTTTTTTTTCCTAATTTCCATCACATGTACTCATTTCCATTTTATGCCAATGATTTGCCTATCTAACATTAGTATACTATGTGTTATTGATTACTTGCTATTTTATTAATCAGAATAAATCCTATCATAAAAACAAGTAGTATTACAATATCTTTCAAATGAGAAAGGTTAATGCTAACGTGAGCAGAGAAAGACTAAGCCAACTTTAAATAATGAAAACCAGATATGGATCTCACTACATTCTTTTAAACATTCTGGTGGTCCTAGACAGAATGCCTATTGTACGTGTTTTAGAGGAAGGACTGTGTCTTCTGTTGTGTTAGTAAAGTGCATAACCCAAGGAGACTCTGATCCTGACCTCGGCTTCTGAGCACAGTTGCCATATAAATATTAAATGCTAGTAACAGCATGACAATTAATAGGAAAAGGACTCAGATGCTTTTATATTAAGTAACTGAATTCTCCCATTTCATTTCAGGCTTAGATTGTGACTCTAGGCATAGCCCTGGGCAAGGTGGAGGGAGGAAGCCAGGAACAGCTCAGGATGGCATTGTGATTCAGAGATGTACCCGAAGCCAGGGGTGACTGCAGTTGGAGAGGGGACAATGTATAGGACCGACGGGTATTGTGAGGTGGTACTCCAGGGCCCAGTGATTCAAAAGGGCAATCAGGTGTTGTGACAGTTGTCCTGGAGCCCAGTGATTCAAAAGCTCCCAGGCCCCCAGTGGGAGTGGTGTCAGCTGGAGCCTGGGCCCTTCAAATTGCTGCCAGACTGTTGTGCAGCACACCCCAGGAAGCATTAAGGACGGGCTGAGTGGGGAGTAGGTATGATGAAGCATGCTTTGGGCGGTGCTGAGCAATGGCTGACGGCTCTGCCAACTTCCACCCGAGGCCCTGCTCCTTCCCGGATTACAGAGCTGCCTCCCCGCACCTTGCCCAGGTCCAAGACTATTGGCTTCCCTGCTATTGGGAATTTTCTCTCTGAGGTGCTTGGATAGTGGGTGTAGCTCACATGATCACGGTCTAATCATGTTATTAGGGCCAGGAAGGAATTTCCCCCCCAAATCAGATTGATAAGGACCTTGGGTCTTTGCACCTGCCTCTGCAGGATAGGATGTGGCTCACTTTTTAGGATAATCTGGGTATATCTCATTTTTTATAATTCTGTCATTGTAGGAGCATTGGACACATATTAGTTTAGTCTCCTGCAATACTTTGGTCTAATTCTGGTGCTTGAGATTGTGCCAGGCGTTGGTGGCCTGAGATTTACAAAAGGTCATACTACTAGGAGATCTGGTGGTTCCTTCTGGCCTTAATATCTGACACTGTGCCTAGGTTTGCTGCTAGGGAGGGATTAATTTCCTCCTGGGTTAAACCATTTCACGCTGGTTCAAATATTATGTTAAGCTAGTGAGGCAGGTATAGCCAAAGACCCAGCTATTTCCCCACACCACCTTTGCCTTTCACTGCCCACTCACCTGCCCAAGGTGGGGTGAAGGGTGAGGCAGATAATAACTGGTTGGATAACTTTTTTTAATCTCTGATCACCTAGACTTAGACTATGTCTTGACTGCCCTCTCTTGCACAAAAAAATGTAAATGAGGCATAGCGTGGAATATCGCTGCACCTCATTTGCATAATTAATTAGGCTCCGTTTTTGCGCAAGAGGATCCTTTTTGCGCAAAACCCCCCTCTTGTGCAAGAGCCGTTCTTCCTGAAAAAAAGAGGAAGAACGGCTCTTGCACAGGAGAGGTTTTTTGTGCAAAAACAGAGCCTCATTAATTATGCAAATGAGGCGCAGAGATATTCCATGTTTCACCTCATTTGCATATTTTTTTGTGCAGAGGGGGCAGTGTAGACATAGCCTTAAAGCCTAGGATCCCACATAGGGAAACAATGGAGGATTCTACTCCTTATTCCTCTGCACTGGTGTTTAATCAATGTCACAATCTGGCCTTCACTTGAGAGTCTTGAAGGAATTAGGGCAGCAGTTAATGGGACAACATTTGAGTATAGGCAAATTTTTATGGAAAATGCATTTTTTCTAATAAACAAAGGTCTGCTCAAGATATGACAGATTGGAGACACTGCACTGGCGTTACTGAAAGCAGCACATAGGTCATAACTTTCATTTGTGTTAACAACCAACCACCTGTCAACTAAAATACCTCTTGGGGCAGCACCACCAGGAATTCTTCTGAAATGCATTGAAAAAAAAACAAAAACAGAAGGCCTGGCCACTCAAAGAGCTGCCAGCAGCTGAGAAATACTTACCCTTCCCTCATACACAAATGGCCTCCCAGAAGCATCTGCTGGGCCTGGATTTGGTTAACTACGTATCCCTTGGTCCTTCTGCTACTTAATCATACCCTTAGATGGCATAAATGCTGCCCAGCTGCAGAGAAATAAGTAGGAATGTGACCTCACAAAAAAAGGCATAGAGAATAAGATGGAGAATATCTTACTGCCCTTATATAAATCCATGATATGCCCACACCATGAATACTACATACAGATGTGGTCTCCTCATCTCAAAAAAGATATACTGGCATTAGAAAAGGTTCAGAGAAGGGCAACTAAAATGATCAGAGGTTTGGAACGGGTCCCATCTGAGGAGAGATGAAAGAGATTAGGACTTTTCAGCTTGGAAAAGAGGAGACTAAGGGTGATATGGTAGAAGTATATAAAATCATGAGTGGTGCAGAGAAAGTGAATAAGGAAAAGTTATTTACTTGTTCCTAATATATAAGAAGTAGGAGCCACTAAATGAAATTAATGGGCAACAGGTTTAAAACAAATAAAAGGAAGTTCTTCTTCACACAGCGCACAGTCAGCCTGTGGAACTCCTTTCCTGAGGAGGTTGTGAAGGCTAGGACTATAAGAGGGTTTAAAAGAGAACTAGATAAATTCATGGAGGTTAAGTCCATTAATAGCTATTAGCCAGGATGGGTAAGGAATGGTGTCCCTAGCTTCTGTTTGTCAGAGGGTGGAGATGGATGGCAGGAGAGAGATCGCTTGAACATTACCTGTTTGGTTCACTCCCTCTGGGGCACCAGGCATTGGCCACTGTCGGCAGACAGGATACTGGGCTGGATGGACCTTTGGTCTGACCCAGTTTGCCATTTTTATGTTCTTATGTTCTCAAATGAACCTGTATCTTAAATTTCCCACCTATAAAATGAAATTGTATCAGTGTTGGATGTATATACAAATAGTCCCATACTAAACAGCAGGAATCAGTGAGGCACATTGTTATCTACACAGAACTTGATACCTCAAATTATATTTGTCCTGCGTAAGTCATATTAAATCAAATCCACACTCAAAAAGTGGGAAGGCTAGTGATCTAAGCAGCCAGGAAAATAGGTCAGAGGTGCATCTTTTAACCACCATCTTTTAACCCAGCTGCATCTTTTAATTACCTACCTCCATTTCTCCACTGGCAGTAGCACCTAAGATACAATTTTCAAAAGCATTTAAGTCTAATTTCCAAAAGTGATAGATTCAAATGCCAGAGACTGTCCTCCTTCATAAAAACATAGGATTTCCCCTCAAAATACCTGTTTGAATAGGAATACCTCTTTCAGAGGGGAAAACACCTAACCTTCATTTAGGTTTATAGCCTTAAACTTAATGACCTTTCATGGGACTTTAAATGTCTAAGCATGTAATTTACTTATAAAAATGAAATTTAGATTCTTAAAACTAGCAGCCACGTAAGAGGAAATGGCTTTGCTCCATAATGTGTTGTCTTTTGCTTGTCTTAGCCTCAGTTTGAGAACACCATTCCTAAAGTAATTTGAAGACTCAAAATCAGGGAGTACTGGAAGGCCTATCGTCGTAATGATGTGACTTTTCCAAACTGATTTCCAGAACAGAAAGTCTGGACAATGTACATGCATTGCAATGGACATTTTAAAATTAATTAGTCTCTATTTAAAAACACACACTCTATCATTTGCAGTCCCAATACCATTTGAATGGAAGCAATGCCTTCTTCTTGATGGATTTCTCCAGTGTATTTACAGTATCATCATGACCTGCCTGCAAGGATATTGTCCTCCCATTCCAGAGTAAAGATGCTTGCTTGAATGTCAGTTTGTACCATGGCATAAATGTTTCAATTAAGTGTGAAGGAAACACTCTCACCGCTGTGGCCTAATGGCTGTGTTTCAGTTGGGATGCTGATATTTTATGAATGTTTCAATTCAGCCAGATGATCAGCATGTTCCCAATGACATGATTTGCCAGGGAAGTAACTGCCTTTGCCTGCATGAACATTATGGCTCTTCAAGTGAAGCACTGTACATAAAATCCCAGCATTTCTCTTTGCTGTTCCTGTGGCTGATGGCAATAAACTTCCAATTTTTAGAATGGGAGGCCTCTGTGCAAACACTTGCAGTGCATAATGAAAATGTGCATGCTTCAGAGGCATTTTCCATTTTTAATATGCTTTCTTATGCTTGCTCTTCTGTCTGCTTGAGGAATTCAGATACCATATGTCCTTGTGATCATCTTCAATACTTCTAAATCCAGTCTCTTGCTTCTCAGCTCGCTTCTTTTATTGATAAGTGCTGCTGCCGCAGCTAGAGCTGCTGAGCACAACCGTGCACAGATCCAGTGACTAATCTCATTTAAGTTAATGGTGTCTGCAAGGTCACTTGGGATGGAATTGAAGGCCTTGCTAAACACCTGGATGCTGTTGCGTAGGCAGAGATGAAGCAGGAATGTTCATTGTTCTAGAGATAACTGTACGGATTCTTGGACATTTCTAGGTCATTCTTGAAATTGTTTCTTAGTCATAGTGGGGATTTTTTTTATAATTGAGGCTTACAAATTATGTAAAAGATATGCACAGAGTTCAAGTGTTCATGGAAATTATATAGTTTCAGCTGGCAGTCTTGCATGGCTGCTTGGGCAAGAAAAGAGACATACATAGAGTCCTACAAATCTGCAGATGTCCAAGGCTCATTTTTGCCTGTAGAGATGCAGATACAGATACAAAATTTGAATCTATAACCCTGCAAAATTTGCAGATACACACTTTGTATCTGCAGGTCTCTGCATCAGTAGATGTGGACACGGATAGCCACAGATCATTTTTGCAGGTGCAAATGCAGATGCGGATACCAATTTTATTGTTGCTCAGGGTTCTAGACATAAGTCTCACACCGTCTCTCTATCACCCACACAGACCTATTCATTTCTTGAGTCTAGAGGTGTAGGCAAAAGCAGAGGTTGTGCATCCAATACTCCCTTTCTCCCATTACCATAAACAAGTAAGTGAGGAGGGAATGGGATGGAGGTGAGGAGGGGGGACCATAGCTCCACCCACCTCCATGACTGACTTGAGGGTGTCAGGGCTGTTCGCCACTCTGGCACTTTGTCTACACTACAAACTTTTTGTGGAAGAGGCAATGTAAATGAAGTGTTCATTAGCATTTTCTCGCACTTCATTTGCATAGTCTCTTCCAATCCTTTTTGCACAAGAGGTTTTTATGCAAAAAACAAGTATTGTGGACATGTCCATTTTACGCAAAACCCCCTTTTTGCGCAAGATCTTTATGCTTCTAAAACCACAAGATCCTTATGCCTCTAAAACCTCTTGCGCAAAAAGGATCAGAAAAGACTATGCAAATGAAGCGTGAGAAAATGTTAATGAACACTTCATTTGCATTGCCTCTTCTGCAAAAAAAAAGTAGTGTAGACGTAGCCTGAGTGAAGGTGGTGAGGGCTTGCAAGACAGCTTCAAAACCTTGCCTCTATAGGCACTGGTTACAAAAAACTTCCGCCCAGAATCATAACACACAGATTTTGGGGAATTGCTGCCACCATCAAGTACTTTTTTATCCCTAAAAACCAGTAGTGAACATTTGAAGGTACCCCAAGCTCTTTTGCCCCAAAAGAGCTTGAAAGGAGAAAAACAAGCTTCAGTCTCTGGTAGCAGACCCCTCAGTCTCAGGCATGCAGATACACACAGACCTTCCAAGACACAAGAATCAAAACATCACCTTACAAAAAGTGATTTTTATTACAAAACAAAAGATAAACTTGATAAAGCATACTTGGTTGCTAAATGTTACAGAGCAACTAAGGAAAACAAATTAAAACACAGAGAAAAGCCTCAGGGCACAATGCAAGGTAGTAAATAGGGAGGGGAGGGATAGATTCACACAGAGCAGTTCAAACCAAATCACAAAATAAAGAAGAATTACCCTGAATGCGATTGGATTCACTTTTACCTTTACTTACTTCCAGTTTTCTCTTTGTTCAGTTCATTCCCGTGCCCTAAATTCCTTGGAGACATAGTAGTCCTGCCTGGGTTTAAATCATTCTGTGTCTCTCAACTCCTGGTTTTTATCTCCCTCACAATGAAAGCAGGCAAGGAACCTATATCCAATTCAAATTTCAACACTCTATCTCAATTGGTTCTCCCAGCCCCCTGGCCAACACCTTTGCTAGCTACCTGAGTTTAACCCCTTAGTCACTAGGTACTGGTGAGGACTCCTCCTGTCCATTACAGAGGGGTATCTATATGTGTCTGGGAATGGGCTGGCGCTGAATGTTTCTTCTTTTTTTGCTCCCCCACAAACCAAGAATTCTGGAGAGCAATTACTCCCAAGTGAATATCTTGCTCACAGTTCCTTTCCAGAGTCCCATCTGAGGAACCATCCCCTGCTCATGGCTGAGAACATGCTGTTAGGCAAAACCCATAACAACGAATCAGTCAACAAAATGCCAAATCCTATAGACTCTGCTTAGTACTAACTCGATAAAAACTTCTGGTGCTCAGGGCAAAGATTTGAGAATCTGGCCCAGGAGTGATTAAAGAAAAAAAAACTGTTAAAAGTAAAAAGAGATACTGCCAAACCCCATCCTGTAAATAAAGGTCATTTCTGGCAAATTAATGAATTGCACAATTGTTATTGTTGGGAACTTTTACAAAGTTCAGGCAGAATAAACATATTTTTTGTTATCAATAAATTTCAGTTAGTACTTTCATCTGATTGTAAGTAGCTTTGGTGTTGACTCTGCAAAGAGGCCAAATTTTGCATATGAACCA
Organism: Rafetus swinhoei; assembly: GCA_019425775.1. NCBI lineage: Eukaryota > Metazoa > Chordata > Testudines > Trionychidae > Rafetus > Rafetus swinhoei. The sequence goes on from CM033434.1 coordinate 15,816,913, forward strand.
GAACTTCTTACTCAGCTAAAAATTCACCTGAAATTGTCATTGTAATTGCGTAGGGCATGTTAATTTGAAACAGTGTTGCCACATATATTTTCACCCAGATCACAGTGTAAGTTTAAACTCATTAATTGAAATTTTAAAGATATTTTTGGTTTCCCTTTTGGAGAAGGCAAATAATTGAAAATACTGATCATCTTAAAAAAACAGCCATGGTTTTCATTTCCCATAAACTTCCTATAGCATTGATTTTGAAAGTCATCCTAAACGGCTCCTACTCATGTTGGACAAGATTGAGAGATGTATGTACAGTTGTGTATTAATTTATTCTGTAGGAGGTCCCATTGGGCTCACTGGAGTCATACAAGAGTAAGGAGTCCTGTGGCACCTTATAGACTAAGGGTATGTCTACAGTGCATTCCTCTTTCAAGAGAGGAATGCAAATGCAGCCGATCGAAATTGCAAATGAAGCGCGAATTTGAATTTCCCGTGCTTCATTTGCATAATTGCATCCTTATGTAAAAGAATAAACGGACACAAATCAGATATCAGGAATGGTAATATACAAAAACCTGTAGGAGAACACTTTAATCTCCCTGGACACACAGTAGCAGATTTAAAGGTAGCCATCCTGCAACAAAAAAACTTCAAGAACAGACTTCAAAGAGATACTGCTGAGCTACAGTTCATCTGGAAATTTGACACCATCAGTTTAGGATTAAACAAAGACTGTGAATGGCTAGCCAACTACAAAAGCAGTTTCTCCTCCCTTGGTGTTCACACCTCCACATCAACTGCTAGAAGTGGGCCTCATCCTCCCTGACTGAATTGACCTCGTTATCTGTAGCCTTACTCTTGATTGGTACTCTTTTCTTATGCCTGTATATTTATACCTGCCTCTGGAATTTCCACTACATGCATCTGATGAAGTGGGTCTTTGACCACAAAAGCTTATGCTCCAATAAATCTGTTAGTCTCTAAGGTACCACAGGATTCCTCGTCGCTTTTGCAGATTCAGACTAACACGGCTACCCCTCTGATACAAGAGTAAGGGTAACACAACCTGGCATCAATTGCTATGGAGAAAGAGGAAATTTGCTTCTTGGACTTTTCAAGGGTCTACATGCTCTACTTTTTGCCACTTCCTCATGGTTATATGTGATTATTTTATATTCTGCAGTGTTCTATATATTAGTACAACTTTGCTACCCTACATCTGAAATATTTAGAAATGATGTCCCTGAGCATGATGTCTAATGACGTTTTAGGGCATATCTACACTGCAATGTTATTTCAAAATAACTAATGTTATTTTGAAATAACAAGGTGAGCATCTATACTGCAAGGCCATTATTTCAAAATTATTTTGAAATAACAAACTTATTATTCTGGAATAGGAAACCCTCATTTCATGAATAATAATGCCTGTTTTGAAATAGGGTATGTGTGGACGGTGCAGCTGTGTTTTTTTCAAAATAATTGTCCTCCACAACTTCTCACAGATGCCTGGGTGACTTCTCTGTCCACACCCCTCAGAGCTCTAGTTTCCTTTCCCCTGAAGGTTTTAAAGATACAACCACAGGGGAAACAGTTTGTGGTACAAAGAAGTCCCTGGCAACCCTGTGCCACACAGCAGCACCCTTGTGTGCAGCAATGGCTGATGCCAGCTCCCAAGCCCCTGCCCTGGGGCAAAAGAGGGCACCATCCTAGTCTGGTGCGGAGATCCTGGATCTCATTGAGGTCTGGGGAGAGGAGGCTAACCTCCAGGATCTCTGCACCAGACACAGAATCACTGATGTGTATGGTTAGATGGCCATAAGCCTGAACCAGAAGGGCTGCATGTGCACCCAGGAGCGGGTTCACATGAAGATCAAAGAACTGAGGTGGGTCTACACCAGGCCAAGGAACAGAGTTCCCACTCAGGAGTTGTCACATCAAAAGTCAGATGTGGGTCCTGCAGCTTAGCAGGCCTGGTATAGAAGTTTTCGTCCCTGCTGTACCCATTTTAGCATAGCCTGGGACCCTGCAAGCACAAACAGCAACTGGGCTTTATCAGTTTTAACCCATGCCTTGAGCTGGGAAACCACTAAGCGGTAAACAAGTTTGACCTCAGTCTCAGCTCATAAGAGTGATAAGAATGGCGTTGAGCCAGTATGCACACACCCGTAAACAACTGGGTTACGTCTAGACTGCATCCCTTTTCCGTAAAAGGGATGCAAATTAGACACATCGCAATTGCAAATGAAGCGGGGATTTAAATCCCCCGCTTCATTTGCATAAGCATAACTGTCGCTTTTTCGGCTCGGAGCTTTGCGGAGAAAAGCGCCAGTCTAAACAGCGGATCTTTTGGAAAATAAAGCCTTTTCCGAAAGATCCTTATTCCTCTTAAAAGAAGGAATAAGGGATCTTTCGGAAAAGGCTTTATTTTCCAAAAGATCGCGTCTAGACTGGCGCTTTTCTCGGCAAAGCTCGAGCCGAAAAAGCGGCAGTATGTTTATGCAAATGAAGCGGGGGATTTAAATCCGCTTCATTTGCAATTGCGATGTGTCTAATTTGCATCCCTTTTACGGAAAAGGGATGCAGTCTAGACGTAGCCCTGTAGTATAACTAATGTACGGAGTCTCGTGTCCAGTGAGTCCCACCAGGAACCTAGACCTTGAAGGGTGCCCTGGATCCCCCCAGCTGGAACCACATCCACTGCAGCCTGGTGCGAGGTGACAGGAATGGGATTCCTCATAGAGTGAAGGGGCATAAGCATTTCTAAATGCCAGTTACTCTCTTTTATGCATTGCTGTGCTTGTGCTTATTGATCAGTCACTTTGCAGTAGCTGTATAACCATCTGGCAGTATTAACTCTTTAATAGTAGTGATGTAGTGAGATTAATAAAACCAACTATCCCTAATAGACTCTCTTGAAGCGAATCCATAATCCTGCTTGGTCATGGCCCTGTGAGTTGTCAGGAGTGGCACCCCAGACTTGCCCCTTTTATGAGCAGCTGCACTGCGTCCTGGAAGGGAAGTCAGTCCCTTCCCCTGTATCATCGTGGACTCCAGCCTGGAGATGCCCGTTGTGAGCCTCCTGAAGGGTTGGGCTGTGCACCAGGAGGAGGAGGAGGAGGTGGTGAAGGAGGTAGACAAAGCCAATGAGGACATGATGGCCACCAGGCAGGAGGTCATCCTGTCCCTGGAGCCAGTAACCTCCTCCCAGGATGTCTCCCAGGGTTCGGATGAAGCCAGGTGAAGTCCTATTAGGCAAGTTCCATTACTTTCCCTAGACACACGCAAGGGGAGGTGCCGGGCAGTGAAAGGCTGCATGCTCTTTGCTTAACCTTCTCAGCCTAGGGAGTCTACAGCAGCCTATGCATGAGGGTGCACATGGAGTGCCAGTCCAGAGCAGACAGCTGCATAAGGCTGCCACAAAGGAACCTTGCACTCCCTCTCACAAGGTTCCTGCACAGGCCTGCCTTCCTCTCGACTCTGTGGTGGGACACCTTCCCACCATATGCCACCACTATGGAGATCGGGGTCATGGACACACACAGCAGTGCCACACATGGCATGTGCTCCTGCCTGCACTCTTGGGGCAGGATCCCTGCTGATGCAAGCATGGCAAGGCAGAGGACACTGAGCCCCTGCATGGGAACCTGCCTTTGGGAGGATCAGGAGGAGACCCCAGTACCTCCCTCCCTAGCAAATGGTGTCTGCTTCTCACACATACCTCCCCCAACACACTCCCCCAACCCCCCTCCAGTGGGCAGGGATAGAAGTTCTCTCCCTATGGGACACCGCCACTGCCAGACCTTGTGTGTGTGCAGAATGGAGGGAAGGAGAGCTGACCCATCACCCACCTCCTGCCCACAGGCTCCCGGCCTGGCTGGCACCTTTCCATGCCTGCTTGTCCCCAGGGCATGGGGGTAGTAAGGCTCCCCTGGGACATCTGTGCCCCTGCAGGACAGTGCAGAGTGTCCAGGCCACAGATGGCCTTGCTTGAAGCACATCGCCATCGTCTGAACTGAGACATTTCAGTGTTGGCTCAGAGATGAGAGCTAGGCTTCATGCACAGTGTTCCCTGGAATGACTGCCCTTCTCACTTTTCTTCACAGCTGGACTAGCTGCGAGTGAGGTGCATCCACCACCTCCTGTGCCATCCTCCCGGCCCCACAAGAGCCACCACTGCAGACAACCCCACAAGGACCTGGAGCGGGAACACATCACCTGCTTGCATGCCCTGCAGTGGTGTCTGAAGCTGCAGGAGCCAAGGTGGGACACCGACTTGCAGCTGTGCCACACCATCTTGCAGGAGCTGTCCCAGAAGACTCAGAGCATATGTGTGGCATACACCACTATTGTTGACCACCCGCTTGCCATGACTGAGTGGTCCAGCAGCCACTCCCCTGCAAGTTCCTCCTGCACCTGCTCCTTCCCCTATGGCTTCTCCTCCAAGCCCCACTCCACATGGCCACTGAGGGCCCTGCACACAAGGCAGTGAGACCACCCAAGGCAGGCACCAGGCCCAGCCCCATTTCTGAGTCCCCCTTCCCCTTCCTCCCTCTCCCAGGTTCTTTCCTCAGTCGCTCCCCAGTTATATTTACTCTAAATAAAAATAACACACAGTTTATTGTTTCAAACCAAAAAGTCTGGTTTATTTGGTCTGCATGGGTAGGGGTGGGGGAGGAAAGGCACGGAGGGGCCATGTAGAGGCCCCTTCTGGGGAGGCTCAGGGGAAAGTCCCACAGGTGTCCTTGGCGGAACCTCTCCCTCAGGGCCTCCTGGATGTCCACAGCCCCATAGTGGGTCTGCCGGATGGCAGCAGAGCACAGCTGTTCAAAGGCCCTGACCAACTGCTCAGCCTCTGCCCCCCTCCCTGTCAGGAACATCTCTCCCTTGTTCTCACACAGATTGTTTAGGACACAGCAGGCCACCATCACCTGGGACATGTTCTAGTCACCGAGGTCCAGGCTGGTGAGGAGACACCGGAACCTCCCCTTTGAATGGCCGAAGGTGCCCCCCACCATGATATGGGCCCTGCTGAGCCTGGCATTGAACCTTTCCTTTGTGGGGTCCAGGTGTCCCATATAGAGCTTCATTAGCCAGGGGAGCAAGGGGTATGCCGCCCACGATGCAAATGGACATGTCCATGTCCGTGACCCTGATGGTGCAGTTGGGAAAAAAAGTGCCAGTGTGCATCTTCTGGAAGAGGCTGGAGTTGCAGAATATGCTGGCATTGTGCACCTTCCCTGACCATCCGATGTTAATGTTGGTGAAGCGGCCTCAGTGGTCCATGAAGGCGTGCAGCACCATTCAAAAGTACTCCTTCTGGTTGATATAATCAGAGCCCCAGTGGTCGGGGGCCCGGATGGGTATGTGGGTGCCGTCAATGCCCCCTGCCTGCAGCTGGGGAAGCCCATGTCAGCAAAGCCAGTGTCAATGGAGTCCACGTTGCTCCAGGATGATGACTCTGCGCAGCAGGATGGTGTTGATGGCCCATCCCACCTATAAAAGGTACAGACATAGAATCACAGGGTCGCCAGAGCCCTGAGTCCAAGCCCTTACCCACAGCAGGAGCAACCCCAAGTCCCCCATCCCAGCAGGACTTTGTGAAAGTGGGACTGCAAAACCTCCAGGGAGGGAGAGTCCACTCCCCCCTTCCCTAGGACACACCATTCCAGTACTTCATCACCTTCCTGGACATAGTAAGAGAGTCATACCTGCCTGAGTATGGTCCTGACAGTCAATTTGTCCATGCTGAACTGGTTCCCAACAGAGCAGTAGCTGTCCAGCGTGGCAAGCTTCCAAATGGCGATGGCAACATGCTTCTGGAGGAAGTGGCAAGTCGCATGTGAGTGTCCCATCGCCAGAGAGTGGGGGCGAGCCACTTGCAGAGCTCCAGAATGGTGTCCTTCCACTTGCAGAAGTTCTGGAGCCACTACGGTCATCCCACTGCTCCATGACGATTCGGTCCCACCAGTCGGAACTGGTGTCCCGGCACCAGAAGTGGTGGTGCATGGTGTGCAGGGAGGATGGGAGGAGCTGTAGTGCATGAGCAGCATGTGGAGAGAGGTGAGGAGGTGCCCCAGAGTGAGTTGCTGGTCCTTGTCCTGCAGTGCCACGTGCGCAGCCTGCAATAACTGCACCAGGAGGTACAGCATGAGGTCTAAGAACCAGTGAATGCTTTGGAGTAGGTCCAACTCCATGGCAGAAGTGCTGTGGCATCCACAAGCGCAACCAGAGCACGCAGTGCAAAGCATTTATTGTCCCCTCGAGGAGGTAGGCAAAGGTGAAGAGTCTGAGTCATGGCTGTACAGGGGGGCCCCTTTAAGCACGAGCCTCAGATAACCTCAGGCAGCAGCTTCAGGAGATGACTGCTGTCCTGATATCCTGCCCAAAGTACTTCCGGATGGCTTTAAATGTGATTCAACCTCCAATCAGTGTGGATGTGCTATTTCGACATAAATCTGCATTATTTTGATGGGTATTTGTAGTGTGCACATATTATTTCAAAATAGCTATTTTGGGAGTTATTATTCTGAAATAAATAATTGAATAGTGTAGACATACCCTTACAGGCTTGAGCTGTTTTGCATTAGTAACATTTCCAAAGTATTTTTTATTCCCATATATGTCTGTGTGAATAAAATGGTACTGAATATTTACTAAAAAATATTTGTTTTCTATCTTCAATTTCTTTACTTATTAGCCATCCTGTAAATGCAAATGAGACTGAGTTACAGCGATGAATCACTGAGCCATTAGTGTAATTCAGCTAATGGGGTGATTGTTTAAACCATTTATTGTGTGTGACCTAATATCTGATTTGCAAGCATTAGCTGTACACAATTTGCTCTTGTGAACTTGGGTTTAGGGATAGTTTGCTTTTGTTGGTTCAGAAACTGATCTAGCCAAAATTATAGCTGATTTTATTGCATTATCTGTGATGTTTGCTGAAAAACACTTCCAAATTTGTGGTTTACAGAGGCTTTGATGTTTGTACTGCTCTATGTCTTTAACATATACAGAGATTCTTTATCCAGTTTAAACATTAGGTATTTGAGGTTGGATGAGAGAGGATTACTTAAGATGATCCTCAGTCGTTATGAAAGGTACAATTCAGACAGGTTCAGCATATTAATTTTTTTTATTGAAGAAATTAGCCATAAATTTAAATTTTGGGGAGCAGAAGATGATTGAAGATAAAAATAAAATACACCAGATTTTTCAAGCTTTGAATGTGAACACTGTTAAGTATTTGAACTTGATGATTATTGTTTGTATCCTTCTTGAGTCTGATTTTTCTGTTGGAATTTCCTGGGAAGGGGGATAGTTTTGTTGGTACAGCCCACTCTCACTGAAAGGTGGTCTGTGTAACTGACTTCGTTCAGAGTTTTCTATTAGACTTGGAGATTTACAAGAAATGCTGCCATTGCTCAGGAGAGCATATCTTACTCAGGAACTCTGATTTACAAATTTCTATTTATCTCAGCATATGTTTCTATTCAGAAAAAAAAAAATCATAGAACACTAGAACTGGAAGGGAACTTGAGAGGTCATCAAGTCCAGCCCCATGCCCTCATGGCAGGACCCAGTACCATCTAGACTAGCGGTTCCCAACCTTTTCCAGATGGGGACCCATTTTGACAATTCAGGAAGACTTGGTGACCCAAGGCAATTCAAAAACGGGGGGAGGGGGAGCAGTGCTGTAACTAGCTAATTTTGGTGCCTGAAGCAAGAATATAAAATTGTGCCCCCTCCTGTTTATATATTCATAGTAGTTATTTCATAGAAAAACTGAAAATACATTTATAATAAAATAATAACACTACATTTATTTGAGTTGTGGTGGGGGAAAGACACTCATCCCCAAACCGCTCCCCCGCAGCTTAAACCCCACACTCAGAGGCTGGAGGAGCTGGAAGGCCTGAGAGTCACACTCAGGGGCTGGAGGGGCCAGGAGTCTCACAGTCAGGGGCCTGAGAATCTCACACTCAGGAGTCTGGGGGGCACACTCACTCAGGGGCCTGAGAGTCACACTCTGGGCCTGGGAGTCTCACAGGTGTTACGAAAATAATAGAAACATAATACACATTATTCAAAAAAACAAGTACAATTTAGCGTTTTACCAAACAGTTTTACCTGAACTTAAATTAATGGGATGATTGAGCTTGCATTTGCTTTGCTAACTGCTGTATCCTCGGAATTGTTGTGGCGAGAGAGCGCATCGAAGATCATCTTCCACATTTAATTTATTTCCAGGGCTCGACAAATCAGTGAATCTACTCACTTGTGGCAAGTAGATTTCAGCCGCGGTGGCGCGCGCATGCGCAATGCGGGTCTGGCGCATGCGCAGTGCGGGGCTGGCGAGTAGATTTCGCCGTGGTTTGTCAAGCCATGTTTATTTCGATATTTGTTTTTAATTGTAAGCAAATGTGAGAAGCCTGATTCATACAAATACCCTCTTTCACGCTGACGGGCATGAATAGAAAGATTAAGGCAAGACTACACAATGTACAGGCCCCATTTAAGTCAGTTCTGCTGATATTAATAAAATGCAACATTTACCCCGCTTCCACCCATATGACAGCACTTTTCACGAGCAATGACAGTCCAAGAATTTAACTACTAAAACACATCTCAACAGAAGACCATTACATTGACTACTTTTTTGTTTTGGCTCCCACACACCGGCGCATATTGAGTCCCACATAAACCCAAACCGCACTGCAGGCTGCAAACAAACCAGCCGTGGGCAGCATGTGGCCAATGGGCCATGTGTTGATTAGCCCTGGGTGCTTGGTTCTGCTGTGAGGGCAGGGGACTGGACTCGATGACCTCTCAAAGCCCTTTCCTGCTCTAGTGTTCTGTGATTCTATACTGCCCGCATGGGGTTAAATAGGGGCTGGTGCCCCCTAGAGGGGATGGGTCCCCAGAGCCCATCCATACCTCCATGAGCCAGCCTGTGCCCCCAGCCCTGGGACTGAACCAGAGCCAGCTCCCCCTAGAGAGGTCCTGTAGCCTCCTCTGAACCAGTGAGACTTTGGTGCCAGGCCCCTCCCTCAAGTGGATCCCTTGAACTGGGAGTCAGATCAGGCCCTGTTCTTTCCCACACTGTGGGGCTCCAGGGGCTGGGTCCTGTGGTGCCTCTAGGGAGGTGTCGCAATGTGAAGGGAGTGGATTATCTAGGTCTGAAGCGTTCCCCCCAAAGGGCTCAGCAAGCCTGGGGGAGGGGCTCAGTGGATGGGAGAAGCCGGGGCAGGGGGTGGCTGCCGGGTATCAGTCTCTGCCCCTCGCTGATGTTAGCTGGGCTGCACTGTGGGCCAGCGGGCAGCTCCCAGGACTGTCACCTTTGAGCAGAGGGGGCATGATCGCAGCACAAGATAGCCAGGGCATGATTGCTGAAGGTCCCCCACCCCGCGGTTGTTCCCCACATTAGCCAGATTACAGCGAGCTGGGTTATGCCAGCCTGTGCTGATGTCACGTCTTCGCTACCCATGTAGACAGCTCCTGAACCATGGGAAACTAAGCTTCTAGTTTGGCCTGGTGTGTGACCTCAGGCATGTCACAGCCCCCTCTGTGCCTCAGTTTCCCCAGCTGTAAAATGGGAACAACTCTGGCCTACTTGGGAAAGCCCTCTAAGTGCTACCAATGGGCGGAGCGAGGGCTGGCGAGGATTATCCTTTCCTTGGTCATGTGGGCTTGGTACCATTCCAGCGGGTGGATGCTGCTGTCAGTTGCTTGACAACGCTTTGTGTCCATATGAAATCAAGTGAGGTGGTCCAGTGACAGGTGGGTGAGTGGCTGAAAGTCAGTGGGCAGGGAACCAGATGCCAGGCGATGGGTCATTGGCAAATTCAGCATACGAGGAGGGGGCTCCCCACGCCTCAGCTCCCAGCACTTGCGGGTGGAGTTCACAAATTACAAAGCTCTTCTCGCTTCCCCACCAGCCAAGCCATCACTTTACTGTGGATCCTTAACATATGCTGTCCCTTGCCTTGGCTGGGCACTGCTCCAGGGTGGGCCCGGCTCTCCTAGCCCAGAATCACAGAAGTGCCCAAAAAGTGGGGTTGGCGGGCACAAGTACCCAGACCCGTGATCCCCCACCCTGCTGTTCTTGCCCCAAGGCCCCCACCCACACACTGTCCCCCCCCCCAAAAAATGCTCCTGCGCTATCTCTTCCTCTCAAGACCCACCCCCACTTGCGCTCTCCCCCTGCCATTGCCTGCCCTTACACGCCTCTGACTCCCCACCCCCTGCTCCGTGCCCCCTGGCCTGCCCGACCATGGGCTGCCGCTGGAGACTGGCAGGTTTTCTACCAGCTGATGCCAGAGACAGGCACCCCCAGCCCTCCCTAAAACAAATCTCCCTCCCACAGAGCCAGGCACCCCCAGCGCTCCCCCCCAACCAAATCTCCCTTCCTCAGAACCAGGCACCCTCCAACTCTCCCGCTGCAACCCAATTCCCCCCGGAACATAGTCCCAGCCTCTACCCTGGGCACCCCCAGCACAGTCCCAGCCTGTCCCCCCAGGCTCTGAACACAGTCCCAGCCCCTACCCTAGCAACCCCCCCAGCACAGTCCCAGCGGTTACCCCTGGCCCGCAGAGCACAGTCCCAGCCCCGTCCCCAGGCTCCGTCACAGGGCCTGAGCTGCCTCCCCACCCAGGCCCGGCACGCAGAGCTCACCGGCATGGAAGCAGCCCCAGGGTGGCTACAGACAAGACCACTCAATCAGACACCTGGACACCTGGCCCCCATCCCCACCTACCTGAGCTGGGCACTGCTTCTTCTCTGGGTGACCTAGCCCACCTCCAGGGATATTTTCCTACTCTGCTCCAAGTCACTGAAATGGTATTCAATTCAATTGATTGGTTTAACTGCCTGAAGGTTGTTAAACCAATTAAGTTGAGTACCACTTCAGGTGAATGGTTCCTTAAGACTAAGCCAGCCGTGGAGCCTCCTTTTCAAATATGTGAATGGCTCCCTAAGAGCCACCTGGGGAGACACTTGGTGACCCTTTTGAAATGTAATGGCAACCCATATTTGGGTCCCAACCCATAGGCTGGGAAACCCTGATCTAGACCATCCCTGATAGATGTCTGTCTATCCTGCTCTGAAATATCTCCAGAGATGGAGATTCCAGAACCTCCCTAGGCAACTTATTTCAGTGTTTAAACACCCTGACAGGAAGTTTTGTCTAATGTCCAGCCTAAACCTCCCTTGCTGCAGTTTAAACCCATTGCTTCTTGTCCTATCCTCAGAGGCCAAGGAGAACAATTTTTCACCCTCGTCCTTGTGACACACTTTTAGATATCTGAAAACTGCTATTGTGTCCTCTCTCAGTCTTCTCCTTTCCAAACTAAACAAGCCCAATTCCTTCAGTCTTCCTTCATAGGTCATGTTCTCCAGACCTTTAATCATTCTTGTTGCTCTTCTCTGGACCTTCTCCTATTTGTCCAAATAGTTGATGAAGATATTGAACAGAACCAGTCCCAAAACAGACCCCTGCAGAACTCCACTTGTTATGCCCTTCCAGCAGGATTGTGAACTGTTAATAACTACTCTCTGAGAATGATTAGCCAGCCAGTTATGCACCCACTTTATAGTATCCCCATTTAAGTTGTATTTGCCTAATTATTGATAAGAAGATAATGCGAGACCATATCAAATGCCTCACTAAAGTCTAGGTATACCACGTCCTCTGCTTCTCCCTTATCCACAAGACTCATTATCATATCAAAGAAAACTATCATATTGGTTTGACATGATCTGTTCTTTACAAATCCATGCTGGCTGTTACCTATCACCCTATTATCTTCCAGGTGTTTGCAGACGAATTCCTTAACTACTTGCTTCGTTATTTTTCCTGGCACAGAAGTTAAACTGACTGTAGTTTCCTGGGTTGTTCTTATTTCCCTTTTTATAGATGGGCACTATATTTGCCCTTTCTAGTCTTCCGGAATCTCTGCCGTCTTCCATGATTTTTCAAAGATGATAGCTAAAGGCTCAGATACCTCCTCTATCAGCTCGAGTATTCTAGGATGCATTTCCTCAGGCCTTGGTGACTTGCAGACACCTAACTTTTCTAAGTAATTTTTAATTTGCTCTTTTTATATTTTATCTTCTAAACCTACCCTATTCCCACTAGTATTCACTACATTAGGCATTCCTTCATCAGACTTCTTGGTGACGACCAAAACAAAGAAATCATTAAGCACGTCTGCCATTTTCAAATTTCCGGTTACTGTTTTTCCCTCCTCACTGGGCAATGGGCCTACCCTGTCCTTGATCTTCCTTTTGTTTCTAATATAGTTATAGAAAGTCTTCTTGTTTCCCTTTATGTCTGTCTCTCGTTTGAGCTCATTTTGCGCTTTTGCCTTTCTAATCTTGTCCTGCATACCTGTATTGTTTGTTTATATTCATCCTTTGTAATTTGTCCTAGTTTTCACTTTTTATAGGACTCCTCTTTGATTTTTGGATCATGCAAGATCTCCTGGTAAAGCCAAGGCAGTCTTTTGCCATACTTTCTATCTTTCCTATGCAGCGGAAGGAAGGGAGTCTCCTTGGCCCCAAGCTGTTGTGGGTTTTTTTTTCATAACTTGACAAAGTCCAAATTTACTAAGGATAGGCCCAATCCTGCAGCCATTAAAATCAAAGGGGAAACTTCCATGCACTTCATTGTTGAATTTTTTTTACCTGAGAAAACTACTATTAATAGGATTGTTTTTGAGAATTACAGAAAATATATTGAAAAGAGCCAGGCATTTCAAAATATCTAGTACATTATATTTCTGAATCAGTGGAACACTCCTTTAATGGAAGTTCAGAGTCTAAATACTTGGGCTGAGATTCATGTGGGCATTGATAACTCTATATTATAAATAATTCTTGCATCTCCTTGTAATGGAGGAAAAACTTTTTTTAAAGGAATATAAAGTGGTATGGTACAGGTTGGACCAAAAATCCTTATCCCAAGAAATAACCATATTGGTATTCAAGTGACAAAATCATCCCTCATTCATTCAAATGTGTGCCATGAAGAACAGATACTTGAGTTAGGGCTTCTTCAGGTAAGTAAAGAAATACAGTATTTGGACCAAAGTTTTTACTTCATTGTCTTTTCTAATTTCTACCATCAGTGGTTTCATTAATCTGTTTTTCTTCTGAAATTACTAAGGATAGGCCCAATCCTGCATTTATTAAACTTTTGGGCATACAACTTTTGGACATGCTTTGTGTGAAAGAAGCTATGTCAAAGAAAAGGCTTTTTTTTTAAATATACTTTGCTATGTATTAATATTGAATGCATTTCTGTAATAGTAATCTTCTATATACAATATGTGTCTGAGAAGATTAGATCTTATTTTGCACCCCAGGATTTCTTTACAATTATTTATTATTTCAGTTATATTTTAAGCTGGTGCTGGTCTATGCAGATTTTAAATGTGTTTGTCATATACCATTAGTCACCGTGTGAAATCTCTCAGTAATAGTTAGCCCTTGAATTTTCTGCAGCTAAGGAGAATTTAACACTGATTGATGGTAGATCACTTAGCTGGTTGGCAGACTTTCCAATTTACAGAAGGGAAATTGCTCTTTTCTTTATGTTCATTCCTTCTTCTGCAGGGGGACAGTAAGATATATGTGCCACTGTGCACATAACAGTGAGAATCTGATTGGCAATACTGCAGGTCTTTTCTACAATTATGATTTTATCATTTTCAAAAATTGTATACTGAATGTCAAGTGTTTCAGATGCATTGGAAAAAAAACCCTCTCTGTTTATCAAATACTGCTGCTATGTCTGCATCATATTCCACGTAGTAAAAATATGGCCTAACACAATCTTGCATGTGAAAATGACTAAACCGATGGCAAATTGCATTTAATTTTTTCTTCCCAAAATTTCTAAACTGTTTATCCTCCCAAAAATTGAAAATCTAAGCAGCCAAATATATGGTTAGGACTACATACACAGGTACATGGCATGTGGAAATATGCCTCAATGCCAACATTCATTCTGAAGTATGTTAACTCTTTTGCACTGAAAGAAAGGAACCCTGGTCCCATAGGGTATGTCTACACTACAGCATTATTTTGAAACATCTTATTTCGAAATAGTTAATTTGAAATAAGTTATTTCGAAATAACACATCTACACAAAAAATGCATTTCGAAATAGCTTTTTGCTATTTCGAAATAGCTCATCCACACTGAGTGGACTCTCAATCGCATTTAAGGCCGGCTGGAACCAGGTCCGGCAGGGCATCAGGTCAGTAGTTACTTTGTGTGGCTGCTGCCTGAGGCTATCTGAGGCCTGTGCTTAAAGGGACTCCCCCTGGACAGCTGGTTCTGAGGTTTCCCTGCTTGCTTGCCTACCTCAATGAGGGATAGCAAAGCATTTTGTCTCTGTGTGCTCTGGTTGCCCTCACTCAGGACACCACAGCACTCTGCAACATGGAGCCGGAGCCGCCCCTGGGCACTCTGGTGCTTCTCTTGGACATGTTGCTGGGAGCCTGGCTTCACTTTCTGCAGGCTGCCATCTGGGAGGTCCATCGGGGGGCTGTCAGTATCCAGGAGGCCCTGCGGGAGAGCTTCCACCCTGAGGAGAACTAAGAGCCTCCCTGGTCTGCCCCACTGGGGGCTTGTGCCTCATTCATCCCTCATGTCTTTCCACTTACCCCTCCCTAATCCCCCTTCCTGATGTCAAATAAAATACACGTATTTTCACGAGCACAAACTCTCTTTATTTAACAAAACTGGGGGGAAGGGGAGAACGAAACTCTGATGAGACTGGGGAAAGGAGGCAGGAGAGGGGAGAAGAGAGGGTGGAAGAGGGGAGGGGGAAACCTGGGAGGAGGGAGCTGGAAGGGGGAAGCAAGGGGAAGAAGGGGAGGGGAAGCTCAGGGCTCAGGGTTGGGGGTCTCATAAGACCAACTTGATTTTCATGCAAACCTGCTCCTGGGTTTCGCATGTGGCCTTTGGTGTCCAGGTTGGCAGCTAGCCTGCCGTAGACAGCCACGTTCTTCCATCTAGTGAGGGGATCATGGATGTTGGGGGCATCCCCCCCAAACCTGAATAAGGTCCATGATCTCCACCCTGGACCAGGAAGGCACCCGCCTTCTCTGGGGCCCTGGCAGGCTCCTGGGATCTGGCACACTGCTCCTGGGAAGTGGTGGAGGTCTGGCTGCCAGTGGCTTGCTGGCTCATGTTTTGGGGCTACTGGGTCAGGGGCAGTGACTGCTGGCTCTGGGCTGGCAGGGTTGGAGCTGGCACAGGTACTGTTCCCAGAGTCTTCCCCTTTAAGGGCTCTGGGGAGCAGAGAGGGAGAGGAGTGTTCTTGGTTGAGGCTGGAGTAGCCACCAGGACACCCTGGGAAGGCTGGAGGCCCCCTATTTCGATATAAGTGTCTACACAGCACTTACTTCGAAATAGCTATTTCAAATTTGGCGTTATTCCTCATGGAATGAGGTTTACCAAATTTGAAATAAGCGCTCCGTTATCTCGAATTTATTTAGAAATAGCGGTTTGGCTGTGTAGACACTCGTAAAGTTATTTCAGAATAACGGCTGTTATTTCGAAATATCTTTGCTGTGTAGAGATATACCCATAGAAGATAATTGCAAATTTTCCATTGATTTCAAAAGAGGCAGGATTTTGCCTATGATACATAGGAAAAAATGTTATATGTAATTTATAGAATCTTTTCTTCAAGTAATTGGGAAATTCTCTAACAGTAAATGTTGGTGCATATTTTAAAATGTACAAATCTACTGAAGCTTCTTACATAAACTTAATTATTTTGTTCTGCAGATTTATTAAATAAATAAAATCTCGGTGAAAAAATAGGTTCAGATTTCAAACCAATTATAGATAATTGCAATCTTTCTCCATTTTCTCCTTTATGAAAAGACTGAAAGAAGGACCTAATCTTTATATATGTCTAAATGTTCTATGGAAAAAACTGCTGACTTTGCTTGGATAATGCACAGGGGTACTTTTCTAAATTTATAAACATGGGGTGGAGTGAGAATAATTGCTAAAAGTCATATTTTTATGTTGCAATTTTAGAGCCATATAGTAAAGAAAAACTGACCCTTCCAAAACATATATAGAAAGCATAGTAATGAAAACAAATGTGTTAAGTGTGCATTGGGGTCCAATTATACACTTTCTCAAACACTTCACTGGGAATTCTGCATGTAGTGTAGCGGCAGAATTGTTCACATAAGAAAGGAGGTAACAAAAAAGGAGGCTGCCATAGCAACTGTCACAATAAACCAATTATATCTGAGTTCATTTTTGGTTCACTTCCTCCACTCTCCAGTATAACTTGTAGGAGACCAGTAATGCCATAGCTTGAACTCCATGCAATGCTAATCATGTAATGAAGAACCGAAGAATAGTCCTGTGATTCCTTAGACTGACAATAATATAGATAGATAGATAGATCTTTCGTGGGTAAAACCCACTTCATCAGATGAGTTGGAGTGGAAATAACAGAAACCAGGATATATATATATATATATATATATAACAGCCGAAGAAGTACCTGTCAATTGTAGGACCCATGTTAATGACACTAATTAAATGGGCTGGATGTGTTGGCACTATAATGCGCCAACCAGTTAATGTCTTTATTCAAACCAAGGGTAACAGTGTCAAACTTGCAGATGAAGGTGCATTACAAAGCCAATTTTTCCTGCTTTTCACATTTGCATTTTCACATCAAAAGCTATGAATGGGACCAATCCAGCCCACTTAATTAGCTGTGTTAACATGGCTCCTACAATTTACAGGTACTTCTGCTATTATATATATCCTGGTTTCTGTTATTTCCACTCCAACTCATCTGATGAAGTAAATTTTACCCACAAAAGCTCATGATTCTATATATTTTGTTACTTTCTAAGGTGCCACAAGACTTCTAGTTGTTTTTAAAGTTACACACTAACACGGCTACCCCTCTGAGACTGTTTGACATGTAATGAAGAGTGCACCAGTGAAGAAAGAAGGAGAAGAAGGAGAATTATTATTTCAGGAATTTTATAGATGCCAACATCATAAGACTACAAGTCTAATAGAATCATTACCTTGTGTCCCTATTTTGTAGGTGAATAATCCAGTATACTGATAACATGACTGTATTCAACAAAAAGGAAAACAAGAAAATGGAAAACAGATTATCCTCGAAAGTAATCATCATAAACACCATGAACATAAAGGCAATATCTTTATTTTAATTCTTCTATTCTATCCCATGGCAATCTTCTCAGTTTGTTATATGCATCTATAATATTCATATCTGATTGGGTGATTTAACTTTCCTGTGGAGGCTTTTTTTCCCAAATATTCTATTTTGGAATATCCATTGCCTCAAAAACAAACACTTATTTTTGACCCAATACTTTTTTTCTAAAATACTCATAAGACATTATGCCTTTTTAAAGTAAAAGTATTTTGAGATCTCAGTCGTACTGAATCTGGGGTTAAAGTTGTGCATTTAAGTGTGAGGAACTGGACACGTACCTTGGGTGGTTGTATCTTAGAATGAAAACTGTGCTTATTGAAGAGTCTGTGAGGGTTTTTTTAAGGCATTACAATGTTCTGAGGTCAGACATCTGCATTGGTCTGAATGTGAATATTGCTTTAACTGGTGACTTCCTTGATTTTTAGTGTTTGGTGTTGATAGGAAATAATTTACAATACAGGCTGCTCAAAGATAACAGAGTCTTTATGTTAGAATAATAATGATAATGTCTCCCTATGCTTATTTATGTTCAAAGGGTGAGCAGTTTACAGCAGGGTGATCTTGCCAGAATATGACTTACTATAAGATTTTAAAAGGTTAAGACTTTAAAAATACTGTTTCACATTGGACATGTAAACACAAGACAGACTTGCCGACCTTACTCAGGCTAACCTCCCACTGAACTCAGAGGTTTTGCTAGAGCAAAGACTTTGGGAATGGGCCTATAGCTTGTATCCTACATCAAAGGCAACCTTCGGATTATACTACTTAGAACAGTTCAGACATACGGGGCCCAATGGATTTAAAAAAACAAACAAACCTCCCACCAATCTCAAAAACAGAATATTTAGTGAAATAACTTGTCCTGTAGCATCAGTCATGCTTTAGAATGTAATGTAAAGTGATGTGACTGATGCAACCAGATGTGACATCTCAAAACTTATCATGACAGCTTGAGAAATGTTAATATATGTGGTCTCTAGGACAGCCAAACACAAATTAGGACTCTTACAATATTTTAAGGGAAAATGTTGCCACTGCCTATGATCATATTACTTAGAATAGAATGCTAGAACTGGAAGGAACCTCACGAGACCCTCATGGTAAGACCAAGCACAGTCTGTATTATCCCTCACGGGTGTCTGTCTAACCTGTTCTTAAATATCTCCAGTGACAGAGATTCTACAACCTCCCTGATTAAAGGACTAAAACATATCATTTCAGTATGCCCTGATTAGACAGTGGATATGGGTTTCCATCTAAGGTACAGGTTGAAACTCTCTTAACCAGGAATCCCTGTCTGGTAATATCCATGGTCCAGCACGGATGTTGCAGGACCAAAGAGTCCCAGTGGAGGGCCAGTGGCAAGGATCCCTGGAGGGACAGCAGCGCCATCAGCGCATGGCAGCAGGTCTTCTCAGCACAGTTGGGAGACACTGTGGCTATCTGGAGGGGCTGGGAGCCATGGTAGCTTGGTGGGGCAGGGATCTGCAGCACTCAGCTGCCCAGCAAGACCCAGAGCCGTGTGGTGCACACGGCTACCCTGTGGGTTCTGGATCCCCAAATGCAGCACACATGTCTGGCCTGCGGGACCTGGAGCCACAGCACAGCTGCCCTATGGGTCCTAGAACCAGAGCAGCGATGGCTGCCCAGTGGGCTCAGCAGGGCAGTGGGGCCAGCAGGAGGTGTGGAGCCAGCTGGGAGGCCAGCAAGCTGGGCAGAAAGGCCAGCAGCCAGGGGTCCAGAAATGACCTCCCCTGGTACAGCAAAATCCCTCATCCAGAACCGATCAGGTCCCGAGGGTGCTGAAACCCGGAAGGTCCAACATGTAGTTAAGAAGTATATTCAAGACACTAACGTGTACTGACCAGATCCTCAACTGGTTTACTCCAGCTAAGGATATGCTCCATAATATTCAGTAGTATATTAGTATTAGTAGAGTTACATCACCTGTAAGTGAGCAGACCTGGGAAATGCTTTCATACCAGTGTTCACTAAGGGTGTGCCTAGACTGCAAGCTTCTTTTGAAAGTAGCTTTTTCGGAAGATCTCTTCTGAAAAACCTTCTTTCGAAAGAGAGCATCCACACTTCAAAAGCTTTTTCAGATGGCTTTTTCGATAGAGAGCGTCCACACTCATTGGATGCTCTCTTGCATAAAAGGCCACCTGGAATCACTTCAGTCAGGGCATTAGGTCAGCAGTTACTTCCGGGTGCTGTTGCCTAAGGCTATCTGAGATGCGTGCTTAAAGGGACCCCCCTGGACAGCCGTTTCTCAGGTTCTGCTGTGGGTTGGGCTACCTCTCTGAGGGACAGCAAAGCTTTTGCAGTACGTGCACTGGTTGCGCATGGCTGTGGATTTGTTGGATGCTACAGCATTTGTTGGATGCAACAGCATTTTTTTCTTTTTGGCTATGGAGCCAGAGCTGCCCCATGGCATGTGATGGCCCCCCACTGTCATGCTCATCTGTGAGTCTCTCTGCCTGGATGTGGGAACAATGCCCTTGCCCTGTACCCCACGGTTGGGAGATGAATCTGGAGGCTGGACACCAGTTCTGACTGGTGGGACCGCCTCATGATGGAGCGGTTGGATGACCAGCAGTGGCTCAACAACTTCCGCATGTGGAAGGCCACATTTTTGGAGCTGTGTGCCTGGCTCACCCCTACCTTCCGGAGACACGACACCCACCTGCAGCCTGCCATCCCCCCTTGAGAAGCAGTTTGCAATTGCCGTATGGAAGGTCGCTACCCCCGACAGCTGCTGGTTGGTAGGCCACCAGTTCGGTTTGGGGAAGTCCATCATCAGGATCCTCCTAATGAAGTAAGGCATTCTCAGGGTGCACTCCCAGTGTGGGGGGGGGAGAGTCCTGGAAAAGGGGACCCTCAGGAAAGGGGAGGGGAAGTAGAGGATGAAGAAGGGATGGGGGAAGGGCTGTCCCGGGGTTGGGAGGAGGAGGGTTGTGCCGTCCTGCCCTCACACAGGGAGAGCAGCCTCATTGGAGGTGGCTCCTGGGGTGTTTGGGGGGGGAGAAGGGGGACAGGCACCTCCCAAGGGCTCAGGCACCCCCCTCTCCTTCTCTGTTTTGTGTGTTTCTATGTCTCCTTCTGCAGGTGGTAAGGCCATCAACTCTATCCTGCTGTGCAGGGTCATCCGCCTCAGAGACCTGGACCCGATCATGGCCGGATGTGCTGCCCTTGGCTTCCCGAACTGTGGAGGAGCAATTGATGGGACCCACATCCCAATCCGTGCACCACAGCATCGAGCAGCCCAGTCTATTAATAGGAAGGGCTACTTTTCTATGGTGCTGCAGGCCCTGGTCAACCACCGGGGACAGTTTTCATTCATTTTTGTAGGGTGGTTGCGCCGGGCACACGATGCCTGCGTATTTAGGAACTCTAGCCTGTACGGCAAGCTGGAGGCTGGAATGTTCTTCCCCCAGAGGGACTTTCATGTGGGAGACGTCCAGATGCCATTAATAAAGACACCAGTTTTGGTTTCAATAAAAACTTTGCATTTTGTTTTTTTATAATCAAAGTAACTGGGGCGGAGGGGAACTGAGAACCTGGATGGGAGAATGTGGAGGGGAGATCAGGGCTGGGAGTGGCACGTGGAGTGCCTGCAAGTGCCACCTCGGGTCCAGGGACCTCGACGAACTTGGGGTTGGGTGGGGGAGGTGGGTAGAAGGGGGGGCTGTAGCAGGGTCAGGGATGGCAGGGGGAGCAGGGGTGGGGGGGAGTGGGAGCGGAGAGAGCGGGAGTGGGGATAGGACCCAGGTACAGCATCACTTCCCAGATGGTGGCACACATATTTTTGCCCTGCCGCACAAGCTGGTCCCACATGCGATTGCGCCACTCGGCATCATCGCGGACTTTTTGCTGCATGACACGCAGGACTGCAATGTGCTCTTGTATGAGGTCCTGGTGTACCTGGTGTACCCTCCACCACTTGCAGCTCCCCCGGCTTTGGTCAGCTGACTGGGCTGGTGTGGATCACCCCTCAGCGACAGCTGGTCCAGCTGTGGAGGACAAAAGGGAGAGGCGGTCAGTCATCCATGCAGACACTGTCCCTGAGGGCATGCCCCCCTCTGTGAGCAGTGAGCAACTGTCCTTGGAACAGGGTGATGTCCCGGGAGCAAGGCCATGTGTGGCCTGCACAGCAGGCCTGGCATCACAGGGGCCCTGAGGTGCCATGGGGACCATCCTGCCTGCTTCCCCCCCACCCATGGACAAGCAGGCCAGGGAAGTGGCCGGCTACAGTGGGATCCCATGTGTGGGAGAAGGGCCTGGAGCGGCCGGGCCTGGAGCGGCCTGGCCTTCCCTGGGCCCCCCTCCCCACACACACACCTACACCTGGCAGTGCTGTCTGCATGAGCAGGTGGCGCCTCGCATGTGCAGGCATAGCCATGTGCTACGTGCGACACTCCTCAGTCTGTTTGGGGTTGTGCGTGTAGTCTTGTGCCCAGCCTACTTCCAGCAGTAGCTGGTGGGGGGAGAACATCCCTCCCAGGGGCTGGATGTGTGTGGGCCACTCCCCAGGCTGTGAGCAGCGGCCTGTGTGTGTTCTGGGGCTGGTTTCTGAGACCATGTGGTGCCCACTGCCACTGCATGTGCTTGCACGTGCACAGCCAACTGCACTCTGTCCAGGCCGAGCATGTTGAGCGACCATCGCTCCCCATTCCGTGCTCCCATCTCCCCTGCCCTGTGTGTGTGACAACCTGACAGCACTCACCTGATGATCCCTCCCTGGCGTCAGATGATACTTGGGAGATGTCCAAGGCCTGGGGTACCAGCTCCAGGTTGAGGGTGACGATGCTGCTGGTGTCCTCCTCCTCCTGCAGCTGATGTCCGTCTTCGTCCTCCTCTTCCTGCTCCTCCTCCAGAAGCTCCGGCCGGGCGACCATGGGTGTCTCTAAGCCCGAGTCCACCAGTATGTACGGGGAAAGGTCTTGCCCATCACCCAGTGGAGCTCTTGGTTGTATGGGCAAGAGTGTCGTCCTGCCCTGGAGCAAGAGCTGCACTCCCTGGCCTGGGCATACCCTTGCCGGAACTCCTTGACCTTGCTCCGGACTTGGTCGAGAGTGTCCCCTGTGGTGGCGTCCCCTGTGGGCCAGACCTTCGGCCATATGTACATAAATGTCTGCATTGCAGTGTTTGGAGCTGAGATCCTTCAGGGCCTCTTCCTCCCAGCACAGCTCCAGCGGGGACAGAATCTCTGGCCCAGTACTGGAAGGTGCCCAGTCTTTGGTGCCCCTGGGTGTGTCCAGGAATCCCTGGTGCAGCTCCTTGTGTGGGCCAGGAGGATCTCAGGGGGATTGTGGCTCTGAGCAGGCCTGTGGCAGTCAGAGCCACATGGTCAAGGTTGTCACAACGAGCCGGGAAGAACCGTGGACCCGTCCTGACATAGGATGTACACCAGAGACTTTTAAGATAGCAGTTTATAACATCTCTGCTAAGAGCCTGTATCGAGAACTGGGTGATTAGATGCATGTAATGTATACTCCTTAACAACCTTACTCTCATGCTTTTCTTTCTCTTATTAATAAACCTTTAGATTTTAGATTCTAAAGGATTAGCTCAGCATGATCTTGTGGGTAAGGGACAGAGTGTAAATTGATTGGGACCTGTGATTGGTTTCTTGGGCCTGGAAGAACCCGTTCGGAGTAGGTGAGATTGGGTTCTAAAACCCCTCACCTGTGTGCAGCCCCAGGGCTGACTGGGACACAGGAAGAGCTGGGGTGTCAGAGGGGTTTTGCTCGTGAGGCTTCTGGCTGGCCAGATTGGCAGCTGAAGTGCTCGGTGTGACTGGTTTGTGGCCTATTTGGGAAGGTCTCCAGTCTGGGGCTGTAAGGAGCCCCAAGTTTGAGCAATTCACCCTGAGCGGATGCCCTCAGCAGTGCCCAGACCCGGCCCGGTCCGTTACAAAGGTCCTGCTGCAAGGTCGGCTTCCTGCCACAAGGCTTGTCCCAGGTGCCTGCAGCTTTAAGAGCTGCCAGGAGACAGGAACTATAGAGCTGTGATTACTGTGGACGGAGTGTCCAACAGGGCACCTGTGCTTTTTCCTCTTTTTTTAAAAGAACTCTCTCTTGCATGTCCACACCCACCTTTTTGGGGAAGAGCTCTTTCAGAAAAGGCATTCTTCCTCATAGAATGAGGTTTACCAATGTCAGAAAACCCCCACATTCTTTCGATTTTTTTTCGAAAGAACGCGATTGCAGTGTGGACGTAGGTGAAGTTTTTCCGAAAAAACCTTGTAGTCTAGACGCACCCTAACATTGTTGGATGCTTTTTCCGTTGCTTAACTGGGCTGTCAATTACTGTCCAACTGTATAATGTATAATGTAGAAGAAATGTTTAGGTTGGGAGACTGACTGAGTTAATGTTACATCATTTACACAGGTCAAGTAGGGAAGCAGAAAGTTAACATATTTTAGCTAATGTAAGACAAATCAGTTTCACTAAACCTCCCTTCCCCTTCTTTGAAAACTCTAAGCAGATACTTTTAAAGTTACTGAACTATGTAAGCAAATTTTCTTCATTTTTAAATTTGTTTTTGGAACTGGAACCAGAATCACCAAAATAAGAAAAGTTTTGTACCTCTGCCAGCCATGAGCCAGAGCAGTACTGCTGGATCTAGCTAGAAAGAGTCTAATCTGAGAAGATTCCAGTCTTCCTAAGATTCAGAAACTATTGTTTAATTGGATATGCAATTTGCTGTGACCCATGTCTCTGTCTCTTCCAGACTAGACTACTACAGCTTGATAGATGTAGAGTGATGGTGTAAGCAACATGGAGGCTTCATCTTCTGCAAAGCACACCATCTCAGAAGGTTAAACTGCTGAGAAAACAGCACTCGGTTCCACTTCCGGCACTGGCTTCCACTTTGTTTTCATTGATCATTTCAAGCCTTGGTCATAATCCTAAAAGCCATCCATGGATGAGGACCTGTTTACATCCAAGACTGTTCTTCCATCCTTTGGAACAACTCAGCTGACAAAGTCCATGTTGAATTGCATGAGAGCTGGAGATTGATGCATGTTTAAATGAATGAATGCATTTGTAGAATGAAAAGACAGAGGGATTCGGACTGACCCAAGTCTTATTTATTGTAAGGCACACTGCAAATAATTTATCCATCTATTAACAGATGTGATCCTACCATAACTAAAAATGAACACATGTAAATGTAACCTTGAGTGGGCTAGGTGTGTGGGTTACATAAGCAAGGCCAACTTTCCTAATACAAGTTAAAGCAGAATCGTCTAAGAAGGTCACTTTTGACATCATCCTAATATACAAGTCCAGCACTCAGATGGGAAAACATATAACAGAGCATGTGCTGAGCATTTAGAGACTCATCCATTCCAAACTCTGAATTTGTTGAGGATGGTAACTCACTAATTGTATCTCCATGAAAAAAAAAATCAAAATATTGAATGTTTTTGCCCCATAAATGTGTGTCACAAAATTAACTCTACATCTCTCTTATTACTTTCAAAACATTAAGAAAAGAGTGTAATTTTAATGACTTCCACTGTTAGCCATAATGAACACCTTCAGGCTTCCATAGTTGTTCACCATTTGATAACTCCTACAAGCAAGAGTGGCACTCCATGAAGAAAATAGATTATACAAAATTAAATGCAATACAATTATTCTTGAAAGGCATATACAGTTACACACTAATTATCTTGAAATACTTTCAAGTGAAAGGAGAGATTTCATGAAATTTGAATAAATAACAAATTATTTCCAGTGTAGAGAAAAGTCCAGCCTGTAATACAGGTGTTTAAAAAGCACAATCCCTCAGTGCTGAGCAATGGCCACAGTGTTTCAGAACATACATTAAAGTCTCAGCATCACTGTTGTGTGCCACAATGTAGGGAGGGTGAAAAAAGTCATTTGTTGGTAAACTACTATCACATTAGCCATTGAGGCCAATTGAGAGAGCCTCCAGATCTGACAGAATGATTTTAAACTAAGATTGTAGAATTGTTTACTAAGACATTGAGTGGCAGTCTAATATATTAAATCAGTTCAGAAGATTGTAAAATGCATTAGCATTAGCAATTTAATACCACCAACAAATTTAACTGTCACTCATGAGCATATCTGTCCTTGTTAAAAGAAAAAAAATAAGCTCCTTCGTTGTCTTGATGGACAATGATGTTAGAGGAGACAAAAGCCTTTTTATGTACATTGGTCAGTACAGGGCGGCATTCCATTTATCATAATTAACTTGTACAGACATATGGTGGCTTTTTTTGAAGGTGGGAGGAATGTTCTACTTATTAAGCTTCTGAATAAAGTCTGTTCATTGAAATCAAGTCTTAGAGTGTGACTGAGGTTCGATTTTTTAATCAGTTAAGGAATGTAATCCTATGCCAGATGTGTCCATATGTTTATTTTGCACATAAAAATTGTGCAGTTACATATTCAACTGGTCGGTTATGGGTATTTGATGGAAAATATCCAATCTGAGGGCAGAATTGTGCAAATTGGGGTGTACAATGATATCCAAACATCAGAATATAGCTGTTGCACAGTTGAAAAAATAAATAAACAAAATGCCAACCAATTGATTTCTGAATACTTTTATGAATAATACATGAAGTTTGACTCTCTCACTGGTGTGGCCATGCTGTTCAGGGTTATTTGGATAGCTGCAGAACTGTGTGTAAAGTTAATGAAACCCAATATTTGTGTGTCAGTTAGGTTAGTTCATCTGAAGACTTGTAGATTGTCATCATTTGTTAGTTTTCTATTTAAAAAGCTTTGGTCATCCAGTCATGAAACAGAAGCAATATCAGGTGATTCTGACCAATCACCTAACAGGAAAACTCAATACTGAGCAGATGAAGTAAATAAAATGAATATACTCATGAATTATGTAAAATCAGGACTGATAGCTAACCAACCACATCATTAACCTGAACAAAGGGGTGTCTTTGTTTCAAACTATCTTTACAAATCTCCTCTTGGAATAAGCTGTAACGAAACCATGTCAGGAGAACTGTGTGTCTGAACTGGAGGAAAAAAAAAGACATTTTAAGAGAGAGTTTTGTTCAGGATCGTGTCTTACAGTGAATTTCCTACTGCTTTATCAATCCACTTCTATGTGGTGAAATTTACATTTCAATCATTGGGAGATTGTGCTAATCTTTGGTATGTTACACAATATTTGGAACGTAGAACTGGGGGAAAAATGGCAAACTAAAAACAAGAATGACAACAGAAGGAATCCTACTTTTGTCTTTCTTCAGAGGTAAGACTTACTAGGAAGTGGAATTTGTCCCTTCTTCTTCCTCAACATGGCAATAGTTCCAGGCTGGTTACAGAGGGCTAGTGGCTAGGATCTCTGCCACAGGAGTTCGGCTGGGATGGCAGCAGAGCAGGGCACCGACCTGCCACGGTAGGGCTGGAAGATCCGGCGGCAGGGCTAGGGTTGCCAGGTGTCCGGTATTGACCTGGACAGTCCAGTATTTTTGCCTCTTGTTCGGTAAAAAAAATCAGAAAATACTGGATACCTAAAATGTCTGGTATTTTCTGATTTTTTTCCCTGCCAGGAGGCAAAAATACTGGACACCTGGCAACCCTATGACAATCTCAGCAATCGGGCCCAGCCCCCTTCCTGGCCCACCCCGCCAGCCCCCCCTGCCAGCTTACCTGGTTCTGCAGGGGCTTGTCTTGTGGCTGGAAAGAAAAACAAAATGGCTGCCAGCAAAAAAGCCTCTTCTTAAAGGGGCCATGCAGATTTTATTTTTAATTTTTTTCTCAACAACTTTGGTCTCCTTCCCCCCCCCCCCCAACAGAATTTTTTCCCGGTGGGTTTTTTTTGGGGGTGTTCAGTATTTTGGGTTAAACCATCTGGCAACCCTAGGCAGGTCCATAGACTGCCACAGAAGGGCCAGCAGGGCTGGGAGCCCCAGCGGTATGTCTGCGAGCTGCTGTGGTGGAGCCAGGAGGCACAACAGCAGGGCTGCAGGATGCCACAGTGGAGACAGTGGGACTGGGAGCCCAGCAGGACAGCCGGCTGCCAGCAAGGCCGGGGTCCAACCTGGCCAGGAAAGCAGTGGGGCTGGTGGTAAGGGGGGAAGCTGGCTGGGAGGCTGGAGGCTGAGCCAGGAATGGAGCTGGGCTGGAGAGCCAGTGGCAGGGGGGCCAGAAATGACCTCACCTGGTCCAAAACCCCTCGTTTGGGACCAATGAGGTCCTGAAGATGCTGGACCAGGGAGGTCCAACTTGTAGCTATAAAGCTATAAGGTACCCATGACAATGAAACCCTTCACAATTGATGCCAGTTGTTCAATAAAACAAATGGCAGCAGGGGTGCTGACAGCCTTCACAGGTCCCTAGGCAAGATGTGTGTGTGTGTGGGGGGAGGGGGTGGCTATTGTGTTCCTGGAAGAGGCGGGGTCTCATGCAGGAGGGGTGTGGCCAGGAGCAGCTAGTCCTTCAAGTCACCTGGAGTGTTTCAGGACACCCTCCCCAGCCACAGTGCCACATAATTCGTAGAGCCCTTCCCCCTCAGCACTGAGAGCCACCTAGAGCATACGACATGGTGTTCTGGTGGTGATTTAATGGACCCAAGGCTCTGGGCCCTTTTGAATCACCCCTCGCCAGCTAGCCTGTACAGCAATATACCATTAAATGCAACACCATCCACAAGTATGAGCAGCATCAGTCACAGAGGATGGATCAATTAATCCTTGGCTCACAGTTTTCTCCCTGAAAGATGTTTTCCTTGTTGGCTCATCTTGATCATGAGTCTGAAAGTCTATCAGGGTGTTGGTCTTTTAACATCATGCTGCTTTCGGCAAAAAAGCAGTGCTAGCTCTTTTGCTGTGCTATTTGTATTACATAACTCCAGTGCCTGATTGTCAGTAGTAACTGGAACTGTTTGAACATGATTTCATCTCTCTTATTTGCAGTGCTATTGTACCCAGAGAGCAGGAAGGCGAGTGGCAGTGGCCATGTCAGCACCCTGCTCGCTGCGCCACTGTGACAGGGTGAGGTCACAGACGACCCCTCAGGGGTGCCTCCCGGGGTTCTGACACAGCCACTACCACTCGCCTTCCTGCTCTCTGGGGCTCCTCACCGCCCAGTCCTGCTGGGCCAGCTCCGCTGGTTTCCCCCAGCCAAGGCCCCGAGCTGAGGTCCCTGCTCCCACCGAGAAGCAGTACAGACACTGAACCACTTCAGGTCCAAGGAGAGTGCAGTTTAGGGCCCAGCCTCCTGAGAGATCACTCCCCAGATGGGATCAAACCCCAAAGAATTAGGTAAGCCCCTTTTGGCAATGAAAGGGGGAATGTGCACACTGGTTGCCCCCCCAGGTAACAATTGCTTACACTGGGTTTGATAGACAATAAAAATGGTTTTATTAAGTTGAAGCAGTAGGATTTAAGTAATAATAAGTGAAAGTAGGAAGAGCAAAGTAGGTTACAAATCAAAAGAAACAAAACTGTTTGACTAATTCTACATTGAAACCTCAGTATAAACTTAATCAAACTCACCCTAAAACCTCTTTTCCAGCTGCCACTCTAAACCAGGGCTCTCTTCCCCACCTTCCTTCAGGTGCAGCCCAGCCAAAAGACCCAGGCCTTTCCTTTTCTACTCCTTTTGTTAAGGAGTTGAGGCCACTCCCTACCAACCACTGCTCAGACTTAAGGACAAAAGATTGTTTAACAGTGGCTCATCTAGAAGTTGCAGGTAACACCCTCCATGTCTCCCATTCACACATTTGAAACCCACAAAGTATTCCCCACTCCATGTGCCTAATTTTACATACACAAATGATACATACAACAGAGTAAGATAAACAGAACCAGCAGATCATGACATGAAGATCGATGGGTTACATGAAATAAACCGCTCAAACCACCTTTGAGTTATGTATATGCATGTCCATGAGTCCATTTCATAAACCATGGTGCTGGGGGGAGAGGGGGGGGTCCGTCACAGAAGGTACAAGGTTTTGAGCTACGCAGAGCTCTCTTCCTCAGGTCTTTCTTCTGGGGAAGAAAGCAGAGTGTCTAAGCTAAACAGACCTTGACACAGATTGCTAAGCAGAAGGGGGTAAGGTATGTTTGAGGCTGTCATTTGAAGTGGCAATTGGGGATGAGATTGTTACGCTATAAAGAGTCTGAAGTGGGCATTGAGAGAGCAGGCAGCATTGTATGTTACAAATTGCTCTAATGAGCCATAAAACCAGTGTCTTTGTTAAGTCCATGGTTCTTGGTTTCTAGCAGAGTTATGAATGTAAGTTCCCAAGCTCCCCTTTTGAGTTTGTGGTGCAGATGTCCTTTGAGAACAAGTATTGAAAGATCAGATATGAAGTAACCACTTTGTGAAAAGCATTTGTCCATAGGTGATAAGGTGTTTTTTCCTCCTTTTTATCGTTTTTTCTGTGTGAGTTCATTTGAGAGCACAGTGATTGTCTGATCTCACCCACATCATTGCTGTGGCATTTGAGGCACTGGATACGTATGGAGAGGGCCCAGGAATCTTGAAAGCTGTATTGTGCAGGGACAGATCACTGTAGCAGTGGAGATATGTTTGCAGGTTTTGCATCTGATGTTCTCTGGTACTGCTTTGTATGGGTGTTTCTTGTTCTGTGGGGATAGTTCTGATATCATATATATTATCATTAGTTCTGATAATGAGCTCAGCAAATTCAGGGTACTGTCTGAAGGCCAGAAAAGGGGGTTTGGGAAAGATTCCTTTCAGGATGTGGTTGCTATCACATATGGGCTGTAACTGTACCATGATATAACCTCTGTGGGGTTCAGAATTCCAGAATGGTATTTTCTTCTCTGTCTGCACTGAAGTTATTTATGCAGCACAGACTTTACATTTAATCCATGAATTTCAGAGGAATCTTGTTTGGGACAAAAGTCCTGAAGTACAATGGGTTGTACTTTGTCAGTTGCTGTTACAAATGTCATGGTAACCAAAAAAAGAGAGAGAGGAAAATAGTTTTGCAACCTTTTTTGTGTAGAGAGGTCTGCTCTAGTTCATTTGTTATCCATCTCACTTGTATTTTTATTTATTTATTTATTTTGCATCTTGGTCAGTAGTTTTTTCCTCCTCTTTATTTTAACCAGATTACCATGATGAAGAGTGCATTTGCTATCTTCTCTCAAAAACGCACTGGAATCAGCAAGAGATTTCCTCTCTCCAAAGCAATATGAAACATTCCCATTTCTCCTGCCACAATCAATTCTCCATACTTTCCTTTGCTTCTCCACAGCATATCAAAGGGAAAAGCTTCAGACAATGGATTTGTCTGGCAAACAAGCAACACAAAGCAAAAAGTATTATTTAAGCGACTTTGACCTTTAGTTTATAGTTTGTTTTCCCCTCAGATACCCCAAAGGTTTGATTACTAAAATGTATGTTGCATATCACAAAGGTATGCATCTTCC
Source organism: Rafetus swinhoei (assembly GCA_019425775.1). Classification (NCBI taxonomy): domain Eukaryota; kingdom Metazoa; phylum Chordata; order Testudines; family Trionychidae; genus Rafetus; species Rafetus swinhoei. The sequence goes on from CM033434.1 coordinate 15,847,564, forward strand.
CCTGATTTACTAGATATTCTGTTACAAATGAGGATAGGGTTCAGCTAGAAAAAGATACAGCTGAGTTACGAAACGATCAGTCAACCACACACCTCATTTGGAAGCAGAAGTATGCAATCGACCAACAGCAGCAACACTACAACACTCTCTCTTCTCCCCCCAAAAAGCAAATACAATATAGTATTGTGTTAAATGTAAACTATTAGGACAAAGGAATTGTCGAAGTGTGTCTGACCCACTAGGGGCGGTGACAGGCCCTCTGACACCCCTCAAGTTCTCTCTCAGGGTTGGGTGGCCTAACAGCCACAGAGTTTTCACACTTCCCTCTGTGTTCAGGGTAGTTGGGCCTAGTGGTTACAGAGCTGATATACAATTCTCCTAAGTTCAGGTAGTACAGCCTAGTGGCCACAGAGTCAATATATAATTCCCCTGAGTTCAGGGTAGCACAGTTTAGAGGCCAGAGTCAATATACAATAGACAAAGCTCCCTGCATGGGGTAGGTGAGGAGAGTGTAGGGAGGACCCAAGTCCTTTCTCTCCACTGGGTCCCAGTCCAGGGAATCCTACTGCAACACGATGAGCTCTCGGGGATCAATCCCCCACCCTGGGCTACTTCCTACCAGTATTATAGGTAGTCTTCTCTGTCTCTGTGCTCCGATCTGGAGGCTCCCCACGTTGTCCCTCTGGGCCTGACTTGGTCTAGCTGTGCTTCCTCCCCTGGAGCTCCTGTGGCACCTCTTTTCCGGGCGGCAGTCAGCCCTGACTGAGCAGCTCCACAGGCCTTTGCATTCACTTTCCTTGGCCACATGAGCCAGGTTAACCCCTTCAGGCCCAGTGTGGGGTTGATACTCCAGGTCACAGGAATGCTAAAAAAAAGATTTGACAAGGTAAGGAAACTGTTTCTGTCCTTGGCAGGCCTGCCACTGGGGGGAAGAAGGAGAAAGGGGACAATGAGAGCAAATGCCCCATGGTCCTGTGACTCAGGGGCAGCAGCTGGGTGTCCTGGGGCCCTTTAAATTGATGTTGGAGACTCATGTGGCACCAGGCCCGCTGACAGCGGAGGGGAGAGGGTAGGAGGGGGAGGCAAAGGCAGCAACTGTCCTGGGGCCCAGTGATTCAAAGGACCAGGGGCTCTCAGACACTGATGCTGTTTTCTGGTGCTGGCTGGAATATTCAGTCCCCGTCCCCACCCCCCCCTGCTGCCCAGGAACACCCTCCTTCCTGCGCCTTGCCCAGGGGCCCAACAAGTCTATCAGTCCCCTGGGCAGCCCAGTCCAGGCAGTGCTAAGGGCTGGCTGGAGGGGGATGGGCCCAGTGTGGTCTGAGTGGTGGCTGCCATCAGTCCCACCACTTCTGCCTGAGGTCCCGCCCCTTTCAGGAGCATGAAGCAGCCTCTCCCCAACACACACACGTTGTCCAGGTTCCAGCAATTTTGTTGGCTCCCCTGCTCCTTGGTGGTTGTTTCATTTTTATTAAGATAGTTTAAAGTATTTTTCTTCTACATAGTAAAGTTTCTGAGCTGATTTAAGTAAATATTCAGTCATAGAAGAATGACTTTTGTAAGAAAAACCATAACATTTTGTTCAGAGTTATGAACAACCTCTGTTCCCGAGGAGTTTGATTCTGAGATTCTATTGTATGCCCTAAACTAGCAGAAATGGATTGTTTGTGATGTTTCCTTTTTGCTGTGAGATACATGAGTTAGAAAGTTTTCCCCCAATTACAACGACAGAAACAGTTACTATAAATTGATGGAGTTTATTTTGTAGAGGGCACATAAGGAAAAATGTTTCCTCTTTTGTCAATAAAACTATCATAAATTCAATAAGATATACATTCTTTGTCCCCCCCTCCCCCATTTCCCCCTATAGCTGTACTGGTTAAGATGAGTAAAATTCTTTTGGAAAATGTAGATTTAGAGGCCTGAATAATTTATCCAATCTGCGCGGAACATGATTGAAACCTTAGGTCCTCCTCAAGGTTAAATTGAAAATGTTATATTTGAATCAATTTAGCAACGGACTCCCTTGTGACCATGAAGGTAGCAACATACTCTCATGGGGCTGATATGCAGATAAATATATTAATAGTTTTTGGGTGTTTGGGTTTTACGGTACTAAGGAGCATATAACTACGTAAATTAGATAGATCCACCCTTTTAAATTACACAGCATTTGAGGACAGATAATGAAACTTCAGGGACTTGTTTTGAGTAGCCATATTGAAGTCATGCCAAATGAAATTTTGTCAAAATACCACATCCCCTACTGTTTTGTTCAGAGTAAAATGACAAGATCTCAATGAGACACAACTTCCCAACGCGCAGTGCCCTTAACCTTAACCAGCACTAGTTCACTATTAACACAAAAGTAAAAGGCAAAAGCTAGTGAATCACTGACTTCAATACAAGTGCTCAGAAATTTTCTGATGAAAATGCCCATATGGTGAACACAAAACCTCTCCCAAAAAATTCTCAAGCTTGCTTTGGCTGCCTCGCAGGTTTCCATCAACTGCATGGCTCCTTGCCGGCTCCCCTGGTGGGCTGCTGGAGACCTTGGATCTCCAGGATCTGTGTCTCAAGAATAATTCATTCCAGGGTTTCCAGGATCTCTGCTCAGGAGTCCCAAGACTGCTTCCAGGGTATGCAGCTCCAGGATAGCCCTGAGCTGTGTACCTGGAAGGTTTACCTGGGAGCAACAGAACCTGGGAGCCTCAATGACTGCTGTCTGAAATTTACACAAAATGGTTTTGCCAGTCAGGGGCACATATTTTGTTTTGGAAACACTATGCTATAATGTTTGCAAAATGAATGGCTTTTTTGGGGGGGCGGGGGGAGGGTGGGAAGTAACGTTAGTTCGAACCAAGGGGTTTGGTTCGAACTAACGCGTCCCAGCGTGCACTTCCTGGTTCGAATCAGCTGTTGAGTGGAGTAACATGCCGGTGAGATCATGCTAATGAAGCACAGGATATTTAAATTCCTGCTTCATTAGCAATTTCGGTCGCCTACATTTGCACCCCTAGCTCGAACCAGGGAGCAAGTGTCGACGTACCCATATTTATTAGTGCACTGGGATGATAGGTGCTGTTCACATATGCTGCTGATGTCTTCATGCAATGTTTTAGTGTAATCATGGTCCTAATTTCTGTGCAGAGAAGAGAGCACCTATCTCACTCTCAGGGATACTGGCATAATTATCCATCCTGATTCAACTTCTGTGTCTTCCAGCAAAGAAATTGTTTTAAGAGATGTGATAGCAGCTACTTCATTTCCTATGACTTATTCTTGTGTAGTCTGAGTCCAGGCAATTTGTCTTGATTTCCGGCCTTCAGCTAGGCCTCTTACTGATTTTGTATTTTGTAAGCACAGGTACTTATGAGGACAATTTTACATCTCTGTATAGGTAGCATGTTGGTCATTTAAATATTTGCATATATAATCAAGTACTTAGATGTCTAATTTATGCTCAAAAATAGTTTTGGAAAAAGAACTGAACCTTTATTTTTTTTCTTTTTTGCTCTTGCAAACAGAGGGGGCATGATGAGGGGGCCATCAAAATCAGTTGGAAAACAGAATTTATAATAAAAAAAATAGGATGAAAATTATTTGTCATGACAAATACTTTTCCATTAAAAATACTGAATTATTTTCATTTAAAAAGGAAGACTAATACTATACATGGAAAAGTTTTTCATTTTGTATGTTTGGAAAAATCTAAAATGTTGGAGGAAAGTAGATTATTTTTGTGTAAATATTTCACTTAGATGAAAACTCCAGTTTTCCACTTGGGGAATAAAAATTTCAACAGAAAATTTTCAAACATGCCTAGAAGCCAAGATTTGGAAATCTGGTCGGTTGTAACATATGTGCTGAAATCGTTAGCAAATGGCAGAACCAAAGGAAGGGTCCCTGAGGTTAGTCTAGGCCTCTCACAGACATAGCAGTTCAGTGTAGTAACAGGTTTCAGCACTTCCAGTTAACATTTTAACTTCTGTTTAATGGACTCATGAATTTTTGCATAATTACAACTTCCTCCACATGTGTATAACGTAACATCCCTGCTCCCAAGATCAGCCTGATTTTTAACCAGCATTATTATTTTAAAAACATAAATGCTCTGGCTGGCATATGTGAGCTGCACAGAATGGTTCTAATTAGATTCCGACAGGGATAAATAGAACTATTTTAGACACATTGATGTGTATAGATCTTTTTTGTTTCCTAGAAGGTGACCTCCTGGCAACCTCAGACACTAAAATATAGCAACACAAATGGATGTTATAAAATTAATTCACTGGTTTGAAATCCATCAGCTTAGGTAATTCCCACATCCCTTTCCAGTCCATTAAATACTCTATATTTTAATTGAAGTTATAATATTTATTTTCTCATTCTCACCTGTTTTGGTATGCTACATTTCTTCAGTAATTTCTCTAGTGATTTGTGCTTGGATTAGTCTATTTCTTCCATTATCTCTGATTTAATTGCCCCCCCTATCATATAGGAAAAGCTCTGTGCCAGATTTGAAGTTGATTTTTTCATCATTTGGATTCATCTATGCCTTGAAAGTTTCACCACACATGTATTTGTCATTGTTTTATGTAAAATATTAATAATAAAATGCCATCCTACCAAAGGAACTGTAAACAATAAATACAAGAATTATTGTATTCAAAGATCAAACTCCCATTTCAGAGGGTTAGAATTTACTTATTCTCTCTGTCAGTGAAATATATATTGCAAGTAGAGTAAAGCAATCATTCAATATGCTGTGAAATATATCACTTAATGGCTGAAATATTTGTTAGATGAACAGTGTATCCAACCTTAACATGTTGGTGCCTGATTGTAAATCTCTCCTTAATAATAGTAACTGAAGGGAGGCAGGTTGTGCTTATGCATTGTCATTTCGCTGCCTTCCACTTTTTGTGTGAATCATGTGAAAGTGAAGAAGACTTTAAGACTGAAAGCTTTAAACTGGTGCTTTACAGCAATGCTCTAATTTTTCCTGTACAACCAGGCCAGCAGACATAGACACCAATATGAGGGGAGATTATACATGAGCTCTTCAAAGTTCAGAAACCGAACTTTGAGCCTCCGTGTATTAGAACATCCTTTTGAAATCACCATCTTCACCATATTGCACCGGGGTGGGTGGGGGCAATAGACTTGCCAGGCTTCTGGGCAAGGTAAGAGATGGCTCTGTGCCCTCAGAAGGGTTGGGGGTCTCTGGTGGAAGGGGCAGAACTGGGGATAGCCTCCCCCACCAGCCCTTCAATGCCACCTGGAGTGGCACCTGGGTGATTTAAAGGGTCTGGGGCTCCATTCGCCACTTCTGCCTCACTAGCAGTGGCAGCGACCACTTTTTGAATCTGCAGACCCTGGGACAGCTGCCCCCTTTTGCCCCTCACCCCCCTCAGCAGGCCTAATTGCACTACAAAACCAAAACAATTCTCCCTTTCTCTGTTCCAAAAAAAATCAAGACATGTTCCTTTCAATACTTGGAAAACAAACAAAGCCTCTTCTACCCTTGGTGCAGTCACTAATGTTCTCTGTCTGTGTACCCTGAGGGATGACTAGATCAAATACAATGGCACTTTGCAATCTCAGTAATTCTCAAGAACTTGAAGTGCTAATAAAATGCTGCCGTTTGAAACTTATTGCAGAATTTAAGCCTGCTGGATGTTGTTCAAAGTCAAAGATGTTTATGTGGATTTCAGTAAAGCTGGAAATGAATCCAATAGTCATATTAGTGGGTGATTTTATAATGAATAGTCTTAGAAAGAGAAAGTACTTAATTTAAAAAAAAAAAAAACTGATAAGACACTTCATGGGAATATGCCAAACTACACAGGAAAGTTAGTTTACCATGTCTTGACACCCTTTGTGACACACCATTGGATAAGCCTCTCATATCTCAATAATATGTGTAAATCCAGTAACACTATGATTCCAAATTGACAGATCTGTAGGAAGCTTAAAGGAAAGACATTATGGAATTACACCAAATCCAGATTGCAGGCATTCAGCTTTGGGTAAAGTCTGCAGGCTGGATTCATAAAACAGATAGCAAACAGAGCTTCTGCCGTTTTGAATTAATGAACAAATGGTATTCTTATCTGTTATATGCAAAGGCAGATAAATGCTGAATAATTAACATGCAATTGATCACCCCATGTCTGTGAAAGCCCACAAGAAGGAGCTTAAGGGAGGTAAATCTCGTTGAATGCCCCTTTTATAAACTTCCTTCCTCAATCTTCTGGTTAGAGCCAGGTTTTGACCACTCCTCCCCCTCAACTAAGCACGGGCACTGACTTGTTTTTGCTGGCAAAGGTCCTTCCGTCCCCTCACCCCCCAGTGCAAGTGGCAGGAAGGGCTTTGGCGAGAAGAGGGCTAGTGGGAGCAGGGCCCCAGGACAAAGCACAGGCAGAGTGGGGGCAAGGTCACAGTTTGGACAGCGGGGTCCACAAAAGATTAATCTGGCCCTTGGGAGAGGGGAGCTGAGCACCTCCTATTTTTTTCAGTGGATGCTTGAGCCCTGGAGCATCCATGAAGTTGGTGCCCAGGAACATATGCTTTCACTTCTGTTCAGACCCCTGGCACCCTCCAATGGAGCCCACACTATCATGTGTAGCGCCCCCTCTCCACCTGGTTACCTTCTTTAAAGCCAATCTCCTTACAGGTTTTGATGGATAGGTCTGGGTTCTTCTGGATCCCGCCACCCACTCAACTTTATTTTTTCCGATGGATTACTTGGCGGTGCCTCCACCCCCCTCACTCCTTCCTGGCAGGGTCACCAGTGCAGCTTGGGAGGAAAATTCTAACCCAGGATAATCCCCATGTATTCGCCAGATAGTTGGAGACTCCCGGAAAATAGCACAAACACATACACTATAATAAACACAAGTATATTAAACAGGAGGCAAATATAACAGAACAGGGTAAAACACTATTTTTAGGTTCACCGGTGCCCAGCAACTGTAAGGTTAGTGTCCTGTTGGTACCCGTACTTTGTTGGGGCCCTTGATGACTTTTGACCACAAAATTCTTCTCCACAGTGGGGCTGACTGGGTCCAGTACAGCCCAAAGGACTCACACATGGGAGAAGGCAGTAAATCCCTCCACAGGTTTAATATGCAGCAGGTAATAAAATCCCCAAACAAATTCCCTGACTTACTAACTAAAAGATGGTGCACTCACTCACTCACTCACTAAAAGATGGTGCACTCCATGAATGAGCCTCAGGTTCAGAGGTGACTCAGTCACTGCAGAGGGGCTGGTCTCTTCTGGCAGGGATCCTCTTCAGGCAGGAATCAGGCTGCTTCAGTCCCAGAATTTCCCCTCACCACAAAGGGGTGCAAGGCTCAAGGTGCAGGCCACACAACTGCACCAAAATTCAAACTATAACCTCCTACCCCAGCATTCAGACACACACACAGCATTCAGAGCAGAGCTGACCATGCGGTGACTGGTCTCACCCAGAGAGCTGGAGAGCCAACTCAGCCTGGCTGGGGAAGCCTCCCAGCAAACTCCACAAACTGGAAATCAACGGTGGAGACGTAAAACCCAGCTGAGGGATCCTGCCTTCAGGTTCCTAGAGGCTAGTTCTCAGGGGGAACCCTGTATGCAGGCCTGGGGCTTACTAGCACCCCCACAGCCAGTCCTCCCCTTGCCCTGGCTGGCTCCAGACTCTCCCAACAATGGCCCCTCCTTCCCCTCCTGAACTCCCTGGGAGGGGCATCTCACTCCCTATGGGTTGCAGGGCAGACTCTGACCCTGGTAGGGAGGGGGAGCCAAGGCAAACTCAGAGTGCCTCTCCCTGAGCTGCCAGCAGACAGAGCCCTGGGAATCTAAGTAATCTCCTTGGGGGTTACACATGGATTCCTCCATGCCCAGAAATTCTTGTAAGTGAGGATTCCCACTGTGGATATTCTCTGAAACATGCATGGGGCTGGATGGGGGACAGAGCCTATCAGTCTCATTCCTGAGCTTGGTCCCACCCAGTCCTGCTCAGTCCCACTACCATCTAACAAACAGATTCCCTCAAGCCTGAATGGAGCCTCCTTGGAATCAGAAGTACCAGAGAGGTGGCTGAGCAACCCTAGAACAGGGGATTCAGAGAAGGTCCCCACCACACCAAGGCAGAGTCCCACACCTTCTTTTTGCAAAGTTGAATGATGTCAGTATGTATTTTCTGGTGTTGATCTGTACCTCTCTGCCATAAAGAACTGCTTTCTGACTTTTCCTCTGGGTGCTTCTCCACACATTTTGAAATGGCAGTTCTAAAAACAGAGTGCACCTGATATTCAACTTTTTCAAAAGCCTCTTGAAAAACTTTACAGCAGAGTTCTCCTGACCACACCGAGCAAGGGAAATCAAATGACCTCTGCACTATGCTCTGAAGGTTGATAAAAAAAAAATCAGGATGCTTTTGGACATGGCTGGTGATGAGCAAGAGAGTTCCTCACAGAAAACATCTTGCCTCCACTCCACTCAATTGTGTTAGTGGAGTTGCATCTTACACTGAACATCACCGTGTTAGTCCAGCACATGGAAAGGGAGAGGTCTTAGATGGGTAGGTCTTATTAAATCAGCACCTCCAATTCTGCCCTTCAGTTCTCCCATATGATGAGACTGATACTCATCGCTTTCTCTTTCCAGAAAAGCCTTTGACAAGGTCCCTCAACAAGTGCTCTTAAGTAAAGTTAGTCATGGGATAAAAAGGAAGGTCCCCTCATGGATTGATAACTGGTTAAAAAACAGGTAACAAAGGGTAGGAATAAATGGTAAGTTTTCAGAATGAAGAGAGGTGTCTCCCACAGGTCTGTACTGGGAGAAATCCTATTTAACCTTTTTAAAAATGATCTGGAGAAAGGGGTAAACAGTGAGGTAGCTACATTTGCAGATGATACTAAATTACTTAGGATAGTTAAGACCAAAGCAGACTGTGAAGAGCTTCAAAAAGATCTCACCAGTGATTGGGCAACAAAATGGCAAATGAAATTCAATGTTAATAAATGTAAAGTAATTCACATTGGAAAAATAACCCCAACTATACATACAATATGATGGGGACTATAACCACTCAAGAGAGAGATCTTGGTGTTCTTGTGGATAGTTCTCTGAAAACATCCACTCAATGTGCAGCAGCAGGCCAAAAAGTAAACAGAATATTAGGAATCATTAAAAAAGGGATAGAGGATAAAACAGAGTATATCTTAGTGACTCTATATACATCCATGGTATGCCCATATCTTGAATACTGCGTACAGATGTGGTTGCCTCATCTCAAAAAAGATATATAGGCATCAGAAAAGGTTCAGAAAAAAGCAACAAAAATGATTAGGGGTTTGGAACAGGTCCCATATAAAGAGAGATTAAAAAGGTTGGGACTTTTCATCTTAGAAAAGAGGAGACTAAGGGGGGATACGATAGAGGTCTATAAAATCATGACTGCTGTGGAAAAAATGACTAAGGAAAAGTTATTTAAAAGGTATTTACTTGTTCCCCTAACATAAGAAATAGAGATCACCAAATGAAATTAATAAGTAGCTGACCCCGTATGGCCATTCTTATGTTCTTATCTATCTAATGCAGTAATTTTTGCAATGGCTGGCAGTTCAAAATAGACAAATTTAGTTTAGAAATATGGCCAAAGAATTAGCAGTGACGATAACTATTCACTGGAACAAGTTACCTAGGGATTTGTTGGGTTTTCTATCATTTACATCTTTAAATCAAGATTGGATTTTTATTTTTCCAGACTATGCTCTAGCTCAATTGGAAGTTATATCTCAATTCTGGAAATACTGGGTAAATTCTTTGGCCTATGTTATGCACAAGGTCAGACTAGATGCTCGTAATTGTCCCTTCTTGCTTTAAAAATGATGATCATATGACTATGACTGTACAATGGATTAAAAACAAAACTTTTCACATACAGTAGTGCTTTGCAGTCTCTTTGCACTAGTGTGAATGATTCTTCAAAGGTAAAGGAAAATTAGGTTAGATGGGTGTAAATGAGACAGACAGTGGGTGTAGATGTGATTTACACAATGTTTTGCCATCAGTGGGTATGAAAATTGAGATCATAGGCATACCCGTAACAGACCTTCTGCTAAGATCAGAATTTATCCTACTCTTTCAATTTCTCATTCTGGATATTGTTATATATTACATCATGCCCCAGACTGGTGCATATTTAACATTATCATGTGAATTTTGTTGGAGAAGAGTTAACAGAGAAGAGTTTCCCATTTTCAAAATGAAAAAAAAAATATGTCTGAAGGGATACAGAAGATTAATATTTTCAGTTAACTCCCTAATTTACTTTGATCTACACTAATACATTTTGTTTTGGAATAATCCAGCGTTGCATGATGAATTCTTGTCTGCTACTTCCTTAGCAAACAGACATTTGTAGATGTTTGTTCTCATGAGCAAGGTAATGTTTTCACAGAGCATTTTTTGGGCAGCACTGTAGTCTGATTTATGTGTACAAGCAAAGTCAGGAGAAAGTCATAGTTTTTAGTATTCACTAGTACTTTCTTAACGTGAGCAATATTTGCTGTCCTGTTTCTTTGATGGACTGGATGCTCGCTATTGCTAGCAATATAAGTCCTTGCTTCAATCTTATTTACATAGACAGAAGTTATGTAGTGACAAGGTCCCTTCAAGGCTTGAATGGTTTGTTAATAACATGTACTAAATAGCATCTGGTATCAATCTTGTCCAACAGTCATGCCTGTAGTAATTTAAAGCTTTCATTCCTTGAATTCAAAATCTAATTTTTAATGCACTTTCTGTCAGTTGTCTTCACAGCTTTTAAATGAAATTCTGTCATCTTGACATACTCCCAGATAAATTGAAATTTAACCAGAAAAAAAAGAATGTAAACCCTCCTAATCTTTGAGTATAATATCTATATGTGTATACATATATACAGATGTGATCAATTTTCTGCGTACAGATTAATACAATGATCAATGATGTTTTATTTGCTGATTGGCAATTTCGGTTTTATTTTACCAATGTGATTTGAACACATAATCATAGAAATGCAGGACTGGAAGAGACTTTAAGAGGTTATCTAGTCCAGCCACTTGTGCAGAGGCAAGCTGAGGTGTTTTTGTCTGAGATGTACTTAAAAAAATTCTGACAGATTTTCCACAACCTCACTTGGAAGCCTGTTTCTGATCTTAACTATGCTTAGAGTTAGAATTTTTTATTGCTCATATCTAACTTAAATATCCCTTGCTACAGATTAAGCCCATTACTTTTTGTCTTCAGTGGACATGGAAAACAATTGATTATCATCCTCTCTATAACAGCCTTTAACACATATTCTAGGGCTGGGATTGAGGGATTCAGATTTTGCACAGAGGGCTGGGGTGTAAGGGCTCTGGCTAAGGATATAGGCTGAGGGGATGAAAGTTTTGTGGTGCAGGAGGCGATACAGACTCTGGAAGGGGTGTGTGGTCTTTGAGGTAGGGCTGGAGATGAGGGCTTTGGGGAGCAGGAGTATGCTCAAGGCTGGGAGACCTAAGGTGGTGTAGAGGGTGGGTGTTCAGGCTTACTTGGGGACCTCCTTGCTGGGGATGGTGAGGACGGGCTCCTTTTCCCAACCTCAGCAGCTCTGTGCTGGGGATGACAGGGAAAGTCTTCTTTCTCCCAGCTGTGGCAGCTCCATATTGGGGCCAGTGGGGAAGGGCTCCCACTTGCTGTCCCTGGCATCTTCAGGGCTTTGAGGGTACATCTACACTGCACGGCTATTTTGGGATACCTCCAGTATCCTGAAATAGCTACCCCGTGTCTTAACAAGCTGCCTGTTATTTTGAAATATTTTTGGAAAAAACAGGTGTGCTATTTTATCATCCCTGTAACCTTCATTTCACAAGGGTTAAGGGATGTCTCAAAATAGTGCGTTATTTTGAAATTTGGCACTATGTAGACACTCCAAGTTTCAAAATATGCTATTTCGAAATAGAATCAAAATAAGATACACAATTTGGATAGCACAAATTGTGTATCTTATTTCAAGTTTAGTGTGCTGTGTAGACACACCCTAGAGAAAGATATCTCTCCCTGCTGCAGCCCTGAGTCCCTACATGGGTCTTAATAGCCCCTGCCCAGACTTAATGAGAAGTTATGCAGCTGCATGGCCACATAACTTAAGGGGAACTTAGATAATAACGCTCTTAAACTCTTTTAAAAGCTATCTGAATCTTGGGTCCAGGTGCATCTGAATAAGTGGACATTGAGAATCTTTGACTTCCCCATGAGCTGCTAGACAGGGAGTGAGCTGGAAGGAAGGAATGGACAGACTTTACATTCTACCCCACTTCCCAGAGGCCTGTGAGCATGTGTTAACCTCATCATTGCTCTATATTTTCTGTGAGGCCAAGAGGCCAGGAGCTCCTCCCTCCCCTGATTTCACACTATATTGGTGAACTGTCACCAGCCTTTTGGCCCTTCCTCCCTCACTTCACTGCTGAGATGTCGTTGGTGCTCCTGGAAAACATATAAAGTGTATTGCTTGTTTAAAGCAATAAAGAAGAGAGGGTTGTATTGGTGAGGCATAGGCTGAACTAACCCTTATTACCATATTCCACTGTCAATAAACAACATATAAAATGGTGTCTTCCTTCCACCATTATGACTATGCCCCCTCACTCCCTTAATGCCTCCCTTGGTTTCCTGTCTGTTACTCTATCAAATGAAAGCTCTTCATCATCTCCTACAAAGCCCTATTTAAATAACCTTTGTCATGTCTGCTCTTCATTGCCATCTATCTCAGTTCTCCCCTATTATATCATGATGCCTTCTATGTATTGTCCCTTTCTTCAGCCAGGAAGCATCCTCTCGCTTCTCTTTAAGACACTCTCCTTCAAGCCCACCTCTCTAATCTGTGTCTCTTCTTCCCTTTCCAGCATCAGTTATCCATTTTTTTCATGAACTCCTGAAGTGCTCTGTCTTATGTGTATATGTCAGGGCCGTTCCCTACTCTGGCATTCTAAGTGTAGAAGGTGGGGGCCCACAAGAGACCTTAAATACCTCTATAGGCTCTACTTACAAAAACTCCCCAGAGTCACAGATTCACTGACTTTGGGAGGTAGCTGCCACCATCAAGTGATTTAATCCTTAAAAAAAACCCAGGAAGAAACACTTCACATTCTTCCCTGGGGATAGCCCAAGGTCTTTTGCCACAAGAGAGCTTGAAAAAGAAAGAAAGAAACAAACAAAAATACAGAAAACAAACTGTGTCCCTGATAGCTGACCTCTCAGGCTGGGAAGGCACACACACAGCTTCCTGTTACATTCCAGAACGCAAGATTCAAATCATTACCTTAAAAAAGGTGATTTTATTTTAAAAAAAGATATATTTGATAAATAGGGTTGCCAGGTGTCCGGTTTTGAACCCGACAGTCCAGTATTTGAGCTTTCTGTTCGGGAAACAATTTGAGGAAATATAAATGAGAAAATATAAATGTCCGTTTTTTTCTAAATATGATGTAATGTAGATTGTGATGTAATATCAAGTGTGTCTGGTATTTTTGTTGAAACCATCTGACAACCCTATTGATAAAGCATACTTGGTTGCTAGGTGTTACAGAGCAACTGAAAAAAGAACATGTAGTAAGATGAGGGCCTGAAACAAAAAGCCCATGTAGCACAAGGCTGGTTTGAGGCCTGAGGCCTAGCTAACAATGGACAAAACATGGCTAACATAAAGCAAAGCTAAGCTGTGAGCAAGAGGCAGGCCCCTGCTCATAGAACTTGGCATGAACAGGGCTGAGAGTGTAAAACACTAATTGGTAATAGGCCCAGGAGTAGAACAGTAATTGGTACTGGTCATAAATTGAAAAGCACATTCCAAAAAGATGGTACCACCAGCTCGTTAAAAAAGACCTTGATACCCACATTCTCCACAGATACCAACCCACGTTCAGGAAAGAGTCTAAACTGACAGTATGATGGACAGAGTTGTTCTAATTGAACCATGAGGTGCAGGGTGATGGGTGGTATTTAAGTAGTATCAGAGGGTGGTAACCTGACAACGTCAGAGGTTGGTAACCTAACACGTCAGGAGAGATGTGTAACTTGTTTGTACCTGTATATGACATGATGTCTTGAAGGGGCAGTCTTTGTTCAGATGAGGGGGCAGTGGGACCACCCACTGATTGAGCTGAGTCCATTGTTATAGGTACATATTACTGACAACTATTACTGTCCTTAACTTAACAATAAACATGGCCTGGTGCCTTTAATCCTTATCTGATTTGTGGTCTTTGGGGGTTCTCTTGGAGTCTGCTGTGTTAACTAATTGTGCAAGTCAACACGACACACATCATTGAGCACACACACATGCAGCCTTCAGATTATCATCATTGACAGAGCACGAGATCTGTCAGGACACCACGACAGTAAATCCTAACCTATTATATTCGTGACCCTACTACACTGCATACATGTTTTTAGAAGGCCTGAAGTGAACAAGTATCAATAATTCTGTCAACAGTTGAGCTCTCTGTGATATCACTGGGAGTGAAAGCAGGGTGCCATTTCAGATTTTGGTTGCAGCGACAACTTTAACTATGATTCCAGGAAGCTTCAGCGGGTAGCCAAGTTAGTCTGTACAGGACAAACTTAAAAAACACCACTTTTTTTTTTGTTGCTACCAGACCATTTGTTGTTTTTTAAATGTATGATTCCAGGGACTATGTAGGGACTTGAAGTGTAGGTTTTCTGACAGCTAATTTAGCTGAAAAGAGTCCTATATATAATTCATACATTAAAGAAAGACAAATATTGGACCCTCTCAGATCCAATAATAACATGTTCTAACATCTTGTGGCAAGTCACTTAAGAGACACTGTTTAGTTTAACATTTTTATATATATTCTTCCATTGTCACTAACTCTGCAGAGAGAGAGAGAGAGAGACTCCATCAGACCTGGGTTCTATCTCTGCTCTTGTCTGGTAAATTACAGCAGAGGCAGATTACTCCTTTCCATTCTTACCATTTATACCCACCCTTTGTTTGCTATCTTCTGACTGGAGTGCCTGTCAATGCTTTCCAGATCACTTAATTATCCTTAGTTTACTTTAATGACAAGCCTTTTGTTACCTTACCTTTTCTCACCCTGCTTTTGCCTATTTAAAAAAAAAAAAACCCTCCTTGCCTGTGCTCCTCCCAGCTTCTGAATTCATCACTTGCCAGGCTGTGTTGAAGTTACAAGCTCTATCTGGAGCTAGGGTGAGTAGACCCTGGTGCTAAATATTGGCGGGGGGCATGTCCCCACCCTAATGGCACCCCTGAATGGAAGACCCTGGGAGGGTCCATGCTGACACTAAGGTCAGTGGGGCTAAAACTAACGAAGCCTTGGCAATCCAACTGTCAGAGGCAATGAATTTCCAACAAGTACTTCAAAATGATGGCAGAAACAGTGCCAAAGAGGCTTTCCCCTATACTTGGCCAAATATGGATATAGTAACATCCCATAGCTAAATGACTGATGTACATAGATTGCTGCCTAGAGTCTCTGTATCTGCAATAACTTTTAATAGTAATTCTTTGTACTAATGTGGCATTTTTACCCAGATGATTTAAAGTGATTTGCTAAGGTATTACATCCAGACTGAACCAGGAATAGAACCCAGGAGTCCTGAATCTCATCCTTTTCTAATCTTTGGCATACCTGCTTTAAGGGTGGAGAGGTTAGGAATAGGATAACACTGCTCTACAGCCAAAATGCTTCTGAAATAAATGTAGTCAAACTTTACTAATTCTGGGTCACTGAGAACGAAAATGATGCTTAAAATTGTTGATTGGCTCTAGTTTTCAAGATATGCTATTGGGTCAGTATATACGACCCTTGACTTGGGAATGGCGGAGGATAAGTGAGTTATAAAGGGAAGGGAACTCAATTTAAACCAGAAATGACTAAAATACATCTTTGACTGGATCTATGAATAAATCTATGACTGGGTTTGGACAGTACTTGCTTTTTCAAAACAATGAATGATGCAATCTGAAGCTGGTATTGTCATACATGATATGAATTGCATCATGTTATTCCTAGAAGTCATGGATGATGCAATCATAACAAAGCTTACATCACTCTGCTGAACAAATTGCCCTATATCAGCTCTAGAAATCATACAGTGTCGTGCTTTCTTATTTGTCAGTGTTTGATTTTGCAAAGGGACACATTTCTGTTTAGCCAAAGTGAGCAGAGATGCCTCGTACTTGTGTGAACAGTGCAGATAACTTCTGCTATGTTTGTGGTGAAGTGACTTTTGCATCACAAAAGCGCAGTATAACCACTGTGGTTAAGAAAGCCTATCACCTTTATTTTGGCTGCAAAATTGGAGATCAGGACAAGAGGTGGGCCCCACACATATGCTGCAACACTTGTGCAACAAATCTTCGCCAGTGGTTGAACAGGAAAAGGAAATCTATGCCTTTTGCAGTGCCAATGATTTGGAGAGAGCCAACAGATCATACCAGCAATTGTTACTTCTGCATGGTGCCTCCAGTTGGGAAAGGTGTGTCAAAGAAGAAAAAGTGGACTGTGCATTATCCAAACATTCCATCAGCTATACGCCCAGTACCCCACGGAGAAGGACTGCCGGTTCCTGATGCACCAGAATCATTCTCACTTGAGTCAGACGAGGAAGAGGAAGAGGATGAAACTTCTGGTCCTGAACCATCAATGTCACAGGACCCACATTTTCTCCCATCCTCCTCCTCTGAACCACACCTCATAACACAAGGTGAACTGAATGACCTTGTCAGGGATTTGGAACTACCCAAGAGTAAGGCAGAGCTGTTGGGCTCCAGACTACAGCAGTGGAATCTCCTGGCAGGTGATGTTAGGGTTTCCATGTTCCATGACCGTCAAAAGGATCTTGTCCCATTCTTCTTCATGGAAGGTGATCTTGTAGCCTGCAGCAACATTGATGGTGTGATGGCAGCCCTCAACATCGTTCACCATCCAGATGAGTGGAGACTGTTCATTGATTCATCGAAGACGAGTCTTAAAGCTGTTTTGCTGCATAATGGCAATGTTTTGCCATCAATTCCAGTTAGTCATGCAGTCCATATGAAGGAAACCTATGACAACATGAAACAACTTTTGAGGTGCATAAACTATGACCAACATCAGTGGCAGCTTTGTGGCGATTTGAAGGTTGTTGCTCTCTTGCTTGGTCTGCAGACTGGATACACAAAGTACTGCTGTTTTCTCTGCGAATGGGATAGTCGTGCAAGAGATTCCCACTACATCAAGATAGATTGGCCACTCCGACAGTCATTGGAGCCTGGGAGGAAAAGTGTTCGGCATCCACCACTTGTTGAATCAAGGAAGATTTTGTTACCACCCTTACACATCAAGCTGGGTCTGATTAAGAACTTTGTTAAGGCCACGGACAAAACACAAGCAGCTTTCAAGTACCTCCGTGGAAAATTTCCAAGGTTAAGTGAAGCTAAGATAAAGGAAGGTGTCTTTGTTGGTCCTTAGATTCGTGAACTTCTTCGAGATGATGCATTTGACCATGCACTGCGTAGCAAGGAAAAGACTGCATGGAAAGCCTTCCAGTTAGTGGCAATAAATTTTCTCAGAAACAAGAAGGCAGACAACTACAGGTTGTTGGTGGAAAACCTCCTCAAGGCATACAAAAGCCTTGGTTGCAACATGTCACTAACGATACATTTTTTGCACTCTCATCTAGATTTTTTTCCACCGAACTGCGGAGCAGTGAGCGACGAGCGATTTCACCAGGACATTGCAACAATGGAGAAACGCTATCAGGGCAAATGGAGCCCATCAATGCTTGCAGACTATTGCTGGACAGTGACAAGAGATGCTCCATTTAATGAATACAAGAGACAAGCCAAGAAGCGCGGAGTAGACACTGAATAGGACTAAACTATGTACACAATAGTTTTTTGCCTTTTGTTTCATAATACATTTTATTTATATAACCCTTTTGCTGATTTTTAAAGTGTTACATAAACAGGACAGGTGAAATATTATCATGTAAAGCAACCATAAACACATGAAAAGACCTAGGTTTACAATTTATGATTAAAACTCTACTATCTACACAATATACATAGATGTAAAATGTAAAAACTTAAATATCTTGGAAACAGTAGCCAATCAGTTGTTTTAATTGTCATATTTGAATTCGGCACATCAAAATACATAATAAATAGCACATTTTATCTCTGAAGCAGACGACTTCTAAAAAATTGTAGACCAGTGTAATCATACATTTTGTTACTGACCTGACTCCCCCCCCCCTTACTATAAATTTGTACATTCTCTAGCACCATAAGAACTGGATACAAAGGAGAAAAAAAACCTTCTAAATAAATTGGAAAGCCTGAGCAAATATATTTAAAGCTGACACAAGAATTTAAGAGAAAGATAAAATAAGGACAGTGAGAAATAGCAATAAACCCCCCAGATATTTTATAAATTATTCCAGTAGAAGCCAGAGGGGCCTAACACCTGTAATAGTTGATGTAGGGGAAGACATATGTTAAGGAATGGAACGCATGTTTTGCTTCTGAATACTTTCTGCATTCCCTTGTTTATCCACAAAGGCTGTCCTTAACTAAAAAAACACCCCTCTATATATTTATATCTAGATGGCATACATAATCCCTTTATTTTGAGATGACATACATAGCCCTTGGGGAGAGATTAAATTAACTTTGAACACTTCCATTTCATTTCCGTGTTCTTCACCTCATTGCTTTGTCCTGTTCAATTTCACTCTACACTTAATATATTCTTTCAAAATTGGTTCTGATTAAATTGACTTTCTTTATTTTCCCCTTCTGTATCTTACTTCAGTCTTCATTAAATACCTAAAAAATATAATTGGCATCATCCTTCAGGCCAAATTCACAAGGACCCTCCCTGCGTGAATCTT
Source organism: Rafetus swinhoei (assembly GCA_019425775.1). Taxonomy (NCBI): domain Eukaryota; kingdom Metazoa; phylum Chordata; order Testudines; family Trionychidae; genus Rafetus; species Rafetus swinhoei. The sequence continues at coordinate 15,866,506 of CM033434.1, forward strand.
CCCTCTTCCATGCCATATTGTCAGACCACGGAGGTCTCTGGGTTGGTCAGGGGATCCACACGTGGGCTCTGAGCCAGCAAAGCACTTAAGCATACACTTAACTTTAACTGGATACCCCCATAGTTAAAGTATTTTTTTATTTCTGTTAAATCTCATGAAATGCAGAGTGATTTATACATAGGCATTCAGTGGTTTATTTTCATTTTGTAGCCTATGTTTCATGTAGTCAGTGGTTTGCAATTTGAAACTGAAAATTCAGAATTAGACCTGTTTCTCACTTATGTTTGATCACATAAGACACATGGTATCATTCCTGTTCCTTGACTGGATGAGTGTCAGTATTATCTTTTTTTTGGGGGGGGGGGTACAAATATTAACAGAATGGAAACTTTAAAGAAATTTCAAGAAATTGCTTGAAATGGGGTAGGTAAAATTTGTCTTGTGCACATTTTTGCAGAAAGTTACTACATAAGGCAAACACAAATGGCTGATGGAAATATATCCAAAACATGAATAAAATTAACTGAAAACGTTCTTTTGCAGATTTGTTTGCAGCTGAGTATGTTCTGATTTAGGAGGAAAGAGACTGAAAGCTGCCAGCCTTTCTATATTTACATTTTACCTCAATGGGGGAAAGAGGATGACTCAATATTCAAGCACAGGTAATGTATTTAAGTACTTGAGTTTTTTATGTTTGATATTCCCTCACAAGCCTATTTGAGCCTTCTCCCTATATTCTTATATTCAGAGATAATTTAATGACAAAGATTAATTTGTCCTATTCTGAAAATATACTATCCTGATAATTCAGGTATTTTACATGACAACTCCAAACGTCATTAAGAACTCCATATTCTATCTATTTACCACACTTCCTATAGGTTCAAGAATACCTTTATGAACTGGCAACAATTCTGTTATGCATAATACAACAAACACTCACACTTCTCTCAGTTCGGATCAATAGCTATTGTTTGTGGAGGGGGGTGTTAAATCAAAGGGGATTAATACTTAATCATCTTTAGTTGGGAAATGGTGATTTAAGTCTCATTTGTCTCAAAGCAGAAAAAAAACCATTCATTATCAGATGTAAAGTCCATTAGGTTTTCCTTCAACAACATATTCCATTGGGAAGGCACATCGCACAAAACATTATTTCAGCAGTTTTACCATTGCAGGGCTTTCATTTTAATTGCCACAATACACCATTTATAGAGCTTAAATTTATCATGCTTAGACCTGAGGAACTGTGTTTTCTTCACATGTAGACATTTACATTTATAAGGCTCACGTTCCTATTGTCTCCTGTGCAATAAGCAAATATACTTACTAGTTTCACTTCTTACTTAATTTTCACTTGCTTGCTGGAAGACCGCACAAAATCTTCATAGAGAATTTAAGCAGTGGCAATTACTATGTTTGATTACTATGAAGTTGTATCAGATGATCTTTCTTTCTTTCTTTCTTTCTTTCTTTCAAAAAGAAATGAAAGCTCTAAGTAGCTTGCATTTAATAGAGAAGATTTTATCCCTCTAAAGACTTACTCAAAATTCTGTAAAAGCTAAGGGCATGTCTACACTAGAATAACAAGTTTTGAAATAACAAGGTGAGTGTTCACACTACCAAGCCTCTTATTTCAAAATAAAGGGCTTGTTATTTCAAAATAATAACTCCTGCTTATGAAGAGGAACAAGCTTATTTTGAAATAGTTATTTCAGAAGTTATTATTTCAAAATAACTTATTTTGAAATAACCTGGTAGTGTAGATACAGTCAGAGTGTACACCTTTGCAAAACATGGAGTTTCAATCATTTTAATATCTTTTATAAAAATATTTTCCTTGCATCTAAAATAACCTGAAAATGTCTTTAAGATCAAAATGATTTACTTTGTGCTTCTCTTTCATAATTATTTGTAACTTTGTGTTCTTTTTTATCAATATTATATTAACACAGTTTACAGGAACCCAGGTTCATAAGTTTCTTAAAAGATAACTGTGTATTTGGCACATAATGGCATAGATGCATACCTTACTGTATGGACTTAGATTGTGGAAAACGCATAACAAAAAATACAGGCAATGATATTTTAAATATGTCTAAAATAAATGAGTAATCTTAGTGCTTCGTAATCTGTAATGGGATTGGGTTCAATACATGGATGGAATTCTCTGTTCCGTATTATTCAGGAAATCAGACTAGATGCTCTAGTGGCCTACTCTGTCTTTACAATCAATGATTGTATCTATGTATCTCTTCTTAACAAAGGAGGCAGAATGGGGTATTGTTAAAGCTCTCCCATCCTCAGTGGGGTTAGTTCACTGGGGGGAAGGGGGAAGGTTTGTTCCCCTCCAGATTGTCTCCCCTCCAGATTTTCTTCAGGTGAGTTTTTAATCCCTTGATCTTGGATCAGGTGAGTCAAAACTACTGAATTTTGCTTAGTTTCAAGTTAAAATCATACTCCTCCCCATACACCAATTCTGTGCATGATTTCTGATACAGATCATGACCTGGAGCAGTGAAGGGCAACCAGAACTAGTGACTAGTAGGTCACATGAGTGGCCTTCCTTCCTCTCAATGGGCTGTGGGCGAAAGGTTGCCACCATTCATAGAATCATAGAGCTGGAAGAGACCTCAGAAGGTCATCAAGTCCAGCCCCCTGCTCTAGGCAGGACCAATCCCAACTAAATCAACCCAGCCAGGGCTTGGTCAAGCCGAGACTTAAACACCTCCAGGGATGGAGACTCTACTACCTCCTAGGCAACCCATTCCAGTGCTTCACTACCCTCCTAGTGAAATAGTTTTTCCTAATATCCAACCTGGACCTCTCCCACCACAACTTGAGACCATTGCTCCTTGTTCTGCCATCTGTCACTACTGAGAACAGCCTCTCTCCATCCTCTTTGGAACTCCCTGCAGGAAGTTGAAGGCTGCTATCAAATCCCCCTCACTCTTCACTTCTGCAGACTAAACAGACCCAACTCCTCAGCCTCTCCTCGTAGGTCATATGCTCCTGCCCCCTAATCATTTTGGTTGCCCTCCGCTGGACCCTCTCCAATGCGTCCACATCCTTTTTGTAGTGGGGCCCAGAACTGGACACAATACTCCAGATGTGGCCTCACCAAAGCCGAATAAAGGGAATAATGACATCTCTGGATCTGCTGGCAATGCTCCTCTTAATGCAACCTAATATGCCATTAGCCTTCTTGGCTACAAGGGCACACTGTTGACTCATATCCAGCTTCTCATCCACTGTAACCCCAGGTCCTTTTCTGCAGAACTACTACTTAACCGGTTGGTCCCCAGCTTGTAACTATGCTTGGGATTCTTCCGTCCCAAGTGCAGGACTCTGCACTTGTCCTTGTTGAACTTCACCAGATTTCTTTTGGCCCAATCCTCCAATTTGTCTAAGTCACTCTGGACCCTATCTCTGCCCTCAAGTGTATCTACCTCTCCCCGTAGCTTAGTGTCATCCGCAAACTTGCTGAGGATGCAATCCATCCCCTCATCCAGGTCATTAATAAAGATATTGAACAAAACCGGTCCTAGAACCAAACCTTGGGGCACTCCGCTAGAAACCGACCGCCATCCTGACATCGAGCCGTTGATCACTACCCGGGTGGGCCCGGCCTTCTAGCCATCTTTCTATCCATCTTACTGTCCATTTATCCAATCCACATTCCCTTAACTTGCTGGCAAGAATATTGTGGGAGACCGTATCAAAAGCCTTGCTAAAGTCAAGGTATATCACATCCACTGACTTTCCCACGTCCACAGAGCCAGTTACCTCATCATAGAAGCTAATCAGATTGGTCAGGCACGACTTGCCCTTTGTGAATCCATGCTGACTATTCCTAATCACTTTCCTCTCTTCCAAGTGCCTCAAAATGGATTCCTTAAGGATCCTTCCATGATTTTTCCAGGAACCGAGGTAAGACTGACCGGCCTATAGTTCCCTGGATCGTCCTTCTTCCCTTTTTTGAAGATGGGCACTACATTTGCCTTTTTCCAATCATCTGGGATTTCTCCCGATCTCCACGACTTTTCAAAGATAATGGCCAAAGGCTCTCAATGACATTTGCCAACTCCTCAGTACCCTCGAGATGCATTAAGTCTGGACCCATGGATTTGTGTACGTTTAGCTTTTCTAAATAGTTCCTAACCTGTTCTTTACACACCACGGGCTGTCCATCTTCATCCCATCTTGCGTCACTTAGCGCAGAAGTCCAGGAGCCGACCTTGTCCGTGAATACAGAGGCAAAGAAAGCATTGAGTACTTCAGCTTTCCCACATCATCTGTCACTAGGTTACCTCCTTCATCCAGTAGGGGCCGCACACCCTCTCTGATCACCTTCTTCTTGTTAACATGCCTGTAGAAACCTTTCTTGTTATCCTTCACATCCTTAATGATCGCAATTCCATCAGTGCTTTCGCCTTCCTGATAACCCCGGCATTCTCGAGCTATACATTTAAACCCCTCCTGGTCATTTGTCCAAGTTTCCACTTTTTGTAAGCTTCCTTTTTGTGCTTAAGTTCACCAGGATTTCCCCGTAAGCCAATCTGGTCTCCTACCATGTTTGCCTCTCTTGCTATCGTCGGGATGGTTTCTTTCTGTGCCTTCAATAAGGCTTCTTTAAAATACTGCCAGCTGTCCTGGACTCCTTTCCCCTTCATGTTAGCATCCCAGGATTCTGTCCATCAGATCTCTGAGGAGTCAAAATCTGCTTTTTGAAGTCCAAGGTGTGTATTTTACTACTCTCTTTTCTTCCTTTGGTCAGGATCCTGAAATCTACCATCTCATGATCACTGCTTCCCAGGTTGTCACCCACCTCCACTTCCCTATTAGTTCCTCCCTGTTTGTGAGCAGAAGGTCAAGCTGCGGCCCCTGGTCGGATCCTTCAGCACTTGCATCAGAAGTTATCCCCAACATTCTCCAAAAACTTCCTGGATTGCCTGTGTACTGCCGTATTGGTTTCCCAACAGATGTCAGGGTGATTAAAGTCCCCACAAGAACCAGGGCCTGCGATCTGGAAGCTTCTCTCAGTTGTCCAAAAAGCCTCATCTACCTCATCCACCTGATTCGGTGGCCTGTAGCAGACACCAACCACAACATCACTGCTGTTGTTTGCTCCTTTAAACTTAACCCATAGACTCTCAACAGGTTTTCTCCTCTTTATACTGGAGTTCAGAGCAATCATAGTGCTCTCTTGCATATAGTGCAACTCATCCTCCTTTTCTCCCCTGCCTGTTCTTCCTGAACAGTCTATACCCTTCCATGACAGCGCTCCAGTCATGCGAGTCATCCCACCAAGTCTCTGTTATCCCAATTAAATCATATTTCTTGGACTGGGCCAGGGCCTCCAGTTCTTCCTGTTTGTTGCCCAGGCTTCTCGCATTAGTGTACAAACACCTCAGATAACCAGTTGATCGCCCTATCTTTCCATTGAAACAGGGTCCTCCTTTCTTGCTCGTTCCTCTCTGCATTTCTTCCCGGTATCTGACTTTCCCACTCCCCTCAGGGTTTTGGTCACTGTCCCCCGACGAACCTAGTTTAAAGCCCTCTTCACTAGGTTTGCAAGCCTGCCCGCGACGATTCTCCTTCCTCTCTTCGTTAGGCGGATCCCATCTCTTCCTAACAATCCTCCTGCCCGGAACAGAGTCCCATGGTCGAAGAAACCAAAGCCCTCTCTGCAACACCACCTGCACAACCACACATTTACTTCCTCAATTCGACGATCCCTGCCCAGTCCTTTCCCTTCAACAGGGAGGATGGACGAGAACACCACTTGCGCTCCGAATTCTTGTATCCTTCTTCCCAGCGCTACATAATCTGCAGTAACCCGCTCAAGGTCATTCTTGGCCGTATCGTTAGTTCCCATGTAGAGAAGCAGGAAGGGGTAGCGATCCGAAGGTTTGATCAGTTTGGTAAGCCTCTCAGTCACATCCTGAATGCGAGCTCCCGGTAAGCAGCACACCTCTCGAGATTCCAGGTCCGGACAGCAGAGGGATGGCTCAGTCCCTCTTAGGAGGGAGTCCCCGACCACCTCCACCCGTCGTTTTCTTTTGGGGGTGGTGACCGTGGAACCCCCATCCCTAGGACTACGCATCCCATGCCTTCCAGTAGATGGTGTTCCCTTCCGGTTTCTTCCTTGTGAGGTCCCTTCCAAAGCATTCAGCACTGCAGAGCCTGTGGAGAGATCCTGAAAGCGATTACTTACCTCTATAGCATTGGGGGATTCCCATGCTGGCCTTTTTCCCCTTCTAGAAGTTACATGCTGCCAGTTCTCTTCCTGGTCATGTACTGCCCTCTCTGGCTCTTCCGCCTGCCGTGCGTGAAGGATTAAACGCTGCCTTCGATCGAGGAAGTCTTCATCCTCTCTGATCGAGCGTAGGGTCGACACTTGGGCCTCCAGCCCTCTCATTTTTTCTTCAAAAATGGTGACCAGCTTGCACTTAGTGCAGATGAAATCTGTTCTTTCTTCTGGGAGGAAGACAAACATGGCACACTCCGTGCAGGTAACAACAGCAGAACCATCACCATCCATCCCTGCTGTCCTGGAGAAGGGATTTAAAAGAAAGGCAAGAGAACCTCGCCCTTCCCAACTCCCTCTCTAAAGTCCCTGTTAGCACTCACCTGTTCGCAAGCTCCTTGGTCGCTTGCCCAAGGAGCCTTATAAAGCCCTGGACTGCCTGAAAGCCCTTCCCCCTACCAAGGCTCAGCCAATCAGCAGAGGCTTCTAGAATTCAAACTTAATTAGAAGCCAACAGTTTCCACCTGCCAATCACAGCCCCAGCCAATCACAGCACACACTCCATGAAGGGGAGGGGTAGGGCAAAGGGGAAGTGGCCTGAATCATCCCCACCTAGGAAATCCCCATAAGATCTCCTTCCAATGTTGCCCTGACTGCTATGTCCTTGAGTTGGGTTTGACACTGCAAGGGTTCTCCTTAAGATTCATGGAGATCTATGCAGTACTATTAACCTTGTGCCCCTATGCTCAACTGTAGAGGGGAGAAATGATGATTTTTTGGAGATTTAATTTTATAATCTTCAGCAGCACAATAATAGAATATTTTTAAAAACGAATTTTAAACTAAGGTCCTGTAGACTAACACAGGAAATTCAGAAACTGAGAGTACACATCTGGGGTTGGCAAATACCTATTAAATGGTTTTATTGATAGGTGAATGGCCATTTTCAGGTTCAATGTTCTGCTAACAGGTCTGTCAGGCTTTTTCACTTTTAAGCTAACTAGACTCTCTCCAGAGGAAGGGAGGGATAGGAAGAAGTGGGTGGATGGACATTAAGATCCAGAGGTGCCCCAAATATTCAGGTACCTTATGCAACTGTATATTCTGCATATGGGTAAGGACAGCTCTGGACTCCACTATGGAATATGCCACAGGACTTACTTTCCCATCTGGAGAATGGATCTCTGGGGATATGCATGGGTTATTAGCATAGTAGTTCTGCACCAACTCTGCCCCCAACACTTCTTAATTGTACTGTGCTATTGGGAATTTCCCAGGGATTCAGCTTCCTTAGTAAAAGAGGGTGCCAAAAATAATGTGACGCAGCCCAATATTGGAAGAATTTTGAGACAGAGAAAGAATGATGATAGCCCATCCTATGGCTGGTCCACTCACTCATGCCCCAGACTTGCTTAATCTTTGGTCCCTTCCCCACGTCTGAAGATCATTTGAAATTTAATTCCCATTCTGCAGGTTATGGAAAGCCACCCAAAGAGCTTCTAAAAATACAACTTGGGTTACACACACCAATACCTTCTGCAGCATGCTTTATTGTTACTTACGCAGCATGTGTCATGAAAAAAATTATATATATTAGTTTATTGCAAGAGGTATTTCTAAGTATAAATGGCCTTTTTAAAGATGTAGCATCATCTTCCTTTCATTGCCTGCCACGCTAATAGGGAAGCAGCAGATGCTCAGGCAAGATTCAATTCACCTTAATTCATTCAAGCTTAATTAGCAGCTGGGATGCATCTGGCAAATAAACAGGAAGATAGTGACAGTCTGAGTTAGAGGGAGAAAGTAAAAAGCTTTTGTTCATTAACCACATGTTCTTGGTTGTGTAGTACTACATGCTCAAGGCAGCAGCATTTCTATGTTCCTTGTTTTGCATGAGGTAGGAACAGAGCTCTTAATAATTTCAGGCCTCTGTTTTCTATACCCTTATGAAGCTTGATAATTTATGCATGTGAAGAGTTCCACCATGAGATGCTGCTGTGAGTAAAGTTTGTAGGATAAGGATCTACATTTGTGACATAATCTTAGTCTATAGTGGAGACTGGTTGATGCTAGAGGTGGGTATGAAAGACAGATTCCTTGAGGTGTGCTTAAAAACTATTTATAGCATAATGTCAGGATCACATAGTGTCTCTCACAAAGCAAGGTAAGCAAACCCTACCCAGAGGTGCTTTCCACTGTCATTAGATATGTGACTAACTAGCAAGATGAGGACTGTAACTATAAGGAATGTGTAACATAATTGCAGAGGTTATATTTTCAGTGTTTTTCCAAGTATGACTTCAAGGTATTTTCATCGGTGATTAAAATGTAAATAGATGGAAGACTACTCTCAAAATGATTGAGTTTATTGTTGTTTTGTTAGTACGTACATTTCCTTATCTTGCCTTTCAAAAGTTAGCATTTCTGTCAGTAATTAATCATGAGGAAGCAGCACATTTGCACAGGATGGAGACAATGTGAGTCCAAGTGAGTGCTAGTATCATGTGCAAGTACACATAAGGGGGTTTGGTAAGGGACATAGAGGTAGGATTTAGTTTGGGGGGTTTGCTGGGGTTTTAATTGCTAAAAATTTAACTAAATTGCACAGGGAGTATAAGACGACTTCTTCATTCCCCTAATTCATGTGAAACAAACCAGTGCTTTTTTTGTGATGGTACACATGGCAATTAAAAGAGGCTGCAACCACTTTTTTTTTTCTCTCTACAAATTTTCCTCTGCGGTGTCTTTTTTTATTATTATTATTATTATTATTATTATCGTGCGACAAATTCATCTGGCAGCCTTAGTACCAGCATTTTTTTTAACAAAAAAAGCACTGAAACAAACCATTTCTTAATATTCTAGCACAATCATAATATCAGACTTAAATTAGTTAAAGATTCCTACTGGAGATGAGGTTAGGTGGGTGAGACCCTAGATGTTGGTGGGTTATCTGAGAGAAATTGCACCCTATGAAAACGGTACTAACATCTCCTTGAGAGAAAGTCACTGACTTTTAGAAAATAAGGTAAGAAATGGAGATTGGAAAACAGTGACCAGAACAGAGGAACAAATGCAAAAAGGAGTGCAAAGTGGTACGTGATTTAGAAAAGCTGCTTATCTTGAGGTGTGTGTGAAGATGGCCATAATGCAGCTGTTAGCCTCTCTGTTTCTTGTTGTTGGGGTTTTTTTTAGCTTTGTTATCTTCTTGGTCTGGAAACTATTCCAGGATGATTTTAGGCACAGAAGATTGATGTAAAAATTCATCATACACCTGATTGCTGAGGGCCTTGCACCATCCACATATACAACAACAGAAGCAGGTGTATACAGCTGTTTTGGAAATGAGTTCCTGTAAGGGTGTTTTGTTTTGTTTTGTTTTGTTTCCTGGCCTTTTGATGTCCTGGGTAGCTACCCTGCCCAAAAAAGAGATGTGGGATACAGGGTGACTTTCCTGGCCTGCCTTTTCTGACCAGTACAAACAGCAATAAGCACTGGTATGTCAATGTAAATTAAACTTTTATACATGTCTCTCCCTCTCTGTCTCTCAAACCTACACTTGGGTTTGAGACAGTATGAAAAATATGTTTTAAGGAGACAAGATTTGACCTTGAAGATTAAGCCAAAGTTGGAGGGGTAAGGAGTGGAATGTCAGCAGCTCATCAGTGTTTATGAGCATTTGAAAGGTGGTGCTTTGGTGAGTTCAGTAATTACACCCCACTCAACAAGGGAGGGGTCAGAAAAGTACAAGTGATTAGTTTTTTCCCTAAGAGCACAGAGGTGAAGGGATTTGAAGCAGTTCTTAATTAGTGGAGACTTATGTGCCTTATGAAAAAAGCCCAGGCACACCCTATGGCTGTAATTGTGCAGCTCCTAGGGGGCTCAGAATACAGAGGTTGAGAAAGGTGAGTTGAGACCAGTGGTCACCAACCAGTAGATGGGAACTACTGGTAGATCGTGGAGCCTTTCACAGGTGATCCTGACAGGTTTGGCCAGGGGGCTGTCAAGTGCCAGCATTTCATCTGCCCCTCAAACACTGCGGTGTTGCTTCTGCCCCTCTGCTCCCCAGCCCCGGGAGCCTCTTGCTTGCTGTGTGGGGCACAGGAAGAAGAGGAGGGGGGTGCTGATCTCAGGGTGCCCCTCCCTCTACCTTGTACCCCATCTCCACAGAGCAGAGGGGGAACATGGTTGGAGAGAGTTTGCTGGCTGCTTTTGGGAGTGGTGCAGGGCCAGAGTAGGGGTAAGCCTGCCTTAGTTCCCTGCACCACCACCCAGAAGCCACTTGTGCTAAGTGGTGCCCAGCTGGAGCCTGCATTCCAAACCTCGGCCCCAGTCCTGAACCCTTCCTGCACCCCAGACCACTGCCCTAGCCTTGAGTCCCCCTGCACCCAAACTCCCTCCTAGAGCCAGCACCCTGAACTCTCTCCTGCACCTCAACTCCCTGTCCCAGGATCAACTCAGAACCCCTCCCACACTCCAAATCCTTTAGCCCAAGATCAAAGTCTGCACCCCCGCACCTCTGCTCCCAGCCTTATAAAAGTGAATGAGGCTGAGGGAGGGATGGAGGGAGAAGGAGTGCGAAGGAGGCAAGGCAAGGGTGTTTGGGTTCGAGGTGGATCCTGGATTGCATATAAATTTAAAAAGTGATCTCATGCTTAAAAAGGTTGGCGACCACTGGTGTAGACTGCCAATAGATTATACACACATGTCCCAAACTGGGACCCTTATCTTTAAGCTTCGCCCCAACCCCCAGTTCAAACATTGGGGCTACGTCTACATTGGCAAGATTTTGCGCAAATACTCTTTAACGCAAGAGTTTTTGCGTTAGAGTATTTGCACAAGAGAGCGTCTACACTGGCATGTGCCTTTGTGCAAAAGATGTGCTTTTGCGCAAGAGCATCCGTGCCAGTGTAGACGCTCTCTTGCGCAAGAAAGCTCCGATGGCCAGTTTAACCATCGGGCTTTCTTGCGCAAGAAATTCATGTTGCCTGTCTACACTGGCCTCTTGCGCAAGAACAGTTGCACAAGAGGGCTTATTCCTGAGCGGGAGCATCATAGTTCTTGTGCAAGAAGCCCTGATTTCACACATTAGAACGTCAGTGTTCTTGCGCAAGAACTCCCCACCAGTGTAGACAGGCAGCAAGTTTTTGCGCAAAAGCATGCGCTTTTGCGCAAAATCATGCCAATGTAGACACAGCCTGGGGGTATTGATATAATAAAACCCGAATCTAAAGCAACCCTAGTTTGGCTTGTTTTGTCAAACAAAAGCTGGCTGACTTTGCCCATTATGCAATGGAGAATAAAACCCAAACCATTTAGTTTCCTTCTTGTGGTCTGGCGCTTTAAGTAAAATGGACTCTAGATCTAAGCCACACTTAGCTTTGTTTTGCAAAACTAATTTGAGAAACAAACAACATTTATTACTAGGTATATTTCAACTTTTATAAAAATGTTTAGGCTGTTTAAATAGATACATTGTGTGTGTGCTTACATGGTCTGAGGGATCAGGGCTATAGAAATTAATCCTATTCCCTTTAAAGTCAATGGTAAAATACTTATTGACTTCACTGGCTAAGTATTTGACCCACAATGAATTTTCAGCAGCAAATCTGTCCTACAAGCACAGCAGTGCCATTTGGTTAATTATTTATAATGCACACGTTGGGCTATGAGCATAGCATAAAAACCTCTCAAAAAGCTATTACAATGGATCCTGTTTTTATAAGATACCCAAAGATACTTCATTTCAAAACTATTTTAGAAGTAAATCTCAGTATTAAGGCCGCTTCCACAACTTTGTAATGCTAAGCCTCTTTAGCTCAACAATGGGAACATTTAACTTCACAGTTTGACAGAGATGTGTATTACTGAATGTCATAGAATGGCTGTCTGCCTGTAATTCATTCTCCTCATAAAAAAATTATACAACAAAGCCCACATGGTTTGTGAGAAGACATAAGTGAAAAGGGGGCTAACACATGAGTTATGTGGCATATTGCTCTTTTTAAAAATAGCTTGAATTGTCCATAAGAGATCTCTGAATTTTCAAATGTATTCACTTTTTGAAATCACAATTTTCACTGTTTATTCACCGTTCACCATTTCCCTCCTACAAACAGTGGCACCATTCATAAAGAAATAGCTTGTTGTGAATATCTGAAATGTGTATTGTGGTCAGTTACAGGCATGATTCTCATCTCAAACTAGCATAAATTGGAAGTAATTCAGGTACAAGTAGATCAAAGTCCATCTGTCTCAGGTAGGTGGTATTATTTCTGTTCTCTTTGATGTGTGTGGTACAGAGAGTAGGGGGTTATCATAAGGGTTGTCTGCCTGATTTGGCAATGTGTATTATGAGGGTATAATTTCTAAAGTATATTAACATGTAATGCAGGAATTGGTCCATATAGACCAGAGGTTGGGAACCTATAGCCACAGGTAGGATCTGGTCCTTGGCTTACTTAGATCTATTTTGCAGCAAGGCTTGTCACTTCCACTTAATGCTGGGTCAGTCAGCGCTCATGCTTCAACTGCAGGGCTAGTCTCCAAACCTCAGCGCGCTCCTGTGGGGTTGGAGTCCAGGCTTCGCTCACTTGTATGTACCCCCCTCAACTGACTTTCTGTGGGTTAGTGGCCCCTACCTGAAGAAAGGTTCCCCATCATTGGTATTGGCCCTGCTTGTATGGACTAAATGTTCCAAAGTGTGCAGTTCCTGACATAATGCACACTAAGGAACATTTTGGATTTTCCAGCAGGATCTATACAGATCAATTCATGCACAACACATTTATGCACTTTGGAAATCACAAGTGGGCATCACTCCTACATCTCACTCCAAGTAGACAAACCTAAAGACGCAGGAGACCTGAGTTCTGTACTCAACTCTGCCACTGTTGTCACTTGACTCAGATGTGCAGTACTTCTGTTTTCCTTCTCATCTTTTCGTCCATTCATTATCTGCCTTGTCACAATATTAGACATTGTGCAAACCCCAAAGTCCTGACAATCCAAACACAATTGAACCTCAATCTCAAATGGGACATGTTTGCTACTGCTCTATCAATCAAAAGCAGCTCAATGCTCTTTGCATAAACCATGTTATACCAGACTACACCTATGTTTCTTACTATGTATACATCTTTAGTATACAGACAATTCCAATGAAGTCAATGGGGCCATTAGTTTAGTACAGTAATTCTCAGTTTAGGTAATGGTAGCCCAATCTGGCTCTTTTTACATAAATCAGGAGGTATAGATTCTGTTTCTTGTTTGGATGACTTATGGAATTAACCAATACTATGCAGTACATTTTACAATTAAATATGCAAACCTAATTTTGATTGTAGAAACTATCAAAATTGTTAGTGCAACTCCTAAGTAAAGCTCATATAAAGTACTCATAGAAAGTGAGCAAGGAAGAGTTGCAAATATGATTGTATGCAGAATGGCAAGTGAATATTCAGATGTTTTTGCACTGTTTGTTCACGTCTCACCATGAGTAACTGCAGTGATTATTTATTTAAACAAATATCACATAGAAAGAAATAAAAATGACAGAAATGTACTCTGTAAAAATTAGGAAGAATCAGTATTCTCAAGGCCCTACATGAACTCCAAGAAAAAGCTATAACATGTATAGCAGTAAGATTTCAACATTTAAAATCTGAAGAAATACAGTAACTGCTGACAAGTTCAGGAAAGATTGCACACACCAGTTGATGGCTTTCAGCACGTGCCTGCCTCAAAGTGCAATTTGAAGTCTCGCTTCACTGTCACTGCTCAATTTTGAAAAGCCACAAAGAATCTGGAAATTTAAATACTCTAAAACATACTTTGATATTTAGACCCCATGCCAGGAAGTGTCCATTTAGTATTTCATTTGACAATCTGCCTGTCTTTGACACTTTGATATAGATATTTCAATGAGCAAGGAAGTCACAGACATCCAAGTACTTTTTGTGCATTTTTTAACCTTCTGTGACAGTTTCACAGCCAATTTAAAATCTAACGTATTTTACAGATTGAGATTATCTGCATGCATTCATATTCTAAATGGTTTCAGGGCAGATTCTAATGAGAGAGTCTGCAGAAAGGGAGCTACACCAAAAACAAAAACATCAAATTGAAATCCTATTTTTAAGCATTCTATATTACACTGTGTTTTCATATTAAAATTTATCAAAATTACAATTATTTTAATAACCCACGTAAGCATACAAGAACCTTTATACAGAGATAAAAAAGGCAAAGCCCTGCACTAAGGATTTAATAGGCAGCATGTAGTCAAAAGCATAAGGGATGGGGTGCAACCGAAGAGAGACATCTCAGCAGTCTTGCCATTTTCATGCTGAATGGTTGGGGTTTTTTTTGGTTTAATGTTGAGTGTTTATTATTTTGTCAATACGTCTTTGAAAGGATCACTAAGAGTTATAAAAAGCTTTTAGGAGGGGTATGAAAGAGAAAAAGGATTGGGCGTGTTTGATAGATTAGATAAAAGATGGGCAACCTGCATCCCCATGTGGCCCACTGGGACTCTACCTGCAGCCCGCCAACCCCCTGACTGCTCCCCTTCCCTACATGCCTCTTGTGCACTGGGACACCAGAGCTCCATGTTGCTCTGCTTTTTCCCCTCCCTCCCAGAGTCGGAACACCATGGATCAGCTGTTCACAGCTGTTCAAGCTCTGGGAGGGAGGGGAAAGAACAGGGACAGAGCATGATTCAGGTGATTTGCATGCTCCGAAAGTGCTGGGAGGGAGGAGGAGGATCAGGTAATTATAGGGCTCTGGTGCCCTAATGTGTGAGGAAGGGGGGACGGCAGTCAGGGCTATGGATTGAGAGATTCAATCAGTTGCCTCTTTCACCAGCAGAAATTTCCAGTCTGTTCACACTCTGATCCTGCTGGCTCCATTGCACCCCACCAGCAAGGGCTTAGCATTCTGTTCACATTCTTCTCTCACCATGAATCCTGCCCTCAGTGAGCAGGGATTTCCCTACACCCCCCCAAATTTCCCCAGTTTTGTGAACTAATTACATGTCAATTTAGTGATTGTTTGGAAATTTGAATTGAAATTGAAACATTAATACACATTTTAAAAGCATATACAGTGTATGATAAGATATGTGTATCTGAAAAAGTATAATAGCTTTGAAAGGTATGAACATAGACTAGCTTCCTTATACAGCTGTTTTTTTATGACCATGTCAGAGCATTCATTTTCGTGATGTTGGCCAACCTAATAATTTCAAATTATGATTTGTAAGCAAAGTCAAAATGAGCTCTCCCTGACAGCTAGTGATGAGCTGGGGGCTGGAGGGAAAGGCTTCAGGACCTTGAATTGTATTTACATTCACCTAGGTATCCAGTAAACAGAGCTGTGTTGCCCAAGTGATAGATTTTGGCTGGGGTTGGGTTACAAATCACTTGAATGCAGCGGGGGGAGGGGGGGGATGAAATGTTGTTGTTCTTATTGTATGAGTAAAGGGCACTAGAACTGTACTTAACCGGTACTGATTGAGGGCATCAAGAGAGAGGGTGGGGGCAGGTGTTTTGCTTGATGGTCTGTCTGAGTCACAAGTACTATTTGACCTGCCCCACTCCACTGTTTAAAGACAGAGCTGATTAGGCTCCATATATAGTCTTTTGTTTTGTTAAGTGACCACTGCAGCTGAAATCACTGATAATCAGGTCTAAGTGCTTAGTCCTGCTGTGGGGACAGTGTTCCTGTGGGGACAGTGTTTTTGTGTAAGAGACAGCCCAGACTGCACTAGCAGTGAGGTTCCCCCACTGAGAGCTCAGCTGAAATCACTGAGAGCTGGGTGGAACCTCAAGAGACCAACTCGCAGAGGTCACAGTGGCAGATGGCAGCAGAAGGTGACGGCGCAGGACCATTGGCAACAGAGCGATGGAGTGAACAATGGCACAACAAACAACAGTGGCCAGAGTGAACAGTGAGCAGCTGGAGGAACAAGCAAGGTGCCTTCTTGCCCTCCACCTGGGAGGTGTACTCACGTGAAAGCACCTCTGAACTCTGAGTCTCCACTAACCAAGAACAACACCGGTGAGTGGGGTGAGATGGAGGGAAAAATGAAGGGCACGTTAAATAAACATTTGTTTGTTGGACTATATTTTAGTGACTTTGCTCCAGAATGCTAGATTTGTGGCTGGGAATGGAAACTCCTATAAATGTGTTTCCTAGTAGGCCAAGATTTTTAAAATGCATTATTTGCCAAGGTTGTTATCTCACATTGTTGCTATCTTAAGAGGTCATTATGGGTATGTCTAGACTACATGGCTCTGTCGACAGAGCCATGTAGATGAGTTTACTAGACATAGGAAAATGAAGCGGCAATTTAAATAATTGCTGCTTCATTTACATCAAAATGGCCACTATACTGTGCTGATCAGCCATTTGGCGGCTCAGCGCGGTAGTCTGGACGTGCTGCGGTCGACAAGGGAAGCCTTTGTCGACCGCTCCGGTAAACCTCATTTCATGACCGTGAAACAGCTGATCGGCACAGCACGGTGGCCATTTTGATGTAAATAAAGTGGTGATTATTTAAATCGCCACTTCATTTTCCTATGTCTAGTAAACTCATCTACATGGCTCCGTCGTCGGAGCCATGTAGTCTAGACATACCCTATGTTGGGGAGTTTCTGTACTAAACATTTTTATTATTTAATTAATTTTTACATAAGAATGGTCATACTGGGTCAGACCAGTGGTCCATATAGCTCGGTATCCTGTCTTCCAACAGTGGTCAAGGTCAGGTGCTTCAGAGGGAATGAACAGAACAGGTAATCAAGTGATTCATCCCCTGTTGCCCATTCATCCCCTGTTGCCCATCAGCTTCTGGCACCAGGCTAGGGACACTCAGAGCATGGTATTGCATCCCTCCCCATCCTGGCTAATAGCCACTGATGGACCTATTCTCCAGGAATTTATCTAGTTCTTTTTTTAATCCTGTTATAGTTTTGGTCTTCACAGCATCCCCTGGCAAAGAGGTCCACGGGTTGACTTTATGTTGTGTGAAGAAGTACTTCCTTTTGTTTTTTTTAAACCTGCAGCCTATTAATTTCATTGGTGACTGCTAGTTCTTGTGTTACGTGACGGATTAAATAACATTTCCTTATTCACTTTCTTCACACCCTAATCTTTTTAGTTGCCCATCTCTGTACCTTTTCCAATTCCAATATATTTTTGGGGGGGATGGGGTGACCAGATCTGCACACAGTATTAAAGGTGTGCACGTACCATGGATTTATATAGAGGCAATATGATATTTTCTGTTATGTGTTTTGGTGTATTTTGCATTATCCTTATGTTAAATTTGCATTATCCTAACAAAACATTTTATTCATATTTCTTTTATACGTTGCAGGTCAAAGTGAAAATGAAAAGACAAAAAACAATACAACAATTTTTCCACTCAAAGGCCTCAAAAACTAACCAAGGTGAAGAACACACCAAGAACCAAGAATATATCAACATGTCATCTGAAGGGTCAAGTGGTTTATCTACATCTGACCAGCCCAAAGCACAAATACAGCTACCTAGTGAAGAAACAGTGTCTCCAAAACCTAAAGGCAGTTCCCGATGTTTGTCGATCAGAGTGTTCCCATTTATTGAAGTTACAAAAGATGGCTACTGGTGCACCTCTTGCAAAAAAGCTTATGAAGAAGGAAAGCTTTCCAATGCTATAACTGGTAAAAGTGGAGGAGCTTGGTTTGTCAGACTGATCAGCAAAGCCAATGCTGACAAACTACATGAAAAGGCAGCAGAACACCAGGCCTCTGGACTGCATGAACATGCAGAAAGCCTTATAAGCCCACTTTCAAAGCCAATTTTAGAAGTACTTAATGAGGCTGTTAAGAATGCTGGAGACACAACACAGTTCATGCGAACAAACATGGCTGTGGCATCGTATGTTCTATTTAAGCAAGAGATACCACACACTACAAACTGGAGGCCAATGTTAAGTGCATTGTCGCTTGTTCATCCTGAAGTTGAACACTGGTTCCAAACAAGACCAGCAAATGCTCACTATCTTTCTGCAAGAAACTCAACTGACTGGCTAGAAGCACGCGGTGCGACAGTGAAAGACTCAACAGTTGAAAAAGTGAAGAACTCTCTCACCACATTCAAAAAATTTGCATACATGGCTGATGAATGCACCGATGCAAATGGGCATCAAGTATTAAGTCATTGTGTACGTTATCTTGATGTCAGCGGTAGGCCAGTAGATGCATTTCTAGATGTTCAAGTTATAGAAAACACATCGGCTGCATCTGTGACAACCCACATCTTAGAAGAGTTAAATGCTTGTCAATTGGACCCCAAACAGATGGTTGCTTGTGCATTTGATGGAGCTGCAAACTTCTCTGGAAGACATGGTGGAGTACACGCTTTGCTCAGAGAAAAGTGTAACCCTAATCCCTCCTATATACACTGTAGAGGCCATCTACTCCAACTAGCACTAGTACGAGCTGCAAAATCTTCAAAAGACATTACATTTATAGCTTTTTTAATGTCTTCATTATATTCATTTTTTGAGCAAGAGTCCAAAAAGACTGAATATCTAGGAAAATACAGAAGATACACTGGGACTGAAGTTCAAATTAGTCCAGCCTCGGAAAACCCACTGGCTTTCTCATGAGCGATCCTTGGCTGTTGTCTTAAAATTACTCCAGCCATTATTACTGACTTTGGAAAGTATCTACCAAGATGGGGTGGATCTAAGTAGTAAGGCTGGTGGATTACTTTTGCTACTACGTTCAGAGAAGACTATTGCCATTCTCTCGCTCATAAATCTACTGTTGAAACCACTTGGGTCATTAAACAATGCCATCCAGGCATCTGCTACAACAGTAGTAGATCTTTGTCCAGCAATAGAAGCTACATTTGAATCAATCTGAGAGCTATCCATTGAAAAAGTACTAGAAGAAGCAAAGCTTTCAGTCCAGAAGTTGACTAATGAAGGCATTTATATTGAATCCTTAAGTGAAGAGGACAAGAAGTGTTTAAGACAACTGAAAAAGTACACAGACTTGATTCTTAAAAAATCTACAACAGCAACTTCTAGATTCTACTCAACTTCTACGTAGCTTTTACAGATGCCAGTCCTATAAAACACTGACAGTTGAGTGGAGTGAGGCACTACCAGCAATGGGGCTGCCATGTGCTCAGCACAGAATAGAGAATTTGAACACAGAGTGGAATATCATACGACGAATGAATGAAGATTTGACTTCAACTTCTTTTTTTTTATCATCACTAGTGGTTCGACCAGATCTTTGTGCTATGTTTCCTGGGATGAAAGAAGTAGGAATTCATCTCTTGCTACTCCCAGTCACAACAGCTAGAGTTAAGCGTTCTTTTTCATCATTGAACAGAATTTTGTGTTCTGAAAAGTCGCCTTCTGCCTGATCATGTGAATGAACTAATGAGTATATCAATTGAAGGAATGGAAGTACCGGACACACGAGAAGCCACCGAAGATGAACGCATTGCATTTGAGAAGTTCATTAACAGAGTTGTGCAAAATTATAACAAGAAACCAAGAAGGATGTAGACGTAGTGCTTCATAGAAGGCTTGAGTAGCCAATTTTAATTTGTGTGATTTTAAAACATGAGTTAAATCTAATAAAATGGTCATGAAACATTAAGTTTTTACTATGGTGCCATACAGCCCACCTTCACCCTCATGGTCTCACCCCTCATCAGCCCTGACAGCCCCCTCCCCCCGTAAATTTGACCCCCCCGCCAATTTCAATTCTTGGGGAAAACACTGCCTCAGAGGCTACATCTACACTACATGGTTCTTGCTCAAGAAGCCTTTTGCACAAGAGTTTTTGTGCAAAAAGTTCTTGCGCAAGAGCACATCCACACCTCAAAGCGCATCGCAAAAGCGATGTGCTTTTGCACAAGAGAGTTTCCACACTGCATGGACACTGTTGCACAAGAAAGCTCTGATGGCCATTCACAGAATGGCCATCAGAGCACCTGTGCTTTTTCCCATAGGGGTTTCTTGCGCAAGAAACCCCTCTGGAGCGACCACACTTGCCTTTTTGCGCAATAGCTTTAGCGCAAAAAGGAGTTATGCCTCATAAAAGGAGGCTTACCTACACTGGCAAAAGTCCTCTTTTCTGCCGTTTAACTGTTGATTGATTTGCACAAAAGCGCATTTGAGGCGTGGATGTGCCACAGGTTTTTTTGCGCAAAACCAGCTGTTTTTCCACTAAAAGCCTGCAGTGTAGACGTAGCCTAAGAGTGGGGGGGGGCTTCTCTGTCCTTTAGGCACCTTCCTCTGCTGAGTCACTTCACTGGCCAGGTTTGCTGAAGCTCCTGGAGCCAGGTTCCCTGGATCCTGGTACACAATGCAGCTTAGAGCTTAACCCCTTCCTGCTTGCACAATGGCTAGGGGGCAGGAGGAGGATGGTCTATGTCAGTGGCCAGCTGCAGCCTGGAGGTACTACTTGCCTTTCTTGCAGCCAGGAAATGACAAGCTATTTCCAGACACAGGAGAGTGGTTGGGGGAGTGGGAGGGCAAAGAGATGAGCTCTGCAAAGACATAGGTCAGGTAATCCCTCCCCTTTCCTCTGTGGGGAAGCAACTCCTGTTCTTTCCCCCCTATATACTGCCAAAAGGCTGCTGGTGGCCACATTCTAGTGTGAGCCCAGGCAGAAATTTTGGGGGTGGGGAGTATGTGATCCTATGCCCTCCCCCAATATGTTGCCTTGGAAGGATGCAGCAGCCGGTATTGGGAGAGGCAAGTCCATCCCAGGAGGCCAGTGAGGCATGGATTTTGGAGGGCACCAGGCAGGGATGGTCAGGTTGCTTAGTCACCCCCTACGTGAGAGAGGTGTACCGAATGCTGTATGTGTATCTCTCCCTTTGCAAACTCTAAAGTCTTAATGATAAGAAGATAAATAAAAAAAACCCCCTCCAACTACACAGTATTTCTTTTTAACAGAGGCTCAGTCAACTTGATAACTTGAACATTTGTACTGAAGAATTTTGATTGATTTCCACTGAACTCACTTAAATATGAATAATTTTACCAGGTGTCCTGTAATCAGCCTAGGGAAATAGGCCACTCGAGTTTCATATTTGGGGTGAAGCTGGAGCTATGTCGAATAACTATATCTAACATGTCTAAGCTTTCTACTCGGCATTCTAACTTCTGCTGAGGTTGAAAAAAGAATATCAAATGTTGTAGTTTCAGTAAGTCACAAATTTCTCTTGCTGGTTAAAAATATGCAAATCCCAAAGAATACATGCTACAGTTTGGGGCTGATCCTGTAAATTCATTGCTCACTAAAGATTTCTTCTGAAGCTAATGGGCTGAGTCTTCATGTGGTGTAAATTTTCAATGATGCTATGCAGATTTATACTTAGTAAGGTTCTAATGGGGCTTGAGAGCACAAAAAGAGAGGATCAGACTCTTAATCAGACTACCGCACAGTGAAAAGTCATGGTGAAGGGAGGAAACATAATATTATCAAAGACAATGCTCAACGGAGAAAAAAATAAAATAGGCAACTTTTGTCAGGTTTCCAAGAAAAAGTCTGACACTAAAGGCAGCACAATGGATCCTTTCTACAGCCCTGGATTAGAAAATAAAAGTGGATTTAAAATCCATCTTGCTTTTTAGAGGAGATGCTCAGCATCTATAAAATGAATGGGTCACAGACATTTAAAAGGATTCAACCAATGATTTCAGTAGAATGGCACTGCCACTTAGAAATCAAGTTTAATAAGTTAAACAAAGACAATAAAGAACAGATGGTGGCTTGTTCTAAAGAGCAAGAACTGGGGGGGAGGTTACTAACAAAAACTTTCACCAGTTTGGAATTATAATTCAAGGTGGTGGGAAACAGTGAATGCTATCTGGATGCTGTGAAAATGTAGAAAATATAACTACTTTCTTACTATATATAGAAGCTGAAAGTTTCTGGATTCCTATTCCAATCACAAAAATAACACTTAAGAGTCTATTCACTTCTGAAGACAAGCATTAATGAATGTGATGTGGTATATAGGCAAAGTGTGCATTGAGAAATATGCTTGCATATATTGTAGATGTGTGTGGTTTTGTGTGTCTGTGAAACAATGTCTGAGAATAGAATTAGATTGGAGGTGTAGGAATAAAAGGAATGTTGATTTTCTACAAATGAAGGCTTTCTTGCTGTTTCCATTTCTTTTTGTTTCATTTATTTTCTGAAAAATGAAGCATTATTGCTTTGATAAACATCTCTGCATTATACTAGGAAGATAATTAAATGACAAAAAAGAGATGATTTGTCCCTGCTGAGGTGTTTTTGTTTGGTTTTTTTCATAGTGAGGAACTTCAAATGCCAAAGTTGAACAATCCAGTAAATCTAATTGCCAATGCCACTACTGAAATAAGAAATAAATTTAGATGGGATTTATCCAAATGCCATGGGTGGTAGAGGGCAAATTGAGTTTAATCCATCATGGTGGTTCTGGTAGGAAATAAAAAAATGGGTCCAGCAGACCACAGTTCTCCAGAAGCAGGTAGAATAGAGGGAAATTAAATCTAAACACATTAGTTGGGAGAATTAATTGCCTTTCAATAGCATGCCTCATAAAAGGGATGATATGCAGCTGAAGCCTGATCAAAGTTCATTGAGATCAGTGGGAGCTTTTTCATTCACTTCAGTGGGCTTTGGCTCAAGCCCCTAGTGAAGGTCTGGAATGTTACAACTGCTGAGCCCTTATGAATGCTGAGTAGAGAGGAAGTTTTATTTCTTGAGTCTTGATTACAACATGCCTGCTAACGTATCCTAAAACGATGTTCACTTTTTTTTTGCAGCAGTATTACATTGTTGACTCCTCTTTAGTTCGTGATCCACTATTGCTACCAGATTCTCTTCCTCAGTATTATTTCTTAGGCAGACCTTTTCCATTTTGTAGTTGTGCAATTGATTATTCATTCCTAAGAGTAGTACTTTGCATTTGTCCTGATTTAATTTCATCTTAATTCAGACTATTTGTGCAGTTTTTCAATATCATTTTGCATTCTAATTCTGTCCTCCAAAGTGCTTGTGTAATCCACACACGAAGGCTACGTCTAGACTGGCATGATTTTCCGCAAATACTTTTAACAGAAAAGTTTTTCCGTTAAAAGCATTTGCAGAAAAGGAGCGTCTAGATTGGCGCGGACGCTTTTGCGCAAAAGCACTTTTTGCGGAAAAGCGTCCGTGCCAATCTAGACGCACTTTTGCGCAAAAAAGTCCCAATCGCCATTTTAGCCATCTTTTTTGCGCAAAACAATTCTGGGTTGTCTACACTGGCCCTCTTGTGCAAAAGCATTTGCGCAAGAGGGCTTTTGCCCGAACGGCAGCGTCATTGTATTTGCGCAAGAAGCACTGATTTTGTACATTACAAAGTCAGTGCTCTTGCGCAAATTCAAGCGGCCAGTGTAGACAGCTGGCAAGTTTTTCGGCAAAAGCGGCTGCTGTTGCGGAAAAACTTGCCAGTCTAGACACAGCCCTAGTGTGGTTACTGAGCAATGCAAGTGGTACCTAGACCACAGCAACAGTTAAGATCAAGAGACCTCTACAGCATGGGCAGGGAGGCAGCTGGGTTTTAGCTCAGAGGGTGGAGGCTCCTATACTCCACTTCAGAGGTCCTAGGTTCAAATCTGCCTGGTGGCTGTTACACATGCAATCCCTCCCAGCTTGCTGTCATCCACAAATTTTAAAAGTCTGTCATTATCCAAATCAATTAGAAGGTATTTAGTAGAATCAGACAGAACCTCACTCAGTATGCTCTTCCACCTTGATAGTGAACCATTGATAACTACTCTTTGAGTACAGCCAATTGTGGATTCTCCTTATAATGGGTTAATCTATGCTATATTTCTCTAGTTTCATTACGACTTAGGTTTCACTAAGCTGCTTTTGAAACTGATTGGGCTCCTAACATGCCCCAGGGTTTAAGTGGAATCCTAAAGGACGTGTATTCCTCCCCATCCATGTTTCATCACCAGCAGCAACCTACCCATGCTTAAGTCTTGGGCCTTTTTAGTTAATTCCAGTAACTACATGAATCATAGGTGCCAACTCCATGGGTGCCCTGGGGCTGGAACGGCTGGAACACCCAGGGAAAAAAATTAGTGGGTGCACCTACCGAGGAGCTCAGTTGTTGAATGCTATGAATCAGCTATTGTGCACGTGTAGAAGCTGCCGTTGGCTCTTTGGTTAACTGTGACCAACCAGCTGTTTGGTGCAAAGTTGCTGCCTCTCAGCTGTTTCCCAGTGTGTATGGCTGCTAAAATTTCCAGCCAGGTTTCTGCTGCTCACTGCAGACAGATGAGTCCTTTTAATTTTCAGGGCACAGAGCTGCTAGGGGAACAAGCAGACAGGGCATAGTAGCTTCTGGACTAGCTACAGTAGGCTGGGAGTGGGAGGGAAGAGAGCAGGCAACTTCTTACTGGCCACAAGGGGCTTGGAGGTATCTCAATGACCAAGTCAGCTATTCTCAGACTGCCCGGGTGTCTTCTCCAGGACCTCTGCCCATCTCCAGCCAGGAGGAACCAGCTGCAGACCCTCTTAGTGCTGGCCAGAAAGTGGGGAGGGACAAAGGAGGTGGCTCCTTTAAGAAAAGTTTGCCATTGTGTCTGATGAGAGAAGTCAGGCTGGGGTCAGCAGTGTGCCCTCTGATTGCTCCAGTCAGCTGGATGCACCTGGGTGTGGCCAAAGATGAGTGGGGCTTCTTTGCAGCCTGGGCCCAAGATGCACATGAGCAGCCACCCCGTAACCCTTCCCCCAGCAGGTTCTGAGGGCTCCCAACCCCTGCCCAATCCCATTCCCCAGAATTCCAAGCCAGGGCTCAGTTCAAATGGGGATCTGGGGCTCCTAACTCCTCCCTTCCCCTATGCAGTGGGAGACAGGAGGGGAATACACACTGCCAGTACATATCACCACGTCCTCCCTGTAGGCTCTCCCTCAGCTCTCATGCCTCAGAAAGTAACACTTGCCCAGCTCAATGCTGTAGGCCTCTCCTCCTCCCCCCGAACATTCTTGGAGAGCTTTTCCTCCCAGGCAGGCAATGTATTCCCTTCCCCAGTTCAGACCACTGCTCCCTCCTCCCCATATCAGGAAGGATTGACTCCCCGCCTTCCTGTAGATCCACTCACCTGCTCCCATGGAATTCCTTCCCTTGCATCCACACCCCCTCCAGTGTCAGCATAAAGCCTGGAGAAGCTGCATTGCTTCTCCTTGGGACACCTGAGCTTCAGGATGCTAGGCTGCACCAGCCCAGTCAAGGAAGCACTCTTCTGCCGTCTTTGGCCCTGCCCCCCACCACTGCTCCCCTCCCACAAAGGTTGCAGTGTGTGGGAGGGAATCAGTGACCAAGCTTCTAAGGTTGTGTGTGGGGAACAGGGTGTGAAGCATGCACCCTTGGACTGGGAGGAGCTGGCGCATGACAGCAGCCAGTAGAATGAACAAATGGGCTGTTGCTATGCTGGGTTGCTGAATTTAATTTCTCTCTTTGCATCACTGCTGGCAGTTTCTGGTCTGCCTGCAAGAATGGGGGTGAGTTTGGGGGGAGACCAAGCTGCTTTGAGTGCATGGGTGGGGAAGGGTGCTAGACAGGAGGGCTGTGTCTAGACTGGCATGACTTTCCGGAAATGCTTTTAACGGAAAAGTTTTCCGTTAAAAGCATTTTCAGAACAGAGCGTCTAGATTGGCATGGACGCTTTTCCGCAAAAAGCACTTTTATGCGAAAGCGCCCGTGGCCAATCTAGACGCTTTCGCAAAAAAGCCCGATCACCATTTTCGCGATCGGGCTTTTTTATGAAAACAAATCTCAGCTGTCTACACTGGCCCTTTTGCGCAAAAGGGACTTTTGCCCAAATGGGAGCTGCATAGTATTTCCGCAAAAAGCACTGATTTCTTACAGTAGGAAGTCAATGCTTTTGCGGAAATTCAAGCAGCCAGTGTAGACAGCTGGCAAGTTTTTCCAGAAAAGCGGCTGATTTTCCGGAAAAAATGGCCAGTCTAGACACAGCCGAGGGATGTAAATGGTTAACTGGTAGGGGCTAGAGCAGATCCCCACCCGTTCTGGGCTGCCGGAGAAGCCACTGTCTGTGGTGGGCCTGACTCCCATTGCACAGGTTACATGCTGGCTCCCCAAGAATGGGGCTTTCAGGGGATGCTGGCCCTGCTCCCGGGGAGCCTTCACTGCAGGTTCTGCAGTAGAAAGTTTATTTAAGCTTTATACTGCAGAGCCCACAGCACAAGTAACCATGCCACCACTATGATTTACAAGGTTATATTTTAAAATGAATTTTTAAATCCCTACTGGATGGAGCCACCAGGAGATAGGGAGCAGAGGGAAGCAGCAAGAGAGATAGGAACACAGGTAGTTAGAAAGAAGCAGGAAACATCAGGAAGGGGAGAAACCAATGACAAGTACACATTAAATAACTGGAATAGGAACAGAGTGTATAAATATTCAGAAAATAGCTTTCTCCCCAAACTCGCAGAGCCCTTCACCCAGCACACATACACCTCACCCAGGGTATGTCTACACTGCAGAGGTTTTTTTGGAAAAATGACTTTTTTTCTGAAAAAGCTTAATTTACTTCCACACTGCAATCATGTTCTTTCGGGGAATGGAAAGAACAGAGGGTTTTCTGATATTGGTAAACCTCTTTCTATGAAGAAGAAGCCTTTTGGAAAAAGAGCTCTTTTGGAAAAAGGCGTGTGTGGACGGGGAAGAGGGAGTTCTTTCAAAAGAAGAGGAAAGAGGAAAAAGCACAGTGTTACCCCAAAAATATGCTCACTGGAAACCACCCAGGGTTACACTAGTATGGATTTATTGTTTGAGGAATTAGCACTCCACTATTTGCACTACAAGGTTAAACCAAAAAAGATTGAGCTGCCACCAAAGGTTTAAACTAAAGAAGACACAGAGCTATCTCTCTCACCCACACACAAACAAACAAATAAGCACACACACCCCTCCATTCATTCACTCATTCCCACACATTCATTCCTGCCCTTGAGCACTCTCACACTTAAACAGGCATATGGGTTGCAGAAGGAGCCAAGGCATGTAGATCCTGGAGGGTCTGTCTGCTCATCATGGTTGGGGAAGCTGGTCAGGAGGAGAGACACTGGCTGTAGAGAGGAGTGTCTCAGGAGCAGGGGAAGAAAGAGAGTCTCACATGTGCTCCCTCTCTTTATATAGTGTCTGAATGGCTCCTGTGACTCATTCCCCTCATCATCAGGGAGCATGCCCAGACTTCCCTTTATCCAGCAAAAGCAGCAGTCTGTGATGACTCATCACCATGCACTCCATTGTTCCCAGTCTTCCTTCAAACACAAACACTCTCACACTCACACTCAGGGGAAAATGCAGCTTAGAGCAAGTTACAAGCAAGGTAGCTGAGAGTTACAAGGATTACAAAGTTGCAGTTTACAGTAAGTTTCTGAGAGTTACAAGGATTACAAAGTTGCAGTTTACTGTAAGTTTCTGAGAGTTACAAGATTACAAAATTTGACAAAGATCACAATCAGTTGCAAGGTTTAACAAAGATCACAATGAGTTGCAGTTTAAAACTTTAGACCTTACAGTTTAGTGTAGATTTATACACATGCATTTTCTGAAACAAGTAAGCTGAAGCGGAGGCTTTTTTTATGCAACATACAGGTGCTCTGGTGGCCATTCTGCCCATAGCAATCGCAGCTTACATGCGAGATAGTGTCCATTCAGTGTAGATGCTATCTGTTGAAAAAGCAGATCGCTTTTTGTATGTGCTTTTGCTGTGTGGACACGCTCTTCTGAAAGAAGCCTGCAGTCTAGACATAGCCCCATAGGGCAGGATGGGGGAGAAAGGAGCGGGCAGAAGGCACTCATGGAGGGGGTGAACTGGTGTTGGAGTCCATGGGGGAGGAGCAGCAACCACCAGCAAAACCAAAAGTCAGCCCCTAATTGTGTTTTGTTCTAGAATTGCATTACACTTTGAAGTATTGGAAAAAAAGAGAATAACAACACTACAATAATATTACAAAGACAAATGGATCTCTTCCAGTATAAAGGCAACACCAGAAGACACTGATATATGAGTTGTGGTCAAGATGGAGGGAGGAAGAGTGAGGGGAAAAAATGATTAATTGCAAAAAAAAAGTTCTTGATATAGCAGAACAAAAAGTGCCTCCTTTTAATCTCACACTGCTTTTATACTGGTGTAACAGAGTGGGCTTGTGCAAAAAGTTTAATGGCATGGGAAGAGTGTTTGCTACTATACACAACAAACATTGGTCTCATGAGAAGGAAGCGATAAACTAAAAGAGGGCAAGTAATAGCATTTCATGTTTCTGAACTGTCAAGAATCACTCTTTGATCAGTGTTATCAAAGGCTGCACTGACTGTGTTCAACTAGCTCTTGTTTTGAAAATACAAAGCCTCCAGGGGTCTATTTTGCTCTCTACTAAGTCTAAAAAAGGCAGAGTAATGAACTTACCTTTGGAATTTGATTTAATTGTTTTAAGACCTATCCTATGAGGTTCTGGTCTCTTAGTATAGTGAGATTTGAGGGTTTCAGAGAATCTCTCAGAGCATAGGAACCAGATCTTCTAAATGTTGATCAGTTTTCAAAAGAGCTCAGCTCTTATTAAGGCACCTAAATGAAATAACCAGTCTTTTTTCCCTCTCTAAGTGCTCAGTGGGAAGAATGGAAGCTGCTGGTGTCTGAGCACTTTTTAACATCGTGTTTAGAGCCCCGCGTGTATACATTTTGTATCTGCAGCCGTATCCGCACAAATGAGCTGCAGTTATCCACATCCGCAGATGTGGGTACCCGTGGATATAAAGTGAATACCTGCAAATTTGCACTGTTCTAAATGCAAAATTTGTGTCTGCATCCTTATCTGCAAAAATGAGCTGCTGATATCTGCAGAAGCCACTTAAGTTTTGTAATACATTGCCTTCTCCATTTGGTTTGATTCACTCTAGAGTCCTGATTCTTTCGACAAGAAGAAAGTCCATTGGGAATGGCACCAGATGTCTACCTGGAGCAGTTCACAAAGTGGGCCCAGAAGATGAGGGACAGGGCAGGGTACGACCAGAGGTGCAGTACTGACAACATAGACTGCCTTCCCTCCAAGCAAATCCTCCTTTCAGCCAGCTAACAGATCTATGATAGAGATTAGGATCTGACTCGTCTCCAAAGGGAGCTTGATTCTCCAACACCTAACATCTTGTAACATCATTTACAGCTGTGCAACATGAGGCTACGTCTAGACTGCAAGTCTCTTCCAAAAGAGGCTTTTTCGAAAGATACTTTTGAAAAAAGCCTCATTCAAAAAAGAGCGTCTAGACTACAACCAATACTTTTGAAAAAGCAAGCTGCTTTTTCGAAAGAGAGCACCCAGGCAGTCCAGATACTGTCTTTCAAAAAAGCACAGTTTGCATTACATAGCACCTTTTTTTGAAAGAGCGCTTTCGAAAAAAAGGCGTTCTTCCTCATAAAACGAGGTTTTCCGCGGTTGAAAAAACTGCCGTGTTCTTTCAATTTACTTTCGAAAGAACGCGGCAGCAGTCTAGATGCAGGGGAAGTTTTTTAGAAAAGGGCCACTTTTTTAAAAAAAACCCTCTAGTCTAGACACACCCTGAGTGTAAAATACTTCCAGATCGGAATGGCAACATTTAAGAGCTGGAGAATCAAGGTCAACATCTTCAGAGTGATGCAGCAAAGAAGCTCAATTCTATTGTAAATTTTTCAGAAGAAAGACTGTATCTTGCTCCACATTTGTACAACACCTAGCAAAGAAGGGACCAATCCTTCATGGGAGCTTTAGGTACCACAGCACAATATGAAATAAGATTAATAATTAGCAACATATATATTCAAATTTTTATTTTACACAAATAACTTGCTTTGGAAGACAACAAACTTTCTGGTAACTATTTACTAAACGCTTGCTTTTTGGATCTGTCCGAAAAAGCACTTTAGGCCAGATCTTCTCCTAGTGTAAATGAGCATAACTCCATTGACTTCAGTGTAGCTACACCAATTTACACCAGTTCTCATCTGCTTCTTTCCATATAGACAACATCGTGTTTTTTACAGCACATCATATTGAAACATTCTTCTCTTTTCAGTGTTTGCTACCAAAATTGGATATAATCATTCAATGAATATTTGATGACTTTCTTTTTAATTTGTACAGAATCTTTAATTGTGTTATTTGTGATGTTCATTTTCAATTAATTTTCAGGAATGTGTATTGCTCCTATTTTGGGAACAAACATTGTCATTATTATAAAAATATTTAGATTTCCTCTGAAGTTGAATTTCTGCCCATGATTTGTTGACTAGCTGTCCCCAGTGCATTGTGCTTAGTAGTTTGCTGAGAAACCCAACTTTATCTGACTTAAGGATTGAATCTACAAAGTACTAAGCACCTAAACTAACATTAACTTCAGTAGAATTTGAGCTCACTCAGCATCTTCTTGGAGATTCTCAGAATTTGTCTTTATCTATTTGGAATCCCAGTCAAAATAAATGCAGTAATATTTCAGTTCTAGCTTTTGTGTATATTAATACATCAGAAGTGTCAATATTAAATAGCCATAATTAAGAAGCCAGATACAATTAAAATGCTTTATCCTTGGACCTGTTAAACAAGGGGAATAGCAAAAAAACCTGATGGGTTTATGTAGAAATAATTATTAATTATTTTTACTATTGTAGGATGAAAATTTCTGAGGCAGGCTATGATATTCTGTTAAGAACCCCTATTGTAAATTTGGAGTCTAGGATTGGCACACAAACACAGTACTTGATGGTTACCACACCCCTGCCCCCACACACACACCTAGCCCAAACAAAAAACAGGACTATGTAGCACTTTAAAGACTAACAAGATGGTTTATTAAGTGATGAGCTTTCGTGGGCCAGACCCACTTCCTCAGATCAAATTGTGGAAGAAAATTGGCATGACCATATATACCAAAGGGATACAATCAAAAAAAGTGAACACATATAAAAAGGACAAATCAAATTTCAGAACAGAGGGAAAATGAGGGGGGGGAGGTTAATGTCTGTGAGCTAATGATATTAGAGGTGATAATTGGGGAAGCTATTTTTGTAATGGGTAAGGTAATTAGCATCTTTGTTGAGACACAGGCGTAAAGTGTCAAATTTAAGCATGAATGACAGTTCAGAGGTTTCTCTTTCAAGTCTGGTGTTAAAATGTCTTTGAAGCAGGATTCAGGTAATCAAGTCATTGAGACAATGCCCTTTCTGGTTGAAATGGCAAGAAACTGTTTTTTCTTTGTGATACTGTCTGATATCTGTTTTGTGTGCATTGATTCTTTGGCGAAGTGTCTGAGACATTTGTCCAATGTACATAGCAGACGGACACTGTCGGCACATGATGGCATAAATTATATTTCTTGGTGAGCAGGAATATGTATTCTTGATCTTATAACCGAATTGGTTAGGTCCAATAATGGTGTCAGCAGAGTAAATATGTGGACAAAGCTGGCAACGGGGTTTGTTGCAAGGGAAAGTTCCAGGGTTGGTATTAGTGTGGTATGTCCTGTGGTTGTTGGTAAGAATCATCTTGAGGTTAGGTGGTTGTCTATAGGAGACTATGGGTCTGTCTCCCAGAGCCTCTCGGAGTGTAGTATCCTGTTCCAGTATAGGTTATAGTTTATTGATAATGTGTTGGACGGGTTTAAGTAGGGGGCTATACGTGATGACAAGTGGTGTTCTATTGTTGGTTTTCTTGGGTCTGTCTTGAAGTAGAACAGTGGTCCCCAATGCGGTGCCCGAGGGCGCCATGGAGCCCGCTGGGCCATTTCTGTGCACCTGCCGAGTGATCGGGGCCGGCCCCACCCCCGGGCGCGCGGCGCATGGGCAGTGCCAGCCCCTGGGTGCATGGTCGGTGCCGGCCCCGGGTGCGTGGCGGTTAGGCGGCCCCATCCCCGGGTGCACGGTGCGAGGGCTGTGCCGGCCCCGGGCTTGCAGCGTATGGGTGGCGCCGACCCGGGCGCGCGGCATAGGGGCGGCACTGGCCCTGGGCACGCAGCACATGGGCGGCCCCGCCACCGGGCGCACGGCGCATGGGCGCTGCCGGCTCCTGGGTGTGTGGCATAGGCGCCGGCTCCAGGCACGCAGCTCATGGGCGGTGGCGGCCCCGCCCCCGGGCGCATGGAACATGGGCTGTTCCGGCCCCGGGTGCACAGCGCATGGGCGGCCCCACCCCGGGTGTGCAGCACAGTTGCGGCGCCAGCCCCAGGAGTGCGGCGCATGGGTGGCGCCAGCTCCAGGCACGCAGCGTATGGGTAGCCCTACCCCCAGGCACATGTGTGGCCCCGCCCCCAGGTGCCCGGCGTGTGAGTGGCCTGCCCCTGGGTGCCCGGCAGCCCCAAAAGGTTAGGGACCACTGAAGTAGATGGTTTCTGGGTATTCGTCTAGCTCTTTCCATTTGTTTTCTTCGCCAAAGAATCAATGCACACAAAACAGATATCAGACAGTATCACAAAGAAAAAACAATTTCTTGCCATTTCAACCAGAAAGGGCATTGTCTCAACGACTTGATTACCTGCATCCTGCTTCAAAGACATTTTAACACCAGACTTGAAAGAGAAACCTCTGAACTGTCATTCATGCTTAAATTTGACACTTTACGCCTGGGTCTCAACAAAGATGCTAATTACCTTACCCATTACAAAGATAGCTTCCCCAGTTATCACCTCTAATATCATTAGCTCACAGACATTAACCTCCCCCCCTCATTCTCCCTCTGTTCTGAAATTTGATTTGTCCTTTTTATATGTGTTCACTTTTTTTGATTGTATCCCTTTGGTATATATGGTCATGCCAATTTTCTTCCACAATTTGATCTGAGGAAGTGGGTCTGGCCCACGAAAGCTCATCACCTAATAAACCATCTTGTTAGTCTTTAAAGTGCTACATAGTCCTGTTTTTTGTTTCAGCTAGACTAGAGTAACACGGCTACACGTCTATTACTACACCTAGCCCAGGATTGGAGACAGGAGAAGACACATTCAATGGTGCTAGGAACAAATGTGCCATTGTCAAGTACTCCTAATGTCTCTGCTTTAATCCCCAGATGGACCACATCCCTGCAGAGACACCTTCTTGAAGCTGACAGACATATCACCACTTAACACATAGTTGATAATTGATGTCTGCTTTGTTTAAATATTTGTTTTACTGGAAACACTATGTAACTTTATATTATTACTCTTATTTTGCCTCACAATTAGCACCTATCTAGGGGTCCAGGATCTTACCCCCCCCCCATCACTTTGATCTGCCCATTGAGCATCCTATATAATTAGTTGTAACCTATTGTTTGGCAGTGTTCACTGAGTTCTAACAAGCAATGTGACACTCCGACAGCACTGCGTGTGTAATAAACTCTCCTGCTTGCTTCACATAGTGTCCAGATTCTGTTCCTTCAACTATGATTCCTCTTTCACTCTCTAATGCTTGTAATGATCTAGTAGAAGTATAATTCAGCCATTTTTAAAAATTATTTCTGATCCTCCCCATATATCTCTCCAAATAAGATCTTGGTTGTATTTTCAAAGGCTCACAGTATCTACTGGGAGACAGAGGGAGTCTGACTAGATGGTCACCCACAAAGCACATCAGCATAATGAAAAGTACAGTTTGTGACACACTTTGTCTTCACTAGGGAAAAAAAGGTGCTTCCTCACCATGTTAGTGAGAACAAGAGAATTGCCGTTTTAGCAGGGTAAAGTAAATCCTGGCTCCCCCTCCTGTTTACCTGAGTCAGTTACCGTAAAAACTAGAGACTACCTTGTTTTCCCCAGCATTTTACCTCATGTTAGTTAACACAGTCTAGCTGACACTAAAACACGAATTTTCCTCTTGTAGATGCACACATTAAAGATGCCCTGTTTTGTGAAGCAGTCGCTGTAGTGTGGTAGGAATGAAAACTGCCTTAAAAATCTCACATTTTGCAAGCCTTTAATCATCAGACATTTAGGAAAAAGTGAGATACAAAGAATTAGCATTTTCTCTCACATTGACCTCTGACATTTCAGTGATTTAGAGCCTACATTTTCAAAAGTGACTAGTAGTGTTTCTTCTCTTCATTTTGGGTGCTCACCTTGAGGCATTTCAAAGGGGGCTTGTTTTCAGAAAGTGCTCGGAACTGGCCCCCTGAAAATCAGGCTTCTTTTACAAGTTTCAGGTTAGGAACCCAAAAATTGACACACCCAAAGCTATCAGTTACCCTTGAAAATTTAGACCCAAACATTTAAAGTGACTTTCTTCTTGGCAGGTCCATCATAGAGGCAATGAAAGGATATAAGGCAATCTGCAAACATTGCATGCATTTCTGGCTCTGCCCATAGGTCCTTGTGCCTAAGCTCTAATGAATCACAAGGAAGAAACAGAAGGATTTACCAATGTACAAGCTTGTGGAAGTAGGTACTGTGCTTTGAAGTCTACCCAGCAGCTGAGAGTTCAACAAAGGTAAAGCTTCAAACAATACCATGTGATCCAGGACGTAAGTATAAAGAGAAACGGAACCTTTCATATAACACTTTTAATCAAGCAAAGTGAATTGTCAATTGAGTGTAACATTGATGGGACAATAGGTCAACAAGCGTAGCTGTTGGTAAGGGCTCTAGAGTTTCTTCAGCGAAGCTGGTGAGTCAGATTTTATTTTGTTATGTTGCACATATTCAGATGCCCCAATTTATGGTGTTAGGAATGAAAGAGAGATCCCAGTAGTATCCAGTGAATATGAAAGTGCTATTACAGTAAAACTCCGGTGGTCCGGCATCCAGTGGTCCGGCACACCTGATAGTCCGGCACCAACTGCAACCCGGAAGTGCTCCGGCAGCTGCTTCAAGTTGTTAGTCAATTACACTAACTGCCGCTGGATCTGCAGACGACAGGCTTGCAATTTATCTTTGCTCTATTGCCTCTGGGGGGCGGGAGGGGAAGGAGAGAGGGAGGAGGAGGGGACCGAGGTCGACGGGGGGCAGGGAGGCGCCGAACTCTCCGTCATGTTGCAGGGAGGTGGAGGCGGCGAGAGGCAGGTAGCCGCATTCAGGAAGTTCTAGTCAGTTACACTTACTCCGGCTGGATCCACAGCCGACAGGCTCTCAATCTACCTTTCCTCTCTACTGCCTGGAGGGGCGGGGGCTTGCAGGCTTTGCCTCCCTGCAACAGGAGGGAGGGTTCAGCACACACACACACCCCCACTCCACCCCCCCGACCCCTACCCTCCCCCGGCAGTAGAGAGGAAAGGTAGATTGAGAGCCTGTCGGCTGTGGATCCAGCCGGCGGCAGTTTAACTGACTAGAACTTCTTGAAGCGGCTGCCTGCCTCTCGCCCCCTCTCTGCTTCCGCCGCTCGCAGGCTTTGCCTTCTTCTAAAATGGCGGAGGGTTCGGCCCTTGCGGTGCTGTTCCCCTCCGACGAGACCCGCCCCCGCCAGAGTACCTCCTGATAGTCCGGCATTTCTGATAATCCAGCACCACCTGGGTCCCAAAGGTGCTGGATTATCGGAAGTCTACTGTACTGAGCCGTTGGAATGCAAAATACTGTTTAGTGATGGCGTAAGCAATGAATTTGACACATTTGTCAAAGAAGTACTATTTCTGGCAATGAGCTTCAGCCCCCAGGCCTCTGAATATAGGAAATCCTGAACTCTGGAGCTAAGCTTTATGGCTCCAAGCCATCTTTGACCGTTTTCAAGTCTAAAGGCACATCTACACAGCAGGTTTAAAGCCAAAGTATGCTACACAACTTGAGCTATGTCAACTGCGTAGCTTTAAGTCAAAATAGCTTATTTCAGCTTTTGGTGCTGTCTACTCAGCAGGTAGTCCAAGAAGGAGCACTCTTCCTCTGACTTCCCTTTCTCCTCGTAAAATGAGTGTTATAGGAGTCAGAGTAAAAGTCCTCCAGCTTGACATTATTTTGACATTATGTCGAAATAATTGCTTGTAGTGTAGACATGGACTATGTTATTTCGGAATAACATCAGTTATTCCGACATAAAACTGCTGTGTAGATGTACCCTAACGGACCTCACTATTTCCTTTTCTCAGTTTTGTTCTCATTGTGGTGCAGATGCTTCTACTCTCTCCCTCCCACATTCAGTCTAACTCCTGTTTACCTTGCAGACTGAGCTGGCTATATGATACATGCATTACTTACTAAAATATGCATCTTAAAGGACACATAGTTGAAGCAGCCAATATGTTCCCCTGCTGTGGTCTGCTCTCCAGGGGAAACTGGCTATCAGTCATTATACTGACCCTTCTGATAGCCTGACTTCATAGCTGTCACAAATTTTAATATGGAAGCTGTTGCTCGCCAAGTGGTATATATTAATACATCACTTATGATCAACTAGGGAGACAAAAGAAAATCAAGAATAATGTCAGAAAACAGTAGCGTTATTTTGATCCCAGCTGGAGAGCTCCTTTTCTGTCTTGTGAGTGTTATACAGACCACATATGGGTTACGGAAAACTCACTGCAGTGACAGTTCTTGCTTTTGGGATTAGATCGATATTTGTCTGTTTCCCGGAATTAGAAGAACAACTGTCTGGAGGAATATATTTCATAGGTGAATTTGCTATAAGTGCAGAATTCACATGAATTAAATTCTGCCTTTCAAAACCCCATTTACTTTTCTAATACTTAAAGTCTTGAAACCTCACACATCACTCACAAGAAATCCTGCAGGTAAAGAGAAAACAAAAGGATATACGTTAGAGGATTAGACATGATATTAGAATGTGAAGTCTTATGTAAAACAGGAAATCAAATTTTTCTGGGAGATGTTTTGCAAAGACATTTTTAACATGGCAGGGCATTTAAGTTACCTGTCACTCCTTGAAGATCTACAGAGAAAACCTAATAATGCTTTCACTGTTAAGAATGATTGTCTTTTGTAAAGCAGCTGTGTTTGTGGCATTATAGAGGGGGAGAAAAATGTCAGGTTTGTCATCTATAGGAGCTTCTTCATAGAAACTTGCTTAACTTCAAAGGATCAAGACTGGATAAAATACTTTTTTCTCTTGCTAAATCCTTCTCTACTGAACTCTTCTAAAAACTGGCGCTCAATATGCAAATTTTGTGCATTGTATCTAGTTAAAATTGAATGAAAATATATTTATAATCACTATTAAAAAGCTTCATAGATTACTTTCTAAAGTACACTGATATATAAGGCTACATCTGCTACATCTACCCCCGGTATCCCAAAATAGCCATTCCACATCTTAAGAGCAAGCCCATTATATTGAAATATAACAGGCTCCCTATTCCAACATCCCTGTAAGCCTCATTTCATGAGGGATAAGGGACGTTTTGGAATAGCACCTTATTTTTAAATAACATTTCAAAATTGCATAGCTTATTTCAAGGAAAGGGTGCTGTGTAGGTGCACCCTAAGAGTGCTGTAGTATGGTGAATTGTCCTGCTGGTAAATCTTGACATTTGGCTAGCTACCACTATGATTAGGCTGTTACACTGGACTTGGACTCAGGAGACCCAGGTTCAATTTCGGGCTCTGCTACCGGTCTTGATGATCTTGGGCAAGTCATTTCCACTTCTACTTTCCCCATCTGTAAAATGCGTTAATAATACTGACCTCCTTTAACATGAAAAGTGCCACATATAGTAGTAATAGTAGTTTTATTATTATTATTCATTTTATTAATTTACTTTATTTGCTTAGACCAACCCATTTTATCCAATTTCCACTTTAAACTTTTCTTTATACAGCCTTTATATAATATATTACACACACCTTACTATGTTTTAAAAGTACAGTAGTCAGAAACAGCAAAGCCTTTATTTTTTCCTTTGTAGTTGTACACTTTGTTTATGACCACGTTACTGTTGAATACACCAAAGCTGTGAATATAAACCTAATTTATATAGAAACCAAACTTAAAAGAAAAAAGTTTAGCTAGAATTAGGTTCAAATGCCAACTTTCAGGTGATAGGCTTGATCAATTAGAGCCTGAGAAGAATGCCTTGTTCTCCATTGCTGGAGACCTGGATTAGGGAGACTTAGAAGTACAATTGACCCAAAGAGAAAACTGTTTCAGTATCCTAGAATGCCACTTTGTGCCCTCAAACTTCATCAGTTTATAATAACTGTGAACCTGAGGCAGCCCATTCATGACCACTATAACTGTTGTCTTCTCTACAGGGTTTTACAGTTACATAGTGCAGGTTTGAGCCAAATGGCAATGAACACAGTCACTACTTTCACACACACAATTTCAGGAAAAGATTTATTTCTTGTTCTTCTGCCTTAGGTCTAGCAGAAGCCCTGACACAGTTTATTTAGCTCTTGATGCTTAAGGAGCATCCTTACGTTTCTTAGCATCATCCCTGTGGCTCAAAAATATTGCATCATTGATGGCTGCACCAAAGAGACTAAGTGATGGTAGCTCCAAGTTGGGGTGCCAGGTGGAGAAAATGGGGGTGATAAGAAGAGTCTGAAAATGACACAAAGGAACCCTGGAAAATAAAGTGATTTCATTCCTTTGAATGATTGCAGTGTTCTAAGGCTAAGATAAGGAAGACACATAGGCATGGGAGGTAAGGGTATGTGAGATGCTGCAGCACCTGCAGGTTTTGGGCATCCTGACCACATATCCCTGATGCTCAGGATCCTGGCCACTGGCCCCACTGTTCCTTGTGCTCCGTTTCCAGCCCCTGATCCTT
Source organism: Rafetus swinhoei (assembly GCA_019425775.1). NCBI lineage: Eukaryota > Metazoa > Chordata > Testudines > Trionychidae > Rafetus > Rafetus swinhoei. Next base: position 15,905,497 of record CM033434.1, read on the forward strand.
CTTAGTTGTCCCTGTGTCCAGGTTCTGGCTGCCAGCACCACTGTTCCCTGGGGGTTCCACTTCCAGCCCACATCTGGCCCCAGGTTCCCCTTGGTTATCATACCCATGCAAAGAGGCTCAGCCTCTGGTCTCAAGTCCCATACATAAAGTCCCACCCGAGGTCCTGACCACCAGCCCCACATATGGGGTTCTGGCTGCCGGCTCCAGGTCTAGGGGCCAGTAAGGATTACCGACAGAGGTAAGGGGGCAGGTGCAGCTCACTCCTTCACTCCAAAAATTGTTCCTATGCCATTGGAAAGACAGTTCTAAAGGGGTAGATATTTCTGTCACCTCTTTGGGGATGATCGTTACCACTCTCCTACATTCCTTCTCCTTCTCCAGCAGATCTTTTGAATCTTTTGAATTCATTTTTTGGGGAATTTATAGGGCAAGTTCATTCCCTGGAACATCAGCACATATCTGGGCTGGGTATTGAGGCCCTTAAGGGAAGAGGGCTCCCCAAGGCTACAGAGCAGTTCCATAGAAGATGTTTCTGTCTAATGGTTGTACCAGCCCAACTAACCCTCATGTACCACAGCCTAGGGGATGATGACTGAAGGATCCATGCAGCAATGGTACATCTGGCCCTATGACCATCCCTTCCCTGCCTCCAACTCCCTTCTTGCACATGAATGGACAGCCTCTGCTTAGCTGAGCTCCAAGCCATGTAAGCTATATGCACCCTGTTATATGACTGTCCTAGCAAGGAGGTCTTTTCCACATGCACTAGAACAGTACATCTGCTCTAGTTCTACTCTGAGGCCATGTCTACATTACACGGAAGATTGATGCTGCTGCAGTCGAGCTTTCAGGGTTTGATTTAGCAGGTCTAGTGAAGATCTGTGAATTCAAACTGAGAGGGCTCCCCTGTCGACACGAGTACTCCTGTTCCTCACGAGGAGTAAGGGAAGCTGAAGGGAGCATTTGCGCCTGTCAACCTCTCTCTGTTTGGATGGTGCAAAAATGTGATTTAAGATAAGTCTAGTGCAGCTATGTAATAACGTATATCTTATGTTGCATATCTATTTATAATTTTAGTGAAAGAGAAAGAGAAAGAAAAAGTGTTGCTTTCAAAATAAACAATTATTATGACTTTGTAGCATAGCATAAAGTGACTCATTGATTTTTGTCCCTGAGGACAAAGTTATAAAGTTGCATATCTTAGGTCAAACTTCCCTTTAGTGTAGTCCTGGCTTGAGAGAGCTCTATTTATGTGGGTACAGAAGGAAGGAGAGACATTGCATTAGTAACAGGGGTGGCTAGAAGCTTAAATGTAAAACCTGTTCTTAAGGAAAGCATTTGCCCCCTTAATAATACTTAGATTGAAAATGAGAACACCTACAAGGTTTCCAGATGAAAATATATTACCTTTTATAATTTTTATATTGAATAGACCTGATGCCCCATTCTCAGATTGAGGAAAGGAACAATAAGATATGCAACGGAGTGATGTGACATCCCCAGCTGCTTTATCCGTATTTAGGTAAAAATGGGAATGATTTTGTTATGAATTATAACAAATTAGTATCACACATATGCCTTTCCATCATTGCTAGCAGTTGACCACTGAGGGTCAAAGGTGAACGAATGGATTAAAAGCAATACTGCACAAGTAATGTTGCATGCACTAATATTATATGCTTCATCGCTTCTTTGATTAATCATTCTTTACATCTGTCCTCTGGGACAAAATCAATGAGACACTTTATGCTATGCTTCAAAGTCATAATAATTGTTTATTTAAAAGCAACATTTCTTTCTTTCTCTCTCTCTTTCTCTCTCTCTCAACTTTCCCCTGACATGCCCAGTTTTGTATCGATGGTTAGCAACTGCCAAGACCTTTCTTAATAATAATAGTAGTAATAAAAGTAATAATCTCTGAAAAGCTGTTATAAATAACGTCAATAGTTCTCTCTCTCCCCTGAGAGGAGTGGTAATATGGAAAGATACTGTGGCACTCTTCAAACAAACAGCAACATTGAGCATTATTTATAATACTTGTGTGACAACAAGGTGTCATTGCATAATTAAAACATTTCAGAAAATGTGTAGAGCAACATTTCCTGCTGGCAGCTGCTTGAATGATCATGTTTCTATATAAAGAATTTGGAGCATGGTTTCTCAGGAAAGGAACAGCACCATGCTTGTTCCTCTCCCCCTCATTCCCAATGAAAGTTGCTTCCATGCTGTTTGTTGCACCCCCATGCCGGTAAGCCCTTGTTCTGCAAGCTCTTGTTCTGTACCTTTACAAATATCTACTTTATAGTAGATTCTTAACGAATCAAAATAAAGAGGGTTATTATGTGTATGACTGTAGCCCCTAGATGCTCCAGCTTAGATACGGACCCATTTGTTGTAGGCACTCTCAAAACACATGGTAAAAGACCATAAAGTTTTTACATGACAAATAAAAAACAGTCGATGGAAGATATACAGAGAGGTGAAGTGACTTGCCCATGGTATTATGGCATGTCACTGGCAAAGGTCATGTGGATAGAACTCATATATCCCAACTCCAATGATATTGCCACACTACCTCACCACTAAGAAAGGTATTATTTGGGGGGCTAGTATTTCATGAATACACTGTTAGGCAGCATCCCCGTGTCATGCTGAAACTCCCTGGCAGTACTTCTTGGCTAAGATGAATACTCTGATTCTGCATCTAAAAATCTACGTGAGATGGGATTTTATAATCTTTAGCAACACAGTGATGAACTATGTTAAAGCAATTTTTAAACTAGATTCTGTAGGCTAACATGTTCTGGGTAAATGTTACAGTAATGCACAGTTGCTTTTTTCTGTACATTCAGAAACCCACAGTGTATACCTGGGGGTTGTTAAATGGCTGCATTACCACTTTAATGGCTCTCTCACAGTTTCAATGTTGCGCTAATAGGTCTGGCAGGCTGGAATGTTTTCTGACTTTCATGTGCCCCACATTATTGGATGCCCTACCCAGCTGCATTTGCCGTTTGTGCTTAAGGATCATCCTGTTCCTCAGGCGCTGTGCCATTTATTGAGTCATAGGGCCATACATTTTCTTTAAAGACCTGGAGGCATGAACAATCTTGCCGTATGTTCAATATCTCTTCTGAGGACTATATTTACAGTTCTTAAAATATTTAGTATGTTTTGTCTATAATCTGTTTTTGAAGAATGGTTAACAGGTCTACATCTGCCATGCCTTTCTATCCCTGTATAGCCATGCACACTGTGGTGATAGGGCCAAACTCATTAGTGGCATTAAACTGACATCAGTGGGTTTATCCCAGGGATACATTTTGCCATACTCTGTCAAACTGGTAAGTATTTGACTGAAATTAGCCAAATCCTCTAGAGCTTAATGGAATGCTTATAGGCTCTGGCAAGACAGTTCAACATTTAATTTGCACTAAGCTAGCCAAGTCTGTGGAAGCATGAAATATCCTCTAAAGAGATAGTCCTGCTCTCTTTGAAGTCAATGGCATAATTCCCATTGTCTCTGATTTGGTCTTATGTGGCAGTTATTCCTTTTTAACTGTAGACTGAAGCCCTCCTAAATATTAATTCATTTGGCCTGCGGTTTTGAAAACTCCCAGTGTCCTGATGGTGCAAAAAGTCAATTCCCCTAGATGTTCCAGGAAGTGTTGCACTATAGAACGCTGCAAGCAAATACCATCTTGGATGCTGAAAAATTGTGGTTTTTCATTTTTTTAAAAAATGTTGTGGATTTATAATTTGGGGGATAATGAAGGAGAGAGAGTGAAGAAAAACATCCCCATGTTCTGCAACTAGAAACCAACAAGTGCAGAAACAAAGGGAAAAGACACATTTCTTAATGGGCCAGTGCTTCATATTTGATACTTTTTGCGTGTGTGCTCAGCTGTGCCTATGGAGCCACATGGCTTTGAGATCAGCATCACAACCCAGCTCACCTTATTCAATGTTGTCTTCATCACAGGGGCATAGCCATAAGTGGGCAATGGCCCACACACTTTCCATCCAGGCCCATCCTCGCAGCCTTGCAAAGCTCTCCTCATTCCCCGCTGCTTGTCCTGCCCTGCCAGCCCATCCGGTGCTCCAGCCAGGGAGCAGGGTTGGGGTACTGAGGCTTAATCCCTGCCCTCCATCAGTGCCCACCTCCCTGAAGTTGGGACCCACTCAAGTGGGCCCTGCTGGCTATGCCACTTCTTCATTGGCAAATATCACAGAGCGATGCTGTACGTGCCTGAAACATCCCAACACAAGAGAGCTGGCTGTATCCAGAAGAGGGCCTTGGAGAAGTGGTCGTTAGCTTTTCAGACAGATAAATGACTATTTATGATTATTCTTTTCATAAGAGCAGAGGTTTTCTCTTTTATACAATTGCAAAAGGTGAGTGCGCAGTGTTTAGAGAGAAGGCAGCTCAAGCAGTGATTTGGGCTTTAGGCCTGGCCTCAGAGAGGCAGGGAAAAGGAAGGAAAAAAGACTTTGGAATAATCCTACTTATCATGAAGGGACTGTTATGGAACAAAACCAAATGGATGTGCTGCCCCCCAAATGCTTTGATTTGTTCCTGCAGTCAGGTGAGGATGTGGATGCTGAGTGACTGTAATAATGTAGATGTGACTACAGGGATGCATATAGGGGAGCTAGACAGGCAAAACAGGCAGCCTAAAAGCAAACTCCCTACTCCGTGGGAAAGGCAGATGCTTGAAAGAGGGAGGAAATCTCTTTAAGGACATTATTGCCAGACTCCATGAACCTGCTATAGAATTTGCTGGGTCAATTAATACTCACTGCTAAGGCCCCTGCCTCACCAAAAAGAACACATTATTTTGCCCTGTGCTGGCTTTGCAGACAGCAGCTGCAGCTTTTGCATTATTTCGGTTACCTGGTGGGCTTTCCTGTTTTCCAGCCCAGGCCTGCAGTGTTTGATGGTTCAAAGGAGGCAGAGATGCTGGTCTCACTCCTGCAGGGGCAAGTCTAGCGCTGCAAATGGAGAATTTGACTGCAGAACCGCCTATTGGGCAGGAATCCGCCTTCTCCAATCCAGCTGGAGTTTCAAACATCCAGCTGGGCGAAGTCTAAGTAGCTAGCATTTTCTTGCATGGACGCCACTGTGCTTCCTCTCTCAGTTGGATCAGAGCTGGGGGCCTGAAGAGGAACAGCCAAGAGCAGATGAGGCTGTGGAGGTACCAATGGCTGTGAGTTAGTATTGCTCCACGATTCCTTCTGTGCAAGACAGTTATTCCAAGCTAGTTTCCATTCACTGGACAGAGGCACCCACCTTAATCCACCCCTCCTCCCATTCTCTTTGGAGATAAGTGGCAGATAGGCAGGTGAGTCAATGGGTAGCTAGGGAAAGGTTCTGGAACTTGTAAGATGCCCAGAGAAACCTTTCTTCCTCTCTGCCATTGCAGAGAAGAAAAGTCAAAGAGGGTGAAAGAGGCACTAGCTGCTACAAGATTTCACTGTTAGCAGCTGACAAGTGGGAAATGGGAGCACAATTTTGGAGAGAATAATATATAATAGGTGGGTTGAATTTAGGATATAATTTTATAACTGGGCATAGGCTGGTATATTAACTAGACCAACCCCGCCCCTCCCCCCCCCCATGTTGATTATTATTAAATGAGGGTGTAAAGAATAACTGATATGGTCCACTAGCCCTAGCTGAGACCAAACTACTACATCATCCATATCTCATAGCTTCAAAAAGATTATCAGTTAATTTTTACACCATCCTAAGTTGGATTTTTGACCTTCACTGCACAGAGGAAATACTGAACTACCCCAAGAAAATCTATCTTCATAGGATTTGCAACCAGGAAGTACTGGAAATATACGGTGTATTTTAAAAAGTTTGTCTGTCAGTCTGTCTGTCTGAGAGTCTATTTGGTCAAGAACTCCTCCTAAAGGGGAAGAACTAGGAACACCAAATTTGGTAGGCAGCTTCCTCTTACCATAATTTACAACAAGGTAAGGGTTTGGTTGTGCCAGGTAAATGGGATGTACATGGGATGTGACTGTTTCTCATCCAATGGGAAAGGAGGACTGATAGCAGGGACAGGTATATGCCAGAGTGATCACAGGGGGGCAGCAAGCAAGCATGCCCCCACCACCCTGACAGCCTGGGAGAGCTGCAGAGCATGCTCAAAGGAGAGGTCCCCACTGCTCCAGATGGCCCAGGGGAGAGGTTCGTGCTGCCCTGACAGCCCCAGAGAGCCCCAGAGCAGCCATAGGGCAGGCAGTGTGGCCTCTATGGCCGGGCAGCGTGACCCCCTCCTCCCTCCCCTGCACTGGGTCGCCCAAACAGCTTGCAGCTGCCCTCCCCTCCCCTGAGCCGCCTTACTCCTGCTCTGACTCTTGCACCCCTAAACCCTTCCCTGAGCACCTCCTCACCCCCAACCCTGACTTCTGCATCACCCCAAGGCCCTGCCCTGACTCCTCCACTCCTACACCTCCAGCCCCCTGTACTGAAGGACCCAATCAGTGTAGGCTAACTATTCTAATAATAAATAATTGTAAAGCAAAACCCATGTAAGATTTGCAGATGAGAAAGGTTAGGATTCCAATCTGCATTTTTTAGATGTATCTCTTGTTATTAGTGAGATGAAATTGATAAAATACAGTCAATGTAACCTAATTAATAATATTTAATCTTATATAGTCCTAGGCAATTATTATATTTCAAAGGATTTTTAACAACTGGGACATTTATTAGTGTTAAAAAATTGGTATCTTAAAATGATAAAAAACTATAATAGAATCCACTTAATTAGAAGATCGAATAAAATAGAAGAGGGGAATACTTAATACACAGCAGCAAAATCTTAATGGAAATAATAAAAAACAAACCCTGTAACATGAAATTTCAAATATAAAAAGGGATTATGATTAGATTATAGCTGTGTTTCATTGTAACCACTTCATTTAATCTTTATTTGACAATTTTTACATTAAAAGACTGGATCCATCAAGCTGTTTAAAACCTAATTCAGAACATTTTAACTAGACTTACTCAAAATTTGATATTTTCAGTTCTTTGGGGATTCATGAGGACAATTTTCTGATGTCAGCTTGCATGGACTCAGGCTGGAGCATTTAACTTTGAGTTGCAGCTTTTGGACCCAAAAGCTCAAAGTGAAATTCAGCTTAAAAATAACTAACACATTTTTTACCCCCAGACAAAAAAACATAACAAACAGCATCAGAGGAAAAAAACAGTTTTGCTTGAGTAAACCACATACCTCCCGGTTGTTGTGTACTGTTCCATCGAGTGGCATTGAGACCACTTAGCTAATAATCAGTTGGCTTTTAGCTCTTGCAATAGAAGCATATGTACTAAGAGGCAAGGTTCTCAGACTTCTCTGAATGCCTGATCTGAGCTTCCTGTTTCTCAGCCAGCTCTTGATATGAGATGTGACTGACATAGGTGTGAGCTCAGACCACAAATGGGACTAGGTACAGCCAATGGTGCAGGTAAAGGTGGTATGGTGAGATACGCTGTGCCATTAAGATAGCTTTTGCTGGTACACGATACTGGAAAGACATAGGAGCAGAATGTGGGGCCGCTCCCACCTGCAGTCGTACCGCCAGCCCTTCTACACAGTTGCATCTCCTCTCTGGGGGTTTGTACAGCCCTGCCGGAGGACAGAGCTGGGGGCAGCCCCATGTTTTACTTCTTCTGTCCTTCTAGGACTCTGGCTCTGCTCCTTCTGTACAGCATTACGGCTCGATATTCTTCTCCTTTCACCACTGTGGTTCTGAAGAGCCCTGCAGTTCAGAGATCTGATCCGGCCCAGTGGGAGGACATAGCCACCTCTAGTAATGTGAGATAAGGAGGGGATGGAGAGAGCATGGGGTCACGGGAGGCAGGGAAGGCATCTCTCCCTCCTCCTTTAGCTGGTGCCCCCCTTTGTGTCTCTCCCCTGAGTCGTGTATACACAGCGTACCTGTAAGAATGAAAATCATATGTGCCTCTGGGTGCAGCCATCTTTGGAACTGTGGCATACCGTTCATTGTCATGAAGAAAAATTATCTGGTAGATATTCTAAAAAAATATTTGTCCTGATTAATTATATCTCAGTAAAATGGACTGTATATTTAAATTTTAGTTAATAGTTACAGTAAAAGCATAGAACTAGAGACTTTTAGTTTCCTTCCTTATTTTTTATGTTATTTACATATAAAGGGCCCTTCAATAAATAATCTATGGACCTGATTGTCAAAAAACCACAATACAATCTGATTTTCTGATGTCCAGCTACTGAATCAGTTTCGAACATCATCATGATGGCTCTCACTGTTAAGTGTTGCTTATTATACAGTAATTTACCTTCATCTCTGTCTTGCTCTCAAGTATCACATTAAATATGCGTGTGTGTATATATATATATATAAATATATAAGTCAGGGAGGATCATAATATGTATTTGCGATCAGTGTTATATTACACTGATCGCAAACAAATATTGTGATCCTTCCTGACTTTTTTTTCAGTTTTTTTGAGCTGGACATACACTTTTTCTGACTCCTACCTTATTTAGAGGACAAAGGTCAATAATCTTAACAAAAATGGCATTTGCACTTCCCTACCTTACAGCAGTTCAAATGGTAAATACCTCATTAAAGTCTGCAGTATCTAAGACTGAGTACAGCCACAAATCTCTTTGATGCTAAAGGCCACCTCGTTAACATGGCCTTAAGATTTTGCTTGGAACTTTCAAGCAGACCATCAATTTGTAGCTATTAGGGAGTATGATAAATGCCTTTTAGTCCTAACTTGCTATTATTACTTGTCAAAACCTGTGTGTCATTGCAGAGATAATGGATTTCCAAATACCTAAGTTCTGTGTCATTTCCATTATGCAATTCTGGGTTTTACTCATACAAATGCTTGGGGAAAGCAAATGTCCAGCCTGCATAAGCAAGCCTTTGTACATATACCTCCACCGAATATAGGGTCAGAAATAATGCCATCTGATTTTTGTGACCAATCACAACTAGCCAGCACAGCTCAAATATTGACCATTGAATCCACTCAGGAAACTGCTCACAGTAAAGCCACAGAATAGAAAAATTCCCCAAACATACTTGCATAAAGGCTTGTTGAGTGAATCCATAAGGAAGAATTAATTTTTGGGAAATTACACTCCTCTTGTTGACATTACTTTTAGCTGAAAAAAAGAGATTACAATCTTCAAGTAACATATTACCTTTTAATAATATGTTCAGCCATTCTTAGTGGCAAGGCTGTTCTGATTGCACATGAATAATCACATTCAGAAATGTATGCTGTGAAGTTTTATAAGATCTGGAAATACCTTACTTTCACTTTTGATCCTTGTAGTAGACTAAAATAATGCCAAAAACATAATACATTTTTGTGCCAGGTTCCAAAAGTTCCTCTTAATCAAATGCCATTGTTTGAAGCTGCAGCTGATGATTGTTAGTATTGTTATTGCTTCTGTCTCAGTGGAAAGCCCATGTACGAGGCTGTTTATGGACACAGTCCTGACTAAAATCACTCCTGTTGCTCTGTCACTCTTGCCTACTTTGTTATGTTTTGATATTGGGGTAAGTGCTTCTTGACAATTAGAATTTTTCAAGATTTGGGAAACACTCTCTAGTTTCCATTTCACATGCATTTGCCACCAGGTAATTTCTCTGTTGTGCTTTTTTAACATCTCATACCCAGATTTTTAAAAGGTAAGTGGGCATTGCTAACTAAATTCATAGCCTACATTTAATTTTCTAAAATGATTAGGTACTTACAAGACAAAATCCCATTGACAGTCAAGCCAGGTCTACACGAAAGGAGAAAGTTGAATCCAGATTCGCAACTCCAGCTATGTTAATTATGTAGCTGGAGCCAAAGTATCTTGTTTCAAGTTTCTTTGCTGTCCTCACAGCAGGAAGTCGATGGGAGCAAATGTTCCTGTTGGCTTCCATTACTCCTCACCGAAGCAGGAGTACCAGCCACTGGCAGGGGCATCCTCTGAGTTCGATTTAGCACAGGGGTGGGAACCTTAGGCCTGGGGGCTAGATGCAGCCCCTGACTTGCTTGGATGCAGCCCCTGAGGCTCAGGGCTTCTCCCCAGCATCGGGGAAACTGCACTAGCACTCCAGCCCCCTGTTGTTCCACTATGGGGCTGGAGAACACAAAATCTGCTAGCCTGACCCCTCCTAGGCTCTGGTGTGAGAGAAGAAAGTGGGGAGTGTCATTCTCCTTCTCAGTCAGGGGCCACGCATCAATGAGGGGGTATTTTTGTTTATTTCTCATTCGTGTGTGACTGATTTTCATGTGGGCCAGCCCAAAGACATGTCCAACCTAAAGACATTTTCCTGCCCCCGATTTAGTGGGTCTTAACGAGACCCAATAAATTGAACTTTGGAAGATCAATTGCAGCAGCATTGATCTTCTGTTTAGTGAAGCCATGGCCTGAGTGCTGAAAGCATCAGTGGCTTACTCTAAGCTTTCTGAATGATCTTTTTAAATATCAGAAAATAACTCACACTGTGCCAGTGTGTATAACACACAGTCAAGAGCACCTCATATATAGTACAGTTATTCCATACAATAATATGTAATATATAACAATAATATGTACAGTAATATTATATCATTTCTAGTAGGAACCCTGCACTGTCAGATGGTGAAATCTTGCTTTATGGCAGATTAATTCATGACCTTTCAGGACTGGCCTTGAAACATTCATGCCTGGGACAATAGCTTTCATAGAACACTAGAACTGGAAGGGACCTCGAGAGGTCATCGAGTCCAGTCTCCTGACCTCATGGCAGGACCCAGTTCCATCAAGACCATCCCTGATATACGTCTATCAAACTTGCTCTTAAATATCTGCAGAGATGGAGATTCCACAACCTCCTGAAGCAACTTATTCCAGTGTTTAACCACCCCAACAGTTAGGAATATTTTCCTAATGTCCAACTTAAACCTCCCTTGCTGCAGTTTAAGCCCATTGCTTCTTGTCCTAGCCTCAGAGGCCAAGGAGAACAATTTTTCTCCCTTCTCCTTGTGACACACTTTTAGACACTTGAAACCCGCTATCATGTCTTCTCCTTTCCAAACTAAACAAGCCCAGTTCTTTTAGTCTTCCTTCATAGGTCAAGTTCTCTAGACTCTAATCATTCTTGTTGCTCTTCCCTGGACCTTCTCCAATTTCTCCACATCTTTCTTGAAATGTGGTGCCCAGAACTGGACATAATAGTCCAATTGAGGCCCAATCAGCGCAGAGTAGAGCAGAAGAATGACTTCTTGTGTCTTTCTCACAACACTCCTGTTAATGCATTCCAGAATCATGTTTGCTTTTTTTGCAACAGTGTCACACTGTTGACTCATATTTAGCTTGTGGTCCACTATGACCCCTAGATCCCTTTCTGAAGTATTCCTTCCTAGACAGTAGCTTCCCATTCTGTATGTGTGAAACTGATTGTTTCTTCCTAAGTGGAAACTTTATGCCCTTTAGTAGTCTAATCAGTTTAATGGGCATATGGACCTATACATTTTTTTGAAGGATAGATGCCTTCTGCATGGTCTGCAAATATTAAAGCTACCTGGTGACCAAGGAGAACTTAATTTCTGTTATATCGTAGTTATAAATAGAAAATTATTCTTTTAAACTAACTGGGGCATTTTGGATGCTACTTTGCTTAATTTTAAAATGCACTTTATTATATCCTGAGTTATAGACCTATCATGGAAAGGCAAGTATGTTTCTTATATGATTGATTTGATAGCCATATGAAAGATTATTTTCAGAGTGTGGAAAAATCCCATTTTAAACACTTGTAAGTTTATGATTAAGTTTATTCTAATGGATCCAGCAGAAAGGTGTGAGCCAGAGGAGTACAGTTTTGATTTTGGTCTTTGATGATAATTTCATCTAGGAAAATATGTGTGCATCAGGACCTGATCCAAAATCCACTGAAGTCAGTGGGAATCCTACCTTTGCTCTCAGTGGGCTTTGGATCATGGCCCATAATTTTATCTGAACATTAATCTAAAGTTGAAATTTTGTACTGAAGCATTTTTAAAGATAAGAGATTTTAAAAATCTTTATCAGAAATCCCCTAAATTATGTTATTTTAAAATCTATTAGGCTATTTCAGCTGCATACATAACTCTGAATTCCACCCTAAGGGCAGGAGTAAATGATGCATGTCAGAGCTCCGGAAGCTAAGTTAGATAAATCTTTGCATTGCTACAATGTATATTATAAAAGGAAGGAATAATAGAAGAAATGTGTGACAAATTTCTTTAATTATCACATCAAAAATGCATGTGCCAGAAAGATAAATATCTCTGTGGAAGGATTTTTAAATGATGTTACTCAACCTTTTGCTTGCAACATGCTTCCTTAGCTCTGATATAAAAAAAAACAAACAAAAAACCCTTAATGAAACTTTTTCTTTATTAATTACAGACACAGCTATGCAAACCTGAATGTTCTGAATGGAGAATTTTTCTGGAAAACTTCTGGGAAATCTCCATATCTTCTGCCAAATATTCTTCTGATTGCCCAGCACTTTGCAAATTCACTATTAAGTGATCACATAGAAGCCCAAAGCCATTCAAGGTAATTGAATCCCATGGTTTGAGACCAGGTGTACAAAGATGTTCAAACTAATTATTTAATAATTGAAAACAATAACCAATGTAGTTAAATCTCTTGCTGATTTTCTAATGTTTATTAATTTAGGCACCTGTGTCTTCTGCACCACTTTCTTTCAAAATGCTTGCAAGGATACACATAGCATATAAATGTACAATTAATGGGATTACCTCTTGATGTACACTCAAGGTGCTTAACTGATTTGAAGAGCATTATTTCTTTAATTGTTTTAGAGATCTCACTCTTTTTTAGCATGCTTATTTATTGTTTAAATTCTTAGCTAGACATCACAGTACTGTATTTTAATTAAAATCTCAACCTGTTATTTTTTCACGTGTTATTTAAGTTGTCGTGGAAATGTGACACCCCTATTATGGAAAATACCATTAATGTGTTCACCTGCTGCCCTTCCATTCCAGACAAATGAAATCTTTATGTGCTAGCTGACATAAAAATAAAAATAACCCACCCATTGCATCACCTTTAGCATCAAATCCATGGTTTGATTTTGATGCTCTTCCAAATTAAATTTGTTTTTGTTAGATGTAATGCAAACTGCCTTGAAAAGCCTCAGTGACTGAGAACTGCCTAGGAATTAATATAATGCATTCACAGCTTATTGTATTGCAAGTCAGCACCTGGAGGGAGTGTTGCAATGCAGATGTCAAACCTTGACTACTGTCTTTTGCTGCTGTTACTTCACTTAGCTAACAGTAATATTTTAATTAATTATCTTCTCTATCTCAAAGGCAATTCCTGTCACATTTCTTTCTACTGCTAGTGCACCTGCTTAAAGGAGTCATACTGGAACTAGGGCGTTCTGTGAAGGTTAAAGTAACAGATCACTTCTGATTATTATTATTGTTATTTAATTTTTTTTACAAAATAATACATATTGGAACAAAACAAGTTTACTGGAGGGAATTGTCTGTAATGTTTTTGTTTGGGCCCAGTGCTGCTAATTAACAACAGATAAGATTGTATAAAGGTTAAAATATCCAATAAAAACAGTTTTTACCTTCCGTTCTTATTCTACACAAGGTATTGTATAGTGAGTATGTTGCTTTAGACTTAAAGTCATATTATAGCAGCATGAATATCGCAGAATAACCACACTATTTAACAGCATGAACAAAATAAATGGGCAGTATTAACTGTATCGTTCCAGCAGCCCACACAGCAGTCCTAATGCCGTAACAGAATGTGTGAAAGTAAATGAAATGGCAGCATGATTACACTGATTACAGCAGTTCCAAATATGTTAGGCTACGTTCATGCTTCAGTGCAGCTGTAATTATACTTCGAAGAACTGCAGGCAGGCAGCCTCATTCTTATAGCAACCCTGCTGTTTGTTTCCTGCTATTTTGTTCTTACTTAGATGGGTCCTGATCCTGTAGACACTTATACATCTGTGTGACTTTCCTCAAGCAATTAGTTCCATTGGTTTCAATGGGACTACACATCTCTGTAAAGTCACCCGCATACCTTTGGCTGGATCAGCCCAGGGAACTATTATAAAAAATGCAATACCTATGACTAGCTGTAGCCTGCTTCTTCAGAAGTACCATCAAAGTGAAGGTTTTGATATGATTTAATACATTTTCTCCCTTGTAGAATAAATCCATTCAGTGTTCATTAAATTGGTTGGTAAATGGTTTGGGGAAATATGGTTTCTTGATATCAAACATCTCCTTCTTCCACCTTGCCCGTAGGTGTTAGTACTGAACAGAAGAAATCAGAACCTTTGTGATTTGTCTTTGATTAGATCTGCCTCATGCTGGAAGCAGTACTTCAAGAAGAAAGACACATTTGCTGCTATTGTTTCTCACTTCCAGAATGTAAGCGACCGGCAGCACCAAAGACTAAAGCTGGCCGTTTTATTTGATTTTTATGAAACAAAGTGTGGGGAAAGAAAATACACTTGGACATGTTTGCATTTTTTCCATACTTCAAAAGGTATGACTAACATTTTATACCATGCTCTTTTGGGCTTGTGAGATAATGAAGTGGCTCCATCAAAATGGACTGCCATAGCAAGTGGTGATCTTGTCTGCAGTAGAGGCATTTAACAGGCTAACCACCATTCAGTCCCCCTGTATCAGTTGCAGCACTCCTTGCTTTCACAACAAAATTGTTTGCCATGGCACACAGGTGCTCACACTGTTGTCTGGATGAGATTTTCTTTGAGGAGGGCTAACCATCAGATGGTACTCCTGTGTGCCATTCTATGCCAATGCAGCATTAATGTGGGCAGGGATTTCTTGTGTAGTACTCTGCAGTGCATATATACTTTTCCACTACAATTCCACAGTATTGCTTAAGTGCTCTGCCTGATCTTTACTCTGGACTCCACTGCACAGATGTCATGTTTGCTAGAAGCCATTTGGCTAGAAGCCACTTGGATGTTTGCTATTTTCATACTCATCAACTTTGTCCTTACTCGGCTTTTGTCATTAGCATGTCTCAAAAATGACCTTCCTAAGAGTGTGCCTCAGCAAAATGCAGTTGAACGTCCAGGGGGATCAAGGGTCGGCAGAACTTGGTCATTCACAACACTTTGATGTATGGCTGTGTGGGCTAGTGTAACGCCAACAGACCCCGGTCATCTGTGGGCAGAAACAAACCTGGGACCTCTGGAGTTGAGTGCATGAGCCTCCACTGCATGAGCTAAAAGCCAGCTGACTCTCAGTTAAGGCTGGAAAGCAGACTTATTATTCTCTCTGTAAGTGTTCTAAGTGCCAGTAGATGGGATAATACAAACATCAAGTAGGTGTGTAGGCTACACTAGCACCTACTGAGATGAGCATCACTCAGGGTAGCAAGCAATCCTCAGAGAAAATCAAAGAATTTAAAGACCAATATAATAAGGCCTGGGACCCATCAACGGGTCCAACTAAAGTCCTAACAGATATCTGCTCTATGATGAATAGAATCAAATCCTCACAGCTCACCTTCCTTGAGGACCAGAGGGATGAAGAGCCAACATCAAGAGATGCTTGAGATATTGCTGGATCTCACAAGCTCTTTGCAAGAACCTAAACAGCAGTTTAAAGGCAGATGAGCAGATTCAGATGGAGGATTCGGTAGATGAGAAGTCCCCTTGACAACAAGTAAACTTCATTGACTTCACAGCACCAGACTACAGCTTTAATGACACCAGTGGAGTGGTGCCTTTTATACTTATACTGAATCTGGACCTTTATGTGTGTGCACAAATCTTGCATTTTATTACAACTCCAAGTACAACCAGGCACTTCATGGTCCTCTGGCAGTAGCTGTATCAGGTGAGGCAAAAAGAGAGGCCCCATCTGGCTGAGCCAGTGAGAGCTGAGCTAAGCCCCCTCAGCTGGAAGCTGCTCTTTGCTTGTCATACACAGTGATATATGAAGGTAATTGCTTTAGTGTGCAGTTAATTACAATATTGTAATTAGCAGGTTGCAAGAGCAGATGTAAGGGGTCCTTGCATACTTCAGATTCTGATATGCCAGGAAAGCAGCTCAGAAAAAAAAGAGGGCAGCACAAGGTCACATTGTAATGTGACTCTTTGTGCCTGGAGAAGGGGGGTAATTAGCTGAATGCTCCCCTCTTCATACTGTTTTTTTTAGTCAGGGGACTAATAGCTTCATGAATTTAATTTTAAATAACTAACAAACAGCAGCAAGTCTTAATTCCTCCTGGGTAGCAGCAAGGCAAAAAAAAAAAAAAAAAAAAAAAAAGGAATGGAATCTGTTTATAATCTCTACAGCCTTACCTGGGAAAAAGGAGACAAAGTCACAAAATGACTTTGATGACCTTCTCCATGGCAACTGGAGCAGAGGCCTCACCATTGGCCAGCTGATTATGGCTACCAGAGGAAGAGAAGCAGTGGTAGCTGTAGGTTAGTATTCTTCATGGCCTCTATAAGTTGCCTTCGCTTTGAGTACTTGTTAACAAAAGTCACTTTTCAAAGTGACCCTCAGTTCTGTGAGGTTGGTAGCAGACTGTGCAATGAGGTTATCTAGATCCATTTAGTTTTAGTCATAAGGGAATTTTGGAAGGTTTGATGATCTTTTAAGGTCAGAGCTAGTTGGTAGCAGAACTGGCATGAAGCCGGGTCATACACTACTTTATGAGGCAATTTATCAGCATGGGGTTTCAGACCACCAGCTTTGATGTCGTTTCAGGCCTTTTGAGAGAGCTGATTTTCTTGGTAGCTTGTTGCCCAGAAATGGAACACAGTAATGTGGGTGTTTACAAGTATGCAAAATAGTTCAAGAAGTGGTTAATTATTTTGTGGTAAAAAACAGATAAAGCTGAACTAACTTTCTATTTATCCAGTAGTTTTCACAGCACTCTCTATTCTTTTACTCACACTATAATCCAAGCAAATTATCAAGTCCTGGTATTAGTATTTATTGAAATTATCTATTAAAAGAGATTAAAATGCATAGTCTCTTGAAATGTTTGCCAAAGTCGGTACAAGTTGCACATTTAATTATTGTGTACTTAGAATCTAATAATCATAGAAGATCAAATACACAGCTAAGTTGAGTCAGAAAGTATTTTTAATAGGGTAGTATTAAATTATAGAGTTAAACATTATTAGCTATATTTATTCATGAGAGATAATTTGATATGTTACAAAATAAGCCAATACATGGCGTAACCTATTGCAGTCTAATTTTCATGGATGAGCTCTTGCATATTTAATATCCTTTGAGGATATCTTTTAACTACTCTAATTACTGCTTTCCTCCTATTTCTATTCAGACATGACACAGACATTTTGGTGAAAATATTAATATTATTCTTGAAGAAATGAAGTAAATCTAGCTTATTACATTTGGAGCCTTTGTTTACACTGTAAACATTAGTAAATTTCAGTGTGTTGTTTTAACATTGTGGATCATATAGAGATGAATAAAGTTACAATGGAAAGAAAGACCAACATGTTAAAATAATTTATATAAAGATATATTATTCATGATGCATATAATCACCATCACAATGAATACTTTCTAACAAGGCTTAAGATCTCACTTTCTCTGATGTAGCTCTGATAGGTCTAAAAGCCAGTAATAAACAGAGAATTTGGTGAAAATATAGATTATTATTATAATAGTGAAAGAGTTAAGCACAGTAAAGGAGCAGGACAGTAAAGTGGGAATGAAACCAACAAAAAACATATAGGAGATGGATTGAGTGGCGGGACTTTGTATTCACGCAGAGGCAAAACTAATTCATCCAGGTCCTGTGTGGTAGTTTTGATATTTGTATTGATTTTGGGGTTTGAACAAAACTATTTTTAATGAGGCTTAACATTGCAAACAATAACATATATATGTAATATGTCCTGGTAGCTCAGGTTATATATTTTCATGCAATCTTTTGCAATTCCAATGATGTTGGCTTAGACAATTTTGTTTATTTCAGTTAATTAATTTTCAATATCAAACTATAAATCCTCACCACAGAAGCAGGAGAATGTATACAGTATGTACAATAAAAAGGGTTAAGAACACTTTATACAGTAGACTTCCGATAATCCGGAACCTATGGGATTTAGGTGGTGCCGGATTATCAGATATGCCGGACTATCAGGAGGTACTATAAGCAGGTTATATATATACTGTATACATTATATACTGTATATAAAGTGTTCTTAACCCTTTTTATTGTACATACTGTATACAGTATACCATAATGTTTTAGTTTTTTTAAGCCTTTTTACCCTTTTTGCTCAGTTCAGCTGCTGCCACTGTTACCTTGTGACTCATTTTTTGCTGAAGCTCACTCACTAGGCTCTTGCCATTTTGATGCCGGACTATCAGGAGTGCCAGACTATTGGATGCCGGACTATTGGAGTTTTACTGTATACAGTATATAATGTATACAGTATATATATAACCAGTTTATAGTACCTCCGGATAGTCCGGCATATCTGATAATCCGGCACCACCTAGGTCCCATAGGTTCCGGATTATCGGAAGTCTACTGTATATAGATTTACTTACTATCTAATTCTATAAACTTTGATGAGGCAAAATGGTCAGTTTTTACTAATCAAGATTAAAGCTAATAAACCATAGTTCTGAATAGTATGGTGGTAAATTTGAAGCAAGACTAGGGTCCCTAGTAATGACTAGGGACTCAATAAGACCTTGTATCTGTATATATTAGGAATCATTTCATTTAAGTCAGTGGATGTAAAACTGCTGTAAATGAGATAAGAATCAGGGCTCTGAGCTCCATAAATCTTCTCTGCTGCAGCCCCAAACCATGCAACAAATGGTCATTTTTTAGAATTTCTTTACAAAAAGAAACAAACCTGCCAGCTGGTCAGAGTTGTGCTTTGAGGATAAAATCCTGTGAAAATCAATTGTTTCTCACCAACCTGAAACCTGATGAAATCTGGCAGCTTTAAATAAAATTCACTCTAACTTTCGGAAGTTTGAAAGCATGAAACCCCCTGGTGCAAATCTATGTCAAACAAAATCTGATCAAAAGCTTGGTCTGAACCATTTCCAGATCACGCTACTATGCACAGCTCTAGGTGACACCCACCAATGACCACATGGTGCTGTCATTTATTACAACATAATTAATCAATTTGTTATCATTCCAAAGACTACCAAAGGTTATGCATGTTGGCTATATAAATTCTGTGTCTCACCAACCAGGATATCAGCTAAACTTAGTATAAAGCTCACTGAAGTCATGGGCAGCCCCTTATGCATGCTGATCAGCTGACATAAGCTTTCATCAACTCCGATGATCAGTGCTTCTCGGGATGAGACCTGGAGGCTGCAAAATCATCAGAGTGAGGTAGCTGTGACCACAGATGATTTGAGTTCATTCTGAATTTCAAAATGATATATAATATAATATAAATATAATAATCAAGTTTCTTTGGGTGAATTCATCCTACCGTTGTAGCAATTCTCAACACCTCAAGAACTACCTGCAATATCCTGCATGGGCCAGGGGCTGTTAAATCTGTATTTTGTTGGTCTCTTGGCCCGGAGCAGATTTGAACTGTGAGGATTCTTGAAACAGGGGAAATATTCTCCTGCTGAATTGCTGCCAAAGCAGTTCCTATGCTACAGCCCTTAGCAAAGGTGTTATGTCTGGGGTGAGGCAGATCTCCAGCTGCCAAAATGGCCAAGGGGCCTGTAATAACCAGAAAAAAAGTGCAGCAGATGGTATTAGAATTTAGCCCGTTAACTAACTCTACATAATTATCTGATTATGTTAATACAAGAATATAAGAAGCTTAAAATCTTTGGATTTCAGAAGAGATTCTTTATTAAAGAACAAAATTAGCTGCTTTTTATCCTTTCAACATTCATTTGTTGTTTTCTAATCATCACACATAGGGTTTTTATTGCCTATTTTCAGAATCAATGGCTCTGATTTACTATTGCCCATATCTTGTTTCAGAACAATGATAACCACAAAAGATTTAGCCTGTGAGTTAACAACTGATCATTCTTATTTCAAGTAACAAACACTTAGCAGTTTTGGACTTATATTTGCTGTGAATCCTGTTTGAAGTGCAAATTATTTATGCGCTTATCTTGGTACCCTGACATTTTAATTAGGCTTACCTGGATACAAGCAAGGCCATTCAAGTAAACTGCTTTCATATTTAAAGATGAAAGAAACATATTCCATGCTTAAGATCTGCCTATGAAAATCCACAGGTATCTTAACATTTTAAAATAAGGCTTAACTGATTTTATGAGACCCATGTAAGTCTGGATTAAGGTAAGAAAAATGCAAAGTCCAAATGAAAAAAGAAGAAAGCAGGTATGTGTACAGTGTTAAAAATACAAGCTATCATTTTAACTTTTAAAGGTTTCCTTGGGGCTAGAGGGTCTGCATTATCGGCAGTCAGACTGGACCAAGTTGTGTTGAATTGTGCCTTTCTGTGTTCTCGCTCGCTGTATTTAATTGTTGTGTGTTAGATTTCTGGATCCTGAGAAAAAGAAATAAAGCAGTGCTATGTTGCAACCTTTCAGAAACAATGAGCCTTTTTGGTACCATCTGAGACTATGTCTAAACTATCAGGTTATTTCAAAAGAAATTATTTTGAAATAATAACTACAGAAATAACTATTTTGAAATAAGCTTATTCCTCTTCACAAGCAGGAGTTGTTATTTCAAAATAACAAGACCATTATTTTGAAATAACTGGCTTGGTAGTGTGGATGCTCGCTTTGTTATTTCAAAATAAGAGGAATTATTTTGAAATAACTCCCCAGCTGTAGACATGCCCTGAGTGGGCAAATCCCTATCTCTTTTTGAAATGTCTTTGCATACACATTACAAAAACATGTGGTAATTCTGCAAGGTAGCTTGCCGGTGGAGTTAGGCTGGTTTCCATGTTGGAAACTGTACATGGAAGGCACTCAGAGAATATGGGCATATGCCATGTTTTGATTAAAATGAATACTGCTTCACCCAATTTGAGATAATTGCTTTTTTTTTTCATTAAAATACTGAAAACTATGTACACTAGTTTCTTTTGAATTGATGATTGCCACATCAACTGCCAACAAACATGGCGGGGCAGGTTTGCTTCATGTTAAAATATTTTTATTCCACAGGCATTAGCATCATTATTATTTAACTTAATCAATTTTGTATGTAGGCATTGTATACAGCAAAGGTGTTGTTATATGTATTTTGCCTTTGCTTCAGATTTGACTGTGAGGTGGTTATGATTTTCAACAATGGAATCTGATTCAGGAGTTCCCCAAAATATTGAAGAATCAGTGTGGCTAACATACGTGCTGGGCCCATGGGCAAAGTGGGTGGGGAGAGGTGGGTTCCATGCCCCTGGAAGGGGCTGGACTTTGGATAGAAGGGGTGGGGACTAGTCTCCCCCAGGCAGCCCTCAGTACTGACAGAAGTGTGCCTCGTCTGTGTTAGTAAGCAGTCAGCACTGCACGGAGTATGCCATGCAGGGCTTAAGTGGCAATTTAAAGGGCTTGGTGTTGGAAGCAACAGGCCCTTTTGAATTGCTAGTCCCTGGGGCAGTTGACCTTCCTACCTCTCCTGTTGGTGGACTTGCCACAAACAGGGGAAAGTCTAAAACACAAGTGTGGGGTGTGAAATGGAGGCTTCTTCCCAGAACAAACAAAACCCAAAGACCTGGAATGGAAGACTTTCTTAAGAGTGACAGCAATCCAAAAATGTATTGTCATTAGGCAAAATATAAAGATACTAGTGAAGTTCCTACCAGAGCTTATTACCTAACTTGAAGAAAGATCTTCACCCACAAAGAAATGCTGCAAGAGCTTGGGTGGGAGGGAAACAAGCAAAACTTTGTAGCTCTAAGGAAGAAAACTGGCTGTGAACCATGCAAACTAATAAAGGAAATAAAATAATCATTACTATGTATAAAAAAGTCTTTGATACTATGTCATAAAATATGCAGTATCTGAAAGGGGTCAAATCCTGAGAGCCACTGTGTCATTCAGTCATTTTGAGGTCAAACAGAAATGTATGGAAAAGAGTAGAAGAGAAGATAAACAGAAAGGGTATGTCTACACTACAGCGTTATTTTGAAATATTTTATTTCGACATAGTTAATTCAAAATAAGTTATTTCAAAATAACGCATCTACACACAAAATGCATTTCAAAATAGCGTTTTGCTATTTTGAAATAGTGCGTCCACACTGAGTGGACACTGAATCGCATTTACGGCCGGCTGGAACCAGGTCCAGCAGGGCATCAGGTCAGGAGTTACTTAGCCTCAGGCAGCAGCCACACAATCTGAGGCCTGTGCTTTAAAGGACTACCCCCGGACAGCCGGTTCTCAGGTTTCCCTGCTTGCTTGTCTACCTCGATGAGGGACAGCAAAGCATTTTGTATCTGCGTGCTTTGGTTGCCCTCACTCGGGACACCACAGCACTCTGCAACATGGAGTCGGAGCTGCCCATGGGCACTCTGGTGCTTCTCTTGGACATGTTGCTGTGAGCCTGGCTGGACTTTCTGCAGGCTGCCATCCGGGAGGTCCATCGGGGGGCTGTCAGTATCTAGGAGGCCCTGCAGGAGAGCTTCCACCCTGAGGAGCACTAAGAGCCTCCTTGGTCTGCCCACTGGAGGCTTGTGCCTCATTCCTCCCTCATGTCCTTCCACCTACCCCTCTCTAACTCCGCTTCCTGGTGTAAAATAAAATACACGTATTTTCATGACACAAACTCTCTTTATTTAACAAAACTGGGGCGGGGGGAATGAAACTCTGGTGAGACTGGGGAAAGGAGGCAGGAGACAGGAGACGAGAGGGTGGAAGAGGGGAGGGGGAAACCTGGGAGGAGGGATCTGGAAGGGGGAAGCAAGGGGAAGAAGCGGGAGGGGAAGCTCAGGGCTCAGGGTTGGGGGTCTCGCTGGACCAACTTGATTGCCATGCAAACCTGCTCCTGGGTTTGCATGTGGCCTTGGTGGCCAGGCTGGCAGCTATCCTGCCATAGACAGCCACGTTCCTCCATCAAGTGTGGAGATCATGGTTGTTGGGGGCATCCCCCCCCCCAAACCTAAATAAGGTCCATGATCTCCACCCTGGACCAGGAAGGAGCCTGCCTTCTCCAGCCCTTGGCAGGCTCCTGGGAGCTGGCAGACTGCTCCTGGGGAGTGGTGGAGGGCTGGCTGCCAGTGGCTTGCGGGCTCATGTTTTGTGGCTACTGGGTCAGGGGCAGTGACTGCTGGCTCTGGGCTGGCAGGTTTGGAGCTGGCACAGGCACTGTGGCCAGAGTCAACCCCTTTAAGGGCTCCGGGGATGGGGAAGGGAGAGGAGTGTTCTTGGTTGAGGCTCAAGTGGCCACCAGGGCACTCTGGGAAGGCTGGAGGCCCCCTATTTTGATATAAGCATCTACACAGCAGTTATTTCGAAATAGCTATTTCGTATTTGGCACTATTCCTCATGGAATGAGGTTTACCAAATTCAAAATAAGCGCTCCGCTGTTTCAAATTAATTTAGAAATAGCGGTTTGGCTGTGTAGACGCTAGTAAAGTTATTTCGAAATAACGGCTGTTATTTCGAAATAACTTTGCTGTGTAGACATACCCAAAGATATTGGCTGTTGCATCCAGAGAACTGGTAGCAAGAGAGACACACTATCACAGATTTGGATACAAAGCCTGCAAAAGGCCAGCAGCAAAGTACAATTCTCATCAGGATCATGAAGATGATGACTATAGCATATACTCTCTTGAAGCTTATGTTAGGTCATTCTGTTATATCATCACTGATTTGTTTTCAAAGCCTTGTATTGTATCCATGGTGAAACTCACACAGAAACTAGTGGTCTATGCAGCCACTTTTGGTGTTGAAAACATCAAGACACCAACCAAAAACTCATTTGGAGAAAAAACAGAAGCTGAATTTAGTAGCCTGGAGATTATTATAATCCGATGTTAATAATAAATTTGTGGTGATAGCAGACAACCCGTTTAAAGCAATATTAGTCAAGGAGAATCTAAGAATGGACTTTGATTTGGATTTGCTTGTGTCAGAAGCCCTGATCAGGTCTTGATATGCCATGCTTATATGATCAGAGTTGAAGATATCAAACATTAATTAAGCATGCCTCCACCACCTGAGAGACTTGATAATGATCAATCACAATCTTTCATGAACTTCCTCAAGGTGTTGTTAACAGGGGTCACACATGGATTACACCACCCTCACAAATTAAAAAATTCATACAGTTTTTGTCACATATAAGCCATCAGTTCAGGTGTGCAGAAATCTTTCAAGCACATCCCTGCATCCCCACAATTCTGGCATATAATAACACTGACAGCCTTGAGGAAGCTGTATGAACACCACAGCAAGTAAATAGTATTGCAATGCAACCTCACATACCAACTCTTAGGCAACCAAAGTAGCCTCCAAATGCAAAGAAAGCCAAAAATTACAGCATGACTTCTCTGCCATTTCTGTTTCCTCCTTATAATGCAATTAACCAAGCTGGGCCTGTTGAGATGGAACCATTGGAGATAGACTATGAAGAGTCCATTCAGAATGCTCAAATTCAGAATCAAGTCTGATCAGGCCAATAGATGCAGATACTGTAACCTTATGGTCAATTCCTGGACATCCTGACAGACAAAAGGTCAATGTGACAGAATAATGTTGGGTATTTGCTAACTATGGAAAGAGTTAGTACCAGCGATGTCCATGGTCCACAAAATCCATGATCAGACTCTGAAAATGTTGGAAAAAACTTGATTTGAAAAAGATGCCATGTTTCTTTGACCAGGCACTGTATGACTCAGCTGCAGAACTACTGTAGAAGAATGATTTAAAAATTCCAGCCCATAATTATCAGAAAGGGAGGATTTCATTCAATATGCAATCTAGCACCCATCATTGGGAAAAGATTCTAGGATTCTGGTCTCTGAGATCTTGCAGTTTACTCTGGTATTATTGCTGAAGAGTCCATCAGTGGGGTAATGGAGAGACACCAGTACAACTTAGCTGCTACACTACATAAATCAGAGTATGAGGCCCTACTGAGATAAGCCCAGAAGGGCTTTTATTCATGGATGGAGGAACACCACCTGGTTAATTTACAAAGCATCAATGACACAGTAATCCAGATGGAGAAGCTGCATGGCTACATTACATAGGACTAGTTGAATGATGTCCAATTCTGTGTTTGGATCAGATTTTCAACATGTGCTGGACTTATGAAAACAGTTATTTGTCCATATTCAAGATGAATTACATTGTTATGGGTGGGTGATGTGGTTCTTGGGTTTATTTCATTGGCTAAAGAAGGTGACTGGCTTTTCCATCTACTCACATTAAGAGCTATGATACCTTGGTGTTTTGCTTCTGAGAAGCATAATTATTCAAGACTTCTTCCAATGTACCACAGACAGATGAAATATTTGGTAATGGAACACCCTGAGCTGTATGATTATTTAAAAGATGCAGGCTGTTGTATACACATAAGGTCATCAGATCCCATTCAAAGAAATCCCCATGGATCAGGGACATCAAGGACACAGCCAATTAAAACATACAGACAATAGGTAGAACCAAAAGATTCAGTTTGAAGGCTATGGCAGTGAGTGAACATTATCTAACTGAGGAGTACAGAATTACTTGTCTTAGGAAACAAAGGCAGATGGTACTAGTCCGGACACCTATATAAAAAGAGGTGTAAAAAGTTGTGCAATCACTGACAGCTCCATTGAAGAAGATGACTTGCATAAATTCTTCTTCAGAAGCAAATTAATAAGACTCTCTTTCCACTGGTTGTGTAGATCCTGCAGACATTTGAGAGAATCTGTAATATCCAAAGGAAAAAAGAGACGGTGCATATGCTGCATTTAGAGATAATAGTCTAGAAACAAAGCAGCCAGCCCAGAACTTTTACAACAGGCTGCCAAAGTAAAAACTGAAGACATTCAAGGACATAAAGAAATCCAGGCAAAGAAATCCAGGCAAGGAAATTACATTAAAATCGGATCACAAGGTTTTGGCCATATGCTTTTGGTATCCATAAGTAGGAATTTTGACATGAGGGAGGTGTTGCAGCATTTCTTGGGCTCTTGCCAACATTGAGGCACCATGAGGAAGACAAATAAAGAACCCCTGTCAATGTATCTTGAGAAAAGAGTAACAGCAACTGACATAATCCCTAGTTCTTCTGCCTGTATCACAGATGGAATGGCTTTTGTACACAAAATGAATGTTGAGAACAAAACATATGGTGATCTGTCAGAGAATGTCTTTATGTTGGACTTGAAGACTGGAACTGACATTGACAGGGTAGATGTGATCTTTGATGTGTACAAGGACATGCCTGTTAAAAATCTGGATTCAGGACTTGGAAGGCAAGGACTTGGAGTGAACAGTGTTGTGTCTGGCCACAAGATCCAACAATGGAGATGTGTTTTTGGTGGTTCTTCACACCAGCAAGATTGGTCTCATCAAGTTCTTATTTGATGAATGGGAAAAATAACTATAAGCACATCTATACAACAGTGTTATTTCAGAATAACTGACATAATTCTGAAATAACATAGCATCCACACAGCAAGCCATTATTATGACATAATATCTCCAACTCCTGTAACCCTCATTTTATAGAAGTATGCAAAGTCAGAGGAAGAGTGCTCTTTCTTGGACTTCCTGCCATGTGGACAGCGCCAAAAGCTGAAATAAGCTATTTTGACTTATTTTGACGTAGCTCAACTTGCATAGCTTATTTTGGCTTTAGCCCTGCTATGTAGATGTGCCCTATTTGCTTGAGAAACTTGATGGGAAACCAGCATATGAGACATGGCATCAATATTATAACAAGCTTTCCAGAGAAAGAGCATCACATTTACTGATGGCCTCTTGCTGTAAAGAGAACAACACTAAGATAATCTTATGTATATAGTATGCATCAAAGATCTATAGATGAGATATTATTGCATCTGAGGACATTAATATGCTAATTTTTACATTTGCTCCTGGAGGAACATTTTCAAAATCTATGTAAGTTCTGATACTAAAAATCAAATGATAAACAAAGATTTAAGCAAACTTGGCACATCACTACAAAAAGAGTCATCTTGCAACACACCCTGTTAAGAATGCACACATTCATTTTGTGTGATTCTACTAGAACACTATGTGGACATGGAAAGTGACTGGCCTAAATTTGGTCACTAGAGAAGGAAATCTTCAGAGAATACTGGTAAAGTTAGGGCAATTCTGGGTCTTGTCTGAAGACCTCTTCTTCATGATCTTACATTAGAATGGACGAAAGGCCTGACTGTCCCTGAAGTAGTGGGACTGATGATGGTGTAAAAGTCTCAGAGGGGTAGCCGTGTTGAACTGTAACTGAAAAAAAATTAAAAATCAGCAAATAGTCCTACAGCATCTTAGAGACTAACAAAAAATGTAGATGGTATGAGCTTTCGTGAGCACAACTCACTTCTTCAGATGACTAGAGGAAGGGGGTCTAGGGTACAAATAAATAGCAGAACAAGAGAGGGGATAGGGAGAGAAAGAGAAGGAAAAAACCAGGAAAAATATTATCAATTAGAGTATCTGTGCTAAATGAGGCTAATAGAGTGGGCTGTAAGTACCCGGTGCTTAGCTTTTTATGTCATTAGGGTGTGGAATGTAGTGGCCTATCCAGGTCAGGTCTTTATTCAAACCTTGATTACAAGGTTCCAACTTGTAAATGAAACCAAGTTCTGCAGCTTCTTTCTCCAGCTGGTTTTTCAAATTGCTTTGTAATAGTATAGTCACTTTTAGATCCATCAGTGAGTGCTCAGGCAAGTTAAAACGTTCCCCAACAGGTTTCTGTGTTACCATTTTGAATACAGGGTGTCCCTGCTGTGAGTCACCCCGGTATACATTCGTTCCACACTGAAGTCATTGAAGCTTGTAGGAAGTGATGCTTTAAAAGTCCTCCTATTCCCCACTCTTAAATCACGTAACCTCCTTCCCCCCAATTTCACAAATGGAAATCATCTGTGGGGAAAAGAATTGCCTGCTTTAAGTTGTTTTGCTGTAAGTCCCAAGTTTTTTGTAAGTATTTTGGACTTATAATGAGGAGAGCCTGTATATGATTTGTGTCCATCAATCCTTTGTCATAAAGACTGTCCAGTTTGGCCAATAAACATGGCAGAGGAGCATTGCAGGCACTTGATGGCATAGATCACATTGGTGGATATGCAGTTGCATGAGCCTCTGATGTGGTGGCTTATGTGGTTAGGTCCTGTGATGATGTCACCTGTATAGATGTATGGACAGTGTTGGAACCGGAGTTGATTGCAGGGGTGGGTTCCTGGGTGAGTACGTTTGACGTGTGCTGCATGGTTCCTGGAAAGAATTTGTTTCAGGTTAGGGGGTTGTCTGTAGGCGAGGATTGGCCTGTCCCTCAAGGCCTGTGAGAGGGAGGGATCATTTTCCAGAATAGATTGTAGATTGTTAATGATCTCCTGTAGGGGGAGGGCTGTTGAGGGCTGTAAGTGATGACCAGTGGTGCTCTGTTGTTTTCTTTGTTGGGCCTATCTTGAAGAAACTGATGCCAGGGTAGTCACCAGGCTCTGTCAATCTGTTTTTTCACTTCTCTGGGTGGGCATTGAAGTTTTAAGAATGCCTGATAAAGATCCTGTAGGTGTTTATTTTGGTCTGTCTGTGGGATTGGAGCAAATCCGATTGTATCTTAGGGCTTGGCTATAAACAATTGATTGGGAAATGTGTCTTGGATGGAAGCTAGAGGCATGTAGTCAAGTGTAACAGTTGGTAGGTGGAAATGTGGCTGTCATTAAATTGTTCTGTAGTGTCAAGGAAGTGGATCTCTTGTGTGGACTGGTCCAGGCTAAGGTTGATGGTAGGGTGGAAGTTGTTAAAATTCCTGTAGAATTCTTCAAGTGTCTCATTCCTGTGGGTCCATATGATGAAGATGTCATTGATGTTGCATAAGTAGAACAAAGGTGCTAGGGGGCGAGAGCTGAAGAAACATTGTTTGAGATCAGCCATAAAGATGTTGGCATATTGTGGGGCCATGCGGGTGCCCATAACTGTGCCACTGACTTGAAGATATAAATTGTCTCCAAACTGAAAATACTTGTGGACGAGGACAAAGTCAAGTAGCTCAGTAACTAGGTGTGCAGTTGGGTCATCAGGGATTGTAAATGCATCAAAGAATGTAAACTTTCTGATTGTCAGTGCCTTGCAAATGTACTCCGGTGCTTCCCAGCATGTAGGCTGCAAAAGCATGAGAAGATTGAGGAAAGCACACCTTTTCCTGCTGCTCTCCTTGGCTGCAAATGGTGAACCAGAATTCAACGGGAGTTGTGAGGCTCTGTGGCTATAGAGCTGGTAAATAAACACACCGGAGTGACCAGTTAGCGGGTTTCTCAGAGTGGTTTTGTGGACCACTTTGAGAAACATTGCCCTACCTCTATAAGTATTCTTTGAGGATTCTCTTTTCTAATGACCAACTTTAGCCCAGTCACTTTTCCATGTCCAGGAACTGTTCTAATAGAATCACACAGTGAATGCATACATTTTTAGCAAGGCTATGCAGAGGGATTACTCCCTGTCTAATACATTTTATATTTGAATTGAATATTGTCAATGTGATACCAAAAGGTACCTTTTTGCTTATTAATGAACAATGTGTTGAATAAAATATAATCAAATTGTGTTTCCTTTCATTTAAGTCATATAAGAAAAATCTGCCTATTAGAATTTTTTTTCAAACATTGATGACTAATAAAAAAGATCAGTTCTTCTAATAAACTACTCTGCACAAGGGCTCACCATGATTTTATCATATGTTGTGACATGGAATTATGCAAAATGCAAGAAGAGATTATGCACACCCAAAATACAACCATTAGCCTATTTAGGATATAGCTCACACACAAGTTTCATTTTAATTCTGTGAGCTAGATTCTCAAATGGCTATAGGAGGCTAAATGCCACTTTTGGTTCCTAAATCCCAGAATCACCCCCACACTCTTGGATTTCCCAGCTCAGATGCCCCTAACACCTATTAGTGCCCAAACTCACTTGGTATCTAAATATGTGTACTAAAACATCCCTAGATTTTATGTTTCTTCCTCGTGAATGTGTGTTGCATCTCCATGCCTGGCATGGAGATGCATAAACCCCAGAGCAATGCACAAACCAAGGGAAGATGGGTGCTCCTCCACTTAATTTGCCTGTAGTGCTTGATCCGGTAAGTATGCTCAGAGCTTGCCTACCATATCAGATTCTAAATGGAAAAGTGTACCCAAAATGAGGGTAGCAACGGGGATGGACAACCTCCTTCTTTTAGTCATGTGTGTATTTGTTATGAAAGAATCACAGAGAAAGCACGCATGAGAATTATACTGCAATCTCATATTTTAGAGGCCTCAACTTGTAGATGCAGGATCCAGCCCCTTCCCCCGCCCTGCACTGGTGATTAAAAAAAAAACAAAACAAAACAAAACAAAAAAACCCCAAAACTTAATCCATAGTGGAACAGCTTCCAAAGAAGATACAGAGGCAGCTCTCCATCCAAATATCTGGTAGCCCATGGCTCATCTGAGAGGTGGCAGATCTCTATTTAAATCTTCTTCATTCAGGCAAGTGGAAGACTTGAACTAGGGATCTCCCACAATCCTAGGTGATTCCTAGACATGGGGCTGAGAGTTATGAGAACAACTGCCCCCAGTTTGTTGATAAAAATGGCAAAGGTGCTAAAGGTGTCTATTTTGAAGAGTGGGGCAGGGCTTGGCATATATCCCTCAGCTTGAACTCTTCCCCATTGGCAAGCTTATGTGACAGGCCAGTTAACATGGTGGCTTTTCTGAATCCCACTCTGAGATGTCTGTCTCTCTCCCCCTCCATTGTATAGGGGGATTAAATCAGATCAGCTAACTCAATTTTTGGGGATTCCAGGGATTTTCTAGTTGCCTAAAATTTAGTTGTGGAGACATTAAGCATCACCCCACTTACGTTTCTTTGAGCATAATAACAGTGTGATCACTGGAGTATTTTGTGGATTCCAGCCTCAAGTATTCAGATTCATGCTCTATGCAGTGTAGTTGTAGCTCTGTTGATTCCAGGATAATAGAGACAAGACGGGTGAGGTAATCTCTTCGGCTGGTGAAAGAGATGTTTTCAAGAATCACAGAGCAATTTACTTCTGAGAGAGGCTCATGTTGACAGTTTATTTCATTAAAAAGAAAATTAAATGCCTCTTTTTCTCATGAAGTCAACACAAACCCAGCTACTGTGTTAAAATCTCTTTTTGAGCCATTCATATCCTGTGAGCTCAAGTTTGTAAAATGAAAGGTCATTTAGCAGGCAACAGATAGTAAAACAGGGGTTAGGAACTGATATACTTTGCAAAATATAGGAACTTAGAGTTAGTTATTTATAAAATAACTTTTTCATTGGCTAAGGACTCCTCCAAAATTTATTCCAAACTAGTATTGGAATTTCATTTAATATTTCAACATCCTGCAAAAAACCATTTCTGGCTTAATTCTTTCATCATGTGTGAGTTCACAACTCTGTTAACTAGGTACCAGAATAGGCTGTAACTTATTTAATGTACACACCATGATATCTAGAAATACCTGGCAATGTATGTGCCAAGGACTGAACATTTATATAACACTCGCCTCATTTACTAATTTAAATCCAATTCTTACAAAACTTCATTAAATTTTATGAAACTTTCATACTCTGTTTTCATTACAAAGATGCCTTCTTTAAAACACACCCACTACTGAATGAGCCAGGAACCTTCATCCTGTTTTGAGCAGGGTTATATCCTATATGTCTGTCATGTTGCTTTATCACTATTAGCAACGCTAATACACAGAAATACAAAACAAGTAACATTTGACTTTATCTACATTTTGCATGAAAGAATTTCAGCTGATGGGAATATTTGGTAACCTATTTTATGAGTATTTGGCACCCTCTTTATGAATCAATATACTTAGCAAGTAATTTTTCTCGATATCTACCAAAAATAACAACATGGACTCTAAGAGGTTGTCAAAGTATTTCATCCCAAGGGAGAATTTTGCTCTTCTTTTTCATTTATCTAGGCATGTGTAGAGGCTTTTGACCCAATTTAGCATAGATAAATGACCCACGATGTAAAATTTCCCAACAGTTTAATAATGCATTTAACTCAAAGTGACACTTGCTTGCAGCTGCCTTAGAGCAGTTTCCAGGCTATATATGTCTCTTTGAAATGATGTATGACAAGTAGGAAAGATTCCTTGATAGAACCCCTACTCCCATGGGTGAATAACAAGAAAATCCTTTTTTAGACTGCCAACAGCAAATTTATACTTTGCAAGTCTTTATTCAATTTTATATGTTTTCAATATAATTTACAGTTATGACCATTAGTTAAACTGCAATATAAAGCACAAAGTAACTGCTATAAAATTATTTTCCCTGGCAGTATTAAAGGATTTTATTGATTTAATTTTTTTCATAAAAATACCAGGAGCAAACCCCTGGGCTTATTGCTTAACATTTTGTCATCATCCATGTAATAACTTAGCAGTGGTGAAATTGCTTTATATTACTTTTGAAACCAATGCAGTGGAACAGAAAACTTTATACTGAATTTATTAAGCTAAATCACTATACAAATTAAAAATACCCTCTTAACAAAACTCCTATTTGGAAATACTCTTATAGGCTTAAGGAAAGAATGCTGAATTGTGAGTTCCTTAATTTCCACTGGCATTGTTTAAAAATCCCTTTAGTTACATGTCATTTTTTTTTAGTGTCAATGTATTTTAACTTAATCAGCCTCTAGATTAGTGACATAAATTCCCAGGATGTACGTTTACATTACTAACCATTAGTGCAGGGTGAAATAGTTAAATAGTCAGTTAAATAGTTTATTTGCTGAAAAATGTAGTTTTAGCATGACCAACACTATTTGCAGATTGGGTGTAGTGTGCTGAATAGTTTTAACTGAATACAAAAATAGAATAAGTAAAAAAATTTAAAAGAAAATGTCTTGGCATTTGGTTTCAAAACCTTTTGTTTTAAAATTTCACCAGATTTGATTTTTAAAAATGTAAAAAGGTTACAAACACCCGAAAATATAAAAAAATGAAACAAAACTATTGTTTTCAGCTTTTATTTATCCATCAATTATTCACTCAGTTTTAGTACCAAGAAAGGATGGGATGGGTTTGTAAGTATGATTTACATCAGTCATAGGTAGAAAGAACTTACATGGTATAACATTTGCATTAAAGTTGCTGTCACAAGTTCTAATCAGAATTAGGGTGCATCTGCTCTGCACCTTTATTTCAGAATAACAGCTGTAATTCCGAAATAACAATGTGAGTGTCTACACCGCAATTCCGTTATTTTGAAATAACATTGAAATAATGGGTTCTGACTTCTGTAAACCTCATTCCATGAGGAATAACTCCTCTTCCGAAATAGCTATTTCGAAATAGGGCATGTGTGGATGCTCCACTGCCACTATTTCGAAATAGCTTCTCCCAGGGCCATTCTAAGTAATTTCCCCCCCGTGCTTCCTGGGGCTTTAAATCAAGGTAGCACGTCCACATTAAGGAAGCCTATCTCTGACTAATTTTGAGGCTTCCCGGTAGTGTAGACGTGCTATTTCGAAATAAGCTATTTCAGAATATATCTTCCAGAATATCTTAGTCCAAAATAAGTGAGCAGTGTAGATGTACCCTTAATAATCTACTGTTCTGGGAGGCGAACAAACTGATGACACAGTCCTGCCCACTCTCATTAAAGTCACAGCAATCTTTACCTTGACTTCTATGGGAAGAGGATCAGACCATGATGAAAAACTAATGTTGGGTTGAGGAAGGGGACAACCACAACAACACATTAAATTAAAGAGCAAATGCTGAGAGAACATGAGATTTGTCACTTCAGTTGTGTTGCATCTCTTAACCTTACCCTTCAACTGTTTTACCAGAAGGGTTTCACTAGAGCAAGGGTCCACCTGCATGTTGCTTTGGTAAGATCTGGAGGTTAGATTGTAAGGTAAAAGGACTGCCTATTATTGCTTATATTGATACAGCTGTTAGCAAATTTGGCCCTAATCCTGACTGAAATCTTGGGGAAATATTGTAATGCAAATAATAATAGATTTTGGAAGTGTAAAGAAGTCTGGATGTTTGATATGTGTGCAGAAGTCTGGATGTTTATTCAGAAAAACATAAGTCTTCAGAACTGATCTGGAAAATTAGGGCCCAATTCTGTTAAATACAATCTTACAACTTGCTTAATCGATCAATATTGGGGGCATTCTAGTTCTTTACATTAGGCATTTAGGAAATGATAGAATTAATTCAAAGAACCAAATATTAAACATTGATCTAAAAGTCATATTCTAGTAGGAACAGTCCACTATCCTGTATAGAGTTCAATCAGGAAGACATTAGCATGCATGAGTAATCCCATTGAATTCAATAGTATTATTCATTAGAATTGGGCAGGAAACATTTTTTCCAATCTGTGATGGGGAGTGTATTCTGCTTGGGGGAACTAAAACATGGGCTTGAGAGGCCAGTCATGCTAATTCACTTTTCTTTGAATCTAGGCCAAGTTTAATTGCAGATGAAGTTCAGCTGGAGAAGTTGCTGAGTGCTGACTATGAAGAAAGGAAGTCTGGAACCAAAGGAGGCTATCCTGCCACTGTTTTGATTTTCAGAATCATTATAGGTATTGGCTGTTAAAAGGGGCATCTTAGAAAGCAGGAGTCATCTACTAAATGAAAATGTTTTTGACAACAGAGTCAGTATGCTTAGCTGTGAACCTAGCATTAGCATGTATTCCAGCACATAGTCAATGAAATGGCAGAGAAGGAAGTGAAAAATGCTTTAACCATGAAGAAACAGATATAAAATTCCTTGAGTTAGCAGGAATTTAAAATGGAATGGCAAGGAACATGGACCAAAGAGGAAGAAGATTCAATGAAATATTCCCCCAAAATAGAGGATAATGGGATACATCGAGGTTATGATGGGATCAAAATGCTCATATTTTAAAAACTGGCCACTGTGGTTTGAATACCAATTTATATCTGTTGAATAGAGACAAAGATGGATTATATATCACATGGAAGTTTACAGAAACAGTTATGACATGCAGGGAGAATGCAGAGAACATTCTCAGGAAAGAAAGGCACTTTGTGAAGAAACTTAGATGCTTTCAAGTGACTGACTATACAATGAGGGGTTGAGCATTGGAAAAGAAGAACAGCATTTAAAAAAGCTCAGCTACATTTTCTTAAGAATATAGAGCTGAATAAGAGAGGGCAGAGGCATGATTGTTTAAGGAGTATAGCGGGTGATGGTTATAGACTCAGTAGATGAGTCTGCTTCACCAGAGAATTAAGAAATAGAAGGAGATTGCAGAAAGAGGGAGGAATTATATGGTAAAAAGAATGGAGTGACCAGGAAAGATCAAGGAGGAAGGCCAAGGACATCTGGCCCTGAGATCCTCTTCTAAGTAGAGAAATCTGGGAGGAGGTCCAGGGAGAAATGGAACAGACTTTTAGGAAAAGAGCCTTGGGAGCCATGTAGTGGAGGAACAGATCAAGGGCACATGAGAGGTGTGAAAGGACAAGCCTGAGGAGGGCAGAAGTTGGTTTAAAAGTATATTTTGGATTTGGGATTTATTGGAGGAATCCAGGGGACAACCCTGTAAGTCCCAGCCCAGAAACAAGGGTGACCTTAAACAAGCTGTTGTTGATGGACTATGATAAGAAGCAATCTAGGAATACAGCAGCAAGGAGTCTGAATGAGCAGAGTGCAAATGTTTCTAGAGACTCTATACTGGAACCTAGTATAGTGGTAGTCCTGGGTTCAGCTATCAGCCATTGGAAAGGTTTTGTGAGGCCCCTTAGAAAGGGACAAGAGTTAGTAAAAGTCCTTAGAGAAGAGTACAAAAACAATGGACCTCAAAGTCAGACCAAAAGACTTTTTGTATGGGCTGTTATTTGTAAGGACTGTTATGTGCTTGATTTTCTGTTACTCCGGAAAACTGAGCAGACAGTCAAATCAAGAGAAGAGACAGCCCACCATGGAACTGGAGTGATTGTCAATTGGGGATGTTAGAAGAGGAAAGTCTGTTTCAGCATGACCAGCCATGAGGAAGCACACCTGCAGTGAATCAATTATTGCGCACCATCCTACAAAAGTTTTTGAGTTAAAAATACCCATCTGAATTGGGATTAAAAATGAAAATCTGAAAATGTTGTGAGACAAAAATCAAAGTTTCAATTTAGATCAATCAAAATATTATGTTTGAATACTTCTGAAATGTTTCATTTTGATTTTGATTATTTAAAATGTTTTATTAACCCAGTTACTTTAAATTACTAAATAAAACAATGTTTTGAACTAGAAAACTGTCCATTTTTCATTTTGAAAATACTGAAACAAGACATTTCAACAATATTCAAACTTTTCAAAATGTTTGTAAGTTTCTAAATCAAACAGGCCCCTTCCTGGTAAAAGTTTATTTCAACAAACTGGCATTTTCTCATAGAAGAAAAGTCAGAAAATTCCTGATCGGCTCTACTACTTATGTATTTTAAATTAAACATATACCTAAGTGTTTGAACAGACAAAGAGCAATTTTTCTTTACTATCTGGTATGTGTTGTGTGTTTAAGCAGAGAAAGTTGTGTGTTGTGTTCATTTTGTGCCACCAATATTGTGGACTTATATTTCCAGTGTGAATATTGATTTTGGATGATTCAGTTTTTGGATACCCAACTTCAGACAACTTAGATGGTCCTAGTTTTCAGAGCATGTGTCATTCCACATTTTGCGAAAATCCATATTTTTTAAGATGTGTCATGATGGACAGTTAATAACGGAAGCATCCAAAATGAATAGTTATTTTGATGTTTTGTTACTGGTATTTTTGCAAATTCTTTAACCATTTCCTGTATTTAAAAATGGTATATTTTCCACTCTTTAAACATTGCAATTCAGTCTTTTTCTTTAGTGACTCAGATGGAAAAAATTGAGAGTCAGTACTACATAATGCTACAAGAAAGACTCTCTTTTCTTTTTTATGTTTCATAACCATTGTCTTGCCATTATTTTCTCACAAAAATGTACACATGCTAATAGGAAGATATCTTCCTTTTCCTGTGATTTTATGAATGCTTAGGATTCTTTATTTTGGTGTGGACGCCAAGAGGAAAGGGTTATAAGTTGCATTATTCTCAGTGACAGAAGGCAGTACAATAAGAGGAAAATTAATAGTAATAAAATTAATCATTTAAAAAGTGATATTTTTATATCTCCTTCTCATTTTTTATTAATTAGTAATTTCTGAGAAGGTCATTTTGTGTCCTGGCTTTTAGGTAATTTTCCGAGTTTTGACTGATGTATCCATGTAACGTTATGAATATTGCATTCATGCTGTTGTAAAAAGTAGTCATTTAGGTGGCATACCATGACATTAATATTTTTATTAAGGTTCTGGCAAGATTTTGGTCAGGTCTGAATGTGGGAAGACAATCCTCCTGTTTTTGTATCAAAACTTGAAGCAGTAACTTGGGGCTTGGTTTTGATCTGCATTTTCAAACTCTCCTGGAATTCAAAAGGACCCACATTCAAGGATATAGTTTTATTACCGAGGACGTACAATCTCAGAAAAAATGCCTGTAGATTGTAGAATCATCTTTATCCATGCGCAAATAAATCACCTATCATGTAGATTTTACTTGCCCTTCTTATTTACCTTCATAAATTCTCTTCATATGAAACCTTTGCATTTGCCCACGGGACTCTGAAACTTTAGTGCCTAACGCAAGCTGTAACATTACTATTACAATAACAAATATACTACTAACTCTTATTATTTATTTTCCAAGTGCCTGGATAACCTTTGCTCTTTGTGTTTCCATTGCCTGAGCTTTCCATGACTCCCTAGCTAATGGGTAGTCTTTTCTTACATGTCAGCTCCCAACTCGTCACTTATCTTCTTCCTAGAGAACCAAAGTTCATTTTAGGGAGCATCCCCCTCAAATTCTTCCCAAAGAACAATTTCCATATCATTGTCATTATCATTGATAAGTGTTTTTGTGGTTGTTGTAAAGATAGGATAAAGGTCAGATTATGACAGTTGTCAAGACATGCTTCTGCCAGTTTCCTGTATATGGGGTCTGTAGCACAGCCCCTGAGAGTTTAGTCCACACATATGTTTGATGTTTCTTTTAGACTCACAGCTGGCTCAGTGACTGAACTGGACACTCCTCTTCCTGGGGAGACCTTCCATCTCTTACTAGGAATCTTCCTCAATGTCTTGTGGGCTGAGTTCTCCTCATTGCTCTCCAATGCTGATGGAGGCAAATCATGGACTAAACGGAATTTCTATAAATAGGCACTTTTGCCCCCATAACTCCACATTTGCTCTCTCTACATTCCCATGTGACTTCAAAATTCTGTGAGGAGATGACTAGGACAAAGTCTGCATGTCTCTTGTGGTTTTAGAGCCCTCTGGTTTACATAGTAAGACATGGGAGCCATAGAGAGTCTGGAATCTTCTAAGCAGAGCTGTGTGATGTTTACCATGAGCCCTGAATTTACCTGAGGACAGGATGTTTTGGAATTCCAATATGTCCATGAATCATAGAATCATAGAACCATAGAGCTGGAAGAGACCTCAGAAGGTCATCAAGTCCAGCCCCCTGCTCTAGGCAGGACCAATCCCAACTAAATCAACCCAGCCAGGGCTTGGTCAAGCCGAGACTTAAACACCTCCAGGGATGGAGACTCCACTACTTCCCTAGGTAACCTATTCCAGTGCTTCACTACCCTCCTAGTGAAATAGTTTTTCCTAATATCCAACCTGGACCTCTCCCACCACAACTTGAGACCATTGCTCCTTGTTCTGCCATCTGTCACTACTGAGAACTGCCTCTCTCCATCCTCTTTGGAACTCCCCTGCAGGAAGTTGAAGGCTGCTATCAAATCCCCCCTCACTCTTCGCTTCTGCAGACTAAACAGACCCAACTCCCTCAGCCTCTCCTCATAAGTCATATGCTCCAGCCCCCTAATTATTTTGGTTGCCCTCTGCTGGACCCTCTCCAATGCGTCCACATCCTTTTTGTAGTGGGGGGCCCAGAACTGGACACAATACTCCAGATGTGGCCTCACCAAAGCCGAATAAAGGGGAATAATGACACCTCTGGATCTGCTGGCAATGCTCCTCTTAATGCAACCTAATATGCCATTAGCCTTCTTGGCTACAAGGGCACACTGTTGAGTCATATCCAGCTTCTCATCCACTGTAACCAGGTCCTTTTCTGCAGAACTACTACTTAACCGGTTGGTCCCCAGCTTGTAACTGTGCTTGGGATTCTTCCGTCCCAAGTGCAGGACTCTGCACTTGTCCTTGTTGAACTTCATCAGATTTCTTTTGGCCCAATCCTCCAATTTGTCTAAGTCACTCTGGACCCTATCTCTGCCCTCAAGCGTATCTACCTCTCCCCCGTAGCTTAGTGTCATCCGCAAACTTCCTTAAGGATCCCTTCCATGATTTTTCCAGGAACCGAGGTAAGACTGATCGGCCTATAGTTCCCTGGATCGTCCTTCTTCCCTTTTTTGAAGATGGGCACTACATTTGCCTTTTTCCAGTCATCCAGGATTTCTCCCGATCTCCACGACTTTTCAAAGATAATGGCCAAAGGCTCCTCAATGACATTTGCCAACTCCCCTCAGTACCCTCGGATGCATTAAGTCCGGACCCATGGATTTGTGTACGTTTAGCTTTTCTAAATAGTTCCTAACCTGTTCTTTACCCACCACGGGCTGTCCATCTTCATCCCATCTTGAGTCACTTAGCGCAGAAGTCCAGAAGCCGACCTTGTCCGTGAACACAGAGGCAAAGAAAGCATTGAGTACTTCAGCTTTCCCCACATCACCTGTCACTAGGTTACCTCCTTCATCAGATGAACTTCATCTGAGCTCCAGAAATCATCCAGGTTTGAATTTACCTAGACACTATGCTGGGAAATATGGGGTGCATCTGGCCATGAGCTTATTCAGTAAGTTTATGCCACATTTCAGGAAAGAGGTGGACAAACTGGAGAAGGTCCAGAGAAGAGCAACAAAAAATATTAATGCTTCAGGGGGTAGCTGAGTTAGTCTGTTATAGAAAAAAACCAACAAATGGTCTGGTAGCACTTTATAGACTAACAAGACATGTAGATGGTATCATAAGCTTTCATGGGCACAGCCCATTTCTTCAGATGACCGGAGTTATGAGTAGGGGATATGAAAACTCGAAATAAATAGGAGAAGGGAAGGGGGAGGGGTAGAGAAAGATGCTCTGTCTCCCACCTCCCTTCCTTTTTTACTGGAGAATGGGTGTTAGACCAAAGCAGATAAAAATAAAAGTCAGTAGATACATTGCTAAGGCAGGAAGGATACCATTCAGAAACCTGTTTCTCTACCCCTCCCCCCGCTTCCCTTCTCCTATTTATTTCGAGTTTTCATATCCCCTACTCATAACTTCGGTCATCTGAAGAAGTGGGCTGGGCCCACAAAAGCTCATGATACCATCTACAAGTTTTGTTAGTCTATAAAGTGCTACCAGACCATTTGTTGTTGTTGTTGTTTTTTTTAAATATTAATGGTTTGGAAAATAAGGCTCATGAGGGACAATTGAAAGATTGAGGGTTTTTTAGTCTGGAAAAGATAAGACCAAGAGAGGACATTATAACAGCTTTCAAATACCTAAAGGTTATTACAAAGAGGAGGGATTAAAAATTATTCTCCTTAACTCCTGATGATAGGTCCAGAAGCAATGGACTTAAATTGCACCATGGGAGGTTTAGATTGGCCATTAGAAAACAACTTCCTAACTGTTAGGATGGTTAAGCACAGGGATAAATTGACTAGAGACGTTGAATCTAGATCTTTGGAAATTTTTAAGAGCAGGTTAAACTCTTTGAAAACTCATGGGCTATGTCTACACTGCAGGCTTTTTGCGCAAGAACAGCTGTCTACACTGCACTGCACGCACGTTCTTGAGCAAGTAAATTTCCAGTAAAGCGTCGGAAAACAGGGCTTCTTGCGCAAGAGTTATTCCTCTTCCCACGAGGAATAAGCCCTCTTGCGCAAGAGCTCTTCCACAAGAATGCAGTGTAGACAGGCAACAGGAGTTTCTTGAGCAATAAAGCCCTATGGCTAAAATGGCTGTCAGAGCTTTCTTGCGCAACAGAGCATCCACACTGCCATGGACACTCTTGCGCAAAAGCACATGGCAGTGTAGGCACACTCTTGTGGAAGACCTTTTGCACAAGAACTCTTGTGTAAAACAGTTCTTGTGCAAGAAGCCTGCAGTGTAGGCGTAGCCATGGAGATGGAGAGAGAGAGTACATTTTTGAGGAGTACGGGATCTTTCGAAAAATCACCCCGTTGTTGGAAAAAATGTGTCTAAACCGCGGTTTCACTTTCGAAATGGCGCTTGTTCAAAACAGCACCAGGACGCAATTATGCAAATGAAGAGCAGGATATTTAAATCCCCACTTCATTTGCCCTTTGGATGTGTCTAATTTACATCCCTCTGCTGACAGAGGGGTGTAGTTTAGACACAGCCTTACACACTGGCACTCTGAACCATGTGAATTCAGATGCAAAGTTCGTTTTGGAAACTCATACAAACCTAGCCTTGCACTGTCTGCACAGCAATTATGCTAGAGCCGAACAACTTGATTTGCTCTCTCTAACAGTGTAGCTCTGAAGCAGTAACACATTCAGAACCCCAAGAGCAGGGTACGGGCATTTCCCCACACACTCATTTAGAAACAACATTCCACGATGACATAATTAGACAATGTCTCAGCTAATCTGCTGGCATATAAAACCAATGGTCAGTAATCCTCAATTTTTAAATGTAAAGGAAATAAATTATTTTTTACCTCTTTCTCTACTACACAAAAATGGACCTGTAAATATTAACTGATTTTGAAAGTCCATATGATTATTTCAGGTTGTCTCCCAAGTTATATCTGGTTTCAAACATTAGGGTATATTAGTCTTGTGCCCCAACCCAGACAGACAAACCAACCAACCAACTAACCAACCCCTAATGGAAACTTTTTTCAAGTACTTCTTTGAAGTGCAATCTGATTTGATTTAGGCTTCTTCACCAGTCAGTGATAATGAATAATTATTCAGCTTTTCAAACTAAAACAGATAGCTTCATTTTGTATGATTCATGCTGATGTATAACCTCATTTGCATAATTATATAATATAATAAAACAAATCCCAAATAGAATGCTTTGTTACTGTGTTGCATATTTCCAAATTGGGAGAAAGCAGATTCCAGAAAATACATTACTTATTACAAAATTATTACACGACACAATTGTAACATTACAATTGATGTGTAAATTACTAGCTAGGATTACTTGTTGTCATCTTGCAACATAAAGTTTGTAGACTTGTATCTCTGGGGAAAATATAGTTGGCCTGCTGCAAGGCTGTTTTATTGCTGTGTAGATTCTATTCCAGACTCTGGCTGGTGCCCAGTCTCTAGGGCTCTGATATGTGGGACAATCCCAGAGCTCATGCTCCAGCCCAATCCCAGAAGTCTCCACAGCAACGAAACAGCCCCACAACCCAAGCCCCATGAGCCCAAGCCAGCTAGCATAGGATAGCCTCAGGATTTACTTAGCTGCATAGACATATATCCTCAGAGTCTACAAACAGCACAGTTGCTTCAGTTGTAAAGTATGTTGAAGTTCAAAACATTGTTCAGTATTTTTACCAGTAAAGTTGCCTCTCCTCTCTATAAATGTTGAATACAATTCCACAATAACAAATAAACTATGCATTTTTAATACAGTGGAGTCCAAAAAGACTTAAACAGTTCAATACAATTTAACTTAATTCAGTAAGGTTTGCCCAGGCTTATATCTGTCACAAGCACCACAGCACAGGAGAGTTTTGAGGAGGATAATGAGGAAGACTAATTTTCATATACATGTGCTCTCCAAGGAAAATTCCAATTTTTTTCTTTGAAAAACTGAAAGTCCCAAAATTAAAAAGTCAAAATTGGAAATGATTTTGGATGACAGCTGAAATATTCTGGCGGCAAACAAATGCAAATTGATTCAAAATGGTGGTGCTATG
Organism: Rafetus swinhoei; assembly: GCA_019425775.1. NCBI lineage: Eukaryota > Metazoa > Chordata > Testudines > Trionychidae > Rafetus > Rafetus swinhoei. The sequence goes on from CM033434.1 coordinate 15,948,774, forward strand.
AAGGATGAAGTTGTTATTCAAATTTCTTATGCTCTCATTTTTCCTGTTGACTCCCTGTCCACATTACATCTCCCATGCTTCACCATAGCCACTGAGTCCTATGACACCCCTTTCTCCTCATGAAGGCAGAAGAAAATGGTACATCTTAGTGCAATCGTACATCTTACTGCAATCGTGTTCTTTGGAAAGTAAATCGAAAGAACAGAGGGTTTTTTTTCCAGCATTGGTAATTCTCTTTCTATGAGGAAGAAGCCTTTTTCCGAAAGAGCTCTTTTGGAAAAAGGAGTGTGTGGACAGAGAAGAGGGAGTTCTTTCGAAAGAAAAGGAAAGAAGAAAAAGCACAGGTGCCCTGGTGGCCTCTCCATCCATAGTAACTACAGTTTGTTAGTAGGAATTTAATGTTAACAGAAATGCACTGAAACAAAATGGAGACTGAATCTAAAAGGACAATCCAAAATTGAGTTGTGGTGCATGATGGGACTTTAAAATGGAACCCAACAGACTGTGAGGACTTTTTGCCGCCAAGAAACACCCTCTGCACACGGCACGTATCCATGCACTCCGCACCAGTTGTCTGCACCCAGCACCACGTGTTTGCACACAGCACCACACCCTGCTTTGCACTCAAGACCATTGGAGTTTCCCGCCTTGGATTCTATAAACCTAGAAGCCTGAAGAGATCTGGTCGGCAGTTTCTCGCTACACCTGGAGAAGGAGGAGTCGTGTCACAGAGGAGACCGTGGTGAAGGCCCAGTCTAACCTGCCTGGTTCTACTCCTGCCGCCCTCAGGGTGCTCCGGCCCACACTGTGGCGAAAGCCCAGTATTGTGAGCCCTAGCTACCTGATATCCGACCCAACATCATCGGGACCGCATAGAGCCTTCGGCATCAGCTGTGGTGAAGGCCCTCCTGATGTTTTAAACTGCTCTTACAAACCGCACATCTGTCAGCCGTGCAAGCAGAGGCTAACATCATCAAACGTCTCTACTTCACCAAGGACACCTCAGTGCTCCTCCCCTGACAGCTACCTCAGCTAAAGGGTTGCAGGTCCTGAACATCAGCTGCCTCTGACAGACTGAATATAACATCAATTATATCGCTCCTGTCTTCTTTTATTTTCAGAGGGTGAAGGGTTACATTGATTTAGTGTTGTGTTTATTACCTGTTGTATTCAATACAGTTTTGCATTTTTCAAACATAAGATCAGAGTCTGTGTTTATTAACATCTGAGAGATCCGCTGGTGATAGATACAGTGGGTTCCAGGCCGGATCTCCTTCTGGGACAAAGGCATTTACCACCTAGTCAGCAGGCCCAGTCTAAATTGGTTTACTAGTGCGCCTTTGCTGGTAACAAGCTTAAATGCGAGATAGCATCCATTCAGTGTGGACGCTATCTTTTGAAAAAGCAGATCGCTTTTTTGATGCACTTTTGTGTGTGGGTACTCTCTTTCAGAAGAAGATTTTTCGGAAGATTTCTTCCAAAAAAGGGTTCTTCTGAAAGAAGCCTACAGTCTAGACATATCCTGAGTGTGGCAGGAGGGCATGCTCTGTGATGTTATTGTTAACAAGACATTTATAGTGTCCGAATGAAATGCTTTCATTATAGTGCTGAAGTTTTAATGTACCCATCATTGGTGAAATAGGTAAATGTACCCATTTTCATGTTGCTCATCCCTTATTAGTCATATTATTTTTTTAAATGTTAATGTTTAAAACAAAACCAAAGTATCTGAGAGAGCAGGAGAACTCTGTAGAATGGGGACCAGAGGAAATTTTACTCTTAATAGTTTAAAAGCCAACTCAACTGGACTTTAAATTTTTTACTTTACTGCTCATAAAAATCTCTATAATTATCCAGTACCATGAATGTGGGAAGTTTTGAATTGGGTGGATGGGGGTAAGTCTTGCCATGTATAGTGTGATATTTTGTGAGCCTTTCAAAATGAGGCTTTTAGTTTCTGATTGTTCAGGAACGATTACAGGATTAAAAGAATGATTACAAATGAAGGCAATAAAACAATAGCTGCACTTAGGCATTCTTTTTTGACAGAAAAATTAGTGTGATCACAGGGAATGTATGTGAACACTAAGCAAAAGTAATTTTTATATGATGGCAACTCTATACAGAAGCTAAACTGCAAATCACAAACCCTTTGTCCTTCCACTGAACATTGCTGATAACTCCTATTCAAACTCTGACAAAGGCAGGGATAGAGAGAATGTCCCATAAAAATAATTGTGAATGAAAAATATGAAAAACAACTTTAAAATAGTTTTGGATCCATGTCAGTGTATTGTCCGATCTGACAAGTCACGGAGGCTCTGGCTCATGTCTCTCGTTCCCCCATCCCCAATGCACAGAGCTTTAGCACAAAGGCTGCAATAAACCTCTTTCAGAGTCTCTAATCCAAGCTCTGGGACTGGAATAATGTTTCACTAGCTGACAGTTGTGGACCACTGGGTCTGTGTGAAGTCTGGATCTAGCAGCTCCTTATTGCAGGCTGCCTCAGGACCCTTCCCAAGGCTACCTCCATCTCTCACAGTGGTGCAAACGCCGCCTTTGAGGGACTATGTATGCATTCTCTCCCTCGCTGGGATGGGAGGCGTGAGACTTCTCAGTCAAGAGGACATTATGCAAATCCTCAATACCAGTATCAATTTCATCTCTCAGTCCTGCTTTCATTTGGTGATGCACAGTAGCATCCCACTAGGTTTTAGCAGCTTCTCATACTCCATGAAAGTGGGTAGCTTGTTTGGGCTTAATTATCTCTTGCTCTGAATTCTCTACAAGTTTGTTTTACTCTTTGAAAAATATAGCCTAGGACCATGTTCTGCAAGATGCAAGTTGCTTCTGTTTTCTTCATCTGGGACATTAGAGTTTAATGACATGAATGCCACCAACTGGTTAATAGTCCAAATCTTCTGGTGTGAAAGCATATGCCCTAAGAAACCAGAGAGGAATGAATCCATTCAGTGAAGTATGGCTGTATTAGCATTAAAATCCCCTGAGACATTGTGGAAAACATGAGACTTCTCCTAGAGCCAAACGGGGTCTATAGATCCCACCATGTTTATCAGCATCCCCAGGACAAGTGCTTCCAGAAATGGGGTTGCAAGCACAGAAAGTCATCAGTTTGTTGAAGCTTTCCCATCATTCCAGTAACACCACCTTTGTGAGCAGCATGTCCAGGACCACCATTACAGCGTGCAAATCCTCACCTTACTGAGTACCTTTATTCAACTTGGGTAGTTTGGGGGGAATGGCATTTGTGAGTCCCCAAAGGGCACAACGTATTTCTAACTGGGCAGCTACCTAATATCAAATAATTAACAAAAGTAAATTTGGACCAAAACTTTGAGATCAAATTGCAAGTATGGAGATCAAATCCCTATGGGCAAGCTAAAACCCAGCAATTATTTAAAGGGCTTAATTAAGTGCCGTTCTTCCTGTATGCTGATTTAATAGGACATAACCTAACATTTGTAGCCAATAAAATGCAAGGAATAAAAGACTACTTTTCCATTTATTTCTACCATAAAATACATGCTGTAAACTATCAGGAACATCTGAAGATATTTCACAAGCAGCACCATCTGTCTTCTTGGCAGATTGTCCAGGCAGTGTGGGTGGTTTTGAGTTACTTGCCTTTATCTACAGCATCACTTGATTACTCTGCTAGATGGGCTGCCCTTTCCTTTTTGGAATGGTTTCAGTGTGTCATCTTTGGTTCCATTTTTACGTGCTCACTCTATGTACCTATATAAATTACCTGACAAGTCACTCAGGGAATGTTTCTACAGGTAGGTCCCCTGGCATGAAAAGGGGGAGATTTCCTATCTATGTGTATGTCCCACATAAATCTCTGTTGGTGTTAAAAGTTCATCCTAAGTGTATCCCACTCACTCTGCTTTCATGGTAAATCAGGATTCCCATGAGCAGATGTACACTAAGCACATAAAGCATGTTTCCTCTCCCTTGAGTCTATTCCAGAAACTCCTTGATGGATCCGTCTCTATATATCAGGTTTTATGTTTCAATTTGATCTTTTTCCTATTAGTAACATAACATGTTTCATAGAGGATTTAAAGATTTTGGGCCAAAATTTTAACAGCAACATAAGATCAACTCCATTTATTGTGATGAAGTTATTCCTGCAGATGACAATATAATTTGGCCCTTTAACATACAGACATGGGACTCGATCCTTTGAACATCTGAGAGACCCCCCTGTAAGGTGCTTATAACAAAATGTTTTCTGCTTGCGTATACATTCATTTCTTTATCAGACATGTAATAAAAATCTTATTAGTATATGAGAGTAGTTCCCAACCTGTGGTCCACGGACCCCTGTTGGTCCACGACAGTACTGTTGGGGGGTCCACTGAATGTTTAAAATAGAAATTAAAATAAATGTACGGAGCCTCTCGCAGCCAGCACGTCCTTCAACCCGCATTGCTTCTGTGGCTCAGGAAGCAGCGTGGGATGAGAGACGTGCTAGCTGCTGGAACGGAGCCTCTTAGCTTAGCTCCCATGACTGGGAGCTGAGAGGCTCCATGTCAACAAGTCCCTCAGCCTGCATTGCTTCCCAAGCGGGCTGAAGGATGCAACTTGGGAAGCAGCACGGGCTGTGGGACGTGCAGGCAGTAAGCACAGCAGTATTGTTTGTGGGGGTGGAGGGGAATAAAATTTTAATAGATTGAAAAGGCTGGAAGACTGGTATATGATAATCTCCTTTATATTAAACTAGATTTACTTGGCATTGTTTGGGTCCTTAACTCAATTATTTTTTGATTTTTTAGAAAATAGAATGGTGCGGCTGGGGTTGAGGGGTTCAGTATGCAGGCTGCACTGGGGAGAGAGGGTTGTCCCAGCCCTCTCTCAACACAGTAGCTTGGGACCAGGTGAGAAGTACATCTCCATGGCTGCTGCAGCTCCAGTGGGCACAGCTGGGGGAGAGGTGCATGTCCCCCGGCTGGAACAGGTCCAGGTTCATCTGCTCCCCGTGCTCCCCACCCGGCATAAGGAATGCAACCAACTGTTCACTTTCTCTTTGAGGAAATAGCCAGCAATATTCCCATGCAAATGGGTGGGGGAGCTTCTGCCTCCCTCCTCTACCCTCACTAAAGGGCACCTGGGGGGGATGGACGACTCAGGGCTTGGGCAGCTTCCTGGTGATTCTGTCTCTTTTCTGTATGGTTTTATGAGAAGTAATCCCATTCCAGGCACATCCTGGTTTCTTGGCACAGCCAAACCCTGACCTTGGTTTAAGTTATGATAAGAGGAAGCTGCATACCAGATTTGGTGAACTTTGCTCTTACTGTTTAGGAGGAGTGCTTGAACAAACAGATGGACGCACAGACAGAGTGACACACAGACAGACAAACTCATATATATAGGAGATAAACTCAAAGATGCTCAGCCTGTCTTTTTGCTACTATCTATTTATTTGTATGTGATAGTTCCTGTGATATTCGTGTCACTTGGCAGCAAGCTTTATCCATTCTGCAAGGCAAAACAGTGCCCAGGCTGGGAAAAAAACAGCCAAAAAGAGAGACTCAGCATTAGACGCCTCAAAAAGAACAACACAGCATGGTGATGTTATTCCACTGCCAAAGAGCAAGCATGTAATTGCACACTGGATGACTTGATTATTAACTAGAAGGAAATAAGAAATGCCAAGTCTTCAAAAGATAGCACCACCTGTGGAACTTGCTCTTGAACTGACTCGTAGATTCCATCCATGAAACAGGCCCTCAGAGCTACAGTGCATAGACAACAGCTTTCTCTCTCCCTACCTACAAACACTAGAGATCTCTCAGGAATGGGGACCTAAGCTACTACCCCGCAAGATGAACAGTAACCAGCAAGCTGTAGTGTTCACAGGTCCTCTAGATGTCATCCATTCTATAGAAATGGAATGACCCCAGTGATCTAAAATGGTGTCTGTTTTTTACGTATGGAGTTTAGTAACTGAAATCAGCACTTTGGTGCACAAATTTGTCCCTTCCCATTTGTATAAAGCCATTTTCTCTCTCTTTCTTGTCCTGTTCAACCCTATTTCCCCTCCCACACATATGCTAAGGCAGCGATACTCAAGCTTCATTGCACAACAATCCCTTCTGACAAAAATTACTACACAGCCCCAGAAGGGGGGTGGGGTGGTGGGAATTGAAGCCTGAGTCCATCTGACCCCACCACTTCAGGACCCAGCACCCTGGGTGAGGAACGTTGGGTGGGAAAACAAAGCCAATGCCCAAGGCAGGGAATCTGTAACTTGAACCCTGTTGCTCAGGGCTGAAGCCTGAACCCTGCTTTGGCTTTGACCCAGGCTGTGGGGCCAGGGCCGGCCCGAGCCCTTCTGGCGCCCTGAGCCCGGGGCGCATGCGCGAGCCCGCCCCCCCCAGAGAGCGCGGGTCCACCCCGGGGCGCACGGCGCATGCGCAGGCCGGCCATGGCCACTGGCACGCAGCCCGGGGCCCACCCCCAAGGGCGCACGGCACATGCGCTTCCCGGCCCGGCCCGGCCCGGCCCGGCCCAGCCTGCGCTGCTGGTGCACGCGCTGGGCAGTGTAGGGCCCCACAGCCATGGGGGGAAGGGCACTGCTGCCTGGCGCCGCGGAGATGTGGGGGGGGGCGGCGCTGTGGGAGCCAGGTGCGCGGCGCCTGATGGCAGCTATAAGGGATGCCGCACGCCCCTTACAGCTGCCATCAGGCACCCCCCATCAGTTGGCGCCCTGGGCAGTTGCCCGACTCGCCCATGCCTCAGTCTGGCCCTGTGTGGGACACTGATTTGGCTTTGGGTGATGGAGCTTTGGTTCTCGCACAAGACCCCAACAAGTCTAACACCAACACTGGTGACCCCATTAAAAGGGCATCACAGTCTTCTGTGGGGGGTCTTGACCAACAGTTTGAGGACTTGACCTGACACTGAAGTCCATGGAGGGTTTCTAACCGACCTCAATGAGTGATGGATAGGACCATACACAAATACATTAACAAATGTTTCGGCTCCACCAGAGCTGATTTGCTACCGAAGTTAAGAATGCATTGTGTGTGTGTTCTAGTAGTTTCAGGACAAAACATCCCTGGAGCTAGAATACCTGCTTGAAAAACAAAAGAGGAAAAACAACTATTTGTTACTGTATGTGTCAATGTTTTCTGCCAGTGAGAAATATCTCTGTGCTAAAAGCAGTGTACTGTACTATGTCAAGCACTTGCTTTATGGCATGTGCTGTACTTCTCTTTATGTTAAACTAATGAAGCAGACCAGAGTGCTTCCCTACCGCCCCCATCCATATATTGTGTTGGTGTTTCTTCTTTAATAGAAAAGAAGCTGAGTTTTGCAACAGCAGTTGCTTGCCTTTACAAATAAATTACTCCTAAGGTAGGAGCAGAATTTGTTCTTTTCTCAGGAGTGCACTTCAATCTTGGTAAATACTCATCAAGAACCTACTGAATGACAAGAATGTCATAATGATATCTCTCTGTCAAGTACAACCAGAATCAAGCTCCCAGTTGCACCCTCAGGGAAGGCAGAATGAATAAAATCCTTTTCAAACTACTGAATTGCCCATGTGGATACAAAAAAAGATAATTAGAGCAGATACATTATAATATTCCCTAAGTCAGCCTAGAAAACAGCACTATAATGTTATTACTACATATCCTAGTGATGTAAATATACTGTGGTATACATGAGGAGCTGGATGACCATGACATGCCCTCTGCAAGAAGTTATATTGTGTGATATCCCTCTACTCAGCCAAACAGAGTAACCCCTGCATTGGCTAAGATCTGACCAGATCTTGGATGAAAGTTTTTGTTTCTGCTCTTCAGATATTTCTGCAAAAGAATGGGCACAGGCAGCATCCTAGTGCTTACTAAGGACCAGAATATCTGACCACACCATAAGGAGGATAATGCTCCTTCATATGTGACATTGACTCCCCTTTCATCCCAAAGGAAATGTTCGTTTTGTATTCAAATGAACTTGGGATAATGCAAAGGCTACACGGGTTTTGTTCAGAACTTGCCTTCTCCCATGCCAGAGATGTGTCTTCGGTTGTTCTTAAAGATTATCAGACAAATGCAGCAGTCCTGTGCTTTGGGATAAGAAACTGGGAACCTGGCTCTCCTTTGTACTAGCCTTTCATGAATAAATTCTTATCAGGAATTACAGTCCTTTCCAAGAGGAGGATCATGTCTGCTGCCCCTGCCATAACAATGACAACGGTTTCAAGCATGGTTTGAAACTTTCAGTTGAAGCAACACAGGGTTACAATAGGCTCCTCCCACTCAAAAACCCTGCAATTTAGAAAAGCTCAACTAATCTCAGCAATGGCTTTTTTTTTCAGGCTTGTTCTTTTGACACAGGGTTAGGGGGCGCTGTCTTAACATTCAGTTTCATTTTATGCTGTCAATGCAATTAAAAGGCGAGGTTCTTCCATCCTATTAATTTTGTGCAGTGCCTTTTTCAACAGTGGGATTATTGTGGAATACGGTGCTGTTTATGTAAGTAAGAGGATCCAAATCCGGCCTACAATAACTCTGAAACGATCAGCAATGTTTATTCATGGAAGGGCCACTGCCGTGCTCTTACACAGACAGAAATTCTATTGATTTTAACAGGTGGTTTGTCTGAGCTACGAGTGCAGGATTAACTGGGATGCTGACACACTATGTAGTTACATCAGTAAGGAGAAGAGAGAAAACCCCGAGATTTCCTTGGGTGTATTTATTCAATAATTTTTGTTCACTTGGTAGGCTGATTGCAAAATTTTGCTGTGAGATTAGCTGAACAAATGGTAGTGAGCAGTATGTTCAACTAATTTTACTTTTCCTAGTATTTCATTCTTTCAGGGCCAGAGTGGGAAACATTTGTGGAATTACAGGGAGCTGGGATGGCAGGAGTAGGAAATTTAGTTGGATATTTTAATTTTTCTTCTCTCTGAGCAGCTGGATTTAGGCTGTCCCCCCAAAAATTACTGAAAGTAATTATATTGCCTTTCTGAAATTAAAGTCTATGAATCCGTGTCACTTACAATTAACTTTCTTTCATCATACTCACACAAATTACTATCATTGTTGATATGATCTGTGTGTGCAGTCCCCAGATGTAAGAAGGATAACTAGATAATTTCCATATTGTTTAGTTACCTCTGTATTGTGGTTCTGATCCTAGGTTTTTAATGGTCCACTCTGCAAAGGATGCATTAACATGCCTATGTCCATCTCAAGGGCAGGTACCAAGGCTATTTCATCTCATGGCTATAATTTACATGCAATAACAGGATGGTGTTCAAAGTCCAAGAACAAGCAGAGAGGTGTTTCCAGGGCATGTACTCTGTCTGCAACCGATGTGAAATGTGTCAAGCTGGATCAGATGGCTGTTCTCTCCACCTCCGCCCCACACACAGTCGCTGGTGGCTGACCTTTAAGGCCAGGCAGGCTAATCCTTATCTATAAGCGAACAGCTATACTCTAGTGAGCATGAGCATTGGTGGTGGGTGACCCCATGGCTTGGGGAGGCAATCTCCCCCCAACCCCACCCCTTCCAGTCAAGGCCCTTCCCTTCTTGCTCACCAGAATCCCCTGGGGCCACTGCTGACTTGTGCTGAGAGCCTCACATACCCCTTGCCCCACGGTAGTACCCCCCCAGCTACCCCAGCTTGGGATAGCACAGGTTCATCTTCCCCCAGCCCTAAAGCTCCAGAGATCCAGGGGGCAGCATAGCTGCAACCTGCTGGAGCACTGGAGAGGAGAGCTGAGAGGCACGGCCCCAGCCTCCCCAGGTTGTGTCTGCCAGCCAGACCAGAAAGTCCCCCCCTTCCCGTGGAGCTGGGCCACCAGTCCCAGCACCAGAAGGACAGATGGCCCAGCAAACCCCCAGCCTGCTTACCCCAGCCTCTGGCACCACAGCAGCTGAGGAAAGAGATTGGAGGGACTGCGGTGGAGAATGGGCAGGGCCAGGGGAGGCAGTTTGGCTAGGCTTTGTCTTTTGCCTATGATAGCCTCACTGCTGCACAGCAGGCTACAACCCAACTGGGCAGCCCAGCCGGATCGTGCCTGGCAGCATAGATGCAGGCAGCCCAGCCACCTGCCCTCCACTGGGATTCTCTGGTCCTGGAACATCCCTGATCCTGGTGTAGAGAGGTTCAACCTGTACTACACCAGGACTAGTTCAGGTTCCAAATGGTGGAATCCTGTATTTGAAACACACCATAGAGGCCCTGAACTGCACATTGAACCAGCCAGCTGCCCGCGTCTCTCCTTCAGCTGCTTCCTGAGTGTTTCTAGGTCTATGTTCCAATGCACAGTACTTAAATAATGCAGTTAGCTCAAGGAACACAGGGAGAGCTTCCTGCACTATTACAATGAGACAGTTAATCACTTCTGACAGCATTCATTTATGGCCGAAACGAAGCCTAGAAATGTGTGACACCTTGGTATTGCACTGCCGCTAATACCACTATCTCAATAGATGTATATAAAGAGAGATGCTGCCCAAAGTTCTGAACAGTTATTGGATTCAGCAGAAACTTCAGGCTCACTCAAATGCCGTGGGTTTGAAAATCTTGGAATAGAACCAAACACAGAGGTTTATGATCCTTTAAGTAGCTGCCCTTTAAAATTTAAGTCAGGCAGGAGGAATGAACTTGAGTAGCAAATGAGCCAGCTCCATGGGTTAGTCATAGAGGTAGAGTCTGATCTTACTGACTTAGTGCAAAGCCAAGGCAGCGAAGCTACATGCAGAGGAGTTGGGTAGGCTTTACAATGATGTCAGTATAGCCAGTCAGGCCCTTGTACTGCTAGTAGCTAAGTCCCTCTGCTCAGAAAGATGAACTGGTAACTACGGGGCTGGATTCAGGCCATGCAGGACCCAAAGCACATGGTGATACAGGCAGGGGGGGACCTACAGAATTGATGGTCCTTTGGGCACACCTGGCTAAGCCCTGCTGGGCTACAGCCCTGCTGGTAGTACCCCCCTTGCCCCACGGTAGTACCCCCCCAGCTACCCCAGCTTGGGATAGCACAGGTCCATCTTCCCCCAGCCCTGAAGCTCCAGAGATCCAGGGGGCAGCATAGCTGCAACCTGCTGGAGCACTGGAGAGGAGAGAGCTGAGAGGCACCGCCCCAGCCTCCCCAGGCTGTGTCTGCCAGCCAGCTCCATGAGCAGATGAGGTGGGTGTGGAGGGGCAGCTCCATGCCCCTGGAAGAGGTGGAGCCTTGGGCAGATGGGGCAGGGCAGGGCTGGGGGTTTGCCTCCCCCAGGCAGAACTCAGCATCACCCACAGCGTGCTGGGTGGAGCTCCGGCAGTGAGTTAAAGGGCCCTTTCAAATCACTGGGCCTAGGGACAGTTACCCACTTTGTCCTCCCCCCACATAAGAGACCTGGATGCAGGGCTTCCACTAGCTTTACCCCCCTGCTGTGAACCCCACCCTCATAGGAAGGGACAGAGGTCCCCTTCTGCTCCCAGAGAAAAAGGGACAGCAGCATGATCACACTCTGCTCACCTTTGCAACTTTTTGTTTCCTGACCATAAAGGCTAGAAACTTCCCTTTTATGTATATTGAGATTCAACTACAACCATGGGACAGTAGGCTGAAGCCCTAGGCAAGGGCCTGTAGTGCTTATTCCTTATTCTTCACCTGAGTAAAAGAAAAAAATATTTGATGCCAGGAGAGTGCAGATGGAAGAGGAGGAAATTAAAAAAGAGACAAAAGCTCCTGTAAGCAGAGAGATGGGACACACAGAGGAGCCAGGAAACCTGAGAAGCAGAGAGAAAACAGAACAAAATGAGAGACAGTATATCCCTAAGCTATGGGGCATCATTGTAGTAGACAGACCAGAAGGATTTCTCCATGTAAGATAATTGAAAGGCTTTTTAATTATTATTTTTATTTACTGTTTTATCAGATGTAAAGTTACACACTGTTTAGGCAGGGATTTTACAGAGGGCCTAAGGCAGTTAGGTGTTCAAATCCCATTGACTTTACTTAGGACATGGAGTGAGGGAGGGACTTTCAGAAGCACTTAAGTGAATTAGGTTTACAACACCCATTGGCTTCCAATATGAGCTGTGTGCCTAAGTCACTTAGACCCAGATTCTCAAAGGTTTTTAGATTCCTAGCTCTCACTGAAATCAATGGGAATTTGGTGCTTAAACACCTTTCGGGGATCTGGACATCATAAACTGTTGAAGTCCCATCCTGGAGATGTAAATCCCTTAGACTCTCTTGAAAAGCCCATCTTGCATAAGTACTACACCATTTCACTCACTTTCATGTCCAGTGAGGTGCTCTAAATAGTTCCGATACTTTGAAAAATACTGCATGCAAAAGTTGTTTTGTTGTGTTGTGTTTTGTTTTAACTTAGAACTTATTACTTTTTCTCATAATACAAGCTACTGTTGCTGCTTTAATTCATCGGGCTTTAAAATAGCTTATTAAAAATTACAAATGAATGTAGAACATCACCCACGTGTACTTAAATAAATGCACTGTAATTAATCTACAGCTGCAATGGGAAATGGACAACTGGGCTGGGAAATGAGTCTAATAAAAATAGATTAAAAAGGCAAAAGTAGTGGCACTGAGAGATTTTGTTAAAAGCCAGGTGCTGATCAGAGTACAGTGGAAGCGATAAGGTTGCTGATCTGATTTCTACTCCACACAATGCTATTAGTACTGTATATGGGTCAACTATGAAGAAAATGAGCAATGCTAGATTTAGGATTAAGTAATGCATTTGATATGATTGATGGTATAATGGGAAGGGAAAATCTGGGAGGTAGTAAATGCAGTTTTATTAGGTTGAATGCTGAGAAATGAAAATTAGAAGTGGCAAGGTAAAAGCATTAATCTTTGGTGTGTCAGGGCTATACTGTACATGAGTCCAGTCAAATGGGGATGATGTAGTGCAATGAACTAACACAAAGGGGAATGGATGCACTCAGTGGGATATATTCTAAGCACTAGGGGAAGGCTGTGCACACAAGCTGTAGGCAGGGTGCACAGAGATGTGGAGGTAGATGCCATGAGGAACCCATCGCAATGTTGCTTTTTATAAGCATCCAAACATTGGATTGTGTCTTGATCCCAACTAGAGACTAGCCCTTTTTTTGAGGTTCAGCTACCAGTAGATATTGGAATCACTGTTCCCTTGTCAAAACCCTGAGGCACTGGCAAAGAGCAGCAGAGGTTGCTTTCAGAACTTGCACTGAAACAGATGCAGGAAGCGGTGGAAAGTGAGTGACAGGGGTGATTAATGAGGATATTAAAGCTCAGGGTCTGACACTGGAAAGAAAAGCTTGCAGTGAAAATGACTCCTCCCATATGCGTATCTAGGGCATCAGTGAGGCCACCCAGTTTGGTGGTTACCCACCCATCAGTAGTGAGAGGACAGACATAATCGATATGTTTATTCTCATTGCTGTTTAGTTTTGTTAAATTATTCTGAGTTCAGTGATTGATAATAAATAAGAGAAGGTATAGACCAGGGGATAAAAAAAGGACACAGAAAGGTATCATTTAAGTACGAAATATAATATCTCTGGGTCTCAATTCCTTATCTGTAAAATAGATAATAATAAAATAAAATAAAATAAAATTATAATTAATTCCTTTCTTCCACCTCTCAATGGTATTTAGAGTGTAAGACCCAGATTTTTAAAGGTATTTAGGTGTAGCTGTGCTTAGCGTCACATCTAATTTATTTAGGACCCTAAATCTCATTTTCAAGAGCAATTTGGCACTTAGAAATCTAAATCCCATCGACGGAATTTAGAATCCTAAGTGTCTAAATCTCTTTTGAAAATAAAACAGGCTTCTAAATCACTTATGTGTTGTAATGCATCACCTAAATATCTTTAAAAGTCTGGGCCTAAGCTTTTTGCAGCAGGGACTGTCTCATATTTTGCTATGTAAAGTAACTAGGACAATGGAGCTCCGATCTCATGTGGGGTCTTTAGGCTCTAGTTTAATACAAACAGTAATGATTATATTTGATGCTATTCTTTTCACATACAAATGAAGTAGAATAAGAGGATTTTGTATCCCAGCAACCCTTTGGTTCTGGCAGTCACCATTTGAAAGCACAATCTTCCAGCACAGTAGAAGAGTGTATTATTAGCAACAGTCGCTGCTGGATCAAGATTCCTGCTGCCATAGAGTTAAAATTTGCTATCATAGTTTACAAATATTTCTAGCCTCCTCCAGATAGTCACTGCAGCTATTTACTTTCAATCTCTGAAGGGAGAAAATAGTCCTATTGTTTGAGGAGATCCCCAGCGTAATCTTCATTCAGTTGTTGTGCTCCACGTTTTTACTCTGGAGAACTAAAAGCCATAAAGTACTAAGCCCTCAGGAATTATTTGATAAGTCCAACAGATGCAGCCCAAATGGAGCAGAATTATTATATCATAAAAGGTCCATTAGAGAGAGTCCAACCAGCATACAATATTAAGAGGCATCACCCAACAGGGTGACTTGGACTTTTTAATGTGCATTTTTTATAGTGAGGGTAACCACTGGAACAGATAGCTAAGGGATGCACTCAAGGCATCACTTGGAATCTTTTCCTCAAGAAGAGATGCCTTCTAGTGATATGCCCTCATTCAACTACATGTGACTGAGGTTAGTGAAGGCATCAATGTGACTATTCCCTGGCCTCTGTTTTGCGGGTGGGTCAGATTAGATTATTATAGTACCCTTTCCTGCCTTTTGATTATAAGAAATATACTAAATAAACTGACATTTAGTGCTTATATATTTCAAGAATGCAGGCTGCATAATACAATATACTCCAGTTTATCCAAATGGCATGGGGGAATGATGGTGTGTGCAAGTCCCACATTGATGGGGAAAGGGTTAAGGTGTATCTGTGGGCCAAGAAAGCCCCACTCGGCTGCCCTTGCTGGGTATGCTTACAATGGAAGCTGAACTCAAAAGGGAGCAGCCCATCTCAGTGTAGGTGGATTGAACAGGAGAGCAGTTGTGTGGTGCACGCTCCTCCTGAGAAGCTGCTAAGGGACCCAGGTAGCCATAGACCCTTCAACCACAGAGGATGGCAGTGAGTAGCCCTGACTGTAAGAGGAATACCCTCCAGACCATGACCAGAGAGGACTCCAGGGGGAACTCACTAGTGAACCAGTGGCACCAGCAGAGGAACGAAAGCTGGGGTAGGAAATGGCCCAAGGAGCAGGTGCAGGGGCACCAGCCTTCCTAGTCTGCATATTTTGAATTATTGTTTCATTGAGTCCTGGGTTGGAACTTGGTGGAGTGGGGAGGCGGGCTTTCCCTGTTTCCCATCCATTGACTCTCTCCTTTAGGCAATGTGACTGTGGACTCCTGCTGCTCAGCAACACAGCTGTAGCACCTCTCTGCTTGGTGACACAGCCTAAAATATCACCACCTAGTGCTGAGCATGGATACCAATACCTGCCTCAACAGGGGAACAGTTACAACTTTTAGTTCATTAGATATTTACATAAGTGGAAGTCTGTTTTTTTGGTGACAGATATTTGGGCAGAAGATGAAGGGTCAGAATTTGTCCTTGAATGTTTATGAAGTGCACCTGCATTTCTGAAAGTCTGGACATTTCAGTGATTTGGCTTGAAATAAAATCCAAAATTTCACTTTTCACTATTATTTTGCAAAACTTAAGAGTTTTGTGGAAATTAATGAATTTATTAAAGGATGTACTTTTTAGTTCCTGTCAATAATGCCAAAGTTTGTTCTGCTGGAAATTGTCTTTTTTTCCAATTACAGCAGATTTAATAAACTAACAATTATCATAAAGAACTATATAAATTTTTTAACAAAGAGAGGAAATTTACCTTGCAGCTAACAAATTGTACATAACTTAGTTTATTGCTGAGATAATAAACATACTAGAAAAGGATTCTGATGGAAATAATAAGATTAGTTGAAATATTCTCATTGTTTTGTGGCAGAAAAGCACTGTTTGCTCACAGAAAGCATCTGCTTTTTCTCAGACATTTTCAGTTTTTCATCTGAAAACCAAAACAGTAAATAATTTGCTCTGAAAACCAGAAACTGTAGCTGTTTCTGGCCCTTCCCCTGCTTTTAGCATTTGTTAGCCTTTTGGCTTCATCCAGCGTTTGGGGGAAAATGTTTAGGTGCCAAAATCTTTTTTTTTTCTTTTTTTCAATTTTGGGGAATTTTGGTATTCCAGCATTTTCTGCTGCAGGAGGGGAAACAACAACAACAAAAACACTTTTTGGGACCATCTTGAGGCAATGGGTAATTCTTAAACTCAGGTTTCATTATATAATTAGAAGGAAAAAGAAGACAGACAATGACTCTAATTCAATTGTTGGTCATTAGCAGACATTTCAATGAATCTACTGCTGGAAATCTACCGCTATGCATGCTGGCTGAAACATGTGCAGTCCTCATAGGTACTCTGGGGCTAGAGCAGCCACAGGGAAAAATGAATGGGTGCTGAGCAGCCATCATCAGCCAAGCTCCCTCACCCCTGCTGCTTTTACCCCAGAACCTCTCAACTACTGGTGGTCCTGCTGACCAGCTCCTTCCCTGACCTCCCAGCACTTTCTGAGTGCTGCAAACAGCTGATTCAGAGTGCTCAGGAAGCTCCAGTGGGGACTGGGAAGAGCAGTGAGTGGTGGGAGGAGGGCAAGGGGAAGAAGGCAGGGTTGGGGCAGCAGTGTGGGGGAAGGGGTACAATGGGGGAGAGAGCAGAGGCAGGAAAGGGCAGCAGACGTGTCAAGCACCTCCTGCCTATAGGGAAAGTTGTAGCCTATGGGATGAGATGAATAAATTGGAACCACCAGATTCAAGAGGCCCTATCAATGACCAGGACAGACAAAAGATCTTTTAACAGATAAAAAGGTGGCCTGTGAACTCAAACAGGGTGACAAAGAGAGAGTGATCAGCCGAGTGATCAGCAGAGACACATGCAGTAATTGGGACCCCTTCCTTCCAAAATGGGAAAGGAAATATCAAAACTCAGTTGAGCCAAGGTACTTGCATGAGGCCAATGCTAAATGTAGGTAATACAACTGGCATTTAGACTTTGTTATATTTAATCACTATCTCTGTGCTTGCGATGTGCCTAAGGATGGAAAAATCATACTCTGCTTTGGAACCAGCTGTTCTTTCTCACTGTGTTCACCAGTTGGTCACAGCTCTCAGAGAGCAATGGGCCAAACCCAATGGGATCTGCTAAAGGTAACCTAAATGGTAAAGAGGAGATGCTGTAATCTGGTGACATAGTCAACTGTGGAATGCAGCTGGGAGCCTGTCACTATGAAAGAGGTGCCAGTGGAGAGAGAGAGAGAGAGGTCAAAGATACAGCTATACCGGCTCCCTTTCATGTTGCTTCCCAAGATCCTCTGGGCTGGAAGAATCCCCCAAAATGTATATCACCCTTAGTCTTTCCAACAGGGATGCTTTAAGGAAAGCTATGAGGGTATATTTTATTACCTCTTTAGCCTATGAGTTTTTCCGGGGGAGTGGTGATCTGGCTCATTGCTGTTTCATCAGCAATAGCAGTGCCAGCAATGAGACAGGCATTCTTGGCAAAAGTAAAAAATAATAGATAAGTTATTAGGGTACTTTTTAATGACACTCTTTTATGCCATCAAAGCGGGATGTGGCAAAGCCATGCTGCTGTGATAATAGTTTTCTGAATGCAATGCAAAAAGTATTTAATTGTTTTAATTTCATATGTGAAGGTACTAAACATTCAAACTCACGCTGCCTCTGTACAAGAGACATTGAATTTTTATTAATTGGCCTTAATCTAAAATTCATGCATACAGAAAAGAAGTATAAAACAAGCCATCCATAGTAGAAAATGTTCCAAAACATACAATTAAAGAAGAATTTCAATTTTTATATTCCTCTGGTCTCCATGTAAATCTATAGTGTCACTAATATAAAAAATGCTTGTTACGGAAAGTGCAGGCTATTACACAGCAGTACCACAATATAACAATTCAGACTTAATGAAACATTTAAAATATGCTATTACTGATATTGTTTCATTATACAATTTCATGTACACTGTTTTCATGCTTAAGTGACCTCTAAATTGGACTATTGCAAATCACTACTAATGGATTTGCAATGTAATACTCCACACACATTTTTTTCTGGGACAAAAAACTGCAACTGAAAAGGTAGAGTGGTCACCATTACAATTTTACAAATTCCTTTGGAAGTCACTAGCATTAATGCCATTAAGTGCCAGCAATACCTCTCTGCTATGTATATTGGCCAAACCAGACAGTCTCTATGCCAAAGGATATATGGACACAAATAAGACATCAGGAATGGTAACACACATAAGCCTGTAGAGGAATACTTGAATTTTCCTGGGCATTGAGTAATGGATTTGAAAGTAGCCATTCTTCTGCAACAGAATTTGAAAACCCAGTTACAAAGGGAGACATCTTAACTGGAATTAATTTGCAAATTCAGTACTATCAATTGAGGTTTCAATAAAGATCTCAAACAGTTAACACATTAAAATGGCAATTTCTCCTCTCTGAATAGTCACATCTCCAGATCAAATGCTATGAAAGACCCACAAACACCTTCTTCCTTATATATACCCCTGCTTCTGTAACTTCCACTCCAGTTTATCTAATGAAGTGGGTTTTACCCATGAAAGCTTATACCTTAATAAATCTGTTAGGGTATGTCTACACTACAGTACTAATTCGAACTATCTTAATTTGAATTAGTTAATTCGAAATAAGCTAATTCAAATTAGTGCATCTAGACCTAAAAACTAATTCGAATTAGCGTTTTACTAATTCGAAATAGCATGTCCACATTGAGTGGACCCTGAACCGAAGTTAAGGCTGCCCAGAACCAGTGCCGGCAGGGCATCAGGTTAGGACTTAGAGTGTGGAGCTGCTGCCTCAGGCTAGCCGAGGGCTGTGCTTAAAGGGACCCAACCCCCACCCTGGACAGACAGTTCCCAGGGTTCCCCGCTTGCTTGTCTAAGTCGATGAGGGACAGCAAAGCAGTCCTGTCTTGGAGTGCCCTGAGTGCCCACACTCGGCACATCACAGCACTCGGCCATCAGCCTGGCTGCACTTGCCGCAGGCTGCCATCCGGGGGGGTCAATCGGGGGGCTGTCAGGATTCAGGAGGCCCTGCAGGAGAGCTTCCACCCTGAGGAGGCCGCAGAGCCACCCCAGTCCTCCCCATCGGGGGCTCATGCCCCATTCCTCCCTCACCTCCTTCCACTTACCCCTCTCTAGCCCCCCTTCCTGATGTAAAAAATAAAGGACACGTGTGGTCAAAAATAGAAACTCTCTTTATTTAACAAAACTGGAGTGGGAGGGGGGAGATTAACCTCTTGGGAGACTGGGAAAAGGAGGTGGGAGAGGGGAAGAGAGAGGGTGGGAGAGGGGAGGGAAACCTGGGAGGAGGAGCTGGAAGGGGAAGCCAGGGGAAGAAGGAGGAGGAAGTATAAAACTATGTTACGCCATATCTTCAGTACTGTGTACAGATGTGGTCTCCTCACCTCAAAAAAGATATTTTGGCCTTGGAAAGGGTTCAGAAAAGGGCAACTAAAATGATTAGGGGTTTGGAACAGGTCCCATATGAAGAGAGGCTAAAGAGACTGGGACTTTTCAGCTTAGAAAAGAGGAGACTGAGGGGGGATATGATAGAGGGCTATAAAATCATGAGTGGTGTGAAGAGGGTGAATAAAGAAAAGTTCTTCATTAGTTCCCATAATATAAGGACTAGAGGACACCAAATGAAATTAATGGTCAGCAGGTTTAAAACTAATAAGCAAAAGTTCTTCTTCACACAGCAGATAGTCAACCTGTGGAACTCCTTGCCACAGGAGGCTGTGAAGGCTAGAACTATAACAGAGTTTAAAGATAAGTTAGATAAATTCATGGAGGTTGGGTCCATGGAGTGCTATTAGCCAGGGGGTAGGAACGGTGTCCCTGGCCTCTGTTTGTGGAAGGCTGGAGATGGATGGCACGAGACAAATTGCTTGGTCATTGTCTTCGGTCCATCCCCTCCGGGGTACCTGGTGCTGGCCACTGTCGGCAGACAGGCTACTGGGCTAGATGGACCTTTGGTCTGACCCAGGACGGCCGTTCTTATGTTCTTATGTTCTAAGCTCAGGGTCAGGGGTCTCACTAGACCAACTTGATTTTCATGCAAACCTGCTCCTGGGTTCGCATGTGGCCTTTGGTGGCCAGGCTGGCAGCTGTCCTGCCCTAGACAGCTGCATTCCTGTGCCTAGTGCGGAGATCGTGGATGTTGGAGGCCTCCCCCCAAACCTCGATGAGGTCCACGATCTCCGCACTAGACCAGGTGGGCGCCTGCCTCTTGCGGCCCTGGGCAGGCTCCTGGGAGCCGCCAGCCTGGTCCTGGGAAGAGGCGGAGGGCTGGGTGGCAGCAGGTGGCTGGCTTATGCCGTGCCAGGTGCAGGGTCTGCTGGCTGGGTGCTGGCAGGCTTGCAACTGGCACAAGCACTATAGCCAGACCGTGCCCCTTTAAGGGCTCCAGGGCCGGGAGGGGGGCAGAAGAGTTTCCCTGGTTTGGCCCAGAGTGGCCACCAGGGCAACCTGGGAAGGGCTAGCCTCCAACTAGTTCGAATTAAGTGGCTACACAACCCTTAATTCGAACTACTTAATTCGAACTAGGCGTTAGTCCTCGTAGAATGAGGTTTACCTAGTTCGAATTAAGCGCTCCGCTAGTTCGATTTAAATTCGAACTAGCAGTTTGTATGTGTAGCCCCTATTAAAGTTAATTCGAACTAACGGCTGTTAGTTCGAATTAACTTTGTAGTGTAGACATACTTAGTCTCTAAGATGCAATAGTACTCCTCATTGTTTTTGCAAATACAGACTAACACAATGGCTGTGTCTACATTGGCAAGATTTTGCGCAAAAGAAGCCGCTTTTGCACAAAATCTTGCCACCTGATTACACTGGCTGCAAGTACTTGCGCAAGAACACTGACATTCTAATGTATAAAATCAGTGCTTCTTGCGCAAATACGCTGACGCTCCCGCTCAGGGATAAGCCCTCTTGCGCAACTGTTCTTGCGCAAGAGGCCAGAGTAGACAGGCAACGTTAATTTCTTGGGCAAGAAAGCCCGATGGCTAAAATGGCCATCGGAGCTTTCTTGCGCAAGAGAGTGTCTACACTGGCACGGATGCTTTTGCGCAAAAGCACATCTCTTGCGCAAAGGCACATGCCAGTGTAGACGCTCTCTGACTCAAATAGTCTAACGCAAAAACTCTTGCGTTAAAGAGTATTTGCGCAAAACCATGCCAATATAGACGTAGCCAATGTGACAGGGTTGGGCTGGAGGACTGCAATAGATAGAGAGAAAGGCAGCTCTAAAAGACAGCAACAGCCCTGGTTAATCAGGAGGAGAGGAGATAGGGCTGCTGTAAATTAATCAGAGACAGCTGATCTCACTTGAGGCTGCTGTAGAGGCTTTTAAAAGGAAGCCCTCGGGGAAGGGGGAGGAGAGAGTGGGTGAGGAAGCAGCGCAGCTTGGGAGAAAACTAAACAAACTAAGAAAGATAATGGTAATGTTGCTGGAGATAGCAAGGGGCAGGACAGCAGGGGGGATGAGGAGCTCCAAACAGGGGTTTCAGCTCCCTCCCTTTTCCTGGCAGCCTGAGGACCAGCTGAGAGCTAGGGAGGACTGTTTTTGCAGCCCAGGCTGACCTGGGGGCATTGGCCCCAATGCTCTTTGTAACTGAGGGACAGGAGCTCAAATCTTGCCAAGAGCTAATAGTGCAGTACTGAGACTGCCAGATAAAGGACTGAGCAGGGTACTGGGACCCAGGAGTGGGGTTATCCTGCCACAACGGCTACCTTTTTGAGCTGTTTAATGTTACCATAGCATTCACAGCATCCCCTAGATTAGGGACACACAATGCTGCAAATTCTTTGATAACCATAGCTAGTCGTTGGAGGCAAATATTTTAACTATGTCTTATAAGACTTCCTGAGGCTCTTATTCAGGAAGTCTCTTAAGCACATATTAAATTTATCTTGACTCAGGAAGCACTTGGGTACATTCTTATTTTCAGTTATGCACCTATGTAAAGCAGATGGATGCTGGACATTGGTAGGTGGGATTAAATCTGGGATTTTATGGGCTATGAACTAAAAGTTTCTTAGCTGAGGCTGTAGAATAGATTTCTCTCCTTTCTCAGTGGTCTTAGTGCCTCTTGATTATACCTATATCAGAGAGACTTCAGTGGGACTTAAAGTTCAGCACATGCTTAAATGCTTTCCTGAATCAGGATCAGAAGTCTCAAAAATATGTTTTAACAATGCTAAATCCACAAAACTAAAACAAAGTGAAAATAAAGACTAATGACCTAGTCTTTGCCAATACATAGCAAAAATGGGCATTCTGATATTGATTTTAGTGAAATTTTTCCTATTTGCAAAGTTATGCATGAGGTTAAGATAACTGAGCTGATAGTTTGGGCACTTATCATACAACCACTAAATGTGTGTGTAAATTTAAGTTTACTTGGTTATATAGTCTCATGGAAATTAAAGAACAACTAAAAAGTAAAATTACACACGTGCTTAAGTGTTGTAGGGCCTCAATCTGTAACCATACCTTTTTGCTGTGACCTGCTGGAAAAAATGTCTAAATGTAGAAAAACAAAACAAAGCCCTCTATAATGAACTCAGTCTCTACAGAGTGAGTTTTGCCATTGACTTGGATATAGGCATGATCAAGCCCCAGATACTGATGTAATGAATCATGCTGATGATGGATTATTATTTAATAGGGAAAGTGTTGCCAACTCACACTGACTTCTACTCTTTCTCAAGAATGCTTTCCTCTTAGGCTGAGGATTCTACTAGCTATCTCAGTCAAATGCTATACCATGTCTAGCCTGAAAGGTTATCCCTTCTTGGAGACTTTTTACAAAAAGCAAGAACAACTAAACTGGAAAGAGATTGATTTTCCTCTCATTCCTTTTTGGGGCTGGCGCAGTGCCATGAATCTCAGCATAAAAACTCCATCTTTACATGAGCCTAAGTAAGTGCTCAAATCCATTATTCAGGCCTAAATTTTAATCCCAGGCTTTGCTACTCTACAGCTTCCATATAGCTAGTCACTTGTCTCAAATTCTAACTTCCTTTTTTGGAAGGAAAAAGGCCACACTCTGTAAATCAGCAGAAATGAACCTCTAGCCAGCTGCAAGCATCTTTCTGCTCTGCTGCATTTTTGAATGGCAAAAAGGCAAACAGAAGTTTTTTATGTTTATTTGGAGAAATTCAACTCAGTTTCATTATTGGTGGACAGAAGCCAAAATATATTACACTGTAGATAAGAAAGTCATGTCCACTATGAATACTGGAAATTAGTATTTTCAAAAGTTTGGCATCATCTGTAATATGTATTACCAGTGTGCCGTGTATATGATCTTGCAGGTTTCATAAACACTGCTATAAACATAGTAAAGAAACATAGTGAAGAAAAATTACATTGTTTTCCACAACGAAAAATATCAGTTGCTGGTTACGGCAGTTTAAACATTCAGTCACTGACAACGAGGAACTACAGTATAATGCATTACTGTGATTTATTACACTACAGCTCTAGAGAGGAAAGGCTAAGTCTAACTTCACTGAGTGCCTGAAATAAATGCAGTCAGAAGAGGTACAAAAATGTCTTGATAGGGCCTCTGAATTTCTGATAAACAGCCTAATACCAAATAGCATTTTATGTCTATTAAATGTGTACAGCAAGATTCCTCATCAACTTTCCAGTCCTGTAGAAGGATCAGCTGCTGCATTTTCATAAAGAGAAGCAGGACGGGAAAACAAGTTCCTGCTGCTTCTGTACAGATCCCTTGCCACTGAACTGAAGGTGAAAGGTTAGAGCCAGCCTCCGCTTCACAACATCTGACAAAGGTTGTTTTTCAAGAATAATAGAGAGAAGACATTTAACAATCATCCAGAGGCAGTGGCCACAAATAAATCTTTCTACTGTTGTATACCATTATTCCACCACAATCAGCTGCAAAACCAGCATACTCCACATCAGTGGAATCAAAACAATTGATGGCCCGGCATACCAATATCATGAGAAATTTGGGTGATGTAACACAGGAAATAGTTATATTATTTCTGATAATGAAATTGGCTATTGCCAGTTGGCTATTGGCTTGGCTCAGCTCAAGAGAGCCAAGTGCCCACATACACCTGACTCCACCAACTCAGGAAAGTGTGTACATGACAGAATAAATAATAATTCCTGGATCTGAGTGAAAACATATAATAAATAATTAACATTGGTATTGTAAGTTTATGAAGCACTTTACAAAGACGTGGTAAGACACCTTCCCTTTGTCAAAGATCTTACAATCTAACTAAAACAAGATTAAAAAAGACAAAAGACAAGAGACAATACATTAGCTTTGATAAGCAAGGAGTAGAGATCACTGATTATAAGAAAGGGATAGGAATATTGTGTGAAGAAGTGGGTTTCAGTGAGTAATTCAAAGGAAAAGAGCAGATACCAGCATAGAAGATCAGAGGGATTGTTCCCTGGCACAAAGATGAGAGTGAGAGAATATGATAGAGGATTGTGAGGAGTATAGGCACAAGAGACTAGAGGGGATATAATATCTTCTTCGTCGTCTTCTTTGCCCTTAGCTCCTAGGGGAGCATAGGCCATCAACAATTTCTTTCCAAGACTCTCTGTCTTGTGCCACCTTTTCTAATTCTCTCCAGCTTTTGCCTGTTTTCCTCACATTCACATCCAGGTCTCTTCTCCAACTATTCTTTGGCCTTCCTCTTCCCCTTTTTCCCTGTGGGTTCCAGGATAGGGATTGTCTGAAAATGCTAGTTGGTGGCTTCCTCAGTGTATGGCCAACCCATCGCCATCTTCTTCTCAAGAAGAAGGGGATAGAAGAAGGGATATAATATAGCGGGTTTCTAAGGCACTGATGAGAGGGTCAAATCAGGGTGAATTGATTAAAGACAGGGCTACTTACAGCCCAAAACTGGGGGTCCTCCATTATGAGGCACACCAAACCAGTCACAAAGAGCACTTCTGATTGCCATACTGGTCACTAAGAAGTCACATAAGCAATCCCCTTAAAAACTCCAGCTTCTTCTGTGCCACAACCAGTATCACTCCTTACACAGATGAGAGGTTATGGGAGCCAATCTCACAAAATCCAAAGAGGCTCTCACAATCCCAAAGGATTAGCCCAGGTCAATTTATGCCCCAGATCTTACCCAGAAGAGCACACTATGCCAGTCCTTTACAATCTAAAATCTAAAGCTTTATTAATAAAAGAAAGAAAAGGTTGAGAGTAAAATTGTTAAAAGAAACAAATTACATGCACCCATGCAAAGTCCTTGGTGAAGGCTTGTAGCAAAATGAGTAAATCTGCTGTTTTGTAAGTCTCTGGAATACATCCTTTGTTAGGATGGGTCATCAGTCCTTTGAGGCTCAATTTATAGTACAGATACTTCAGAAGTGATGAGCTGGAATTAAAACAAAAATGGAGGACCCCCAGGATGCTCTTTATACCCATGTGCATCTGGAAGGAATTCCACACGGGCAAGGATATATAAAGAGGGCCCTTTTTTGTGGAGGGAATTCCATTGTTTTCCTTACATAAAAGTAAGCCCCAGATGGATGTTTTGCATGTTCATATCAGCATCCACATATCAAAATAATGTCACAAAGGTTGTGATTGGGGATATATACATGATGCAAGGGCTTTGTAGCCTTTGCTATATAGAGCATTACTGAAAGTCTCCAAACCTTCCACAAAAGCCTTTTAGCGAGAGAAGCGGCAACAAATGTAGGGCAAATTTAAATTTGAGGACTTAACATGATGGGTGAAGAGGGAATGATGAAGTCAAACATAGAGATCAAAGCAGAAATAACGAAGGTGAGGAGGGGAAAGGGGCCAAAGAGAAAGAGAGAAAAGGCTAGTGCAGTAATTGTGTAATTGTGGTAATTGTGATAAGACTAAGTACTATAGTGAAGGAGAGGCTGACAGTGATGGATAGTACAAGAGAGAATAAGGGGTGACAGGAAGTAATGTTCTTTGCAGTAGTCCTGCAAAGAAACAAGCTCAATCATCTGGAAAAGTTTTGTAGGGACAGAGATTTGTATATTCCACACATATCAAAAGAAATGGGATAAAACTTCTACTTGTGGCTAGAGGTTAGTCGCCTACCTCATGAGTATGCTCATAACCCCAGCCATCAATATAGTTGGTGATGCCTGCTTAATTTCCTCCCCAGAAGCTAATACTACATCTGGCTCTATACATCTGCTATTAACCCAAGATCTATTCATTCTAGTGCTTGATCCAGCTTTAAAGAATTTGCTCAAATAATTTACTAGCCATGTCCCTGGAAAAACTGCACAAACCAGGCAAATCCTAGGGTACATACTCAGTGGCTGCTTTTCACTTTGACAAAAGCATGCAAAGGGATGCTGGTGAAATTCGTTTCTCACACATCCAAATGCCTGAGGTTATGACTTTCACAAGAAGACACTTTTCATTTGTGTGTGAGGAGAAATCTCTATATTGATAATATGAGACAGCTGCACGTGTCTAAAATCGTGTGTATATATAACATGGCCTTTACAGTGTGTGAGCATAGAGAAAAGAAAATTGCTACAGTTGTATTACCGGGGTGATTACTGAATATATTTTGGCTTCCATAACAATGAACAAATTCAGACCTAATTACACATAGACCACCTACAGCTCTTTTGTAATGACTGAGGAGAAATTCTTTTTTTTTTTTTACTATTGACATAATTTGTAACCCTACTTCAATGACTATTTCAATCTATTTTGTCCCACAACCCCCAAAACGTAGTAGTAAACATGAGCTCTGCTTGTTACTAGTACATTTATTTCATCAAGACCTATTATTAATCTGAGTTAAATATTTGGTTTCAGACACAGTTGGTATTATTTACCAAGATTGTTTCAACTGTGTTCCATATTTACAGAATCTCAGCAGATAAAGAGCTGATCACAGGATCTTTCTCAGTGGACATCACTTGAAACATAAATCCCACATGTCTACCTTGGAGTAAACCTCACTAGATCTCTCACATGTCTTAACCAGCTGAAGAGAACTGTGCCTAAAGGAAGGATGCATAATGTCCCTCTAAGAAAATCAGTAGGAACTTCCTGTTCACATTTTCCAATCATTTCCCTGTTATCTGCAGCAGAACACAGTGCTGTGGTCTAGCTGCATTTGCCTCATGCCAGTTGGCTGACATACAATTACACTCAAACATGCATATCGTAACTCAAATGATTTTACCCTCCCCAGTACCATGGCTTCCCATGTTAAACAACATCACTTCTCCACACATCCATTGTGAGGCTGTAACACACAGAAGGGTTGAGAAAATCAGGCCAAAACTGAGCCACCAGTACACACAGGCTTCTTTGACACTTGTGGGAGCATTTCTTTGCTAGCATAAAAATGGGCAGCAACTGATATCAGAAACCAGTCTCTTGTAACTAACCTGCCCATGAGTGCACTTACCTTTGATTTGTCATAGTACTTACGGGCCCTCCTGAACCAATTTTGAACCGGCCAGGTATGACCTGGTGCGCCTGGGGCATCACTCATTGAAAATTCCAGGGCAGGCTGGAAAAGGAGAGCAGATTCTCCCTAAAACTGGCAAGGTAACACTGAAGTTAGATTCACCAACCAGTCACAAACTATGCTCCTGATCTTCCACACTGGTTATCAAGAAGAAAGACATCATATACACAACCCAGCATTCCAGTTCTCTGGCTTTCAATCAGCACTGATGATCTGTTGGCAAGAGCAAACAGGAGAAATACACAGTTTTGCCAAAAAAAGTCAGGACAGCCAGAACAGGGCTTAGAAAAGGGACTGTTCTGGCCAAAACGAGATGTATGGTCTCCCTATAAAGCACTCACAATCAGGTTCGCAGCGATTTTGGTGAGTTTGTTGGCTTGTAAGTCTCTCTAGAGCAGTGTTTCTGAAAGTGTTCCATGGAATCACTCTCAGAAACACATTAACTGTCCGCCCCGGTTTGTTTATTTACTGGCGCTGGGGCCACAGAGCCTTGCGGCTCTCATTGGCTCTGTTTCATCCTTTGCAGCTGCAGGAAGAGGTGGCCCAGCCCACGCTGCTTCCCGTGACTCCCATTGGCTGCAAAGGATGAAACAGTGCCAATGGGAGCTGTGAGGCTCTGTAGCTGCGGTGCCGGTAAATAAACAAACCGGGGTGGCCAGTTAATGCGTTTCTGAGAGTGATTCTGTGGAACACTTTCAGAAACACTGCTCTAGAACACATCCAGAGTTTGGATGGGTCATTCAGTCCTTTGTTCAGAGCTTCAGTTTATAGAAAGGTTACTCCAGAGGAAAGAATCAGGAATTAAGACCACACAAAGAAGATGCTTTTAATATTCTTTTGCCATGTGGCTGATACTTCCTTTGTCCCAAACATGAGTGCCATACACATGGCATGGAAGCTCTCTCTCCACTGGTATGCCCTTATATGCCTTGCTGACTCCTAAGGTGTATCCCCTGGCTCCTTTCAATGTGTTAATTGTCCAGCTGATGACCTTGTTGGCCCATCAAGCAGGCTTAGCGCTATTGATGCCATTCTGTCTGAGGGCGTCACCAAGAAGGTGAAATCGAACCTGGGACCTCTGGTGCTTAGTGCATATGAGCCTCTACCACATGAGGTAAAAGCAGCTGCCTCTCAACTAAGGCTGTAGAGCAGACTCATTATTTTCCCTGTAAATGGTCTCAGTGCCACTAGATGGTAAAGTACACCACACCCAGGTGTGTGGGTTACAACAGTACAAGTTTTGAAATACTGATATCCATACAAAATTATAATTTACAATACAAAGGTTACACAAACATATAGACACAATTAGCATACTTGGCAAATCGTAACATTGTCACAGATACCTGAAGTGGCATATTCCTTGCTCTTACCTTAAGTGGTCTGATTCCTTGCCCTTGTATAGTATTGGCATCAACAATATCATAAATTGTTCTGCTTATTCCTTACAGCATCACACGAGGGTCAGTTTGCAACATGCGTTCACATCTGTGTCAATAGAAAGGATTCCCCCATGCAGCTTTAGCCAAAGACAGAGGTCACACTTCACTGATGACTGCCCTTCGATTGTGATTTGAGGGCTCTGCACTTTGCAGATGAGGCTGCAAAATGACTTGGCAAGCTCTGTGTCTGATAAAAAGATTTACTTAAGGTAAAATTCACATTCCTATTTGTTTTCATTAGATATAAACATTGAATATTTTCCTTACATACTGTCTGGTCATACATAATTTACAGCATTTTAAATCCCTTTCACTACCTGAAGGGGAATGCAAACACATCACTCCCTGTAGATGTTATACTGTGTTAAAGATTTGTATTCTTTAGTGTACATATTGGGTTGTTATGGGGAGTTGTGCGTTTCCTGAATTCTCATCAGTAGAGAAAGCAAAGTTTATCTGCAAGTGTCAAGATAACATGTTCCTTTACTTTTGATCAGTACAGTTCTTTTACTTTTGATCAATGCAAACATGGCAGACATATAGAAGGGATTCTGGGTACTATTAACAGCTAAGCATTTTGGATTAACAGATTTCAAAAAAGTAACCTTCTTATCTTTTGATCAGAATTGAAAACTTGTTGAAAGATAACAACTGTTACATGCTCTCCTATGTGGCAAAATGGTTGTTTTGTTTTGTGGCAAAGCAACATGTTATAACACGACTAGTCAAAGCTGTGACATTGATTCAGCAACCGACAGCATTTCCCTTCATTTCTCATCACTGACCTTGTCTAAAAGAGAAATTTGGTGTATTCCTGATAACATTTACATAGTATGTAAGCAATATTCACAGTAACTGAGTGAATTGTATATAACATTTCAGCCTATACGTGCTTTAAATTCAACATTTTCTGAACTTAAAAAATATAGCTCTTGAACCAAGTGCATCTTTATTAAAGCTTACAGTGTATGAGAAATAACTCTGATGATTTCTCTGTGACTGCACATTTTGAAGTGAGTGGTGTGTTCGATCTCCAAAGTTTATTTATATAGGCTTTTCTATGATTCCCAATACCATTGGATCTGAGCACCTGTTAAACAGTAATTAATCTTTGTAACAGCCCTGTGAGGTAAAGAAGTTTTATTACTAAATGGGGAATTGGAGAACAGGGAATTAGAGGATGTCAGCTCAGTAGGTACAAGGGGCTGTAAGTCTAGCTGCAATCAGCAGTAGAAAATTCCTCTTGTGCAGGGGAATTTAAAACTGCCTGTCTGTTAATGCTGACCCTTGTGTCCATTGTGGCACAGGAGAGAAGCTGCCCCTGATTGAGTTGAGTGAAGCTACACAGGAAATTTTTGATAAAACTAAGATTGGGCCCAAGTCTTCTCACTTTGTTGCCAGTGCTTTACCCACTGAACCATCCACTTCACTTCTAAGCAATAAAATTACTCCATTTTCTATTACAGAGGCAAGTGGGTGGGTGCATTATTGGACAATGCAGCGAAGGGGTCATGACGTCCTTCCCTGACCAATAGGGTGAGAGCAACCGCTGCCCCTGATGGGCAGAACCACCCTGCTGGAGACTAAGAACAGGAACTGGACAGGACAGGATGGGACAGGAACTAGAAATATAGAAGGCAGGGCGCTCAGCTCAGTGGAGGGAAAGCTGCCAGAGGAGCTTGATGTCCCTCTTCTGCTGCTGGAGCTTGAAGCTGCTGGAGGACACTACAGTGCCAGAAAACTGAAGGCACTGCCAGAGCTTCAGCCACTGGGAACACTGAGGAGTTCTTGGGCCCTCCAGGACAGACAATGACCCCTGAATTGGGAGTGTAAGAAGGAGCCCAGGGAAGCCGAATAGGGTTCGGCTGTGTTACTGACCACTGGCTGGCCAGCATTTTGTGGTCAGATTTTCCCTTTAACCTGCTGGTAGACCACTCTGCCACTGTTAGGGCCCTGAGCTGGGCTGCAGTGGAGGGGGAGGCCTGCTTTGCCCTATTCTCTGCCATCCTGCTCTCAGGGGTGACAGTCTCCTCACTTCATGGTCAGGACTGCAGGTGATGAAGTTCACCTTGAGCTTGTGAGTGAGGATCAATCTAGACCTCCTCAGAGGAACTAGAACTGTTCACCACACAAACTCACCTCTGTTATCATTATGTAAATATACCTGGTTGGTGAGTAGGATTTGTT
Organism: Rafetus swinhoei; assembly: GCA_019425775.1. NCBI lineage: Eukaryota > Metazoa > Chordata > Testudines > Trionychidae > Rafetus > Rafetus swinhoei. The sequence continues at coordinate 15,980,012 of CM033434.1, forward strand.
TCCTTGGAAAATGTGTGTGTAAATATATAGGTTTAAGCTCTCTAGTGTATCACGCTCTGTTCCAGCAACATCCGTGGTCCAACATGATTTTAGATGCTGCATGTCCATTTATCATGTGTGTAGCTAAGTTTCCCATGGTCTGATAAAGTTTGTTTACAGCCACCAGTCCTGGCTCTCAGTGTACTGTGCTGTTATTTAGCTCTGATTTGCCCCTAAATGTCTTCTAAGAACCCAGTAAGTGTTGGTAATGCTGCTAGACAATATTGATTTCCTATGGTTTGGCAAATTCTCTGGTTCAGCACTGGTCAGGTCCTGAGGTTGCCTGACTACAGAAGTTCAATGTTCAATCTGTGTGTATGTTTGTATACATATATATATATTGAAGTTTTGAACAGAATATACTGACATTTTGACACATATAAAAAAAATCTGTGAAAGACCAAAATTATTTTTATTAAGATGGTAGCAATGTGCCCCATTGTTTTTGTAGTGTGGGTTCCATATGCTGCTATTCTCTTCCATGGGCCACCTTCATAAGCCAGAATACATCACCCAGGATAGAAGATTTTCTCCTGCCTTCATGAGGAAAATGGGGTTCTGATAGGATTCAGTGGCTATAGTGAAGCATGGGAGATGTAGTGTGGACAGAGAGTCAACAGGAAGAATGGGAGCATAAGCCATTTGAATGACAACTATGTGAATAATGGTGCCACCATTTTGAATCAATTTGCTTTCATTTACAGGCAGAATATTTCAATTGTCATCCAAAATCATTTCCAATTTTGTCTTTTCAATTTTGGGACTTTCCGTTTTTCAAAGAAAAAAAAATCTAAATTTTCCTTGGAGAGCACACATATCTGGAAAATTGTCTTCCTCATTATCCTCCTTAAAACTCTCCTGTGCTGTGGTACTTGTGACAGATATAGGCCTGGGCAAACCTTACTGAATTAAGTTAAACTTTATTGAACTATTTAAATCTTTTTGGAGTCCACTGTACTAAAAATGCAACTTTGTTTGTGTTATTGTGGAATTGTATACAACATTTATAGAGGGGAGAGGCAACGGTACTGCTAAAAACACTGAACAATGTTTTGAACTTCAACATACCTTGCAGTTGAAGCAATTGTATTGTTTGTAGACTCTGAGGATATATGTCTATGCAGCTAAGAAAAACCTGTGGCTGTCCTGTGTTAGCTGGTTTAGGCTCATAGGGTTTGGGTTGTGTGGCTGTTTTATTACTGTGGAGACTTCTGAGCTCAGCTGGAGCCTGAGCCTGAGACTGGGCACGAGCCTGCATTTGGAATGGAAGTCTACACAGCCTTAGCCTGGCAAGCACCCTACAGCTGTCATGGTCCAACTATATATTTTTTTTCTTAGCTGTGTAGACGTACTATGAGGAGAAAGCAAAGTAGAGCTGCTTAAGCAGAATGGCTTACTGGAGAAATCACAATGTAGGTGGGGATCTGTACAGCCCAGGATGTCCTCAGGCAGGCGGGGGAGAGATGCTTGTTTCCAACCATGAGAAACAAAAGCTGAGCAACCAGTAGCCTCCAGTGGGAACCACTGCAGGACCACAGAGGGGGAATACAAGGGCAGTTGCCCAGAAATGTAACAAATGCCTACTGAAAGCGTCACATTAAGTAGACCAATGGTAAGCTGAGATCACAGCCTATCAGGCTAACCAGTATCGTCCTTTTGTTTCATTGTGCTCCCTCATCTGCATATCTGCATCCACCGGTTGTTTCTTCTTTTATATTTATATTATGAGCTCTTTGGGGGCTCTGGCTATCTTTTTGTTCTGTGACTGTGTATCACCTACCACAGTAGTATCATGGACCATAAGTAGGGTTCCCAGACACTCCACTGATGCAAATAAAATAAAATAAAATAAAATAATGATATGATGATGACTCTGTGTACTCTTTGCTTGCCACATCTCTCTCTCTCTCTTGTCTTTCTTTCTGTTTTTTTAATATCGATACCCATCAGTGAAGTAACTTAGGGTGCTAGAAATAAGCGATGCAATATGAGGTATGCAAATTGCGTAGCTTATCTCGAGTTAATTTCAAAATAGCTTATTTTGAAATGTCCCTTAACCCTCATGGAACGAGGTTTACAGGGATGTAGGAATAGTGCACCCATTATTTCAAAATCTATTTCGAATATCGGGTTTGCTGTCAAGACTCAGAAAATGCTATTTCAGGATACCGGAAGTATCCCAAAATAGCACCGTTGTCTAGCTGCATCCTTAGTAACTACTGTCCAAGCCCTGCTCCCCCTTCTCAAAAAAAGAGAGAGACATTTGTGTAACTCTTTCTTGCCATTCCTAACTTTAGCCACTAACTTCTGATCTCAAAGCAGCAAAGACAATATACTAATATTAAGAAACTGATGTCAAGGTTTAGGAAGATTTACCTTCTCTAATAGATGTTTTTCTTTCTTTCTTTCTTTCTTTCTTTCTTTCTTTCTTTCTTTGAATGTCTATATCTATTTTGCATGCATAATTTCTCAAGGATTTTTGTCATTACTTTCATATAAAGCCATTCTGTATAGTACATTCATAATAAATAAGCACTGGTATTGTAAGCTTGAGAGAGAATTAATTAGGAATTGGATAACAAAAGAGCATCTCAACAAATAAAATATGAAAAATTAATAGATTTATTTTACAAGAATAGACAGCAAAGAGAATAAAAAGGAGAGCTTATGGCAGAAAAGTGTGTTTAATGTAAAACAAAAGGTAAAGAAACTTGGATTAGTGTGGAGATGAAAAAGGACACCTGATTAAGATAAATAAAAAATAAGAAAATAATAATGTTCATTGAAATTTCAGAAATTTCACATTTGTTTCATTCTGTTTTCAATGTCATTTGTTCTTTCAGAAATGAATAAAATAAAATAGAATTAGCCATGATCATAGAATACATGTTACTTTTTTTGTACAAAAAAGTTGATGTCTTTAAAAATGGAAATATATTTTACATGAAAAATTAAGATTCGTGGTAGGAGCAAAGAACAGAAGACAATAGTATTTGTGCAATAGCTATTTACACAAAGCACAACTTTAACTTAAATTGTATCACTTGCTTAGCATCATATGAAAATACTTTAGCTGTGGTGAATAATTATGTCTACAGTTCTGGTCCTCAAATTAAACCATCTTATAGTATTTCATTTTGATGAGTGTATATATACATAAATCCAAGTAATACCGGGGGGCATTGTGTACACAGGAAGAGATCATAATTGTTAATATAGGCTTCACACCTATTCACATAATTAAACTATTTAAACAGCGCAGGATGAATGGCATACACTGCTAACTGGGTAAGGCATAAAAGTCTCAGCATACATCTAGACTGCAAGCTTCTTTCAAAAGAAGCTTTTTCAGAAGAGATCTTCTGAAAAAACTTCTTTGAAAAGAGAGCGTCCACACAGCAAAAGTTCATTGAAAAAGTGATCTGCTTTTTTGAAAGATAGCGTCCATATTGAATGGACGTTATCTTGTATTTAAGCTGTGATTACTATGGATGGAGTGGCCACCAGGACACCTGTGCTTTTTCCTGGAGGTCTCTTCTTTTGAAAAAACTCCCTCTTCTGTGTCCACACATGCCTTTTTCCAAAAGAGCTCTTTCAGGAAAAAGGCATTCTTCCTCATAGAATTAAGTTTCCCAATGTCAGAAACCACCCTGTATTCTTTCGATTTTCTTTCGAAAGAACGCAATAGCAGTGTGGATGTAAGTGAAGGGTTTTTTGGAAAAACAGCCATTTTTTGGAAAAAAAACCCCTGCAGTTTAGACACACCCTCAGAGGGGTAGCTGTGTTAGTTTGTAACTAAAAATAACAAACAAAAAACCAACAATGGTCCTGTAACACTTTAGAGACTAACCAAAAATATATATAGATAGTATCATGAACTTTCGTGGGCACAACCCACTTCTTCAGATGACAAATATGGAGCAAGAGGCACAGAGTTTCAAATAAAAAACAGAAAAAGAGGAAAAGAAGGAAGGAAAAAAAGGGGGAAAAAACTGTCAATTTAAGTGTCTGTGCTAAATGAGGCTGAGTGGTCTGTAAGTGCCGGATACTTAGCTTTTCATGTCATTTGGGTGTTGAATATAACAGTCCATACAGTTTGTCTTTTTTTCAAGCCATGAGAGATAGTGTCAAATTTGCATATGAAGGCCATTTCCACAGATTCTCTCTTTACTTGATTCCTGAAATTACTTTGTAAGAGAATAGCTACCTTTAAATCCATTAATGAGTGCCTGGGCTAGTTAAAATGTTCTCCAACAGGTTTCTCTGTGTTACCATTTCAACTATCTGATTTGTGTCCATTAATTCTCTGTCATAGAGACTGTGCAGTCTGGCCAATATACAGAGCAGAGGGGCAGTGCTGGCACATGATGGCGTATATCACATTAGTGGATGTGCAGTTGTATGAGCCTCTAATGTGGTTGTTTATGTGGTTAGGTCCTGTGATGACGTCATTTGTGTAAATGTATGGACAGAACTGGCACCGGAGTTGATTGCACAAAAACCCTGCCGCGTAGACAAAGCCCAAGGTCCCAGTTTAGCAGAGCACTTAAACATATCTATAACTTTAAATGCATGGATAAGTCAAATCCTATACTGCCAATAAGATTTAAAATTATTTCATGCACCATGTGCTAGATAATGACTTGAGAAGACACCCCGTTTCGAAAACTAAACTGGGAGAGTTGTTTACATTCATATCATGGTACACAAACTGACTTCCTTGTGCTTTCTACATACTCTTGCTGCCTGCAACTTCTCTGCAGGTTGTTACAAGGACTATTTTTAAAATTATAGATATGTGTAAGTACTCTGAAGAATCAGGGCTTCATAGAGCAAAAACACCTTGACCTGGATTTTGAAATTAGTTAGAAACCTGTTCATGTTTTTGTGCACAGGTGCGATATGGTTTCCGTGTGAAGTATGACTGAGAAGAGTAGACTGCCACATTCTCAGTTCGAATTAAGATACGCAATTTCAGCTATGTTAACAGCATAGCTTAAGTCGAAGTATCTTAACTCAAATTTTGGCGCCGTCCAAAATGTGGGACATTAAAGGGAGCAGAATCTCCCTTTGACTTCCCTTACTCCTCATAGAAGCAGAACTACCGGCATCAATGGGAGCTCCCTCTCAGTTTGAATTAGCGTGTCTTCACTAGACCCACTAACGTGAACCCCAGAAGATCGACTGCAGCTGCTTCGATCTTATCTGTAATGTAGACATGGCCTAACTTACATTTCTAAAATGTCTTCAGGTGTAGAAGGCTTTGCTGTTGTGTAGTCTCAGAATGGCATAAACTGGAGGTATGTGAGGTCTACGTTTAAGATGTAGTCACAGTTCCTTAGCCAGTCTTATACTGTAAAAAGATGTTTAGGCCAGATCTTTCAGCAATAGTGATGGAGGGACTCAACAAGGCCTCAAGTTCTGAACTTATATGGCAAACATCTGAGTAGGAAGTGTCAAATTATACAGGAGAAAAAAAGAAACGTATTCAAAAAATGAATGTAATTGAAAGAACTGAATTCACGTGTTGGTACTGACCAGATGGTGAACAACAATAAACAGGAAACATTTCTACAAAATTCAATTTATTTTAGAAGCCTGGGCCAACTAGTCATCATATCTCCTACATGACACTGTACTATCTCCCAGCAGGAAACCAAAACAATGAGCATTTTAAATGTAATCAAATGAATAAATAACTAGAATAAACAGAACCAAAGTGCTAACGTTTCATTGGTAATCCAGGTTTGATTAAAAATATGTATTTTGACTCTTCTGTCAACAGCTATTTTTTAAATTTTTAAACTCTTCTGAACTGGTTTATTATTGTTCATTTGTTTATGGACTAAATTGTTCACATCACTGTAAATAACTTCGGAAATGTTCATTCAACTGTGTTAAGTTTTAATATAGCATGGTAATGAGTGGGATGTATAACTTCTGCTTATCTGGTATATTATGGACAGTGCCAGTGGCTCATGGTTATTAAGGATGTTGGCAGTGAAACTGAGTCCTTGCTTTCCCAGCACTAGATAAACGATGTCTGAGCTAACATTTATAAGTATCTCAGAAGACTCATTTAAATACAACCCCTAAGGCTACATACTTTCCTGCATTCCAGAACAGCACATAAAGCTTTCACTTCTTGAGATGAATTTGGAACTGATGACTGAATATTGCAAAGTCTGGCCATCATTTTGCAGAAGGCTTGAAGTAACTGTTTGAACAGCATGTTCAGGCCATTTTCTGTTACATGTTCTCTCTTCTGCATGAGCCATATATTCTTTCAATGACTTCAAGTAGAAGATAGAGTTCATCTTGCCATCCTGTTTTTATTTGTGCCATATGTTTCTTCAGTGTTATAGACTTTATTTGCCATCCTCACTTAAGGTGAATTGAAAGTGAAGGTGAATTTTCCTCCCTCAATATTCATAGTGCATGGATCACTTTAGAATGAGTGCACTGTGTCCTCTTGCCATACTAAGCTAACCTATGAACAGCATTACTTAATCAAAACATGTGTCAGCTTTGCATGCCGGTCTGAAAAGTGTGTTTTCTCAAACAATCTAATCTATTTAAATTAATTCTGATGTTAAAATATATCTGTGATACATTTGTCAGCAGTTTAGACAAAGGTCTTTGTTTCATATTATCACTGTTCTGAATTCCAAGTGGGAAGAACCAATGTGAATATTTTGGGGTTTCTCGTAGTAGGTGGATGTTTAGGAGTCAGTGGCAGGGTCAGGTATTTGTCTGTCTACTGAGACAATAGTTGATATTGCATATAAAGCTGAACAAAATGGCCAATGGAGAAGTGACATTTCATGGCCTGCTATCCTGGGTGCATGCCTTTGAGTTGCAAGGCTTAACTCAAAATAAGCTACGCAAATTGAGCTAAGTCAATTGTGTATCTTATTTCGAAATAGCTTATTTCGAAATAGGGAGTGTGTATAAAGCACTTATTTCGAAATAGAGCACTCTTCCTCCAACTTCCCTTATTCCTCGTACAATGAGGGTTACAGGAGTTGAAGTAAGAAGTCCTCCAGCTTGACAGTATTTTGACACTATTTTGAAATAACTGCCTTCTGTATAGACATGGACTAAGTTATTTTGGAATAGTGCTAGTTATTTTGAAATAGTGTTCCAGTGTAGATGTACCCTTAGACTGCTAGCACACGTGATGCTGAATAGCCATGAAATAGGGAAATGCTTGTCATGTTTCCATACATGTCCATATTTTCAAAACACTAGATTTTGCATTTGCTTGATCTGTGCAGAGACAAGTTTCAAGTGCTAGGTTAATTCAAATGGGATTATAGAAGGAAAACTTCCATTGTTATAATAGTCTCAGCCCAAATGATATAGTATAATATCTCTTCCTTAGTGTTCCAAAAAGGAAATATATACATTTTCTTATATATATAGTGCTGATAGGTTCTAGCAACACTGAAAAAGATGCTAGAAATGCTAAAGCAACAAACAGGGAAACCTGTAAACTTTTTATTTAATGAACAAGAACATGCATACATCACTCAGTTTACATGGAGGGGGGTCTGAAAGACTTCACAGAGGGAGGGGGGTATCGTATATTCAGTTGTCTTGGATGCTATGGACCCTGCGAATGACAGGGAAAAAACCCTCAGTCATTACAAATTTAGAAAGATGGCATTTGGACTTCACTGCATTGCAGCAGAAGATACAGAACTCTGAACAGAATAAAGATAGATGGAGGAAAGGTGACACGATTCAGTGTCATATCGTTTAAGGGAGCATGAACTAAAGGGAGCCTGGGTCCTAAAAGCGTTTTAGACATATTTCTAAAAAAGCAATAAACAAAATAGTGTCAGAGTTAATATATGCTGGCCTTCTTCCATCCTGATATGTCATGTGTCCCTATGACAGATGGATAAGAATGCATTATTTACACAGAAATGTCTTTTGAATTCTCACAGTCACATTTTTCACCTACTTGTATGTTGTAGCCTTGAGATTTATTAACAAGGCATCTGGCTGCAGAGCAGGTTATTCCCAGAGGGGATTTTTACCATTGTATTCTTACATTAGTCTCTCTTCAGCCTTTGGTATGGAGATGAGCCCACTTTGCAAAAATTATTGGTGTACTCATGAATACCCAAGAGGCCACCTTCTGCCTTCTAGAGCTGGAAAGGTGGAGGCTGGATGTATGGTGTGCTAGGTGAGGGGATGTGCAGATAATAAGAAGAATAATAGGACACTAGAGATGATATTTAGTCCCCTAAGCAAATAGAAAACTTGGCAATATGTGATTATCTTTGGGGCTGTGTAAGGGGGAATATAACTGACTAGTTTTCCTCCAGTTAGAGCATTATCCAGTTATTTTAAAAGCAATGATGATTTCACATTGGTACTTTTTCTTCCAGCCAATCTTTACTCTTAATTATATTTATGGTTTTAGAGCCTTGATAGCTTTATAATTGCATATTCTCCTCTGCCAGATAAAAACTGAATCTGTCAGTTCCTCTAGGACTTTATTGTTATTGTTTTTGTTTATAGCATTGTTCCAGTTAGAAGGATGATTTAATATTAAACATGAAAGTATTCCCTTTTCACCTCTCAGAAACAGGCATTTTAATCCTCAGTAAGCAGTATCATGACTATAGTGCTGACTTAGTGATTTGTTTTTGTATCGGCAGCCCGGATAGAGCTGTGATGGCAAGCTAGAGTTGAGGACACCAAAAACTACATTAGTCAAAATATATGAATACTCCTTAGGGTTCAGCTCCCTGTCATGTCACTCACATAGTTGATCTCTGCAAAGAATGTCAAAGCCCTCCAGAAAAAAAGAGAGATGTGTTTTCCTTATCCCAATGATATTCATTGTTCAGTTTTAGGAAGTGACATTGTGTTCCTTTGCCATGATCACATGGTGACTAGAAAATAGTTGAAATCTCTTTAATTAGCGATGTTTCCTAATTATGTTCTCACTCTTATCAGTTTTACACTCGTAACTCCAGTGACTAGAATGGAGATATTTTACATTTTGGTAAAGGAGGATAAGGCTCATAAAATGTAGAGATGAGACTGACCTATTAGAGCTTCAGTGCATCTCCCTTTCAATGATAATCTTTTACAGAGTATTCTTGAGTGCTTTAGCCTTTTATCATTGATCACTGCTTACAAGATCTCGGTCCTCTTCAATGCCCTTTTCTGGATAGAATCCAATTTGTCAATACCTTTCTTAAACTGAGACACTGTCACAGAGATTTTCAAAGTTGTAATGATTCCAGTGATTCTAAAGAGGAGTCACTACCTCCTTGGTCTGTGCTCTTATGAACTCATATGTGAAGCCCAGTCTGGTGTAAGCATTGAAAATATAACATTTTGTAAAACACTGTATCCTTTCTGGTCACAAAACTTAGCTGTCTAGGTAGCCTATCTAATTTCTGTGTCTCATCTATTTTATCATTGTTATCCATCTGTAAGCTATTTCTATTAATATCTTTCAAACTTATATGATACTCACTGTGAAGTATTCTGTTAGGTCGGACAATAATGAACCTGATCTTACAATGGGAGTTTGGCTGAAGAACATCAGAGTTGGACCAAATGCCTTTTTCTTTTCTTTCAGAAGTGAGGCAATTTCACAGCAGATACACAGTCCATGTTATCCTCCCTCCCTCCACTTTAATTCTGTTTCTGTCAAAAATCAGAATCCCATGACTGATGTTCCAAATGAACTGAGGTGATATTGAGGTTCTGAACTTTATCTGAGCATGTCATTTACTTGAAGGAGCTCTAAACTTTAAATGGCTCAACACTATTCTTCAAAAATAAGATAGGTACAAGTATTGATTTTTTTCACTTTTAAACTGAGTACCTAATGAGCAAATGAAGATATGGTCAGCCCTAGATTTATTAGGCAACATAACAGGCATCTTAGGATGTGTCTACACAGTACCCTAAACTCGAAATAAGATAAGCAATTTGTGCTATGCAAATTGCAAATCTTATTTTGAATCTATTTCAAAACAGCTTATTTTGAAATTTGGCACATCAACCCAGCACCAAATTTCAAAATAACGTGCTATTTCGAGTCTTCCCCTAACCCTTGTGCAATGAGCTTTACCGGGATGCCAAAATAGCGCGCCCACAATTTCAAAAAATATTTGAAGTTACGGGCGTCTTGTATAGATGCAGGGTAGCTCTTTCAGGATACCTCCAGTATCCCGAAGTAGCCATGCAGTGTAGACGTCCCCTCAGAGTGCAAATGTATTGAGATCAAGTTACTGCAATCTGATCAGTTATGTTGTACTTAATTTCTATAGGAAACTCAGAGTTCTCACTTGTCAAAATATATGCTGTGATCTTCTTGTAGGCTACTTAACAAAATAGAGACAATTAACAGTCATGGGAAAGAGAATACATCATTCCCCAATGGTGCAAGTGTTTCATCAAGTTGAAAATTACACATTCATGAGGAAAGCTAAGTTCTTCACAAAGGAGAGTGAGGTATCTCAAATCAGCTGAATCAAGCACACAGGTCTACAGTAAATGTATGCTCTCTTTCAGGAAATTAATATGCTTGGAAGATCCTATGAGCAGCTAGAATCAGGAATCATTTCTAAAAAATATATATTAAAATGTAGGACTTGATCCAGAAAGTTGCTGATGGTCCTGTCAAGATAAAACCAATGGGCATTGATGGTAAATAGGACAAAAAATATTTTTAAGCATCAAGCATGCATATAGGGCATACTGGGATTGGGAAAGGTGCATAAATGAATTAGGTGCTTCTCACTGACTTTAAATGAAAGTTAGGAACCTAATATGTTTTGGTACTTTCATAAATCTCATTAGGCATCTATCTGCATCTTTCAATCGCTAAGTACCTTGATAAACCCAGTCTTGTCTACATTGTGCATGGCAAGCTACTGTGTATGTCAAAGGTGTATTGAACTTTTAGTGAGCTGTAACATTGCCCACACAGGGCATTCCTGCTCAGCAAGCGTGTATGCTCTTGATTCACCCTCTGGCTTGCTGCATATTAACTTCCCGTTGAATGTCCCACACAATTTAACTGGATAAAAGTGCTAAAAGAGTTCCTCCCACCCACCCTTCTCTGAAAACATAAATGATCTCTTCCGTCATTTGTCCTCAGCAAAATTACGGTGTGTGTCTTCTTTTTATAAACTACAGAGATCATCAATTTACCTTAAACCTGTGGCAGTGTTCAGCACCTGTATGTTTTCAGAGTTAATGTAATCAAACTCAAATTGCCTCTTTCAAATTTGCAGTGCTAATGATAATTGATATTATTGATTCACCTCGTTATGTTTGCTTGTTATGTTTAAAAGAAAGACACACTTTACATTGGCTGTTTTAATGCATTATTGCTAAAGGGAAGACAAGAAAGCCCTTGTGTGAGAGGTAGAGACATGGGGAAGATATCTTTAATATATCAGATATGACTCTTCAGCACATTGAGAAAGGCTCTGTATTCATATTTCAATTCACTCTCTATCCATAAACTCTTGTGTGGGGTTGCTGGAGGTGGCTTCATTTTGGTGCTAGGTAAAGAGGCTTCTCTGACTGGGAGAAATTCAGCCAAGTTTGGAGGACCATCACACGGCCCTCTTTACCAAATAATCCTTGATTAGGGTCTACTATGCTGAGCATGCATGAGACTCCTTGTGTGTCACGGTAACCCATGCTGTCTACACTGGGAGCAAGCTACAGATAGTCTGGTGCCATTCTGAAAGAGGGTCTGTGTATTGCATCTACATAATAATGGCTGAAGGGCTGTAGATGCAATTCCAATATCCTACACTGCCCTACACTTGAGTCTCGTGGAGCCAGAATATTCTCTTTATTTGCAGGAGTGAATTCAGACAGTAATGAATATTAATTTTGGCTATTAATCAATGGTTATTAGCCAGGATGGGTAGGAATGATGCCCTTAGCCTCTGTCAGAAGCTGGGAATGCATTACAGGGGAGGGATCATGTGAAGATTACCTGCTCTGTTCATTCTCTCTGGGGCACCTGGCATTGGCCAGTGTCGGAAGACAGGATACTGAGCTAGATGGACCTTTAGTCTGACCCATTTATGGCCACTCTTATGTTCATATGCTCTTTATGTTCTTAATACCGTGACCTATTTTTTCATAAAATTACAAAAACACCCTCTCCCCAAAAACAGCCTCACTACAAGAGGATACAATTATATTTTGCAGTTATCCATAACACTTGAAACATAAAAAAAATACACGAGGCAACAGTCACAAAGCAGAAATAGTCTACATACATAAGGTAGAATCCTTTTGAAATTTCAGGGAGTTGTTTTTTTCCTATTGACTATTTTGCATGTAGTTAAAATGTTGTAAAATTACAGTGACATATGTTATTAATTTTAATTTGAAAGAGCCAAAATATTATTTCCCTTTTACTTTAGTCTATGGCAATGTATTGTAATGTATGATATACTGTATTGCAGCAGTGGAGAGAGAAAATACTATCTTCCTATTGTACATAGACTTCACCAATGTAGGAAAAGCTACTTTTAAAACAACAATAAAATGGATATTAATATGGGTAATTCATAGTCATAATAATTCCTGGAGTCTTTTTATATCCATCTTCTTATAGCATAAACAATTCAATGTAGTAAATCAATATAGAACAATTAGCTCTGAATTATAGAATCCAATTTAATGCCAAGTGATAAATCTTTATGCTAAGCTGGAAATTCAACTGCTGTCAATTTGTTATGAAACAACCTCTATGAGAATCAGAAATAAATGTTATGTCCAGGTTATGTATCATCATAATCTGAATGGTATTGCTGAGTTTAGATAAAAAGTGTAGATAAGTTAAATGTATTTGCTACAAAATGTTTCATATAAAAGAGGTGAATACTTTGGTTAGTGTTCAAAACACCAAACAAAAATGTTGGAGTAAAAATTATTAATTAGCTGATAATCCTTTATTATGTTTGCTCCCCTCCTGGAGGAAAAAGGTTTTGTAAATATTAATCAACCGATACCATGGAAAATTTCAGAATGATAAATCAAAATGTTGAGAATACACTCTGATCGACATGGGTTTCCCTGGTGATCACTCATGAAATTAAGACCTAATCCTGTGAGAAAGTGTTTCAGGCCTGGCACTCTCAGAGCACGTCTACAGAGCAGCGTTATTTTGAAATAACAAGGTGAGAGTCTACACAGCAATAGTTTTTTCGAAATAGGCATTATTCCTCATAAAATGAGGGTTACAGAATTTGGAATAACAAGCTTGCTGTGTAGATGCTCACCTAGTTATTTCAAAAGGATGCTGCTGTGTAGGCGAAGTTATTTCAAAATAGTTATTTTGAAACAGGGCGCGTGTAGATGGGGAAGCTGTGGTTATTTCAAAATAAGTGGCCTCCAGGGATTCTCACAGCTGCTCTGGTGACCACTCCATGCACACTCATCAGAACTCTACAATTACCCTTCCCCTGCAGCCCTTAAAGTGACAGCCTCAGGGGAAACAGTTTGTGACACAACACGAGCCTTGTAGCACCATGCCACACAGCAGCTCCCAGCTCTGACTTCCTTGCTGCCACATCAGACCCCAGCATGCCACTTGAGCCCCCCCACAGCTGCTAGCACAGATGCAGGCAGCTCCCAAGTCCCTGCCCAGGGGCAGAAGAGCTGGGGACCATCCTGGACTGGTGCGGAGATTCTGGATCTCATTAAGATTTGAGGTAAGACTCCGACCCTGATGGTTGATCTTCCCAAGCCAACCTGGTTCCTGAAAGAGCGGTAGCTGTTGGGCATGACAAGCTTCCGAATAGCAATGGCAACCAGCTTCTGGAAGGGGATGGCGGGTCTCATGTGGGTGTCCATCGCCTGAGGGCAGGGGCGAGCCATTCTCTCAGCTCCAGGAAGTTATCCTCCTGCATGTGGAAATTCTGGAGCCACTATTGGTCTTTCCACCACTCCATGATGATCTGGTCCCCTCTGAACAGACATTCCTCTGCTCCTGCAGCTGGCTTGCCTACCTCCTAGAGGGACAGCAAAACTTCTGCAGTGCTTGCTTTGAGTGTCCTGCTTTCTGGGACACCACAGCAGTGTGATTTTTTATTGGGATTTGTGCTCTATGATCCTTTTTTTGCCATGGAGCCGGAGCTGCCCCTGGGCAGGTGATGGCCCCACACTGTAATGCTTCAAGTCCTGCTGCAACTCCATGGGACCTTCATGATGTTCATGCCAGGTCTGGATTCTGAACCCAGCCTTGAGCCCCTTGTTCGAGCTGCAGCAACACTATTCTTGCCACCAAACTTCTTCCACGAGAGGCAATTTTGGAGGCTGGAGACAAGTTCAGACTGGTGGGATGACCAGGCTTGACTCCGAAACTTCAGGATGCATAAGGCCACCTTCCAGGAGCTATGTACCTGGCTCGCCCCTGCCCTGCGATGCCAGGACACCCACCTGCACCCTGCCATCCCCCCTGGAGAAGAGGGTGGCTATTGCCCTCTGGAAGCTGACCTCCCCCGATAGCTACCGTTCAGTGGGACACCAGTTTGGCATGGGGAGATCTACTGTTGGTGCCGTGTTGATGGAGGTCCACGGGACCGTCCATGCGGGGTAGGGGGAGTGTAACAGGAAAGGGGGGGGCAATGGAGTGGGAGTGGGGGAGGGCTCCTGGCCTCACCCTGCCCTACTGCTGGGAGGGCCCGCCTGGGGTGAGGCTCCTAGGGTCTTGGGGGGGAGAGGAAGGGGGGCACTTCCCAAGAACTCGGGCAACCCCTCTAACTTCCTATTCTGTGTGTTTGTATGTGTCTATTTCTGCAGGTGGTGAGGGCCATCAACTCGGAGCTGCTGAACAAGATTGTCCGCCTCGGAGTCCTGGACACCATTATGGTCGGCATTGCTAGGCTGGGATTCCCGAACTGTGGAGGAGCACTCCATGGAACTCACATCCCAATCCATGCACAACCCCATCAAGCAGCCCAGTACGTCAACAGAAAGGGTACTTCTCCATGGTGCTGCAGGCCCTGGTCAACCACTGTGGACAATTCACTGACATTTGAGTGGGGGTGGTTGGGCCAGGCACATGATGCTCAGATCTTCAGAAATTCCTACCTTTAACACAGGATGCAGGCTGGAACATTCTTCCTGCAGCGAAACTTTGCTGTTGGGGACGTGGAGATGCCAATCTGCATTGTGGCCGTTGCGGTATACTCCCTTATGCCTTGGCTCATGAAGCCATACACTGGGCATCTGAATGTGAGCAGGGAACAATTTAATGCGCACCTGCCCCGGGCATGCTTGCAGGTTGAATGCACCTTTGGCCGGCTGAAGCGAAGCTTTAGGTGCCTGCTCACTCACCTCGACATGGGGGAATTCAATATCCCTGAGGTGGTGGCTGTGTGTCGTGTGCTCCACAACCTGGTGGAGAGCAAAGGGGAGGCCTTCCTCCCAGGGTGAGGGACATGGGCTGATGTCGAGGGGAGGTGGTTCGAGCAGCCCTGGACAGCTGCCATCTGCCAAGCCCATCAGGTCCACATCCAGGAGGCCCTGCATGATAGATTCTCAGCAGGAGCCCAATGACTCTCCCCAGGGCCTCCCCAATGGGGCCTGTGGCCTGGATCCCCCCCCCGCCACCTTTCCTCCCTCAACCCATCCCTGCACCAGTCTCCAGACAGTTAACACACACACACCAGGTTTTATGTCAAAAAACATTATGTTTATTACCAAACCATCAAATAATGTGCAAAGAATTAACTTTTTGTAACAAAATAAAACTGTGTGCAAATGTTTTCAAAAATAAACTTTCTTGTTAAACTAGCAAAGTCTTTTTAACTGGAGAGGAGGGGGGATGTAAACCTGGAGGAGGGAGGGAGGGAGGACGGTTTAGGGCTGAGGGTGTCACCTGGCCCGCAAAAGTCTGCCGCCTCGGGTTCGTGGCCCTAAATGTGCTTGGGGTCAAGTGGGGCCTGGGACAGTGTGTGTGGGGCAGGGGGAGTTGCACTGGATCTGCTATAGCAGGAGGTGGAGGGGGGTTAGGGGGTGAGGAGGAGGAAGGGGAGGCAGGGGCTGCGGGGGAGGAAAGGGAGCCAGAGGGGGCCAGAGCAGGTTGAGCGGGAGGTGCGGCAATGGGGGCAGGACCTGGGACACCCATGGCCTCACAGATACTCCCACACATTGCTGTCCACTGCTGGAGGAACTCCTCCAGCAAGCGGTCGTGCCACCGAGCCTCTTCCTGTGTCCTTTCTGCCATGGTCTCCTCCATCCGTTCGAGGGCTTCAACATGCCTCCACATGAGGTCATTGTAGACCCGCCAGTGCCTGCAGCTTCCATGGGACCGGGTGGGTGGTGGCATGGGTGTGACACGGTGGTCTGATCTGGCAGGTCCGGCTGTGGAGGAGAAGAGGGAGAAGTGGTCAGTTTTATGAATGCACACACTGTCCCTGCTTGTGATCAGTGAGTAAGTCCTTGGAACAAGGGATGCCAATGTTCTCACTGCAAGCTCACGTCTGGCCTGGCCAGCAGCCCCGGCTTCACAGGGGCCCCAAGGTAGCTAGGGCAACATCTCCCCCCCCCCACACACACACCATGGCCATTCAGCCCAGGGAAGTGTCCAGCCACAGTGGGTCACAAGACCTAGGACGGGGCCTGGAGCAGCTTGAGTCTCCCAGGGTCCCCTCCCACACACCCACTGCCTACCCATGGCAGCATTGTCTGCGGGAGCAATTGTGGTGTCGCATGTGCATACATGCCCGAGTGCTAGGTCTGACACTTGCGGTGGTCTGTGTGCTGCCGTGCGTGCACCCTTGTGACCAGCCTGCTTCCTGCAGTTCCTGGCAGGGGGAGGACAGCCCTCCTTGGGGTCAGACATGCGTGGGGCCCTCCCCGAGCTGTGAGCACCTGCCCATGTGTGCCCTGGGAATGAACATGCTTGCACATGCACAAAGAGGTGCAAGCTGTCCAGGAAGAGCATGACATTTGAAGATTGGCCCGCATCCCCTGTGTTCCCACCTCACCCATTCTGTGTGTGTGACCCTGACCATGCTCACCTGATGTTCCCTCACCAGCGTCAGAGGATGCCTGTGAGGCATCCTGGGTCTGGGGGACCGGCTCCAGGGTCAGGGTGACCAGACTCCGGTTGGGGTCCTCCTCCTCCTCTTCATCCTGCAGCTGCTGCTCTGGGTTATCCTCAGCCACCCCCTGGCACTGCTGGACCCGGTGTCTGCAACCCAGACTGCACAAGAACCGGGGCGGAGATGGGTTCCCCACCACCCAGGATTCTGTCCAGCTCCTGGAAGTATGCACAGTGGTGAAGTGCTTCCCCTGAGGTGGAGCTGCACTCGCGGGCCCTGGCATAGCCCTACCTCAATTCTTTTATGTTGGCCCGCACCTGGTCCAAGGTTCTGGGGTGATGGCCTTTTTTGGTCAGCCCCTCAGCCATGCAGGTGTAAATGTCTGCATTGCAGCGTTGGGAATGCAGAGCCTGCAGAAATTTCTCCTCTCCCCATAGTTCCAAAAGGATCAGGACCTCTGGCCCTGAGCAGGCTGGAGCTCACCTCTTTGTGCCCCTGGATTACTTGTGGGATGGCTCCCTGGAAGGTCCTTGGGGGCCTCCGGGGTCTTGGGCTTGTGCCATGCTGAATTATCAGAGAGGCAAGGAGAGCCGTGTGGTCAGTGGCTTCCTCTGGCTGCCTTCCTGCCACAATGGCTGCCCAGGGTGCTTGTGCCTTTAAGACATGGCTACAGACAGGAAGAATAGAGGTTTTTCCTGAAGATGGAGTGTCCACCAGGGCTTTTCCCTGGAGGTCTGTTTTTTTTAAGAAAAAGAACAACCCTCCGTGTCCACACACACCTTTTTTCGACAGATCTCTGTCAAAAAAGGCGTTCTTCCTCATAAAACTAGGTTTATCACTGTTGACAAAACTGCTGCGTTCTTTCAATTTACTGTCGAAAGAATGCAGTGGCAGTCTAGGCGCGGGTGAAGTTTTTCCGAAAAAAGACAACTTTTTTTTTAAAAAACTGCGTAGTCTAGACATACCCTAAGAGTCCTTACACAGTAAAAAGTACATAGAAGAGTCAGGTGAGAAGTATGGGATGGGGAAATGCAGGATGAGCCATGGTACTCACCTGTTCTACTTAACCTTTGGATCACACTGTTTTTGCCCTACTTGTGTGTAATCATAGTTCAGACAGGTTATACTGGAAATTAATGTTGCTGTAAGTATAGGATGTTTTCTGAGGCTTTTGCTGGGTAGCTATAAGAGTGGGTTGAAAATGACAGCAAGTCTCATTTGGTGAGGAACCTTGGACGCTGCAGATTAGAAGCCCAGTTTTCTACTCTCTTCATGGCCAACTCAACTTCTTCCTGCCCTTGGTGGGACAAAACACTACTTAACATTTCTAGGCCCTCCTTCCTTGATGAAGTTTCTGTGTTAGGGCACAAAAGGACTGTGAATGCTTAGTGTGTATGTTTTCTTAGTTCTTGGCACACAAATATGTTCTCCCCTGAATCAGTTCTGCTTTCAGAATCAACTATGGATAGTTCAAGTGCAAAAATATACAAATGCTGGCAGCCAATAGGCAGATTTTCATACCCAACAAGAAAACAGAAGTAATTCTGAAAGCTTTTCCAAGAGATGGCTGGAGGGGTTTATTTGCCAAAGTTTGAATCTCTAATAAACAGCTCACTGCTGTTCTTATTTTGAAGTCCTCATATTTAATATTCGTTGATGTATTGCTATATTCAGAATGTGTACAAACAAGGCAATGAAAAGAGGCTTATGCATGAATGCCATCAAGGCAGACTGTTTACAAGGACTTTCATCTGGAGGCTTTCTTTAATTTTACATTTATGAAATAACTTAGAACCTTTAAATGAAAGACCATTTATCAGTATTTTTTTATATGTGAATAGCACAGTTATCAATGATTTGTGCCCTGGGAGGAGAGGGAAAATAAATTCCCCTCCTCCCAGGAAAGGACTATGTGTGTTAAAGAAACTCGAACTTCTGTTTTGCAGGAAAGGACTATGTGTTTTAGAGAAACTTAAAGTTTTCTATGAAAATTCAAGGCAGGTACTAACTTTTTCATTCTCCCCTCTCTGCAGAAGTGGAATTTTAATATGCCAGAATGGTAGGCACATATCCTTCCCCTCCATCTGAGGTGTGGAGGGCCCCTAACACAGCAGAATTACATTTAATTAAAAATCATTGATTAGAACAGAGTCACAGTAGATTTATACCTGTGAGACAGAACAGAATTCAGAAGCTTGTTTATAATGGCATTATTTTGCATATATGCCCATACACGCATGGACATACCATATAAATACTTTATACGTACTATAACAGAGGATGGGGAGATGTATGGTGGTTTTAGTGGCATGTTTGAGGTATCCGTATTGAAAGTATTCCACAGGAGAATCTTTGTATGTTATACCACACCATCATGGACCCTGTATACAGAATACAACATCAATTACAGAAAGCCTGTAGAATCGGAATGTTTTAGACCAGTGGTTGCCAATGGCAGTTCACAGAGCACTTGTTGTTGGTCCCTAAGGAGCTCACTGGACACAGACTGCTGGCTTCTGTTTATTGGTTCCAGCTGCTAAATTGCATTGAAAGTTAAAACACATTAAACACGTCCTTCATATTTCTTTTTTGTATAAGCACAATGTATATACAGTGGATGAGAACCTTGGAATTTCCTTGCTATGAGCATATGTGGAGGAGAGGGGGGAGAACCCAACCTAATGTACAACTATTTAAATAACTTGTATTTGACTTAATAATGGTACTAGGATTGTTTACTTTCTGACTGAAACAAAACCAAACACCCTTGTCCTTCTCTGAGGCCCCATTCTGCTCACTCATTTTCAGTGGACTGGGGAAGGCCCCTTTTCAAGTGAGTGTACAGTTGAAAACCAGTCACCCTAAATGGTACACAAAAAATCAGTTCCAACTTTGGAATGAACTTGGCAAGGTAACATAATGGCAGGTGCTTTTCCAGCATGATACTTCCTAACCTATATTTGAGTCAGAATACTGGAATTCAATAAAGCTAGTTTATAGAAACTAAACTTTCTTACCTCAAAGTGAAAAAGAGTTTATTATTTACATGTCTTCTTCATAAACCACTCTGTTGTTGAATAGGCCACCTTTTAGAAACATGTAGTATACCAAAATAACTATTGATAAAGACTTTGCTCCCTCTGTTTTCTACCCCTTTGAAAACAAGGAAAGCTAGTTTTAACTTGATAGTTCCAAAACTTGTTTTATTTTTTTCCACCTGGCTATATTAGCAATTTTACTAAAAGCTGGCTTCTTAGCAACAGTAGCAAAATTGGTTTTATATGCATTGTACAATATGTTTTCAAGAGTGATTTTTATTCTTTACATTAGGAAGTCTCAAAGCTCTAGGGAAATTTAAGTAAAAATCAATGGATCAAATTCAGACTTGTTGTTAATAGGTACATCTACCACTAGATTCAATGAAAATTGTATCTGCTTATTCCAGGATTAAATTTGACTTTAATATCCTGTGGCATCTGATTCCTTGGAGCAGATTCAGGACTCCTGCATATCTCAGGGATTGCTAACGGTACAGATTCCACTGTAATGGGGCCCATGCCCCCATCCTGTCTCTGAAAGGGTTAATGTGAGCCTGAACAGGCAAATTTGCTATCTGGCTGTACCTGGAGGTGAGGGAGGAGAGTCAGACTTACTAAAAAGATGAAAACCAGGTGGGAAAGGAACTGCATTAAGCCCACTCACAAGAGAGTATTCCAGAGGTAAGTCCACCCTACTACAACACCCACATTCTTCCAGCTGGGGAGATTTTGCTTGATGGGTGGCTTCAGTGCTAATGACCCACTAAGAGAGAGTATATAATAATCACACAGATCCCTGCTTGTATTCCCACTGAAATCAATGACTAAATTCCCATCCACTTCAAAAGCAGCAGGGTTGGCCAATAAAAGAGTTTAACTTGTTTATTAATGACAAACTAGTGGCTTTCTACACAGCTGGTCATGAAGTGCCCGTATTTGTGGTTGTAAATTCAAAAAAATGTAATGAGCCTATTTTTTTTAATCATCCTGTATTAATAGAAAAACAAAGGGTTGAACTGTAGGTTTTCTTGGTGTGGAGCTCTGGTTACTGCGCCAAGGTAAAATCTCACTGACTTCAATGAGACCAGGATTTCACCTCTAGTCTTTTTCTTAGCATGAAAAGGACCAGCTCAGCAACTAATGCAGAAAGAAAAGACTTCACTCGCATGCTTCCAATAGGTTTATCATGTTACATCCACCCACAAGGATGTACTCCAGAGGTAAGTCCACCCTACTACACTGCCCACATTCTCCCAGCTGGGGAGGAACAAGGGATTTTTGTTTGATGGTGGCTTCAGTGCTAACAGATACTGGTTTTTTATAAACAATTATTTTTAGTGACTAGGTTGCTTAGTTATCAACGAGTTTTGCAAATATATTCTGTCTTTGCGGTGCTTGTTGTGTTTTGGTACATGTAGATGAAAAGTGTGGACATTATCTTGATTTTAAAATGTTGATTGTAGCTGATAGCAGCTGAATTTTGAGGGGAAAGTAGGCTATAATTTGCTTTAACTAATCACCTTGCACACCCTTCCCACAACAGAGGAATAGTCTGGTGACTGCTGGTTATTAATTACAGAACTGGTGAACATTTTCCAGTGGAAATTAATTAATTAGGTTCCTTTGGGCTGGAGAAGTCTAGTGTGGCAGAGGAGTTATAGGGTCATGATTCCCTACATCATTTTTTTAAATAGTTCATGATATTAGATCTGACAGGTTCTTGGTTTTAGTCTTGCTCATATAGTAATGATATTATACTCCTATTTTGCTGCAATTTACTGAATATTATAGTCTTTTTAGCACTTGTACTCATTATTTGTTGACACTTAATCTTTCCCTTTATAATTAGAAAATATTTCTGAAATCTCTACTTTCTTTTTTCATGAATTCTAAGGTAGAAACCCTAAAATTGTTTTTTATTTTGGCTGGGTACTTTAATTATTTGAGAGAGAGATTTTAAATGTGTACTGCCAGGCTGGTAAATTGCAGTGTTGTAACTGAGCTTCCTGGGTCATTCTATGTGGTCATGAGGGTCCTACTCTGTCTCTATGAAATGGATGGCTCCACCATCAAGTGCATGGTTTTGCTTACATAGATTAGATGACCATTTCAGGACCCAATAAGTTGTTAGTAGGTTGGGCAAATATTTTTTTTTCTTTTGGATTACTGGCATTTTTTAAAAAGTCAGAACATTTTATTGGGAGTTAAACTAAAAATTATTTTAAAAACATTTAAAGCAAATTAATATCCAGATTCATTTAGGGTCAAATTCAAGATTTTGATCTAGAAGAACATGACTTTAGTTTAGATTTTGTGTATATTAATGATTTTTTTTTTAAAATAAAGGGGTAGAGGTAACTTTGAAACTTTTGAAATCAAACGTTTGAAATCAAAATGTTTTACTTAAAATCAAAATGAAACTCTTCGTAAAATACTGAATGTTTTTGACAAAGAGGTTGGCAGAATAGACACAAATTCAGTTTCTTGAAATCTTCAGTATCACCAAATCTGCATTGTTTTTGGCCTCCCAATCCTTCTTTCTCCAAACGAAGAAGAATTTTTTTGGGGGGGAGAGGAGGGAATTGCTCTGTTGTATTAGATAATTGAATGAATAGAAGAAAGTGAATCAGCAGTGAATTGGACTAAGAACAGTTGCTTCTCCCCCAAATAAATAAAAATACCATTCAAAACCATGAAGATATATTCATAAATGAGTAGGATTTGTTTGAAGGAAGAGGGACCGTGTGCAAGTGGGCACAGAAGAAACTTTGCTCTTCTAGTTTGGGCAAAATGTGAATGTGTTTGGGATTGTCCACACACAGTTTTTAGAGTACTTTTACTGTATGGCTATGTCTACATGGGTAGCTTCTTGCGCAAGAACAGCTGTTCTTGCGCAAAAACTTGCCTGCTGTCTACACTGTATGCACATTCTTGTGCAAGTAAATTTACAGTATAGGGTTGTAAAACAGGGCTTCTTCCGGAAGAGTTATTCCTCTCCCCATGAGGAATAATCCCTCTTGTGGAATAGCTCTTCCACAAGAGGGCAGTGTAGACAGGCAACATGAATTTCTTGCGCAAGAAGCCCCTATGGTTAAAATGGCCATCACAGCTTTCTTGCACAAGAGATCGTCCACACTGCCATGCATGCTCTTGCGCCAAAGCACATGACAGTGTAGACGCGCTCTTGTGGAAGACTTTTTGTGCAAGAACTCTTCCGCAAAACAGTTCTTGTGCAAGAAGCTGCCAGTGTAGACGTAGACATAGGTTTAGAAAGCCCTAATGTGATTCTTATATAAAGGCGTTAATACTGATAGAGTGTTTTCTCCTTCTATATTTGCAGAAATAAGCTATTCCATTCAAACACCTGTATATTGGTATAGCTGTCCACATTAAAGGCTGTAACAATATAACTATCAGTATGAAAATCTCACACCTAACTAAAACAATTATAAGAATACACATGTTATTTATAGACCAAGCCTTTGTTTCAGAAATTCTGTGTTTTCTTTGTCAGTTGACATCCCTAGCAAATAAAAAAATGATATTTATTTTAAAATAAATATTTCACCAGAAATTTGAATGTGTGTGTGTGGAATTTATAATGGAAAATCTGATGGAGCTCTAACTACAGCAGCATGGTTACTGTAGTGATTATTCTTTATTGCCATGGCATTTGCTGCTGAAATGGTGGTGGGCAGATCCTAAAGCTTTTAAAATTAATGTGTAGTAACCTCCTTTAGGTGAGGTATTGCCCAAGGTATAGTGTTTTGAAACCTAATATATCAAAATGATTGTACTTCTCCATTTAAGTTAGTCCGACTGCTCTCCCCCTACATGCTGCTTCAAAGTTAATTTCCATAATTTCAGAATAAATATTCTGAACCTGAAAAAAACCTTCTGACTAGTATTTTCCAAGTCCTCATTAATACAAGTCACAATCTGTCCTTGCTAAAGCAGTTTTATAGCTGGGTGAATATTATGGTACTGATTTGCCTTGTAAGATTGGGGCCGGGGGGGGTTGTTGTTTGTCCCTCCCACCACGCTCTCCTGTGAGCAACAGATTTATAGTCCAAATCAGCAATCACTCTATACCTGGACTTCCCACTGCTTTCGGTGGGATTTCTACTTGATTCTATGTATGTTTCTGGAGCTGAATTACAATGGGGGCAGTGACAGTCGGACTCTGTGGGTTACATCAAACACCTGATACGCATGTACCAATGAAATGGGAACCCTTGCCTAAGTGTGCCCTGATAGATGCAAACAATTGTCATGTGGTATGTCTCTAAAAAGTTAATCCTGATGATTTTGTTTCCTTTGAAAATAGGGAAATCACAAAGTAATTTCTTGGAGGCTTTTTTTTTTTCATGTGTTCATACAGGCCTCAATGATGTACAGTCCCCAGTCTGAAAACCACTGTTTTAGAGTTTGCAATGCACCTTCAGATCATCCCAGACAGGGACTGTAGAAATGCAAACTGTTGTCAGTAGTATCTTAGATTAAAATTACAAACTGTTGACTAACTAATACTTTTTTAACTTGGCATGAGTTTCAAATGGGGCCTGATCATTCCATGCCCACTAAGAAAAATATCCTGAAGCTGGAGTGAGTATATCTGTCAAAAAAGCAATAGAAATGAAGGGAGGGGACGGGGTGAGTTTCAGCTCTGTACTGGGAGCAAGGGCAGCGGAGCCTTCCCAAAACGTGGGAGGGAAAGGGACTGCAGCCGGGACATGGTCAGCACTGGGCAGGCAGCTTTGTGGAGGCATGGGTTCACCACCAGCCCCCTTGATGGGGACCTGTAGGGTGGGGATATATGCTGGGGGCTGCTCTTGGCCCCCCACCAGTGTTCCCTCTAAGCTGCAGGGCACTACAGCTTAACAGGTGATTAATCATACCTGCCCAGTCAGAGGCTCAGGGCTCCTTACACTGAGCTGACTGACTGGGCAGGCTAATTAATCACCTGTGAAGCTGTGCTGCTGCACAGCTCAGAGCAGTGTTTACCAACCAGTAGATCTTGGAACTTCTAACAGGTGATCCTGACTGGTTTGGCTGGGAGGGTAAGCAGTACCAGCACTTCAGCTGCCCCTCCCTCCCACTTCTGTGCTGCTCCTGGCACTGCCCCCCGGAGCCTTCTGCTTGCTCTGCAGGGTGGGGAGGCAGAAAAGGGAGGCCACTAATGTAAGGGTGTTCTCCTCCTCCCACTCCTGTACCCCATCTCCACATACTGAGCAGGGCAGAGCCTTGGAGAAGGGGAAGGGAAGGAGGTGGGACAAGGGTATTTGGGTCTGAGGTAGATCCTGGATTGACTTAAATTCAAATAGTGATTTGGCACTAAACATTCAAAAGGCCGTAGAGCAGTTTTTAAACTAAGAGATGGGGGAAAGCCGATTGGTGCGGAGATGCACGTAAATCGGAGGGAGACTTCTCTTACAGGAGAATCCATTGATAGAGATTCTCTAAGCTGTAGTCAGAAAGAGAGGAGGGGAGAGGGCAAACCATGGGCCAGAGCAGACAAACAACCGCATACAAAGGAATCCAATGCATCAGGGAAGGGCAGACAAATAAGCAGTGGCAAATTTTTAAAGTGCTTCTACACTAATGCTAGGAGTCTGACTAATAAGATGGGTGAACTAGAGTACCTAGTATTAAATGAGGAGATTGACATAATAGGCATCACTGAAACCTGGTGGAATGAGGAAAATCTATGGGACACAATCATACCGGGATATAAAATATATCGAAAGGATAGAGCAGGCCGGGTGGTGGCGGAGTGGCACTGTATGTGAAAGATAATGTAGAATCAAATGAAATAAAAATATTAAGTGAATCAACATGTTCAATAGAATCGCTATGGATAGTAATTCCATGCTCCAATAATAAGAAATTAGCAGTAGGGATATATTACGACCACCTGACCAGGACAGCGATACTGACATTGAAATGCTGAGGAGATTAGAGAGGCTACCAAAATAAAGAACTCTATAATAATGGGGATTTTAATTACCCCCATATTGACTGGATACATGTCACCTCAGGAAGAGAAGAAGATAAAATTTCTCAATGGCTTAAATGACTGCTTCTTGGAGCAGCTGGTACAGGAACCCACAAGGGAGAGGCAATTCTCGATTTAGTCCTGAGTGGAGTGCAGGATCAGGTCCAGGAAATAACTACAGGACCGCTTGGGAATAGTGACCATAATATAATAACATTCAACATTCCTGTGGTGGGAAGAACACCTCAGCAGTCCAGCACCCTGGCATTTAATTTCAAAAAGGGGAATTACACAAAAATGAGGAGGTTAGTTAAACAGAAATTAAAAGGCACAGTGACTAGAGCCAAATCCTTGCAAGCTGCATGGAAAATTTTTAAAGACACCATAATAGAGGCCCAACTTAAATGTATACCCCAAATTAAAAAACATAGCAAGAGACCTAAAAAAGAGTCATTGTGGCTTAACCACCATGTAAAAGAAGCAGTGAGGGACAAAAAGGTATCTTTTAAGAAGTGGAAGTCCACTCCTAGTGAGATAAATAGAAAGGAACATAAACACTGTCAAATCAAGTGTAAAAATGTAATAAGAAAAGCAAAAAAAAGATTTTGAGGAACAGCTAGCCAAAAACTCAAAAAGAAATAACAAAATGTTTTTTAAGTACGTTAGAAGCAGGAAACCTGCTAAAAAACCTGTGGGTCCCCTAGACGATCGAACTATAAAAGGAGCAATCAAGGACGATAAAGCCATTGCGGAGAAACTAAATGATTTCTTTGCTTCAGTCTTCACGGCTGAGGACGTTGGGGAGATTCCCAAATCTGCACCATCCTTTGTGGGTGATGAATCTGAGGAACTGTCCCGGATTGAAGTGTCATTAGAGGAGGTTTTGGAACAAATAGAAAACTTAATGTTAACAAATCTCCGGGACCGGATGGCATTCATCCAAGGGTTCTAAAAGAACTCAAATGGGAAATTGCTGAACTATTATCTGTGGTTTGTAACCTATCCCTTAAATCGGCTTCCGTACCTAATGACTGGAAGGTAGCCAACGTGACACCAATATTTAAAAAGGGCTCTAGAGGTGATCCGGCAATTACAGACCGGTAAGTCTAACTTCAGTACCTGGCAAATTAGTCGAAACAATAGTAAAGAATAAAATTGTGAAGCATGTAGAAGAACATAATTTGTTGGACAAAAGTCAACATGGTTTCTGTAAAGAGAAATCCTGTCTTACTAATCTATTAGAGTTCTTTGAAGGGGTTAATAAACATGGACAAGGGGGATCCAGTAGATATAGTATACTTAGATTTTCAGAAAGCCTTTGACAAGGTCCTCACCAAAGGCTCTTGTGTAAATTACATGGCCATGGGATAAGAGGGAAGGTCCTTTCTTGGATTGAGAACTGGTTAAAAGACAGGAAACAAAGGGTAGGAATAAATGGTAAATTTTCAGAATGGAGAGGGGTAACTAGTGGTGTCCCCAAGGGTCAGTCCTAGGACCAATCCTGTTCAACTTATTCATAAATGATCTGGAGAAAGGGGTAAGCAGTGAGGTGGTAAAGTTTGCAGATGATACCAAACTGTTTAGGATAGTCAAGACAGAAGCAGACTGTGAGGGACTCCAAGAAGATCTCACCAAACTGAGTGATTGGGCAACAAAATGGCAAATGAAATTGAATGTGGATAAGTGTAAAGTAATGCACATCGGGAAAAATAACCCCAACTATACGTACAGTATGATGGGGGCTAATTTGGCTACTACAAATCAGGAAAGAGATCTTGGAGTTATTGTGGACAGTTCTCTGAAAACTTCCACACAGTGTGCAGCGGCGGTCAAAAAGGCAAATAGGATGCTAGGAATTATTAAGAAAGGGATAGAAAATAAGACCCAGAATATCTTACTGCCCCTGTATAAAACTATGGTACGCCGCATCTTGAATACTGTGTACAGATGTGGTCTCCTCACCTCAAAAAGATATTTTGGCCTTGGAAAGGGTTCAGAAAAGGGCAACTAAAATGATTAGGGGTTTGGAACGGGTCCCATATGAGGAGAGGTTAAAGTGACTGGGACTTTTCAGTTTAGAAAAGAGGAGACTGAGGGGGGATATGATAGAGGTATATAAAATCATGAGAGGGTGTGGAGAGGGTGGATAAAGAAAAGTTATTTATTAGTTCCTAAATAGAAGAACTAGAGGACACCAAATGAAATTAATGGGTAGCAGGTTTAAAACTAATAAAAGAAAGTTCTTCTTCACACAGCGTGTAGTCAACCTGTAGAACTCCTTGCCAAAGGAGGCTGTGAAGGCTAGGTCTATAACAGAGTTTAAAGAGAAGCTAGATAATTTCATGGAGGTTAGGTCCATAAAAGGCTATTAGCCAGGGAATAAAATGGTGTCCTTGGCCTCTGTTTGTCAGAGGCTGGAGAGGGATGGCAGGAGACAAATTGCTTGATCATTGTCTTCGGTCCACCCTCTCTGGGGCACCTGGTGCTGGCCACTGTCGGCAGACAGGATACTGGGCTAGATGGACCCTTGGTCTGACCCGGTATGGCTGTTCTTATGTTCTTATGTACTAAAAAAAGGTTGGAGACCACTGGCTTAGAGGGAACACTGCCCCCCCCTCCCCATTGTGGGCAGGTGAAGCATGGTGCCCCACAGCTGCCTGGACTCCCTGGCTCGGTTCTAGCTGCTGGCCTGGTAGGGAGGAAGGACAAATTTCAGGGGGGAATGAGGAGTGGGGGAGGAGGGCCTGTGGTAAAAAAGTAGTACGGTCATGGCCCCCCTGTCAACTCCCTCTATTTCTGGCACCCTGACTGGGAAAACAATTATGTAGATGCCAATGGGGCAAAGAAAAGAGTCGGTGGAGAGGTAGACATAGCAACCTAATAGTGAGACTACCTCCCCTCCCTCCAAAAAAATAAACAGGAAAAACAAACAGTAATTTTAAACCAAAGATGAAGAAGGAAAAATAAGAACTACCCTTGACTACTGCATGCAGGCCCTGCTTAGTGTGATGAGGAAGATTCCATTGACTTTTCTATTTGAAATTATTTTTTTTTAAATTAGGTTTATTACAACATAATGCTTATGTAAGCTTTCTTCCCTTTTATCAAGAGAATGATGTACTCAATTTTCACTACTGGCCATATGATTTAATAGCCTGTACATGGCCAACTAAGGAGAAGTCTATGTTCTCTAAATCTCTGAGCTTGATGCCAAATCATGTCGATGAGGCCTTCAAGTCTCCAGTTTTTCACTCCAGTCCTTTAATTTCTTCTTTCTGGGCAGACCCTACCTCCAGATAAAGCCCCATTGAAGGTATCTGTGCAGGCTCAAGAGCTGCATGCATGGAACAGGTTGCAGCAGGATTTGGTTCTTAGCTGGGAAATCTTTTACACTATCCTAGTGAAACCCATGTAGTTATATGTTAAGGTCCTGAAAAGTGTAAAATTAAAATGAGACAGTCAACTTAAAAACTGTACATCTGTTTAATGGCCAACTTGTTTTGTTTGTGCAAATTAGTCAGAGACTCACTTAAATTCAATTACAATTGTCTAACATTGCTTATGTCAACAATTTATTTTAGTTACAAACGTGAAGGTGAAAAGCTCAAGGCTATTTTTGAAAAGTTAATCCTTAAAATGCAATTTGTGCCTGCCATTGATTAAGTCAGTTACATTATGACCTTTGTGGGTATAAAATTAGAAATCAAGGTGGCTTTTCTTATAAAAACATAGGGCCAAAGGTATTCATTTATTTGTTCTTAAATGTGTTGTAATATGGATTTTGTACGTGCTATAGATACAGAGGCAAATACACATACATACATATCCACTTTATTGTTTTCATTGCACATATGCGAGCCTGAGTTTAGAAAAAGGCCACCCTCATGTTGAAAATTAACAAGCACCAGACATACAATATATATGCATCCATACATGTAGAGCAACATTCTGTTTAATTCAAATTGTAATGTCTTTAATGAGCAAAGCCTTCTTATGCTTTGGATTTGCTACATACGTGTTCTTTAGAAAAGTCCTCTTTCAAACCAGATGGCTTCCCATAATTAATTCTTATCACAGGGACATCTTTGTCATAAAGTACTTTTATAACAGATGAGCAGAATTTTATAAGTGCTTTTGTTTACAAGATTACTAAAAGAATAATGATTTCATAGGGGAAATGCTGTCGTAATTTTATCTTTAATTCTTCCAACATCCTTGACATTTAAAGGCAATTCTAATATTCTTGCTATTGAATTGCAAAAAAGAAAGGTGTTGGATTTTTATTGATTTTTTTCAATGCATACGTATGCTCAGAAAGATGGCATTTCAAAACCTCCTCTAAATGTAAGTTTTCATTTTCAAAATAAACAACACATAATATGCTTCATTGATGTCAGTGCCTGAATATGGAAGGGGAAATGTTAGTTTGTGTCTCAAAGCTCTGAGGAACTTAAGAATGTACTTTACAATTAACAGAGAGAATGAAAGATAACAACGTCATATATTAAGTTCAAAGAATTTGACTATACAAGTACCAAGTCTTTAGCAATGAGAACAATCTTCATATTGAAGCGTATCACTTTCTTTGGCAATGCTAAGCATAAAATGACCCCCTCTTTAAAGTGACTCAAAGCTTGTCATGCATGGTTGTAATCACACTTGATTTTTATGAGCTCCGTGCACTTTTAGATGTGTTGTAAATAAAGCATAGATGCATAGTGACTGTAAGAGTGTGTCTAGACTACGGGTTTTTTTGGAAAAAAGTGGCCTTTTTCAGAAAAAATTTCCCCTGCGTCTAGACTGCTGCAGCGTTCTTTAGACATAGCTTAAAAGGCAGACTGATCATATTTGCCCACTCTGTTATGTTATGAGAGTTTCCCTATATACTCTCTCATTGTACTTCAGTCCTGACCAAATTTCTTTTGCAAAAGGCCAAACTTCTTTTGGAACTTCAGATCTGTGATCAGTCATGTCTAATTATGTAGTGGTACGTAGTTTTATGATATAGGCTTATGTCCATTACATTCCAGATTAAGACCATGAAAGACATTTGAAAGATATTTGAATTTAAGTCTCTATCACCTCACCTTCCACTATATTGTTTTCTTTTGTGCTTCTTTAATCATGTGTATATAACTCTATTTCCAGGAGAAAGTTATAGTTTACACTATTATATGCAATCTTTGTAAACTGACATCAATTTTGTAAGGCAAAAACAGTTTTTCCCAGGTGCACAAATTTCAGTTAAGATCGCCAAGATGTATCAATAGTCATACCTCTCATATTACTCCCAATAACATTCACATTTTGAGTACTCCAAATATTCTAAATCTAAACCTAGAAGGAGCTGGTCTTGCATGCGGTTTATAGAACATAAGAATGGTCCTATTAGTCCATCTAGACCAGTAGCCTCTCTTCCAGCAGTAGCTAAAGTCAGATACTGTAGAGGGAATGAACAGACAAAGGCAAGTATTGAGTTATCCAACCCCTGTAGCCTAATCACAGCGGGTGCGTCTAGACTGGCAAGTTTTTGCGCAAAAGCAGACGCTTTTGCACAAAAATGTGCCAGCTGTCTACACTGGCCGTGAGAATTTGCGCAAGAGCACTGACGTTCTACTGTGCGAAATCAGTGCTTCTTGTGCAAATACTCGGACGCTCCCGTTCGGGAAAAAGCCCTCTTGCGCAAATGTTTTTGCGCAAAAGGGCCAGTGTAGACAG
The DNA here is from genome assembly GCA_019425775.1 of Rafetus swinhoei. Classification (NCBI taxonomy): domain Eukaryota; kingdom Metazoa; phylum Chordata; order Testudines; family Trionychidae; genus Rafetus; species Rafetus swinhoei. The sequence goes on from CM033434.1 coordinate 16,011,862, forward strand.
GCAGCTAAGATGTTTTGCACAAAAGCAGGCTAAACGGAAAAAAGCCCTAGTGGCCGTTTGGAGACTCCATAGCCGCAGTCAGCTCCTGGACTTCCTGGTAACCCGAGCCTCCTTAAAGCAGACGCAGGCTGCTAAGGTCACGAGGCAGAAGCCATTCTCGGACCTCTGGCCAGAGCTCTGCCACGTGGCCCCGCCGTCCTCAACAGCCACCCCAGACCACGATGGCAGCTCCAGGGGGGGATCAGGCACCCGCACCCCCAGCACAGGAGGCACCCAGGGCCAGAAAAAGACGGGCCCCATCCTGGTCGTCGGGGGAGCTGGAAGCCCTCATGGACCTCTGGCAGAAGGAGGAGACCCTGCATGACACCCGCTCCTGGCGCCGGAACGCGGACATTTTTGCCCACATGGCCCAGGCGCCCAGCAGCCATCCAGCCCGGACCCTGGAGCAAGTCCGGGCTAAAGTTAAGGAACTGCGCCTGGGCTACGTCCGGGTCAGCGAGGGCTAGGGGGCAGGAGCCGACACTTGCCCCCACTACCAACGGCTCCATGCCATCTTGGGCCAGCCAGCACCGCAAGCACCGGACGTCCCCGTGGACAGCAGCATGCGCCCCCCCGTCCACCAGGACCACCGAGACAGGGGAAGGAGACACCAGCAGCAGGTCGGAGGAGGAGGAGGAGGCCAGCACTGCCACCCTGCAGGCCCCCTCTGGCAGCCCCGACATCTCCCATGCATCCTCGGAGGCCAGGGAAGGATCCACCGGTGAGTGTTGCACTTTTCACTCACAAGGGCGGGAGGGGGTGGGGGGGAGAGCACATTACTCAGGCCTCGTGAGCTGCACGGGCTGTGTAGCATTAGGCAGTATGCAGCACGTGCAACCATGTGGCCGCAGCAGGCAGCTCCAGGGCACACCTCTGACCGTGCTGCTCACACACATCCAGCGGGACTGGGGGGAAGGGTGGATGCCGGCTGGAACCAGCCAGGGCCCCAGGGGCTCAGGTCAGAGCCCGCACCTCCGCAAGGGTGCAGCACACAGAACGGCACACTGTCCCATGCCTGGCTGTGAGGCACAGCCAGCTGCTCCTGGGAAAACCGCAGCATCACAGCCCGTGAGCATGGCCCCCACTGAGCCCCTTGCCTGCTCCTGGTGCCTTGGCTGGCCCCCTGAGGGAAGTCCCCACTGTGGCCACACATGTCCCTGGGCTACGAGTGTGAGGGCTAGCGGGAGGGGAAGGGGGAAAGTGCTTGGGCCGACCCTAGGGCCGCCTGAGTTTTGCTGCAAGGATGGTACACTCCCCAGTCACTCTCCTGGTTCCGTCCAGGAGACATCCCACATGATGGGGATCTGAGAGCCCAGACCACGCCTAGATGTGCTCCCAGGCACTGTGTGGGATTCATCTCGCTCCCTGTCAAACACCATTGATTAGCCCAAAGCCTCACAGCCTCCACCGGCAGGGAGTTCCACAGGTTAACACAACACAAGCGCCCTCCCACCCTCCAAGGGGCCAGGACACAGACCAGTGGTTCCAATACATGGAGGAGGACCCTCCTCCAAGCATGCAAACATACAACATGGGGGGGGAGGGGGGTAACAGAGTGGGCCCAAGCCACACTATTGTGGGGTCACCTGGGCTCAGGGTGGAGGGCATGAGGTGTGGGGACAGTGGCTGGGCTGCCTGACTGAACCATCCTTTCTTCTGTTCTCTGCAGCGGCACCAAGCACAAGCTGGGGACCCTCTAGCCCTGCAGCAGCGACAGCAGCAGCACCCCCAGCCGCCCAACTACCACGGCGGCGGCTCCGCCACCGGGACCAGCTCCTTCGGTGCCACGTGCAGGCCGTCGAGCGTGTCGAGGCAGCCATCACTCGGCGCGTGGAGGCGGACGTGCAGTGGCGCCAGGAGGCCTGGGGCTCCTTCCAGGCCCAGTGCGTCCACATGGCGGATTCAATAGCCACCCTCACTGCACACATTGGCCATGCCATCCATTATGGCATGGCCTTGCCCCATGCACCCGCCATCCCTCCCCTAGCACTGCCCCTGCCCCCTCCTGCAATGGCCCCTCCTGCTCCTGCCCCTCCTGCTCCTGCCCCTCCTGCTTCTGCCCCTGTCCCTCCTGCCCCTGCCCCTCCTGCCCACCTCCCCATGCAGCCTGCCCCGACGCGGCCTGCCCCCCATGTGCAGGTCCGCCCCGCAGGAGTGGTCACAGGGGCCACCCCTCCCAGGTGTAGCTCCTCCCCCTCCCAGTTGAAGGTCTCCTCCCCATCCCAGTTCAAGGTCTCCTCCCCCTCCCATCCTAGATCTCCCCTCTCCCCATTGTAAATAAAAAAAAAGACAAGTTTTTGTGTTCAAGAAAAACTGTGTTTGGTGTTTATTGGGAAGGAAGGGGAGGGGAGGGGAGGGGAAAGGGTAGGGGATGGGAGGGAGTTGTAAAGGGAGACCGAGGCGACCCTACTATGGGGCCTGGGAGAACATGTCCGTCAGGGCCTCCCGGATGCGCACCCCATCCTGGTGCGCCTGGCGGATGGTAGCTGTGCGGGGCTGTTCATAGGCCTGGCCCTTGGCTGCCATCCATGCGGGGAGGAAGGACTCCCCACTCCGCTCCACAAGATTGTGGAGCACGCAGCACGCGGCCACTACCTCCGTGGCATTCTGCTCACCCATCTCGAGATGGGTGAGCAAACACCGGAAGTGGGCTTTCAAGTGGCCGAAGGCGCACTCGACTTGATTGCAGGCCCGGTTGAGGCGGTCGTTGAACCGGGCCCGGTTCTGGTCCGGCCGCCCCGTGTAGGGCCGCATTAGCCAGGGCAGCAGGGGGTAGGCCGCGTCCCCGATGACACAGATAGGCATAGGCACATCCCCGACAGTAAACTCCCACCGGGGGAAGTAGGTGCCCGCCTCCAGCCTGCGAAACAGGCCGGAGTTGCATAGTATGCGGGAGTTGTGTGCCCTGCCGGACCAGCCCGTATAAACGTCCAGGAAGCAGCCATGGTGGTCCACGAGGGCCTGGAGTACGATTGAGCAGTACCCCTTCCTGTTCATAAAGTGGGCCGCTCGATGCTCCGGGGCCCGGATGGGGATGTGGGTTGCATCCAGGGCTCCCCCGCAGTTGGGGAACCCGAGGGCAGCGAAGCTGGCCACCGTAGCCTCCACGTCGCGCAGGCGGATGACTCTTGGGAGCAGGACGTCGTTGATGGCGTGGACGACCTGCAGAAGGGTGCAGAGAAACACAGGGGAACACATCACATAAGGCAGGGTGAGTGTGCGCTCCCTTGGGGCCCCCGTGATGCCCTCTGTGCACACACACACACCAGGGCCCTCGCCCCATGGTCCCCACCAGCAGGCCTGTGCAAGGGAGGGACGGCCCAAACCCCTGGGTGACCCAGCCTGGAGTCTTGGCTGCCCCTGGGCCATGGAATGCAGCACCCTCCTTCCACCCCACTCCCCACTGCCTCTGGGACTTACCTCCATCACGATGACACCGACGGTGGATCTGCCCACCCCGAACTTGTGTGCCACCGATCAGTAGCTGTCCGGGGTGGCCAGCATCCAGACTGCGATCGCGACCCTCTTGTCGACGGGGATGGGTGCCCACAGCCGGGTGGTGGTTCTCTAGAGCGCAGGGGCGAGCCAGGCACACAGCTCCAGGAACGTCCGCTTTCGCATGCGAAAGTTCCAGAGCCATTGCTGGTTGTCCCATTGCCCCAGGACCAGCCGGTCCCACCAGCCCATACTGGTGTCCAGTCTCCACAGTGGCCTCTCCACCCTGGGGTGGGGATGCCACAGGGACACCATGGCCTCCCTGGTGAGGGAGTCCAAAGCGATCTGCGCCTCCAGGTCCTGGAACAGGAAGGCAGCAGCCTGGAGCACCAGCTGCAGGCACTCCAAAATGGCCGGCAGGGGCCAGAGCAGGCACATGGCCACCCCTGGCTCCATGGCAGAAAAAACAAGGGAGATGAAAAAAAAAACAGGCAAAGTCACTAAGTGGCAAAAGGCAGTGGTGTCCAAAAAGGCAGAGGGCAACCACCAAAACTGCTACGGTTGACAGTCCCTGCAAGAAGTCCTATAGCACGCAGCAGGAGAGAAATGGCTGTCCAGGGAGATCCCTTTAAGCATGTGTCTCAAAGGAGCTCCAGCCTCAGCCCCCGGAAAGGGCTGGTGCCCTTTTGCCCTCTTCAAAATGGTTCCGGGCTTCTGCTTTTGCGCAAAAGCATCCTGCCAATGTAGACGCGCTTTTGCGCAAAAGCGCATCGTTATAACAATAACTCCAGGACCAATCTAGATGCGCTTTTGCGCAAAAGCGCATCGTTATAACAATAACTCCAGGACCAATCTAGATGCGCTTTTGCGCAAATACTTTTAACGGAAAAACTTTTCCGTTAAAAGTATTTGCGCAAAATCATGCCAGTCAAGATGCAGCCAGCTAGTCAGAGGTTTAGGGATATTTGGAGCATGGAGTTGCATCCCTGACCATCAGTTTTTGATGGACCTGATCTCCATGAGCTTATATAATTTGTTTTTGAGACTTGTTGTTTTGGCCTTTGACATCCTTGGTTGACAAAGTTGTGTCAAGAAATTTTTCCTTTTTCCTTTTTTCTTCCCTTTTTTTTGGTTTGTTTTTGTTTTTTAAACCCTGCCAGTGGGTGAGCCTTGGTTCTTTCTGTCATAGAAAAATAAAACTTTCTGCATATCACATGATTTTTATTGACCTCTATTGTATTTCCCTTATTTAACTCTTTTTGGAAACTGAATAGGTCCTGTCTTTTAAATATCTCTTCATATGTTCCATAGTGAATATATGTGCTTAATACATCTCTACCTGTGGATATCTGTGTTAAATGACTATCTAATAATTTTGTTGCCTTTTTTCTGTAACTTCCAATTCTAATACAGGTTGAAACTATAAAATCCAGGACTCTCCGGTCCAGCAGCAACCATGGTCTGGCACCACAGATATTGTGGTAGCAGAGAGCCCCAGCTATCCATGTTCAAAAGCACAGCCCCAGCAGGCCAGTGCAGTAGGGAGAACAGCTCTGGCTAGGGCTGGTGGCAAGGATCACAGTTCCAGCCAGGATGGAGGTAGTGGGGCACAGTCTCGGCCATGGCTTGCACGGTGAGAAGCGCAGTCCCTGCTGGGGCTGGAGTCAGCTGGGCACGTAGCCCAGGCTGGCGCTGGGAGAAGGGAGCACAGCCCCTGCTGGGGGTGGAGGCAACGGGGACAGCCCCTGTCTGGGGCTGGCATGATGGGGGATGCAGCCCTGGCCAGTCCTGGCACAGTGTGGGACTGGAGGCAGCGGCAGGGAGCACAGCCCCTGGCTGGGAGCAGAGCCTGCAGCTGGGTAGGGAGTCTTGACCTTCCCTTGTCCAGCAAACTCCATTGTTTGAGACCACTCAAATCCCGAGGGTGCTGGACAAGGAAGGTCAAACCTGAACATCTTTTTTTAAATATGGGGTGATATGATGGAGCGTCTGCTCTGCACTGGCCTAAGAATGGTTAAACCCAGCCCTGGCAAAGAGCTGGGGTTATGGAACAAGCAGCGGTAGCACATATCAGCCAATTAGGGCCCAGCTGAGGGTTGTATAATTGAGGTCTCCTGGAGGGACCAAATGTCAGAAAAAAACCCTCTTTCAGAAGAGCCCTAATTCCTTATAAAATGTGGAATTACAGGGCTTCCAAAAGAGCATATCTGCTCTTCTGAAAAAATGTTGGAAGAGCAGATGTGTTCCCTGGATGAGGTGAAGTTTTTCTGGGATACCGGAGGTGTAGTGTAGACATAACCTTAATGTAAGGTGGCAGAAACACTAACACATAAATAGGATACAGTGGGTGAGACACTGGCAGGAAGGGGGCACTCCAGGATTGAACTGAGCTAATTCCCTGAGTGACCAGCAGGAGGCACAGTAGTGGTGAGTCATGCTGTGTGCCTGGTAACCAGACTGTGCAATATGAGGTGTGTGCACACTATGGGTTTATATTGGCATTCTATTTTCTGTCATTATCTATCCCTTTTCTAATGCTTCCTATTATTCTTTTGGCTCCTTTTTCTGCCACTGCACATTGAGTATTTCCCAGACAACTGTGTGCACTGATCCTAAAATCTTTTATGAGCGATTGTGATGAGTTCTCTAGGGTACAATCCCTTGCAGTACCACTCTGATTTACCAGCCTGGGCTCAGTCTCAGACTGTCATGCTGTGACAAGCTGCAAACCTCTCCAGGTACTGCACTTATCGCAGATATCCAGAGGCAGAGATGTACCCAGCTTGTACTGCATGACTGCTTTTGCCAGCTGCTAATAAACCTTCAGCAGAGATGCTGCAGCCAATTTCCCATAACTTCCCAGTCTCTGACCCCAGAGCCTTTTCATTTAAAATGTAAGTGTACCGATCAATGCTGGTTACTAAAGAAATAAAAAGTAAAATTGTAATCTGAGGTCTATAAAATAGAAAGCATTTAACTCAGGCCGTGTCTCACCCTGATGGTATAGTAGAGTTCCTTGTTATCAGTCTGGCATTCTCTTTTTCTGCCTGGAAACATCTCTCCAGTTCATTTTTTTCCTCCACATGTGTTTTTAGACACTGAGTTGTGGGGGGAGTGAGTCCAAATAATGATGACACTTCCCCTCTTTTAAAGCTTCCTCCAGCTTGCTGGAAGAATCTTTTGCTCTGATGCATCAAGCAGTCTCCATTGTTTATGTGCTGTCTTTGAGAGGTCTCCACTGTGTACAGTTCCTAGAGTGATCCTTGTGAATCTGTATTCCCCTTAATAGTCCATCATCAGTGTCTGCTTGACTCATTGTTGTACCTGAAAAACTGGTTATAGGCGTTTCCAGTCTTGCAGCATATCACAAATGCATATACAATTCCAGAGAATACTGATATTCAACAGATCAAGGCATTTAAAATGATACCTCACAGGGCATACTTTGTACAAACCTATCATAATTGTAACACTATAATAAATATACATACAGAATGGTGGGATCTAGGGGAGCTGTTACCATTGTGACACTCTATCCCAGGGGGCTGCTTTTGGGGTAGAGTGTCATAATGGTAACATAGACCTCCACCATTCTCTATGTATTTTTTCCAATGTGCATTATTTTGCGCGTCAACATGGAATTTAATATGCAATTTTGTTGGCTAGTCACTCAGTTTTGAGAGGCTCCTTCAGAACTCTTCTTAGTCAGCTTTGGACTTAACTATCTTGAGTAACTTAGTGGCATCTGCAAACTTTAGCACTTCACTGTTTACCCCCTTTTCCAGGTCACTTATGAATATGCTGAACAGGTTCCATTGCATATCCTTGGGGACATCACTATTTTTTTATGTAGTCCGCTTACTAAAGGGGCCTCTGTTTTTTTTCCTGGAAAGACCCTGTGCTGCAATCCAGACTACAATTCCCATGAGCCCTTGGGAAGAAACAGGAAGGAAGGACTCTGGTGTGAGAGAGGACTGCTCTCTCTCCATGTGCTTGAAGAAAAGAGGCCTAGCAGTCTGGGACTCTGCCTTGGAGTCTGGAACCGAAGGGGGAGCCAGGCTGCTGCCAAGGACATTGATCCAGTCCAGGGGCTGTTGGAGGGCAGCTGCAGACCGGAACTAGATGCCTGTGTGGAACTGGGATTTAGCAGGCTGCTTCCCATAGGCACAGCATGAGGCAGTAAGTTTTGGGCCTGGTTGAAAAGTGCTGCCTGGGACAGAGCTGCTGTCTAGCCTGGACCAAATCTCCACTACAGCTTCAACATCAGCGCCAACGCAAGCAAGTGCCTGGGACTGAGTCTAAGGGTGTGCACACTCTGGGGTGGGGTCACTGTTGTCTAGCCATATAAGCTTCAATTATTGATATGTGTTTGTTAATGCTATTCATTGCTAATCTGTTAATCCCTGTTTATTCAAATTAAGTAAAGATTGTTTATTTTAAAGTGTTCTATTAGATATAAATGATTTGTAGTTGTTCTGGAATTAGATCCAGATTTATAGTGGAATGAGTATGTTCCTGGAGGCTCTCAAGGCACACCAGTGTGTGTTCAAGGCCAGCCAGGTGGAGGCACTGCCATTTTACATTCATTGCCAGCAAGGGACTGCAGTAAGGGGTGGATAGGGTTTTCCCCAACTAAACACGATCACCACTGGGGTGCTCAGGCTCTCTTTTTGGGTTAAAACATCAGGCGCCCAGGCACACCTGTGAGTGTGACCTGCTCCCCAGTAACCCGGGGAGGGAAAAGGGGGTTACATTTACATTGTGTGAAAACTGATAATTTTTTCCTACCCTTCATTTTCTTTCTTTTAACCACTTACTGATCCATGATAAGACCTTCCCTCTCATCTCAAGCCTGCTTTATTGTGCTTGGGTGTGGTTTCTTTTTAGAGGTCTTTTAAAAGTCCAAGTAAGCTACTGTATCAGATGAATTATCTTTTTACACATACTTGTTGACACATTCAGGAAATTCATAACATTGATGCATAAATTCACTTTACAAAAGCCATTTTGACTCTTTCCCAACATATTATGGCTAATAAAGAATAGACTGATCAAAGCTTCAACCAATTTTTCTGTATTGAAGTCAGGCTTACTGGTCTGTAATTGCCTGGATCACCTTTTGAACTTTTTTTAAAATCAGCATTGTGTTAGCTATCTTCCACTCATTTGGTACAGAAGCTGATTTAGGTGATAGATTGCAGACTTACTGAATGAGGTATTTAATTTCCTATTTGAGTTCCTTCAGAACTCTTGGGGGAATACCATTTGGTTCTGGGGACTTATTACTGTTTATCAACTTTTTCCAAAGCTACTTCTATTGACCCTTCTAATCAGGGACAGTTCCTCAGGTTTGTCACCTGAAAAGAATGGGTTAGGAATGTGAACATGAGGTCCAACCAGAATCTTCTCTGCATTTACAAAAACTAATCAGTACCAGTGGAAAGTTAGTAAGTGTGTGCTCCATAATAGGGCTCAGTCATTGTCTACTATAGTGACGTAACAATAAAAGATGAGCTTCTGTGCTGTTGAAGAGCCGGTTTAGGTCTCACCCCTTTTGAAAATTTTCTTACCAGAAAAGTGAAGGTGGTAGAAAAATAAAGGTAGTTAACCTGTCATCCTAAATATACAGTGCAATTGCTATTGTGTCTGGGGGGAAAAAAAACCCAGTACTAAATTAGTGAGAGAAATATTTACATTAAGGGATTTTTTTTTCATTGTTTGCCCAAATGTCACCCTTTTGGGCAAAGGTACGTTATGCATGTTTAGCAGCTACCAAGTATCATTGGGGAATTGCATAGACTAGAATTCTGTAATTTGGGTTGAATCTTTAGTGATCTTTAGTGCATGTCATAGCAATTGTAATTTTACTACAGTCCATGAAAAACATGGGCCTGACTTTCCTCTCACTCTCTTATTGATGCCTGTAGAACTACACTATGTGACTTAAGCTCATGTGAGTGGAGAATCATTCATATTGTGACCCAAACAGATGGAGGAAAGCAAGTAATTGAAGTTAACAGATATTTCATCTCAAATTGTGTCAAGGTACGGGGAAGGGGGGGAATAAAATAGAGGCTTTGGTGGCATGAATTAACAATGCAGTGAGAGATTTAAGCATCTGGAAAATGAGTGAATTTCTGACCTTCTAGACAGCAGTGGTTCCTAAGGAGATGCAGTCTCCTGTATTAATGTGACAGTCTGTCATGTAGTAATCTGGTGTGTTGATCTCATTATTACACATAACACAGGATTGGGATAATGTTTGAATCTATTGGACCTTGTCTGGGAGATACTGAGAAATGTTGCGTGTTTCTGAACATGATAGTGAACATTTTTTTATTCAATATTTCCAAAATATGAAAAATCATCATAATCTGAAATAACTAATAAGGCTTTTTTTGGGACACTATGAACTTTCAGTCTTTATTATTGATTTAAACCAAAATACACTTGAAGTTGTATGTGAGTTATTTAAAGCCCTTGATAGGTTTATCCAAACAAAGGAGGATAAAAGCTCTTCTATTTTCATCTATGGTTGCACATTAAAAGGGCGGTTGACCTAAAAGCTTCACTTCTATTGTCCTAATCAGTGAGTCTGTATGAAGTAACTACTCTCTCTAGAATGCATTAGATTGATATCTCCATACTTTCCCTACATAACATAACTGTCATGTCTGAACCTTGACAACAAAAGTATATCCACAGCTGATGTCTATTCTGTTGCAAAAATCACGGGATGTAAGATGATCAAAATGCTGAGAAGAATATGGCCAAGAGTAGTCTGAACTGTCATTTTCACAAATGGGTATCATCTTTTTGATAGAGTTATAGACATCTAAATTTGATTTAGATGTTGCACACATCTAAATCAAAACAATATTAAAACCAAAATACTTAAATTAAGCATTTATTTTTGTTGCAAAGTTGTTGGTGCAGGTAAATCCAGAGATAGAAATTATTACTAGAACTCACACTTGCAGCATGCATGTCATCTTCTAAAATGACTAAGGATACACATTATAATCCCAATCTGTTTATCTTCCCATTATTTGATATCTAGATACTTAGGAACCAATATATCTTATATTTATTAGTTTATAATGCTGTGTTGGTGAAGAACTTGCTTCTCTATCTACCTGGATGGGTGGATCTCAGGCAGAGATGAGGCAGCATTTGTAGCCCTATAAAATTCCTTCTTAAATCCAGAGGGGTATGTCTGCCAAATTCCAGGGGAGTTGGTTAGTCCCCATGGCTTCAAGAAAGCAGAATTACCTTAAAAGCAAAGCTACACTTTCTTTCTAATCTGTGGATTGCTAGTGAAAATGACATGGGGTAAATACCATATTCCTGTTTTCTTCAGTTGTTAGTCACAATGCTCTTCTGTCTGTGTAAAAGAAGATGTTTTGTAGTGAAAATGAGAACTACTAAAATGAAGCAATAAGAAATTGTATCAAATCTGAACCAGCTTTCATATTGGTGTCAGGTTGTTTGAGGGAACAACCCCAAATAATAAACTGGCACTATCATATGAATGTTAAATATGGAAGACTAATTAGATCACTTATTTCCTTCCCCTCAGAGTGAAGTGTTGCTCTATAAAGTATATCTCATAGAAATGAGACAATTTTTTTAAAATAGTTTAGTCAATGAGCTATATATAATAATTTTCCTTGGATGACTATTCCACATTGTAGTCAGTCTCCTCCTTGAGCACACAGATCTTCCTCCATAATTAAATACTCAACCAAATAGTCAAAAAGCAGCAGCATTTATTCTGTAATAATGTAGACCATACATATATTGGAGTATGGGAGAGGGAGCACTGGAACTTCTCTGGTATCTGTTCATTCTACTATTTCATCAAACAAAGCTAGGGGAAATTAAGGAAAAGATGAAAAGCAATAGGCACTTAAGTAATGAGAAAAGGAAACCTACAGCATTCTCCTGTAAAATGTTTTTAAATTCACTACTTGTGAATCGATGCATGAGGGGAAGAGGACTGTTCAAACTTAATCCAATAACCATTCTACAAAACTCCTTGTTTTTCTTTCAAGTCTTGGTGCCTTAAACGTTGATTCTACTCATAAGGTCCCAACTCTCTTATACTATGTTCATCTCTTCAGTGTGCATGTTGACCTTTTGAAGCTGCTCCCCTTCTTTCTCACACTCCCATTCTCTCCCTTCTTTAATCTTTCCATACATATTAACTCTGCAGGATTTTTGCTCTAACCTTAATTTTCCTGCATCCTGAAGCTTCATAGCTAAAAGGTTGCTGATAATCCTTTTTTCTATTTCTCCTTCCATACAGTGTATTTTGTTCATCCACTTTTATCTCCTGAAACACTTTGTGTACATAGAAATTTACTCAGACTTGTGTATGCTCCATAAGAAACTGCTTTCATAAGCCATCTTTAATACATCTGAGGATCACAATAGGGGTCAAATATAGAAAAGTGTCTATATGGTGGGAAACATTTTTCTATTGAAATTGTATTCATGATACATCATTAAAGCTGTACAGTGCTGAGAAGTCTATCCACAATGGTAGGGTGTGGATGAAATAACTCTTCTTCACAGGGATAGCAGGCACAGGAGGTCTTTGTACCTGCCCTCTCTTGCCACAAAACATGCCCCACACCTTCATATCTTAATTATTTTCATTTGCTTTATCAGTGTTACTTTTATTGAAGGAGAAAGTGTTGGTGCACCCCACCCTAGAGGAATTTTGCTTAAATAGACAGTTTTTAAATGGTTTAATGAGCATTTATTTTGTACCTGATGAAACCTAATGAAAATGAAGAAGTTTGTTGTTTTACTGGAGAAGAACCTTCCCCTCCTACACCACAAATAATTCCCTCTGATGTGTGTTAATTGGACATTCTACAAGCACATACTGAAGTGAAAAAAGCAGAAGAGAAAACTTAGAACAGTGTTTCTCAAAGTGGTCCATGAAACCAATCCGAGAAACCTGCTAACTAGATGCTCCGGTGTATGTGTTTACCAGTTCCGCAGCCATGGAACCTTGTGGCTCCCATTGGCTGCAAACGGCAACCCAGAGCCAATGGGAGCTGCGAGGCTTTGTGGCTGAGAAACTAGTAAATAAACACAACAGAGTGGCCAATTAGCAGGTTTCTTAGAGTGGTTTCACAGACTACTTTGAGAAACACTAGCTCAGAAAAAGTTCAAATCCTAGTAATTTCAGCTCAACTGTTAGTCAATCGATTGCAGCAAAACAGGCTTCTGTTGATTGTCCTGATGGTGGATGTTTTGCACCAGGTAATGAAAAGCTCCACATTTGCTCCCCCATGGACATTTTGATGAGGCTTCTCATCCTTGATGATAAGGTCCCTCTAGGCTGACCCTCTGGCCCCTCTTGCTCCAGCACCCTAGAAAGTGGAAAGGTAAAAAGGGTGAGGAGGGGCCCAAATTCAAATGGTTCCCCCCCACCCATTTTTTTAATGAGCTCCTCAGTTTTTCAATAAACACTGCAATTTTTCTCCTCTGGTAGAATAAAAATATCTTGCACTCTTTCTTAGCCATCATAATAGCTTTATATAATTAGGGAGAAAAAAAACTGACTAATGATGATTTCTGACAGTTATAAGCATTGCACAGCCAATGTGCGGTGACTTCTCCCCACATAACCTGGTACAAAGTGATATATTAGTCTAGGATTATAATTTGTCCCCCCAAAGGATTTCATTTTTAGAAGCTGAAGCTGATAACGGGTGGCAAAATACTTGCATTATCCCAAAGTCATTAGTTACCCCATGAACCTGCTGATACAAATGAAGTCTGGGTAGCTCATTGCTGCTCTATATTGCCAGTGGTATAGAGTAAACTTTACAGAAATTCTTTCACTTGGAATGTAGAAATCTGTTGCTAGTGCATATTATTTTCATGCATGCATCTTAATACCTGACTTTTTTCCCAAAACTGTTTGCATAGTTGCATATCCAGATGTCAATAAATTGCATACTAAACTGCCAATCATGCATTTGTAGGTGAAAATGACTTGAGTATGCCGCATACTCACCATTTGTACATCATAAACTCTTTAAATATATATATATATATAGCAGATATATACAGAAAAATACACACGAAAAATCTGAACAACTTTTAATATAAATTATATAGTGCCATCTTGATTTTGTTTCTTTTAAACAATCACAGTGAATATTGAGGGACAACACCTTTTAACACCTAAGGATATTGCTACATGGATGGAGAGAGAACGTAAGTGCAAATGCTATCCAGTAGTCATGAGTGGCATCACTTTAAAACCTTACTGTGCCCCTGAGATCCTCAGGATCTGTCACAACAGCCTTACAAAGAGGGTATTTCCATACCTAACCTACTGACAATTATTTTAATTTGTTTAAATTGTTATAGCCCTGTGGACAGCTTACTTAAAAGCTCCTCATGCTATTATGTGTTCATTCCCTAAAGGCTCTTTTTACTTTAGGCAGACTTTATGACTTGAATTAATTATCACTCCAAAATGTACTTTTTGACTCAGCTTAGTTCTAGTCACATGAAAAGCAGTGTGTGGAAAAGTGGTGATTGTCACATACAATAATTTAGAGTCCATAATGGTTTACAAATGTCAGTTCAATTAGTCTCTAAAGGAAACCATGCCCATTGTCCTGAAATTAACTGAACTGAATCTTTAAAGGCTATTAATTGTAATGGCATACAGTCTACTTTAAGCCCACAATAACTCAAAATCTCCTCAAGTGGCCTTTTTCGTAGAATATTCAACATAGTGACTTTTAAAAAAGATATCTATAGGCCCTCCCTAAATATTGAGATAATTGAACATCAAGAACTGAGCTTAATCCAAAAACCTGACAGAAAGACTCCTGTTGACTTCAATGGGTTTTCATCCACACCATCAGAGGATAACATTAAGGACCCATGTGCATGAGAAAAGCATCTTCATAGTGAAACGGGAGGAAAGAGAGGGCCTGAACCCGTAGCCTTCCCTTCTGTAGTCACAGAGCTCTGCCAAGAATAGAACTAACTCCCAAGGTTCTGTTGTACTGGAGTACCCCACAGAGATGCACGGCTGATGCATGCGTGTGGCCAAAATGTACAGATGCATGGTTCATGGGTAGGCTGGAAAAAAAAAGAGGCAGAACTATTGATCCACCAAATGTTCCTTCCCACAGGGTCAACCAAAGTAGGTGGTACAAAGGTTATATCAGCCTTAAAGCTAGAGATGGGACCACAGAGCAGTGCTATTGCCACTGTGCCTCCTGAATGGTTACCTGGGGCAAAAGAAGTTGGAGCAGAATGAATGCTCAGGAAACATCTAGATAAACTATTATCTACAAACACCAATTATCCAGTGGCTACTCAATGAGCCCATTATGAAAAGATGAGACTTACAATCCTAAGCAAGCAATGCCACCCAAAATGTCTCATGTTGGAGAGGACATCAACAGATACAACCTAATAAGGTAGTCCTTATGGGTAATATTCAGTCCCAAAGGACTGAAAGTGAACAATCCATTAAGATCAACATACTATACTGACTACAGTGAAAGACTCTGCCTCACACTATCCAAGAAATTAAGGAATCACCTGATAAGTATTTTATACAAGAAACAGAAAAACATCAAGAATGACATTTCTAACTTAGAGAATCTCATCTCAAGACAAACATCCACACCGACTGACACCTTGCAAGACTTTTGTTCCACCAGACAAGAAATCTACTATACACACTTCTATTCCCTACAACAAAGAAAAGACAATAAACTTTCTAAACTGCTCCACACCACAGGCCACAACAGCAATTACCTCAACCCACCGGATAATATTGTTAACCTCCAGCTACAAACTCAATCCAGCAGAAGAGTCTGTCTTATCCCGGGTCTCTCTTTCTGCCCCTCATCCCCACAAACTGGATACAATTTTGTGGTGACCTTGAAGCTTTTTTTCGCCGCCTCCGCCTCCGAGAATATTTCCAAACCACCAATGAACATCAATCTGACCTACCAGATCCCCTATCAACACAAAGGAAAAATAATTTATATGGACTCCTGACGGTCGGAATTACAATCTGGATTTCTATATACAAAGCTTCCGCAACAACACACAGACTGACATTATTTGCAAGCGACAACAAGCGACACACAATCTCAGCCGCGCTGAACACCATGCCATCCAGAGTCTCAAAAACAACCTGGACATTATAATCAAACCAGCTGACAAAGGTGGTGCTGTGGTCATTATGAATAAGGCCGACTATAACCAGGAGGCAACCAGACAACTCTCCAACACCACATTTTACAAACCTCTCTCCTCTGATCCCACCTCAGAATACCAAAAGAAACTACACTGTCTCCTTAAAAGCCTCCCTACAGCTACTCGGGAACAAATCCACACAGAAACACCTTCTGACCACCGACCAGGATTGTTCTATCTGCTTCCCAAGATCCATAAACCTGGACACCCTGGACGTCCTGGACACCCCGGACGTCTGGTATTGGCACGCTCACTACTGGTCTATCCAGCTATGTAGACTCTCTCCTCAAACCCTACGCAACCAACACCCCCAGCTATCTCCGAGACACTACTGACTTCCTAAGGAAACTACAAAACATCGATAACCTCCCCAATAACACCATCCTTGCCACCATGGATGTAGAAGCTCTATACACCAACATCCCACATGAAGACGGATTACAAGCAATTAGAAACACTATCCCAGAGGACACCACTGCCAACCTGATAGCAGACCTATGTAACTTTGTTCTCACCCACAATTATTTCCAGTTTGAGAACAACTTATACCTCCAGATCAGCGGCACAGCCATGGGTACACGCATGGCCCCACAGTATGCTAATATCTTTATGGCTGACCTAGAACAACGTTTCCTCAACTCCCGTCCCCTTTTACCCCTTCTCTACTTACGCTACATCGATGCCATCTTTATGATCTGGACGCATGGCCAAGAAACACTGGAGACATTCCACAGAGATTTCAACAACCTACACCCCACCATCAACTTCAGCCTGGACCATTCTACACGAGAGATCCATTTCCTGGACACCACAGTACAAATCAACAATGGAAAATTAGACACCACCCTCTACAGAAAACCCACTGACTCATACAGTTACCTACATGCTTCCAGCTCCCATCCAGCACACACCATACGATCCATCATCTATAGCCAAGCCCTTCGATACAACCGCATCTGCTCTAATCCCACTGACAGAGACCAGAAACTTCAGGATCTCTACCAAGCATTTATAAACCTCAACTACCCACCCGGAGAAATAAAAAAGCAAATTGAAAGAGCCAGACGAATACCTAGAAACCATCTACTTCAAGACAGACCCAAGAAAACCAACAATAGAACACCACTTGTCATCACCTACAGCCCCAACTTAAACCTGTCCAACACATTATCAATAAACTACAGCCTATACTGAACAGGATACTAAACTCCAAGAGGCTCTGGGAGACAGACCCATAGTCTCCTATAGACAACCACCTAACCTCAAGATGATTCTTACCAACAACCACAGGACATACCACACTAATACCAACCCTGGTACCTTCCCTTGCAACAAACCCTTGCCAGCTTTGTCCACATATCCACTCTGCTGATACCATTATTGGACCTAACCAAGTGAGTTATAAGATCAAGAATATATATTCCTGCGCATCCAGACATATAATTTATGCTATCATGTGCCGAAAGTGTCCGTCTGCTTTGTACATTGGACAAACGTCTCAGACACTTTGTCAAAGGATCAATGCCCACAAAACAGATATTAGACAGGATCACAAAGAAAAAACAGTTTCTTGCCATTTCAACCAGAAAGGACACAGTCTCAATGACTTAATTACCTACATCCTGCTTCAGAAGACTTTTAAATCTGCACTTGAAAGGGAATCCCCTGAACTGTCATTCATGCTAAAATTCGACACTCTACGCGTCGGTCTCAACAAAGACGCTAACTTTCTTACCCATTACAAAGATAGCTTCCCAATTATCACCTCTAATACCATTAGCTCACAGACATTTACCTTTCCCCACCTCTAATACCATTAGCTCACAGACATTTACCTCCCGCATCCCCTTCTGTTCTGAAATGTGATTTGTCCTTTTCATATATGTTCATTTTTTTAAATTGTATCCTTTGGTATATATGGTTGTGACTATTTTCTTCCACTATTTGATCTGAGGAAGTGGGTCTGGCCCACGAAAGCTCATCATCTAATAAACCATCTTGTTAGTCTTTAAAGTGCTACATAGTCCTGTATTTTGTTTCAGCTACACCAGACTAACACGGCTACATTTCTATCACTATACTAATTATTATTATTGATGGGGAGAGTTCCGGAACACTTCCAATTCTGATGAGTATTCCTCACTTCTCAGTACATACCACAACAAAGTCATAACCTTGGATATCAAAACAGGTGTCAAGGAGTGGGAAGTTGTGGTGTCATAGGACCAGCATAGAGCCTAGTGACAAGTACTATTACCAACTCTGGGAGACTTGCAATAAGTCACTGATATCTGATATCTGTCCTGAAGCCCAAACAGCTGAAATCAAGAAACTGCAAAAAACAAAACAAACTCAGTAGTCCCTTTAAAAATACTGTTGCCCTCATAAATGTAGAGAAATACATGAAGTGAGTTGCACACGAATGGTTTGAAACAAATAAACCCAAAATGTTCACTTTAAAAAAGGCAAAAGTTCATTATTTTTACACCAGTTGCATGATTGTTGGTTGACATTGTTTCTGAATGTTATGTTGTAGTTATTTTGGGGGATAGAGTTGGTGAATTAATGGAAATAATAACCATATTTTCCAAATCCTAATGTTTTTATCCTATTTACAATGGATTTTTAGAGTGTTTACTCTTAGGGGGCAGGGGAGATTTTAAAGCTGCATTCATTAGAAATATCCCAGGAGTACCTGAAGACAATCATTACACTACACAGATGTTTGGCAAATAGTTTTCATTTATACACAGTCAGCAGCAGAAACAATACCACAAGGCAAAGCAGACTGGTCAAATACCACAAATAAATAACAGTTTGTGAAACTGCAAACTAAAGTATATTTGCATTAAAAAGTGTTAAAAAGCTATTGTGAACAAAAAAAATAATTGTCCCCATCATCAAAAACACAAGGGATTAGCGCACATGCAGGCAGACTTGTACAATGGGTCTTATGACTATAAAAATTAAAGTATTCAAGGGTAACTTGTACACACAAAGAGACTTGAGTTTATGTGTATGCAAGCCCATTACTATATTTGGGTATGTCTACACAGCAAAGTTATTTCAAAATAACTTTACCAGCGTCTACACAGCCAAACCGCTGTTTGAAATTAATTCAAAATAGTGGAGGGTTTATTTCGAAATTGGTAAACCTCATTCCACAAGGAATAGCGCCAATTTCAAAATTGCTATTTTGAAATAAGCACTGTGTAGATGCTTATTTCGAAATAGGGGGCCTCCAGCCCTTCCCAGGGTGCCCTGGTGGCCATTCTGGGCACAACCAAGAAAACTCCTCTCCCTCCTGCCCTCCCCGGAGCCCTTAAAGGGGTAGACTCCGGCCACAATGCCTGTGCCAGCTCCAAGCCTGCCAGCCCAGAGCCAGCAATCGCTGCACCTGACCCAGTGGTCCCAGCATGAGCCAGGCAGCCAGTGACAGCCAGCCCTCCACCACTCCCCAGGAGCAGTCTGCCAGCTCCCAGGAGCCTGCCAGGGGCTGGAAAAGGCAGGCGCCTGCCTGGTCCAGTGCGGAGATCAGGGACCTAATTCAGGCTTGGGGGGATGCCTCCAATGTCCATGATCTCCGCATTAAATGGAGGAACACAACTGTCTACAGGTGGATGACTGCCAGCCTGGCCACCAAAGGCCACATGTGAACTCAGGAGCAGGTTTGCATGAAAATAAAGGAGCTGCGGCATGGTCATGCCAGGGCCACAGGGGGCAGCTCCCAACCAGGGGCAGTCCCAGACCCCTGCCCCTATTTTGATGCCATGGACTGCGTCCTGGGGGGCAAGATAGTCCGTGCCCCGCAGGTGGTCATCGACCCTGGGGCAGAGCTTGCTGCCTCCTGCTGCTCCTCCTCCCACCCCTCCTCCCCCTCCAGCTTTTTCCTCCCCACACCCCCAGGGATGCTGAGGCCCCCGCACCCGTGGTGCTGGGAGACAGTTGGGCAGCGAGACCCCCAACCCTGAGCCCTGAGCTTCTCCTACCCCTTCCTCCCCTTGCCTCCCCCTGCCAGCTCCCTCCTCCCAGGTTTTCCCCTCCCCTCTCCCACCTTCTTTCCCCAGTCTCACCTCAGTTTCATCCCCACCCCACACACCCCAATCTTGTTCAATAAAGAGGCTTTGTTGTAATGAACATGTGTCTTTTATTGTACAGCAGGAAGGGGGGTTAGGGAGGGGTAAGTGGAAGGACGTGAGGGAGGAATGAGGCACAAGCCCCCAGTGGGGTACACCAGGGAGACTGTTACTGGCTGCAGAACATGCTGCCAGGCTCACAGCAACATGTTCAGGAGAAGCACCAGAGTGCCCAGGGGCAGCTCCAGCTCCATGCTGCAGAGTGCTGTGGTGTCCTGAGTGAGGGCAATCAGAGCACGCAGAGAAAAAAAATGCTTTGCTGTCCCTCAGTGAGGTAGGCAAGCAAGCAGGGACCTGATGCCCTGCCAGAACTGGTTCTGACCGGCCTTAAATGCGATTCAGCGTCCTATCAGTGTGGATGCACTATTTCAAAATAGCAAAACGCATTTTGTGTCTAGATGCGTTATTTCTAAATAAGATATTTCGAAATAACGCTGGAGTGTAGACATATCCTTTGATTTCAGAATGGTTTGGAACTAACTTTTCTGTCTTGGTCATATAGATGTTTTCTGAAAAGTAGTGATGTGGATCTGACTGCAGATAAATATAAGTTGCATAAGTGGATTGAGGAGTTGTTACATATAGGCTGTGTCTACACTGGGCCACTTATTCCGGAAAATCAGCCGCTTTTCCGGAATAAGCTGCGAGCTGTCTACACTGGCCCCTTGAACTTCCGGAAAAGCACAGATGATCTACTGTAAGAAATCAGCTGCTTTTCCGGAAAAACTATGCTGCTCCTGCTCGGGCAAAAGTCCTTTTTCCGGAAAACTGTTCGGAAAAGGACCAGTGTAGACAGCACAGTAGTCTTTTCCATAAAAAAGCCCGATTGTGAAAATGGCGATCGGGGCTTTTTCCGAAAGCAGCGTCTACATTGGCCACGGATGCTTTTCGGAAAAAGGCTTTCGGAAAAGCATCCTGCCAATAGATGCTCTTTTTCCAGAAATACTTATAACGGAAAACTGTTCCGTTTTAAGCATTTCGGAAAATCATGCCAGTGTAGACGTAGCCATAGAGTGTAGAATATCTATACTCAACCTCCTAGTGACTTGACCAAATCTGAAATGCAAATACTGACTGCTGAGCACAATTTTTTTTTTTACATTGACAAAAGGATTTGATGCCGAAAGAACTTGAATAAAAATAGCATAAGTAGCACTTTAGTGGGGTTTTTTGGGGTAGGCTGGTGGGTTGGTTGTAATTTAAAAGCATTAAGATTGGCTCTACTCTGGAGTGTACCATGCTTTTGTAAGGTTAATGTTATTGAAATAGTGCATCTATTGTAAGACTGCCTTTTGAAGTATCATGCTAAAGGACATACTAGAAAAAAAGAACCCAGGCAATTGATTGATCATGCAATAAGGAACATTGCTTCAGAGTGTTTTGTTTCAAATATGTTATCACAGGAAATATAGTATGGACAAAGGATTCCAGGACTCAATCAGGGGAGAGATACATGTGCTAGCCAAGTTTATCATAAACTACAGCTTCCTCAGCATGTGGCAACATTTCCACTCATTCCAAAACAATCACAATCATTGCAAATCTATTCTGTTCAAGGCTTTCATAACAGATATAATGGCCTCTAGTAGGGAAGGTGCTGTACACTTACTGAGTGCCCCACACCCCCATTGAAATAAATGGAACTTAAGGTGCTTTAAAACCTTTAGAGACCAAGGACAAAACACAGAACAGAAGGAAAATTAAATCTTGACCTTTTCAGGGTCCAATCTTCAGGTCCAGTTGGGCTTGGCACAGGACACAAAGAGAGGAGGGAGCAAAACACTGGAAGTTTCATGGACTACGAGTTTGGCCTCAGGACTTTGATTTCCCCCTTCCCACCATGATTCATCTGGATTGGTAATTCTGCACCAGTCCAATATTTGTTCTAAATTATAATGGACATACAAGGTCTCCTTATTCAACATCTTATCTGTTTAATGGAGCTGGAATCCATTTTTTCAAAGCTACAATGTCAGTTGTCCTGGCCTTCCTAGAAAGTTCTGTCTCTACTATTGTCATTGGCAAAGATACTGGGATTGTTTGGGGACAGCAAGAGGCCAACATGAATTGACTTCTGACAATGCACTGCTGCCTGTAATTCTTTCATTGCTACTCCTGTTGAGTTTCCTGCAGCTGACTGCTTAGACCCAGATTGAATTTTGTGGGCCATCTGAAACAGATGAGCCCCACAATCTTTCCAGGTGGGGAGAACTACTTTCTGGATCCACAATGTGACTTAAATTACTCCTGTCCATGAAAACTGTAATGCAAGGATATGCTATTAATTTTACTTGCTGTTTGAAACATTCAAGCCACTTATGCATATATCACTTGTTAGGAGCTCTCTTATTCATCATACTGTACCTCAGTGGCCTTTCTACAACATTTCATGATGTGTCATTTTGTGCTTAGGTCTCTCTCTCTCTCTCTCTCTTTTTAAAGAAACCTGTATTCCAAAGTGCTCATTCTTAACATCTGATCTAGCCAAAGCAGTAAATTATATTCACAAGGAGTGGGTTTTGCATGGTGGGAGTGAAAAATACATGTCAGTCATGCCCTTTTTGATAAGGGAGCAGGACTCCGTGTTTTCAGTTAAAATACTTTTAAGGTTACCAAGCCTCTTTGACACTCAGCTGCTAAATATATTTGGTTTCTCAAAAGGTTGAGAGACCACCTGCCAAAGCTGTACATTTGTAGTTGGTACTCCAATGACTTTGGAGAACACATTGTTTATAAGAGGAGTTTGCTCCTATAGTGAGACAGCCTTCCTGGAGGCTTCCAATCAATTCTCCTCAGATTATGAAAACCTCTTTTGTAGTGGAGAAGTTGAGCCGTTTAAACAGCCGCCCTACTTAGCTGATGCTTTCTTTGTAAAATGCAGTGTTCTGCAAGGAGACTGGTTCAGTGTTTTACTTTTAAGGGTTGGTATGTCGAGGCAGGGAGTATCCTGTGTTTAGTAGAGTGAAATGCTTGAGGAAGCAAATCTTAGTTGATACAAGTAACCAAGGTTACATCTAGACTGCAAGCCTCTTTTGAAAGATACTTTCGAAAAAGCCTCTTTCGAAAAAGAGCGTCTAGACTACAACCAGTACTTTTGAAAAAACAAGCCACTTTTTCAAAAGAGAGTATCCATGCAGTCTGGATGCTCTCTTTCAAAAAAGCACAGTTTGCATTACATAGCACCTTTTTTTGAAAGAGCACTTTCGAAAAAAGGCGTTTTTCCTTGTAAAATAAGGTTTTCCACAGTTGAAAAAACTGCAGCGTTCTTTTGATTTACTGTCGACAGAATGTGGCAGCAGTCTAGACGCAGGGGAAATTTTTTAGAAAAAAGGCCACTTTTTTTAAAAAAAACCTTTAGACTAGACACACCCCTACAGTTCTTCTCGTAGCTATAAGTATGAGGAGCATAAGTAATGAGGTTGCACTCTTTGCAAGTGTAGGAGGCAGGGATACCTGTATAGTAAAGAATAAGAAATAATATGTATGATGATGAAATGTGTATTATGGTAATGAGCTCTCCTCTCTCTGTTTCCCCTTCCTCCTTCCCCCCCATATATTGAACTTAAGTCAGAGGGTGCTTGTTCCTTAGGAGTAGTGTTCTGAATGGGACACAGGGGAACTGAGGAAAGTACATGGTGAGGCTCAAAGCAATGCACCCACATGGACTGAGCAGTGCATAGGATTTCATTAAGTTCTGTTTGTCGGAGCTGAAAGTTCTCTGAAGGACAGCAGCTGGCAACATGAGCTCTGGCACTCAGTTTGAGGCCCCTTTGGATTTTTTTAGACACATACCTAGCCCAGCAATGGACCTGGTGGAGGGAGGAGTTCAAGCTATATACAGACCTGCCTGTGTGTGAGTAGGAAAGTTATCTCTGCACAACTCTGTTCAGGGCCAGATTAAGAAAGGGGCTTTAGGGGCTGCAGCTGAGGGTTTCGCATTAAGGGGGCACCTCAAAAAGATTTCCAGGCTACCAAAAGTGCAGATATTTTTGCAGATCGCCCTCTTAGGCAAGAGCCATTGGCTGCAGCCACTAAAGCCCCTGCATTCTTGCCCTTCCTAGAGGAGAGGGGGGGATCAGAGCTCTGCGCACTGCCCTCTCTCCACCCCACCTGGGATGGAGCTGCAAGCACTGAGAATCTCCATCTGCCTGTAGGCTCTGTTCCTGGGAATCACAACCAATGAGAGTTACTAGGGGCGGTGCCTGTAGGCAAGCACAGAACCCTCTGCCCTTTCCCTTCCCCCGGGCCTGAACCACCAACGGGGAGCTGCCCCAGGTAAATGCCCTGCACTCCAAACTCCTGCACCAGCCCTGAGCCCTGTACCGCATCCTAAATCCCACCCAGACCTTGCACCCCTACCCCAACCTTCTGCCCTGAGCCCCCTCCTGCTCTCCAGTCCCCTTGGCCCCAGGCTGGAGCCCCACCTGTACCTCAAACCCCCCATCCTCTGCCCCACCTCAGAGCCTGCACCCCCACTTGAATCCCTCACCCCTCCCACACCCCAACTCCCTGTCTGAACCCATATTCTGAACTCCTTATTTTTGGCCCCACCCTGGAGCATGGGGCCCCTCACAAAATCTAGTAGGCCCAGGCACCCTGAAGAATTAATCGGGCCTTGGCTCTGTTCCTCACTCCTTCAAGCCTCATAACAGTCAGAGAAGTTCTAAGGACCTATTTCCCCCAAAACATAAAGCTAAGCTACATTCACTAAAAGCTAATCCAAAGGGAAATGGACAGACAACCCTATTTCTGCCTTTCTGCCTGCAACATGCAATTTTGAATACTTGACAGTCTCCCTAATTTGTGACAGGAGAGTCTGTGCAAGGGCGTCATTTTGGAAGGGCCTGGGAGCAGCAGCCATGTGTACCAGTACACTGCTTGCTTTTCTTCCCGTTCCCCTGACTAGCAAGGTGTGAGGGGACAGTACATGGCTTCTGTACATGCCTCTCATTCCTAGCTGGTGAAGGGAGGAGTCAGAGTTGTAATTCACAAAATCTGTACGTTTTCTTTTTGCTCCCTGATAGTCAGGGGAACAGGGAGAAAAAGCAAGCAGCATCCCGATATGCACATCTACTGCCCCCCTTCCAAAATGGTGCCTTTGAGTCTATGACATGGGATCAGTATATGTGGGAGCAGCTACTCCAGGAAGGTAATTTCTTATTGCAGATGATTAAACATGGGGGCTGTGTCTACACTGGGCCACTTATTCTACACTGGGCCACACTGGGAATAAGCTGTGAGCTGTCTACACTGGCCCCTTGAATTTCCGGAAAAGCACTGACGATCTACTGTAAGAAATCAGCTGCTTTTCCGGAAAAACTATGCTGCTCCTGCTCGGGCAAAAGTCCTTTTCCGGAAAACTGTTCGAAAAGGGCCAGTGTAGACAGCCCAGCAGTCTTTGCTCAGAAAAAGCCCCGATCGCGAAAATGACGACATTGGGGCTTTTTTCCGAAAGGCCTACCATCATTGGTGCCACGGACGCTTTTCCGGAAAAGTGGCTTTTTCCGAAAGCATCCTGCCAATGTAGACGCTCTTTTTCCGGAAATACTTATAACGGAAAACTGTTCCGTTTTAAGCATTTCCGGAAAATCATGCCAGTGTAGACACAGCCGGGATGTACAGTGGAAGCAATAAGAGGGGATGGAAGTCCTAGGAGACACCAAAGCCCCAGAAGCATTTGCTGAGAGACAAAGATGGCCAGAGTTCCATACACACAGGCTGTGTCTACATTGGCACCCTTTTTCGGAAAAGGGATGCTAATGAGACCAGTCGCAATTGCAAATCCGCGGGGGATTTAAATATCCCCCGCGGTATTTGCATTTACATGGCTGCGCTTTTTCCGGCTCGGGGCTTTGCCGGCAAAAAGCGCCAGTCTAGACGGGGATCTTGCGGAAAATAAACCCTTTTCCGCAAGATCTCTTATGCCTACTTGAAAGAGATCTTGCGGAAAAGGGTTTATTTTCCGCAAGATCCTCGTCAGACTGGCGCTTTTGCCGGCAAAGCCCCGAGCCGGAAAAAGCGCAGTTATGTAAATGCAAATACCGCTGGGGATATTTAAATCCCCCGCGGATTTGCAATTGCGACTGGTCTCATTAGCATCCCTTTTCCAAAAAAGGGTGCCAATGTAGACACAGCCACAGTGAGATAGCGTGAGCAGGAGAAGTGCTGTGCCTCATTGTCAGGAATACAACGAGCTAAGCCATTTTAGCAGAGGGTGTAAGAATGGGGAAGGTGCCAGGAAGATCCAGACAGAGTACAGTGTGGCAGACTGTACTGCTCACACACTTCTCACTCTCTCCCTGTGTGTGTGAGAACATATTAGGTTCAGGATGTCAGGACAGAAAAGCAACAAGGGATGATACCAACATTCATATTTGCAATAATATTAATAGCAAAATGCCCTGAGTAACTTCAGCTGGATAGTGGAGCCTTCTGCAGTTGGATTCTTTGGGACAAATTGGACTCAGACCCATTGCAAATAGCATTTGAAATCTAATGAACAGTGAGCACATCCAGACTGTAGGAAAATGTGATCTCATGGTACCATCTGCTATTTGGGTTTGTTACTATCTAAAGTTTAGTGAGGATGGTGGCTGCTAAACACCACAAACTCCTCTTAGCTTGAGGGGCTGTGTTTTCTATCGATTTGATTAAGGCGCAGCATCAGAGTTGTATGGCTGCAGTGCAAGAATCAAAATAGAGAGTTCCATGGACAATGGAAACAATTTTAAAGCTCATTTTACAATGAACTTTCAAAGGTGATTGGGCTTGCTGAACAACTGACAAAGAACATTCCGTTGTTCTAACTATATCAACACAAGCCCTATGCTTCTCATGGAGATGGTTATGCTGATGTAGTAAGGTACTTACATCTGCAGGAGAAAGGCACTAGCGTATATGCTGACATATTTAAGTCAACATAAACTGCCTCGTGTCTACCTAACTCTGTGGTGTAGACCAAGTTTTACACTTATGTTACTTGATGCACAAAGGTTATCATTTTAATTTGTATGGCAATTGTCCACAGGTGTAAACATTAGCATAATTTTCCAGTCTGTGGAGAATCATAGGGATTGTGAAATGAGTGCTTCGATTTGTTTACACCAAAATAATGCTAAATAACTGGATCACTCTGTTGTGACACAGTGGCCCACTTTTAAAAGTTAGCCTTTCAACTTCAATTGATGTGCAAATCATTTTCAGACTTCAAAAGTCATGATGAATTTTCTAGCAGAGGTGAGGATCCTGATGGTGACAACTGGACCTAAGGTTTCAAAGATAATGAATTAACCTCAAAACAAGTGACCAATTCTATCTGGCTGTAGTACTCTGATTCCCTTTGTAGAGCAAGAGTCAATTGTGCATTTGTGTGTGGGTTTTTTTTTGCTCTTGTTGCAGATGATTAATTTTGTATGGAGAGATGTGTACTTTTCAATTGGCTGTATCATTATTCATTATCTTACCTTTTTAATGCCAGAACATAGCTTCTGATCTGACTATTAAAAGTACTTTTTGATTTTGTTTGTTACAAACCTCTTTGACTCTGCTTGAGATGAGTCAAATCTGGCAGAGGTACGGTTACAATGGGTATAAATAAAACTACCGTGAGCCATCCCTTTTTACTAGACTACCATTTCTGGTATGAAATCAGCAGAAGAAGTGACAGATTTTTCCAGATGAAATCTAGAATACAGTAATTCTTCATTTAATACTATAGATACGTTTCAGAAAATGATCGTGTTAAGTGAAAACGTGTTATGCGGGGTCAATTTTCCCATTGAAAATAATGGAAAAGGTGGGGGTTGTATTTCAAGTGGTGGTGTCTGTTGGGACCGGGACATAAGGTTGGGGGAGCAAGGGGACTGGGTTACAGCAGGGAGGGGAGCTGTTTGGCTCTGGGGAAGGGAAGGGGAGAAGAGAGGAGGGGGGATTGGGTTGGGAGTATGCCCCTGTGACGGGTCTGCTGGGACCCGCACTGCATCCGGCGAGGGGGAGGTCACCGGGGAATGGCATGGTGAGCGGCAAACCCTCTGCCACTTTGCAGGGAGGCGGGGGAAGCCCTGTGCAGCCGCCAGCAACGGGCCGGCTGGGGAAACCCAGCCGCCGGCCTGCAAGCGGGGACAGAGGACAGGGGGCAAGGCGTCTGGCGAGGGGGAGTCAGCGGGGAATGGTGCGGCGAGCGGCGAACCCTCCACCGCTTTGCAGGGAGGTGGGGGAAGCCCCGCGTAGCCGCCAGCAACAGGACGGCTGGGGAAATCGTGTTATTCTGGGGACGGTCGTGTAATTCAAAAAACGTTCCCCCCAAAAAATCATGCTATCACGAAAATGTGTTAAGCGGGCACATGTTAAATGAGGAATTACTGTAAACTACTTTATATTTTTGGCAAAACCTCAGTACTCTGTCATGCAGAGAGATTAGTCTGATGTTAGATTATCTCAATATGGGTTAAAGGGGGAACCTCTGCTTTATACAGTAACTTTTTAGACAAGAAGTCCCTACAACATCATTTGGATCTTTCCTCTCTGAAGAGACTATGTGGTCAGCTGAGCCAGTTTGTCAATATACAACTCCATTCAACCAGTACAGTTAGTTGGCTGGCTTGTTTCACTTGGGTGTTTTCTATATCAGAGAAATTAATACCTTCAATATATCCATTCAGTAGTTTTTTTTTTTGTAGTTTCAGTAATAAAAAATATATATTTTATTGTAGTGTATCGCATACAAATCCCCATGCTTTGACAATTCCTCTCCTAAATCTTAACTTCATTCACAGTCACTATGTTCAACTTCTGAATGAGCTGAATTGTTTACACTGTTTTATAACAACTAACAACAAGGCTTGCTATGTAATGTTTGTCATTACTCAGCTGTTCCCCATCCACCTCCCCTTGCTTCTAAAAGACATTTCTTTCATTAGAGGTGGTTTGAAACTTCCACTACTGTTGCACGGTACCAAAATAAGCATGGTTGGTTTGCTTGAGGGAGATCCTGAATAACATCCATGAATAAGCCAGCCACTTTCTCACATCTTTACACCTAATGTGAATTTTCTTCCCTCTAATTTTCACTTTAGATAATTATAGACACTTTGAGTGATAATGTGAACTGCTACAGGGATTCACTTCCCCTCCTAAATGAGAGAGAAAAATAGGAAACATTAAGTGTTCTACATTAGATCCTTTCTATCTTCACTGTAGTATAGTTTCATTTAAAACTCTGTTTATCAAGGAGAAAGAAGTTTTACCAAAGTTGACTGTGCTATAACTATAAGAAGTCATAATGTATTAATGTGAGTCCAGTTCACTTCATAGTGCTCAGCATAATGAATTAGGAACCCTGCATCAGATGTGAGGAGGGGGCAACATGTACATAGCTTGCAAGCAGGTTCTACAACAGATTTTTAATAAAGAAAAATCTAGAGCTGTATAAATAATTGGCATTCTTCTTTGTTGTGAGTTTTTAAAAATTGAAATAAGCTTAATTAAAATATTTCTTTAAATCAGCAAATTGAGAAGTTGGGGGAGAGGGGGAGAAGCATTTAAAATAAAATAAAAACATTTAATTTGATCTGAAATGTAAAGGTAATGATTTGATTGTGGGCATCTTTCTGTTTTTAATAAAAGTGAAGAAAATGAAAGGCTAGCTTCAGAAGTGGGGTTGGGTGCCATTCAAGGAGGAAGAAATGGTATTCTCTTTATACCCCATAGTCTAATGGTTAGGGCACTTACCTTGGGGGCAAATCCAGGTCCAAATTTCCATGCTAGAGCAGGGACTTGGACCCAAGTCTCAGTTTTTCCAGTGAGTGAATACTCATCAGATTATGAGTATGAGGAGGATCATCACCTCTAAGGCCTGGTCTACAGTGGGAGTATAGCCACATTAGGTCAATTTTCTGAATAATGAGTCCACCAAACCAATCCTGTTCCATCAACTTTAAGGGCCATTAAGTCAATTTTGGTAATCCTGCTTTTCACAAGGAGTAACACTAAATTTGACCTTGCATGATTGACTTTACAGTAATGAATATGCAGCACTGTGGAAGTCGAAGTTCTTGGCCTCCGGGTGGTAGCCTGGGAGAGGAAGGGGTGGGCTGGATTGCCAAGGTTCTCTATTGGCATTTCAATGCCTGCAATGTTAATTTTCCATTGAAAGTTCCAGTTTGGAGCTTTCTGAACAGGCAGGAGTTCCCAAGGATGCACATGTCATGCACCTTTCCCCACTGTCCTATGTTGTTACTGAAACACCCCTTGTGATCCACCATCACCTGCAGCACCATGAAGAAGTACCCCTTGCAGTTTATGTACTACTTGGCAAGCTGGCTTGGTACCAAGATGTGCATTCTGTCTATCGTCCCACCACAGTTAGGGAACCCCATCGTGGCAAAGCCTTCCATTATGTCCTCCATGTTTCCCAGAGTCAATACCCTCCATAGCAGAAGGGTATTGATTGCCTTCACCACTTGGATCACAACAGTCCTCACTGTAGGTTTCTCCACTTCAAATTAAATTTTAACACAAGCACCAAACCAGCTTAGACCCCTAAATCCAATAGATTTCAACAGAAGTTAGGTGCCTAACCTGATTAGGTTGTTCAGTAAATTCCACAAGCTGCCTGTCTTCCTCTTTAGGTGTCTAAATACCTTACTTAATCTAGCCTTTAGGAACTTGTTCAAAGTCACACAGTAGGTAAGTGATGGAATAAGCCATAGCATCTGTGTTCCTGGAGTTACAGTTTAGTATCATGCAACCTTAGTTAGTCATTTATACTCAATTTTTGTGGAAGATGATGCTGCCCCCTGGGTATACGTATTTACTTACATATTTAGAAGGACAAATACTAATTAGGATTTTTTAATTCACATGCACATAAAAGCCTTGTGAATAAGCTCCTTTCCACTGCATCATCAACTCCCCATTTTTTAATTCAAACCACTTTTTAATGAGTTATTTATAGTAGCAATTGCAATAGGGCAGGGAGGTAGGGAAGAAAGGTGGTTGGGATGTGGAGGATGTTCATGGAGTTACTTCTGATGTGACAATTCCTGCAACCTGTGCACATTAATGAGTACCTCTTTGTGTAGTACAGGTGGCTCTCTGATGCTCTCTGCCAACATTCAACTTATCTCCTGCATGCTCAGACCCTAAAGTAGGTACTATAAAAGAGTTAAAACCTTTCCCCATAGGTTTTCAAGTGTCCTTAATTGGTGCCATCCAGTGTAGCACTGACTACAGACCTTTAGAAAAGGAGGACCACCTTATAATCTAAACATACTAAATAATGGAGTTGTGTCAATAAATATAAGCATGTTACAAGCAGCAGCTAATTTTCTTTATAAAAAACAAAGCAAGCTGGTCAATTTGCATCAAAAGTTCCTTGTTTATTGGTTATTTTTGTTCAATATTGGTGAAGAAATTATATAAAACTGAAAATTTAACTCAATGAAATTAACCTCTTTCAGGGGTATCTTCAAATATCCATTTCTTCTATCCCAATTATTTTATTTTGTCAATATTTTTCACTCCAGGGATTGAGTATCAATGGTTCTCACTTGAGTTTTTGATATTCAGTATACTGTAGTTGCTTAGGTGGCACTGGTCAGATAATTCGCATGCTGCTGCTTCATGATTTGATGAATTTGCTTCTTCTGTGAGTATTCCATGAACTTAAAATATAATTTCCATGAAGAATCTGTCATCTATGCTCTCAGAAATCTTCTTTCTGTGAATTTTTACACCAGTAAAACTTGATTGTGTGATTGTTTAAGGGAAGTAAAAGCAGTAAGGGTGCAAAAGCAACCAAACCAAATTTACTGAAATATCCCAGTGTACATATGCAAAAAATCTCTTGCTGAAACATGCTATTACTCCATGCTGTCATTTTTCTCACTTTATAAGCAAAGTGATGGGAAACGGTAATGGGAGTGGAGCAAAAGAGGGATCAGGAAGCTCATGCGGCATATCAAAAATATAATGTTATTGTGGTGCCTTGCCCAAATTGATATCATAGTAGTTTTTGAACACCAAGCCACTTTCAGAGGTCTCAAACTGGCCAGTCAAAGATTGAGAAACCCAAATCAGTAGTCACTTTAATTAAAGGACACTTACGACTATTTTATAGTGTTTATTTCATGTTATATCCAGTAATTAGAATCCCAATTTTAACATTCTTAGGACAAAAACAGAGTTCTATTCTGACCCTTATTCTAAAGAATTTGTTTAGCATTAGTTCACAACAAGGTAATATCTCTTTAAATGAATCCTATAAAAACAAATTCCAGCATATATGAAGAATAATTTTGATAATTCCCCAAATTGTTTTGAACCAATCATTTTGATGCCTGTGCATTTCTGCTTTTTTATTTTTCTGTGCAAATCTCAGTGGGCATAATTAATTGTGAAATTGTTTCTCATTTTTTAACAAGAACATTTGTTATCTCCCCATAAAGATGGGGGCATATTTTTAAATTAATAATTCCCTGAGTTTAAAAAAAAGTCTACTATCATAACTATATTTCTCCTGCATGACTGGGAGGCAGCTGTCTAACCTACTGTGAATTTCCAACTTATAGACACAATCCTTAATCAAGTTCTGAACTGGTGTAGAGAAGCATAAATCCAGTGAGTTCAGCAAAGCTATCTGCCTACAGCAGCATGTTAACTTTTAGGCCCACGTTAACATTCAGAACATTAAACATACCAGGAAGTCATTGCTTTTCTTGTTTTCAAAAGTTTCTATAGCTTCTGAATGTGTCAAACAAGTAGTTTGATAAATTGTCGATTTAAGGTGATCTAATGAATCAGTCCACAAAGCAGTATGTTATTAAGTGACACAAAGAACCTTTGAGAAGTGCAGTGTACAGCTCTGCAGTTATTCAAAGGTCTTTGTTGTTGTTGATATGATGCAGCTAATATGGTTATTGCTAATTACCTGTATAAAGGAGGATTTATTGCGATGGGAGGGAAGACAATGAAAAGAAACTTTCTTTCAATTAAATCAGTCATTGGCATAATGTTCTTTTAAGAATCTATTTCTCTCAGGCTTTGAAAAGAATCAAGACAAAATTAAAAACAAAAAACAAAACAAAACAACCTCTAATCTGTTCAGGGAAAAATGTATTGAATGAAAACTAACAATAATTTAAGAGTACAACCAGAATACTGGTGTCTGTAAACAAGTGTTTACAACAGCTCAATCTCACAAACACTGAGCATCTTTAGGGTTGCTTTGTTTCTCCAAATGTATGTCTACACATCAAAGTTATTTTATAATAACAGCCATTATTCCAAAATAACTATGCAAGGGTCTACACAGCAATAGCATTATTTTGAAATTATTTCAAAATAATGGGCAGCTTATTTCAGCATTGGTAAACCTCATTCTATGAGGAATAATACCTCTTTCGAAATAGGGGCTGTGTAGACAGGGCAGCTGCAGTTATTTCAAAATAAGGGGCCTTCAGCCCTTCCCATGGTGCCCTGCTGGCCTCTCTGTCCACACCCAACCAGACTCCGTAGTCCGCCCCCTTCCCCATGAGCCCTTAAAGCTGCAGCCTCAGAGGAAAAGGCTTGTGGCATGCAGGAGGCCCTGACTGCCCTGAGCTGCCCTGCAGCTGCCACAGCATCCCTTTGGGTGACATGAGCCAGTGTGCAGCTTCACTGCTCTCAGGAAGCAGACAGATGTCTCCCAGGTACCTGCCCAGGGCTAAAAGAAATGCACACCTTCCTGGGCTGGTGCAGAGATCCTGGACCTAATGGAGGTTTGGGGTGATGAGACCAACCTTCAGGAATGACACACCAGGCACATGAATGCCAATGTCTATGGCCAATAGCCTGGCCACCAAGGGGCACATCCGCACCCATGAGAAGGTGTGGATGAAAGTAATATGCATATGCCAGGGCCAAGGAAGGCAGCTCCCACTCAGAGGCAAAACCCCACACCTGCCCCTATTACATGGACCTGGACCAAATCCTTGGGGGTGAGGCAGTTCCTTCCCCTCCTGAGTAGTGGACTCAGGGCTTGACACACTTATTTTGGTCCTACTGGGGGATAGAGCTCGTGAGGAGGAGGAAGAGCCAGACAAGGCCAGCTCTATCACCCTCCTGACCCCGGAGCCAGTACCCTAGGCTGTGGAGATGTCCCAGGCATTGCCCAAGGATCATACAGCAGCCTGTGCACATAGGAGCACGTGCCATGCCGTGCCACAGGGCACACAGCCCCAGGAGGAAGCCACACAGGACCCTTGTGCTATTGGCCACAGAATGTCTGGAGATGCCTGCCATACTCATGAAACCGGGCTGGGACTCCTTCCCTCCACAAGCCACTACTAGAAGGAGGCTGGGGACATGGAGACACACACACAAACACTCAGCAGTGCCGCATACAGTACACAGGCATGTCCAAGCTCTCGGGGCAGCATCCAATCCCATGGACAGCATGGCAACGTGTCGGAACATCTGCCGCTCACACACACCTCCCCCCCAACACCCTGTCCCCCTCTCCTCAAGCAGGCAGGGATACAAGTACTCTCACTGCGGGACGCTACCACTCCCTGGCCCAACATCTGCATGGCATGGAAGGAATCCCAGATGCCCTGTGGCCCCCATCCCATCCACAGGATCCTGGTCTGGCCGGCACCTTCCCATGCCTGCTTGTCCCCAGGACATGGGGATGGTGAGGCTCCCCCCATTCCAGGGACACCTGGGCCGCTGCAGGCAAGGCCACTGGCTAGAGCACACATGGCCTTGCTCCAAGCACATCACCTTTGTCTGAGCCAAGAACTCTCACTCTCGACTCAGAGATGAGGGCTGGGCTTCAGGCACAGTGTCCGCTGGGATGACTGACTATCTCTCTTCATTCTCCACAGCTGGGCCAGCTGTAAGAGTGGGGCGGTCGACACCACCCAGGAACCAAGGGACCCGCAGGCACTGGAGACCCATGGATGAGTTCCAGAAAGAGCACCTCATGGCACTCTGATCCATGGAGCAGACCACAGACCACAGGCTGCAGGAAGACATCCAGCTGTGGTGAGACACCTGGCAGGAGATGCTATATCAGGGCTGCACAATGTGCACGGCTGTGCAATCCCTGGTTACCAGCATGCTGCCTCCCCCTGCTTCTCCCCAAACCCCCATCCATGGAGGTGGGATCCCCAGAGCCAGGTGCCATTCCCAGCCATATACCTGAGCCTCTCCTCACTCCTCCTCCCCCTTCCAGCTCCCTTCACTCCTCACTCCTCCCTCTTCTCACTCCTCCTCCCCCCCTCCAAGTTTCTCATCCCTCCCTTCTCCTTACCCCCCTCCAGGTTATTTCCCTAGTCACTCTCCAGTTACTTTGATCCCCCCCAAAAAACACACAGTTTATTGTTTCAAAAAGAGTCTGTGTTATTGTCTCTGCAGGGGAGTGGGGGAAAGGAGGGAAGGGTCAGGTGTGGGAGGAAAGGCAGAGAGGGGCTGTGCACAGGCCCCTAGTGGGGAAGCCTGGGGAGAGTGTCACTGGGGTCCTTGTGAGAAAC
This sequence comes from Rafetus swinhoei, assembly GCA_019425775.1. NCBI lineage: Eukaryota > Metazoa > Chordata > Testudines > Trionychidae > Rafetus > Rafetus swinhoei. Next base: position 16,047,239 of record CM033434.1, read on the forward strand.
TCTCCTTTAGATTCCCAGATGCTCACAGCCCCGTGATGGGCTGCCATGCATGGCTGATCGATGATGCCCTGGTAATGCAGTCAGCCTCTTCCCCCCCACCCTGGCAGGAATACTTCCCCCTTCTGCTCACAAATATTGTGCAGCATACAACATGCGGCCACCACATGTGGGATGTTCCACTCCCCACGGTCCAGCCAGGTGAGGAGCCATCTGAACCATACCTTCAGATGCCCGAAAGCTCCCTCCACCATCATGCAGGCCCTGCTGAGCCTGGCATTGTAGCGTTACTTGGAGTGGTCAAGGTGGCTGGTATAAGGCTTTATGAGCCAAGGCAAGAGAGTATATGCCACATCCTCCATCATGCACATAGGCATGTCCGCATCTCTAACCCTGATGGTGTGGTTGAGGAAAAAAGTTCCAGTGTGCAGCTTCTGGAACACACTGGAGTTATGGAAGATGTGGGCATCGTACGCCTTCCACAACTACCTGATGAAGATGTCCGTAAACTGACCTCAGTGGTCTGTGACAGACTGCAGGACCATCGAGAAGTACCCCTTCTGGTTGATGTAGACAGATGCTCAGTGACCAGGGGCCCTGATGGGGATGTGGGTGCTGTCAATATTCCCCCCCACCCCCAGTTGGGGAAGCCCATGTTGGCTAAGCTGGTGATGATGGCGTCCAGGTCACCAAGGTGGATGACCTTGGGCAGCGAGATTGGTGTTGATGGCTCACACACCTGTAGAAGGAGACAGACAGATAACAAATGGAGAACCAGAGGATGGTCACAGCCCTCGGGAGGTCCCCTCCCCCAACCCCTGCCACCTTCCCTCACACACATCAGGAGCATCCCCCACTTACCGCATCCCCCAGTAGGGCTTTGTGAGGGAGGGACTGAAAAACCTACTGGGAGAGGACTTGCACCACCGCCCCCCCTTTCCCTAGGGAACCCCATTCCAGCAGTTCACCCCCCTCCTGGGACAATAGCCCAAGAATGCCATACCTTCATGAGCATGTCCCTGACGGTCGATCTACCCAAGCTGAACTGGTTCACGAAGGATTGGTTGCTGTCCAGCATGACGAGCTTCCACAGGGCAATGGAGACCTGCTTCTGGAGGAGGGTGGCAGGTCTCATGTGAGTGTCCCATCACCTGAGGGCAGGGGCAAGCCACTCACAGAGCTCCAGAAATGTGTCCTTCCTCATCAGAAAATTCTGGAGCCACTGCTGGTCACCCACCTCTCCATGATGAGCCAATCCCACCAGTCAGCACTGGTGTCCAGATACCAGAAGTGGCAGTGCACGGTGCATAGGGGAGGGCGGGTGCGATCCAGCAGCATGAGCTGCACCCACAGAGAGACGAGGATGGTCTCCAAGTGCAGCAGGGAATTGGGTTCCTTCAGGGCCTGGGAGATAGCCTGCAGAAACTGCCTCATGAGGTTCCACACAAGCTGCAATAGCCGTTGACTGCCCGGAGGCAGCTCTGGCTCCATGTCTAGAAAGCTGAGGTGTCCACAAGGGCAACTATAGCAGGCAAAAGAAAAGTCCCTCAAGGAGGTAAACAAAGGGTGAGACACTGCCGTACAGCGGGGTCGCTTTAAGCAAGAGGCTCAGATAGCCTCAGGCAGCAGCTCCAGGAAGTAATTGCTGTCCTGATGCTGAGGAGAGATTTGAAGCAGGGTCCCCCACATTCTAAATAAGTGCTCTTAACAACAGGGCTATTGGGTATGTGCGGGGAGGTGGATCACCCCTTCGGTATTTCTTTAGAAAAGGGTTGGCCTGTCTCGGTGCCTGACTCAAGGGGAAGGTTCACAGCAGTGAATTCCAAGGAGCAATAAGTGCCTCCTGTGACTTAAATTCCCTTTGAGGGTTGAGGAGTTAGTCCTCACCACACTTCTCAACATTTCCTTCCGTCTTGTTTAGACAGGTCTCTGCTAAGTTTCCTGGCTTTTTGAATCCATTTTATAGACACCTAACTCTCACCCCATGTAATGCATGCAGAGCATGATGTTTAAGTCTTCCAAGTGTATCTAGCCCTATGATATTCACATGGCTATCACTGTAAATAGAAGCAAATAATTATATGTAATTATCCATGCTGTCTCATCTGATTGTAACAATAAGGACTTGATCCAAAGCCCATTGAAGTGAATGGGAGTCTGTCCATTGACTGTAATGGTCAATGGATCAGACCCGAGTAGAGTGGGAGGGGGTGAGGAAAGGAGCAAATGGAAAACATTTGAAAATTGATTAGGGCATGAGGAGTAGAAGTCATTTGCTCAGGCGTGAGGTAAACAAAATCCTCACCCAGCATCCTGCATGAATTCACAGCTGAAAAATATTTACTGAATACATTTAAACAAATGGATTTAAGAGCATATAATCCATTTACAAAACATTTACAACTATCTAACTAAATTGAGCTCATAGTTTGTATGGTTGTCTTTGCAATCGAACTGTAATCATGTGTAAACTGTGTGCAATCATGTGCAGTTCATCTGCAATTACTTACAAACTGTTTTTGTGCAATCCAATTGTATTACCAGTGATAATGAACTTCAATGTGTAATAGTTTGTGAACCTCTTTAAAATGCTTATGAGTGCATTCTCTCATCATACACTAAGACCTTTGGAAGTTAAAGACCTTTTAACTTAGGCTATAACTTTAGGATGACCATACAATGTACATGATAATGGCCATGTGATATGATTACCTGCATTTAACATGAATTTCTGATCACCTCATCTGAAGTTTGCGCCATAACCTGTCTCAATAAAATATTTTTAACATTCCAAATAGCCATTTTTGCTTCTTTGGAAAAAGTCTGATTTAACAGAAAATTATCTTCCACAATTGCATCTAAAATTTAATAGAAAATTAGGAAAAAATTAGACCTTTTTATATCACATTATATCCATGACACATTCTAATATTTTGGAGGACTAAAAAAATTAATGGATCATTTTTCTCTATTAAAATGAAATATATAGAGATTTTTCTCTATATTCAGTGTTTAATTAATCACAAGTTTAAGGCTCACCATCAAGAATTGGATACAGCACTGGATGAGCAATTGGGAAAACTGGGTTCAGCATCTCAGACACTTTCCTGCTGAATGCCTACCACAAGCCATTTCATGTCGCCATGCCTCTGTTCCCATGCACACCATTCCTGTGTCTGTCAGGTCAAACTGTGCATGTAGGGACTAGCAACAAGGGACTCAGTATTGTTTGATGCCTCTATACATTGGAAAAATATATAGTAATTAATTGAAAAAACCCCCTATTTCATGGGCAACTAGGGCTAAAATGAGGGCTTTAAACATTGGAATCATTGGAAACAGGAAACATTGGAATCCCCTTTATGAGTTTCTATCCTAGCAGCTGATAAGACATTGGACCTTTACAATAATGCATTTAAATAGCTATTTTAGATCACTTTCAGAGGTTTCTAAATAGTGTGTTACAATTTGCTTCCCCATCAAGGTTCATATGGGTTACATTCTTAGTTCTAATACACTCTGTCTCTTACATGGGGGAGAAATGCAAAATATTAATATTTCTTTTCAAATATTCCATAAACTTTCTCTGTACAGTATGTAACAAATCCAAAAGACTGCAGAATGATACAACAGATTGACTTGCAGCCATTAAACAAGACTCTCAGAAATCATTTGCAACCTCACCACTTGCATGTAATATATTCATTCCACTAACTCTTATGCCACATCACGTCTTGGTGTGTTGTCTCTAATCCTAAAGTGCATGGAATTGCTCCACAACAGGTTTTTCAGAGTCTTCTTTGGCTTGTGACATAAAATAGCTAAAAGAATAAATCCAGACCCCATTTCAGTTCACTATCCTTCTCCGGTGTAACAGATTGTGGGTGCTGGGTCCTGGGATGATTTTTTTTTTGGTGGGTTGAAGATCAAAAAGAAGAGAGTGGTAGGTAGTCTTGCTGGTGTTGGGATTTTGGAAAGCGTGAGCTGCTGGAGTGAATGGAAAGATTAGAATGAGATGCATTGGTGAGCATTTGGTGGGGAAAGGGTTAATAGGGAGCAGCTGGTGCAGCTGAGCAGTGGGGGAATTTTGGTTTCCTCTCCTGCCACACAGCATTCTGCCCAGGAGAGGTAGGGGAAGGCATTGGGCAGAGCTGGTCTTAGGGAAGGCAGAGCCATGCGGTTGCTCGGGGCCGCCATTTTCAAGGGGCCACCGACAGAGCCAGTCTTAGGGGCGGGCTACGACCACATTTTGGCCTGAGCTCCCCAATTCTCCCCCCAGGTTTCCCTGGTTACTCCCCAACCCTTTTTTTTTCTCCCAGCTTTTTTTTTTTGCCCAACAAATTTTTTCCCAGCGTTTTTTTTTTTTTTTTTTTGTCAAGCTGGTTGGTCACCCGGGGCCAACAATTGGTTAGGACCAGTCCTGGCATTGGGTAGTCAGTTCCTTGAAACATCACTTCCCTTCCCTTGATCTGAGATTCAGACCTAGTGGGAGAAAATGATAGAAGAGCTATTCTCACACTAAGAGGAGAGCAAGAGGAAGGGTCAGTGTAAAAAGGCAATGCCAGAGGCATTGCATACCACAGTGAAGAGAGAATATTGTTCTACCAGTGCAATTCTTCAACCTTTGACTTCAGTGTAATTATTAGTGTCAGTGCTACTCTTTCTGAAGGAAGTAAAGCAGAATCCATCTTTCTGCAGAATAAACTTCCCCTCCTTATGTCAGCAACTGTGTGCACTTCTGGCTAAATTGTTGCGTTTTTCTGTAGGTATGTCACTTCTTTAAATTTCCTCCTTAATTTTGGTGGTGTGTTTTAATGCTCTGTCTTCCAAGACAAATGTCACAGGACAATGGTCTGCTTCTAGGAAAAAATGTCAAAGTGAAGCCTACTCATGTATCATCTCTAAACACTGAGGCACAAGAATTTCAGGGGACGAGGTATTTATCATGTGATAGTGTTGTATTATGACTCTATATTTCTGTTCTGCCAAGTGATTGATGCACAGTGTGTGTAATCATTCTTTAGTGCACCAGGGTATCAGTTGCTCACTGTACTTTTGTTAAACTTCTGCATTCTGACTGAGTTCAACAAAAGACTTGACAATTTGAAACTAGGGCATTAAAAATACCAGTGCTCAGGATCAGTATTTAGTAATCAAAAAAGGAGTCTTGATTTTTTTCTTGCACTATAGAACAACTTTGTCATTAGCCTGTACAAAATACTGTTAGACAAATGGGATGGGAAATTTATGCATAGTCTGGAAAATGTTACTTGAGAACCCAAATGTGCATTTTGAAGTATGGGGCGAGGAGGAATCCCAAGATCGACAACAGAGCCCTATCAAAATGGCTAATTGTATTGGGGATTTTAGAGACATTTAAAGCCCATAGTTACATTGTAGCTAATCTTGCTTTATTTACTCATGTGAGTTATCCCATTGAAGCCGATGGGAGTAATTGTAGTTAATGGACAGTCCTTTGTAATTATCTTAATTATAAAGAAAAGGGGAAAAAACATTTGTCTTGTGTTTTGAGTTTTAACTAACGAAAATGGAAATTATACCAATCAATTAAAAAAAGATTTTTTTCTTTCTATGAACTAGTCACAAGCAGATCTTGATTTTTATGAATGAGTTTATTATCTTTGTTAAATATCTGTGGAAATTAAGCCCAGCCAAAGGGTTGTTGGTGAATTATCAATTTCCACCTTCAGCTTGACCTTCCTTTAGTGTTTTTACTAGATGCCAGGGACTTGTAGTATTTTGTCTTCTGTCTGATTTGATGTCTGACCTTTTATTTTAAACAGGAGAATAAATAATGCACTTCAGGTCAGAAATTTCCATCATATAATCATTCTTGCTAAACTTCACGAATCTGTTGTGATTCAGAAATTTGTTCATGAATAAACCAGGGACTGTCCAAATACTTATGAATAATACAACCTAATAAGTTCCTGCAAACTGAGCTGACCATATATAGTTGCACAAATAAAACCTTTCTTTCTCTTCTCACAGTGATTGGTGGAAAGAGGGGGACTATACCCAGAGAAATCAATCATGTACATAGAGTTGCAGTCTTTAGTGAATATTAAATGGAGAATATAACTGTGGCCAGCTCTTACAAATGTTAGTTTTCTTTAGTTGACATAAGTTAAAAACAAAACAAATACAGTATGTTCATCCCACGAGGCATACCGGGAAGGTCGACAAATGCCTTTGATGTCGACCGGGCGTCCACACTACAGCGGTGAGCCAACAAACAGCTGATCGGCACAACGTGACAGCCATTTTAATTTAAATGAAGTGGCGATTATTTAAATCGTGGCTTCATTTGGGTATGTCTAGTAAACTAATCTACATGGCTCTGGCAACAGAGCCATGTAGTCTAGACATACCCTTTGAATCCTTCCTACATAAGATTCTAGTAGGATTCTAGTAGGAAGGATTCTAGTAGCAAGCAGGATTTTCATTCAGGAGATGCGGGTTCTGTTCTTGGTTTGGCCTTCTAGGTGACATTAGACAAATCACTTCTCCTTCCTGTGCCATATCTCCATATAAAATAGGGGAAATGATGTAAAACCCTTTAATGATGCACAAACCTTCCAGCTCTTCTGGATGGAGTGAACGATGGAACAGTAAATTAGTTGCCTCCTTCTTTTCCCTTCTCATCATTTTGGGGATGGCTTCCTATGCAGAGGAGTTTAGCAGGGAGCAGTTTGAGGAATAGCAGCTATGCCCATTGTGGCAAGGGCCCTTCCTTCCCCTTGCCAGCCTCTGCACTTGCCAGCCCCTTGGCGAGCATGGCCTTGGGTAAAACACCCTTTATCTGCTGTGTCTGGGCAGTCAACCTTCCTCTTAGTAGGGGGGTGGGCTGGTAGTCTTTCACTAAGGTAGGGAGTCCAACCTCTCCTTCTGAAGTGCCTCATTCCCCTGTTGACTCTTAGCTTAGTACTGCTGGGCTACGTCTACACTGGCAGCTTGTTGTGCAAGAACTCTTTTGTGGAAGAGTTCTTATGCAAAAAGTCTTCCACAAGAGAGCGTCTACACTGCCATGTGCTTTTGCGCAAGAGCATCCATGCCAGTGTAGACGCTCTCTTGCGCAAGAAAGCTCTGATGGCCATTTTAACCATAGGGGCTTCTTGCACAAGAAATTCATGTTGCCTGTCTACACTGGCCTCTTCTGGAAGAGCTCTTGTGCAAGAGGGCTTCTTCCTGAGAGGGAGCGTCAGAGTTCTCGCACAAGAAGCCCTGATTTTCTACAGTACAACGTCAGTTTACTTGCGCAAGAACATGCAGCCAGTGTAGACAGGCTGCATGTTTTTGTGCAAGAGCGGTCGTTTTCATGCAAGAACGTGCCAGTGTAGACACAGCCTTGGTGTTTCTGTGTACCTGTCTCTCCTCTCCTTCCACCCAACAGGGGAGGTTTTAAAAGGTCTCAGGCTGGCCTGCAGTGGAATCAGCTGACCCTAACTGAGGCAAGATAATTCTGTCCCAGCTGGTCCTAATCTGCGTGAGGCAACCCCTTGTCAGCTGCTCCTGACTGACCTGCAGGAACCCACTTCTAATTAACAGGGGAGTTGGCTTTTTACCCTTCTAGAGCTGTCTTTTCCCAGTCTATTGAAGCCCCCTAGCCTGACTTTGTCACACCATCCATGAGGAGGGAATGAAAGGAAGGATGGACAATTCATACCACCTTCCCACACTCCTTTTTCATTAAAGTATCAGCTAAATTTTGGCCTGATCTTGAAGCTATCATATTAGCTACCAGAAAAATCCAGAACAAAGCTCAATAGTAATGGTTCCACCTATAATTTAGGAATGTACAATGTTTGAGTAGGCTTGAAATCCATCAAGATATATTTTTCATCCCTAAGATGTTGCTTTTTACTAAAGGATTTAATTGTGGTGGAAATGGTAATAGAAAAAAAAAAAAAAAGATCGGAATCTTTGCTTCTTCACCTAAATACATTTGATTATTTTTTCCCTTTCTGTCTGAAGAGCTCATTCAAGTCATATATGGAACTGATTGTTAAGGAAACAAGGGTTTGTTTTTAATTCAACAACATATTTTGATAAATAAGACACAACTTTATGACTTTATTGTAATAACTTTATTGTGCATTGCTGTCATGTTGGAAGTAGAGAGAGGTTTTTGAGAATGTTGTGTATGCATGTTTTTTTCCAAAGTTTGAAAGACACCTTGCATCATTTTGGCCTCAATTTATATTTACATTGCTTTACACCATTCAAGTGAATGTAAATCATACTTAGTTTTCTTTGACAGCCTGTTTACACTGGAAGGGTATAGCTACACTAGGAAATTATTTTGAAATAGCATAGTTATTTCAGGAGTTATTACTTCAAAATATTTTGAAATAGCGTGTCCACACTACAGGGGAGCCTTGAAATTAGTCCGAGGCAGGCTCCCTTAATGTGAAAGCATTACCTCTACTTAGAGCCCCAGGAAGCACTAGGGAGTAATTACTTTAAATGATTCGGGGGGAGTAGTTATTTTGAAATAGCAGCAATGGAGCATCCACACTACCATTATTTCGAAATAACTATTTCAAAATAAGTGTTATTCCTCATGGAAAGCAGGAGTTATTATTTCAAAATAACAGACTTGGTATTGTGGACGTTCCGCTTGTTATTTTGAAATAACTGCCTAGTCTACACCAGGACAAAGAGAGGTGAAGTGGTTTCAGTCTAAATAGAAATTTGGGTTGTAGGTCATTTTAAAAAAATCTAAAAATCATCCAAAGCATAGGGCTTTGGAATTTCAATTATCAAGACATCTTTTTGGAAAAGAATATAGCAGGGCCATTAATTTTTCAAATAAGTTATTGGAATATATTAGAGAGAACTTTTGATGGCAGAAGCTGGAGAAAGCTATTAGTTGAGAGGCTATACTAGATTTGATTCTGATAAACAGGGAAGAACCGATTGAGAAATGGAGGGTGGGAGGCAATTTGATCATAAATGGATAAAGTTTGTGATTCTAAAGAATGTTAGGTGGGAAACCAGCAGAATGAACAGAAATTAAGATGACCTAGATACAGGCCTGGCTTGACATGAGTAATTGAACATGAATAAGGCCTCATTTGAGGGGAAACAGGGTTAGGTAGATAAATCAGATGGCTGAAAACAAATCTCTGTATTAGCTAACATAATGGGAACACACGAGGGACCACATACAATGGACAAAATGACAATGAATAAAACAATAAAATAACTTGAAAACATAAAAGTGAGTTAAAAGTTAGCTCTGGACAGTGAACAGAGAACTTGCTGTACCAACAAGCAGGTATGATTTGGTTCCATGAAGTAACAAAACTGATCCCAAAATGTGTAAGGCAATGTATAATAAATGCAATGTAATGTGCAGATATACAGCAAACCTCTTCCTTTTATATCTAACATTGGGTATGTAGTGTGCCCAATACCACCCCCTACACTTGAGTCTAATCAACTCAGTGTAGCTTTGCTACATGCTAAATAAAGAAACATAAATAACAAAACTGGAGTCCAACTGAGCTCTCCAGGATCTGTGTACAAGAGGCCTCATGAAAACCCCAAAACCAGCTTGCAGAATGAGTGTGGACACACACACCCCGTTAACATACTTTTCATGGTTTGTATTCTCTGAAACTCATGGGCAGCCAGATTCAAACATTGCTCAAATATGTAAAGTGGCACGATTGTACCATTGGCTCTATTATTGGATGTTACAGTTTCAAAGCTGTGAAAAGGTAACTGTCAAGAAGACATATATCGATTTGCTCATGCAGATATCTAAATATGTTGGTTATTATGGGATGATAGGGAAATCACATCACAACTGGCAACTTACCAAAATAGAATAATTTTTATCCATTGGCAAATTTCAGATTTGGCAAAATACTATAGGTACTTTTGGCCCATTGCTGCAATTGCTCTGAGATAAGCAATAGTAAGGCATGCCATTTTCTAGATTATTATTTTGGTAGTCCAGAGAAATATCGGGGAGTAGAAAACACAGTTGTTTTGATATTGAATCAAAGTTGGTGTTTCAGAGAGCCCAAACACTCCAATGCCTACTTCCATTCAAGAGGAGGAGTTTAATAATCTTAACATTTACTATACTAGCAGTGATGTAAGCAATGAGCAAAATTTTCCATTCATCTTTGCACCTGTAGAGAAACATAAGAGAGGGTAAGTCCCACTCTTATTGCTATGTGTATGTGTAGTAATTTGCCCTGGAACAAGGGCACCACTCCCAGTGGTATCATAGAGAGCTCAACTGTTGACAGAATTATTGATACTTGTTCACTTCAGGCCTCCTAAAAACATGTATGCGGTATAGTAGGGTCACAAATATAGTAGGTTAGGATTTACTGTCGTGGTGTCCTGACAGATCTCGTGCTCTGTCAATGATGATAACCTGAAGGCTGCATGCGTGTAGCTCAGAGAATTGTGGCATCTCAGGCTATGTCTAGACTACAAGCTTCTTTCAGAAGAAGCTTTTCTGGAAGAGATCTTCCACAAAAACGTTTTCTGAAAGAGAACATCCACACAGCAAAAAAGCAATGAAAAAGCGATCTGCTTTTTCGAAAGATAGCGTCCACATTGATTGCACGCTAACTTGCATTTAAGTTGTGATTAGTATGGACGGAGTGGCCACCAGGGCACCTGTGTTATTTCCTGGCCTCTTCTTTTGAAAGAACTCGCTCTTTTGCGTCCACACACGCCTTTTTCCGAAGAAGTTTTTTCAGAAAAAGGCTTCTTCTTCATAGAAAGAGGTTTACCGCTGTCTAAAGAACGCAATAGCAGTGTGGACGTAAGTATAGTTTTTCTGTTTTTCCGGAAAAATGCTGCAGTGTAGACATACCCTCAGAGTCACTGATAGTGTTCCTGAGACACGATAGAAAATTCTGCCTTTTATTATGTGCTGTGTCCTCATGGGACAATGACTACCATGAAAAAATGAGCTGATTTAAGGACAGTGAATTCTTTGTGTCTTTTACTGCATGTGAGGCCTTGTTCCCCTCCTTCCCCCACTCCATATCTTTAATCAAACATTGAAATGAATATAATGCCAACAGGTGGAACCAAATCTGGGACCTCTGGAGCTTAGTGCATAAGCCTCTATAGCTTGAGATACAAAGCCAGCTGGCTCTCAGCTAAGGCCATAGAGCAAACTCATTCTCTCTCTCTCTCTCTCTCTCTCTCTCTCTGCAGGTGGTCTAAGTGCCACTACATGGGACAGTGAACTACACTCAGTAAATGTGTGGGTTACATATGCAAGCTGAGAACCACACTTTCCAGCTCAAATACTAACATACCCAACAAGAGAAATCAGACATCTGTAAGACGGCAAAGAAGATGATAAAAATAATCTTAATGGATTTAATTCAATTAGTGTATATAAAGAGCAGAAGATCCAGGCTTATTTAAGTCCTACTTATATTCTGTCTTGAGAACTTAAATGCACAGAAAATGGTACATAGATAATCACCTCACTTGAGTGACAGCAGTGTTTCAAATAGAATTGGTTGGAAACTGGAATTTCTGTCCTATGGGAAATGCCAACATTTTGACATCTGCTTTCATCCCAAATCAGGATGAAAAGTCAAGATGTGCAATTTTTTATTAAATGAAATCCTTAAAAATTAGAAAACATTGAAATTCAATGTCAATTTGAATTGAAATTGAACTTTCAAAACATTTCTAAATGAAATATTATGTTCTGCATTGACACTTTTGAAATTAAGCAATTTGTTTCCCAGCAGACTACCAGAACATTATCAAAACTGATATATTTTTCCAATGGAATATTTTAATAAAGCCTCATTTTCCAACAGTGTGTGAAAAACTAACTCTCTCTAGTTTTGAGTAAGGACTTTTAGCACTGAAAGCAGAATCTTTTAATATCTAAGTTAAAGGACTAAATCCTAACTCAGAATTGTTCAGGTTCACTCTTGAAATACACCATTTTTTTTCAGTTTAGCTTGTATGGATGCCACTCTCCAGTCACATGCAGTGTTGTTTCAGAGATTTTTCTTTCTTTCTACACAAGATTTTGAAAACTTTTCCGCTGTTTACTTTTTTCTTTTACATTAACTGGGTTTTCATAGAAAAAACAAATCTCCCCAAGCTGAACTTAAAAAAAAAAAAAAAAAAAAACCCACACCTCCACAACCTCTTTATTTTGTAGGCTTCTCAATTAACCTCCATCATGAGTCCCAAATTGGAAGCATGGAAAATGTCACAAAAAATCTGATGGTTAATGGATTTTTGATTAAACATTTTGATGGGTCTATTTTTACCACTTCTGTTCAAGTGGTCACCAAGACAGAGCTAGGGCTTAAGCTTCTTATCTGGAGGCAGTAGTAGAATCATAAATACATTCGGGTGTATACACCTACTAGACACTAGAGGGGGATAAACAACCCATTCCTCTACTGGGAGTTGTGTAAAGGTTTTTTTGTACTGGTTTCTTGCACAAGATGTATTCCACCCATTATGAACAATTTGATTAATAATGATATGTTCTAACTGGATTAAAACAATTTAAAAGTTGTCAACATTCATATTTGTTTCTTGTAAATTGGGAAATGTCATTTCTCTCCTGCTCCTTGTTGTCTGGCGAGTAAGCCCTACTTTTTTACTCAGCCCACAGGAACTCCTCAAACATTTGTGCTAACTTTGTGAATAATACTCTTCAGGTTCTAATGGCATCATCAAGAGTCATTACTTCATTTTTGGAGTAGAAATCATTTTAATAGACTTGACCTTTCTCCCCAGGGGTAGGTGCAATAGCTTCCATCTGTCAAAATCTCTTTGCAGGATTTTAATTAATGGTGAAAAATGTTTGCTCCCCATATCATTGAGTTTATGTGAATCTCAAATACCTCGGCACTTCTGACTATCCTGGCACAGTTTGAAAAACATAAAAATCCATGATGAGAACAGATTTCCTGGAGCAAAATCAGGAAAGCAGTAGAACTGACTTCTCCCAGTTGATTTTGATGCCAGAAAATAACGAAAAGTCATTAATCATGTTCAGCAGGCTAGGAAATGATAAATCCAGCTCTTAGAAGACATGTATTGTAGTTAGACAGCCACTTTTTTGAGACAGAGCGTGAAAGAGGAACTGGTTAATTTGAATTGTGTGTGTATTTGAGAGATTTGCCCACTTCTCTCCCTCCAACGTTTAGTGTTAACAGGAGTAACAATAGGGTCAAAGGATACAGCTAGAACATGGCCCTGGTCAGATCTCACTATCTCCCCCTCCTTTTTTTTTTTTTTGGTGAAATGCTGTGTTGTATTAATCCTTGCTCTATTTTTTGGGTCTATGTTTCTTTGTCTTTAGCAGGGAAAATTTTGCCCTCATGAGAGTGCACAGACTCAGTGATGGACAAGATCCAGGGACAGTTGCAGTCCTTTCTCTTGGGGATCTGAGATGCTGATCTATCTGAGTGCCCCCGGGGATGCACATATTCTCCAAATGGATAGGAAGAAGGCATAGTCAGTTCTCTGCTTTGCTTCCCTGCGCTCCACTCCCACATGGCTGGATGGACAAAAAAGGGTCTGCAAGCTGCATTGTCATAGAATCATAGGGCTGGAATGCTAAATCTAAGCTGCTCTCCTGACAGCTCTCTGACCAGAGTACAAAATTGTCTTAGATGTTGCACCATCCCTTAGAATCGTAGACTCATAGAACACTAGAACGGGAAGGAACCTCAAGATGTCATCAAGTCCAGTCCCCTGCCCTCACAGTAGGACCAAGTACCGTCTAGACCAGGGCTACTCAACTTTGGAAGCCCCGGAGTTCCAAAGTGATATTCACAGCACATGCCTAGGGCCACAACTTAAGTGTGGTTGCATATACATGCAAATATATGCAAATAGCTTCTTTCACACTAACGGGCATGAATACAAAGATTAAGGCAAGACTACACAATAGTAAAGAATAAAATTGTCAGACATGTAGAAGAACATAATTTGTTGGGCAAAAAGCAACATGGTTTCTGTAAAGGGAAATCATGTCTTACTAATCTATTAGAGTTCTTTGAAGGGGTCAACAAACATGTAGATCCAGTAGATATAGTGTACTTAGATTTCCAGAAAGCCTTTGACAAGGTCCCTCACCAAAGGCTCTTATGTAAATTAAGTTGTCATGGGATAAAAGGGAAGATCCTTTCATGGACTGAGAACTGGTTAAAAGATAGAAAACAAAGGGTAGGAATAAATGGTAAATTTTCAGAATGGAGATGGGTAACTAGTGGTGTCCCCCAAGGGTCAGTCCTAGGACCAATCCTATTCAACTTATTCATAAATGATCTGGAGAAAGGGGTAAATAGTGAGGTGGCAAAGTTTGCAGACAATATTCAATGGCTCAAGGTAGTTAAGAACAAAACAGACTGTGAAGAACTTCAAAAAGATCTCACAAACCTAAGTGATTGGGCAACAAAATGGCAAATGAAATCTAATGTGGATAAATGTAAAGTAATGCACATTGGAAAAAATAACCCCAACTATATATATAGTATGATGTGGGCTAATTTGGCTACAACTAATCAGGAAAGAGATCTTGGAGTCATCATGGATAGTTCTCTGAAGACGTCCACGCAGCGTGTAGTGGCAGTTCAAAAAGCAAACAGGATGTTAGGAATCATTAAAAAAGGGATAGAGAATAAGACGGAGAATATCTTATTGCCCTTATATAACTCGATGGTACGCCCACATCTTGAATACTGCGTACAGATGTGCTCTCCTCATCTCAAAAAAAGATATACTGGTATTAGAAAAGGTTCAGAGAAGGGCAACTAAAATGATTAAGGGTTTGGAACAGGTCCCATACGAGGAGAAATTAAAGAGACTGGGACTTTTGAGCTTCGAAGAGAGGAGACTAAGGGTGGATATGATAGAGGTCTATAAAATCATGAGTGGTGTGGAGAAAGTGAATAAGGAAAAGTTATTTACTTGTTCCCATAATATAAGAACTAGGGGCCACCAAATGAAACTAATGGGCAACAAGCAGGTTTAAAACAATTAAAAGGAAGTTCTTCTTCACACAGTGCATAGTCAATCTGTGGAACTCCTTGCCTTTGCCTGAGGAGGTTGTGAAGGCTATGACTATAACAGGGTTTAAAAGAGAACTAGATAAATTCATAGAGGTTAAGTCCATTAATGGTTATTAGCCAGTATGGATAAGGAAGGGTGTCCCTAGCCTCTGTTTGTCAGAGGGTGGAGATGGATGACAGGAGGGAGATCGCTTGATCATTGCCTGTTCGATTCACTCCCTCTGGGACACCTGGCATTGGCCACTATCAGTAGACAGGATACTGGGCTGGTTGGACCTTTGGTCTGTCCCAGTATGGCCATTCTTATGTTCTTACACAACATGCAGGCCCCATTTAAGTCAGTTCTGCTGATATTAATAAAATGCAATATTTACCCTATTTCCACCCATATGACAGCACTTTTAATGAGCAATGACAGTCCAGGAATTTAACTACTAAAACACATATCAACAGAAGACCGGTATATTGACTCGCCATTGTGATGCGTGCTCCCAGTGGAGGCCATGTTCAAAGGATCCCGCCTTTGGGCTGCGTGTTGAGCCCTGCTGTGAGAGTCCTGCCGGGGCCCGCACAGAGCCGGGCAGGTCTCCTCCTGCTCTCCCAGCACGGGGGCGGGGCAGTGCCGTGCCAGAGACCCGCGGCCAGCGCACCAGGCCTGTCAAGGCCAGCGCAGAGCTCGACGGGGTATCGGCAGCCCAGCCAGAAAGGGGCCGGGGCCAACCCACGCTGGGGAAAGGCAGCTGTCAACCACCAGTGCTGCGCCTCCCGTGGCTGATGGTGGCGCATAGGGGCAGAGCTCTGACCCCTAGGCGCAGCATCCCAGGGCTTGAGGATGCCAGGGGGATGGGGCAATGCACCATGACGACCCTTGGTGGGCCAGTTGAAAAGGCCGGGGAATGAAGCGGCGGGGTGGCTTGCACAGGAGGAGTCGCCGGGCATCCTTGGGGGAACACTTTACCCCACCCAGGTGGCACAGCCGACAGAGTCCCCTGGGGGGCTGGAGCAGCGAGACAGGAACCGGAGGAGATGACGGAGCGGTAAGCTCTGCGGGCCCATCTGGAGGAGCCGTCATACAGGAGGGGGATAGGAAGCAGCCCGACGCAGAGCGCTTTTGGCGCCCGTGGGCTGACGCGCTTCAGGAAGGATCCTCGTCAGTCGGGTAAGGGTTGAACTCCCTGATCCCTTAGGGCCCCAGGCTGGGACCCAGTGGAGAGGGTGGGCTTGGGTCCCCCTAATCCCCCATCCTACGCCCTTGCGATAGTCTTGCCCATTGTACTAGGGCATATGGAGTGGCAGCCTACTCAGTGGTTGGCCACTGAGTTAGCCTGGACCCCGGGGAAGGGGCCATGCTTTAGGGGCTGAAGGACCCCGTAAGACCCCAAAATACTCAGGGCAGTGGGCTCGCTGGGCCCCCCCCACGGGCATGGGGTGGGAGCTCGCACCCGTAAATCCGCCACACCGCGGGGTTTAAAGGCGGTGGGCTCACAGGGCCCCACCCTCCAGACGGAGAGCGGGAGCTCGCGCCCATAAATCCGCCACACCTGCATAAACCCAAACTGCACCACGGGCCACAAACAAACAGGCTACAGGCCGCATGTGCTTGTTGAGTAGTCCTGGTCTAGACCATCCCTGACAGGTGTCTGTCTAACCTGCTCTTAAATATGTCCAGTGATGGAGATTCCACAACCTCCCTAGGCAATTTATTTCAATGTTTAACCACCCTGACAGGAAGTTTTTCCTAATGTCCAACCTAAACCTCCCTTGCTTCAGTTTAAGCCCATTGCTTTTTGTCCTATCCTCAAAGGCCAAGGAGAACAATTTTTTCCCTCCTTTTTGAATTACCTGGAGCTTGTGAGGGGAGCTGTTCTTTGCAGATAGTGTGGTTCCTCTACTGAGGGCTATGTCTCAGTGCTGCAATCGAGCCTATGATGTTTGCATTTGCACACCAACATTAAATGCAAAATCTAAGCTGCTCTCCTGACAGCTCTCTGACCAGTGTACAAGTCATCTGACTGGAAACTCTTTTGATAGCAGTTTCAGCTATTTTATTATCCTTAGATTTCAGTGAAGACTACTTAAACAGTCATAGCTGTTTACATGCTTTAGTGAGACAAGTATTGTGATAGCACCAATATATACGAGTAGAAATGTATTCCCCATTTCTATTACTATTGTAGTGAGTCTTAATACCTTACAGTGGCTCCATATTATAACAAAGCGGCTCCCACCAGTACATATAGTACATTCTCAGCACAGGAGAGCCATAGCAGTTATAAAACAGGGAGCTTTCAAATGTGTATGTGTTCAGGCTTCTCTCTCATTAGTCCTGCTGTACAGTTCTCAGCTTCAGCTTCATTGCACCCAGCAAAGGCCTTGCACTCCAGTTAGAAGCAGCACAGAAAAAGACAGTGATAGTATAACAAGACAATCAGGAAGGTTCAGTTCAGACCCAGTGTTAGTTACTGAACAAATACCAATACCAGTGTTCATTACATTGCAGAGACAGATGGTCTGGACTGAGACGCATGCAATTAATGTGCAATGTGTTCTGTCTTGGCATTTATCACAAAATGAACTTTTTTTTGTCAACTGTCTTATTTTAAGACTTATTTTATTTGGTGACTGTAATGTCTGTGTGAGGGGGTGGAGGAAGCTCTTGAACTGCATAAAGAGGAGGAATCACTCTCTTGCTCCTGCCCACTTTCTACACTGTGAGAACTAATTGTTTTGTGCTTTTGAATGATGTTTTTATAACAGGTACAATTGTGGAGCCTTGACATTTTGCCTGTGTTGGAGAGGGTTTCTGGCCTTATAATGTGAATGCCACTGAATAGCATTCAATTCCTGGGTTTTGGAGGTTTTTTAAGACACTTCCTTCTTCCTGCACAACTGGTAGCATTTTAGGACTTCAGGTTTAAGTTTGAGATAGTAATAACACTTCCTTGAGCAGACTGTCAGCAGGTGTTATACATTGTAGTGCTCCACTAATCTGATGAGAATGTAGCTTTTTTAGAAACTAAGTATTTTTATTACTTTTATTTTCAGTGAGCAGATCCCAGCTTTCTTCACTACATGCTATCCAACCTGAGCATGGAAAGAGCCCAGATAACATTTGGGTATATGTCTAGGTCCCTGTTTCATTGACTGTTTGTCATCCAATCTGCCTAATTCTTCTCTCAGTTGCACTGGATTTACACTGTTGTAGCGAATACACACCCCAATCACTGATGCACATGTGCAATTTTATGTACCTGAGCTAACCCTGTTCCATTAAGAGACAACTGATGTGAGTTAAGTTATGCTGATACTTCACTGCTTGCATGACTGGGGCCATAGTATGAACCCAAATGAGGTATGTGTCCACAAAAATCCTTTGCTTCAATACAGCCCATGCCTCATTTACTCTGCTGCGCTCATTTCCTTCAGTGGGCCTTCAAGGTCCTAAACATTTCTCAGGAGGTGCTCTGTACCTTATTTAATCAGGACCTGAATGAAACTCAGATCCTGATGATATATGTATATATGATCATGTGGTTAAAATCTTCATAGTCATGGACAAAGATCTGAGTTAAAGTTGATGAGCATCCTCAACTCTGGCCTCACCTACATTCTGAGTGCTTCATTGTGCATCCTTAATTTTTTCTTGTAACTCCTGCATGGCCAAATTGAGTGTTGATGAAAATGGATACAGTTAATGGGGCTAATTTTTATTGGATTTACACCAATAGAGAATTAGCCCTGTTAACAAATGAACTGCCCATCTGAGTAAGACCTGCTTGTTTGTGAGAATTTGCAGTATATAAGCCCCAGCTGCTGTTACTTGTGTTGAACTGGAAATGCTCTTTCCAATGCAGACAATGGTTTCTTAAGCACAAGTTGTTTCTGTGGGTATCTTTCTAAATGAGAAGTGATTGCCATGCAATAAATAGAGGAAGGTATTTAAGTATTCAGAGCTGGCAGATGCTGATGATTTGTTGGCTTTTTCTGGCACTTGTTAAATCTTCTAACTTTTTAAATTAGCAGCTCCACAAGTCTCATCTCTTTGCTCTTTCTACAAAATGTATAACAATGTGCCTAAGTGCTAGATCTAGGTGATGATAATATTCTCAGCTCTCACTTGCATTATTAATTGTTGTTGTTATGCACAAAAGGTGTGTTTGAGTGTATTAGTTCTCTGTACCTAGTATCTATATTACCTCCTAGCTCTTCAGTATAATGTTGTTAAATATGATAGCAATAGCTCTATAGAATATTTTAAATGCTTTTCTAAAAACTAAAAAGGTCTATTATTTTCCATTTGACATTCTCTTTTCTTACTGATTTGTTATAGACTCTGAAATTGTAGACGTGACAAGCAGCGCAGTAATCACTTGGGTAGCATTGCTTTATGCAGAGCAGCAGTCTATTTCTACCAAAATAAAGTAACAAGAGTAACTAGTGTTTAGCATGTGTTAGATACTTGAAACACATAGAACTAACTAATTAATTTTTGCACCAACTCCGTAAATTAATTGTCACAGGGTTTTGGGACAATTCAGACTAGTGAAAGACTGTGTCATCAGAATGCCTTTCAATGTAGCTCCCAACCTCTTGGTGTTCACAACCAGCCTACAAGCATCAGGTTACACCCTCATGCATATGCTACACAGCCCTGGTTCAGCAGCAATGACCCTGTCTGGATTCCACCAGCCTTGGTTAAAATCAGTGAGGTGACCACAACACATTCCCAGTTCCAAGTACCCCCAGAACTGTGTTCTACAATGTCCAGCTTTCTCCAGGAAAGTTCAGATAAATAGTAAGGTTTGTTCCACTGCGAGTAAAAAGCACAGGCTTCCATTTAGATTAAATGTGAGGAAAAACTTCCTAACTGGAAGAACAGTGGGACTATGGAGCAGACTGTCCAGGGAAGTCATGGAATCATCTTCAAAATAGGTTTTCGAAAAGGCTGTATAACTATCTGTCTTGAATGGTTTAGCCACAAGAAATCCAGCATCCAAAACTTCTGCATGAGGAAGGAGACATTCTTGGAGCTGTGTGCCTGGCTTGCCCCTGCCCTGAGATGACAGGACAGCCAGATGCAAACTTCCATCCCCCTGGAGAAGCAGGTCGCCATCCCCATCTGGAAGCTCACCATGCCTGACAATTACTGGTCCATGGGCACCCAGTTCGGCATGGGGAAGTCAATCATCAGGGCCCTCCTCATGCAGGTATGGCACTCTCTGGCTACAGTCCCTGGTGGGGGGAGTACTGGAAAGGGAGACCCTAGGGAAAGGGGAGCTTGGAAGTATGGGGAGTGGGGGGAGGTGACGGGGGGAAGCCCCATCCCTGGGGGTTCTGCTGTCCCACCCTCACACAGCCCTGATGGGTGGGGGAGGCTTCATAAGGGGTGGCTCCTGGGGTGTTTGTGGATGGGGTGGGAGGGGAGGGGGAGGTGAACTCCCAAGGGCTCAGGCACCCCCTTTGATTTTCTGTTTGGTTTCTTTGTCTCCTTCTGCATGTGGTGAGGGCTATTAGCACCGTCCTGCTGCACAGGGTCATCCACCTGGGTGACCTGGACCCTTCCGTCACCAGATTTGCCACCCTGGGCTTCCCCAACTGTGGGGGGGCTACTTATGGAACATACATCCCTAGCTGGGCCCCTGACCACCAGACAGTACAGTACATAAACCAGAAGGGTTACTTTTCTATGGTCCTACAGGCTCGAGTCAACCACTGTGGCTAGTTTACAGACATCTTCATCAGCTGGTCGGGGAAGGCGCATGACGCCCACGTCTTCCGTAACTCCAGTCTTTACCAGAAGCTGGAGGCCAGCACTTTCTTTCTGGAGTGCAACATCGCAGTTGGGGATGTGGAGATGCCACTGTGCATTGTGTGTGATGCCCTCTCATGCCATGGCTTATGAAGCCCTACACCAGCCACCTTGACCCCAGCAAGGAATGCTTCAATGTCCACCTGGGCAGGGCCCACATGCAGGCCAAATGTGCCATCGGGCACTTGAAGGTGCAGTTCAGATGCTTTCTGATGCACCTGTCTGTGGGGGAACAGAACATCCCCCAGTTGATATCCGCATATTGTGTGCTCCACAACATCGTGGAGAGGAAGGGGGAGGCCTTCCTTCTGGGGCGGGGGGGCAGAGGCCAGCTGGGAGGGATGGGCTTTTGAGCAGCCACACACACCTGCCCTCTGCCAGGCCCATCAGGTGGGGATGCGCATCCAGTAACTCTCCCAAGGGACTCCTCACTAGTGGCCTGTGCCTTGTCCCTGTCTGCCTTTCCTCCAACGACTCTTCCCTTCCCCCCTCCACCCCTCTTCACTGCAGACACAATAAAAACAACTGTTTTGTATTGGGAAAAAAAAGAACTGTTTGCTTATTTATTTGGGATAGAAGTAACTGGTGGGGTGGGGGTGGGGGCTGAGAACCTGGAAATGGGGAGGGGGAGGAAGCAGAGAAACTTGGAGGGAAGAGGGGGGCAGAGAAACTAGGAAGCGGGAGGAGAAGCTCAGGGCTGGGGCTAAGAGTGGCGCATGGCTCGGGTGCTTCCTCTGCCTCATGTGCGGGGACCTCGGGTGGGGTTGGGCGTCTTGGGAGGATAGGGGAAAAGGCAGGAGGTGGGGCTGGAGCAGGGTCAGGCATGGGATGGGGGAGCAGGGACTAGGGCAGGAGCAGGGACTGGGACTGGTGCCCGGTAGGTCAGGAGCTCCCAGACAGTCACACAAATGTAACCCTGCTGCAGCAGCTCAGTCCACATCTGGGCTTGCCACTGTGCATTGTCCCGGACCTTCTGGGCCAGTGTATGCTGCATGTCCCGCAGCATGGAGATGTGCTCCCTCATCAGGTCCTCCTGGACCCTCCGTCGCTCGTGGCTCCCCCGGGGTCAGGCAGCTGGCTCGGCTGCTGTCGATTGCCCCACAGTCCTGGCTGGTCTGGCTGGGGGGAATAAAGGGAGGTGGTCAGTCATCCCTGGAGATGTTATCTCTGAGGCCTTGCCCTCATCTGTGAACTGAGAGCAACAGTTCCCGAGTCAGAGGATGGTGATGTCACTCTTTGACCATCTTATTCTAAAAAAAAAAAAAAAAAGAGCAATCATCTTGATGGAATGGAACCCAGATTAATTTCAGTGAAAATAATATGGATTTGTAATGAGTACAAAGTCATGAGTACATGAATTAGATTCTGCCCCTGATGGTGGTTGTTGCAAAAAGCATAGCCAAATGATGCAACGTATGGTTTCTCTCTCATTCTTCTAATGAGAGAAACCACTCCACCTCCCCACCACCAATCTGTGGAGATCTCCAGTGAAGTCCTGAAGCTACATGAACTAGATTTGAAGGGAGACATCAAACTGGGCCTTTTTCTAGATCTCTTACTGCTCTCTGGAGTGCAAAGTCAAAGAGTCCAATCAAAGTTAACATAGGATAAGGACAAGGGGGAGCCTATGCCTACATGATACTCCCTTTTTCTTGTATGTGCAACCTTTGTTTTTAATGAGTACTTAACATAACTTTTATTCCATGTGTATCCTATTCACTGATATACCATCCCAATATTCTTCCCCCAATTATTATTTGCAATTAATATTTGATATTAATTTGTAATATTAATTACTGATAATTTCTTGTTACCTGTTGTTACTCCCAATGCTAGCTTTTAAAATCCAAAACGAAACTGGTTTAATGATGTTTATATAAAGATTCAAACCCCATAGTGCCAATGGCTTTTTTCTCATGCCTCGGGGCAGCATACAAAGTACAACATCCCTCTTGATTATCTGGATGGCTGAGAGTCATTTTCTCATTATGAACTCATTTACTATGCCAAAATCTCAATATCATCTGTTTTACTAACACTGCTCTCTGTAGCGCTTGCCAGGAGCAGTAACTTAGCGGATGCCATTCTGAGGTTGGCTTCACTGCTGAAGTCACAGGAAGAGACACCCAGTCTTAGAAACAGAACAGTCTTAGAATTCCATATCCACGGACACTGCAGCCTAAGTTTTGGATTCAGAGTCACGTGCGATCACATGGCAGAGGGCGCATGTGTATGGCAGAACCACTGTGTCACTCATGCACAAGGATGGGACTGCTATCAATTCTGCACACGATGCAGAGGAGCTCTGTGACAGATACTAGAACAGCGTGGAAATCCATGGGAGGAAGGGGACAAATAGAGGCAGGCCACTGGATGCGGAGGTCATAAAATATCTCAGAGAAGTCACATAAGGATCATTGCTAAACTTGACCCAAAGCCCTTTTTAAGATTCACAAGAGATTGAAATTTCAGAGCTGAGGGGGAGGGTGTCCTGTGTGGGTCCCTGGCAAAGCTCATTTCCAGGGGCCTTAGCAGTGACCTCATGTGTAAAGTGCACACAAGGTCATTTGGTGTGCAGTATGGCATTTTATAGAACAAAATGGTGTCCTCCATGAGGCAGGGGGAATGCAAGGCTGTGTTGTTTGGAGGCTATCCTTTTAAGCCCTAGGCAGCACTCAATTGAATGGAGCAGCTGATGCCCAGTAGACTTTGGGTTTCTTGGAGCCCTGTGGTGTCTCTGAGGTCCCTGTGATTGCATGAGTTCACAGTGCCTAATGCCACCACTGTTTAAAGGTAGTTTATATCTTGCAAGGTTCAATCATGATTCACGTTTTCAAACTGGTTTCATAAATTTTTAACTGCATTGTTTCATCAAAAATCTTGCTGAAACTGGTGCCAAAATGGCTATCCACTTTTAATGAAAACTGGGGTTTTGATAAATTAAAATTTCATTTTTTATTAAAAATTTTATTTTTATTTTATTAAAAATCCGTTAAAATGTTGCAAAAGTGAAACACATGTAAATTAAATTTTCCTGCTCCCCCCGCTCCATGGAAATGGAAACCAGCAGAATTTGGCTACCTTGAGCATGAGCAGCAGTAAACAAAATGTGTTGCGACCCTCACACAGAACACTGATGAGCCGCATGTGGCCTTCAGGCTGCCCACCACTGCCTTATGTCTTTTCTTAGCACTAGAGCAGTCACTCTGACAACACCTGCCCAGGTGTATGGTGACAACTCACTGGATAAAAACATCAAACAGTTGCTGTCTCTTTTCCCCCTCCCCCCTCCACCCAGGATGCCTCTTTTTAAAAGAGACCTAAAAATCCCTGAAATGCTTTTTGTACTCTGAGCATCTCTCTACACACTGGGCCAACTTCTTTGGGCCTAAAGCTTGGCCATGGTTTCTCTTAGATGCAGTGGTGCCAATGAGATTCTGCTGTACAAAAGGAGCAGCAGCTTAATAGAGCCACAGCTCACCCAACAGCTCAGCATCAAGAGGATTTCCATCCACCCAAACCCATCAGGAGAGTTGTGGCCAGATGAGAAATGGGGAAGGAGCAGAGCTTAGGGAAGTAGTCCAATAACTGCATGGGAAGGGGAAGCCTGCCACAGAGATGCAGTGGATCCACATGTGCGTGGGAGGATTCCCCCAGCTGTCTCCCAGTACACATAATGTGATACCCATTGGGACTGTGTGCTGAGGAGATTTGGAGCACACTGCCTGCTTTGGTATGGACCAGCATGCAGTGTGAACAGCACAGACATTAGCAACCACTGGCACAATTATAAATCTATTCCTTGACGAGGGCTTCTCTATTCTGGAAAGATACTAAGTATTCTGACAGCAGTGGATGCTTCTTGACATCTTTGCCGTCAGAAATACCTAGCCATTTGACTGAAAAGTACTCCAAATGAGGACTAAGATTTATTTATTTTTTTCCAGAAAGAATTGGTTTTATTTTAGAATGGACAAACCGCAGAATGTTAAGAAATGTCTCAGGACACAGTCCTAAGCAATGTAAAGCATGTGAGTAACTTCACTCATGCGAGCTATGGTAATGAACAGTGAACTGAGCAGGGCTACGATGGGAATACGTTTTCTCACATGGGTAAGTGTTAGAAGGATCAAGCCATTAGATGATATCAAGTCAGATATTTTAACATGAAAAATAAAACTCCTATGGCCATTGTCAATAAGTGGGAATTGATCGACATAATAGTGTAGCGTCTCAGCAGCTGTCATATAACACTAGTGCCTTTCAACAATGTGATCAGGTTTTAACATTTATGGCATTTTAAAGAAGTTAATTTTGCAATTTCATTACAAAGTGTAATGTGTAATTGATAAAATGTCATAAAATGGATTGTTTTATTTGATTTTAAATGTCATTCAATAAAGCAATTTTCATTTATTCACATGAAATGCAAAGAACCATATGTTAAAATAATCTTGTCTATTGAATGAGCACACTTAGCCTAATAATATGATCACAAAACTGTGAGACTTTCTGCTAAGCACTTTTTTTTTGTATATCAATTTAAAAAATCCTCAAAAATTCATTAGGACCAACCTAATCCTGCAACTAGCAAACCATTCGATTTTTTTTTAAACGCATGGTATTTTGATACATAAAATGCATAAAATCTAGCAATTGTTTAGAAATGAAACATCAGCAAAGATGATTATTGGTCTACCTAAATAATAATACAACCATTAAGAGGATAATATTTTCCAATTGCAATTACATGCCTTAATTTTAAAGAAGCTATCATTTACAATAATTTGGCAGATTCAGTCCATATTTCTTTCACAAATTTATTTCTTCATTATGCCTCAAAACAAATTTATAGTGCATTTATGTTAGTGGAGATAATTTGCTTAGTTTATTATGAATGGAAATCAGTAATTACATACAATCTCATTTTCTACAGACATAAAGTTAATTCATGATAGTAATTTTACACAGAATATTAGCCTGTGTTAGTTATGATGAAAATGTTACTGTGGCAAATGCCTCTATTATGGTATAATTTCCTTGGACTTGATGAAAAAAGGAAATATTGACTTAGTAATAACACTTCAGTGGTTGATTTCACTGACAAATCTGGGTCATAGTAGTGATTCATTATTGATTATAGACAAAGCTTTTATCTGGCCTTAAAGTAAGAAGTTCTGCTAACTTTTCTGGTAAAGCACAGAAGCTTATTTTAAAAATAAATAAGGCAACATTCACTAAGTCAACTAGTAAAGAACATCAAACTTTATATCCTCAGCACTAAGATACATCAGGCTGTGGGAAACATTCTCAAATACATTTGGAGGAAGTCCCGGTGATGGGGTGTGGTCACAAAAGTCCCCTTGGGATTATTGTCCAATATGCTGATCATACCACTGATGCCCACCTTCTTGCTCTCTAGGGCACCCACCACTCTGTCCTACTGGGCCAGATCCTCTGGTGTCCCACAGACAAGGCATAGCACATGAGTAACTACCCTCCTGTAGAATAATGCAGACATTGAACCACTTCAGCTATAGGAGAACATAGTTCTAGGGCTTAGCACCCAGGAAACCAATCCCAAAATAGGACCAAAAGTCCTCAAATAACTCCATCTTTCTCCATGTAATTGTTTTACACTGTGAAAGCTCATCAGGTAAGCCACCTTTATCAATGAAAGAGATATATATATACACAATTATTGTTCCTTCCAAGTAACAGTTATTTACACTGGGCCTGATAGTAAACAACAGTGTTTTTATGAAGTGCAAACAGTAGGATTTAAGTGGTTGCAATTTAGTAAAAACAGATACATCAAAGTAAGTTACTAAATTAAAATGAATAGAAAATGCATAGATAGTTCTAATCCAGTAAGAAACTTACTACAAGCAAATTCTTACCCTAAAGAGCTGTTCTTATTTCAGGCATATTCTTGAAGGTAGAGACAAACTTTTACTCTGACTTGGATCTCCAGCCCTCTTTGTATCCTTTTAGAGAGTGCCAGGCCATTTTCCAAGCCAGCCAGAGACAAAGGACTGATAGCTTCCCATTGCTTTTATTGACTCTTCCCCCAGGGCAAGAATCTTTTGTTTTATATCTTCCCTTCCATGGACATTTACCAGGTTCAAGATGGATTCCAGTACCAAGTGGCATAGTCACATGTCTTATTAGTTCAATCACCTTTGGACTTACAGGACAAACAGTTCTGTTTACAGGTTGTTCTGTTGATCACCAAGTTGATTGTTAGGCTTCCTGTGCACTCATAATGACTCTCATTAGCACATTTAAAACTATAAACAGAATCACACTTTATATTTCTAAATTCACATAAAAGAAAGAGATATATATCAAAATAGGATAAACAGATCCAGCAGATTGTAACATTAATATGATAGGTTACATGAGGTATTTTGTCCAAAGTAAGTCCGAGTTATGCATAATTATATTAATAAGACAATCTTCATAAAGCATGGGTGTGGGGAAGTACTGTCACAGTCCTGTTTCTTGAAAACTTTTAAAGCTAAGGTAACAGAAAATAAAGGTAGTTGGAGTGAACAACTCTGCATTAGCAGGGAGCTAATTTACAGGCCTTTTCCGTTTTCTGCCTTATATTAGTCTATGGACAATTGACATTTAGCAAACAAGGCCCATTGTGATAAAGTATTAGGTGCATGATTGCACAGGCAAAATTTGAGAACACTTGCATGCTTAATTTTTTATGGACAATTGACTCATTTACACATGAAAATTGGTTAAATGCGTACCTAAATGACCCATTATTGTGACTTGTGCTCCCAGTTACCTATATCTAGTTCAGTGGTATCAGCTGCATGTATAAATAAAGTGCAATTGCACAACTAATTATTTGTGCCAACTTAGAATTCCCCTGGTGATGAAGGGAGGCACTAAATATTTGACATTCTTTTTTATGTGATTGTAGATCTCTGTATGCTTCTGGCTTAGGTATTAAAATCGATAAGCTAGTGTCTTCAATGTCTTTGTACCGAGTCTGTGATGCAATTTTCTATTGTAATTAGTGGGGTGGGGTCTTTTCTGTCCATGATGTCTTCCAGGCATTTGATCAGATATTGCATTTGAAACCACTTCTGAAATATGTACCTTCCAATTTCAGTGATGGGATTAAAAACAAATAGGGGCAGTAAGCTTTTTGGAAGTCTGAGTTCTATGGGGAATTGGGTAATGCTAAATTGTCTTATTCTTCCAAATACGTTGCTATAAGTAAAGCTTGTATTCTCCCCACTGAACAGAAGGAACACAAATCTGTCATTAGCCTTTATATCTCAGAATGAATTTTAAAAAATAGATACACGCTGTAAAATGTCTACCATCTCATTAAAAATAAATGAGCTTTGGCAAACTTGAGATGTTTAGAAATGAGACTGTTACCCAAGTGTTTAAACTATGAAGGCTGAATTACTTGTGGGATAGTTTAAAGAACTGTTTGACCCCCAAGATATATTAGAGAGATTGATTGCTACTGTGTCACATTCGTGGAAATATTTATTTAAACAATGAGGCTTGAACCATGTTTAAAGCCAAGAAAGCACAAGGGGTTCTGGAAGCATTTGAAAATGTTTATTGCAAGGAGAACTGACATGTCATAAAATATTTCTTGCATAAATTAACGGGATCAGAGATGACAAATACAAACACCAAGATTTTCTGAAGTGATGAGTGATTTTACATGCCTTGGTTGTATAAGCATTCATCTTCAGACCTTTGAGATGTTATTAATTTTCAGAACATGCCAAACACCCATCTTGTGGTAGCTAGGTTGATTAAAGAACCTCAAGCTAGGGTGTCCCACAATAGAGGCTTCAGAGAGAAAACATACAAATTCCTCTTGCTTGTATTAAACCTTCTGCCCATTAATTACATTTGGTGTCCCCTGTTTTTCTATTGTGTAAAAGGTTAAATAACACTTATTTATTCACACCATGATTTTATAGACTTCAAATATAGCCCCCCCCCCCCCCCACACACACACACAGACAGTTACTCATCTCTTTTCTGATTTGTACATGCCTAATATTTTTAGCCTTTCCTGATACGGAAGCCTTTCTATACTCTTACTGTAATCCAGTAATCATTATGTTGGAAAATATTTCCCAAAATGAATCTCCAGTATTTAAAGGAAATTACAATATACTTCATTGACCAACTGTGATCTTATTATCACCCTTTTGACAAGACCCAACAAAGTAATCACATATTCCCTCTTATGGACCT
Source organism: Rafetus swinhoei (assembly GCA_019425775.1). Lineage (NCBI taxonomy): Eukaryota > Metazoa > Chordata > Testudines > Trionychidae > Rafetus > Rafetus swinhoei. The sequence goes on from CM033434.1 coordinate 16,076,357, forward strand.
ACATATTCATGCCAAACTCATAAAACAATTCTTACTCTCATTTCACCCACTTAATATTTTTAAGGTCCTGTGTTGTGGCTGCCATCCTTCTGAAAGAGCAGAGTTGGATGACAAAGCTCCTTTTGTCAATACTCTTTAATTGGCTAATGGGAATGGTCTAAGTCATTTCCTCTCCTACTGGACATAGCTGCTCTGTGTCCATTGGTGAGGGGTGGGATTTTGAGGCCAAGATTGAGAATAGAACATGAGACTTGAACATAAGAGGAGCAGAATGATATAGACAAACTAATGAGGAAATTTCTTGAATTAACATTTGTTTATATTGAGCAATAGTATTTCACAGGTTTCATTCACTGCTGCGGGGCTTTCTTCGGCTCTGACACCCCCTTCTGTTGTTCATTCACCTCACAGCCGCACTCTTTTTTTCACAGAAATCATAGAAATATAGGACTGGAAAGGATTTTTATAGGTCATCTAGTCTAGTTTGTGTATTGAGCAAGATTAAGTATTATCTAGACCATTCCAGACAGTGTTTGTCTAACCTGTTATTAAAAACCTCCAGTGATGGAAATTTTACATCTCCTTAGGTAATTTGTTTCACTTCTTAACTACCCTGAAGTGTTTCCTAATGTCTAACCAGAATCTCCCCTTGCTACATGTAAGCCCATGACTTCTTCCCCTGCCCTCAGTAGTTAAGGGGAACAATTTATCACCCTCTTCTTTATAACAACATTTTATATACTGGAAAAATGTTATCATGCCCCCCCCCCACCCCTCAATCTTCTCTTCTCCTGACTAAACAAATCAATATTTTTCAACATTTTCTTGGTCATGTTTTCTAGACTTTTAATCTTTTTTTTTCTCTGCTCTGGATTTTCTCCAGTTTGTCCACGTTCCTTATGAAGTGTGAAGCCCAAAACTAGAAACAATACTCCAAGGCTATGTCTACACTCGCGGCTTCTTGCGCAAGTACGGCCGTTCTTGCGCAAGAATCTGCAGAGCGTCCACACTGCCCGCCAGCTCTTGCGCAAGTAAATTTACAGTACGGCGTGGTAAGAGAGGGCTCCTTGCATAAGAGCTACGCTCTTTTTTAACAGGTGTAAGCCCTCTTGCGCAGGGGCTCTTGCACAAGAGGGCAGTGTGGACGCCGGCAGGGATTTCTTGCGCTAGAAAGCCCTATGTCTAAAATGGCCATCAGAGCTTTCTTGCGCAAGAGAGCGTCCACACTGCCATGGGCGCTCTTGCGCAAAAGCACAGCTCGCACATGGCAGTGTGGATGTTTTCTTGCACAAGAACACTTGCACAAGATGTTCTTGCGCAAGAAGCCGCGAATGTAGACATAGCCCAACTGAGGTATTATCAGTGTTGAATAGACTGGAAGAGTCCTGTCCTGTCCTCTTCTCCCCCCCCCCCCCACGGAGTCTTGCTTATAAAACTCCTGCTAATACTGAGCATGCCTGGGTCCTTCATCTAGTTCACCATATAATCTCCCCCTTCTGGCGTACCAAACTCCCACTGGACAGGTTGGCATATTCCACAATCTTCTGCCATTTCACAGTGGATGGTAGAGGAACCTGGGCTTACCTCCTACTCTGGGTTCCAGCAGAAGGACCTCACAATAAAGAACCAAGCTTCAACCTTGATGCTCTTTCCCTGGACTGCTTCCTACTCGCTTACAGAGGCTTCCTTTACCACCCTTCTAGGTAAATCCTTCCATCAGGGCCAGGATCCCAGGGCTTCTCTATTTTCCTGTGTTTCATCCTTTTCCCACTCTAAGCCCAGAGAGTGATTGCTAGCTCAGCGTGACCCTACCCACCTGGCCCTCCCCCAAGTACAACTTCTCAGGTTCATTGTCCTAACCATCTACTCTGCCGTCTGTTGGATGGACACACCACCGTGCATATATTCATATTTTATAAAGAAACTATACCTGGATTTTTAAACCCTATTTTAGGGCTCCTCAGGTGACTGGGGAGCAGTGATGAGCATAATTTTCTAGTAACCTAGAGTTTCTCAGATATTAAGATGGTGGCCATATAATACCTAGATAATGTCCAGGAGAGTGGGAAATTAACTCAGAAAGACAATCATGAAGATATTCAATTAACATATTATGCATCCATTCCATGCATCTAGAGCAGGAGACAAATTTAGTAGGTAGATATCTTGAACACCCTAGTTATGTATTGCTGTAATTAATGATTGAAAGTTCCTCTCCCCATCTGCCCCCCAAATATATAACAACCAGAAAATCTTGAATTAAGGGCTTCTCTCTGCTCCCACTGAAGTCAATCATCGATCTTGGCAGAAAACGGGCTGTGTGATCATTTAAAAACTTTTTTCAACAAAATTTTGAACTGGCCTATTTATCAAAACTGACTCTTCTCTTTGCACAGGTTCCATTTGGAGGCATCAGCATTTTCTGTTTGAAAAAAAAAATCATCAGAAAAATCACAAAAGTTCTAATCAATGGCTAAACTCCCATCGACTTCTGTGAAATGGACAAAGCCCCAGTCTCTCAGGCTAAAAAACCTATGGCACAAACACAGCTAGCCCAGGTCAGTTGATTCAGGTTAGCAGAGTTTGAGTTTTGGGGCTACAAATGGCTGTGTTGCCATTCAGGTTTGGGTTCCGACCCAAGCTTTGGGATCCTCCACTCTTTCAGAGTCCCAAAATGCAAGCTCCAACCTGAGCCTGAGTTTCTACACAGTAACTTTTCAGCCCTGGAGACCAGGTCAGCTGACCCAGGCCAGACAGCTTTTTAATCTATGTGTAGACATAGCTTAAAAGTCAACAGTCGGGAATGTGTCTAGACTACATCTCTCTTTCGACAGAGGGATGTAAATTAGGCACTTCGAAATTGCAAATGAAGCCAGGGTTTGAATTTCCCCCGCTTCATTTGCATAATCACGTTATGGCACTCTTTCGAAAAAGCACTATTTCGAAATTGAACTCTCAGTCTAGACGTGGTTCTTTCGAAAATAGAAGCCTTTTTCAAAAGATCCTGTAAACCTAAGGTTTCTATTTTTGAAAGAAAAGGCTTTTATTTTCAAAAGAACCGCGTCTAGACTGCGGGTTCAATTTCAAAATAGCGCTTTTTCGAAAGAGCGCCATGATGCGATTATGCAAATGAAACACAGGATATTTAAATCCCGGCTTCATTTGCAATTTTGAAGTGCCTAATTTACATCGCTCTGTCGAAAGAGGGATGTAGTCTAGACACACCCTAGCATTGGCAGGAAGTTTTCTGCTGGAATGATATTCCAGCATAAAAGGCCCTTTTTGCAAAATCATAATTTTCTCAGGGAACATTTCAGTTTTACCAAAAAAAGTGGCTATATATATTTTTTTTCCAGTCAGGAAAGATTGAAATGATGTCTCCCTGGTTGCCTTATCTATTTTACCTTCAGCCTGCAGGGCAAAAGTGAAATTGATGAGCCTTCCAGACAGAGAACTGGAGAAAGAACTACAGCCAGGCTACCCAGGAGAATTGGATCTGAGTGCTCTGCACTCCAGCTAACAGAGAGATAGTTTGTGGTTCTTTGAATGTCCACTTGATGCCTCCGATTTTTCACAGGGAAATGTTAATGCTAACTGAAAATTATCCTTAATGAAAGGAGGACTGAACCTAGTGCCATTTAAGCATCACAATTAGAAAAAATGAATACTCTGCTCAGTAAAATCAAAAAGAAGTCTTTCAAAGGAAACTGTCAGAAACATTTTCTGATAAGTGTGTGAGTATGTGTGTTTACATTTGAAAAAAAAATATCCTGAGATATTTTGTAGCTTTGGACCCCCGAGTTCGATGTTTTGCCAGTGGGAATGAATTTCATGGTATATAATATTCTGCTTCATTTCTAGGGGAAATATTGAGGTGGCGAATGTCAGTCTGTTCCTTATAATCTTCACAGTCAGTGTCCTTTTTTTTATCTTGACTCCAATACTGCAACATATTCAGAACTCTAAGATGTAAGAGTTCTTCTGAAAGACATATTTTATATATATATATATATATATATATAAAATAGTTAAAACATTATGCAAATCAGAACATCTCAAGGAGAAGATGAAACAAATTGGAGATTACAATGTCATTCCAGAATAACTTTTTTTGTTTGAGGAAATACTTTATTAGTTCAAAATTAACTCACATGTGAATATTACTTTGAAGAAAGACTAAATGGACTTCCAAATGGTGCAGTAGAGCATCCAAACAATTACTGTAATGGTTATGATTATATGGACTTTGACAGAGCTAGCTATTGTTAATAAATTAGATCTTTCAAATACAGTGAGTTTTTTAACAATTCAGAATAGAGCTGAAAAGCAGTTGAAGAGAAATACAATGTGATTTCTCCCACTTCCTCAGTGATCAGAGAACTAAACATTCTGAAGTATTCATTTCACCTTCTTGGATAGTGAAAGAAAATCCTACAGTATGTAGAATAATAAAAATTTTAAATTCTGAGGCTATTAACAACTTCAAGAAAAGTGTCACCACGTAAAACTCATTTCAACTTGCTTCTCTATATCAAATAAAAGCCTATTGTATCTGATCATTTAGATCTTTTAAAAGTGTTTTATAGGAGCTAGTGTATAGGAATATGAATGTGGTGTTTCATTATCCAAAGGTTTGACAGAAGGCCAATGTCCCCTTCTATACTTATATTCTAAAATTCTCTTAACAACTAGCAGGTGAAAATAGTTCCAAAAATACCTTCTTTTGGCTTGATCCAATGCCCATTAAACTCAGCAGACACATTTTCATTGAAGTCAATGAGCTATTGTTTAGGTCCAATTTGCAGATGCTGTGGAAATGTAGTTGTGTATAGTGGTCACTAGATTTTCAGGGTAACACAGTGAGTGATGCAGAGGAGAGTTGTTTAGAACAGCCAAGATCTGTTCCCGGCTATGCCACTGTCTTGCTGAATGACTGTGGTTGAGTATTTTTCTATAATTAATGTGGTAATAATCTCACTGTACTTACCTCACTTGTTGTAGTTAAGGTTGGATTCGTGTAGGTTTGCAACACACTTTGGCATTGAAAAAGAAAATGTGTTGTATTATTGTGTTCGATTGTCTTTAAAAGGTAGTGCTTAAAAAATTGTCACCTTCGTGGGTGGCAAAATCCCTCACTGAGGTAACATTTTTGGATGTAGTGAGTCTGTGAATTACAGAAACACGTGTGATCTGACCCTGTGAATTCACACAGCAGCCAAGTGCCAAAACAAAACATTCAGCCCAAGGTGTAGAAAATGCCTTTCTTCAAAGTACTTGTTCTTTCTCCAACAGATTTGTTCATTTACCATCTAGTTGACTCTTGTGGTAATTGGGTGCCTTCCTGTGACAAAGTGGGAATTGTATTCACTCTGTTCGCTTATTATGTTGCATGTGACTTCTACTGTCCTGTACTGTTCTGTAGTAACTCTGTGTGTGTGCCTCAGTTTCCTTGGAAGCTGCACTGGTGCCCAGATGAGGATGAAAATTTTGGGTATGATTTTCACTGAGGGGAGACTGCACAGACCAGTATGTTCACAATGGCTCAGGCTCACTGTAACATGAACTTGGGAGGGGGGTGCAAACAGGTGACACCTTTTGCCCAGGAAGCTGGTCAAAGGAGGAAGCAAGTCTTCCTGAAGGGCTGGGACCAGTTGCTGAGTGTGTGAGTTGATCTCAGCTGACTTAGGATACTGGCTCGGCCCCCCCGCCGCTGGATTGTACCCACCCCAATGGATTGTACTGGCTGCTTCTGGTTCTTGTGCTAACAAGTCTGTTCTCCACTGAATCCCTGTGAATTAATAAACCTTCTGTTCTACCTGCTGTTTGAGAGTCACATCTAACTGCAGATGGGGCTGCAGGGCCCAGTGACTCCCCACACCTCAGTGACACTTCCATACACAGACACTTCCCAACAGCATTATGGCCAGAGATAAGGCCTTTATAATTACCGTCTTTTAGCCAATATACCCCGCACCCAAATATACCCCGTGGTTTTTGCTTTTTGAGTTAAAAAAATCTAGTATACCACACGCACGAGTATAACCCGCGGAGTATACAAGGCTGTGCCGGGAGTATATTTATAGTGCAGGGGGGAAGGGGGAAATTAGCCAGCCACTCACCGCCTGGTTCCTGCACAGCCGGATGAGCGCTCCCCCTGCCCCTTCCTACGGCTGCGGAGGAACCAGGTGGTGAGCTGGTGTGTAAAAAAAATTTCGTATACCCCACACCCAAGTATACCCCGCGGGGGGAGGGTGAGGGTGCGGGGTTTGTAAAAATGAATATAACCCGCTAAATTACGGGTAGCTGTCTTAGTCTAAAATTGCCTACAAACAATTCCTGCATAAAGACTTCTTGTATGACCATGAGCAAACCATTTCATCCTTTAGTTTCCCATCCATAGAATAGGGGGATAATCCTTCTTTTCTGGGACTCTGTTTAGATTATAATTTCCTTTAGACAAACAAGCGATGAGTTATACACACTATGAGTTTGTATAATGCCTTGCACAGAGGCCCTGTTCTCAGTTGGGCACCTATTATTATGAACACAAATTATAATCAAACAGCTGACTAGATGCAATAATTAGCAGAACATAATATTGTGCATATTTTATATCAGGCATACTCTAATTTCTGCCTGCCCCATTTCATTACATTTTATTCGTATTCATCAAGTGCAGCTCATTTACCACCTCCAGTCCAAATATTCCTCTTCCCCACAGGTAAATACACAAGCTTTACAGCTGCTAATATTTTATTAAGGATGTTTCATTTCCATGTCACAGACATTAGATGCAACGTTTTTTGTGGTAGCCTGAGGCTTATGAAAAGATACATAGCTGGGGGAGTTGAAGTAACTCCCCCAGCTATGTATCTGTCACTAGTCAGGAAATCTTTTTTGTCCTCATAATTTCCCAGTGCCTCCCCTCTGTAACACTCAAAAAGGATATCTGTGGCTTCCGTGCTCAGCACTCTGATTACATATGGTTCCTCACTGGAGCTCCTTTGGGTATCTCTCCATTCTCACAGAGCATCACAGAGACCATACAAACACATTAATACAAATCTCCGCACTGATGGGCAGCATGGTCTAGTGGATAGTATTCTGGATAGGGATGGAAAAAATGTACGAAAACAGTAACCGTGTAACCGATCAAAGTTCATGATTAAACGCTTTACCCGGGGATGTAGAGATATGGAGGAAAGAGTGCTAAAGGGTTCCCCCAATCCCGGGGTCCCTGTGTTGAAGGCTTTGCTGACGGCACAGTCCCACCTATGAGCCCCATGACATGGGCTCTTGACTGGCAGCGGTCCCAGCTGCCGACTCCACTACTGGTGGGGTCCCGTGTCACTGGCCCCTCTCCTGGTGTACCAGTAGCTGGCCCTGCACCATAGGCTCTTGGCTGCCTGCAGGGTCCCAGTTCCTGACCGGGATCCATGGGCTCAGCCGCTGACAGGGTCATGGCACCTGGCCAGGAGCTCTGTTGCCAGCAGCATCCTGTCTTCAGGCCCTCTGCTAGGGTCCTGGCTGCCGGCCCTGTGCCACGTGCTCTGCTGCTGGCAGTATCTCAGCATGTGTGGAATCTCAGATGCCAATCTCTTTTCAGGGTCCCTCCTCTCTTAAGACCCTAGCAGAGTTTAACTGCCAACAGAAACCAGTTGACCAGTTGAACTCTTACATCCCTAGTAGTGGCCTGAAAAGACATGGGATAGATATCTGGATTTCACACTACCATATTTTGTCCTGTCTGATTGTCCTCCCATCTGTTGTCTGCCTTGTTTATAAGCTCTTCAGAACAGGGACTGTCTCTCATAGTGTGAGAGGCACAGCTGAAATTCAGTGGAGCCCCAATCTCAGTTGGATAATTTTGGATCAAAGCCCATTGATAATAATATGTGATTCTGGGGGGAAAAAAACCAGCCCCATTTCTTGCCCTGTTGTATGTACTCTTGTTGATGTTTTTTGAATCTGGTTTTATCTGTGGCCCTTTGTTCACTCAAGTAATTGTTTTAAAATCATATATACAGAACACTTGCCTAGCTAATGGTTGTCATGGCTGCTTGTCACCTGTGCCCTAGTGAAACGGTCTAACCAAGTAAACCTCACCACGGGGGAAACTCATCACGGGCACAAGAGGCATTATTGATATACTGTTTGTTTAAACCCTTGTGTTATTTACAAAGTGTAGCTGGGCACTAATCTGTGTCAAGGCTCGAATGGGATCTTTACACTATTTCTCTTAAGTGGGAGTTTTTGTTTATTGTTCTAAATGAATTCTCTAAGTGGAAATATGATGATGTCTTTTATAATTTGTCAGTCCGTGCAGTGAGCTGTCTCTCTCCTATTAGTGAGCTGTCTCATGTTCAATGATTTCCAAGAACCCTGAGTAGATACATTCTAACTGTATGGGTTGCAGGAACAGGATGTGCAGAGCTCCAGCTAGCTGTGTTTCTCTTTTCAGAATTCTAAACTCGGACTGACAGAACAAAATTGAGACAGCTTATGACTTGCCCAAAGAAATGACAGAGGAGTGTCAAACGTTTCAGTTTGAATATCCAGAAAGCATGACTTCTCAGCTGAGTCGCTTTGTACGGCATGAAACATTTGAGACTCTTCCATTCTAATCTTTACTTTAATTCTGGAGAGCTAATTTCCCTTCTTTTCTTGAGGAACTTTTCTTTTCATTGGGCGTGGGGGGGCTGCATATTTTGGAGGAAGTTTGTCAGCCAACCTTCCTTTGCTCTTTCTAGGGCTTGTCGGGGGGCAGATTCTAGCCCTTAAATTCTCCAGTGCCTGCTATGCGTGCCTGGAGAATTAAGGGCTTGTCATTATTTACACATCAACATAAAATGAACATAAATGAATATTATTTACAAATGAACATAAAAGGTTCCCAAATCAAAGGCAATGTCTACACTGCCAATTTTTGTGGCAGAAAATATGCTAATGAGGAACTTATTTGCATGAGTCACAATCTCATTTGCATATGTTCTGCCAATCCATTTTTGCGGTAGGGGTTTTTGTGCAAAAACAAGCAGTGTGGATGTTTCCTTTTTGCGCAAAAAACTCTTTTTGCGCAAGATCGGTATACCTCCTTTTTGAGGCATAAGGATCTTGTGCAAAAAAGGGTTTTTGTGCAAAAAGGAAATGTCCACACTGCTTGTTTTTGCGCAAAAACCCCTAGCGCAAAAACGGATTGGCAGAAAATATACAAATGAGTCCCTCATTAGCATATTTTCTGCCGCAAAAACTGGCAGTGTAGATGTAGCCAAAGTGATACTGTTTCACAGCCCCCATACATGAGATTAAAAACTCCTCTTTACTGAAACTTTTAAAAAGAATCCTCTCCGTTCTTTCATTCTCTCCACTCCCCACCATGGAAAAGGAATTTTTTCAGATGAAGGATCTGTATCCCACAACTGGAAGGATTCTTAGAGTCAGGAAAAATCATCTTTTCCCCTTGGCCCTGCATGAAGTTGTCTCATAGCAGGCTGCTTAGCTCTTTCCATAGCAGCAGTTGGCATGTGGTGTTCAGTTTTGATGGAATAAGTTGCCCAGAGAGTCAAAAGAATTAGCATGACCCTGTCACTGTATAACACTAAACAATTAAACGTGGTTCAGGGTTTTGACTATAGAGACCTTGGCCTGCTTAGTTCCATGGCAACAGCCAGAACTCAAGAGTGAACCTTCCATTAAAGATACAGTAAACGAAGGAAAAACAGTTAAAGCATTTAAATGAAACGTATTAAGTATGACTTTCACTGTAACAGTATTTCAGATTCCTTCTAGATGTATGGGATATTTATGGGGAACCCACCACCTCCTTGGCTGTTTTCTAGATGATATATTAACTGTCTTTTGTGGAGAAAAGAAAGGTTAGCTGAGGTGGTCTGGAGCTGCTGCTGTTAAAGTTCAATCCTGTTGATGTGAAAACAAGAAAACTCACAAAAGGGACAGAAAAGAACAGGAAAGAGAAAATGAAGCTTCTTTCTCTACTGCTAACTCTCACGTGTACCCTTGCAGCTGGAAACACATGGGCACAGCATACAGTCCTGTCAGCCATGCCAGGACCTGACAAACTTGTACTAATATTGGGATATTTAGGGATTGTTCTGAATGGCTTCAAAGGTCATAGGCTCACAACAAATCTTCACCAGCTAAGTTAGGCTCTTAATAAACAGAAGGCAAAGGAGAAAGTGAGGAAAGAGAATAAGGTGGGGAGGGACAGGAGTGGCTGGTGGAGGAGCAAACGGAGGGCCACTAGCCACATGACCCACACTCCCAGCCCAGGGAAGGGCTGGGACAACCTTCTTCAGTCCCAGGCCCCACCTTTCTCTGCCCCCTCTTGCCCTTGCTCCACCCTCACCCCACTTCTTCTTCCAACCCATGAGGTCTGGGGGGACTAACAGGACCCTCTCTGCACTTGCCAGCAGTGGTGGGGAAAGCAGAGCAACATGGTCCCAGATCACTCTGCTCCCCCAGCTGCAACACTTCACTTCCCAATGGTGAGCTTGGGAGTGGTTCTGCCCCTTTCCCTGAATGACACAACCGGGTACCGGGCCCCCTCACTAGTCCTTCTCGATGGCTGCTGGCCGGCCCCTTAGTCCTCCCACCCACAGCATTTGGGAGTACATGCCCCCTACATGTGCCACCCCTGTGGGAGGACAAAGACACACAAGGGAGGGGGGATGAGAGTAGGAATCCAAGTCTCATAGTGCAGGTGCTGTTCAGGACTTAGCTAAAGCCAGTGTCAGTGGTGATGTTATTGCTTTTCTCTCTTTGGCCTCATCTGATCAGGATACATTTCAAGATCAGGATGATAAAGGTCTAATAAGGCTATGGGGGATCCTGGAAAATCTCAGGAGATGTTGGGCAGCCCTGATGGTGAAACTCACTCCTCCCACCCATCCCAACACGTTGATTTGCAGAGAAACCATGCCAGGAAGCATTCCCTCATCAACATTCACCAATCAAAACATTTCGATTATTTAAGCTATGAAAATGTCCTCCTATTTCAAGAACCTTTCACCCCAGTAACACATCAAACCATCACTTTACTAGGGATTTGGGAGACCCTATATCATATTAACTTATTTTAACTTAAACAATCCAATTGGTACCATTTCACCTGTCTTTAACTTTTGCTAACTTCCACAAACATTTCATGAAATAGGCTAAGTTGGACTTCTCTTATGTTGGCAGTTTAAAATACAGGACTTTCAGCCTTCAGTGTCTGGCAGGCTGCTGTCCATTTTGAGTTTGGTGCATTCAGGTATTGTAGTTTGGTCCATTCAATACTTCCCCAGCACTTCAGGATCAGAGCCCCCAATGAAACAAGGAAGTGTTAGACTACATGAGACACACAGCTTCCCAGGTGTTCTGGCACTTCAGTTTGCTCTTGTACAGGTGGGGATGCACTCCAGGAACGGCAGAAGTAGAAGTGAGCTCAGAATCACCCAGGAAAATTACCATGGGAGAAATGAAATGAACTTTCTCCTGAACTTCACAGAAGTTCTGATTTACTTCAATATGAGGCATTTGTCAACTATTTCATTAGCACTGATTATTAATGTGACATTATTGCTGGTGGAAATTATTTTGGGCAGAATTTTTTTCTGCCAAATGATGCAGTTTTGATTAGGCCTTAATTTTTAAGGGGAAAATAGAAATTCTGATGCACAACTTCAGTTTACTTGAGGAAAACTTCTGAATAAAAAAATAGTTTGAATGGCTATTTCAAAAGGACTAGTATTTTGACTTAAAAAGGTTGTGTTTTGAAAACCTCAAATGCAGTGACATTTTAATCAAAATGTTGTTTCAAAATGAAAATATTCAATTTGTTTAGACTCACTGGGCAAAGAAACAGAAATAGTTAACCTGTATAATTCAGTTCCATTTGATACGATACAGTTAGAATTTTTCCTAAACTGCAGCCACAAATCTTATTTATATATTGGAACTTTACTCCAGATAACCTTTATCTCTGTTGTAAAAATAAGAGGATAAGTATTGTTTGGGCAGAGATGGCTGAAGAGCACTCACTTGACTTGTCAGTCCATCAAGTCTGTTCAAGTTCATCTGCGTACTAGCTCACACCAGAGGCTGGAAGATACTCATCTAGAGTATTGAAAAAGACACCTGAAAAGCATCAATGCTAACTTCATTTTGACAAAAAATGCAAATTCTCAGTTCTTCTTGGCTCAACAAGTACCATTTGCCATCAGAGACACAGTTGACAAGGAGCTGGAATGTTTGGAAGGCATGGGAAAACTCACTAAGATCAACTGAAGTAACTGGGTGATTCCCATTGTTCCTGTCCTGAGGAAAAAATGGCATCATAAAATAACATATAACTCTAAGAATACCTGATATACTTTATGAAAGATACCTCTTTGAGCAACATATAATACATTCATACCTAGGTAAAATATACTACAGTGTAAAAATAGTTTATAGAATAAAATGTGTACATAGCCATCTAAGTGAGAGTAAGTTAGCTTGAATAAATAATATCAAATTATAGTTACTAGTTTAATATTTTCCTGGAGGCATTTTATGTTGAATTTGCTGATGGACAAATAGTGTAAAAAACACCTACAACAGGAAAGAAAACATGAACAATATTTTACTGTTATATTGGGTAAAGAGTGACAACTTCCCATGAAAAATCCCAGACTACAGTGAGAACCAGAGCCCATTCAGAACCATTATCTTTGAGAGAGCTCAGATTTGGTTTTTTTTCTATTTCTCTATCCATTGGTTTCTAAATTAAACCTGATTAAACTATTTAGAAACTCTTCTTTATTTACTAGACCTTTTAAAAAGAAAATTAAAAAAAATCCTCTCAGTTCTTTCATTTCATTGATCCCTTCCTTTTAACTACTGTATATCAGCAGCAATTGTCTGTCTTAGACTTGAAGAGCTTTATGCCATTTTTAGATATCCAACCATGCACTCCATTTCCAGATCAATGAGATGTGATTAAGTGCAATACTTGAAAGACTCTTGAGTGATACAAGATCCCAGTACCTTTACACACCAGTAAAATTACTTGTTATTAAGCATTGTCTCATTTAAAAACTTGGGGGCTTAGAGAGAAAACATTGTTAAAAAAAGCATTAGTAGTTTAGCCATATAACACATCATTAGTTGATCTTTTGATCATACAAAAGCAGCATCCTAGTGAGTAAAGTACTGGATTGGGTGCCAACATGTAGGGTTTGTACTCAAGAGTGCCACTCACTAGCAGTGCGATGTTGACTAAGTTATTTCAGCTTGTTGTGCCTCTGTTACTCTTCAATTATAGGCTCTGTAGGGAAGGAACTGTCTTAGGCCACGTCTAGACTGCAGGCTTCTTTAGGAAGAAGCTTTTCCAGAAGAGATCTTCTGGAAAAACTTCTTTCAAAAGAGGTGTCCACACAGCAAAAGTGCATAGAAAAACCAATCTGCTTTTTTGAAAGATAGTGTCCACATTGAATGGACGCTATCTCACATTTAAGTTGTGATTACTATGGACAGAGTGGCCACTAGGGCACCGGTGCTTTTTCCTAGAGGCCTTTTCTTTAAAAAAAACCCCTTCTTCCCCATCCACACACGCCTTTTTCTGAAAGAGCTCTTTCGGAAAAAGGCTTCTTCCTCGTAGAAAGAGGTTTACAGCTGTCGGAAAAAAACCCTGCTTTCTTTTGACTTTCTGTCGAAAGAATGAAATTGCAGTGTGGACTTAAGTGTAGTTTTTCTGGAAAAACAGACTTTTTCTGGAAAAACTCTGCATTGTTGACATGCAGTGTTGTGTGGCTTTGTGTAGCACCTTGAACAACAAGGAATGGTTCTGTTTGGTGTTTCTATAAAGTACTATAATTCAACAGATTACACATAATTGATACACAGATTTGATAGTAATAGACCGAAGTGTGAATAATTCCGCCTATATACCATCCATATGAAATAAATATATGAAAATATGCAACTGTTACTTTTCGGCTTCTTTTATTTTTTGAGACCAGCGTGTTTTCAACTTTGGATTCTGCTACAAATAGTTCTGCTTCTTTAAATTGTTGTGTTTTTTTTTTTTTTTATCCCAGGAAGTTAATAATAGTCCTGAAAAAAAGCAATTAAGCTAAAAAGTAAAGCTTCATTTTGAAGAATAAGCAACTTGTAACCTGGTTTAGAGCTGATGCTGCACTAACAGTATAGCACTTATGATCTAACCGGGAAAATAAAAAGCTTTTTCTTCACGTAAGCAAGTGCCGTCAGGGCCCTAAGATGCACAATCGTCAGTTATAGGCTTAGATTATATATTAATATCTATATAAATCAGATGTTTCCTTAGGAGCAAAATATTCCTCATTTTAGCAATTCAGTTAAATAGTTTATTTGGGTTAAATATGTGAACAGATGAAATGGCTTTTAAAGAGACAGCAGCAGCATAATAAGATTTTAGGGAGGTCCAGATTTTCTGAGGTCCAGAATGGCTTAGCAAATATGCTTGTTTTCATTTTACTTGCACCTTTCAGTTTCTGACTCTTGTAGTAGCCATGTGTGTGAGGGGAAATCTCTTCTCACTGTATTTTTTACCCAACAAAATTGGATGTTCATATGGAGGATGGCGGTGTCTCATCTTGCTTAATTTTAAGCTCATTTTCCAAAAACTAACAAAGTGTTAGACCTGTTATGTTTGAACCTAGAAACTTACCAGTTAAGACACTGATAGAAAACTATGTTACTTCCTTGTTTATTCAATTGCCACATTGTGTTTTGCTCTGCCACATTCTACAACTTCACTGTCTGTGTCTTAATACCTACAGATGCCATTTGTGGTGAATAATGGAAGATACAGTTACATTGCATGCACTACAGTCCTCTCTGCTTATTACCTACTCCCACAAACACATCTAACTTCACATTAGAAATTGAAGCTGTGTTTAAGGAGGTCAGAATAGGCTATCTGCATAGTCCAGACAGAATGAGACCCATCAGTCAGGTTAAGGACTATTTAGAAAAGCAGGGCATGTACAAGTTCATGGGGTCAGATCTAATGCATCCAAGGGTGCTGAGAGAGTTGGCTGATGTGATTGCAGAGCCATTGAAAACTCGTGGTGATCAGGGGAAGTCCTGGATGATTGGGAAAAGGCAAATATAGGTCCCATCTTTAAAAAAGGGAAGAAGGAGTATCTGCGGAACGACAGACCAGTTATCCTCATCTCCATCCCTGGAAAAATCATGGAGCAAGCCCTCAAGGAATCTATTCTGAAACAGTTGGAGGAGAAAAAGGTGATCAGGAAGTCAACAGTCCCTGGCCCTCCTAACACTAGCCCCAACCAGGACTGCCACAGGTTGCTGTGGGCTCCCCAGCCCTATTGCCACGGGCTCACTGGGCAGAGCTGCCATGGGCTATACAGCCCGGCTACCTGGCCGCACTGCCACAAGCTCCTCAGCTGCTGACTCCCCAGCTGAGGCTGCCTCTGGGGCTGCCACGGACTCCCAGACCTGGCTGGGGCTGCTGGACACCAGCCTGCTGCCACTGGACTCCTGTCCCAGGGCTCTCTGCTCTGTTGACATGTATGATTCTGCCAGACTATGGATGTTGCTGGACCATAGAGTATTGGTTTAGGGAGGTGCTCTCTGTAGTAATTTTATTAGGATGAAACTGTGTTCCCAGTTGTCTGCTCCTTTAACTGCAGGCAGAAATGTATTTTGGCATGATAGAAATCTAAAGTGGTTATTGTTCCCAAAGTATACAAAATCCCAAACACTACTTGAGTCTGGATTCCCTTCTATCCTCTCCTACATTTTACCAGGCCAATCATGTAGTCTTGTTTTGTTTGACATTGGTGTGTATTAACCCCCTTTAAGACTGCATCAAAGAAAAGAAATAGTCAGTGTTTAATTATGTTCTGCACCAATAGTTCTGTCTCTGGGGAATGGAAGTTTATTTATCTCATGTCAGCATTCAAAAAATCCTTCGTCAGACCTTTGACCCAGGTACTGAGAATCTGAAGCGACAAAACATGCCGAGGACGTAAGAACAAAAAAGTACTGAAGAAAAGAAGTGACAGCATCAGTTACATTAACATGAACTGTGTGAGTTAAGACATTTATGAAGTGATGCTTTGGAGGTCTGTAAACTCACAGAAGTTAGGGAAACAAATATGTTTGCATCTGCTCAGCTGTACTGTGGGCAGTAAAAATAGCTCACTGATGTGTGGGACCTGTTTGTTGTATCTGACCTTTGTCAAATTGGCTCGGCTAATTTTTGTAGGGATATGCCCATGTTGCCCTTTTGTGCAGCATCAGTGGAATGGCCAAAGGGTTTTTGTTAATTGTTTTGGTAAATATGGATACGAATACCTACTTGGATGTACAGTTGCCTGGTACGCAAACAATTCTATCTTCTGTAAGTGTGATGGGTGAACATATATTTTTGGATGGATCCTTCTTTATGGAAATTAGTCCCCTAGTGATTCTACAGAGTCCTGAGAACAGAGTATGGAGAACAGTTGAAGTATTTGTGCAAACAAAACAAATGGCCTCCCCCTTCTCACTCCACCCCCTTCCTTCCTCATCCTCACTCATTTTCACTAGGCTGGGGTAGGGATTCAGACTCTGGTCTTGGGCCAAGGGGTTTGGAGTGTGGGAGGGGATCCGAGCTTAGCGCATGGTAGGAGATTGGGGTCCAGGCGGGGATTCAGGGTGCAAGCTCTGGGAAGGAGTTTGGGTACAGGGGGACTCATATCTGGGGCAGGAGTTTGGGTGCAGGAGGAGGTTCAGGGCTAGGACAGGGGTTCAGGAATCAGGCTCTGGCTGGGCACCATTTAACTGAGGTGGCTTCTGGGTGGTGGAGCAGTGGAGTTAAGGTAGGCTTATTCCTGCCCTGGCCCTGAACCACTCCTAAAAGCAGCTGGCATGTACAGCAATGGCTCCATGGTGCCATGTGCTGCCCCTCATCTTCAGTCACTGAGCCCAGAGCTTCCACTGGACACGGTTCCCTATTGTTGATCAATAGGAGCTGCAGGAGTGGTGTCTGCAGGAAAGGACAGCATGTGGAGACCCCCTGCTCTGCCTTTCTCAGGGGCTGCAGGGACATGCCTGCCACTTCCAGGAGCAGCAGTTACCACAGGGATAATTACTCCAACCCCGACAGGTTAGGCATTTTAGAACTCACTACTCAAAGAATTAAATTTAAGTATGAGAGAGAAATGAAAATTATGAAATGCACAGACCAGTCAAAAACCAAAAATAACCCATTTTGCAAGCACTCACAGTAGTAACAAAAACAACCCACATATGTGTTAGGTCCGGAGATGAGAGTGAAGGACAGTGTGTATTTGTGAGAATGAGAGAGACACACACAATGTGTGAGAATGACAGAGATTTGCATTGCCAAGTTCCTTCCATCTCCTTCTATCTGTGTGGAGATAGGATACAGAAGTGGGGGAGGAGGGACACCCTGATATCAGCGCCCTCCCTTTTCTCCCTCCCACACCCTGCCCAGCAAGCAGCAGGCTCCCAGGGGGGCAGCTCTAAGGCAGAGAGCAGGAACAGCATGACTGTGGGTGGAGGGGCAAATGAAGTGCCAACGCTGAGGTCAGACCAGGATCACCTGTCAGAGGCACCAAGATCTGCCAGTAGATCCTCATCTACTGGTCAGTGACCACTGCTGTAACCAAATGGCAAAGTCATATATAAATATTTGCATCTAGTTAGTAACTGTGCTGGAGGTGTTTTGTGCTCTTCTCCCATTAGGGAGTGTCATTTCTACAGCAGATAAGAAAATGTTTTTATATTTCTCTCATGACAAATTTTGTTGAAAATTAAAGCTTTTTTTTCTATTTGTCAAAATGTTCAACAGAAAATTTCAACTTTCCACCAATAAACTGAAAACCAAACTTTGTTTTTCAAATTTTCAGCTCAAATCCGTTGGAGATTTGGAAGGTTTGGGCCCAAACCTGCAAGGTTTTCAAAATGACAGGCCGCAAGCAAAATTTCACTGGAAATTTTCAGTTAGTTGAAAATCTAATATTCTGTCCAAAAAAGGTTGCCAGAAAATGTTTGCCTACCCTTGACCAACTCTTAGAGGCTGCAGCTCTGTGATCATAATGAATCCTGGCTTGGCAGGGTGCAAGGAGACCTGGGTTGGATGAATATAAAGAGGCAGAGGGTTAGAGGTCCATTCTTGCTCCTGGCAGCAGAACTAGGGCTGGGGATATTTGATGTGTATGTGTGTCAAGGGAGAGGAAATAGTGAGGGGAGTCAATGTCCTTTGCTCCCTGGCTTACAGCTGCTTTACCTGCTGGTTCCACCTGCAAGCCACTTATCCCCTCCCAGCTGCTTTATGCTGCCCCTTATTTGGGCCTTCATTAGCACTTTCTGTCCTGGCTACATCACACTGCATTAGAATGGGAGCATCTTTTGTCCTCCTCCAATTTGCTGCATCTTCTTGTTTCTCAAAACTTACTTGATGTAAGTAAGGTGGTGGGGCTGGTTCCCATGTGGCCTAGGGGATAGGGCGCTGGCCTGGGGAGGACACAGCCATTGGTTCAAGTCCTATGCCAGCAGCCAACCTGTTTCCCACCCCTTTTCCTAATCAGCTTGCTATCTACACGCTGTGTCCTATCCCAATCACCCTGTCCTCATTTAGGAAAGTTATAGTCCATTTATAACATCATACAATTATAATTACTGTATTCCTTACAGTGCTGTCAACACACAGGGAGGTATTGGTAATAGCTTGAGTGTGCAAAAAGGTCCAGATGTGTTTGGAACAGACCCCACAATCAGTGAACACAGATGATACCATGTGACTTATCTGACCAATCAGAAGTAACTAACACACTTAACTATCCAGTGTCCACTAGTGGATCATATCTATTTCCTATAAAAAACTTGCTCCCAAAATGTCAAATAATTTTAAATAAAAAATGGCAATCTCCTTGTAAAATAAATTGCTAAAATCTCAGAAGACTTTCTGAGACTTTTTCTATTCATTTTAGTACGCACACACATCAGCAATTATTGACTAAACTCACCATGTCTCAAGCTAGATTAGGAGGACAAACAAATTTGGTGCTATTTTAATTCAGGGCAAGAGAAGGTGAAGGGAGCTGAAGTTTTTATTTTGGTTTCTATTTCATAAAATTAGATAAAAGGCTCAGGTTAAAGTGATAAGAAAAGTTTCAGATGATAAGAACAGCTCTGAAGGGAATGAACTAATTTGATCAGAAATTAAAATATGACTATTATGTTGTACCAACAATGCATTAGAACATGGATGAAAATCTATGCCATTCGATTCTGATTCTGTGATAGTACATGTGCCATCACTTCTGGATGAAAATACAGGATTTAATTAAAGCACCGTAGCTTGCAAGGTATTAATATAAGATGAATACTTAAGGCTAATTAGTAAACAAGTAACATGGTGTCATACGAAAACAGATGTGAATCAAACCCCCATAAAACATCGCAATGCAAAGATGTAGTTCATATCTTGATTTGGACTCTTGTTCCAATGTTCTTAATTATAGACCTTAGGAGACATTGCTGAGGGGCACATAATTCACATTTTTTATCAGTAGGTTCTTACATCCACTGTAGGAGAATGTTGGGTTTGTTTTGTTTTGTTCTTTTTATTTCTAGTTTTGAGATGGTTGGCAACAATTTCATCTTCATGCTCCATTTTCACTGCATACTGAGGCAATTTGCTATCAATGCACTTTGTTATTTCCTCTGCTTTGTCTTTTTGACCTGTGAGGTGCTTCATGACAACAACTGTTCTTTGGATAAAAACATATAGGGAGCTCTCCAGGCTGAATGCTGTCTGTGTAGGTTTTCAGAGTAGTTTTAATTTATAGGTACTAGAATTCTGTTTAAGTGTACTGTGCTGGCTGCAGGCCAAGTTATTGTTTTACCAGTTGTCTTCCATTGACTACATAATATCACTGCTTAGCTTCCAAATGATTAGGGCTGGGTGAACTCAGAGACTTGGAGTTATGTTTGTGTTGTATGATCATTCCTCAGGCAATTTCAGCCATACTCAAATTTAATACAGACCTAAAGAAAGACTTCAGTGTTCAACTTCTCTGATGGCTTCCCAGCCATTATTTAGGGAGACTGGAGCCTTATTTAAAAACAGCAGGTATTTTCAGTACTGTTTAAAAAAAAAATCAATTGCCAACCTCAGGAACTGTGATGTCTTTTAGGCCTTGTCTCCACTTACTAGGAGATCGATGCTGCAGAGATCGATCTCCTGGAGTTTGATTTAGTGGGTCTAGTAAGGACTCACTAAATCAACTGCTGATCATGCCCCCCATCAACTTCAGTATTTCACTGGGTGGTGAGGAGTAAGAGAAGTTGATGGGAGAAATAGTGGGGATGTCATGGAAATTCAAACTAAAGTACATAGATTCCAGCTATGCTATTGACGTAGCCGGAGTGGCGTCTCTTATCCCCTAATGTGGGCCTGGGCTTAGAGTGTAAATAGGAGTGGGGAACCACCAGCCTCTAGCTCCCTGTTTAGTTTCATCTGGCCAATAGCAAGTCTCAGGAAGCCCTGAGCCCTCTGCTCCCTCTGTGGAGCTGGAACAGTGAATGTCAACTCACAGCAATCCGGGACGCTCAGCATGATGTCCTTGCTTGGGAGTGCTGCCCTCACAGCTCCCATTGGCTGGGAACCGTGGGCAGTGGGAGCTGTGGGGGCAGTGTCTGCAGGTGAGGTAACATTAAAAGGAGGCAAGTACAAAACACTGAAGGAGCCATGTTAAGGCCTGCACACCTTACTATTGTTCATTGGGAAAGTAAATATAGCTGGTTGATTTTATTATTTAGTTAATTTTGGTAGCTTGAGTGTTACATACATCACTTTATGCCAATTAACTGTAGTGTAACCCTGTTAAATACAACTAAATAACAAATGTGCCCTTTGGGGGAAATGCTACTGCTAAAACCTAGCTCTTACATAGCACCTTTCTTCTATAGATCTCAAATGCTTTGCAAAAGAGGGATTTACCATTATCCCCAGAGAACTGAAGCAGATACAGATGAACTGACTTCTTGAAGGGCACCAAGGAGACCAGTGGCAGACCTGGGGATAGGAGCAGAATATAATGGCTGTAAGTCTAGTGCCCTGTCCACTAGACCACATTGCCTCTCTAATGCTATTTTCATAGACAACATTTATATGCTCTACGTCATGGATAGGCACACACCCATGAAGCCTAAGCACTACATGTCTGTTACCTAATGGCATATTATAGTTTAATTATTCTAAATTATCTTTTGCTAAGATACTCCTAATATAAACAGTGTTATCACAATCAGGAGCTTCTGAGCGATGAGATAAAGAACTGGACATGCATAGCAGTAAAGGCCCCCAAAGCACAATGTGTGTTTGTTGCCATGGGGGCATGTAGACTTGCATCTCCGGCACTTGTTAAGCATCTATTTCTTGTGTGCCTATTAGGGCAACTGCTGTGTCTTTTTCTTAGAGAATCACTGTTGCTTTCTTTTCAACCAATCTGTAAGTCTATAACGCAATTACACTTTGCAGTGGAGGCTTCTATTTCTTGCACCTTCACAAAATAAATTTGTAGGCCAGAAGGGTCCATGCTAATATTCGAGGCTGACCTCCTGAACACAGGCCATAAATTGCTGTCATAGATTTTCAGTCCCTTAGCTATATTTTCCCAGACATATTGTTCTTCTGTCCAGCTTTAAGTCACACTTTTGCCTTTCACTTTAATATCATGATTGTCATTGTTATTCATATTAACATAGTCTTATATTGACTGGAGTTGTTTGTGCTGTGCAT
This sequence comes from Rafetus swinhoei, assembly GCA_019425775.1. Lineage (NCBI taxonomy): Eukaryota > Metazoa > Chordata > Testudines > Trionychidae > Rafetus > Rafetus swinhoei. The sequence continues at coordinate 16,098,162 of CM033434.1, forward strand.
GAATCAGAGAGTGCCATTTCAGCTTCTGCAGAAGGAAGAACAAAGCCTTTTGGTCAGTGGTGATATTTAATGAAGAATGAACTCACATTAATTTTCCTTTTTATTCTTTTTATTTTATCATTATTAATATATATGTATTTTCTATTCAGGTATTAACAGATTATTTACTGTTCTTAAAGAACATGTTTTAAAAGAATCCTGTTCCCTGGTTGCTGGCTTTTTTATATTTCTGATGTTCTCTAAAGTGGGGTTAGGGCCTGATCCAAAGTCCAATGAAGTAAATGGAAAAGCTCTTGATTCAAAGCCGTGAACTCACTGGGTTTTGAATCAGCTCCTTAGCATAAGTGAGAAATGATGTATGATCTGTTAAAATGCATACTGATATCCAGGGTATAAGCGATTACGTTCTCCCTGTGGGTACAATAATTAAGTTTGATGTGTATATAAGCATAAAAGGGTATATATAGCTGTACTAGGGAAACATTGAGATAAAGATGCTATAAAAACATCTAGCATCATTCTCCTATTAATGTAAAAGTTTAGCCATTAAACCACCTTTCTGAGTAAATGAAATGAATCGTGAATAATTTGCTGGCAAATCAGTTATATGAGTTACTTGAAACTTTGAACATTTAGGGCCAGGAAGAATTTCTTTCAACCCAGCAGTGTCTGACCAACTATTTGCCAGCAATATCCGGATGGCATCCAGCACACTCATCACACGGGGGCATGGATTCTGAAGAAAGAATAAACTATTTCCTAAACTCTTCTAGTACCAATTTACAGGGGCAATTCTTTGGCAGTGGGCAGGGGTGGATATAGGGCAGGGCGAGCGGGGCGGCCGCCCCGGGCCCCGCGCTTCAAGAAGCCCCGCGCATGTGCCGTGGGGTCACCACGCATGCGCCGTGTCAAAGGGGGGGCCCCGCGAAATTGTGCTGCCCTGGGCCCCGCAAAATCCTCATCTGCCCCTGGCAGTGGGCAAGTGAAGAGTGATAAATTCCTTGTCCCTTTTTCTCTAGGTATTCAAGGCAGTTCTGTTTTGTAGAACTTAGTCTTTGAATTAAATATTTGGGTCATTTCTATGATGACTCAATATTTTAAAATTCTCATCTATGTTTTTGTAGGTAGTATCTGGAATAGAATCAATATGTACTGTACCATAGCAGAAGGTATGGTCATCTTGGGGTGACATCACTTATTCATTCTTGCTTTCCATCCTGTTTCCCACTGTTCAGCTCTTCATGGGGGCTGTTAACACATCTTTCAAAGATCTTAAAGCAGCTAACAGGCTCATCTTGAGCACAAAAATAAAAACTAGAACCATAAACCAGTGGACTCATTACAATAACAGCATGGCTTTGTCTGACAGCAAGGCAGGGAACTTTAAATTGGACTTGGTACTAACTGTGTATATTACAGGAATTATGTTACATTTAGGTTGCCACTGCAAGTAATGTTTCTAGTCACAGTGCTAGCTACCAATTCCATCCTAACTTTTGACTTGTTTCCAAGGGTGACTGTAGGGTTGCATTATAAGTTCTACATGTTTGCCCGAGGTTGCTAATAGTTTCCTCTCTTTTTTTTTTCTAATGAGACAGTGTGTGGGTAGATATGTGGCTAGAATAGCAAAAAATCCTTTCACACACATGTTGTGAAGTATTGTACACGGGTACGCAACATAAACACAGCATAATAAGCTTTTTGGCCCAGCAAAATCCATAGACCAGGTCTTCTCTGATTTGGGAAGTGTGATGGAGTGTCCACACCACATAAGAGACTAAGGTAGCTGGGTGGACCAATTAACCACCTAGACTGTACCTGGAGGATGAGCCAGGGAGCAAGGAGGACTAATTAATGATAAAGCTCAGCTGGACAGGAATAGGAGAAACCTGTTTAAGGCCTAGGAGCTGAGAGTACATAAGAACATAAGAACGGCCATACTGTGTCAGACCAAAGGTCCATCTAGCCCAGTAGCCTGTCTGCTGAAAGTGGCCAGCACCAGGTGCCCCAGAGAGGGTGGACCAAAGGCAATGATCAAGTGATTTGTCTCCTGCCACCCTTCTCCAGCCTCTGACAAACAGAGGCCAGGGACACCATTTCTATCTCTGGCTAATAGTCTTTTATGGACCTAACCTCCATGAAATTATCTAGCTTCTCTTTAAACTCTATTATAGTCCTAGCCTTCACAGCCTCCTCTGGCAAGGAGTTCCACAGGTTGACTACATGGTGTGTGAAGAAGAACTTTCTTTTATTAGTTTTAAACCTGCTACCCATTAACTTCATTTGGTGTCCTCTAGTTCTTCTATTATGGGAACTAATAAATAACTTTTCTTTATTCGCCCTCTCCACACCACTTATGATTTTATATACCTCTATCATATCCCCCCTCAGTCTCCTCTTTTCTAAACTGAAAAGTCCCAGTCGTTTTAACCTCTCTTCAAAGAAAGAAGAGAAGTAGAAAGAAGAGGATGCAGTAGAAAGAAGAGGATGCAGAGAGAGGCTGTAGTCACGTCAGGCTGAGAGAAGGCGAGGTAGGAAGTAGCTAATGGATACAACAATAAGGTTTAGGACTATGCATATTGTGACTGCTTGTTGTAGGGTCACTAAGGCGAAGCCCAGCATGGGCTCCCCTACTAACCATTGGTGAAATGGTACCATTAAAGGGCTATGACAGGGCAGATTGCCTGAGAGACCCAGATACATGCCCTGCTTACCTCTGCAGATGGGGAGAACTACAGTGATCTAACTGGAGGACCAAGTCATGAAGCAGTAACAACCAAGTCCCGAGAGAGTGAGACTGCAAGAGAAGTAGGGCAAGCAACTGCCAGAAGAGGCATCAAGCTGGCAGAGGTAATTCATAGACTCAGCCAGAAGAAGGCACTCCTGAGGTGAGTAGAACACCCTGTAACTGGAAGCTGGAAAAATAAAGAAATAAAAGGAAAAAAATTTCCCTGGGGGAGGAAGAAAATGGTATACTGTCATAAAAACCGATCACTGGAACCGAGAATAACAAACAGGCAGGGTACTCAAAATCATGAGAAGGCTGTGGGAACCTAATTCTCTACTCCTTGCAAAGCGCACAGTTTTATATATAAATTGTTTATACAGTTTTATATATAAAAAAGCAACGTTTGAAGAATATCCTATGTAATTATCTCCCAGGCCCTTTCCAAAATCATACCTCACCCAACCCCAAAATACAGTGGTGGTTTATAGAAGGACTGGAATTGGTTGCTTAGATAGAGGAAGTGGGGAGAGTAGGAGGGAAGTGTCCAAAACTGGTTTGCCAGTAGACTGAGAAATAATCAAGCTGGCTCTGAAATGAAGATTAAGACCATGGGGATGAGGTAGTGAGTTGAAGGGAAAACAGATTTGTAAACAATGGTAAATGTTGAGCATGGTAATGCACATTATTTTTCATTTTTGTATGCCAGCTCTGCTTCTGACTAGAGCAGAAGTAATTAAATGCCATGGAAGAGCCCAGTGAATTTCCACCCAAATTTTTTTTGTGCCCAAAAGAATAGGCTGAACTTCAGTTCTGAGATGAGTATGAACCAAAACTTTTGCAACTAAATTCAGTCCTCTGATATACATCCACAATAAGTATATTTTCAACGCATGTGCGTATCAGATTTGACTTCTAGACTTTAGAGACATTTGCAATCCAAACCTAGACAGGGATCTGTGTTTCACAGATGGCACCAATTTTGAATATAAAAAGAAATAGTGAGTGTTGATAATTAAGAATAACCTAGGCACACATCCCTATTTTTACCAATTTAAAAACTAGAATTAATTAAGAATGAGGATAAGAATGACGAATATGTTTTGAATGAAATGAGTCAACCAGGATGTAGCCTGTGATGTACAGTACAGTTCTTGTCTTTGTTTCTGCTTCATCAGGCAAAGTGATACAAAAATGCTTTAAAAATATCTTAAACAAATACAATCCCTTGGAATTGAGAGGAGCCCCTCTTTCAAGGCATACTCATGCAGAGACAGAGGAACACAGAATTTCAGCTTCATCAGCCATATCAATATTTTACCGCGGTTACAAATCTAACACAGATGCCAAGATATTTTATGTCGCCAAATGTTGCTTTTATTTCTCAGCACATGTTGTACATTCTTTTTTAGAAGTGAACACATCTGTTATGACTTCCTCCAATATATACTTTGTCTCCTTCCCTGCAGTTTGGCTTTTGAAGATTAGAGACATACATCAGAAATGTTACCTATGCAAGAGATTCAATTTATAAGTATGGTTAATCTGCATTGTCTCCATCGCTGCAGGTACTGTAGGAGAGCTGGTGAATCTATGACTTTGGAAGATGACACTATCTTCCCCTTTTTTTCAGGGTAGGGGGGAGGGAAATTAAGGGCTTGAAGAGTGCTTCTCATTTGCCTACATGTTTTTGCTTTCAGTTGTTGTTTAGATTCCTAGCTGCGCATGAAGATTAAGGGAAGCAGCTGAAATGTAAATTCACCCTGGGAAAGGGAAGGGAGACAAGGAGGAGCAGATGCACCCTCCTTGTTTTGGCATCCAGCTGGTGTTTAACCAGCACAGTTCTTTGTTTTTTCGTTGAGGCTGGTTGCCAGCTTGCCCTTGGAAATGGAGTACAAACTGGACTTCCGTATGTATCTGCTTCTCTCTTGCCAGGCATTGCTCAGCTTAAAATTGCCCCTGACAGTTCATCCTTCCTTCTGCTGCCATCAGCCTGGCTTTCCCCTGCTGAGCTGACTCTCAGAAACAGCTTCTCTGCAGCAAGTGCTGAGAGGTTCCTGACTGAGAGGGGAGGGAATGGTTTTTCAAATAGAAAGGAAGCAGAACAGCAGCGACCAGGCTGAAGAGGTAGGAAACGCTGGCAGTGGCTCTTAGAAACTTGCAAATAGCAGTGAAGAAGTGAGATGAATGGGAAAGGAAGAAGTGGTGTCAGGGAAGGGAGGGGCAGAAGAGAATTGGTGCTCCTTATTGGCTCTAGAGTTATCCCAGAAGAGAGCTCCTTCGTTACAAGGCAATTCAGCTGAAGCTGAATGAACCAGTGAAACACCCCAGTTTTCCTTGTGAAGCCAGCAATTTTATCTGAAATGGGCTCTTCTGTGGATTCTGCTTCAGATTCTGATCTCAAGCTAAACTTTCCCTGGTTAGGTGTACTTTGAGTTTGGCCCATAGCATCCAAATCATGTTTGGATTTAGATTAATTGATTTAAGGGCAGGACAGGTCATTTGATCATGTAGTCTGACTTCCTGTAGAACACAAGCCAACAAATTTCATCCAGTTACTTTTGTATGGAACCGAATTGCATATGCTTGACTGAAGTATCATGCATGTAGAAAGGCATGTAGTCTTGAACTGGTCAGACCTGTCACTGGTAGAAAGTGGGTTTTATTTTTTTTTACTTATATTTTTTAAACAGTGGTTGCCAGGTGGATAGTAACTGTGGCAGTGGGGCCCAAAATAAGTGCTAAGACTGAGAACCATTCCAGATCCTTCCTATTCTCCTCCCAGCATAATTTCTCTGACTCCCTGCTCCATCATTCTCTCCTTCTTTCCCTTCCTTTCCCCTACCTTCCTCCTATACTGCAGGGTCTCCTATCACTGCTTCCTTCCCTCTCCCACCTGAGTTGTGGTACCCTCTGTAACACAACCTGGCTTCAGAGATACCACACAGCTCCATCTACATCCCACTGTTACCTCATTTCCTCCCTGCCTATCTGAACTCAGGGGAGATCCTAGTGGCACCTCTTCCTTCCCATCTCTCTTGCCTGTTCTCCAGAGACATGTTGCCGTACCTAATCATCCTTTCCTTTTTATGTTTCTATGTTTAGCCCTAGTATGGCATGATTACTGGACGGGGGGCTGACAGCCCTGCTGAGCCCCAAGGCAAGGTAAAGACCCCCCCAGCTCTGTGTTCCTGGAAAGGGATAGGTTCTTGGACAGAAGGGGAGGGGACAGCTAGCCCTCAGTGCCACCTGGAGCTCGCTGCACCATACTCCCTTAACACTGCCTGCAGCGCACCATGAAATGCTCTGGCAGTGATTTAAAGATCCCAAGGCTCTGGCCGCTTGCTACTGCCAACCTTTAAATCACCAGGTCCTACCAACAGCTACCCCTTTTGTCCCCCCCCCCTCTCCCCCAACTGGCAGGCCTGTTATTGGAGAGACCTCTGAGTTGGAGTCAGTGCTAGATCTCCACTTCCAGACTTCTTCATGGCAAAAATGCATGATGGGAAATTTTGTGTGAGGCCGATCCCAGGCTTAGCTTCTGGTGGCGCTCCTACAAAATCATCCTCACACGCTTGCTCTCAGCTCTGGCCCATCCTGGGGCAGTAAGGAGTGCAGACAGAGTAAGGTGAGGGGGAAGGTACAGCTCAGCACTCTCCTGAAAATTGTTCCAGCACTACTGCACAAACATCTCCAGAAGTGTGAGACACGGAGGAAGTATGTGGGTCGGGAGAGTAATCAAGGATTTCTATTGCTGTTCCATCTCTTCCCATATATTTTTTGACCAGCTGCACTATGGAGATTCAGGCTGTAGAGATTCAGAAAGTTTAGAACACTATCAGTTCAGTTGAGCTCGAATGCAGGGGGTTGGACTAAGAAAGCTCTCGAGCGTCCTACAATTCTCTGATTCTGTGAATGCCAAATAATAGCCCACAGGAGTAAAATGTTCAACACCAGGTCTTGTTATCATCACAAAAATGTCTACAGCAATTGCTGGAATGTCTGAGCGCTGCTAGACTCTAATGACCAGTAATCACTGGGCATTTCTATTCAATTGTGTTTTCTGTTTTAGTTTTACTGGTGATGTGTATTATGAGGCTTACTTATTTTTTCTATTATGTCTCAAGTCGAAATTAAGTTGCAGTGTTATGATCAGTAATTCATTTGCTTTGTTATTGAGACTTCAGTTACCCTGGGCTTTCATCATTCTTTGATAATCAATATTTAAAGTTGGAACATGCCTCCGGTAGCAACAACAACCATTGTGTTGCCTGAGTTAATCTACTTTATGTATCCACTTAACAAAACACTTTTCATTGAAGTTTAACAACTTTAAAAATGCATTGTAATTCTCCTGATTCCTCCAAGGACTGAGACAATGAAAAGATTTGTAGCCAGGAGGCAAAAGACTATGGGCTGGATTTTCAAACGTGCTCGGCTCCCACATAAGCTCAGATTTTCAAGAGTTCAGTACACTGGGTGCTGACAATCTTTAGAAACTGGCCATGTCACAAAAGGTAGCAGGTAGATTCTGAAAACATTTAAATATCTAGCCATAACATACATGCCCAAAGAGGCCAGTTGGTTTCCTTTGAAAATCGGTCCCTGAAAATCGGCCCCTGAATGTGCCTGATGAGCAGGTCACAATCTGTCCCTGATATCTCTTGAATATTCGGTCCTATGCAATGATTTCTCTTGTGTGTTGTTGTGGGACTTCTGTGTTGTTCTCAATCATAGAAAAATATCATTGCCATATTCCTTCCCTAGGTGCTTAAATAAAAATAAAAAATTTGTTAGATAATTGCTATATTAGTATCTTGCCCGTGGACTTAAATATGGCTGACAGAACTTAGGGAAAAAAATGTTTCAAGATCCATATGTATTGGGCACAGAAACTGGATAACATCCCTATAAATAGTTTGTGAGCCATCCAGTAGCCCACACTTGTTTCAGAAGGCACCAGAGCCTGTATATGTAGCCAGGGCTTGCATGTTGTTTATAGGTAGTTAAGATGGTTATTTTATCTTTCTGTGACTGTTTGGCTCCTTTATATTGCATTTGCTGTGGATAGGGGGAGAGTTTGAATGCTTAGCATAACCCTTCCTGATACCGGCTGTGCATATCCTTTGGGTGATTCAGAATATCACTTGCTATGTTCACTTGGAATCAATACTGAAGTGTAATGTTGTGGCAGCTGCCTATTGATGGAAGCTTAAATTAGCATTAGGGACTAGCCACTGCCTTTGCGAGATAATCTGGCTTTATTTTGCTTTTCCTTCCTCGATTCAATGTATACTTATCTTATTACCAGGCAAAATTACTTTCCTTTGTGCTGCCCTTTGGAATTGTGAACAAATTGTACCAGTACATAGAATTGAAATGTTAGACTTACTGGTGGTGCTGAGATTAAACTTGAATGCTGTCAAACTGCTACAAGTTAGTGCACTAAACAACCACAAAAAGCACCCTGGGGAAAAAAGGAAGATACTGAATTAATCATGGGATCGTATGTGTGCCTTCAAGAGCTTAACAGTTGCAGGAAGATATGTACAGTCAGTCCAGGGAAACAGAAAGCTTTATGCACATTGGAAAGTACACAGGAGAGACACCTACTGGTGCTTGTGAAGAAACACAGTTAGATGATATGGGCTGGTTCCAAACATGCAAGCCATGAATGTAAAACAAATAGACCAAGTTGTCAGAAATCACACAACTTTAAAATATATAGTTATTAATTTCTACAAATCCTATTTATATGTTCATATTGGCCAGGAATTATTCCATACTCCACAGCAGGATTTTTAAAAGAAAATCCCTTTAAATGTCTTAGGGTCAGATCCTTGGCTCATAGAAATAGGCTTAGATCCATTCAGAGAATTTTACTGATTTACTCCAGGTGGGGATTTGATCTTCAGAGTCCTTTCTCTGTTTTTACAATGACATGACTAGTGAGCACTTGAGCTGGCACTTTATTTCTTTTGTCCTGATCTCCTTTGGCACTTCCAGGAAATGAATGTATTGCTCTTATCCCCATTTCCCTGGATTCGGTGGGTGGGTGCCTAAATGACGATCTAATTTTCTGCTGTCCCTCTTATGGAGCAGTCTCTTCCTATCAGAGGTGAGGCTGATGCATTGCGACTGCTGTGTCTAGAATTAGCAACGAACAGCAGATGTTTAAGACCAGTGTCCCATAAACAAATGTGTGCATTGTCATAAGTTGTATGTGTTGGCAGCTGGCTCAACATAATAACCTACATTTGGTTTTTTGTACTCATGGTTCTAGGCCTTGATGCATCAAAACAAAGCTTTGTTTGAGAAGTCCAAAGGGCTAATGAGTCACTGCTGAAATCAAAGGGTCCCTTTTACATCAGATGTCTTCATTCTGCTACCTGGGCTGATGTTACTAGGATGTCATGTGTTGAAAGTTGGTGCATGCTAAGGCCCCCAGTTTTCCTGGAGAAGGTATTCTGCTTTTTGGATCATCCTTGGGTAGACTTAGGGCAAGATGGGAGGGGAGGGCAGCTCGTAGGGTTGCCAGATACTTTCACAAAAAATACCGAACATGGCGGGGAAGAAAATGGTTGAGCAAAGGGACCAAACTTATTGATCAAAAAAACCCCCAAAAACAAACAAACAAACAAACAAAAAAGGGTCACTGCTCCTTTAAATCCCAGCACTCCACACTCCCTGCTCCCCAACCTCCACCCCCGCCAGACGCGGCAGGGGAGGAATGTCCAAAGTGAGCTTCTGTCTGAGAAAAACAGTATTTTCTTTTCTTTTCTTTTCGTTTCGTTTCTTTTCTTTTCTATTGGACAGAGGCCACAGATACTGGACATCTGGCAACCCTAGCAGCTCCACACTCTAGGTTGGGGTGGTACCTCAGGTGGAAGAGGTGGGGCTATGAAAGCCAGCCCACAGCACCATATGGAGCATGCCACCCGGCACTCTGGCTCTGGGTGCCACTGCTGTCACAGTAGGAGTAACAACCAGGAGCCCTTTTGAATTGCCAGGTCCAAGGGCAACTGCCACTTTTGCCCTCCCCCCCACATGAGCAAGCCTGTGTAGAGTAGAATTATGACTTTCTCTCTTGACCATGGAACCCTAGCACAATCTGTAGTTGGGATGGAAGTTATACTACTGCAGTTCTGGCAGCCCCAATCCTGATTTAGAAGTTGTAGGCCTTATCCCAATGCAAATAATCAGTGTTGTTAATAATTAACATTAATAGTAGATTCCATCTGCTTTTTTTTTAAACAGGCTAATCACAAGGAGTTATTAATGCTGGTAAAAAAAAGCCTGAGTTTCAATTGTGAAACTATCAAAAGTTTCAAAAGCCTCTGATTTCACTGGGATTTCAAACAATGATTTTTTTTTCAAAATGCTTCTGCAGATTTTTATGGAAATGTTTGTTAAAAACACTTCTGATTTGGAAATCAAAGGTGAAATTATTTTATTTCAAAATGGAAATCCCCACTGTATGAATAAAATAACCCATTAAAATTTGTAAGGAGAAAAAGAACAAACAGTCTCTCACCCTCAAAACTCCAATACTTAAGTGAAAGAAAATTAAAAAGCAATTGGGAAAACAAAAGACATTTTATTAGTAAAAAAAAATGTTGAGGAAATTGTCATATAATTTGGGTCTTTGAAGCAACTTCTACAATTTTTTGTTTATTCAATATTAATTGCAGATGAATATTGAAGATATTATGAGAGAAGCTATATGAGGGTGTAATTTGCTTTTTTGAGAAAGAAATAGTGTTGATTATAAGTATAAAACTGTTTTTCTTCCTTTTCCTACTCCCATCAGTATTAATTTAATATATTTTCATTCAATGCTCCATTCTGAGACATTGAATTACCTACCTCATCCCCACTCTTGTTTCTAATTGACATTTACAGCACTTGTTTAGGAACAACAAAATATATTCCAGCTCTACATCCCTCACGCTCCATCTCTTGAGAATGTTCTCATGTAGTATCATTTTCTAGTGTTCTCCTTGTTTTCTTCATACCACATCCCGTCCAATTTGTAAAATCAAATACACACAATAATTTAGTAATGCGCTGTTTGCTATAAAAATATGGTGGGCCAGATCTTCAAGTGATATAAATTGGCATAGCTCTGTTAAAGTAAAAAGAACTAATTTATTAGCCAAAGTGCTGGCCTACTGAATCAACTCTTCCACAAAATGCATGGTATAATACAATACCTCGAATAATTCATCTCTAAGATTAGGATGATAACAACCCACTTTTAACTATGCCATACATATCAACCCCTTCTACTGAAAAAGTATAAGAGAAAAGTTTACTTTTGCAGTGTGAATTAAAAGTCCATGAAGCTGGATGTCCATGAAGGTAGATCCAGACTGCTGGCACTAAACATTAAAAAGGTCGTAGAGCAGTTTTTAAACTAAGAGATGGGGGAAAGCCGATTGGTGCGGAGGAGCACGTGGATCGGACGGAGACTTCTCTTAGAGGAGAGTCCACTGATGGAGATTCTCTAGGTTTTAGCCAGAAAGAGAGGAGGGGAGATGATAAAGTATGGGCCACATCAGAGAAGAAACAATCACATGTACAATAACCTAATACAAGAAACAATCACAAACACATAATACATCAGGCAAGGGCAGACAAATAAACAGTGGCAATTTTTTAAAGTGCTTGTACACAAATGCTAGAAGTCTTAATAATAAGATGGGTGAGCTTGAGTACCTCGTATTAAAGGAGGATATTGACATAATAGGCATCACAGAAACCTGGTGGAATGAGGACAATCAGTGGGACACAATCATATTGGGATATAAAATATATCGGAAGGACAGAATAGGTCATGCGGGTGGCGGAGTGGCACTATATGTGAAAGATAATGTAGAATCAAATGAAGTAAAAATCTTAAAAGAATCAACATGTTCCATAGAATCACTATGGATAGTAATTCCATGCTCTAATAATATTAGAGTAGGGATATATTATCGACCACCTGACCAGGACAGTAATAGTGACGTTGAAATGCTAAGGGAGATTAGAGAGTCTTTTCAAATAAAAAACCTCAATAATAATGGGGGATTTCAATTATCCCCATATTGACTGGGTACATGTCACCTCAGGACGAGAAGCAGAGAGAAAATTTCTCGATGCCTTTAATGACTGCTTCTTGGAGCAGCTGGTACAGGAACCCACAAGGGGAGAGGCAATTCTCGATTTAGTCCTGAGTGTAGCGCAGGATCTAGTCCAGGAGGTAACTATTACAGGACCGCTTGAGAATAGTGACCATAATATAATAACATTTAACATTCCTGTGGTGGGAAGAACACCTCAGCAGTCCAACACACTGGCATTTAATTTCAAAAAGTGGAATTATGCAAAAATGAGGAGGTTAGTTAAACAGAAATTAAAAGGTAGAGCTACTAAAGTAAAATCCCTGCAAGCTGCATGGACACTTTTCAAAGACACCATAATAGAGGCCCAACTTAAATGTATACCTCAAATTAAAAAAACTTAGTAAGAGACCTAAAAAACCGTGGCTTAACAACCATGGTAAAAGAGCGCATGGAGAGAGAGCCATACTGTGGAGTTTAACAATAAACTATGTAAAAGACGTATGAGAGATAAAAAGGCATCTTTTAAAATGTGGAAGTCCAATCCTAGTGAGGTAAATAGAAAGGAACATAAACACTGCCAAATTATGTGTAAAAATGTAATAAGAAAAGCAAAAAAAGATTTTGAGGAACAGCTAGCCAAAAACTCAAAAAATAATAGCAAAATGTTTTTTAAGTACGTTAGAAGCAGGAAGCCTGCTAAAAAACCAGTGGGGTTCCTGGACAATCGAGATACAAAAGGAGCAATCAAGGACGATAAAGCCATTGCAGAGAGACGAAATGATTTCTTTGCTTCAGTCTTCATGGCTGAGGATGTTAGGGAGATTCCCAAACCTGCACCGGTCCTTTGTGGGTGATGAATCTGAGGAACTGTCCTGGATTGAAGTGTCATTAGAGGAGGTTTTGGAACAAATAGAAAAACTTAAAAGTAACAAATCACCCGGGACCAGATGGCTTTCACCCAAGGATTCTGAAAGAAGTCAAATGTGAAATTGCAGAACTGTTAACTGTGGTTTGTAACCTATCCTTTAAATCAGCTTCTGTACCCAAGGACTGGAAGACAGCTAACATAATGCCAATATTTAAAAAGGGCTCTAGAGGCAACCCTGGCAATTATAGGCCAGTAAGTCTAACATCAGTACCGGGCAAATTAGTTGAAACAATAGTAAAGAATAAAATTGTCAGACATGTAGAAGAACATAATTTGTTGGGCAAAAGTCAACATGGTTTCTGTAAAGGGAAATCATGTCTTACTAATCTATTAGAGTTCTTTGAAGGGGTTAACAAACACGTGGACAAGGGGGATCCAGTAGATATAGTATACTTAGATTTCCAGAAAGCCTTTGACAATGTTCCTCACCAAAGGCTCTTGTGTAAATTAGGTTGTCATGGGATAAAAGGGAAGATCCTTTAATGGATTGAAAACTGGTTAAAAGACAGGAAACAATGGGTAGGAATAAATGGTAAATTTTCAGAATAGTGGTGTTCCCCAAGGGTTAGTCCTAGGACCAATCCTATTCAACGTATTCATAAACGATCTAGAGAAAGGGGTGAGCAGTGAGGTGGCAAAGTTTGCGGATGATACTAAATTGTTCAAGATAGTCAACACCAGAGAAGACAGTGAAGAACTTCAAAAAGATCTCACCAAACTGAGTGACTGGGCAACAAAATGCCAAATGAAATTTAATGTGGATAAGTGTAAAATAATGCACATTGGAAAAAATAACCCCAACTATACATACAATATGATAGGGGCTAATTTAGCTACAACTAATCTGGAAAGAGATCTTGGAGTTACGTGAATAGTTCTCTGAAAACATCCACGCAGTGTGCAGCAGCAGTTAAAAAAGCCAATAGGACGCTAGGAATTATTTAAAAAAGGGATAGAAAATAAGATGAAGAATATCTTACTGCCCCTATATAAAACTATAGCACAACCACATCTTGAATATTGTGTACAGATGTGGTCTCCTCACCTCAAAAAAGATATTTTGGCATTAGAAAAGGTTCAGAAAAAAGCAACTAAAATGATTAGGGGTTTGGAACAGGTCCCATATGAGGAGAAGCTAAAGAGACTGGGACTTTTCAGTTTAGAAAAGAGGAGACTGAGGGGGGGATATGATAGAGGTATATAAAATCATGAGTGGTTTGGAGAGGGTGAATAAAGAAAAGTTATTTACTTGTTCTCGTAATATAAGAACTAGAGGACACCAAATGAAATTAATGGGTAGCAGGTTTAAAACTAATAAAAGAAAGTTCTTCTTCACACAGCACACAGTCAACCTGTGGAACTCCTTGCCAGAGAAGGCTGTGAAGGCTAGGACTATAACAGAGTTTAAAAAAGAGCTTGATAAATTCATGGAGGTTAGGTCCATAAAAGGATATTAGCCAGGTAAGGAATGGTGCCCCTGGCCTCTGTTTGTCAAAGGCTGGAGAAGGATGGCAGGAGACAAATTGCTTGATCATTGTCTTCAGTCCACCCCTTCTGGGGCACCTAGTACTGGCCGCTGTCGGAAGAGAGGATATTGGGCTAGATGGACCTTTGGTCTGACCCAGTATGGCCATTCTTATGTTCTTATGTTAAGCTAGGCTATTGGATGAGCAACATGCCCTAAAGTCCCAGGACTTCTGCGCCCTGGATTTAGGCCATGTTTTGATAGTAGTTGTCCCCTCATCTCATTTATTCACACTGACAGGATGAAGAAGAAGATGTAAATTTCTGACACTTTGTAGACAGAGATGACAAGCATTTGCTGAAATCAGTCATGCTAGAATTGCAGGACAGTCGTGTGTTTGCATTAATAGTGCGAGTGATTGTAATATAAAATAAATCTTGTTTACACTGGTGTGGTGTTTTACTTTTTATCCTGAAATTATTAGTAGAATGATACATTTGAGGTAAAACCTTCTAGATACATGTTTTTATATCCTCATTCTGGGGCCCATCCAAAGCCCATGGAACCTTCTAATTGATTCAGTAGGCCTTGTTATGCCAACTTGTTAATGAACTTTCCAGTGATTCTTCTAAAGAGATACATACTCTAAATTGAACCTAATTATCAATGAAATGCACCCGGTCTTTCAAAGACATGTTTGAGCACTTGGCATCTTGCAATGTTGGGGAACAACATTTGGTTACTTTGGGCCCTTCACAGTTTTTCCAAAATGTGCTTCTAACATACCTTGTTGCATGAAAGACATAAGGTGGCTTTATTTCTGTGAGTTTTCATAAGTGCTATGGAAAACAATATTTAAGGCTGCAATTTTAGGCACTTGTATCCTTTAGCATGGGATTTGCAAACGGGGCTTCAAGAATGCTCAGAATGAGAAGCTATTGAAAATGTGCATTTTCATGCACTGTCGGTACAATGGATTTGTATTTGTTTTGCAGTTGTTGGTTGGTGATGGTGATGATTCTTGGTACATGTAGAGTTTGTTGGTGCCTATTGATGATAGGCGCATGCACTTTATCTTAGATAACCATTGTGTTAAAAAACATGAATTGCAGCATTATGAGAAGATAAAATGAATAATATGCATGGTAATTTGATAGGGGGTGCAATCCATACTTCAATACAGCTACAAGAGTCTTTCCTTTTAAAGTGTTAGTATTCACAGAAACATACACACACACACACACTTTGATTTTTTGATGCACTTCTGAGACCTTTCACATAACTCTGATTAATTCTTATATAATTCAGGCTAGGGAAGAGGTAATAGGTAGAAAAAAATATGTACTTCTGACTCCAAATCCATTCCTATTTCAGTAATGAGGAGTTGTCAGCTATAATTAGCTGAAAATAGGCAATTTTACTCTTTGGATTACAAAATACAGATTATCAGAGGTAAAAAAAAAGGAGAGATATTTGGGGAAAGCTATTAAGGACAAAATTATACCTAAGTCTAAATAATCATAGATGGACAGATGTTAGCAGCAAGGTAGCAGGTGTCCTACAGTAATACTCAAGAGGAGAGTGGTTCTCATTCGAAACCCCAGAAATGTAAAATAATTTGGAGAGACAGATGATATATATCCCTTTTGCTTAGTGAAAACAACACTCACTCATTCCTTATCCTTCATGTTTGAAAACTGATCTGATGCAGACTTATTGCAGCTATTTGAAAGCTGCTGATGTCAGACCTTTTTTTCTTTGGCGATAGCTAACATTTTGAATGTTTAATAGGACCACCTCCTATCTTTTCAATCAGGGACCACCTGGTAATGAATAATCTCTTTGGTGATTGGTGATAACATTACCTGCTAAGGATTATGGTGGTGCCTACATTCGGAATCCAAATTCTCCCCACAGTTACGTCTAAGCAAACATTAAAAAAAAATAATTGAACCATGCAGGTATTTCTAAGTTGCAGTTGGGCACATGCCTCGCACTAGACACGCATTAGTTCTGCTCAAGCAAGTATGCTAAAAATATCAGTGTGGTTGTTGCATGAGTAGAAACACAATTTAACTGCCCCAGGACAAGCCCACCAAGCCACCTGGGTCCAAATTTGGGTATTTCACTAAGCCTCCCTGCCCATGTTGCAATATCCACACATATTTTTAACTCACCAGCTCTGCTTGAGTTAGCTCATGCTCTCAGCAGCGGTGTAGACATACCCTGAAAGGATAGCCAGGAAGAAGAACGTGGACTCGCCTGATCTGAAACTTGGTGATACCATGATAGCCTTTTCATTGACTCCTATAGGATTTGGATCAGGCCCTGATAGAAATGGTAAAAACTGAAACAGTAGAGGAAAAAAGAATGAAAACAAGTCTGAAAAGTGTCCATTTCAGTAAATATACTGCGTCTTCAATATAAGTGGAAAAAAAGCAGTGTTGGTTGTAATACATTGTCAGATTGTACTTTCATCCAAGCTAAAAATAGATACGGTTAAAGTCATAAAGAGTATATTTTTAATTTGCCATCCGGTGAAGCTGAAATTGATAAACATAAAAGATATCACCATACTTTATGGAGATCAGGCTGCTATAAAAATTCATACTTGGCAGGACAATAAAACTGAAGTCCAAATCTGTTACTGTCCATAGTGGTCAAAGACTGTCCAAAAATGAGTTGGGTAACATATATGTCTCACAGGCACCATTACATCAGACAAACATCAGTTGTCACTTGTTGGGACCATTAACTAGACAAGTCCAAAATAAAACGCAGACCAGAAAGGACATGTCATGCATTCTATAAATTGTATGGTCTGAGAATCTATTAAAGCTGACAGAGAAGAGAGCTCTGAATTGGTGAGCAGGCTGATTACACCTCATTCTGTATTCCCTATTGACTTTGGTTATGCCATACCTTTCCATTTCCTAGAGAAATAAATTAAAAGTCAGAAGTAATTTGCCTGATGGAGGGTGCAGGTGGAATTTTGCTCTGAAGAGCATTCGCACACTGTGAAAGCCAATTTAACCCCTTAATGGGGGATAGCTTATTTTCTTTTGTTGACAGCTTTGTGGCAGCTAAAATAGGAACCTGATTAAATAGAGACAGTGAGAGATTGAGGTCTTGTTCTAACAGCAGGCGGATCAAGGCCTCTAATCTTCTCTCTCAGAACACTGAGATGAACTAAAGATGTTGGCAGAGAGATAATCCTGGCTATTTTTGAGCTGTAAAAGACCCCAGCAAAAAGAAACAGGGGAAATGGGGGAGATATTTTCACACATAATAATAACTTTACATTGTTTAAATACATTTGGAGCAAGAGCTTGAAATTCATGTGGCATTATAAAAGTAGAGCTTTCCTCTTATTCTCCAGGCTTGCATCAGAATAGGAAAAGCAAAACAACTCACTCATTCACAAAGAAAATATACAGGTGTTGAAGCTTCCAAACATTTATAGTCATCTTGAAATATATTAATATAGCCTGGTAAAAGTCATGATTTCTGACAAAATGAATAGATGACTACCAGGATATAACTATTTTTTTCATGTTTTGAATGTACCCATACATGGAACCATTAAGCATTCAAGCACTTTTCTTAAATGCAAAGCTGGATGCAAAATGGGAGAAATGATTGAGTGAAAAATATTCAAATTTTGAAGTTGTTTCCATGTCATAGGTTTCAGAATTGAATTTTTCTTTCTTCCTTTAATATTGTTTAATGTTTTTTTTAAACACTTCAGAATGTTGATGATTTTGGTCTGCTTTCTCCTTTTATTCCTCCCCAAATGAAATAATATAAATGACATGCAGATTAGGTTCCTCATCCCCATTTCTTTCTTTATCATTTTTAACTTTTTAGAAGTTGAAAAATTACAGGGTTCTGGCAGGAAAAAGAAAATGGCAAAGTGTAAAAAGGCAAACCAGGCATGGATAGAATTACTTGTATTGAATTTGGTGGAGAGAAGGGGAGATGAGAAAAGGAAAAAGGGGGGATTAAAGAAAAAAAGACCTCACAATTACAAAATGTCATAATGTTTAGTTTAAATTAAACACCACATTTCTTGAGATTTCTCTAAAAAAAAAACACTTTAGAAGTTTTCAGTGTTGATTTTTTAAAATTTTATCTTATTTTGGTTGGAGAGAGATTGCAACTTAAAATTTTGAACCACTGTAAAATATATACAAGACACTCAGCTGTTATACGTCATTATACTTTTATTTACCTCAGTATGAAGCCATAATTGTATACTCCAGTTGAGAAGCCAGGCAGTTCTGGAGGG
This sequence comes from Rafetus swinhoei, assembly GCA_019425775.1. Classification (NCBI taxonomy): domain Eukaryota; kingdom Metazoa; phylum Chordata; order Testudines; family Trionychidae; genus Rafetus; species Rafetus swinhoei. The sequence continues at coordinate 16,116,675 of CM033434.1, forward strand.
ATCACATAAGATTTTGAGTTTGAGCCTTTTCCCACTTGGATATACTTTCAAAACTCCACTGATTTAAGTATGAGAAGGATCAGAACCAATTGCTAGCTCTCTAACGAGACACCTGTAATTAAAAAGGAAGCAAAAGTAACAGGAGTGTTGTGACACCAGTTTTATAAAATAAATAGGTCTAGTCACTATAAGCATTCTCTTAAAACATGGGGTAAACCCAATTCTGTTTGCAGCATTTGACTTTACATTCCCCATTTGAATTGTGCTTTTTAATATGATGCAAAGTCAAAATTCTCATCTCCAGTGTGTGTTATTGATCTCTGTCACACACTGCAGCACCTCTAATGGAAATCTAAAGTAGAGCTTGAGAAGGATAATTTTGCTCAGGCTTTCACATGCTATTTCAGTCACTGCTAATGATCTCTGGTCAGGGTCAAATTTTGCCCTTGGAGCTCTATGATGAATGTCATCTTGATTTTTTTTTTTCAGTCCCAATATACTTTAATGTCAGTAGGCCAAACTGTGTCCATGGATATCACTGTACAACTGCCATGGGCCCAGAAGCATTTGCATGTTGGTGTCCAAAGCCAGAATTTTGCTTACTGAGATATTGGTGTCTTTAAAGAGTACAGTAAATCAGACTCACTTTCCACTGTGTTAATATGAGAGCAGAATTTTGCCCTAACTCTCTTTCTTTCCCTTTTTTATGTGCCATGCAACATACATTGTTAAAATCACTTGCAAAATTGTTTTTACTCCTGTAAGGCTTTTTGAGAAAAGTAGAAAAGCTATTTAAAATTAATGACAGCGTCAGGATTCATAAAAGGTTTCATTTCTTGTCTCTCTTGCTCTCTCTTTTTTCCCTCTCTCTGATGATTTCAGAATATCACTCTAATAAACTAGTAGACTAGTAGTGGTTTGACTAAATAAGTATGAATAGCTTAATGGCTGTCATGTATATAAATTCTGCTTGTCACTTAGTACTTTATTATTATCCTCATATTTAAAGTTTTATACTAACAGGTTAGATTATTTTTAATCAGGTAAAATTCAGTTTGAGAGACATCTATTGGTTTGTCTAATAAATTCAGTTAAAAGATTTGCATGAAGTAGAAAATAAAACTGAAAAGAGGGGGAAAAAGGCATTATCTCTTGAATTGCATACAATGGAAAAGGATTTATTCAAAATGGCTTTGCGTTTCATGCCTTATATGTATTTCTGAACATATATTTAAGACCTAATATGAAGATAATTGGGGGCCAAATAATTTTAAATAGGAGTTTACTTTTCCACACAAAAATACATGCACAGTTGCTCATCTATGTTTGTGTGTGCAGATATTAGAGCTTTGTACTCACATGTAGTACTTACATGGACAAACTGACAGCTGGATGTCTAAATTGTATAACACCTAATTTTTAGGGGAATTCACAGTAATAATTAGTTCATTTTCCCTTCAATTGGGCTTTTTGCTTTAATGTGGCCCTTCTATTGATATATAACAACTTTTCTTGAAATATTCCTTTCTGAGATAAGAAGTCGTTTTAATGGAAGCCAAATAGTGTGTTTCAAATCCTGCCCTACGGAATCCCATGAAGAGAGAATTTTCCCCTTTAGAGACTTCTGACATGACCCTTTGAGCAGTGACTCTGTGACACCAATCTATGACACAGTTGGAGTCAAGATGATCACACATGGTGAGAAAGATCATTCATGATACTAACAGTAGCCATGTGTGTTATGGCTGTTGTGCTTTATGTCTTCAGACCCACCCTCCACAAATGAAGATGGGCCACAATATTTAGCTGCATTTTCACTGGTGAAATGTTCCTTCTATTGAATTTCTGAGCTCTTTTAAAGCACGTTGGTATCTTTCTGGATGAAAGTCACTGTATAAATATTAGATCATTATCAGAAGTGCATATCCATTTTAAAGCTGACTGCCACTAAAATCTTTCAGACAATCTCAGCACTGTCTAACAAGGTCTGATTGTGTCTGACATTCACTCCATGCTTAATGTAACATCCCATTAGGTACTATGTAGAGGCACTGCCATATGGAGAGGAGCGGAACTATACTAGGCAAAACATAATTTTGGTTCCCTAATCTTCCACAATACCTTAACTTAGTGAAAATAGGGAAACTATAGGGATCCATTAGCTTCTGTGGCATTATAATGATTTGGGAGGTCTGTGCGTACAACTTTTTTAAAATTCTGTTTGATATTAATTGTTGATCACTTTACCAAACTTCAAACTCCATTTTGCTATCTTTGATGTCCCTTCAACTCCATGTTATATTAAAATTCAGTTTTTATAATAGAGTTGTGTTAAATTTGGATGGTCATCTATTCAGATACAAACATCATCAACAATAGGCTGGTTACCACCAAGTAAAATTTGTTTTTCAGGGGACCATTGCCAGGCACTGAAGTCACCCGGTATTGGTCTTGGATCATCTGAAAATGGTAATCCAAATGTCACCTGGTAAAGGGACCAGAAGGTTATAAAAGGGCAGGAAGTGATTTATTTGGGGTCTTGGATTATTTTCACATAAATTCAGTCAAAATATTTGCATAAAGAAGGAAATGTTGGCATGAAGTAGGAAAGATTTGCTCAGTCAGAGGGAATCTGATGAGTTTGGGGGGAATCCTGCCTATCTGAACTCAGGTGGGCTCTCTAGGGGCACAACTTAACTACAGTCCTCTGCCGAAAGAGGAATGTAAATGAGCCCAATCGAAAATGTAAATGAAGCGTGGATTTACAAATCTCACGCTTCGTTTGCATAATTGCATGAGTGCGCTTTTTCAAAAAAAGGTTTTTGGAAAAAAAACCCTGCAGTCTAGATGGGGTTCTTTTGGAAAAAAACCCTTTTCAAAAGAACCCGTATTCATGAAAAAATGAGGAGTATGGGTTCTTTTGAAAAAGGGTTGTTGTTTTTCAAAAGAACCCTGTCTAAACTGTGGTTTCTTTTTTGAAAAACCCTTTTTTGAAAAAGCGCACTCACACGATTATGCAAATGAAGTGTGAGATTTGTAAATCTGCGCTTCATTTGCATTTCTGATCAGGCTCATTTACATTCCTCTTTCAGAAGAGGAATGTAGTTTAGACGTAGCCTAGGACTTCAAAGGGAAGAGTGAGCTAGAATGGGGCCACTGGACAGTCAAGATGCTAATGGAGCTCTCCAGGATGATAAGGCAATTGTGGAGAAACTAAATGAATTCTTTGCATCTGTGTTCATAGTTGAGGATGTGAGTGAGATTCCCAAACCTGAGACAATCTTTTTAGAAGCCAACCTGAAGAATTGTCCCAGTTTGAGGTGTCAATAGAGAAGGTTTCAGAATAAATTGATAAATTAAGCAGCAATAAGTCACCAGATGGTATTCACCCAAAAATTCTGCAGGTACTCAGATGGTAAATTGAAGAACGAACAACCATGATTTGTAACCTATAATTGAAATCAGCTTCTGTATCAAGTGACTGGAGGATAGCTAAAGTGACATCAATTTTTACAAAGGGCTCCAGACCAATCCCTGGAATTATGAGCCAGTAAGACTGATTTCAGTTCTGGGTGCACTGGTTGAAACTATAATAAAGAAAAGAAGTGTCAGGACAAAGAGAGAAGCATAATCTTGGGGGGTGGGGAGGAGGAGGGGAGAGAGAGAGTCAAGTTTTTTTTAGGGGAAATCATGCATTATCAATCTACTAGAATTTTTAAGGGGGTCAAGCAGTATGTGAAAGAAGGGGATCCAGTGGATATAGTGTACTTAGATTTTCAGAAAGCCTTTGACAAGGTGCCTCACCAAAGGCTGTTAGGTAAAGTAAGCAGTTAGAATGAAAAGGGGTAAATAGTAATATCCCCATGGGTCTGTCCAGGATTTAGTCCTGTTCAACATATTCATAAATGATCTGGAAAAAGGGATAAACAGTGAGGTGGCAAAATATGTAGAAGATACAAAACTACTCAAGATACTTACGTCCAAAGCAGATTGTGAACTTAAAAGAAATGTCACAAAACTGGGTGACTGGGCAAGAAAATGACCGATGAAATTCAATGTCGATAAATGCAAAGTAGTGCACATTGAAAAACATTATCCCAGTTATACATATAAAATGAAGGGGTCTAGATTAGCTGTTACCACTCAAGAAAGATTCTGGAGTCATTGTGGATAGCTTTCTGAAAACATCTTCTCAATGTGCAGTGGCAGCCAAAAAAGTGAACAGAATGTTGAAAATCATCAAAAAGTAGATAAGACAGAAAATATAATATTTCACTGCATAAATTGATGATATTCCCACATTTTGAATACTGCATGTTGATGTAGTTGTCCCATCTCAAAAAAAGGTGTATTGGAATTGGAAAAGGTTCAGAAAATGGAACAAAAATGATTAGGGATATGGAACAGTATCTGTATGATGAGAGATTTATAAGATTGGATCTTTTCAGCTTGGAAAAGAGACTACTAAGGGGGGGGATATGACAGAGGTCTAAAAAACCATAACTGGTCTAGAAAAGTAAATAACAAAATATTATTAAATCCTTCTCATAACACAGGAACTAAGAGGCACCAAATTAAATTAATAGGAAGCAGTTTTAAAATAAACAAAGGGTACATTCTTTTTTATACAAAGCACAGTCAACCGGTGAAGCTCTTTGCCAGGAGATGTTGTGAAGGGCAAGACTATTACTAGGTTCAAAAAGAACTAGATAAAGTCAATAGATATTAGTCAGGATAGGCAGATGGATCACTTTGATTTCCTGTTTGGTCCATTCTCTCCGAGGCACCAAACATTGGCCACCGTCAGAAGACCTGATACTGGACTACATGGACTTTTGGTCTGACCTAATATGGCTGTTCTTATATTACATCTGTCCATCTGTCCTGTAAACAACATGTGGCAGTGTCGTGACTCCACTGCACTCTACCAATTTTCTTGAGGCTAGTGATTGTTGTTAATCTATCCATGCTCATCCCATGTGCTTATAGAAGTCATAGCTACTAGACCTTTACATAGGTATATGAGGAGGATGAAGGCACCATCCTCATAATCCCTTTAACATTCTCACATGGATTGACCACTATCTGATTGCTAATAAACACAGTCAGGCTTTAGGGGAGGTATTTGTTTTTGTCAAGTGAAATATAGTTTTAATTTTAAACGTGAATGATAAATGGCAGACATGTGACCATGCTGTATTTTCATGGGCTTGCTGCTCCTATTTATATAAATGGGCATTTTATCATAGAACCATAGAATATTAGAACTGGAAAGGACCTCGAGAGATCATCAAGGCCAGTCCCCTGCCCTCACATCTATCCCTGATAGATGTCTATCCAACCTGTTCTGAAATATCTCCAGAGATGGAGATTCCACAACCCCCCTAGACAATTTATTCCGGTGTTTAACCACCTGCGTACTCTCTATGTCATCATCTAAATCATTGATGAAGATATTGAACAGAACCAGTCCCAAAACAGACCCCTGCAGAACCCCACTTGTTATGCCCTTCTAGCATGATTGTGAACCATTAATAACTACAGCTGGTCCCCGAGTTGCAAATGGTCGAGTTACAACCATTCGCATTTATAACCAAAGCTCCCATGGAGCAGTCGTAAAGGCGGTCCCCGAGTTATGAACGCGACCTGTGCTTACGAACAGTGCGGTCGCTATGTAACTCAATGGGGTCTGAGTTACGAACAGATCGAGTTACGGCCAAGTGTTTAGTTCATAACTTGTTCGTAACTCGGGGAGAGGCTGTACTCTCTGAAAATGGTTGTCCAGCCAGTTATGCACCCCCCTCTTATAATAACCCCATCTAGTTTATATTTCCCTAGTTTATTAATAAGAAGGTCATGTAAGACCGTATCAAATGCTTTACTAAAGTCTATGTATACTACGTCCACCACCTTTCCCCTATCCACAAGACTTGTTATCTTATCAAAGAAAGCTATAAGATTGGTTTGATATGATTTGTTCTTTGCAAATCCATGCTGGCTGTTACCTATCATATTATCTTTCAGATGAATTCCTTAATTATTTGCTCCATTAACTTACTGGGCATAGAAGTTAGACTGACTGGTCTGTAGTTTCCTGGGTTGTTCTTCTTTCCCTTTTTTAAGATGGGCACTTTTTTAAGATGTCCTTTTCCAGCCTTCTGGAATCTCACCCGACTTCCATGACTTTTCAGAAATGATAGCTAAAGACTCAGATATCTTCTCTTGAGTATTCTAGGATGCATTTCTTCAGGCCCTGGTGATTAGGAGACATCTAACTTTTCTAAGAATTTTTTAATCTGTCCTTTTTCTAGTTGTACTTCTAAACATCCTTTATGATTTTTAGATCATGTAAGATCCGTTGGTTAAACCAAGGTGGTCTCTTGCCATACTTTCTATCTTTCCTACACAGTGGAATAGTTTGCTTTTGGGTCCTTAATAATGTCCCTTTGAACAACTGCCAACTCTCTTCAGTTATTTTGTTGCTTTGTCATTAACTCCAGTGGGAGTGAGACTGAACTCTTTATATTTGTAAAGAAAAAGGACTAAAGGCCCAGTAAAAAGAAACTTCACTCTAGCTCCTTGCTTTTAGGTGTCTGTTGAGAACAGACAAGACACTGTAATATTTGAGTGTTTATTATGAGGTGCATGGATTATTTAAGCCCAAAATGATCAAAGTTATGTTATTGTAGCATCTTTGAAAAAATACATGCTTTATTGCACTGGGATATTGAGATTGGGCCTTATTTTACTCCCACTGAATCAAAAAATCAATGGCAAAATGCTCATTAACTGCAGTTGGAGCAGGATTAGATCTGCTGTGCAAAAGATTTTGCTCCCAATTTACCTTAACTCATATAGGTCTGTGCCATAATTCTTCCATTGGTTTTCTTTATTTCACATTGCAAATGGTCATTATATTTGGCAGGCCTCAAATGGGGTGCTCAAGGTCCCAGAAGGGTAGCTAGATTTGCCGTAATGTCTTGCAGACAATTACCTTTATGTTTGAGCTGCAACAAGTCACCAGCATTTTCTTTACAAAGCCACCATTGACTAAAGGAAGGCTTTTTTAAGTCCTTGATGGTCAAAATATTTTACAGTACAAAAGTTCTAGTATTATAACAGTCATCAGTGTATTTTTATCTAGCAGGGTCAAAACTTGTCTGACAATCTTGCCCTTCATTCATGTTGAAACGGCACCAAGGAAATGACAATCATAAACTAAGAGGACAATACATACAGTATATTCTTTCAAAACACAATTATTTATACAATGTAGACTCACTTACCAGTGCTTTGAACTACTGTGTTGATCTATTTCATGCAATACTCCTAACAGTGTTCCTTGCCTTGTGAATTCAGACATTTTCTCTACAAGAAAGAAAGGCATTTAAAGCAGGTGTGATATTGTCAGCTGCTTATCGTTCATTTCCCATTATGACCTCCAGAGGAAGGATATTTTTTTTGACACTGCTTTTTTTTCTGAAGTTTTGAGTGCTTCGTGTGGTAATGTTAACATAGTTCTTTCACGATAGGATTTTTGTGCGTGTGTGAAATAAATATATACTAGAAACTCAACCTTAACTATGGAACTACAAACTAGTGGATGCATAAAAATAATAAAAAAACAGATGGCAACATTTTCCTGAGAAAAAATGTGAAGAAACTTTCCAGGCATTACAAATGGAAGGCCTCTATTCCCTAAAAGACAAACAGATATGTTACTTTTGAGAGATCCCAAACCCCTGAGGGTTAGAGTCAGGTTCTGGAACCAGATTTATAGTGTAAGAACAGATGTCATTGTTTGTTTGTGCCATAATATCTTTCACCCAAGATGTCCCTACAAGATAAATTGTTCACCAGATTGCAATAAAACGTCCAACAAATTAATTGTTAGAAGCCTTCGAAAAATAAAGAACACACAAATGATCGAAGACAATCCTTTCCCCCTCTTTTTAATTTGTTTTGGGCATTGATTTGAGTGTTCATAGTAAGTAAAAGCACTATCAAGAGATTACAAGAATGAGATCTGCCGTGCAGGACCCCTGCTGTTCCAGAGTGGAGCTGTTCTAGGTGAAGTATAAAGCTCATATGATATCAACATGCTTTGTGGTTGTGAAATGAATATATCAGTCTGAAACCACAATATTTATTTAATATAATAAAAACTGAACCTTAACTATGGAACTGCAGACTTCCATAACAATAATAAAAAAAAAAACAGATGGCAACACAGCTGAAATCTTCAGAAAAAAAAACATTAAGAGTATTAAACTCCACCTTCTCTTTCTACTTTACATACTACTAACATATATAACATGGGACAATGATACAAAAATAATCAATAATACTACATTTTATACTAAGCCAATGAGATTAAGTGTGCCTCTTTGTGCCACAGAGACATCATTTTGAAATTGTTTTGATTAACACCATTGGCTGCTTTTCTTTGTTATGACTATTCATGCATGCATGATGGATGTCTCTTCATATGCCAGTGACAAGCATTAATACTAGCTTTATTCTAGACTAAGAAAACACTGCAGGTACAAATTTAAAAACCTTTTCACAGCCCATTATTTTTATGGGAGACAATGGGATAACAGTTCCTTTTCCCAGTGGAAATCTGAAGATGGGACAAGAATCTGTAGGCTTTGACAAACGAATCACAACCAAAGGCAAAGACAAGTCTGCTATTGATTTAGATTAATAATAGTGGTAGTAATAATAATAATAGAAATAATAATATATCTATATGGATATTATAATTGAAGATGTTCTCCACACACACAACTAAAAGAGGAGGGATGATTATTAGAGGAAAAGCTTTCATTTTCAAGGCATTACTGAACATCCATAATTACTCTTGAAACTAGTAGGGGTTATAGGTGAAAATTAAGCCATGAATGTATTGAAATCCCAGTTTACCTTTCTCTCAGGTTTTTAACAGTTTGTTCTTAAATCAGGAAGTTACACGATTTCAATTTTCCCCTTCAAATATTATTAAGGGAAACAGATGTTATCAACAGCATTTAAAGAAGAATTAGGTTCTGCTTTTCTCAAAGTACTAGCTAAGTCTCTGAGCCCAAAGTTTAGCAATGAGTTCTGTATAAGAGAAATAGTATTTTTAAACTTTCCTATTGATTTTTTCCCATGTATACATGAGTCCTTCTGTTTTCTTTGCTTTAAAATGATTGGTATAATTTGGTGTTAAGGTGGTCTAATTTTATTGTGAAGCCTTTTGGAAATGTCTGGTAAACAAATGTTCATTGACACTTCCCTGAAATCTCAGTTGAAGAAGTGGGTTTTGCCCACGAAAGCTTATGATACCATATATATAGTTAGCCTCTAAGGTGCCACAGGACCTTTTTAAAGTTTTTAAAGTTCCAGACTAACATGGCTACCCCTCTGAGTCCCTCAAATAAGGTTGCTGATGGTTAACTTGGTGGACCAAATTTAGGACCAAAGTATATCAAAGACTCATATCTTGCCTAATAAACCAGGCTAGTCATGGTAGATTCTTCATAGGAAACTTAGCTGATGAAATGCAATATGGACCGTAAGGTACTGGCTAAAAAAATGGATTGTAATCTTTGTCTGAACCCTGCCTCTCAACTTCCAAGTGCCCCTCTGCAGGTCTAGCTGGAGTGGTATCTTCACCGATTTGAATTTCATAGAATACTAAAGTTCTCTTGCACATAGCTGCCTATTTTCCCATGCCTGAGTCAGAGGCATCTTGAAAGTGGCCAGTGTATGTGAATCACTGAAACAGTGCTGAAAATTAATACACACCCCAACCCTTGAAAATCCATGGGAAGCTTTCTACTTATGTCAATGGGTTTTGGATCAGGCCCATAGAGCATCCATTGTCGGGAAGCTCTCAAAGGAAATTTTCAATTATTTAGCATATAATACCTATCTATTTTGGGGATATTTCCTTATGCATGAAGGTTAAGACCCCTGAGGCCTGAAATCTATTGTTAATCCATGGAGGGCCCATTGAGGTCGGAATTTTGTCATTCATTTCAAAGATGAAAAGGTTGGTCCCAGAAGCAATACAGGAATATACAATTTTAATTAATAAGTTAATATATCTTGCGTTGTAGTCCATGACAAAATCTCCCTTCTGGTGAGCTCATGCAGCTTCTACCAGAGCTATATGTGCATACATCCAACAGTACAATCTGGCCCTTAAACAGTACATAAAACATTTCTCATCTTGATGACATTTTTTGCCAATGTTACTGAATTTGCTGATTTATTTTAAAGTGGGGGCATACTGTTAGCTCTTGCTTTTTTTTAATTAAAATTTTACTGAAATACTTTTGTTATTTTACTTGTTATACTTTACTTCGGGAAAGATTTAACCCGAATTTTCCGTTCAGTTTAAAGCAAATAAGAAGTTGCCCAACTCTCATAAAAAATCAATAAGCCTTTTTGAAAATCCCAGTCTCTTCATCATGTTGTTCATATCAGATACTGTAATCACAGCAGGATGCAACATAGCTTATGTGTAGATTCTTTAAATGTAAGAGAAACCCAAACAGGGAGATAAAATTTTAAATAATAAATTTTACAAGCTTTCTTTGTGGTGGCTTTGAATGTTTTCTAATGATTTAAATGCAAAACCTCAACTCAGCCTTAAATAGAAACCCACAACTGGCACATTCATAATTTAAAGTAGTCAAGATTGGAACAAAAAAGTTGAGTGCTTTTCAAACCACATTTAATCATGCAACAGTGCAAGAAATGACAATTTTTCAGGATTTTCAAAATGTCTCCATTAGTTAAATAATAAGCTAAATAATTGAAATACAATTTGGTATCTTGATAGATATGAACATATAACTCTGAGTCTCATTTCAAAGTGTATTCACCATTTTCTTGTGGACTTTCAGTATAGTGATAAGAGAAAAGCTATAATCTAATAGCCAAGAGTCCTTGGCTCCTTGTAAGTGTGATGATGGTAATTGGAAGGAGCACATTGAAGCAGTGGAGGCATATTAGGATTTAATTACTTGCATGTGCAAATCAAAGGGCACTGGAAAAAATGTTCCTTGTGTGTTATGGTGAAACAGTGAAAAAGCAGATGTGGCATTTGCCACGCTTAATACTATTAGTTGAGATGGTTCATAGAAGGTGGTGCTTTCAGCTGCTTTTGTCCACTGCAAAACTATGTATCTTGGTATATATTACATCAAAGTGGCATCTATATTTATATCACAACACAATCAAGCTTTTAAAATTGTTGTAACATGTCTCCTGTAAAGAAGGAATCACAGAGGTGATCTAAGTGCATATGAGAATGGTGATGGCATGCCTGGGGACTGTTCCTTGGCATATGTGCTAGTCTGTAAGGGCTACAGCATTAGGCCTTATGACCCCAATCAAACAAAGCACATACTTTCAAAAGGACTGTTCATATGCTTATGGTAAAGCATGCACTTAAAAGCATCAGGGTGAGATTTTATATGGGACAGGAAGGGCAGATTATCCTGCATTTGTCTACTTACAGGATTCTGATACCTTCTTCTGATTCATCTGGTCGCTGCTGGCAACAGAACACTGGAATCGATGTGTAGACAATAGAGTTTTATAATGTTTTATGTGATGTAACTTAATGGGTAATGTGAAAATGTATGTTAAACAACTATAACTCTGCCAGCCACCTTCTCTGGTTAGCAGGAAAGAACAGTCTATTAGGCCAGTGTTTCTCAAAGTGATCCACGAAACCACTTTGAGAAACCTGCTAACTGGCTGTTCCTCTATGTTCATTTACAGGCACTGTGGCCATGGAGCCTCATGGCTTCTGTTGGCTCCGGTTCATCATTTGCAGCTAGGGGGAGCTGCGGGAAGCAATGTGGGCCAAGCCACCCCTTCGTGCATCTCCCCTTGGCTGCAAAGCGGTGGCCCAGCCCACGCTGCTTCCTGCGACTCCCCTCAGCTGCAAACAGTGAACTGGAGTCAGTGGGAGCCATGAGATTCTGTGGCTGCGGTGCAGATAAATAAACACATTGGAGTGTCCAATTATCAAGTTTCTCAAAGTGGTTTTGTGGGCCACTTTGGGAAACATCGTTTTAAGCCATTGATAAAGATGCATCAAGCAGACTGAATGTGTCTGTATCTGATGTCAAAGCAGAAAGAGATCAGAAGGATCCTTGTGATTCTTCATGATCACACTGTTGCTCTTAGGAGTGGACAGAATATAAATTGTGTTATAAAGAAATATGATGAATGATTAAAAGTTTGTATTAATAGAAGCTTTGCATTGGAAATAGATTGACACCTTTTGTATGGACAATTGTATCCCTTTTCCCACGTGAAACAATTATGCAGTTCCTGGGGAGAGGGGAGTGAATGGGCATGTCTAGACTACACGCTTCTTTCAAAAGAGATCGTCCAGACAGCCACAACTTTTTCGAAAAAGCAATTCATTTTTTTCGAAAGAGAGCACCCAGGCAATCTGGATGCTCTCTTTCGAAAAAACCCTGTTTGCAGTCAAGAATGCCTTTTTTCAAAGAAGCTCTTTTGAAAAAAGGCATTCTTCCACATAAAATGAGGTTTGCCACTGTTGAAAAAAATGCCGCATACTTTCGATTTAATTTCAAAAGAACACGGCGGTAGTCTAGATGCAGTTTTCACTCTTCGAAAAAAGGCCACTTAAAAAAAAACTGTAGTCTAGACATTGCCAATGAGTGTGGAATCTGAGTGTTTGGAGAAAAATAAAAACTTAAAAGCTCAGCAGTTTCAGAGTCAAGATGATCAAAGAAGGGGGAAAAGATGCCTGAAGACTCAGGGCACCAAGGTACCATCAATTAAGCCCTATATGAGACAGGCTGGTGCAGGACATATAGATGGCCTTCAAGTTAAGAGCAAGTACCCCCTTTACAAGTAAATACTGGGGAAGAGGCACTAACATACTGATGCCAGATGACAAAGAACAACAACTTCCAGATAAATAGATGTTAAAACAGAATTGATGGTAATTAAGAACTGACAAAGCAAAATGTAGAGACTTGAATGGGAGAAAAATCCTATAAAAGATGGGGCGTCAACGAACTGGTAACTTTAAGCAACAACAAGACAGGGTGTGTGTGGGTATGTGTGAGCATGTATATAACAGAATAATGTCACGTTGTCAGTAAAGTGGCATTTTGCCTTATGCCCCTAAAAAGATTCTGTGATAGTCTTTCAAGTATAACAGATGTACCTTTGGCTTGATCTAATAAGGCATGTTCTATGATCTTCTGCAATATTCTATTCAGCATATCTCTGTGAAGATACTACACTTCCTGCTATGTGTGTGTGGACTAATTTATATCTGTCTTAAGCTTCACCAATGAAATGCTGATATAACATCCTGTTAGAGCATGGCTGAAATAATAGAAATATTAATTCTCCTCTTTCAAGGCATAACTGGCCCAATGCTAAAGCCAGGAAGGATTTTCTCTTGCCTATGTAGATTGCTACACAGGCATCTAAATCCATTTTAGAGATTTTTTTTACTTTTTCTGAATTCACTCTCAGGTATTGGCCATTTTTGGAGGCAGGATATTGGACTTGTTTATGCCACTGGTATTATCCATCAGGGAAGTCTTTTTTTCCCCCTTTGTTCAATTCATAATAAACTGACCTGCGAGGTTCCCAGACTAATATAAAAACCTAAGAGTTTCCAATAAGCATAGGTCTCTCGGGAGTTCTAACCACCACTCAAAAAAGAGGTGGACGCAGTGACACATTCCACTTGTGGTTCACAGTTTTCCTCCTGCAATTAGATATAACTGTATGTCAGGAAAGTACGGGGTCAATTCTAGTCTTCGGCATAAATCAAGTAGTTTTGCCTTTCAGATATTTCACTGATTCTGGAGTCTGCAGGCAATTTAAAATTTGTATCCTAACAACTGGGTGGCATGTCTTTTTTTTTTATCTTCTTATCTCAGGAGGGACCACCACAGAAAAAGTAGCACCATAAGCCTCATATTAGCACTGACAAAACAAACTTCCAGAATGACCAGTTCAGCTGAATGGAAGTTGATAACTAAGCTGGCAACCAGTTTGCAGTGGGTGGAATAACAACAGCATCAGCTTTTTTGATCCTACCCTTCTCTAATGTAATTAAATTCTGAGTCATGGACCTGCAGGCAAGGCATACTTCCAACTGATGCTGCATTTCCTGAAGGTCAGCTGGAGAGTCAAGTATTTCTGAAACTGTAATGTATAGTGTTTCAAGTTTCCTGACTTAAACTTGTATTTGAATAGCTCTGCAAGACCAAACTTAGTTGATGACTTCTCCAGTTAAACAATAGGATATGACAAGTTGTGACAATGCTGTTACTACATATAAACTAACTTGTGCGAAGTAAAAGTTCAAAGATGAACTGATTTGAACTTTCCTAGGCTTAGTGATGTCAACAAATTGCTTTCAAATGACATTAAATCAATTCCCCAGACTTGTAGTTGGAATTAATGCCTAAAATATCTAGGGCTCATTATATTTATTGAACATCATATTCTTGCTTATGCAATTGTTTCATCATTGCTATGAATGAAATTTGATCTATTATTTAATATATACCATTCCTACGCCTTATTTGAACACCACCTCTGTCTTTAGTGGTCTTAAGTGATGCAGTTATGTTCACCCCAGGATCTGTGAAATATCTATTTGAAGAAGAATTTTTGGAGGACAATATACATATAAGAATCTTCTTAAGCATACGTATGTTGAATTATTTTGAAGAGTCACCAGCAGAGTTTGAAGGGAGTTATTTATAGATCAAGTGATAGAATCTTTTGCTTTGGGGTGAAGATCATAAGAACGGCCATACTAGGTCAGACCAAAGGTCCATCTAGCCCAATATCCTGTCTTCCGACAGTGGTCCATGCCAGGTGCCACAGAGGGAATGAATAGAACAGGAAATTATCAAATGATCTATCCTCTGTCACTCATTCCAGGTTCTGACAGACTAGGGACTCCATCACTGCCCATTCTGGCTAACAGCCATTAATGGATCCAGTGAATCATTAGATTTACATTTCAGCCCGTAGCTAAATCCTGACATTTTCTTATTCCTAGATGGTTCTGCTGGGTAGGATGTTTCATTTTTATTGCTACCATTTTTGATAACGACTCTTGGTTTGCAATTTTGAGATTCAGAGAAATTAGTAAATACGAGGAGAAATTGTGTAAACTATGTGTAATTTTTCAAAATGATTGTCCTCATCCTCTTGAATAACTTTGGTTCTAATTTCTTTCCTTATCCTCTGAATTAGGTTCAGTATTTCCTTTTTTCAAGACAGATTTGAACTTATATTCAGCCTTCTAACTCTGACTAGTGTTTGGGGTGCCAGATGGTACATGTGGTTTGCAAATACTTGATGCTTTGATGTAAGAAATATTACCATGCTGCTGCCTAGGCTGGGGTTGCATCCTATCAGTCGAGGGCCAGAAAAAATAGCCCTGCTGGAAAAGTGAACTGAATTTTCTAAATGCTAGAATGTGGCTTCCAAGCTCTTTGTTTCTTGGCAACGTGCCAGTGCTTGCTGAAAGCTCCTTCTCAATAAAAGGACTTTCTTCTCACATCATTTTTTAAAAAATCACTATACTCTCCTTCTTCTCCTCTTCCTCTCTTTTTATTAGATTTTCTCTCTCAATTCTTAATCTCATTCATTCTCTCCTATGCTGGAAATGCAATCAAATGTTCTAACTCTACTTTTCTTCATAATTTATTGGGAATTTTTTGTCACTGGAATTGCAATGGTGTACTTGAATACAGCACTGCCTTGTGCAAAAAAATGCCAGTGGGAGAATTCAAGAATATATAAACAGGCATCAAAAAATATTTTGAAGATATGTTTTTGTTTTCCCCACAAATTATCACACTCCTCAAGATGTACTGCATTGACCCTTACAGTGCATTTGCTACCTCTTAAAAGTGCTCAAAAAATGAAAAGGAACTTGTCTGCATCTATATATCCTTCTATTCTGTCTATTCAGGTAGTATACTTTCAATTTCTCTTGCAAAGTAATATAAACTACTCCTTTGGGATCTTTGGCGATTTCTGAACCTGTCTGCAGCACAGATTTACACTCTGCCAACCTTCATGAAAAATGAAAGAGATGTTCAACAATATGGGTTATCTCTTTATATATCTTTCCCGGTTTTTTCAGTTGCAGGAATAGTTTTGTGTGATGAACAAAAAACTATGAAAATAGGACTGTTGAAAAAAGAAAGCAGTTCTCTGTCTGTAAATGAAGATTCAGTAAAGGCCAATCACTGGGAATTTTTCTTTTCCTGTGAAACAGATATCTCACCACCACCACCCACAAAAATCAATTTGGAAATGTCATAGCTTTTGTTTTGGCATTTTTAATCCAAATGAAGCATTTTGACATTCTCTATACTGGAAATGTTTCAGTTTAGTTTGTTTAGTTTATTTAGTTCACAAGACACCCTTTTTTGAGTTAGTTCAATATTAAACTGTATTTTCCAAAGTGGTGCATTGCCTGAAGGGAACTGTAATTCCAGAACTGCTTGTCTCCATGGTCTCCTGTGCAGTAGGTTACACTTAATAATATTCCCATTATAAACAGTTTAACACATGGGGTTAATAAATGTTGTGTTAGAATGATAACTTACCTGTTTCAGTTCAGGCAGTGTCAGGAAGAAATTGGTGGGAATCCTGTTAAATATTTGATAAATGGTTAATACAAGTAGAGGGGCTTTTATTTAAAACTAAATGTATTTAGATTTCAATAGAGACAGATATAAGCAGTAGGGTTAGGACATCCCAGATATAGTTACCAACCGTCTGAGGGCTCGTCTAGACTATGCGGAAGATTCGAAAGACGATCTTTATCTTCTTCTGATCTCACTTTCAAAAGTGGAGCTTTCAAAAGTGATAGTAGTCAGGACGCGGCTTTTTTGGTAACCCTCCTCCCCTTTTTCAAAAAGCTGCGTAAACCTCATTTTTTGAGGAAAAGCGGCTTTTTGAAAAAGGGGGGGTTGCCTAAAAAGCTGCATCCCGACTACTTTCACTTTCGAAAGCTCTGCTTTTGAAATTGAGATTGGAAGAAGATATGCAAATTCCCACGGAATTTGCATATCCTCTTTCAAATCGTCCGTATAGTCTAGACAATCAGATAGAATCACTGGAAGTCCAGCAGCTGATTACTCAAAATTCTTTTTTTGAGGAGTAACGCTAGTTCGAACCAAGGGGTTTGATTCGAACTAACGTGTCCCGGAGCACTCTTCCTGGTTTGAATCAGCTGTTGAGTGGAATAGCGTGTGGGCGATAGTATGCTAATGAAGCACAGGATATTTAAATCCCCGCTTCATTAGCAATTTCGGTCGGCTACATTTGCATCCCTAGCTCGAACTAGGGAGCAAGTGCAGACGTACCCTAACATCTTCTCATCCACATATCGATTCCAACAGCAGAAGAAATCTTTGTCATCATCATCTAATCTGACATCCTATACCACATGGGCTGTAGAACTTCTCTAGAATAATTCTTTTCAAACAAAACCTTATCTTTAAAATAATCCAAATAAATAGCCATCTGTAACACATACTGCTCATATCTCCGACATGCTTATATCTTTCAGTCTTTTATTTAACCCTTTATAAGCTGTTTATAATGGGAACTTAATATAAAGCATGGCTTTTTTAAAGAAAATGAGTAATTTGTGGGGCTGTCAATCTATTAAAATTAATACTGATTAATCATTCAATTAATCATGCTGTTAAACCAAATAGAATACCATTTATTTAAATATTTTGACATTTTCTGCATTCTCAAATATTTTTATGACAGGGTGCCCAATATTTCTTAAAGGTGTCTGCTCGGCAGATTTATAAAGCAGATCCTTTTAAAGCATGTGATTTCGGGCAGCCAAAACTCAGCTTTGGAAATCTCATCTTTGTGTAATTTATTTTGTGGGGGAGGATCAAAGCTAAGTGAACCTTTTAAATTCTAGATTGAGTCTGAGGAAAGTTCAGTTCCAGAGTTACTTATATTTTTTAGCTGAGTACCACTTTTAACCAACGGGAAATTCTGAGATTGGCATTACAGCAGTCAGAACAATGAGTATGTGCTGAAAAAAAGAAAACTAGATTGGTGACCAAATTACTGAAATATTATTTTTGTGTGCCCCTCCCCTACCTCTGCTCTTTACCTCCAAAAAGAATGAAAAGAGATAGGAAATCCTGTTAGGAATACACAGTAAGATAAGAGGAGACGTTTCAAAGGACATGCTTGTAGATATTTATTTAATATACCCAGAGGATAATCATATAAAAAAATCACATAGGGCTAAAGCTAAGCTGATTATGTTCCATTGGAGCAGAAATCTGCCTCTACCCCAACTACAGAAATGTTTATTATCTTATTTTATTTAAAAAATGACACTATTATCATAAAAACACTATTGTGAAGTTTAAAAAGTTTCAGCCAATTCTGCAGCATCCGTTATTTCAGATGGGAAGAAATTCACTAAAAAAGGAGAAATACACTTTTTTCCATCTGTTACACAATGATACCAATGGTTATTTGATTTGTGGAAATATGATGGATGGAAAGATATTTGCCTACTGATCTTCAACATATTGACACTGAGGAAAAATCATTACCATTACTTTCAGAAAATGATAAGATTTTTATGATGCTGTGAGGAAATATATGTCCTTGTAGAAACTTTTTTTTTTCAAATGAAACAAAAAATAGATAATCTTAGTAGCTACTGTAATAAAAATATTCTGACAAAAGTTTGAACTCTTACTTCCAAATGGGTTATTGTCATTTGCTTAAATGTATGACATTTCAATAGTAGTTGAAGAAAACAAGAGTAAGTTATTATGTACTTCTCTGTGGCTATGTCTAGGCCAGTGATTCTCAACCTTTTTTTATAAAGTACCCTTTTAAAAAAATTATAAGTACCCCCAGTACCTACAGTTTTCAGACACACACATTTTTTTTCTATCATTGCAACACATTTGTTTAAACAACTTAATCGTAGTCGGGTGGGCGATGAAATTTTTGGGAGTAAAAAGTACAAAAATAATAAAACAAAAACAAAAATTCAGTTTTCTCCAAATTTCAGTTGTGTTGATGTATCCCCCAGACTTCCTTCGAGTATCCCTAAGGGTACTCGTACCACTGGTTGAGAAACACTGGTCTAGACTGCAAGCTTCTTTCGAAAGAAGCTTTTCTGGAAGAGATTTTCTGGAAAAACTTCTTTTGAAAGAGAACATCCACACAGGAAAATCATATAAAAAAAGTGATCTGCATTTAAGTTGTGATTACTATGGACGGAGTGGCCACCAGGGCACCTGTCCTTTTTTCTGGAGGCCTCTTCTTTTGAAAAAAAAACACCCTCTTCCCTGTCCACACATGTCTTTTTCAGAAAGCTCTCTTTCGGAAAAAGGCTTCTTCCTCATAGAAAGAGGTTTACTGCTGTAAGAAAACCTCTATGTTCTTTCGACTTTCTGTCAAAAGAACGCAATTGCAGTGTGGACGTAAGTGTAGTTTTTCTGAAAAAATGTCCGTTTTTCCAGAAAAACTATGCAGTGTAGACATACCCTGAGAGGTAAGAGAAACATTATTCAAAGGTTTGTAAACTAGAGGTTTTGGTAGAAGGTTAAGGAGAAGGCTTGAGAGAGATAAGTAAATATATAAACCATAAAAAGAGAGAGCTAATTTAATCCTCCTTTCCTGAAGAACCAGGTCTGATCCTGAGTCTTTTACATCTCTTTTATTAATCTGGAACATTTAAAGGAACTTAGATATTTTTTAGTAGGTATTTATAGGGATACTTTTCCCCTGGGAAACTGCCCCCTTTCAACTCCCCTTGATCCCTCCCCTCATCTCTCCCTCCATCGGCAGGCCTGAATAGAACTATTTTCTAAAGGGGGAAAAAGTCTAAGTCAACATTTCCAAAGACATGAATGGGTGTCCGTCAGCCAGAGTAGATATTTTCAAAAGTAACAAACTGCTTTGCATTCCCATTTCTCATTGAAAAGTAAAGTCAATTGGATACTGCCTTCCTAGAAATGCTTTTGAAAACCCTATATTAAATCCATATTTAAGTGCCTAAATAATTAGGCAGATTTTCAAGGGTTGTTGAACACACAACATCTGCCAATGAATTGTCTTTGACAGTCTGTACTACCATGAAAGTGCCACTTAGAAAGTAATGTAGCACAGATTCCATGTAAAAACAGGGCAGAAAACCCTTAAAAATCAAGAATATTTTAGAATGGAGTCTCCTAAGCTACAGATAAGTTTAATGCGGGGTATAGTCTGGGATTTTCAGACATCTAATGCAGTTAGGGCCATATTTTTAAAGGTATTTAGATGCCTGCAGGTTTATCAAAAGCACCTAGATGGTGCCTATCCCTCATTGAAATCAGCGGGAGTGAGGCACCTAAGTACTTTTGATAATCCATCCAGGAATATATCTGCATCTTAAGGCACATAAATACCTTTAAAAATCTGCCCTATAAAGTCTTCAGTCCATTATCTCATTTGAATTTAGAATTTAAAGTTAGGTACCTATGTTATTTAAGTTCTCTTCAAAATCTCATTTCTGGTTCCTAACCCATTCAAGGATGCATTTCTGTATCTGAATTATTTTTCACCGAACATTGCTAAAAGAAACATTACCAAACAACTTGTTAGGTATTGACCAGTATTGGGCAATAAAGCAGCAGTGGTTCACCAGGGTCAAAGCCAGCGGGCCACTATCACTATATTTACCTGATTGGCCACAGGTGCCAGCAATTGCAGCTCCCATTGGCCACAGATTGCCATTCCCAGCCAATAGGAATGGCAGAAAGTGGCACAGACTAGGACACTACTTCCTACAGCTCCCATTGGCTGGAAATGGAAATCCACAGCCATCAGGAGCTGTGGTCATTAGTACCTTTAACCACCAGGTAAATATAGCAGTGGAGGCCCACCAGGGGCCAACCTTGGCAGACTGGATTCAGCCCATGGGCTGGTATATGTCCACCCCCGGTATTGACTAGACAGCATGGCACAGTGCTTTAACTGATGTCCAATAAAAGTGCAAGACTTCTTCTAATATCAGACAGTGGGAGATGCACCTACACATAAACCTTTTTGCATTCATTCTGTATACCACGGCTTCATCACAAATGAAAAATTAAGCAAATATTGAACCAACCTTGGAAACATAAGTCTGCAGTTAGTTATTGAAACCCAATTAAAAATACTTTCTCTGTATTTGCTTGTAAATATTCTTGCTATTGAACTGTTCCCACTAAATGTATAAATGACAACATAATATCCAACTGTAACAGTTGGTGGAAGCCATTTTAAGTAGCAGTTTAACAAACAGAGATGAATTTTAATTTGCAATGCCAGTTGAGCTGTAATAAAAACTAGTATTCCAGCTGTGAAAAAAATAGCACAGCTTGGTTTAGCATTATTTACAGGTGTGTGTGTGTGTGTGTGTGTGTGTGGTTGGGTGTGATGTAACAGTGGATCATCTTGTCTCTATCCATAGCAGAAGTTTTTAAATCAGAAGCCTCCTCATGGAATTGGAGGCATATCTTCAGTAAAATAAACATTAAATTATGGGGTTATTTCTCTAGTTTTTGTTGATTACCTAATTCGGTTTCACATGTGGCAATTTTGCAATGCTATGTTGGACATTGGTATATTTTTAATGCAATGTACTTAGCTTTTGTTTCATTTCTGATATGGATGGTACCATACAACAATTAAATCATTTTTACATAGTGTTGCCAATGGTTGTGATTTTTATTATGTCTTATTTTTTTCCTCAATGGCTCCTGGTGTCTTGGATTTACATGAAACTCCAAGATTCTGTTTCTGAAGAATTAAATTTCTAGGATTCCAAACAGCTGGAAAAATAGTGTTTAATACATGAACTCAGTGCACCGCAGTGGTTCAATATTGGAAGGCAAATGTAAATTAAAAAAACCTGTTTTATTTTATCTCATGATTGTGATATTTTTAAGGACCTGACCCATGACTTCCGAATGATTGAGACTGGCGATACTGAAAAACTAACAAGAGTAAGCTCCTTTTTTATTCCACTTGACAGGAAAACATTGCCTTGCATTGGCATGATGAACTCTGTCCTCTATAGAAACTTGAGTGGATGGAGGCACCTATCAACAGCCAGGAATTAGATTGCTATCTCCATTTAAGACCTGTGGCTTAAATCACACCCCTCTCCAGGGTATTTTCTAATGATTAGATTAGGCAGCCCCCTACTATATGTGTTGCCAGGCATTCTCTTGGGAGCCTATGTACCTAACTGAGAGTTTTGAATTCCATTGACAGAGAGGACACCTAAAACTTAAGCATTGTGATGCTTATCTTACGTTCCCTAGGTGAAACCCACCAAAAGATTCCATAGGGTATGTCTAGACTACATGCCTCTGGTGACAGAGGCATGTAGATTAGGCTACCCAGCATAGGAAAATGAAGCAGCGATTTAAATAATCGCCACTTCATTTAAATTAAATTGACTGCTGCGCTGAGCCGATCAGCTGTTTGTCGGCTCAGCGCGCTAGTCTGGACGCTCCGCGGTCGACATCAAAGGCATTTGTCGACCGCCTCGGTAAACCTCATCCCACGAGGCATAACGGGGTGGTCGACAAATGCCTTTGATGTTGACCGTGGAGCGTCCAGACTAGCGCGCTGAGCTGACAAACAGCTGATCGGCTCAGCGCGGCAGCCATTTTAATTTAAATGAAGCAGCGATTATTTAAATCGCCGCTTCATTTTCCTATGCTGGGTAGCCTAATCTACATGCCTCTGTCGCCAGAAGCATGTAGTCTGGACATACCCATAAAGAAGGGCCAATTTAAATTTAATTTGCAGTAGCCATAAGTCTGAGTAATTTCACTGAGACAGTAGCATACTTTAGGAAGGAAAAACTGGGGCAACATCAAAGACACTAAGGAGTTTTTATTAGAAATCTGTAACACACGGGCAAACAATATATGTGGCATACCTCATCAAACAGCTGGGCCAAAAGCTAAAGCTTCAGTAGAAGATAGAGAAATAAATCACTGAAGCACATCATGAGGATGAAGTAGTTCCTCTGACTTCCTATAGGAAGTCATCTTAAGCTCTGAAACCTGATATTTGACATTTTAGCCTGCCCAGATATGGATCTTGTGAATAGTCGTTCAATTATCAAGCCCTTTAAAATAACCCAACTATAACATTTGTCTTGCAATGTGGAGAAAGCATGAAAATATTTCAGATACAAATGGAAAGACTGCAAATAAATGTCTCTTAACTATAGCCTACTTCTACCTTAATTGGCAGTGGTGCCAGCAGAGTTTAACATCTGTTGTTGTCATACAAACTGCATGTACGTGTGCTAAACAAATGGAGAAAAATTCAATAATAACTTGTCAGAGTCATGAATTGTTCTGGAGAAGTAGAACTTTTCTGTAGAAGGGTTAGACTGTGCCATCTAGTATGTGTAAAAAACCAGAAATATCTTTGGACTCTTCAACCCATTGCAGTAAAAGGAAAAAAAATAGATATGGAGTATCATGACTCGAAGTGTGCGAAAGGACCAAATATCCTCTATGAACTGAAAATGATTCTGAAATATTCTACACCATCTAAAACATACAAAAAATTCTAGTTCTCCTCAGGGGAAGATCATGTTTGTTCTCCCAGTGTGTGTCTTATATTTAAACATAAGTAGTCTTTTCAAAAATGGATGATGCAGCATTTTTAATAGTCAGTTACACACTGTGCCAAGTACATTTGGAAAGCAGATTTCCCAACTACAGTGAAACTTGTCTCATATGGCATGGTGGTTCATTCAACTCAGTAGACATTGTTGTGAATACTACTTTAACCACACAGAATCCCTGAGCACTGAAAAGGTTAATTTAGAAATTTATTCCTCTCCATCCTCATCTCTCTTTTCTGTTTACGTTTACAGTGCTTAAATTACCAAGTTGAATTAGGGACATTTTTTAGGATTTAAATTGCTTATTTTGTGCTGCCTGCTTTGCTTGAAATCCTGATTGTGGTTTCTGTTCAGTTTTCTTAATTTTTAAAATTGTATTTAGTAAGGGGATGCATCATTGCTCCTCCTGAAATCATTTAATTCCTCAAAGTGGTATCAGTGAACGTCTCTGAAGATGACATTGCAATGTAGGGCAAGCTGAAATGAGAGGTAATGAAAGGTAATGGAAAAAGTCAGCAGTAGGCGAGATGAGGCCATGATGCGAGGACAGGCAAAATAAAACACTTAATAGAAGTCTGTGGAGTTGGAATTAGCCACTGTTCGGAATGGGCTGCATGTGTCACAGAAGCAATACTCTTGTTGTGAGTGGGTGGATGCAGAATGTCAATGTGGTACAGAACTTTGACTCCTTTTGCTCCCTAGAGGCTACTTAAGGACTAACATTGCACCGAAGGAAGAGTTAGCATGAGCTGCTATGTGGAGAAGAGAGGATGGAGTTACTTGAATGAAATGGTGGATCAAATAAACACCAGATTGTTAGATCCTTGAAAAATAGTTTTGAAGGCGCTCAAAATGTGTTTTTATTCAGCATAGAAGTGCTGCCAAAGACATGATGTGTGTCCTGTGAACGCCATTAAAATTAGGCAGAACACTTTTACAGAGAGAGAGAGAGAGCCAGCACAAAAGCTACATTCCACTTAGCTACTGAAACCTAGTGTGGTAAGTATGCTGGGAGTACACACAACCTTGGCTCTGAATTCCTGCTCCCACATACCAGTCAGCATACTATAGACCAATGGGTGATTGATTGCTCCTGTAACAAAGAATGAACCTCAGCTGTTCGGGGGACCTTTTTTCTTCTCTTCCCCATTCCCTTTTCCTTTCCCTTTCCCTTTCCCTTTCCCTTTCCTATGGCAGATCAGAATCTTATTATGCTAGGTGTTGTAGATATATAGAACAAAAAGACAGTGCTGGTCCCAAATTGATTATTGTTTAAGTCTAAGGAAAAAGAGAACACATGAATACAAACAGATGCACAAAGCTCAGAGGAACAAAGAAACACTAGTATGGCATGTCTCCTCACAAACACATTCTATCGCCATCTATTTACTATAATGATTTCCCACAAAGTTTCAAATTAAATTCAAAGTCTTGTTCCGTATCTTGAAGTTACTCAGGTTGCATCTACACTACACCATTATTTCGGGATAACTAGCATTATTTTGAAATAACAATGTGAGCATCTACACAGCCATTCTGTTATTTCAAAATAATTTCAAAATAACAGACCGTTTATTCCGAAATTTGTAAACCTCATTCTGCAAGGAATAATGCCTATTCTGAAATAGCTATTTTGAAATAAGGCATGTGTAGATGCTCCACTGCTGCAATTTCGAAATAGCCCCTCACCAGGGTCATTCTACGTTATTCCTTCCCAATGCCAGCTGGGGCTCTAAATCGAGATAGCACATGTACATTAGGGAAGCCTGCCTTGGACTAATTTTGAGGGTTCCCTGCAGTGTAGACGTGCTATTTCGAAATAAATTATATATATATATATATATATATATACACCTAACAAAACAAGATGCTCCACTGCCCAGACTTCTTCCCTAGGGAGAGGAAGAGAAAACAAACAAGACATGAGAGAAACTAGTCCTATTTTTTTACTTGCTGTTAGAAGGTGCTTGAATACCATGGTGATGTGTGATTTAAGAAGCTGAATAGAATAGAATCAGTATGCTAGAGTATTATCAAGATTGATTTGCAGACATCACAGCAAAGGATAGATTTGAAGGACAATGAGGTGGTTTTGTAGAGGTTCACAGAGTGCTCCCCCTCCCATTTCTGAAGGGAAGCTCTGTGTTGCCCTTTACTCAGACCTAAACCCTGCATGTCCAGAGAAAGTAATAGATATTCACACAGACAATTTTGTTACCAAAAGAGAAGAAACCACTTTCTGGAGTCTCCCTTCTCTGTCACTTTTCCTGGAGTTTTTTGTTTGAGGAGAAAGTTATATGCTATGATGTTCCTCTTTTTTCCAAGAGTTTGCAGCATGTGTTTGAAGCCCTAAGAGTTTCCTTTCATGTAATAAAGGCAATATGTATTCAAGAGGTTAAAACAGAGAAGGAGAAAGGGGAGAGTATTATATTCCACTGAAGGAATTACCTATTTTCTTAAATAGAGTGCACCTGCCCTCCTTGAGAAAGAGAGAGAGAGAGGAGAGAGAGATTGGTGATGAAAAACCAAAAATGAAAAATTCAGTTAAACTTTCTAATAAAAAAAACCCCTTTAAAATCGAAGTCTTGATTTACATTAAAAATTTTGTCATGAGAAGAAAGTATATTGAAGATCCCCTTAATTTCATTTTTAAATCCAACCAAAACTATCGCTGTTTTCAGGCCTATTTTTTAAAAAAAACCCTCTGTTTACATATATATGCGTGTTTTACTCATCCTAAATAGGCAATACGCAAACCAAATCTTAGCCTCAATAGTTCGTAAATTAGAATTCTGACTCATACAGCTTAATAGTGAAGCTATGTACATGCTGAGGTGCAGAAAATAATGTGTATCTTATGTTTATATCAGTATCACATCCATTTACTTATGGACAGACTGACTCAATGCATGTCTCCCATCTGCTTTAACACACTGCAATAGCTTTTTAAAAATCAACTCAGATTCAAGCTGCTGTTTTTTTCTTTAATTGATTTTATACAGATACGTTGGTGGATGAGAGCCAAATACTTCCAGACTCTGAAGTTCCTGAGCATTGTACTTTATCTCTCACTCTAAGTATAGCCTACATGGTCATAATTAGGATTTACAAATTATGCCGAATATTCTTTTTGACCTAATGAGTCATTTCACAATGAAGTGAGTCTTAAGCAAACTTGTAAAAGTTTAATCTAAATTTTGAATATTTTTAGTCTGAATAAGAATGTCTTCTTGTGAATCAGACTCCATAATTTTCAACAGGTAAGACTAGAAGCAGAAATGGAAACAAGATTTAATCTTTTAATTTTGTATGCGGTTTTACCCATTTTAGAGCACCTGGCAATAGACCATGAGATTTTTTATCTCTTCCATCTGAGTACAAACTATTTATTAAAATGTCACATTTGGCTGCATGATTGTCTGAGAAATCCATTTTGTGTCAGCTAAACATATGTCAGGAAATGGAACTGTTGTTGTTTTAGACTCATATTTTCTGTCAAGGTTTTTGAAGGACATGTGAGTTAGCATTAAATGATTTTGTTTTAAGTTCTTAAGTATTGTGACCCCGTCTTAAATATTATTAAAAGAAATATATTAGTTACAGTTTAAAACACAACATTTCAGCTTCTATCTGATTTTAATTATTCCAATGAGAGAAGTTTTAATTTTAACTGTTCCTGTGAAGGCTAGAGAATGTATCTGTAATTCAGAAACAAGCCTTGTGAAATAAATTAAAAAACATCATCAATATCTCCATTATAACTTTTACATAAAAAGGGGCATGCCACGGGGAGTGTAGAATTTCTTCACAAACCAAATCTTTGAATTCTAAATTACATTCAATATTGTCCCCTAAGATTAATTATGAGAAAGTTTTTAATGTCAAAATTTCTCCAGAGCAGTCATTTGAATTTTATGGATAGGCTAAGCTATGCCAAAAGAATGAGAGAAAGTAAAAGGAGAAAAAAAACATTAGTACAGTAAAGGTATTTAGAGGTGATGGAGTGGAAAAACATTGTAAAGAAAAGACTGGGAAGCCATCGTTATTGATAAATGGATTGCATGCCTGGGAACCGAAGCCAAGAAGGTTGATAAGTCTTGGACATAAGGTAAAAATATACCAGGAGAGAAAGGATATTGAAGTGAGCAAGAGAGACAAGGTGTAGCACGGACCATGTTTTCACGTGATTTTGCTAAATCGTACACCTGAATTGCATAAACAGAATTTCAAATTGGCATCCAAGACCTAATATACATGTACTAATAGTCATGTGCAAATCAGGGTAATTGCAGATACAATAAAGATTTGAGTTTATGTGCACAATCAACATATTAGGTCAATTTTGAAAATTTGGACCTCTGTGTGAATGTCTCTGAGATGAACAACGTGGTCCCTGTGATTTATGGAACACATGAATACAGATCTCACAGTAATTAAGTGACTGCACACATGCATCTTGTAATCTCTTCCAAACCCACAACCCTCTATAATTGAAGATAAAACAAAAGTATACATGGGACATTCTGTCATATGCCATTCAGTGGAGGTAAATGATGCACTAAAAGCTGTTCCAGGCAGTAACAATCTCTGGAAGAAAGCAAACTAAAAATAACAGTAGGCTTGATGGAGATAGCATAGTGAGTTGAGTAAGTTTTGTAGAATCATATTGACAGCATTCCATGTAAGAACAGCCTATAGCAGTGGTTCTCAAACTTGTGATACCGCGACCCCCCCCCTCTCAGTTGCTCGCGACCCCCCTCTCCATTGCTGCAACCAGCCTCTCAGTTGCTCGCGACCCCCCTCTAAGTTGCTTGCGACCCCCCCCAGTGGGTCAGGACCCACAGTTTGAGAAACGCTGGCCTATAGGGTAGTGAATCTGAATGCACAGCAGACTACACTTTTGTGGTATAGAACATCTTTACCAGTTCAAGATTTTTCCATGAAGAATTCCTGTATTCTGACAGAATTTAAAATATCTTCTGAGGAAAAAAAGAGATGAGGAACCAGAGAGAGAGGAAAATACTATAGACACTGACAAATCATTGGTGGAATTTGGGTAGGCAATTGGGTAGGCTACAGGATTCCACAGAATATTTCTATAACAGACTTGATCACTGATTACACAAGAAAATCAGCCCAGCTATTTCAGCTTCATTATTGGAATAGATGGGTCTCCCATCTCTATCAAGATTTCATTCTTTCCCTTCCTTTCTCATTTCAAGATATCTTAATTTACACATAAACTAATAGGCTAATCCTGTCTGTTATATGAAACCATCCTCTAATATTAAATAAATCTATTTCCATCCTGGCTGGGAAGAAAAATAATAAAAATGCATCTGCAGTAATGCTGAAGGCTTAGCTAGTGTATTTAGAATAAATACAAAATTGGTATGATATTCTTCCTATGATTTCATGCCCATATAAGAAGGATTAATATACTGTATGAACACACCAGGCTATAATAAAATAGAGGAATTAAAATCACTCTTCAACATACAGTAGATAAACCTTTGAAAATAAGTTAAAAATTGAGCATTAAATAGCAGAATAAATGAAATGAATGAGTCATTTTTTTCACAGGAAAAGCTACTTTACAAATGCTCATAATCAGGATATAACAAGAGGCAGTCATTGCATTTCCAGAGATTACAAAATTTATGGAGACTTAAAATTCAGAAGGGGAGAAAGTCTACAAAAGTTTAGAAAATTAAAAAATAACAGACATTTATCAATTCTGCCATAAAAATCTTGCTGTTTGAAGGAACAGTGTGATGATATGGGAACAATGAGAACAATGCAACCTGCAGTGGGCAGTGAGTGTGGGCAGGTGCCATGCAGCAGCCAGTAACGTGTTCCTACTGCTGGCCACCATTTGGCCCTTTACATGCTCCCCTCTCACTGTCCTCTGCTTTGCCCCTTCACTATTCCCAGCTCTGCTGCTCCTTCATATCAAGATGCTTCCAGACATAGGGAAGCAGGGTAGAGAGGAGGGGCAAAGATGTGAGAGAGGAGTATGGGAGTGGGTTTGTGTCACCTCTTCACATGTGAACCCTAAAGAGTGAAAGATAAGAATGTAAATAAAAAAGAATCCAACTACGCAGGATTTCTTTTTTAACAGGGACTCAGCCAACTTAATGTTAATTTGAATATCTATCCTGCATAGTTCTGATTGATTGCCGTTCTTGAACCCATTTGAGTAATTTTATCAGGTGTCCCGTATGTAGCATAGGGAAATATGGTCACCCTATTTTAATTACAATCACTTCATAGAAGATTTCCAGGGAGAGACACAGTAAACAGTTCATCACAACATTTTTTACTAACTAATTCTGTGGAGGGCATTCCTTCCTCTGGAGCAACACAGAGCTTCCCCATCTTTTTTTTTTTCTTTTTCCGAATGGCTCAAAAAGGGCATATAAAATGTCATCACTTTCTCTAAGAAAATATCTTCAAGCAGCTTCTGTTAACCTTCCTAGTCACATGGGTTTGGTTCAGTCACTCAAAACACCTAAGTCAATACCCTGTGACTCATGTGATAAGTAACAGCCACACAACTTGACTGTGAATAGACAAGTATTTTGCCAGTTATTTTACCCCCCCCACAGTTATATTATATTATATTATATTATATAGAAATGTGTAATGCAAAATCACATATATTTTGCAAGTTTACAAAAAACATATTTTGGCAAAAAGGAAAAAAAAAATCAGTGACTATTTTACCAGTTTGTGAGACTTTGGTGTCTTCAGATGAGATCCTAATTAACTATTAGCTTCTTTCTGCTGCTTTAATGGTAGGTGATCATTTTCTAGTTTTTGTAGTCATACAGACCCATATTCAGAAAAACACTCAAGACAGTGCCTAATTTCAAGCATGTGAAAGTTTTATTGTCTTTAGCAGACCCTGTGACTTCAGTGGAATTACTAAGGGTATATCTACACAGCAACATTATTTCAAAATAACTAGCATTGTTTTAAAATAACTTAGTCCGTATCTACACAGCAGGCAATTAATTCAAAATAATGTCAAAATACTGTCAAGTTGGAGGACTTCTTACTCCAGCTCCTGTAACCCTCATTATATGAGGAGTAAGGGAGTCAGAGGAAGAGTGCTCTATTTTGAAATAAGTGCTGTGTAGATACTCCAAATTTCGAAATAAGCTACGCAATTGACATTACTCAATTTGTGTAGCTTATTTTGAGTTAAGCCCTGCTGTGTAGATGCACCTAGCATATTTAAATGTTTTGCTAAATTGGCACCATAATCTATTCATTAAGAGAAACAGATTGAAACAAACTGGGTCTCATTTACTACTGCATTACATCATTGTAACTCTAGATATTTGGGTAAAACTAGCGTGATGGGATAGTGAATTAGAGTGGTGTCTTCAGAAACCAATTTTTGTGAAAGGGAAGAGCAAATGGAATTTGTCATTTAGTCAATTAGAGGACAATGGGTCCTCATCCTGCCCTATAAGAAAAGATTAAACACACATAGAAAAAAATCAATTTCTTTCTCTTATATCTTCCTTGTCCCGGGACCTGCTACAATGAAGGTCACACCCACCTTCATTCATTCCTTATCTGCTGAAATTTTTCAAACCATACTTTGTGCTGGATATTCATGCCTGGAGCACTGTATGTCCTTGGCACATTCTTCAGGACAACACAGGACTCACTTATCTCTCTGAACTCAGCAACATGCATCATAGTCAGAGAGATGGCTTTAAGCTCAGTAAAATGATGGGTCATTGAGGTCATATATCTTTTGTCATTGTTCTTTATTCTTCATGACTAAGGGAGAAGGGGGAGCTTTTCTCTTGTCTTCATTTTGTTTATTGTAAGTTTGAGGTTACTTTGATGAATGTTACAGTTTCTCGAGGGTTGACATGGGTGTAGTATAACATAGACCTCAGAGCCAACAGCTATGTTCAAAAAACAGTTTTGACAATGCATATTCATCCTGACCTGCAGACCTCCTGTTACTCTAGCCATGATCCTCACAAAATTAATCACAGCTGAAATGCAATTTGCATTAGTATAAAAAAGAGAAATAGAGAGGCCTCCAAAAGTAATGCCTGGCTAAAGGAATATAATAGGTGAAATCTCAGCTCCATTGAAGTCAATAGGCATTTTGTCATTGATGTCAATAGAGGCAGGACTTCACCCGGTGAAATTTTATGAACATATTTTATGTGTGCAATAGGTTAACTGGCTCTGGTTGGAATGACCTTGTACTAGAAGTATTATTAATTCAGTTAGCAAAGTGTCCCACGTGTTTGAAAGTGGAGCCCCCACTCATCCCATTCAGGAAAATTAAACTAATTTTTCCTTCTATGCAAGCCCTTCATGTGCTCCTAAAGTCCTCCACCTGAGCTAATATATCTTCTGTTATACACTGCCCAGCTGCTTCTTTATGCCCCTTCTCCTGGAAGAGAGTCCTACACCATGGACTGTTTTAAGCAGTCCATGGTGGAGATGAAATCAAGGGAGGGTATTGCATTGCTCTTTACAGACCATTTAGGGTACTGATTATGGCATCATGAGTTATTCCTCCATTTATTTTTGCTCATTTAGTCTTGTATTAATAGTCTAGAAAATGAATATATGCAGGGAAATTCGGGGGAGTGAGGCTCTGGTCCTGCTTTAATTTCCTTGCTTATATTCATCATTAAATGTGCTATAGTTTTGATTAGCTTTTTTGATACTATCATCATTTCCATATCATGCACATAGTAATTTCCTAAGTAAGTAGCCTAACTATGTGTATCATGCGCTCCGGTATTTGTTTGATCTGAAGATGCACAATTTTCATCTGTAAACACAGAGCATTTTTTGTCTTTATGGTTGCCAAAGTGGATAAAAAAATACCCCTTTGGGAATTAGCTGATAATGAATGATTGGCATTTGGTACTACTCCTTATTCTAGTGAGATTTTGGCATGCCACTCATTTGGAAATTTTAGTCTTATTGAATGACACCCACATTTACCAGATGGTCTGTCAAGACATACTATGTGTCAACCCTTTCCAGAATATCGCTTGAATCCTGGTTTTGTTTATTCATGGGTATCTGATTTGATTTACTGAATACGTTAGTTACGCATTTATTTCCACTTCAGAATGCCTCATGACACCTTTCAGCAGGTGAAGCTATTGTTTTACTCCAACCACCCCATTTATGCACAGAGGAGCTCTTTGAGGTGTGTATGCAGAGGACGGGGGGGATAGAATGCTGCATTCCATGAAGCATTGTGTATGTTTCCCTTGCTCTAGGAGAGCAGTAAGTATGAGGTGTGGTACCACTTATCACCCAGTCCAAGCCGGGCCTGAATGGAACAATTGTAGGTCATAGGTTTTGGTCCAGTTCTTCAAAAGCAACATACAATTTTGAGAACCTTGGTTTCTGGTTGTTCAGCATCAGAAACCTTGGAGGAGGACCTTTCAGAGTTGATGAGCCGCCAATGCTCCCTTTCATGTCAGTGGGGATTTGATGGTGCCTCTGAAAATCAAGCCTAGGAGTCTAAAAATAGAGGCCACATCACATGGGCTACGTGATATGCCCTAGGCTAGGAAAAGAGTCAGTGTCAGAGACAGGATTATAAGTCAACAAATGTTAGCTCTCAGATCTCCGCTCACACCACTTTCCCACACCACTCCTTGGTAGCTCTCTCATTCTTAGCTACCATGGAGTTCTGTATGAAATAGGAAGATAAAATGGCTATTAGTCTTGATATTTTATGAATATTAGTAACAACTGAGAAGCAGTAAGAGTGTGCCGACACTATGAGCTAGGGGTATGATTCCCCTGCTTGAATATACCTGCTCACTCTAGCTGCCTCTGAACTGGTATGAGTGTAAATATCAGTGTAGCCACAACGGCCTGGATAGCAGCAGCAGAGGAATAGCTGAATAGTGCTAAGTCCTGAAACTGGTCAGTGTGTACTCAGTATGGCTCAGCCATGCCTTTGCATCACTTAGCCATGCTACTGGCATGAGTATGTGTATACAAGCTGGAGAATCACACTCCTAGAGGACAGTGTAGACATGTGTGTGTATAATACATGCATGTTGGGTCAGTTCCCATCATAATGGCAGTCTCGACATGTTGATTTGTCTGGATCAGTGCATCACAGACATGGTAGAGTGGTCAGCAAAGCCTTCTTGATCAAGATTCATTCCTGGCCACTGACCATTCTCAGTAAATATGTTTTTGTGTGAGGTGTGCCAGCTGCTGGGTAGAGCAAATAAGTGGAAGCCAGAAACATTCTGAGTTTAAATTGTAATTAAACCACTCACATGATCATTCTTTATGCAGCCTCCATCCCAGCTAAAAATCTCAGAATTGAACTTCCATCTGCAGATGTATCTTTTTAAAAAAATTACTGGAGGGAAGATACATCTCTCAACACCAGTTACATCCAAGTTATACTGAATTTCTTACCTGGTCCCAGACAATTAATATAAAATACATATATTCCTTTATCAGGTACTTTAATATCTGTTCATGTAAAAGGGTTATGATTAGCCTAGATATTGGCACAGGAAATTTTTCTGATTGTTTATTTTTTATCAGAGCTCATTGCCCAATTTTTTAATATAGAAGGATGGATTTTTATGGTGTGAATAAAACCATTTATTTTATAAGAGATGTGTATAATCCACAGTACTCTGTTCACAAGGTTCAACAGATGAAGCTACTGCTGCCCAATACACTAATATAAGTTACGCTGTGAACTTGAATCAAGCTGAATGTGAACTGTATGCAGAAGGCTAATGAGATGAGGGACATAGGATAGAAAAGAAGGAATGAATGATTGATGTGCCATAGGTCATGGACACTTGAGCTTTTGCAGATGGGTATGGGAAAAACAACTGTGGAGGCTGTACTTCTACTGACATAAGAAAGCTATGACACACATCTTAACATACAGTACTCCAGGAAACCTTTTATGGTATGTGCTTCAAATGCTAACAATTCAACCAAACGGAACTGGCGTGCGTCAACTCGCAGAGACAGTAGTTGGTATGCCTGTTTAGAAAGGACATGGGATGTATTGGTAATGTTTGCAGAGTTCATAGTAAAAAGGAAGGCCAGGCAGAGGTGTTTCTGCATTATTAGTGGAGCCAGATTTTGCAATGCTGGGTCATGTATAGTGCGCCATTCCAGGTATCATTCTGCAGACTGCTTTGGCATGAATCATGAAGATAACTGTTACTAGTCAGAGACAGGGGTTGAAAGTCTGTCCTTTGTTTATCAATGAAGCCATCATAAGCTAACCAAATAAATAGAAATGCACACTGCCCACCACAGCTTCTAATCTAAAGTTAGAAACACAGACAAGGAAGATGTTGAAAAGGGGTAGAAATGAAGCAGGGGAGGACAGGGTTATGGGAGAGGTGCAACATATGAACCACACACTCCTCAGAAGGCTGCAGGTGTTGTTTGTTTTAAATATGTTGGATTATGGTTTGTCTGTGATGCCCCCTCATGCTTTATGAAATGGACTTATGGACACAATATGCATAACTCAAGATGCTTTGGACAAAATATCTTATGTAATCAATCAATCTTAATGTCATAATCTGCTGGATCTGTATATCTTATTTTGGTGAACGTATCAGTCTTGTGTGTAAAGTTAGATATATGGAGTATGGAATGGTTTATGGTTTTAAAAGTGCAAAAGCAAGCCATCAAAGGTGTTTATCTCGGGCTATGTCTACACTGCCGGCTTTTGCTGGAAGAGAGTATGCTAATGAAATACTCATTAGCAACTTCTCGTGCTTCATTTGCATAATCTCTGCCCAAGACTTTTTGCGCAACAACTAGCAGTGTGGACGGATCCATTTTGCGCAAAAATCCCCTTTTGCGCAAGATCATTATGCCTCAAAAAAGAAGGTATACAGATCTTGCGCAAAAGGGGTTTTTTTGCACAAAACAGACCCGTCTACATTGCTAGTTTTTGCTCAAAACCTCTTGCACAAAAAGCCTCGGGCAGATATTATGCAAATGAAGTGCAAGAAGTTGCTAATGAGCGCTTCACAGTGTACACATAACCTCAAAGTCTAGTCAACTGTAAATAGCCTCTTTTGTCCTTTAAGTCTTAGCAGTGGTTGGTCCTAGGAAGCCATGTGATCCCCCGTCCTCCCCTCTTCCCCCCTGGAACTGGTAGGGTCTGACCAGCTGTGATTTTTCCATGTAAGGGTGGAATGTAGAAACAGAATTCCCGCCCAAAGTGGTATCTATCAAACAATGGGAAGCTAATAATTTCTTTGTCTTTGGTTGGTGTCGTACATCCAAGAGGACAACTAAATACCCAAGGGAAAAGGAGACTTCCATGGTTTTGGAGGCTTAGCTGAATAAAAACAGTTTTAGGGTAAGTTGGTACTTAGGTTTTAGTGTTAGAATTAACTAAGCATTTTCTGTTATTTTACACTAGTAATCTACTTTGCTCCGCCTGTTCTCCCTGCAACTTAAATCCTACTGCTTATACTTAATAAAATCTTTTATTTACTATCAAGCCCAATGTAAATAATTGTTACCTGGGGGAGCAATCAGTGTGTATATCCTCCTTTCATTGTTAAAGCGGGCTTACCTAATTAATTCCTTTGGGGTTCCAATCCCATTTGGAGAGTGGTAACCCTGGAAGCTGACTTCCAAACTGCATTTTCCTTGGACCCAAAGTGTTTTGGTGTCTGTATTGTTCCCTGAGGAGGTGGTGATCTCAGGTCTGTGCCTTGGCTGGAAGCACACCAGATGAGCTGGCCCGCAGGACAGGATAATGAGAAGCCCCAGAGAGCAAAGAGGCAGAGAGAGCAAGGAGAAGCACCCCTAAGGGGTCCTCTGTGACCCCACCCCGTCACAGTGTCATACTTACCATTTCCATCTGTTTATTGGGTGGGGTGATGAGTCATGAGGCAGCTGAGGAGAAGCCCAAAGGGGTGGGAGAAATTGCACTTGTAGGAGAGAAATGGTGTGATATGCCTCATGGAGATGGAGGAAAGGAAGGCAAGGGATGGGGAGAATCTACATGGTGGTGTGTGATGAGAAGAGGAAGGTGTGAAAGAAACTGATGGTAGAAAAGTTAGGAAAGTGTGGACATGCATCAGGGGCAGTAGGAAGCAAAGCAAAAAAGGACTCCAGTGAGCATGCAAAATGGGTCTGAAGGGGCCAGCATGGAAGGAGATTGGAGAGTCTAGTATTATTCCATTGGCTCTCAATGGAGTTCAGAGTGCTGTGGCTGATTAATAACACCTGGAGATTACAGGTCAGTGGAAGCCTGCTGGGCATAGTGGTGGTAGGCACCCTGGGTAGAAGGGAGATCAGCTGGGATCTAGGATATATTTTCAATCAGAATATTTTGGGTTAATTTAACCTTGGTTCAGCCATGGGTAAGTGTGCACTGGACCTAAAGTTCAGTCCTTTCCCCTGTACCTGGGCCAACCACAATTGAATTGATCTTAAAGTGTCCAGCACTTTCTAGCACTGAACTTCATTGTCTGTCTCAAACTAGAGAAGATCAGCAAGATGCTGTCTTTCTGCTTGTTTTTTTTCCCTATGTTAAATACAAAAAAGGAATTGTGTTTTGGTCTTTTTTTTAGAATGTGGTGTCATGATGAGCAAGCTACAGCAGTTGTTTTTGTATAAGGAAGAGGGGGCATTTGCCAAGTGTCCCCTGAAGTATATGCATGTTCTCTGCTGAACACTCAAACACAGGCTGACAGACGTAATATGCCTGAAAGCATGATCTTCTGCTGACTCGCTGTTAGGCAAAAGTGTTGACTGGAAGCCTGTGGAAGGCTGGACCTCACAATTTAAGTACAGTGAAGCCAGATAAGTGTCTGGTAAGGAGATTTCTTAAGAAGAACTAGAGGAAAACAAATTAAGGTGTTAACATTTCCTTTTGCAATGTTTGGGTTCATCTGGCACAGTGAGAGCTTTTGCAGATGATTAGTACAGACATATTAATTAGCAGATAAATGTTATTGCAATTGATTTGCTGTGATGAAAAATTATAGTATAGAAAACTGACTAGTCAAAAAGTAATTAGTCATAGGGTCACGATGTCGGGATATGTCAGCAACGTGACATATCATTTTTTATAATGTTCCCTAAGGTGGCTAAAACATCCTAGCTTCTCAATTGTGCTAGTAGTTCCTTTAATGGTCTAGTAAATGCTGGTTAGTGGAAAACATCAACTGTAATTATGTGAGGAGTTGTTTTCATTGAAAACTCTTAATTAAGCTCTCTTTTCCTGACACACAAATGTCAGGTTCCCGGACAGCCTTGCAATAATTAGCCTCCTGAAGAAGAGTGAATAGTATCAAGGCTCTTTCACTAACAGCTAATACTAGCTGCACTTTGCATCCTACCACTCTGAATCCATTCCCGTTTTATCTGAGGGTAAGCTGGCACTCGTGTTATGTGTTGCATCTAGAGAACCGTGACAGCCTTTTCCCTAAAGGTGACTGTGTCCCTAATTCAAGCCTGGGGCACAGCCACTCTATCCATGCCTGCTTGATGCTGCTTCTCAGGAGCCCACTCCAATGAAGGCATACGGTGGAAAGGGGGAAAAGCATGTTGTTGTATCTGATGGCACCCTAATTTTTATGACAGTGGTTAAGGCTTTAGGGTTTTATGCTTACTTGTAAAACTGCAACAGTGAAAAGAGATTTTTATTCTACTTTAATGTGAAACTGGTGAAAAACTCAAAATTCCTTTCTATGAGGAGCCTTTTGTTCCTGTCCATGTTGACGTGTAGTGAGGTAATGCTATCTTCCTCACCAAGCATCACATATCCACTGATCAATTTTGCTCTGTAGCTACTTTAGAACAAACATTGCCATTGGTCAAAAATCTGCCAGTGAGTACAGCTTGCTACAAAATCTGGGGTTATCATGAAAAATGATAAAAACCTTTCCATACTTGTTAAATGTCATACCCTTAAAAAAAGGATACATATTCCCCATCAAATATGTGGGTTGAATCTCTGAGGTCAGGTCTACACTCATAGGGAAGGTCAAAGCAAGATACACAACTCCAGCTATGTTAATTCTGTAGCTGGAGTTAAATGTACCTTATTTAGTGTTTCCTCACCATCCCCACAGCAGGAGGCCGACAGGAGCAAATGCTTTAGTCAACTTCTTTTACTCCTCACACAAGCAGGAGTACTGGAAGCCTTTGGGGGTGCCCTCTGAGTTTGATTTAGCGAGTCTTAACTAGACTCACTAAATTGAACTCTGGAAGATGTATTGCAGGAACTTCAATCTTCTGTCTTGTGAAGACATGGCCTGAGAAATGGCCTTCTTAATAGTATGCATCATTTTGGAGCTGTTACTAGTATATGCTATGTGCCATTTTCCTTATGACTGCCTGTGGTCATGAGATTCTATCAAGAGTAAAGCCACTGGTACCTGAACTACTCCTGTAAGACAGGCTGAGAACAATTCATATGTGTACCTCTAGCAGTGGGTGACCTGTAAAATATGCAAGCATTTGTGGGGAAAGTCCAATGAAGCAGGGAAGGATGTATATGCATGTGAGAGAAACCTCCTACTTTCTTGTGTTTTTTGGCTAGGGTAAGACCAGATAGACAAATCACCACCAAAATAAATAAACAAAAATATGGAGGTTCAGTTTGTAAAATGGGCTCCAGGCTGCTGAATTAAATTGTGTTCTTTATTGAACAGAGGATGGGAATGGAAAGTCATCACAGAACAATAGAGGCAGACTTCCTCTCTCAGTTGCCTTTCTTGCCATCTTGGTGCTTTTGATCCACCTCTGCTGTACAGCCATCCTTGTCCGATCCCATCCAGTCAGGAACCAGTAACTATGGGGGTGAGGAACCACAACCATGACACTCTATGCATGACTATACAATGGTTCTGCTACCGCTCTTGAAGCTGGTGGGGGTAGGGATATTCCACTGCCCCCCCTCTCTAATTCCCACAGACATGATTCCTTGTGGTTTACTAGATGTGCACTGGATCTAAAGTTCAGTCCTCTCCCCTGTACCTGGGCCATTCACTAACCAGTATCATCAGTTAGGGATAAGGATTCCACTCCAGTTGAGGATGAATGTGGAGTCCCAAATGTAAGAGCTAGTTCTGCAGCCATTAAGGGAATTCTTAGCTCCTTCCAGGTGACGGAAGGCAGGAGGGATCCTGTACATAAGGATCTTCTTGACTATCCTCTCTCTTATCCCAGTTTGTCCATGTCCTGCCCAATGTTCCCTCTAATTTTTCCATCCATGTACAGAATAATTTTTGTTAAGTTAGGCATGTGCAATGTGCATG
Source organism: Rafetus swinhoei (assembly GCA_019425775.1). Lineage (NCBI taxonomy): Eukaryota > Metazoa > Chordata > Testudines > Trionychidae > Rafetus > Rafetus swinhoei. The sequence continues at coordinate 16,156,683 of CM033434.1, forward strand.
CACCAGTAGAAACACATACTGCTAGTTGTGGGTTCTGTGGATGCTCTGCTAATCAGTTGGGCAACATTGACTCTCTCTTGGTTGGCTGCCCAAGTGCTCAACTCATTGAGAACACTCGTCCTGCCTCAACGTTCCCCCTAACTATCCCAGCAGAGCCAAATTGTGCACTGATCAAGGGTGTAACAAGAAAACAATCAGTAGAGGCTTTTGGAACTCCTTGCCAGAGGATGAGGTGAAGGCTAGAACTTTAACAGGGTTCAAAAAAGAGCTAGATAGATTCATGGAGGTTAAGTCCATCAATGGCTTTTAGCCAGGATGGGTAGGAATGATGTCCCTAGCCTCTGTTTCTCTGGAGGTGAGTGACGGGGAAGGGAATCACATGAAGATTACTTGTTGTGTTCCCTCCCTCTGGGGCATCTGGTATTGGCCACTGTCGGCAGACAGGATACTGGGCTGGATGGACCATTGGTCTGACTGAGTATGGCTGTTCTTATGTTCTTATTTTCTTATGGAGTCCTCTCCAGTGCAGACATGTATGGCTATGTCTACACAGCAGTGTTACGTAGTCCATGTCTACACAGCAAGGAGTTATTTTGCCATAATGTTGAAATTATATTGAATGGGAGGACTCCAACTCCTGTAACCCTCAATTTCCGAGGAGTAGGGGAAGTTGGAGGAAAAGTGTTCTAACTCGGATTTCCCAGCTGTGTAGACAGCACTAAAAGCCAAAATAAGCTATTTCAACTTAAGCTATGCAATTAACATAGCTCAAGTTGCGTAGCTTATTTCGGCTTTAGCCCTGCTGTGTAGATGTGCCCTATAATAGCCTGATTTCTTGTTGTCCTACACCTATGCTGTCATCTACACCAATATGAAGTGAGTGTAATATATGCCACCAAATCAGAAAAGTAGCATTTTGCACCCACTTTGCTCTGGTGAAAATAAGCACACAAGGTAGAGAACAATAGGGAATCAGGTCCAGGAGAGATATAGGAAGGTTCAGTTCAGGATCTTGAGTCTAGCTCCCCTCCCCACAATAGAAGCTAAAATCCCAATTTTCCTTCCCTTTTTAAATATGACTCGCCTCCCCTAAGCCTGTTTTCTATCCAAGATATAAGAGGCTTAGCTGGTTGAAATATACAAACTGCCCATAGACAATTTCCCTTGCAATATAAGAGAGGCAATGATATTTCACAGTTAATGTACACAGTAGAAAATGATCTTCATACGTTATTCAAGGCAATTGCTTGGGGAAAGAAAAACAGGCAACAATACTGATGTAAATATAAAATATATGTGGGGCCAAATTCAGTGTGGTGCTCGGCATCTGCAAAGCCTATTGAAACCAGTGAGTGGCATTCACTCAATATACCTCTGGATTTGGCTGATTTAGAGACAGCGAGAATATTACATCTAAAGTATATAAGAACAAGAGGGAAAAAGCAGACCTCAGACCATCTGAAAAAGGATTCTGCTATGCTAATAGGGAGTGAACAGAGGGATGTGCTCCACTACCTGCTTATGTGTCTAAAATAGCAATAGAGGCAACATTTTCACTGATTCCTCTGAACAATATTAAATTCTAAACTTCAGTGAATAGGTTAGCAATGCCCATTGTCTTCCCAAATAGCCATGTATCATTATGTTTCAACCTGCCCAAGTGATCACAGATGTATTTCACTCCCGATTTTCACTACTGTTTTTGTTAGCCACAGCAGATTGCGTGGAATAAAATGTATCAAATTGCTTTCAAGACCAATCACTTTGCTCAGACACAAAGGTAAATATTTCTGAGTCTATTTACAGCTTGAAAATATCCCTAAAGAGCTCAGTTAGCTGAATTGCAGTTAGCTTTGCGTAGATCTAGTGTAACTGAGGAGAATCCCTCACAGGGCTAAGAACCTGTTTCTCTGATTTTACTCATGAGATATATTCATATCTGGTCAAATTATGGACCCATTAAAACCAATGGGGATTTTGTCCTTCAGTAAAATCAGCATGAGTTGTGAGAATATAGGAATTAATTGCCTGCATAGAAGCTGTTATTTTGAAAGTCTGGCATCCTCTTAGCCATATCTAATTATCTGATTGTGTTCACTTCCTACTTTAGCATTTCCCAAAGTGTAGGACGTACTTCCTGGAAGGCATACGGACTAAATGGGCTTGGGGGCAGGGAAGACATATGCATTCAGACAGGCTGTCCATCAGCAGCACATGACAAGCTTGAGCTGGGGGAACAGTTTTTCATTTTCCTACAAGAAGCGGTGCAAAGTTGGGGAGGTATTTCAAAAATCTGGGAAAAGCTGAATTAGATAGATGTAGAAATGATTTGAATTAACCCCCCTTCCTCAAAAAAGACTGTGAATGTAAAAAAAAAAAAAAAGGAAGCCAGGCTGAAAACAAGACATTTAATTCACCTGAAGAGAGCAATCGACCTAATTAAAATTCAGTGATGAACTCATATTGCTTAAGAAAACAAATATTCAGTCACCTTTTGAAAACGTTCTTTCTTTTCTCTTTGGAATGCAAACAGCTCACCACAGGATTATCTGGCTATATCGACTCCCTCCTCAGATCCTATGCTACCAACACTCCTAGCTACCTCCGCGACACCACTGACTTCCTGAGGAAACTCCAAAACACCAATAATCTTCCTCAAAATACCATCCTGGCCACCATGGATGTAGAAGCCCTCTACACCAACATTTCACACAAAGACGGATTACAGGCCATCAAGAACCCCATCCCCGATAACAACACTGCACACCTGATTACAGAGCTCTGCGACTTTGTCCTCACCCACAACTACTTCCAATTCAGAAACAATTTCTATCTCCAAATCAGCGGCACAGCCATGGGCACTCGCATGGCTCCACAATATGACAACATCTTTATGGCTGACCTTGAACAACGTTTCCTCAACTCTCACCCCCTAACACTCCTACTTTACTTACACTACATCGATGAAATCTTCATCATATGGACCCACAGAAAAAAGACTCTTGAAGAATTCCATAAGGATTTCAACAACTTCCACCCTACTGTCAACCTCAGCCTAGACCAGTCCACAAGGGAAATCCACTTCCTGGACATTACAGTACAGTTAAATAATGGACAAATTTCAACCACTCTATATCGGAAACCCACCGACCGCTACACTTACCTTCATGTTTCCAGCTTCCATCCCAGACACATTTTTTAGTCTATTGTACACAGCCAAGCCCTATGATACAACCGGATTTGCTCTGACCCTACCGACAGGGACAATCACCTACAAGATCTTTACAGAGTATTTGTAAAACTGAAATACCCACCTGGGGAAGTGAAAAAACAAATTGACAGAGCCAAAAAAACACCCAGACACGAACTACTTCAAGACAGACCCAAAAGAGAAAATAACAGAACTCCTCTTGTTGTTACCTACAGTCCACAACATAGACCCCTCCAATGTATTATACACAATCTACAACCCAACTTGGAAAATGATCCCTCACTCTCAAAAGCCTTAGGAGAAAAACCTATTCTTGCTTACAGACAACCCCCTAACCTGAAACGTATTCTTTCTGATAACCATGCCACACAACCACATCATAAGCCTCCAGGAATTCAGCCCTGCAACCAAAAAAGATGCCAACTCTGCCCACATATCTACACTGGCGAATTCATCACTGGAGCAAACAACATAAGCCACAAAATCAAAGGGTCATTTGACTGTACATCTAGTAATTTGATCTATGCCATCAAATGCCAACAGTGCCCCTTTGCTATATATATTGGACAAACTGGACGGTCTCTGCAGGAAAGAATCAATGGACACAAATTGGATATATGTAAAAGGAACACACAAAAACCAATTGGAGAACATTTTTGCTTGCCTAACCACACTCTGACAGACCTGCAGCCAAATCCACAGGCAAAGCTTGGAATTACAGTACATACACAAATTCAATTCACATGCTAAAGCTAAAGTACTCAATTGAGATACAGGCTGGTGGGGACTCTACCACTGTAGGTGCTAACAGCTTTCTGAGTGGTATCCTTCTTGTCTCAACAATCTATCTATTGACTTTGATCTTTATCTGCTTAGGTTTAAGTACCCATTCTCCAGATACTTAATGATGCCCTGTTCCCCACCACCACCCACCACCACCCTTCCTCTTTCCTTTCTCTTCCCCTCTCCTATTTATTTCCAGTTTTCATATCCCCTACTCATAACTCCGGTCATCTGAAGAAGTGGGCTGTGCCCACAAAAGTTCATGATGCCATCTACATGTTTTGTTAGTCTATAAAGTGCTACCAGACCATTTGTTGTTCTTTTCTGTAACAGACTAACTCAACTACCCCCTTAAGCCCCAAAATTTATGTGAGACAGTGTCCTGTCCTTGAGACCAAACAACACAGTGAGAACAACTGATCAAGGGAAGACATGCATATTAAATTATAAAATGTATGCAAACAATTGTGTATGCTACTATAAGGTGGATACATAACTGGCTGGATAACCATTCTCAGAGAATAGTTATTAATGGTTCACAGTCATGCTGGAAGGGCATAACTCGTGGGGTTCCACAGGGGTCTGTTTTGGAACGGGTTCTGTTCCGTATCTTCATCAGTGATTTAGATGATGGCATAGAGAATACACTTATTAAGACTGCAGATGATACCAAGCTGGGATGGGTTGCAAATGCTTTGGAGGATAGGGTCATAATTTGGACAAACTGGGGAAATGGTCTGAGGTAAATAGGATGAAGTTTAATAAGGATGAATGCAAGTACTCAACTTAGGAAGGAACAATGCATTTCACACATACGCAATGGGACGTAATTGTCTAGGAAGGAGTACTGCAGAAAGGGATCTTGGGGTCATAGTGGACTACAAGTTAAATATGAGTCAATAGTGTGACGCTGTTGCAAAAAAAGGAAACATGATTCTGGGATGCATTAACAGGAGTGTTGTGGGCAAGACACGGGAAGGTGCTGAGTGCATTCTGTTCAAAGTACATGGGAATTGAGGAAACTCGTGTAAAAGGCATTAAACATGCTATTGGCCCAAGCACTTGCCTTTTCCTTGAGACATTTTGGCATGCGTTTTTAAATATAGACACTTTATTTCTCAAATATGTATTTACACATCAGCCTGGAACCATTCCAGGAATAACAATTTCACTTTATTGGTCTATAATATGCCTTTTAAAACATCTATAAATAGTTATTTAACCATCAGACTAGAAGAAGCTCCTTCAGAGACAGTCCGTGCATAATACCCATTTGTAAAACTCTTATTTAAATATATTATTTTCCAAAGGGAGAGGGTAAATGGCTCCTTCAGACAAAGTCTAGTCTCTCAGGCAGATTTTGAGATACTGAGAAATGTACAAACCTATCATCTGCCTTAAAAGGGCTGCTAAGTGATCACTTGATTCAGCCTGAGTCATCTTATTTCTGCAATTAAACCTCACTCAGGTTATAATATTAATTCCCATCTGTATGAGTGCCACTGTTGAAATACAAGACCGTATTCTTCATTATCAGAGTGTTTCTTTTGAAAGGGGAATGTGCCAACAAAAAAATAAACCAAATGTGTATGAAATGCTGGAGATTCAAAGTTTGCTGTGATGTCATGTTTCTTAGATCAATGTTTCTAGGAAAAATGACTGTCCAATTTGTGTTCCTTCCAGAAACTAGTATACCTCACCACTCATCTACCCCATATGGTTCACACTTGTGGAGGGTTTGTTGTTGTTTTTGCAGTCATGAGGGGGGATTGTTGGACTGCAAAATTTAGCCTGGTTGGCTTAAACCATACATTGCCACAACCATAATCAATAGCTATAGAAATCTCTTTGTAGTTTACCATCATGGATGTAGAACTGGGGGTCTGGCTGGTCTCACAAATGGTGGCAGGAAGATCTTTAAAGGTGTGTCTACACTATACTTTAAGTAGAAATAAGATACGCAATTTGAGCTATGCAAATTGCATATCTTAGTTTGATGCTATTTCAAAATGGCTTATTTCATCATTTGGCGCTGTCTACACAGTGCCAAATTTTGAAACAAAGCACTGTTCCAAAACGCCCCTTTCTCCTTGTAGAATGAAGTTTACAGGGATGTCAGAATAGCGAGCCAGAAATAACGGGCTTGTTGCAAAGATGCGGGATAGCTATTTCGGGATACTTCAGGACAGTTTGGTATCCCGAAATAGCGTTGCAGGGTAGACATACCCTCAGAGAACAGGAGGGAAATACCAATGCATGAAGAAATGATTAGTTTAAGTAAAATGATAGTTTAGGCTTTTGTTTTTTTAATCCTTTTCTTTCTACTTGTTACATTGCTATGGATAAATAAATCAGACTTCATTTTGAAGAATGTCTTCTTTGCCACCGCAGCTTCATACTCATTGCAAGCTCCAGGAGAGAAGTTTATAGCAGAGTTCAATCCAGTTGACCCCGAGATAGTGTGGTTTGTAAACAATAGGGGTGCTGTACTCTGGTCAGTCCAGACTAGGAGTCAGATGAATTGTGGCATCCCATTCTGACAGAAAAGCAGGTCTAGGCCTGTCACTTGGAAAGGGCAAGATACTGAGAACATAAGGGTTATCTTTTTATCTGAACAATAACACCATCTATAAACCTAGCAACTCACATTTCCTCTCCACCAGTTTTTCTGTTTTTGAATGCCTTTGTCTTGTCTCAGTTTTAAAGACTAAATAAAAACACAAAAGACTATGATAAGATAGGGATGGTCTACCGTCCTCACCTCTTTATTCCCCCCACAGTTGCTTTAAATGATGATTGTGTTAAATAGTTCACATAATCTGATGTGATGATGAATTTTCAGTGTGCCAAAGGAAGATGTGTTATGGGGGGGGGAGAGGGAGGGGAAGCCCACAATGCTTTCCACTATGCCCTTGAGTAAAATTATTCCTGAACCAAGACATGATGATTGCGTTCTCCTTGTGAATGTAACCATGGATCACCATACTGTTTAAGAAGCTAAATAACTTTTATTCCATATGACACTATCAACATCCATGTAATTTTCCTTTTTCTGCTTGAGTTTTAGTGAAGTGGACTCTGTCAATTGGGAGATGTTATTTGTAAGATAGATTCTTAAAGGGCAGAGAAGGTCAAACATTGATTAACCTTGAGAACATATAACCTTTTATTGTGAAGATACTGATTTGCTAACTAAAAGAACCTCAGAGGATGCTCTATCTCTTCTGAGGAACAAGCCTCACAATGTTAACATGGATCTTAACATTTTTTCCACTAGATCTTTCTCACAAGCTGAAATAGACTTATAGTGTTCGTACTGAAAAGTGAGACAAAAAAACCCTCATTAAAAATTATGACAAAGTCCCTGTAGGCCTGAAGGTTTCAATGTATTTTCCAGTAACAATCTTCCCTTGAAGTCTTTCTCTGAGAATACTCATCTGGGTGACTCATCATAGCTGGACTGAGAACAATGGAGCTATTCTAATGTGAGGATGTGGCTCATTGTAGTGTTTAAACAAGGTTACAGAAAGAAAAAAATGGAAATTAAACTGTTTAACCACTGGAACTTCTACCAGCTTTCCGGAACAAACAGCAAACTATTTTTCACCTAATGTTCTTTTTTGATGCTCAATAATTTTCCATTTATACATACATGATTTGTATATGTATTAGACCATAGGAGGGGGGCACCCTGCAGCTGGCGGGCCAAATGCAGCCCATTGACAGTCCCTGTGTGGCCTATGAGACATTTTGTTTATTGTTGCCCATGCACAGGGTTGCCGTATTCCATTGGTGTCTGTCTGTGTAATTTCTTTTCCTACTGGTATTACTAAAGTAACATGTATGTAAAGAAAGTGCACACAACATTGACTGTGAGAGCCATGCACTCTTCCTGCATCCAGTCAAAGCACTGCTGCAGTTCAATGGGCACACCCCACAAATCATAGGTACGCAAACTCAAATAGTAAAGCTACCCTATCCTGGGAGGCTGTCTTGCTTAGAACAATCTTGTGTCCCATTGAGATGAATGAGGACCACTCGTGCACTGGCATAGGTTGCCCATTGCTGTATTAAACATTCCTTTTTCCCGTTTTCACTGTGCTCAGTGACCTAAAACCACTTTCCCATCTTGACATATTTTAGTCCTCCCAGCTTGGCCTCTTTCTAGATCGTTTTTAATGAACTGTAGCCTACTTTACTTTAATTTCTTACTTAATGAGCTTCTTAACCTGTTTTCAGCTCTTTTATTTCTTTGCTTAGTCTTTTATTCAATACTAACCTGCTCTATTTATTTTTGATTCCTACCCACATCTCTTCTTTTCTCCTTTAGCCATTGCATTCCAGTTGTCTATTATCTAAATACTCTTTCCCATAACATCTGAGTCCTATACAGATATTTTCAGGAGTAAACACTGTGTTTTGCTTTATTATCTAGGGACATAGTTTCATCTAATTGTAAATACAGGTTGAGAGTTTGTTTTTAACAGTAGCAATTAACTATCTGTAATGTAGTATACATGTTTTATAATTATCTGCTATTACTGGAATTAAGAGTAAAAACAACAATTAATAGTTCAAATACAGCTTCCCTGAAAAATACTGCTGTTAAATACAGTTAGTACATATTCAGTTGGAAAAGAGCATCTGAGAATTTCATTCCAAGCCACCTACTTCCCCTTTCCCCAGGTGGGGGTTAGGGTTTAGACTGCTCTAAGTTATAACAAGGATCATTTTTTGTCCCAATCTGGCTCCTGTTCAAGGGAGGTTAAAAAAAAGACCAATAGTGACCTTTCTCCATCTCCCTTTCAGATGTGCTGAGCGTAGTACAACAAAGAATTGAGCTCATCTTTTCTATGCACAAATCTATGTCCTCCATACCCTGTTGCCCTTTAGACAAAATACACTACTGAACCCTCCAGTAAAGGGCAAAATGCCACAAAAGAAAGAAGACAAGGTGGATGAGGTAGTGTCTTTTATTGGACCAACTTCTGTTAGCGAGAGACACAAAGTTTTGAGCTCAGACAAAGCTCATGTTCAGGTCTCTGTAAGCTCCTTGTAAGCTCAAAACCTTGTCTCTTTCACCAACAGAAGTTGGTCCACTAAAAAACATTACCTCACACATCTTGTCTCTCTAATATCCTGGAACCCATGGGGGTACAACAACACTGCATTACTAAAAGAAGGGGACATATAGTTATGCATATGAAGTCAGACATTTTTTTGGTCAAGTTCACACCAGGGATCTGGGATTCAGTATATTCATTAGCAATAAGTTTTGCCTAAATCTTTTTTTTTTTTAGTTCAAATTTGGATATTTCTTCATTTAGTTTTTATAGGTATCAAGGGTTACAGCTAATGATATAAAAACTGTTCCCTATATTAATAGAGGTGTTGTTTAGTAATCCTTTAGAAAAGAAAGATATTAAATACAGTGTCAGGGTGCAATCAAGAAACTTTTTAAGGCACTCCAATTACTATATTTTTTCATCACACTATCAAAAAGAGAAAATCCTATCAGTATCGCTAAATCCCCCTTTAGGGTTTCATTGATCTTAGCCTTACAACAAGATTATCAAAAATAGTCCCACCTAAAGATCATGTTTAGCGGCTTTTTTGCTAATCTCAACACTTTGTTTTAGATTACATCTAATAGTTTTCAGACTTATCACTACCCTTGTAAACAGCATATAGATATCCATCTTTACTCTTAATTAAAAAACAATAATTATGTTTGTTCGCTATGTTTTTATTTTTGTTTCCAATGTGAGTAACATAAAGCATGACCGCAGACATTCTACAATTAGTATATCACTAATTTACAAAATAAATAAATACATAAGTAAATAAATCATACCATATTAGAGACAGTCTATTTGTCCTCGGCAAGAAATTCTCTTTTCTTTTGTCTTGAATCTCAGGTATCACAATTTTATATATCATTGTCACACATAACTAGTTCTGAGTGTTCCAATTGTTTAAAACCTGGCTGTTTTTGTCTATTTTTTACATTGTGTAGATGCATGGATATATAAGCCCCACACATATCTCTGTGTTCTACTAGCCGCTACACAATAATTTGGATAAAAAGGCAGCGTGTGAAAGAGAACAGTTGAATTTGAAGGTAGGAATCCAGAAACACCAACTCCAATACCACAATACCAAGGCAAAAATCAAAAACAAAAACAACAAAAAAACCCACCAAGAATAAAAGCAATTTAGAAGAAATAGAGGTGATGGCTCAAGGGGCTGCTCTAATGCCCATTAAAGACAATGGACATTTTTCATTGGCTTCAATGGCGTTTGATCAGTCCCCAAATATAGGTTACCTAAGAAAAGACTGAGATAAAACCCTATAAGTATGACAGAGTGTGCCCCTTAATTATAAAATAATAAGTCTATTGATATTCTACAGATAAATTAATTGGTATTAAAAACTCATCCTTTGCCCCTCTGCAGTGATTTTTATGTCATATTTTCTAAGAAAAATATATTCTAAATAGTATGCATGCATGGAATAGCAAATGTTTAATTTGTAAGAGTACCCAATATAGATGTATGCATGTAAATGACATAGAAAGCATTGATAATATCATCCCTTCTCTCCCAAACTAACTATAAAGTGGTGTCAGTGGTTCTTTAGAATTTTTTTTTACTCACCCTATGTTGCTCAGTTTATAAAAAGAAAATAACATACATACACCCTTTCCATGGGATTTAAAATGTGCTTGCAGCTGTTTGGGGTTGTTTGCTAGAACATTTTCCCTTGCAGTATTAGTTAGCAGAAGGAAAAATGAAAAACAAAATTGTCCCTAAATAAACTGAGATGTGGTCCACAAATGCCTGCACTATCTCAGATGATATTGATGGAAATTGTATAATTTATGTTTCTGCAGGTTCATTGTCAAATAATATAATAGTTAATATTACATAGTTTGCCTGCTAGTGCACTAATATTAGAACTCTTTTGGGACCCAACCCTTCACCTATTGAAGTCAATGACTTCACTCTTTTTGACTTCATTATATGCAGAAACAAGCCCTAGATTGTCAGAGATATTTGTTTTCTCCAACTAAAATACTATTTTTGTCAGCAGCAAGAGAAGCACATTCCTTTCCTATACACATCAGTGGTCCCAAACTACCAAAATGTCTTTCTGCAAAGTTTCTTAGATAATAAGTTCCTAGTTTGTTCTAATTTACAGTAGGCCTGGAGAACATTATGCACATCAGTCTTGTAAATAACATCACATAAATATCAGCTGCACTCAGTACTGAAGCAATCGCTGTCTTCACATGTAATTATTCATTTATAGTGACGATGGAACATTCTTAAGTAGTAGCAACCCAAGTCACATCCTTACATAATTTGGTTAGATTGCTCAATACTTCATTGCAGCACACATTTTTCTCCACCCCCTTCCTTCGCCCTCATTGTTTTGCAATAATTAATTTGAATCTCAAAGTCATTAGGGGGTTATTTTGGAATGCCTATCTAGAGTAATGGAATTTGGATGTGAAAAATACAATATGCAAGATGTGATTTTACATTTACAATAAAGGATGAGGACAGGAACAGGTTGTGTTATCTTCATGTTAGACAGTTCCTAGGTTGAAAGAATGCTGAACAAAATAGATATTTGCATTACACATCATGCACGTGTAGAATCACTGGACATTGCTTTGTTGCTGTTTTTTTCCAATGATTTTCATATGCTTCAATTTTATCCTGATAATAAAACAATATGATTAAGTAATGGAATTGTATGGAGATAGATTTCAAACATTCTTAAAAACATATTTTTAAATAAATTCATGCTAGCTCAGCTCCTAATGGAACAATTAGCTCCAAGAAATATTCACATCTCTCTGTATTTATGTTCACCATGATAACTAATTTTGGTCATCTTCAGATTCATCGTTCAAGTCACTGGTGCAAGATTACATCGCATCTCTTTTGTCTCCATTTTGTATATCTGACAATTGCATCAAGATGTTTAGATGTTTCAGTGTTTCAATGGCAATATTCTTGCATGGAAACAGATATTCTCCATTCATCTTAAAGCCTTTCATCTGAATTAAGGTTAAAAGAGTGCACCTAATTTATCTTATCATAAGTCTAACTAATATGATATACTCCATGATTAGGCACAATATACTCCATATATATTTTCCTAATCAAAACTATTATAGATATTGACATTTTATGGCATGTTGTCCATACACGTAAGCTATAGAATCCATGGGAGCTTCTATTCCTATCTCTATTGTTTTAGTCCTTTGTGTTATCAAACTCAAGTACCTGAAGTTTATGCACCAAAGTAAGTGACTTAGGCCTGATTATCAGAAGTAATTGAGTACCTGAAGTATTCAGTGAAGACAATAGGAGCAGCACATCATCAAAACCTTTACATCTAAATGTAGATACCCATGTTAGAAAATGTTGGCTTTAATTCTGGTTTTCTTTTCCAGCAGCTGTGAAATTGGAATACAAATCCCTACCGAGTATTGGGTGAGAAAATTGAGAACAAAATTCATTATTTTTTATCCTTTCTAGGTTTTTTTTTCATTTTTCTCTTTTTGCTCTAATTTTTTAACCAGATCCAGTGAAGCATATTGAGGTCCTTACATGGATAATAATATATATATGCACGGTGCTGCTGCTGGTGGTAGAAGTCCTGTTACATGCAGCATTTTAAGTCAAAGATGTTGAAGAAGAGTTAAAGGAATAACAGAGTGATGCTCAATGGAAGCCAATAAAAACAGAAGACAATTTAGCTTTTCTTATACTCCTAGATCAGTGATAATTTGCTATGGTATAATGCACCAGTAACAATGCAGAACTCTTTATATGTGACAGCAAAGAAGAGGAACCTACTTACTTAAAGATGGACTGTTAATATGATCCCATTAAAATATTGCTTCTTTTTAATGAGGAATCTTAAGGTATGCATGTTAATTCATGCATTTTGGGTATCAATTCTGAAATACATAGGCAATAGAATTTTCATGTGTAAACCCCATCTGGACAAATGGGTTTGGTATGTGATAAATCTATCATCTGCCATGTGCTTTTGTACAAGAGCATCCTTGCTTTTGCGCAAGAGCATCCATGGCAGTGTGGATGCTCTCTTGCACAAGAAAGTTCCCATGGCATTTTATCCAAAGGGGTTTCTTGCCCGTTCACACATGTCTTTTTGCACAAGAGCTCTTGCACAAAAGGCTTATTCCTTGTAGAAAGAAGAAAAACTCTTGCGCAAAAAGCCCTGTGTTCTTACGTTTAACTGTACTTTTTCTTACGCAAGAACGTGCTTGCACTGTGGACGCTCCACAAGTTTTTGTGCAAAAATGGGCAAAAGTGTGCAAAAGTGTGCAAAAGTGTAGACATAGCCTTTGAGTGGCTCTCCAGGAAAAAGTATCCAAACCCTATAAGTGCTTGTCATATTTGGAAATGTTGAAAGAGTGCAACAGAATTACACATAGTGTGCCTCTAAACAATCTGTGTCTTCAGAGGCATCCTCACTTATTGTGCTATTCTAATTTATTGTTGACAGTAATTATATCTGATTATTATTTTATTCTGCCTTCTTTGTAATATTTCAAGGGGGTCTTTAAATATTCATGCCATTTTAGCAAACAAGTTGCTAGCTTTTTCAAAGGTAAAGACATCAGAGCCTGTCTCGTGGAGAGTAGAGTGCCTCTTGAAGACAAAGGCCACCTTTTCATTACTTTGAAGATAATCAAAATATGGAGAGCAGTAAGTCAAGAACAAAAAAGATCAGGGTGGCATAACTGAAACTTATTGAATTTGTGCTGAGGAATCCAAAAAAGGCAGTTCAATTTGTTCCACATAGTTTTATCCTCTAATTCCTAATCACATATGCTGTCTTATTGTGTACAATAAAAAGGCTAATTTGACTAAATCCATTCATAAATGGCAAAATCAATAGTTCTCCTTTTGAAAGTCACTCGGCATATAGAATATAAGAATTTATGGTTAGTTTACCACTGTCATGGATGGGTCTCTCTCTCTGGTAGTAACTGATAAAGCAGCTTTTGAAGTCAGACTGTCACAATAAAATACTTAAATCCATCTTAATGTACCCCAGGGAAATGAGTCTGAACTAGTACCTTAGTTTTGCAACAATAATAAGGTGAAAGGGAGTATGCAGTGGAAACTGATTATAATAAGTGATACAAAAGGAGACAGAAACAATGAGGCAAAAGTAAAATGGGGACTGGGATTAAGGGATTCTCACCCAACCATGTGCAAAAACGTTAAAATTAATGTTGTATTGTTTAGCTAACAGCTGTCAAATCACTGTAAAGTACAGTGTGCTTGCTTTTCTCTTCCTCCTCACCAAGAGCACATTAGAAATCATATTTCCCTTCTTTGGAAGACTAACAAAGTTAATCCTGCCTTCTATTGCTTTTAGGGCTAATCATACTGCAGGATGTCTCTCAATTTGTCAGTGAGTGATATTAACATATTTGTGAACTTTGATGTTAAAGTGATGTGATGAATTTCTTATGGTCAAATTCTGCCTGCTTTTTATGCTGGTGGGCAAGGAGGAAAGGTGATTGAGGGTACAAACAGTTTCCTCTTGCATGATTTGTATAAGGGGAAGGTGGGATTACTGTGCCTAGTACCCAAGGAAGTGCAAGGATTGCTCCTTTTGGGGATGTAAGGCAGGAAAGAAGCCATGGAGCTGTAAAATGTCATGCAACAAGCAGTTTTAGGAAAGGTGGGTTTTTTGTTTTTGTTTGTTTTTGTTTTGTTTTTATTATTAAACTGTCTGAAAGACCAGTGTTACATACTGAGGCACTAGACTTCCATTTTCTAGCAATCTGGCCCAAACTTGTCTTTCTGAGCCCCAGGTGTCACTTGCAACTAAGTCCTTCTTGAAACCTAATCTTCTCTCTCTAGTACCACATATGGTACACTGCTCTCTCCCTACACAGAACTGGCGGTAAACTATACCTCATGAAGAGGCGTTGGCATGGGCATTTTGCTTCTGTGCTCCCAGGAGCTCCAGGAACGGTTCTTAACCCTTATTGTGAACTGTGCCTACAAAGGATAATTAAGCCCCTCAACTTCTCCAGTACTATTCTTAGAGACAGTTTTGACCATTTAGCATTCTTGTTATTGTACATCATAAACTTTTTAGTATCATTATAAACTTCTCAGTATCAGCAATTGTAAATATGTCACAGAGCTATTTTGATTATTCCTAGTCATTTTGTCCTTTTATAAACTGAAAAGTTTATTCTATGGATCTTTGGGCCATTAATTGCCTGTATGTGAAGAGGCTATACAATTAACCTAAATGGTCATCCGAGTCAGTAATGGACACAAACATCTCATCATCTGCAAGTTGGTCAGAGGCTAATCTTTTGCTTCACCTGTGCTTTAATCTGTCACTAAACTGTCTGGCATAGGAGCAATTTGTTTTGGGGCTCTTTACATTTGCTATAAGATGTAAGAATGTTCAATATAAGCTTTCTTTACCATACTTATCCTCTCTGAAATTTTGCTCTTGTTCCATTGAAGTCAATAGGAGTTTTGCCATTGACTACAAAGAGAGAAGAATCAACAAAAAGTAAAAGAGGATGCTACATAGTGTAAGATGTAGATTTTTTTTGTAATAACTCTCATCTCCACTAGGTAATTTTACCTCTCCATTTACTTATACTATTTCTTATTTGTTTTGGACTTAATACACATCTTAGCTAGAGTGATTCACTTCTTCAATATTGCTTTCTATAGCTGTAGGAGATGGTTGCTAGTAGATAGAAAGCAGGAGCTTTTGTAATAGTTTTAAGTGTGAAATCTAAGGGGTAGTTTTCAGAATGGCAGCTTCCCCTTTTGCAGGGGGAGTTTTCCTCTCTTGATATATGTGCTCCCTTTTTCTTCCTGATGTTGAATTTTGACTGCCAGCTTGACTGTAGCTAACAACCTAATGTGTGGGTATGTCTACACTGCAAAGTTATTTTGAAATAACAGCAGTTATTTTGAAATAACTTTCCTAGCGTCTACACAGCCATTCCGTTATTTCAAAATTAATTTGAAATAGTGGAGGGCTTATTTCGAAATTGGTAAACCTCATTCCACAAGGAATAGTGCCAATTTCAAAATTGCTATTTCGAAATAAGCACTGTGTAGACACTTATTTCAAGAAAGGGGGCCTGTAGCCCTTCACAGGGTGCCCTGCTAGCCGCCCTGGCCACAAGCCAACTTCTGACCTGATACCCTCCCTGAACTGGTTCCAACCAGCCTTAAATGCAATTCAACATCCACTCAGTGTGGATGTGCTATTTCAAAATAGAAAAATGCTATTTTGAAATGCATTTTGTGTGTAGACACGTTATTTCAAATAAGCTATTTCAAATTAACTATTTCGAAATAGCTTATTTCGAAATAACGCTGTAGTGTAGACATACGCTGAGTGTAGACTGGCCATTCAGAGAAGCAAGTACAGGTCAGACCTCCCTTGTTCAGCACCCTCGGGACCTGAGTGATCCCAAACAATGGAGTTTGCCAGATGAGAGGCCAAGGCTCCCTACCCAGCTGTAGCCTCTGTTCCTGGCTGGGGATGTGTTCCCTGCCATGGCCTCCAGCCCCACACCATGCCAGGCTTGGCTGGAACTGCCCCCCCACCAGGCTTAGTAGTAAGCAAATGTTTTGCTGAAGATTGGGGCCCGTAGAACAGAGTGCTGAGCAAGCATGGATATAAAATTGATCCCTCACCCGAAGCATTGGCATAGTTTTATTACACCCATAGTTCTCTATCTCCCTCTGTATCTCTAACACACAGTGGTTCATGAATCAGCTACAGCCTTTGGTTTAGAAAAACTGGGTCTTTTAGCTGGGGCAGATTCATAGTTTTAACGCTGGAGGTCCCAAGTGCAATCCCCATTGCAGAAGGATCATCCAGGTCATCATGCAACAGTTGGGTGAACAGTGACTTGAATGGGAACAGAGTTGCTGAAATGCTTGTCTCAGTAGGGACACTTCTCTGAAACAGAGCCCAGATTACATCAAAATGAGGTAGGAGATCTATCCTCCGATTAGTTTCTAACATATTTTGTGGATGTATTTCTTTCTCTGATTCTCAATTGTTTGCATGTTACTGATTTGAACTGTGTCTCTTGTTTTCCAGAATTGAAGTAATTGTATATAAAACAAACAACAAATTAGACATAACTATTCAGGATGTTAATTGTAAGGGGAAACTTATACTGGTTACAGAATTCTGCTTGCATTGAACCATTGAACCCAATCTCAACCAAAAATAAATTATACGAGATATATATTTATAATGACTTTCTCCATTTTCCCCAATTCAATGGTTTCATAATAAGTCAAAATATAAAAGATGAGGAAAGTTATTTTATAAGCTTCATGGAAGGTTTTTTTTTAAAGGTGCCCTGTTTTAATTTATCATTCTAAATGTGCTGACAGTAAGCACATTTTAAAAGCTCATGGAGCAATACATCAGGTTACCTAATATTAATTTACTTTTCATAGTTTATTTAATATAGAATTGATTGAATTTGCATTTGGATTTATGACCTTTTAAGTGCTCAGGGACTAAAACAGGTGTCTAGTAAGCTGGGGTGACAGTTGTGAGACTGAAATAGTGGGCCAATCAGTTTTTTAAATAAATGAAAGATTGTGTAAACCGAAGGAATGCTGAACATTAGAGTTTTGAAATGAGTTCATCAGTTCTGTATCAATACCAGTACACTATATGCTGTGTGTTGCTCACTGTCTACTTGAGAGAATTTCAGTAATCAATCGTTGGCATTCTGAGAGAGTCAGAGAGTCAAGCTATGTCTACACTACAGAAGTTTTTTTTGAAAAACAGCTGTTGTTCCGAAAAACTTCACTTACATCCACACTACAATTGTGTTCTTTCGAAAAAAATCAAAAGAACAGAGGGTTTTTTCCGACATTGGTAAACCTCTTTCTACGAGGAAGAGCTCTTTTGGAAAAAGGCGTGTGTGAACGGGGAAGAGGGAGTTCTTTTGAAAGAAGAGGAAAGAGGAAAAAGCACAGGTGCCTTGGTGGCCACTCCGTCCATAGTAATCACAGCTTAAATGCAAGAGAGCATCCAATCAGTCTGGACACTATCTTTCAAAAAAGCAGATCGCTTTTTTGATGCGCTTTGGCAGTGTAGGCACTCTCTTTTGGAAGAAGTTTTTTTGGAAGATCTCTTCCAAAAAGCTTCTTTCAAAAGAAGCCTGCAGTCTTGACATAGCCTCAGAGAGTAAAAGAAAGACTCTAACTCAGTAGAGTTATAAAATTATCAAAGATCCCTTACAAAGCAATATATCTTTCAGTTTTCTAAGATCACCTTTTAGACAAAGTCAAGTATGTAAATCAGACTGGTTATTAATAGGAGAACAAGGAGAACTTGTTACATTAAATATAAAACTCATTGTAAATCATAAATGGGGTTAGATTCCCATCTGATTATATGCCTGTAATTTCACTGAATTTGATCTTATCTTTGATTTCTGAGTAGGTTCTAAATTTGGGTGGGAAAGTGTTTTCTCAATGGCCTCAAAAGCATCTGGGACACTTGATTTTGATGCCTGGGTCCTAGCTCCTAAAAGAAGGATCAAAATATTTGAAGTTATATTCTATTTTGACCTAGCAAAACGTAATTTCCTGGCTCCTAAATGTGATATGTGGTTTGTTTGTATCTTTGTTTGTTTGTTTTTAATGACTTGATTGTTTAATGACTTGATTCCCCTTCAGCAACAGAAAAAGGTAGGACCATTTTCCAGTAAGGCATAGGATAGGATTTCTGAAGACATTGAAGGGATTTTGATGCTAAGTTCTCATTATTTTGGTGACAATTGGATGTCTATTTCCTTCATGAAATCTCAATCTATAAATATTTCAAGCTTCTGTTTGGTTCAAAATACACTGGTTCTCAAATTTAAAATTTTGCTAGGACCGGCTTTTGATTCAACAAATAAATTTTTCCCTTTCTTGTTTGCAATGTGAATGAATGCAACAGGAGAACACCTAACCCCTCCTGGCCAGAACTATTTCTTCTCTTTGGGCCTGTTACGGTCAATGGGAACTTTCACATTAAATTCAGTGAGAATAAGATCAGATATGTTATTTCTTCCTTACTCCCCAGCTATTTTTAGCTAGCTATCTTGAGTAGAGCTACCACGTTTGTCTACCTGTTCTCAGAAGCATACACAGAGAGGCAGTGCAGATATACTCTGAGGCTATGAGTGCACTATCAGGTTATTTTGAAACAAGTTATTTTGAAATAATAACTCCTGAAATAACTATTTCAAAATAAGCTTATTCTTCTTCATAAGCAGGAGTTATTATTTCAAAATAACAAGCCCATTATTTCAAAATAACAGGTTTGATTGTGTGGACACTTGACTTATTTTGAAATAAATGGAGTTATTTTGAGAAAACTCCACAGTGTAGACATGCCTTAACTGTGCAGACCCTGCTGCCACACATTAAAAAGTTCCATAGTGTACCCAGTTTGTGTTGATCAGGCTACTGTGCTGTAGATTTATACCTCAGCTTACCAGACACTAACCATCTGTATAGACAAACCCACTAATTTCAATGAGTCTTTTGCTGGAACAAAGTACTCCTCAGTGTGCACAAGTGAGGATGACTTTATCTATCTAAACGACGAGAAGTCCTGTGGTACCTTACAGACTAACAGATTTATTGGAGCATAAAGCTTTGGTGGGCAAAGACCCACTTCGTCAGATGCATGATGGATTTCCACTCCATATAGATAAATTCAGTGCCTTGCATGGTGACAAGTATCAGAGGGGTAGCTGTATTAGTCTGAATCTGCATAAACAATGAGAAGTCCTGTGGCACCTTATAGACTAACAGATTTATTGGAGCATAAGCTTTTGTGGGCAAAGACCCACTTCGTCAGATGCAAGTTTTATCTATTTTAAGTTTTATCTATCTAGGGATTTATATATCCTCAACAGTTCACGAGAGACTCAAATATTGTTATTTATTTATACTTTCATCATATATAGAACCCCCTTCATGAAACAGGACTCTCCATGAACCATTGTAGTAGGTGCTTTACAAATGCAGAACCTGCTCTGCCACAGAGAGCTAACAGTATGACAAAACAACAGTAGATACAAATAGATGGGTAAGGACAAGGAAATAATGAGACAATTTTGGTCAGAACGATACTCTGTGGTCTCTGCACACCAGCATCCTAACTTCTGTCAAGTTTTCATAGGCATCACGGAAAGGAGAATTTCCAAGAAAGATAATAAGGTCGCTTTGTGGATGTTTGTTTATCTCTGTTTAGCGATGGGGAAGTATAGCATGGAAAGAGCAAAAAATGACATTCAAGGCCAAAGAGGAATTGCATCCCAAACTCCTGACTTCTAGTTCAGTGCTTTAATCACAAGGCCATCCTTTCTTGGGCCTATTATTAGACCATATTTTTAAGTTGAAAGTTTTGCTGAAAGGTAAATAGGACCTGATTCATTGACATTTACAATAATAAAATTAAAAATAATTTTGTGTTTACTGACAAAAGATTTAGAGCTATTTCTGTTTACAGATATCATGGCCAATACTATCCAGGAAGCTGTGAGGTTTACCTATTAATCTGCATTTTACCAATAATCTGTAACTGGGTCAATCTAAAGTCAAATTTAGATTGGTATTCAGGTACTAAAATTATTTGATCAATTTGACTACAGAGTGGAGTATATTACAATGAAAATTTCAGATTTAGAAAAAAAGGAATTACTGAATTATCTTTAAAGAATGTTGGGGAGGAAGTTTCTCAATTACTGATTCAGGAATATGCTACAGATTTGACTGATGTTCTTATGAAAGATAATTATTTTATTCATCATAAAATTGATGTCCTTAGAAAGGTAGTAATACCAGAAACCTTCATTCCTCTGAATCAATTAATGAAATGGATTTGGGTTAGTTTACACTTTTATTTTTAAATTCTAACTGCTACTGAAAAATTTAATCCGTCTTTACAAATCTTAAACTTTTGTAGGACCCCAAGCATTCTTCTTCCAGATTTTTTTTAATCTAATTCTGCTGTGACAAAAGGACAATCTTCAGGACAGGATTATTTCTGTTTCTTGGGAATCTGGTGAAATATTTGCCCTAATAGTAAGAGAGTGAACAGTTTGCCAAATAGAATCTAGGTCTACTGAGATTTGGAGATAATTGTAGTTTGCTTTACATGCTGAATGCTTGTTTCTGGGTATTCTGCAAATGCAATCTTCTCTGCTTAGCTTTTTGTAATTAAGGATTATAAAAAGATAAGATGCTATGGAATGCACAAACTAGTGCATTAAATAGTTACTGGTAAAAAGCTTCATCACCATGCTGTGGGAAGAATTTTTGACTCCACTGAAGTCAATGGGAACTTTCATATTGATTTCAGTGGAGCCAGACCCCACATCTTCTTCTAGCCACTTCTCTCCTTTGATTTATCTCCTTATTTATTTTCCTTTTACCCTTTTCTACTCTTTCCCACCTCCCAGTTTCTTTCTATTATTAACTTTCAGGAACTCTTTTAAACAATTTATCTTAAGCAAGTATGCATAAAGAATATGTACTGTAGTATGATGCATGATCATCTTGTCTATTGCCTTAACATACTTTATCTTTTGTATGCTATTCTTTATCCTTTTAGTATGATGAATTTTATTTACCTCACAATTGGTACTTGCACATCTACATGTTACAGCCTAATTGTGATCTTGTTTACACCAATGAAAACAAATAATCATTTCACTGAAATTACATAGCTTATTTCGAGTCAATTTTGAAATAGTTTATTTTGAAATTTGGCACTGTCTACACAGCACGTATTTCAAAATAAATCACTTCCAAAACGTCCCATATGAGGTTTACAGGGATGTTGGAATAGCAAGACCGTTATATTTCAAAATAACGTGTGGACTCAAAAGATGTGGAATATCTGCAGTGTAGAGATAGCCTCAGTGTTCTGGAACTGCTGGAGGCTGATGTGGTCCCAACACAACAGAGAGTAGTGCAGGGAATTCTACATACCAACTTTTAAAGGGGACACAAAGAAGCATTACAAAATGATATATCTTAGAAGGTGGTTAATGTAGCTTTTCTGATATTCAGAAACATCTTGTCAGCTGATTAGCTATTCACTTATACAATCTTCACTGCATTCACAAAATAGTGGGACATAGTGTTTGCCTAAAGCACCATTAATTTTTAAGTATTGTTTCTAACATAAAATATTTTTAATTTTTAGCTTGCTATTCATTTTTAAAAACTATTTCACACAGCTAAGGAAAATACACAAGGGAAAGAAAGAAAGAAAGAAAGAAAGAAAGAAACAGAACATCAAATATTCCCATAAAGCACTGAAGCAAAGACTTCGTAGGTGCTGGCAGTACTTGTGATAAAGACACAGCATTCAGGAACTAATAATAAAATCAATTCAGAAAAAATTACATTGTGTTACATTTGGTTATATTCTCCATGTCACCTTCTACCCCTTTATTTCCTTTTTTAATTTTTTGGGGTAATCTACTATATATTGTAGAGATTTTGTCTGTTTGCCTGTTTGATCAAGAACTCCTCCTAAACAGTAAGAATTAGGACCATCAAAAGCAGTATACAGCTTCCTCTTATCATAACTCAAAGCAACCTAAAGGTTTGGTTGTGCAATGAAAATGGGATGTGCCTGGAATGGGATTGCTTCCAATAAAATCAAACAGAAATCACCAAATCAAGTACAGTTCAGAAAACGGACATAACTGAGCCCTTTTTTGTTAAAGGATAATAAATGATTAGAGTTTATAGGGATGAAAAATACATTTGATGGATTTTCTATTTAAAATATTTAATAAAAAATTAAATGGAAAATTTTTAGCAGTCCCCTTTTTAAGAAATCTGAAATAAAAATTAACATGATAAAAATTAAACTTTATTTTAGATTAGTATATGTGGATTTTCCTTTTATTTTCACATAATTGAGTTAAGGACCCGAGCAATGCTAGGAAAATCTGCTAGGCTGTGTCTAGACTGGCATGATTTTGCGGAAATACTTTTAACGGAAAAGTTTTTCCGTTAAAAGTATTTCCGCAAAAGTGCATCTAGATTGGCATGGATGCTTTTGCACAAAAAGTGCTTTTGCGCAAAAGCATCCGTGGCCAGTCTAGACGCAATTTTGCGCAAGAAAGCTCCGGTGGCCATTTTCGCCATTGGGGCTTTTTTGCGCAAAACAGTTCTTCCCTGTCTACACTGGCCTTCTTGCGCAAGTATTCTTGCACAAGAGGGCTTATCCCTGAGCGGGAGTGTCAGTGTATTTGTGCAAGAAGCACTGATTTTGTACATTACAAAGTCAGTGCTCTTGTGCAAATTCAAGTGGCCAGTGTAGACAGCTGGCAAGTTTTTGTGCAAAAGCGGCTGCTTTTGCACAAAATCTTGCCAGTCTAGACGCAGCCCTAGTGTTTAATAGATTATTATAAGCTTTATTGTGATTAGATGCTACCTCCATCTGTTCAGCTGCTATTACTTCAGTTTATAGCCTTATCTAGGATATATCTCCTAAGATAACTCTGCTAGCGGGTCGGCCATATTCTGTACAAATTCCAATGTCTCTGTTGGAGGTGTTGAAATAAAGAATGTCTGCACATTCCATCAAGATTCTAAGTAACCATCACCCTGTCATTGTTCTGCATGTGCAACATGATATTTGCATTTTCTTGCACCCATACATTGCAGGAGCAAATATCTGATTACAATTCTAACATTTGAGCAGGTTTATCACAAAGTCTAACATCTGGGCACATGGGATTTGGGGCTGTCTAGTCTGATACATGTGCATCCGGAGATGTTACACTTTTTTTAATGGCATGCATAAACACAGGACTTTTTAGCAGGTTTTTGGACCTACAAAATATGTGTGTAAATATTTGTTAGGATCAGTTCAAGCTCATCGATGGGGGGAAGGGTAACGGGGACCTGATGATTTAAACTTCTCTGGGACCTGATGATTTAAAAGGGCCCAAGGCTCCTGGCCACCACCACTGCTATAGTGGCAATGGCAGCAGATAGAGCCTAGTCCCTTTAAATGACCAGTTGGACCCCGGGCAGCACTAGAGGACCGGATGGGGAGAATAGCCACCAGCTTTACCTCTTCTGCCGAAGGCCCTGCCCCTTCCGGGGACCTAGAGCTGGCACTCCCTACCTTACCAGGTGTATGTCAGCCTCTCTGGATCAGTTATAGATTCTGACAGAAGGCCAATAAAAATGCACTGTGACAGGACCAACAAATGATGGCATCTAGGTGAAAGGAAAAGAGACAGGATGTCCAAGGCAAAAGTAGGGAATTAAATTAGCAGTCAACATAGAAATCTGGTACCAAAATTGTTTTTCTCTCATGCATTTGGACATGCTGATGTTTGTACAATTTATTTAAGGATTATAATGGATCAAGACAGACGAGGGTTCTTACCATTTGTGGTGGCTGTTGTTACAGGTCTTGACAGGTTGTAACAATACTGCATGGCACGGTGACAGAACTCAGGAAGAAGAAGGAAATAAAAATATATATATATGAAAGGAGTTTGTCATCCAGAAGGCTGGAAGTCAGAGAAACAAATTATAACTCTGTGCTCCATAATTCTTATGTCAATAATGGACTAGTAGTTCTAGGTGGGTAAGTAGAGAGCTGAAGCTTCAGCAGGAGAATGATTTCCTTCGACCAATGTACTAAGGCAGGTCCTTCAAGACCCCCTAGAACTGTGGAGTGGGGTGTTTCCCTCCCAAATATGCAAGAGAGCACAGGGGGAACAGATGTCCCAGAAAGTGAATTGGATGACTTCAGGGTCGTTGCAGAATGCTATGGGGCTGAGAGAGGTCAGGTCACTAGTTGCCATTCCAAAAAACAAAGGAGGCTTTCAGACCTACAAGTGAACCCTACAGAGGTTGGATCTGATCTCCACTGAAATGACACTAAGTGGCCCACTGAAATGTACTCAGAGAATCCACATATTCCAGGACAATAGTCCATAGTTCTGTATCTCTTTATTTCTGCCAACAAATAATACAATAATAATACAAGTCTGTTACCAGCTTGTGGTTTCTAGATATGAACAGAAATGGCTGAGAATCAGCTGTTTGTGGGTTGATATATACCTTTATCTGGTGTCATCAAGTATCTAAGGATACATGGATGAGAGAATACTTGCCAGGGTGGGATTTTCAAAAGTGCTCAGTGTTAACCTAACTCTACCCCCATTGACATCTATGATAAAACTCCCCATAGCCTTCAGTAAAATCAGAGTTAGACAAATGCTTGGTGCTCATGAAAATCTCCCCTTAATGTTTTAAACATGTGCATGAGTCTCACTTAACATTTTCTTTTATTACATCCCTTTCTTATGTCATGTGTCTATATGCTCCCTCCATGGATTGAACAGATGTGACCATCCATCTGCCACCTTGCTTGGCAAGCAGTGGTAGATGCCACTCTCTGGCATATATATGTACTTTTCCAACAGCAACAGCTGGATGTGTGGCAGCATTCCATTGCTCTATTTGCTTGTGGCTATACAATGGGCTCTTGAGATGTTTCACAGTGAGTCCACAGTAGGGTCTTGCTTACTGCTTTGTTACCCAGGCAACCATTTGAAAACCTTTTCTTTGATTCCAGTCTTCTCTATTATATAGTTCAGAATTTTGTCCCTAAAATATTCTTCCCAGGAAGTATCTGAGTGGTGAATTTTTAGTAGGATATCATTACTAGAGGTTAAGATTTTGTCTTGCTATTGCTATTTAATTTCCTCTATAAACTTTAGCAATAAAAGAAAAAAATTCAAGATGAATCATTGCATACAAGGTATCTTCCTGGGAGACACTATCTACATTAAAACATTAAGTATAAGAGAACCAGAATCCCCACACTGATTTCATGAGCCTAAGGCTATGTTTACACTACAAAGAAAACTCGGAAAAAGATACACAAATTGCGAACTGCAATTTGCATATCTTTTCCCGCTTTTCTTCCAAAAGAGACTTTTTCGACATTTGGCCCATATACACAGGGCCAAATGTCGGAAAAAAACCCCTCTTTTGGAACATCCCTTCTTCCTCATGAAATGAGGTTTACAGGGATGCAGACAAAATGCATCTGCTTTTCTGACTTTTTTTTTTTTAAAAGTGGACGCGTTATTTGGATGTGGCAGAGCTTTTCCAGAATCCCGGAAAAGCTCTGTTGTCTAGACGTAGCTTTAGAGAGATATTTCAGCACGTGATTACTAATACTTGCTCTGTGAAGTTTCTATTAGCACATATTTATATTGCTCTACATACTGGTGCCTCCTTCTTCTTGTGATTCCACCTCTGTGGTAGCTGGTATACACCAATTGTTCGGTCTGTAACCTGTAATTTCTTTTTTCTTTGGCATTGTTTTATGAGGGCTAGATTGCAGATGGTCAGAGGAGAGGAGATTTTTAAATAGGAGGGCACTGACAAAAAAACACAACTCCTGAGTCAGACCACATCCTCTTTCAGAAGTGTTGGCACTAATACAAAGTCAAAAGACTCATGTCAAAAATTTTCCATACACTGTGTGGAGGCAGGAAAAGGGAATAAGGGAATTTGTGTGCAGCCATCTTGGTCTTGTTAACAAGAGAGCAAGAGTCAGGCTAAGTCTGTGGCCTGACAACGCGAGATCTGTAATTAGACGCTGCCTTTGCCTCTCGCCTCCATACGGAGATAAGGATAGAATACTGACTCTGGCAGGGACCTTGAGATAAGGAGCATCTGGGTGGAACTAAAATAACTGTTAGCCATTGGTGTTTGTAATGGGAAGGAGAATAATTGTTATTGTTATTATATCTAATGGACAGTATATAAACTGCTTCATAATTGCTTGTATTTGAAGATCTGCCTTGGGGGGAGGGCTTCCCCCCCCATCCGAACCAGTTTTTCCCTTGCTGCAGCTCGTAATAAAACTGCCTCTGGCTACTTGTTGCTTACAAACGCAGAGTGAGGACAATGTTTTCTTCCACAACTGTAATATTGTCTCTTTGGTCCAGAATGCTGGCCATGTCACTCATCTCATATCCTACTTTAATGCGTCCATTGTTGTTAATAAAAGTACCCATGATCCAAACAGTTCTCAAAGATGACACACTCAAGGTTGTCTACTCATTCTATTTACAGTTAAACAATAGGCAGATACAATTACAAGTTGTAGGAAAGGAAGATTGTTTAAATAAAGTGACAATGGTATTAAGGGTGGTTGTCTGATATGCAAAGTTTAAAAGCATGAGTCCTAAAGGCATACTCTGTCAAATTATGTAGCAGTTAATTAGTGATGTCTGCAGTTGTGTCATCATGACTGAAATTCACACCATACATCATAAGAAAAGGCATTTTTCATTTAAAAAAGTGATAAGAAATGTGAGGTACATCAGATATTGAAAGAAAGAAAGAAAGAAAGAAAGAAAGAAAGAAAACAAACTGGTTGTGAAAGGGACTTCAGGAGGTCATCAAGTCCAGTCCCCTGCCCTCACGGTGGGACCAAGCACCGTCTAGAGCATCCCTGAGAGATATCTATCTAACCTTCTCTTAAATACCTCCAATGATGTTGATTTCAAACAACCCCTCTACACAATTTATTTCAGTGCTGAACCACTCTGGAAGGAAGATTTTCCTAAGGTCCAACCTAAACCTCCTTTACTGCAATTTAAGCCCATTGTTCTTGTCCTATCATCAGATGCCAAGGAGAATATTTTTTTCCCCCTTTTCCTTGAAACACCCTTTTTGATACTTGAAAACTGCTATCATGTCCCCTCTCAGTCGTCTCTTTTCTAAACTAAACAAGCACAGTTCTTTCAGTCTTTCCTCATATATCATGTTTTCTAGACCTTTAATCATTTTTGTTCCTCTTCTCTGGACCTTCTCCAATTTCTCCACATCTTTCTTGAAATGTGTGCCCAGAACTGAACACAAAACTGCAACTGAGGCCTTCTTAGTGCAAAGTAAAGCAGAAGAATTACTTCTTGTGTCTTGCTCACAACAATCCTGATGCAACATTGTCACACTGTTGACTCATATTTAGCTTGTGGTCCATTATAACCCTAAGATCCCTTTCTGCCATATTCCTTCCTAGGTTGCCATTTCCCATTTTGTATGCGCATAATAGATTTTCCCCCCCTCCTAAGTGGAGTATTTTGCATTTGCCCTTATTGATTTTCATCCTATTTACCTCAAACAATTTCTCCACTTTGTCCAGATCATTTTGAGTTTTGACCCTCTCCTTCAAAGCACTTCCAATCTCTCCCAGCTTGGAGAGACACATTACACAAACTTTATAAGTGTACTCTCTGCCATTATCTAAATCATGGATATTATTAAACAGAACTGGTCCCAAAACTAATCCCCGTAAAACCCCACTTGTTACGTCCTTCCAGCATGACTGTGAACCATTGATAACTACTCTCTGAGAGTGGTTATCCAACCAGTTATGCACTCACCCATCTACATTGTATTTCCCTAGTTTATTGAAGAGAAGATCATGTGAGACTGTGTCAGATGCTTACTAAAGTCTAGGTTTACCACATCTACTGATTCCCCCTTATCCACAAGGCTTTTTACCCTATCAGAAAAAGCTATCACGTTGGTTTGAGACGATTTGTTCTTTACAAATCCATGCTGACTGTTACCTATCACCTTATTATCTTCCAGATGTTTGTGGATGGATTCCTTAATTATTTACTCCATTATCTTTCCTGGCACAGAAGTTAAAGTGACTAGTCTGTAGTGCCTGGCTCGTCCTTTTTTCCCATTTTTTATAGAAGGGAACTATATTTGCCCTTTTCCAGTCTTCTGGAATCTCACCTGACTTCCATGATTTTTTCAAAGAGGATAGCTAATAGCTCAGGTACCTCCTCAATCAGCTCATTGAGTATTCTCGGATGTATATCATCAGGCTCTGGTGACTTGAAGATATCTAATTTTCTAAGTAATTTTCAACTTGTTAGGTTCAGAAGTTAAAATAAGAAATTATCTCCTTTTCTCCAGCATTCACTATTGTAGTCATCCAATCACCACCAACCTTCTTGATGGAAACCAGCACAAAGAAGTTGTTAAGCACCTCTACTATGCCCACATTTTCTGTTAGGGTATGTCTAGACTACATGGTTCCGTCGATGGAACCATGTAAAGTAGTTTACTCGACATAGTCAATGAAGCAGGGATTTAAATAATCCCCGCTCATTAAAATAAAAATGGCCACTGCACTGTGCCAACAATCAGCTGATCCGTCACAGCGCGGCAGTCTAGATGCGGCGCAGTCGACAAGGGAAGCCTTTGTCGACCGCTCCGGTAAACCTCGTTTCACGAGACATACTGGAGCGGTCGACAAAGGCTTCCCTTGTTGACTGCACCGTGTCTAGACTGCCACGCTGTGCCGGATCAGCTGATTGTTGGCACAGCGCGGTGGCCATTTTTATTTTAATGAAGTGGGGATTATTTAAATCCCCGCTTCATTGATTATGTCGAGTAAACTACTTTACATGGCTCCGTCGACAAAGCCATGTAGTCTAGACGCACCCTGATTGTTTGCCCCTCTTCTTCGAGCAATGGGCCTATCTTGTCCTTGATCTTCCTCTTGCTTCTAATATATTTGTAGAATGTTTTATTGTTACCCTTTTTGTCTCTAGCTAAATTTATCTCTTTCCGTGCCTTCACCTTTCTAATTTTGCCCCTACATATTGTGCTATACATAGATAGATTGATTGTTTCATAGAGTTTAAGGTCAGCAAGGATCATTGGATTGTCTAATCTGACCTTCTGTATATTACAGACCATTAAATTTCACCCATTTACTCTAATAACTTATGTTTGACTGAAGCATAAATTGTGAGTGACTAAAGCAAATCTTTCAGAAAGGCATTCAGTCTTGATTTGAATTCACCAAGAGATGACTAATTCACCACTTCTCTTGATAGTTTGTTCCAGTGGTTAATCATGTTAACAGTAACAAAAAAAAAAATTAAAAATATGCTTTATCTCCCATTTGAATTTTTCTGGATTCTGCTTCAAAACATTCTTTTTTTTTTTGCCATTCTCCACTGAATTAAACAGATCTGTGGTGCCCTGTATTTTCTCCCCATAAATGTACTTATACACTGTAATAATAGAATCACAGAAGTATAGGACAGTAAGGGACCTCAAGAGATGATATAGTCTAGTCCCTACGTCCAAGGTAGGACTACATAATAACTAAACCATTCTTAACAAGTGAATATTTAACTTGTTTTTAAAAAATGGAGATTCTACTATCTCCCTATGTAGTTTGTTCTAGTGCTTAACTAACAAATAGAATTTTTTTCCTATTGTCCAACATAAACCTCCATTGCTGCTGTTTAAGCCAAACCCATTTTTTTCAATTTTTTCCAACATTTAATAATTTTTGTTGCTCATCTCTGCACTTTCTCCAATATGTCTACATCTTTCCTGAAATGGAGCACCCAAAACCAGAGCCTATATTCCATCTGAAGCTATACCAGCGTAGAGTAGAGTGAAAGAATTACTCTTGTGTCTTTCTAACAAGACTACTATGTTATACTGTTGGCTCATATTTTGTGTGATGCACGCTTTCTTTAGTACGTCTTCCTAGACAGTCATTTTCTATTTTGTATGTGTGCAATTGACTGTTCCTTCCTTAGTGGAGTACATTGCATTTATCCATAATTAATTTCATTCAGACCATTTCTCCAGTTTGTCCAGATCATTTTGAATTCTAATCCTATCCTCCAAAGCACTTGCCATCCCTCCCATTTTAGGATCATCTGGAAACTATATGGCTGTGTCTACATTGGCATGATTTTGTGCAAAAGCGCCTGCTTTTGCGCAAAAACATGCTGCCTGTCTACACTGGCGGGGAGTTCTTGCACAAGAACACTGACGTTCTAATGTGTGAAATCAGTGCTTCTTGCGCAAGAACTATGATGCTCCCACTCAGGAAAAAGCCCTCTTGCACAACTGTTCTTGCGCAAGAGGCCAGTGTAGACAGGCAACATGAATTTCTTGCGCAAGAAAGCCCCGATGGCTAAAATGGCCATCGGAGCTTTCTTGCGCAAGAGAGCGTCTACACTGGCACGGATGCTTTTGCGCAAAAGCACATATCTTGCGCAAAAGCACATGCCAGTGTAGACGCTCTCTTGCGCAAATACTTTAACGCAAAAACTCTTGCGTTAAAAGTATTTTCGCAAAATCTTGCCAATGTAGACGTAGCCTATAAGTGTATTCACTATGCCATTATCTAGACCAATGCTGAAGATATTGACCAGAACCAGAGCCAACTGATCCCTGCAGTATCCCACTCTCTGTGGCTTTCCAGCTTGACTGTGAGCCATTGAAAACTACTCCTACCAGTGATGCACCCAGCTTATAATAGCTCCCCCTGTGCTGTATTTCCCCAGATTGTTTTTGAGGTCATGTGAGACAGTATCAAGTCTTATTAAAATCAAGTAACCACTAAATCATTGTCTTATCATAAAAGCCAGTTTTGGTGTTTCTTTTCTGCAACCTTTCCAATTTTTCAGCATCTTTAAAAGTAAGACAGGACTGTGTGAATATTCTCGTATGGACCTCAACAATGCCCTGTAAAAAAGTAAAATCACTTTCCCATGCCTCTCATTACACCCCAACTTTTACATCTAAGGAACACATCAGCCTGTTTTGCCACAGCATCATGCTGGGATCTTATATTGACCTGCTTTTTCACTATGATATCTAAATCCTTTTTGGAGTCAAGGCTTCCCAGAATATAATCCCCAATTCTGTAGGTAAGGCCTGAATTCCATGTACCTAGAAGTATAACTTTTGCTTTGGGTGTATGCATAACTTTTTTTTTTTTTGAATGGCCCAACCTACCAACCAATCCAAATCTCTCTGTATTGATGCCCTGTGTTCATAATTTATCACTTCGCCAATCTTTGTGTCATCTGCAATTTTGGGTCATGGTATCTATTTATAATTCCATATAAATGATAACATTGTTGACCAGCACTGAGCCTGGTACCATCCTTGTGGAACACCTTCATTCAGTCATGTCTGCTGTGATGATGGCATGTGAGAATCTCACACAGGAACAGCTATGGAAGCTTTAAAGGTAGAGCAGTTACTCCCCAAGCTGTGATTAAGTGACTGATTAGCAACAGGTGGGACAAAAAGGCTGCTGTGAGAAAAAATAAGCTTGCTAGACCGCGGAAATGCCAGAGAAAAGAAGATCTCAGGAAAAGAATGTTAGTAATATAGCAAAGTGATCATGAAGAGATTAACTGCATTACTTGGAGTATTAAGGATTGGAGGCATGTTTTAATCCTCCCTTATTCTATTTTATTGACTGTCTCTTTGCCCCTCTATGTAGCTGAGTAATTCAGCATGTTCATAGTGTAGAGTACTGTGAGTAAAGTGCATTGAGTGGTCCTTTTGCAAAACTGGAAATGAAGAAAAATATAAGAATGGCATCTTATGGGGAAGCCAAAAAGTTTAATATAGAAAGTTAGGATCACCAGCAATATACTGAAAGATTGGACTGCTATTTTCTTTTTAATGAGATTCTGGATCAGGACAAATGGAAAACAATTTTCCTCATTTTCTGTAACAGTAAAACATATTCCTTCTTAAAGAA
Source organism: Rafetus swinhoei (assembly GCA_019425775.1). Lineage (NCBI taxonomy): Eukaryota > Metazoa > Chordata > Testudines > Trionychidae > Rafetus > Rafetus swinhoei. The sequence goes on from CM033434.1 coordinate 16,189,373, forward strand.
TTTGTTACGACCTTAGAAACCAGGAGGTAAAAGTACTGCACATGCAGGCCAACTGTTATCATGGAAGGTTTATACTAGAATGCAGCGGCAAGGTGAAAGGGTAGCTGTGTATGTGATAGAGCTAAAAGGATTAATGAACTATTACTCATTTGGAAATGTCTTAGAGGTATGATACAGGACAGACTGGTTTGTGCCATTAATAATTGGAAAAATGAAAACAGTGGGGAGAAGAGAACTTTACCTGGCCCAGTGAAGTCAAATTGTGAACAGCAATGGAAATAGCAGTGAAAATTTACATTTATATAAAGGATAATCAGACTATTTCAGTGAACAAAATACAAGGCCAGTTGCAAATGAGGCTCCTAAGAGGTGTTTCCTTTGTGGAAGTCCTCATCTTACATCATTTTGAAAATTTAAAATGGCCCAGTGTCATGAATGCCTGAAGATTTGATAGCCAGAAAGCACCAAGGTGGATATCAAATATCATCTCAAGCTTAGGAAAATGGACACCAAAGGGCGAGAGGAATAGGAATACAGCAGAAAGCTTTTTTACCTTCAGGGAAGGAAAATCAGGAGGGATAGATACAGAAAATGGGATCCTCTAAAACAAGAGTTAAGCATTCATTCAGCATTCAGCATTCACAGAGTTAAGCATTAATTCAGCATAAATGGAAGCAGATCAGTAAATATACATAACAGGCATGCAAAACAGCATGGAACCTGCTAGTGAATGAGAGAGGTCAAAAATGTTAGAAAGCTGGGCATGTCATGTGTGTACCTGGATACGCAGTGTGTGTTTATTACTATAAACACTTACTAAGGATTAGACCAGTACAGTCAATTGCCATATGGAACATGAGATATTGTCAGCACCTGGAATTTTCAAGGCGGTCATGGGAAATTTGCAGAAAGATACTCTGTGTGGTACAGTAAGGATTGATGACATCTTCATCACCAGCAGAAATTATGCTGACCAATTAAGATGGCTAAAGATACTTTACAGACTGGAAGCAGCAGGACTTTGCTTAAAACCAACTGATGCTTTTTTTGTATGAGACCAGAAGTTATTTGCTTGGACTATAGAATGGATAAGGAGGGGATTCACCCTGTGGCAGACAAGATCATGACAACTGAACATTCCCCAACCCGTCAATGCACAGCTGAGCAATGAGCATTTTTAGGTGTCTTTAATTATTATCAAAAGTTATTCCCAAATGTTTCAGCCCATTGTATCAACTCCTGAGGAAGGGGACCACCTAGTACTAGGCAAAGTGAACAAGTCCTTGTAGTTCCTTCTTCGTTTTGACTTGAGCAAAGCCAAGTTTGATGTGTCCAGATCACTGACTAAAGATGAGTGGAGATAGTCTCCGTTAGAGGGAGAAACTCAAGTTGTTATTCTTGGAATAAAAGAAAAATCCATCAATACCTTTATAGGAAGCCTTGGACCATTCTGACAGACCACACATCACTTGCAGGACTCTTCATGGAAAGCAAGCGTCTTCTGGCCATGGCAGCTGCTCAGCTACAGTGTTGAGCTTTGACCCCAGCCAGTTCTGACTGAAGGATAGGCTATAAGGCAGGGTATCTGCATGACAACCCATATGCCTTCAGTGTCTTGACTACACCAGAACAATCTGGTTCTAGGGAGTTTCCAGGGGATGTGGTGTTGCTCATGCAGCACCTAAGCCAGATATCAGTAAAGGCTTCCCAAATAAGGAAATAGACTACACAGAATCTCAGCCCATCCTGGTTGCTAGTGTAGGACTGGTCAATAAGAGTAAAGGGGAAGAGTTCTGCCGATGGGGGACCAGGAACATGGATAATGGATGTATTGTGTGGGTCCCAAGACACCTTATTCGTCCATCAGGATGAGATCAAGAGTTATATGAAGCACTCTCTGGTCTTTTATATATTAAAATTTTGGTTCTGAGCTATGTACGATGGCCAAATATGGATGAAGACCTGGAAAAAGCAGTAAGGGATTGTCACCAGGAATCTCTATTCTGGCATCTATTTACCAGTGCAAATGTCCTGGACACTCATGGTCCTGCATACCATGGGTATCCCAAAGTACCACATGCACTTTCTCTCTTAAGACAGTGAATGCATGCATATGAAACGTGCTAAACCAACAATACTGAACATCATAGTCATCTCTGGGTTTTTCCCCCACAGAACAGGTATAAAACACATATTTCTGTAGTGTAAGATTCACTCATGCTGTTTCTCCAATGTGCCTCAAGAAAGCAGTCTCCCTGGGGACAATAGGTGCATTAATTTTCTGTGCCTATTAAATCTTTCGTCTCCGATGAGACTGCTGACATGGGTGTCAAATAAGGCAACTATGACAGTGTTTTTGTGATGCTGACACCTTAGCATCAGGAAGTGGAGTAAGACCATCAACTCATTTCACATAGGCCACCACATAGCTGTCAGAGTAGTCGAATTTTTATTAATATGCATGCAAACGAGAGACAGTAATGAGACTTCACATGAGAGTCAGTGCCTATACCTGCCTAGAAATTGCTAGATCATTAAATTTCCTTCTTTCTTGTGTCACATGCCTTTTGGATAGAAGTTAATTAATGCTAGTTCTTACTTGTCTTTGGTCTCATATTAAGAAGTTGAACTTTCCCAGTGAAATTAGGATGAAATAATCAATCTCTTCTAAGAATGAAATGATTAATTAACCTTGAAGGGAATAATTCATTTTCACTTTAAAGCAGCACTGTATTGATAGATAGTATGATTAGCTCCAATACATGCTGATATCTGTCATTAAACAATGTTGATTCTACTTGCACATGTATCTTCCCCTACCACCAATTTTTGTTCTTTTAGTAAATTCTTTAAAGATCATTTAATTTAATTAAAAGCTGAGAAAAGCATCTAATTGAGAAGTGGTAGGGTGGCAGGGCTGTTCACTCTGCTATGAAATAAGATTGTGATGCTATTGCCTTTCAATTTCTAGTCTGACAAAAAAGAAGAAAAAAAATGGTTTACTGATCATAAGCCCCAGCTTAGATACAATATTATATGCAAATGTATGAAATCTATACATAATTTTAAAAGTAATCAGAATAACAAAAGAGAATTGGGGACAGATTTCTACCTGGTGTAAATCAACATTACTCTGTAGAGCTACACCATTTTACACCAAATGAAGAACTGACACAGCAACAGTTATGCTCAAGTAGCTTTTTGAAGCTCACCAGGAGAGAGGGATGGCTGTTGTATTTTCCACTGCTCTATCATTGTGTTTCTCTACATTATATATTTAACTCACACAAGACAAAAAGATCTTTCTTTTGAAATAAAGGTAGGCCCACTTTGTCCTGAGTTTTCTCCCTGGTCAACAATCTCAGCATAGAAGTTAAATATGGACTTATCATGGAAACTCTCCTTGCTTCCTCTCCCTTCTCCTTGAAATGGTTGCCTCCCGTTCAGGGCTGACACATTAGGCATTGCTGCTTCTCATTTTGTACCTATGTGGTGTCTCAATAACCTACAGAATGGTTAATGCAGCACCGTGTACAAATACTAAATATGATAGATTTGTTTTTGAAAGGTGTTTACAAATTAGGAAATAAAAGGTAGGCCATGCTTTTCATGTTGGTTTCATGAATTGTAGAATTCGATTTGATGGCTCAAAAATCTATAGAATAGTAATCGATGTAATACGAAGTGTCTTATATTAGATGATTTGAAAACTATTGTTGTTCAGTACATACACTGTAGAAATTAGTCCAATATGAAGTTTATGTCTGAACTCAGTCTGGTTATATATGACATTATTGATCTAATAATGAAAATTATTTTTATAGAGATTTTGCTCACAATATCATCAATGTAGTTCTAGTATTTTAGATCTAGTCAGCTGCTTTAGTCACAATTTCAAGGACAGAAAAATATTGGGTGAATTGCAGCTGACCCACAATGTAAGAAAAATATCAGTAAAAGCAAAGAGGTTACAAGTCATTGGATCTCGACTTATAATATGCTTGAGCAATTCCTAGAATTGCTGTGATGCTCAGTATATATGCAATTACCATAGACGGTGAGGGGAGAGGCTGCCCTTCATATATTTTAATCCTGACGCACTGTGGATTGCCCTTTTGCAGTTTTTTTTTCAAGGTGAAAATATTTAATCAGTTCATTTCAAGAGAGAATTTTAAAACATGGTACTATTGCAAAGCAGGTGTCCAATTTTGGGGGGGGGATCAAATCAAGACCATTTTGAAAGCAAAACTGAGAATAACAGTCAACAGTAGGGTTTTCAAGCTTTATGTTTAAATTCCATAGAACATAAAATATTCAGCAGATATGATAGTTAGTAAGACTCATTGATCAGTCATTTAAAGGGAACATAGAAAATATAGAGATAGTTACAGGTGAGACCTCCCTTGTCCAGCACCCTTGGGACCTATATGGTCCCGAACAATGGAGTTTGCTGGACGAGGGGAGGCCAAAGCTCCCTACCCAGTTGTAGACTCTGCTCCTGACTGGGGTTGCGCTCCCTGCCACTGCTGCCATCCTCGCACCGTGCCAGGCCTAGCCAGAGCTGCGTCTCCCACCACGCCAGCCTCAGACTGCTGAGCCCCTTCTCCTCCACAACGCTGGCCTGGCTATGCACCCAGCTGACTCCAGCCCTGGCCAGGACTGCTCTTCCCCCCCGTGAGCTCTGGCTGAGGCTGCTCTCCAGGCCCCTGGTGCCACTACATCCAGCCCTGGCTGGGGCTGCACTCCTTGCCATCAGCCCTAGCCAGGGCTGTTCTCTCTACTATACTGGTTCTACAGGGGCTGGGCTCCCTTCTGCCAGCCGAGCCCGGGCTATGCTTTTGAACCTGGACAGCTGGGGCTCTCTGGTACAACAATGTACAACAGGTGTTGCTGGACCAGAGAGTCCCAGATTTTAGAGATTCATCCTGTAGTAATAAAACATGAAAGCTAAAGACCTTCGTATATCAGATGTCTAGATGATGCATAGGGTCAGATGTTCATTATTTGGGAGTATGAAGAAAACTTTCAGATTTTTGTAAAAATGTTTGAAGCAAACTTCTAGATTTTAGCATGAACATTTATTCGTCTTTAAGTTATAACCCTAAGTTATTTCTCTGTGGACTATTTTTTAAACACCGTCCCTTGAATTGGGAAGCAAAATCAATATAATATGACTAAAATGACCAGTGACACAAATAGACAATGAGAACAACTCACAATAATTGTTTGCCTGAAAATTATTCATCAAAAGTATTTGTCAGATATTTGTGGGGTAGTATATTGCACCTGAAGGACTCAGGAAGGTAAGCAGCATGGCCACATGAAAATCCTGTGGAGGCAAGATTAAAAGAACTCAGCTTGTGCTTGTTAGCCTTCCTGAAACCCTGCCTGCAACATTTATCTGACAGAGAAAGTTAGCTGATATGGGACTTCTGGGATTGCCTGAGCAGCTCAGCCTATTTAGTCTCCATATACCAGGCACATCCACTGTGAGCAGCTCAGTATGACTAGTTCAAAGAATGTCTGCTTCTGATCAGGGGAACATTACAAACTTCATTAAAACTCCACTTTGTTTTTCAGACTGTTTGGTTACACACTGTTCAGCTCACCCTTTACAAAGAGGAGTTCAGAAACTTCAGTTCACTCTTAAGGAGGAAAAGATTCAGTGTCTGTGTTCTGTTTTTCACCCTGACTCAACAGGTAAAGAAGAGAGAAGACATTCCTAGGGTTGTATTATGATTGATTTGTAGCTTAGCTATGATTTCAGGGCCTAGCCCTTAAAAAGCAGAGATTCCAAAAAGCGAGGAAGACAAAAGATGGTCTGGGAAAATGAACAGAACACATTTTGAAGCACAGAATCAGATTGCTTTCTGATCAGAGCAAAGACTGATGTTCTAGTGTGCAGAGTTACGGAGTCTTACTTACCTTTTCCTCTTCGGTATTGAATGACAGAGACAGTGGAGGGAAATGTCATGTCACATAGAAATGTATTCCTAGAAATCAGCTTTGGTTCACAAGCTATTTCCTAACCAAAAATATATATATATATATATTGAAATAATCAACATTGGGTCAGCTCATTAGATGGTATAAACTAGTGTAGCTCCGTTTCCTCCAATAGAGTTTCACTAGCCAAGGCAGGGGCAGGGAACCTTTTGGTTTGGAGATCACTGGCCCACAGAAAAATCAGTCAGGGGCCACACACAAGTGAGAAGCAAAACAAAACAACCTCAAACCTCACTGATGTGTGTAGGAGAAAGAAAGCCTGAAGCACCGGCCTGGTGCTGTAACCAAAGTAAGCAAGAGTTATACTATGAGTAATAGACAGGCTGTGTCAAAATCAAATGTTTGCCTGCAAGTCAGTGTCTCTCAGACTGCAAGCATTGATAAAAGCACATGAAGTATGTAAATACATTCCATCAGGACAGTACAGCGACACCCCGCTAAGTACATAATAAAAATAGTTTAAAACAACAAGAGTAAAAGCATAACAATGTGTAGTGAATGCTTTGGAGGAAAGTACAAGAGGAAGTACCAAACATGTTGTTAATGTGTAATATGATACGTACAGTGTGTATCATAGATTGTTCACTTCTGTCTATAAATATTGGGGTACCTTGACTTAATTCTTTGGCCAGCCTAGGAGGCAATAGTGAAATCCATACCATTGATTGAGCCAAGTCCATTGTCCCGGGTACAAATACGTAGGGGCTCAAAGGCCATATGGCTACCCACAACTATTAATGTGCTTCATTCAACAATAAACCTGACTCAGGTGCCTTCGTATCTTATCTAAGTCTGTGGTCTTTGGGGGCTCTCATAAAGTCTATTATGCTAGCTACCTGCACAGAGCTGGCACAATATACTAAGGGAGCATACAAAAGCACATGCAGCCGAACATTTATCATCACCGATGAAGCAGGAGACCTGTCAGAACACCACACCAGTAAATCCTGAATTTACTGTATCACTGTCCTAAACTACTACAATGTGATCCCTGACTGAGAGGGAAAAAGACACTACCCACAGTCCCCTTGCACACAAGAGCCTCGTGGGGCCTCAGCTGGTAGCTTTTGTGTGCTCCAGCCCAAAGGGGGGACATCGGTGGAGCTGGAGAGCCAGTATGGGCTCCCCAATGTTGGGGAGGAACCTCGAGCCTCAAGGCACAGATTCAGGCAAGCCAAGGGCTGAATCCAGCCCCCAGTCCTCAGGTTCCCCACCCCTGAGCTAAGGAATAGGGCCCGTTGCTCCAAACAAATAGTTCAACTAGATCTAGGTGAAACTCACTTGTAGCGGGTTTGGATAGCAATAATGGGAAAGTTTCCCCAGACACAAAAGCTATTCAGAACTATACCAGGGTCCAGATCTTGGCATTACTTACAAACTCTGAGCTGCTGATGAATTCAATGAGAATTCTTTGTGCAAAAGGAATATAGGAGCAATCCTATAACCACATATCAAGGTGAATATCATGCTATACAGAGAAGCAATAATTATAATCAGCACTAGCATAACTAATCAAAGATTGGATGTATAGAAAATGTATAGATTTCAAATTACCCTGATTTCAAAGGATGGGTAGGAGTAACACTGAAATATGTATTTTGAAGCATTCAGCACCTTAGAGTTTTGTATGGTTTTTTTTAATGCAAAAAGGCTGCATCACAGCAAAGGTACTGGTGCAAAAAAAAGCCTTTGATTTATTGGAGAATGCAAAAAGTGGTTGTAGATGTTTTAACAAGCCGACTGTTCTGTGCTAGACCAGTTCACCATTAAATACTTCCCTGGAAATTAGTGCTGTATGTTTTATTTTCTACTGATATTTTATTTAATCTATCCCAGAAAAATTAAATATTTATCGCGTAGGGAAAATAGTTGATTTTTCTATACAAAATTAGTTTACTTGTAATATATTGAAAACCCCTGGCTGGATACAGATCACATGTATGAGTTATTTAACATCCCACAGAACCCATGATGGTCAATTTTGTTTAAAAATCTGAATGGACATTAACGATACAGCCTCAGTTCTGTAAGGGGAAAATAGGAAAGCAAAACTCTTATTGAAAAGAATTGAACACCTTGCACCTGCAGGGATCGCCTAATTAATTCCATAGAAAAATAGTTATATCATGAAAACTGGCTGGCTGGCTTGTGGGTTTTATTTTTTTCCTTTCTCTCTTTCTCAAGGTGTCTTTCTGGTAATTTTTGACTGGAGTCATAGATTTCTTGACCGAAAGGATAGTTGTGATCATCTAATCTGTTTCCTGTATAACATAGATGACTCTAGTAAATTGTAAAATACACTTGAACACAAGGGTGCCATTTCAGAAGAATGGGGAAGAGGGGCAGCAGCCATGCGTATCAGGATGAGGCTTGCTTTTCTTCCTGTTCCCCTGACTATGAGGAAGAGAGGGGAAAGTACTTGGATTCCATGAATTATTTCTCTGCCCCCTACCTTCACCAGCCTGAAGTTAGAGGAATGAACAGAATCCAAGTACTTTCCCCTTGCTTCCTGATAATCAGGGAAACAGAAAAAAAAGCAAGCTGCATAACAGTACGCACAGCTGTTGACCCCTTTCCCCTGCTCTCTTGACATGGCAGCCTTGCTTGAACCTCTTTAATCCAGCATTTTTTGGGAAACAGGGTATGCCAGGTTAAAGAATTTTCTTGGCCAGGGAAGGCACTGTGAGATCTGAGTGTAAAGGGGGGGATGGGGTGGAGAACTCACCTGGTGCCCTGCTCCTGCAAGCACATGTGCCTCCATGCCCTACACTTGCTCCCAGGCACTGTTCCTCACCTCATCCCCATGGGAGTAGCGGGAAAAAAGTCTCAGGGGAAGCAAGTTGCTGCGCTGCCATTCCCCCACCTGGAGCGGGAGAAGAGGTGGCAGTATGCAGAGCCGCTTCCTCCTTCCCATGCCAGGGTCCATACCATGGGAGTTCCCAGATTAGAAACACCTGGAGAATGGAGGTTCAAGTGTACCATACAGATTCTTAAACAGAGGAAAAGGCATTGTGCTCTTTTCTCATAGGCATAACCAAGAAGCTCTGCCTGGCTTCAATTCAGGAAAGCACTGAAGCATATGTTTGACCTCAGGCATGTTCTAAGCCCCATCAGACAACTACATGACAATTAAGCAGGTGCCTAAGTGCTTTGCAGAATAGAAATGGACTGCTGAACAAAGGCCCCTATGAGAAACTCCCAATGAGATTTGTTATAGGAAGTCAGTGTGTGGAGGCCTTGAAGGATTAAAACCATAATTATAAGTACATTATTTTACCACGAATGCATGATTTGGTAGTTGACAATTTCATGCTCTATTTGAATCCTGGTGGAGTCACTTAATCATTAAAACCATCCAAGGTTGACCAGGTGCTTTTAAGTTTCTTTAGTATAAGTAAGGAGGAGTCCTATGGGCACCTTGAAGACTAACAGATTAGGGCATAAGCTTTCATGGGTAAAGTGGGTTGCACCCACAAAAGCTTATATGCCATAATAAATCTCTTCAGTCTCTAAGATGCCACAGGACTCATCATTGTTTTTGCCGATACAGATTAGCATGGCTACCCCACTGATACCTGTAGTACAAGGAGAATTCTGCAGGTCTGAAGGAGTCTGAGCATCTGTACCAGTTTCTGGGCAGAGCACAAAGAGTCAACCCCAAGTCTCACAGGGGAAAAAAAGAGATGTACACTGGAACATGCTGTGTCTGGAGGTGGAGTGCAGGGGGGAGGGGGGAAAGGGGAAGAGAAGATCTTTAGTGATCTCTCTGCTACTACATGCTCATTTATTCATAATTGTAGTATATGTCTTAATTGGAAGAGAGAAATGTGTAGGACATCACAGCTGAAAGTGCTGGGCCATACTGTTCTCAGTGGTGGAAATATCTAGACTAATACTTGATTTCATAGATACAACCTTGAATAGAGGAAGATGAAAATTATAGTCTTGTAAGAGAAAGGAGAAGTATTGTGCATTTGGCCAGATGTTGGCTGATCTTTGTACATGTACAAGACAGAAGGTTCAAGCAATTACCACAGAGATCTCGGTAGTGTTGTTTTTAGAGTGGGGTGGGAAGCATCTCCCCATTGTCTTGATGCCACTGATTTTTGAGGAATGTTAGCACGAAGAGTCGCTTCGAGAATACAGTAGATGTAACTGTGGTTGGTCCCCATGCAGTATTGAAAAGTGAGACAGAAGATTCCTTACATAGGCAACTATATACTGCTCCCCCCTCTAATAAAAGTGTCCCAGTTTTTCATACTTGCTATCTGGTCATGCTAGTGTTCATCATATGTTATGTTTTCCTCTTCTGTCAAGCAGGATAAAAAAAAGTTTCCCTCGTGTATTTATCATGGCAAAGAAGAATCTATTTAGTGAGGAAAGGTAGCTTTCACATATATGTCTCAGAGTAACTTTAAACCGTTTAAGGTATTTCTATTTAGAATAATTCCAGAGGTGTGTCTATTTATCTCCTGCATTAAAATTCAAGAAGTTAGTTTAGCTTTTGGCTTGGCTTCAGGGCAAAGCTTTGCAGAAGACATGCTTCTCTGAGATAATTTGTTTCCTAATTGCCATTCGTTTGCTGAAATACAATTAAAGTTATTGCTCTAATATTAACATCAACATCTTGATTGCTGTATAGAAATATGAATATGTATTTTTTCTTACTCTGCTCCGAGACATCTTTCACTAACTTTCTCTGAACATGTAGCTCTTAATTAAAGAGAATTTTTAATTAATCTTGAACCAGTAAAGCTTTTCTGGCAACTGATAGTCTATTGGAAGGTCACAGCTTACATTTACGTCCAGTCTTGCATCACACATGCTCATTATAAAGGTGCCAGATGTTAATCTTCAATACCTGGATTTTTGAAACTGCCTGAGCAAATAATTTGAGCTATGTACAATTTCCAAAATGGAACCTGAAAGCAGGTGAAACTCATCTACTCAGTACTTTAATTAAAAGCTGGAATAAGACAAACTGTTGTGTGAAAGAATTGATTAATCCAAAGCCTGGTAAATGAATAGGAGTTCAGTGAGCTTTGGATCAGACCCTATGATGAGAATGGCATTATAAAGGTTATTATAAAAATAGTGAATAAATGCTACTTGGCTATATAACCATTCAGTGTAGCTTTTATTATGCGTTAGAGAACCAATTAGCCAATTAAAGACCAAACAAAATTATCACAAGAAAACAGAGAGTGGATTTCTTTTTAAGACTTTCTTTTAAAACTTTTCACTCCTATTTTCCCCTTAGCACTTTTCCTTGTTAAAACACTGCATTGCACACAATTCTTTCAATGAGCGAAAGCAAGGGAATGTTACAAAGTGGTTACATAAAAGAACAGGCCACTTGGGACAGCAAGAATCAGAGGTGCAATAAAGTAGCACTTTAATTTTGTGATGAAATTGCTCTTTTTTCTCAACGAGTTCCTTTTAAAATCCTTTTTCTCATTTAGCAATTTTCTTTTTATGATACAAAAGGTATTTCCCACGCCTCATATTATTTTCTGAGCACATATGAATGTCCCTCTGAGTTACATATGATATTGTTTGAATACGATATAATATGCAAAATCCAATCTTTATTTTGAAAAAATAGCAATTAAATTGACTTTTATGCTCAAGTGAATTGTTTCCCGTAAAATGGGTTCCATGTATAATACCTATCATAAATTAATTTGTAATTTATGTAATGTTTTGGGTAATTGTTCTACATTATAAAACAATACAATTTAAAAGTAGAGTATGAACCTTTATTGATTTTAAACAGATCCCAAGCTGTACTCAACAAATGTTTTATTTATGGGGTTTTTTCCCCTCATGGGGATCATAAAAATAATTGGCTGCTCTTTGTTATAGTTTATGAAAATTGCTGAAGTCTACTATTTCCAGCCTATTTGTTAGAACAAGTAAAATTCATAGATTACCTTTTTATGTAATGATAAAGGGGCAGTTGACATTTTAGCCCTGATCATTCATATTTTCTTCTGTCTTTGGGTATATTGTTATGAAGCTTCCCTGATGGATAAATTGTGCTTCTCACTGACATGTGGAGAACTGCTATAAATGACCTTAGCTAGCCAATATCAGGAGTGTCATTCATGTCAGAACTGAAGATAATTATATGGCTGTGAATGGACAACACTTTATAGCTGCAAATGTGAGTAGCCTACAAAGGACAGAGATGAAAACAAATCTATACATTCTCTGGAGAAAAGAAAGAAGATAGAAAAGAAAAGATTAATTGAACTGGCTGCATTAAATGTGTGTTTTGAAAAAGAGATTGAATGAGAGAATTATATTTATGTGGGACCAATTTATTGTTTCACAAGCTATGTGCAATATTTATGTGTGCCCTCTTTTCTGATTTAATGAGTGAGCAGTTTGTACCAGATTACTTGTGTAAATTTCAGTTGCCCACAAATTCTCTGCTGATAAATTAGATGTGCTTACTGACCCAGTGCACTCTCTGGAGGATATTGGCATGCCAGTGGGTCTGCAGATTTGCATAGGTGTCAGTACTAACCAATTAGTTCACAGGCTTTTTCACTTTTGGGAGAAAATTGGCTGCATAAAGCAGATCAGAATCAGTCTCTGAACATCATGCTTATCTCACACACAAAGCTCATGAGACATGTTCTCTTAGCTCGCCACACTAACATTTCTTCTACAGAGTGATTTGTAGAACTAATCTTTTCTGCTCAGTCTTATGCACAAAGCCATCTGAGTAGCAGAATGCAGATAGTGGGCTATTTACACATAAAGCAGTTTATACCCCACTGCACTAGCAGAGCCAGCTCTCCAAGAGGAGAAACATCAGAGAGTGGCCATGGAGAACAGCTGCATATATGACTCCAAAGGAAATCTGCCAGGATAAGTACCATGGAATGTATTGAGCTGGCACATAGCCAAATTGTTCAGATCTTGATCAAGTCTGATGGTATTTGAATTGGAAAACTGATCCCTTCCAGCCTGGGATCTGCCCCAGAACCAAAAGTGTAGGGGTGAACTTGGCTCTAAAGATTCAGATCTGAGCCCTTGGAAGATTTGGATGTAGGTTCAGTGCCCCAGCAGTCTCACCAGTAGAGATTGTGGTGTCATTGTGGCTTCACTACAATTATGCCAATTAACACCTCCTGAGTTTCCTGAGCCACATCCTCAGTAAGGCCAGGTCTATATTAGACCTGGCAGCTCGGCTTAAGCAAAACTTGGCAAGATCCCCACAGTGGGAGTCTGATGGAAGTGCCGTTGGCTTTCCTTACTCCTCACAAAAGGAGGAGTACTGGATGCCTATAGGGGAGCCCTCTGAGTTCAATGTAATGACTCTAAACTAGACTCCCTAAATCAAACTCTGGAAGATTGATCATGACAAGGGCAATCTTCCATATAGTGAAGACAAACTTAATATATATCAGCAGAAAATATCTAGCAGTCTTTTTGAAGTGATCAAAGAATCACTCTTAAGAAAACTGCAACACCATATCCCAGATATTATGGCATCCAGGGTTCTCATTTGGGTTTCAATGGGATGAAATCTATTACATTTAAAGAGCTGTTAGAATTCAGGTCTTAACAACATTTCAATAACCATGGTGCTGTATTTAGGGCAGTCAGGTTCTCTCCTGTTTCATGGAACCAGTGTTTTCTCTTGCTGTTCTGTGTCCTGTGTTGAATTACATAAAGTGTCTTTTTAGTCCATAGATACTGGATAAAAGTGAATTTGCCTCATTGATTTCAATGAGCAGTTCCAAGGTCAAATGTTATTCATCTGTAAAATTATCTATTAAAATTTTTTACTAAGGGAAACCAACTGAGCATTGAAGGACAAGATAATAATCCATTTGTGAAATGTATTTTGTTTGTAAAGAACATCGTAATAATGGGGATAGGCTTTGCTTCTCAATTTTTATTTCTGGTATCAGGAATCTCAGGGTGATCACTAATTTATGAAGAGCAATATATAGCTACATAAAATACAAAATGTATTTTTAATACCCCTTTCAAAATGTGAAGGATGTCAGAATTTCTCTTCACTGGTTAAAATGCCAATTATTGTTTTTTCTGGAAGATAAAGAAAAATAAATTAACTGAAATTTGCCACAACTCTCCCCTCCCACAATTTATCAGAAAATAAGTGTTTTAATCAATAGTGGTTTCTGAAAACTGATGTTTTTATGAGAAATTTAAATGAAAACACAATTTTTTAAAATTATCTAAAAAATAGCTGGCATTTTTCAACCCCTACTACTTTTCAACGGAGAAGGGAACTGGCTTTTCAAGGGTGGGGAATTGGCTTTCAAATTACATTATTTTAAAAAGTAAAATATATGGAATTGTTTTGAAGTAATGTTTGAGAATAAGGTGCTTATTCTGAAAAGTGCATTTTGATTTAAAAAATAGTATTATATTCTTGTTCATTTTGATTTTAAAATAGTATTATATTCTTGTGCATTTTGATTTAAAAATAGTATTATATTCTTGCATTGATATATATTAAAATAGTAAAACCTTTTGGGCAAAGCGTGGCATATTGTACAAGGCTATAAGCAAGTGCATAAGTAAGTAGGGAGCAGCAGGACTGACAGCCACTGTGAAACCCAGGGCAAGGTGTGTGTGTGTGTGGGGCGACTGGGGAGTTAGCCCTTGCATTCCCTGTACAGAGGCACTCCCCTCTTCCCCCACTTCCTTCAGAGTCATGCAGAGCGGTGCTCTGGTGCTCCGGCAGCATCAGTAGCTAGGAGCCACAGGCCCCTTTGAATTGACAGTCCCTTGGGCAGCTACCCATTTGCCTTCCCATCCTGGTGGAGAGAAAGGGAGCAAGGGTCATTCCCAGTTTTTCCTTACACAGTTTCTGTGGGCCAAAGCAATGCTAAATTTCTCAGACGGGCGAAGGAGGGAATGATCATAGAATCATAGAATACTAGGACTGGAAGGGACCTCAAGAGGTCATCGAGTCCAGTCCCCTGCCCCCATGGCAGGACCAAATACTGTCTAGACCATCCCTGATAGACATTTATCTAACCTACTCTTAAATATCTCCAGAGATGGGGATTCCACAACCTCCCTGGGCAATTTATTCCAGTGTTTGACTACCCTAACAGTGAGGAACTTTTTCCTAATGTCCAACCTAAACCTCCCTTGCTGCAGTTTAAGCCCATTGCTTCTTGTTCTATCCTCAGAGGCCAAGATGAACAAGTTTTCTCCCTCCTCCTTATGACACCCTTTTAGATACCTGAAAACGGCTATCATGTCCCCCCTCAATCTTCTCTTTTCTAAACTAAATAAACCCAATTATTTCAGCCTTCCTTCATAGGTCATGTTCTCTAGACCTTTAATCATTCTTGTTGCTCTCTCTGGACCCTCTCCAATTTCTCCACATCTTTCTTGAAATGCGTGCCCAGAACTGGACACAATACTCCAACTGAGGCCGAACCAGCGCAGAGTAGAATGGAAGAATGACTTCGTGTCTTGCCTACAACACACCTGTTAATGCCTCCCAGAATCATGTTTGCTTTTTGCAACAGCATCACACTGCTGACTCATATTTAGCTTGTGGTCCACTATAACCCCTAGATCCCTTTCTGCCGTACTCCTTCCTAGACAGTCGCTTCCCATTCTGTATGTGTGAAACTGATTGTTCCTTCCTAAGTGGAGCATTTTACATTTGTCTTTATTAAACTTTATCCTGTTTAACCTCAGACCATTTCTCCAATTTATCCAGATCATTTTGAATTATGACCCTATCCTCCAGAGCAGTCGCAACCCCTCCCAGCGTGGTATCATCTGCAAACTTAATAAGCGTACTTTCTATGCCAATATCTAAATTGTTGATGAAGATATTGAACAGAGCTGTTCCCAAAACAGACCCCTGCAGAACCCCACTAGTTATACCTTTCCAGCAGGATTGTGAACCATTAATAACTACTCTCACATAGCAATCAGCAGAACTTGCCTCAGATGATCCTGTAAACAGACTCCTATGTCCCTAAATTCTAGGAGATAGAATCACAGAGCACTAGAACTGGAAGGGACCTCAAGAGGTCATTGAGACCAGTCCCGTGTCTTCATGGGAGCACCAAGCACTGTCTAGATCATCGCTGACAGGTGTCTGTCTAACCTGCTCTTAAATATCTCCGGCGATGGAGATGATAGGGAAGCAAAATTCCTCTCCTAGATCCTGGATACTTCTTTTTTCAACCACTAAGGGCTAATCTTCCCTAAAAATTACATCGTTAGAATATGATCTCGAGGAGTCTTGTTAACCTTGAAGAGTCCTCGTTAAGTGATGTTGACCACAACTTTCCAGTCAGTTAAAAAAGAGGGACAAGTTGTAGCTAATATAATACAATTGTTACAATGTTGAACATAACTTGAACCTGCCTGCAAAATCATGAGCAACCTCATGCTATTTTTCATAACTTGTTAGTCAGATCATTTTAGAACATAATTTCCTAGGGAAGGTAAATTCACTGGCCTTCTTCAAATCTGAACACCTGCTCTTTCATTTCTTTCTTCCAGCCAGTGTATTATTGAGGATTTTCCGTTAGGTCTTTAATGCTGCTGGTATTCTGCACTGATATACTTTTGTAACAGTCTGTTAACATTTAATTCAGGAGTTTTACATTTCAGGGCACATCACAACACTCTCTTACTTAGCAGTGAATCTTTACCTCTTGAAATTGTGTTGTGAATTATTGGATAACTGACTGCAGTATGATACTCACCATGTTTCAAAAAGCTCACCACTTTAACATGTGGTTACTAGCTAAGCTGACAATTCTAAAAAACATTCCCAGATAAAGTGTAACAAATTTCGTACAATTACACCAATATTTCCTGTGGGACTGTGAGAATGATACAGATGAGTTATAGTAATAAGAGGTCTTTTATGATGCAGTAAAATAAATTGTATTTTTATGAACCATCTTTAATGTACAGTAGCACAAAACACTTTAGGCACAGTCAATAGTAAACTGAAGATAACAGGATTCTTTTAAGAGAAATATTTGCAAGAGGTCGTTAAATGCCTAGTAGTTCTTAGAGAAGGATGTGGAGTGTAATGATATAACAGTATTGTCAAGAAGAGAAAGTAACCACCAGTTGTGGAGAGACATAAGTGATACTATATGTTTCTCATGCCCTTGGTTTTTGTGCTGTAACATTTTTTTCTCATTTGAAATAACCACCTTTTTTACCTTTATCATAAATTCATTCTGGTTTTTGCATGTTTGCCTCTATATGGGATCCTGAGACATGTTGCACACCCTTAACTCCCACTTCATCCATCTCTTTGCTTGCCGTGCCAGAGAGCAATCTTCTGACATTTGATTTAGTGGGTCAAGGTTAAGACCCACTAGATCGAATGCTGAGGGCAGCTCTGGTTGACGCTGGTACTCCTCGCAGTCACGAGGAGTAAGGGAAGCTGACAGGAGTGTTTACTCCCATCAGCCTCCCTCTGTGAAGACAGTGTGAAGCTTGGCTTAAGGTAAGCTGACTTCAGCTATGTATTTTACCAGGCCTTCTTTTAACAGGCATTGAGTCTACTTACATCTCGCAATACTATGTAGCATGCAGAGTTTGGCTCTATATGTCCTGTATTGTATTGAAAATGGTGGTTTAAAATGTTGTTAAACATTTTTAATTGTAGAAACAAAGAATAGATATTTGATTACTCAAAGTACTTTCCTGACAAACAATTTCATATTGTTTTGAATGGTATATGCCATTATATTTTGATGATCTAAAATTGTGACTTTTGCATTTTTGCGAAATTTCTTAGCTTTTACCCTGGCTCACAAACAGCTATGGTCTCCAAAATAGGCTAGATCTGTAGCCTGATCATATACAATTAGAGTCAGTGTCATTGACTTGTGTGGAATGAGGATCCTACCCTCAGATCAGAACTAGGTAGTGGAGAGGGCTGATTCAAGACCTTAGAATGGTAAGAACAGCTGATGGACTACAGTTTCTCACATTTCCTCAGCCTTGGAAAACTGAACTGAGCTCAGGGAAGATCAGAAGATGGCAAAGCCATGGGGTGCTGCACACACTGACAAAGCAGCTTTGTTTTAGATTTACTGATGCGTAGCGATCCAATGAAAACAGAAGTCGTTCAAGGTGTTTTACATTCAGCTTCATAGCACTGCCCTCGCTGACTCTCACAGTGTAAACATTCAGGAAGACCATAAAAGAAAGCATTTCAAATACTAAGGCAAGAAATTACCAAACAATGGTTACACCAATCTGGAAAAAAGGTGACTGGTGATTTGGGGACAAAGTTGTAGCAAGTCTGTCATCTTGATTTTGTGCTGATGACTACTCATATTTTCCCTCTTTTTAACCTCCCATTTTGTTAAATAGATAGAATTTTCTTAATTGAAAGGTAAATGTAGTAATTTTGACTGGGTTGCTAATTCAAATGAACAACATCTAATTATAATTTAAACACAATTAGTATTTCTAAGGCCTCAAAGATAACATACAATAATGCCCTCCTTATAGGCCTGAGGAGGGAAAAAAGGAGGATTGACCCAGTTTGCCAGAGTTAGCCCATGGAAGGCTGCTGGTGTTTTATTTGCCTGCTTGTCCAGCAGTACTGCAGCTTATAGCTCTCCTTGCCACAAATTGTTGTTCCCAGACAATGGGAGCTATAGGAGGCACTGTCCTGATCCATGTTGCTTCCCACAGCTCCCATTGGCCGAGAACAGCAATCTGCAGCCAATGGGAGCTGCAAGTAACCATACCTATGGACACACAGGTAAATAAAGCTTTGGTGGCCTGCCAGAGACTAACACTGGTGAACAGCCTCCAGGTTATTGCCCATCCCTGTTACGGCAAGTTTGGCTTGTTTGTAGTTTATATTCTTCCTTGTTGTTCAGTTTAATAATGACAATATAGTGGTAGAAAAAGACTCTCTGGAGTTTAAGTGCTCATCATTTCCTGCAGCCTATTTGAGCCCCGAAGTCATCATCCTCTTTCTGGTTGTTGTGTTGTTATTTCCAATGTGGCTGTGGCAGTGGTTGTGATACCATGTCACAAAGAGAAGGATGAGTGATTTCAGATGAAGGGGACCTTCCAACCAACAAATATCTTCTTTTATTGACAAAATTCCAGAGGAGGAAACTCCCTTCAATACATAATACATTTAGGTGCTCTTGAAGCCTCAGGATAAGGAAAATATTATAGGAGATGCAGCAACACTTCTCATTAGTGCCTTTCCAATCCCACTGCTGTTGAAGTGTTGAGAGATAGGCAGACTCCTTTCTGTGAATAGAGATACTGTGCAATGGTGGAGGTGTACAAATCCTCAGAACTGTAAGAACCTCAGATTTTCCCCTGTCTCAGAAGACTACTTTAGGTAAAAGGACACCTAAAGACCTAGAGGTGGCATATTTTGTATGGGTCCTCACCAGAATATAATCCCAAACATTTGATCAATTGAAGGTGATGGAGATGGTTCCTTCTTCCCTTGATTTTGCTTTATGGCACTTACACTATCTGGAACTGATAGTCCCTGGACGGATTCCATATCACCTACCTAAAATTCTCCTAGAGTTCCTTTTACTTTCTGCCCAACAGTTGTTTAGTCTAGCCGGGGAGTGAGAACCACATTTCAGTAACAAGTGCAGCTCTTGCATGTTGTTTTTCTTCTTGTAAATCTTTTCAAGTGCATTAGGCCTTTGGATGAAGGGCTACTGTGTCTAACGATCAGTTATTATATTTACTGTTATTATTTGAAGAAAGAAATGTTTATACAATTAAATCAATATGCCAGTAAGATCAGAGCCTAGCTAGTGCTCTAATGGCTGCAAAGATTTGGAATTGGATTTAATGAACACTCAGCAAGCTAGAAAATATGCTTTTATGTTCACTCAACACAAAAAATATACTAGCTGAGGACAAAAAAGAGTCTCTAGCCAACCTTATTAAATGAGAAGTGGTTATGGAATTATTTATTCCATCTAAACCAAATGCTGATTGTTAACTCTCCATATGAAATAAATCAGGAATTCTCTCTGTGTTATGTTGAACTTTATGCAAAAAGGATCTGGCTTGATGAAAAATATGTCTTGTATTTCTTAAGACAGAGCCAGCTCAAACTGTAATGTTGAGAGGAAAGAGAAGTGTATTCCATAACTTTGTGCATTTAAAAAATAAAGATGTTAAAGCAATTGCTTAATATGTCATATTAATCACCCCTTTCCTTCCCCCGCCCCATGCAGCCAATTCTCTCCATAAACCCACTGGGTATATCTAGACTGCATTACGAGGCATAAGGGATCTATCAGAAAAGGCTTTCTTTAGCGAAAGATCAGCCTATAGACTGCCGCTTTTCTCCGACAAAGCTCTGTGCCGAAAAAAGCGGCGGCCATTTTTATGCCTATGAAGCGTGGGATATTTAAATCCCCGCTTCATTAGCAATTTTGACCTGCCTAATCTGCATCCATCTGCCGGCAGAGGGGTGCAGTCTAGACATACCCACTATCTTTTCTCATCTTTCTTCTCACTTACATGTAGACCAGCAATAATTTACTTGAAATTGAAGGAATTACACTAGTGTAAGAGGTGAATCAGATTTAATGTCTTTAAATTCCAGCAATCACTATTAGAAATACCTGTCTTGTTTGGTAGAATACAGCGTAGATTTCAACTCTATGGGGAAATAAAAGTAAAGGACAAAAGAAAACCCCTCCCTTCAAAATGATTAAAACTCTTCTCTGGACTTTAATTTCTCTCTCCATAGTCTCTTGCCCTAGGACCTTTAGCTGGACAGCTGTTCCTCTCATAGGCAAATATGACAGGCACAGATCTAGTGCACAGAGTGTCTTTGGGGATTTAACTTTCTGTGAAGCTTCAGAACATGCAGGTGATCTTGGATGATGAAATTGGCCGAAAGCCCAGGAGGGGACCAGATGGGATACACAATACAGTCTATGAAAGTAGACGGGGGGCTGGAGAGAGGTAATAAAAAGATGAATGGAAGACAGGAGAACTGTCCCTAGTTAGAGCACAAGCCTGAGATTTGAGAGACTGGGATCAAGTCTCTGCTCTGCCACAGACTTTCAGTATGAAATTGGGCAAATCACTTAGGGCACATCTATACTTATATGACTATCAATACTCTAGAGGTTGATCTTCTAGCATTTGATTAAGTGGGTCTAATGTAGACCCACAAATCATACACTGAGGGGCAGCCCTCATTGGCACCTGATACTCCTCATTTTGCGAGGAGTAAGAGAAGCCCACATTGGCCTCTCACAGTGTGGACACTGCGGCTGCCCAACTTAAGGTAAGCTGACTCCAGCTACGCAAGTTGCGTAGCTGGATGGTGTACCTTAAGCCAGCCTGCCTGGTCTAGTATAACCTGCCTCTGTCTCTTTGGCTATGTCTAGACTGCAGGCTTCTTTTGGAAGAAGCTTTTCCGGAAGAGATCTTCCGAAAAAACTTCTTCTGAAAGAGAGCGTCCACACTGTCAAAGCGCATCGAAAAAGCAGTCTGCTTTTTCAAAAGATAGCATCCACACTGAATGGACGCTATCTCGCATTTAAGCTATGATTACTATGGATAGAGTGGCCACCAGGGCACCTGTGCTTTTTCTTCTTTCCTCTTCTTTCGAAAGAACTCCCTGTTCCCCATCCACACACGCCTTTTTGCAAAAGAGCTCTTTCAGAAAAAGGCATATTCCTCGTAGAATGAGGATTACCAATGTCGGAAAAACCCCTTTGTTCTTTTAATTTTCTTTCAGAAGAATGTGATTGCAGTGTGGACATAATCGAAGTTTTTTCGGAAAAATGGCTATTTTTCCGAAAAAACGCTGTAGTGTAGACATACCCTTTGTGTTGGTGCCTTTGTATAATTAGGATGATAGCACAGCCTTACCTCAGTGGAATCCTGTGAAGTTAAATACATTCAAATTATGAGCCCCTCAGATATTATGATAATGGGAATGACATATGTGGGTGGGGAAGTGATGTTGGGAAGAAGACTAGGGGGCCTCCTGGTTGTTAGTAGTGCAGAAAAGTAAGTATAATGTTACACTCACTTTGTCTTGACCAGTCGACAGTGAGGGGCAAAATAGTTTGCCAGCCCCCAAGGAAAAAGGACCTCTAGCATAATGTCTGCAGTAGATAATGAAGAAACCCATTCATGAATCCCTAAATATATGCCCTGGACCCAGACTCGGGTTACTACTCACTTATGAAAAAAGAAAAATGATAACATGGAACGCTTTCCTCTCCCTATGTATCTAGAATCTGAGTGATGGGTGACAGAGGTCTGTGGTACCTGTACTGTAATTGTCTTTGAGGAACACAGGCAAAGATTTTTCTTAAAGGATTTAGAAGATGCTCCATTCCCATTGAAAATAATGGGAATTCTGTACCCAAATTCCCTAATCAGTTACGAAGGAGAATCCAATGCATCCTGCATGAATCAAGAACTTGGGAGACCTGAGCAGATACCCTGCTCTTCCATTTACTTCTTGGGTGACCTAGAGCAAGTCACATATCTTCAATTCCCCATCCGTATAATTAGGATTACAGTAGTGCTGTACCTCACATAGGTATTGTGATGATAAATGCATTAAAGATCATGAAGTACTCAGCTATTGTACTATGGGCACCCTGTAAGTACTTAGGCTAAAAAGAGATCTTAGCCATACTTCCCATTGGACAACTTGTCTTCTTATCATCATAAGAAAGTAGGCCTGGAAGTTGTGGGTGGACTCTTACAGCCACATGGAATACACTAAAGTCTCTGCACAGATCCATCGGCCCAGAGAACCTTGCAGGGTTGGAGTCACTGTTTTGGATTCTGACTCCAAGTGAGACTTGGCATGTAACATCTAGCAAGTGTGGGAGGGTAACTGATACAATTTTTTTATTTGCTTTTTTCTATAAGAAAAAAAAAAGCTGTAATTTGGCACTTAGGACTGCATCCTTTTTATTCCCCTACCCCCAAATTGCATGATATCTCACAGTGACACTTTACATTTTTACCATGGCTTTTGAATAGTGGAAGATTCCTAGAACAAAAAAGATGCACCCAAAGTCCTTTACTCCCTCTCCTCCCTCAGTGAGCCAAATTGTTACTTTGACATCTCCTCACTCTGTCAGTTAAACAAAGCAAATAGTTTTATTTCATATTTTCCCACTGGGAATCGCAATGAAAGAAAAGAAAGGAGTAGAAACATGTCAGTGTGTTTAGAATTGATTGGTTGATGCTTTTAGGGCCTGATTCCTGACTGACGCTAATGTAAATCCAATAAAATTCTACAGAAGGCAAAGGAGTTACACCCATGTAAGATGTCTGGATGTGGAAGGAAAATCACGTACACCAAGTGAAGGGGGGAAATTGTGTTCTCATTTACATGGATGTAAATGCATAAATTAATGGTTCAAAGTTACTTTTGGTTTGCAGTAAGGTATATTAGATCAGAATGTGACCCTGCGCTTCACTTAGGATAGTAATGCAGATGTGGTGTGCATTAGATTTACAGAATGTTCAAAACAAGTGAACAAATGACACAGATAGAGAAATACACAATATATGATTAAATAAACTATTAAAGCTTAAATAGTATTTTATTAAGAACATAAATTCATTATATTTGATGACTCTATGGATAGACTGTCAAGAGGCCATAAAAGCCTAGAGAACAAAATCTCACAGAGTTATGAAAGAGGCAATGTGTGAAAATTAAACATTATGTGCATGATCTTGGGTTGTAATATTTGAAAGGGTCACACCAAGAGATGGACACACAATTTTGACTATACTGAATATTACAAATATTGAGCTGTCTGCTTTTTTTTGGCTGACCTTGGTGATAGGATAAATAGATTCCTAACTATATTTCTCATGATGACAAAAAAGAGAGAATTGCAATCATTTGGAAGCTACAGCAAAGGAATTGAATGCTAAATTTAATTGGATGTGGTGCACTTGAAAAAAATAATGCACTCATTAAAACATCAAAAATCTAAGTTCTGAGGTATCTGACTTCTTTTTTGAATTACAGCATGTGTAGAATATTGGACTTGATGATAGTTCATACTGATTATACTTTTGTAGCCATGATTTATAATTTGCATGCAGCCTGTGGAGAATAGGGAAATTTGGGTATTATTGCTCTACCCTGTCTAGATCAATGTTATAAGCATATTCTCATTTATAAAATAAAGGAAATGGCTTTATTCTACTCCCTGAAGCCCTAAATCAATGCAAGCCTTGTTTGCTTTTTTTCTTTGTTTTTATTAGAAAAGTTGAAAAACTCAAAAATAAAATATTAACATGTGCCAAGAGCTTTGAGTTCCATGCACTGTAAAGTGGCACCAGCACAGTGAATAGGCATTTCATTTCCCAATAAATTTCTATCGTGTCCTCTGTAGGACACTCAATATCCCAGAGTGTTATATGACAAACCATAAGATATTACAAAGACCATGTCTATGGCAGCATAGGGAAAGCTATTTGGAAAAGAAAAGCCTTCATTTTGTTTTTAAGAAAGGGTTTCATGTAGCGGTAGATTAAATATCGGCTGCAAGAGATTCACACTGCTGGTGTGATGCACAGCTAAATGTTCTGCCACTGGCACTTTGAGTCTGATATCTTCGAACATGTAGACAAGTGCTCATACAGCATGGCTAACACAATGAAGATGTACAGTAATAAGCCGGCAGTGTTCTTTTTTTAACATGAACTCTTCCATGTTACAAATCTAATTCCTTTCGTAACCAGGGCTCTTAAATTGGTGCTTCTGTCTAATATTTTAGACATTAGCTAAAAAAAGCTATATATCATTCATCTTCTGCAGATGTGCCCCTTAAAAATTCCGCCCTTCCTCCTTCTTCAAGGAGTCTAACTCCGTTACGCACCTGAGAAGTAGCAGCTGTTTATATTGGGGCTGAATTTGGACAGTAAATTTTGGACTAAATTACACTGCTGAACATAGTTTGTCCCTGTGTCTCACTTGCTGACTTTTAATGTACATGCCTACTAATGCCCTTTTCTGAACCTTTTCTAATGCCAATATATCTTTTTTGAGATGAGGCGACCACATCTGTAAGCAGTATTCAAGATGTGGGGTACACCATGGTTTTATATAGAAGCAATAAAATATTTTCTGTCTTATTCTGTATCCCTTTTTTAATAACTCCTAACATTCTATTTGCTTTTCTGACTGATGCTGCACACTGAGTGGATGTTTTCAGCAAACTATTCACAAATACTCCAAGATCTTTTTCTTGAGTAGTTGTAGCCAAATTAGTCCCCATCATATTGTATATATAGTTGGGATTATTTTTTCCAGTGTGCATTACTTTACATTTATCAACATTAAATTTTGTTTGCCATTTTGTTGCCCAATCATTTAGTTAAGACCAAAGCAGACTGTGAAGAGTGTCAAAAAGATCTCACCAAACTATCTTAAGCAATTTGGTATCATTTGCAAATTTTGCCACCTCACTGTTTACCCCTTTCTCTAGATCATTTATAAATAAGTTGAATAGGATAGGTCCCAGGAGACAGGCCTTTGGGGGACCCCACTAGTTACCTCTCTCCACTCTGAAAATTTACCATTTATTCCTACTCTTTGTTTCCTGTCCTTTAACCAGTTATCAGTCCACGAAAGGACCTTCCCTCTTATCCCATGACAACTTACTTTACTTAAGAGCCTTTGGTGAGGGACTTTGTCAAAGGCTTTCTGGAAATCTACGTATACTACATCCACTGGATCCCCCTTGTCCACATGTTTGTTAACCTCCTCAAATAACTCTAACAGATTAATAAGGCATGATTTCCCTTTACAGAAATCATGTTGACTTTCCCCCAACAAATTATATTCATCCATGTATCTGATAATTGTATTCTTTACTAAGATGGGCTCAGATGAGTGGAGGGGACCCAGTCCCAGCAGCTCTTCACCAGTGGTGCAGCCCCCCTCTCTCCCTGTGACATGAAGCCAGAGCTGGAGCAGCCCATGTGGAGCAGCTGGCCACAGCACGCAGCTGAGGGTGGACATGGGCTGCGTTATTACAGGTCGAAATCATCAGTGATGGACATAGGATATATCTTGTTTACCATTCATATTTGACTTATTTCTGTTTTGTATTTAAGGATCTTGTCTCATGGAGCCATACCATTAGAAAACACCTGTCTAGAGCAGTGGTTTTCAACCAGGAGTTGCGACCAGGTTTGGGGCGGGGGGTGAGGGTTGGACTCGCTGGGGCTCAGGGCAGAAATCTGAGGCTTGTGGCCCTCAGCCCTGTCACCTCAGGCTGAAACTGAAGGCTAAGCAGCTTAACTTTGCAGGGCTCCCTATGGCACCTAGCCCCTGGGCAGCTGCCATACTTGCTACTTCCTAATATTGGCTGTGGCTTTTATATGCTTTTATAAATAGATAAACTAGAAAACAAATTGACTAAATGTTCATACATTCACCCCAAACTGGAACTATATTTTTATGAGGTTTGACAAAAGTATGGATTCATTTATACACACACACACCTTTTTTCATGTGCCTCTGCTGTTTCTCATTCTAGCCTTATTGCTAAAATCACAAAGAAACTTAGGTGATGTTGAGCATTTCTGTGCCTAACTTTAGGACCTAGAACATCATTTGGATCCATAAATGAATGGAGATAGGCACCTCAGAATGGGATTCATAAAATCCAACACATGAGGTGACTCCTTGCCTCAGCTGGTTGATACGAGGTGGCAAGATAAGGGTCAAGTTTGACGTCCACCACTCTGTAACAGATAGCCAATTGAGCCAGGGGATGGCAGAAGGTACAGAGTCATTCTTCTACTTACGTTAGCTCTCTTTCACCCATGGACTTTTTAAAATTATTCATTCACAGTGAAACATTTTCAACAGGAAAGACTAAACTGGCTTCACATCTGAATATCTCCTACCCAGGTGATTAGGGTACTTGTCTGAGAGATGGCAGATCACTGCTCAAAACCAATCTTCCCCTTCAGCTGGAGGAAGGACTTTAACGTGGGATCTCCCTCATCACAGCTGAATGCTCTAACCACTGGGATAAAAGTTATGAGTTCGTTTCCTCCTTCCCCCCAGCTTCTCCCACCATACACCATTTTCATAAGTTTACTTATAGAGGGCTGACCTAGGAAGCAAGCTCTCAGCATACTTACTAGCTTGGCCCCACACATCAAATTATGCTGAAAAATGTTTGTTTTCCTTTGGTTCATGCATCACACTGGGAAGTATGCCTCTGGACACATGGTCTGGGCCAGGGCAGGCCTGAGCCATTTGCGCGCCCCGGGCCCTGGGAGCGCGGCGCTGTCCCCGGGAATGCGACGCATGCGTGGCCCCGCCCCCGGGTGCCCGGTGCATGCATAGCCCCGCCCCGGGTGCACGAAGCATGCACGATGCCACCCCCGCCCAGCCCGGCAGCCCCGCGCAGTGCCCCCTACGAATGGGGGACCCCAGGCGGTAGCCCGCCTCGCCCGAACCTTGGGCTGGCTCTGCTCTGGGCCTTCAGTGTGCATGTCCAGAGGCAGATACTAGGTATCTTTTAATGTAAATATGTAGGCATTGAATAAATTTATGGATCTACAATTGTCAGGGGCAGCTTGGCAGGGATCTGTGAATCCTGAGAGGGGCTGATTCCGGGATTCAGGAACCCTGAAGTAGCAGTTGGATGCCTAAGGGCAGGTCTACGTTATAAACGCTGCAGTGGTGCAGTTGCAATGTTGCGGCTACTCTACTGTAGGGCTTTAATGAAGACACTATTATGCTGACAGAAGAGTGTCTCTCATCAGCATAGTTAATTCACCTCTGTGACAGGTGATAGCTTTGTCAATGGGAGAAGCCTTCTTGTTGACCTAGCATTGTCTACACTGAGGGATAGGTGGTCATGGGGAGTGGATTTTTCACATCCCTGAGTGACATAGTTATATTGATGCAAATTTGTAGTGTAGAATTGGCCTGAGTACTTTTGTGTATCTATCTTTGTGTATCTAGTGTTCTTCTTTCCCTCATGCCACTCCCCCATCAATATATATTAAGCACAAGTTTTCATTGAGCAGGTTCAAATTACATGCATGACTTTTCCTGGTTGCATACAGTTAATTTAGAATCCACCAATATTTATAGGAGTAGTCCAAATTATTCTTCACAAATATTCATTAACTTGCATTTTTAAGACTGATTTTTATCTGCCTTTGTGATGACCTTTCACCTAACTTTTCTAAATTCCCCTGAAATTCCTCAGTCTTCCTTCATCATGGGTAACTTAATTACAAATCATCTGCTTATTTTGCTTTCTCACTGTTAAACTTATGTCATTATAACAGGGCTTACAGTACAATGATTTGCAGGACTCCTTGAATTTCACCCTGAGTCTCTATTTGAATATAGTCCTCTCTAAAGGCATTCTATCTTGTGTGTATCTTCTGCAGGCTTACCTGACCCACTGTCATTTTGTTTTGAATTCTAGGATGGACCCCCAGCTCACTTTAAAGCTCTGTCAATCTTGAGGTGCAGTTATCCCTTGATCTCCTCTGATGTGAAAACAATTCCCTTTGATAGATGTCTGGCATACTCTGATAGTTTTGTTTTCTTTTGGTGCCTCCCATGGTCCTTTTCAAAAAATTAGCTGAAGAATATCTTTAATTTTGTATCAGTGATTACCACTTTGTCAATAAATTATCTCTGTTATGGATTTTATGGATTTTATTTTTTTTCCCTTTATGTACTTGACAAAGTAACTTCAGGTGCACTTTTTCTTTCATCCATCACCCTTGTTTTTAACTTTGTTACACTCTCTCAACTTCATTACACTCCTTTTGTGCCAGTTCTTTTGTGTTTCAGAAGGGCCAGTTGCTTAATCTTGACTTCTTTTTGTTTTATTGATGTATTTATGGCTCGATGTTATGTTTATATATAAATCTTTGGGCATTGTAGGGAGGCAGTGTGGCCTCCTGCTGACCCAGAAGAGAAAGATCCCCTGAAAACCCCGCCCCCAGCCCCGCCCCCCACGAAGCAGAAGGGCAGGACCAGAAGTATAAGAGAGGGAGATCCCAGGTCAGTTGGAGCCTGGCAGCCAAGCAGAGAGGAGACTCGGGCCAAAGCTCCAGAAGCAAAGGAAGGCCTCACCCTGCCGCCCTCAGTGGGACGATTGGGTTGGGCTGCTGGGGTCACTGCCATGCCCTGAGGACCGTTCCAGGCTGTTGCAACCACTGCTGGAGCCCGGTGACTACAGGAGGCTACAGAGACCCCTGCTAAGGCCTGAAGCCTATCCCGGACCTCTAGGACCCAGGCTGGGCCTGGAAGAATGGGCGGGGCCCCCTGGACCTCCAGAACCTATGGCCTCCCTGCCAGCTCCTTCAACCCCCACAGAGCCAGCTGGCCCACCATGGAGCCAGGTAGGAACACCGGAGAAACCGGGAAGTAGCCCAGGGGAGCTGGCCCAGTGCTGGCTGAGGACATGGAGGTCAGCTGGGCAGTGTGTTGTGGCCCCGATCCCCGCTAATCCACTGACTGGATCAGTGTGTTGCAGTCAGGATCCCCAATGACCCAGTGGCATCCAGCGCTGCCACTATTAGAGCCCTGGGCTGGGACACAGTGGAGTGGTTGGGCCGGTGCCCTCCGCTTGCAAGGAGGCCCAACTCTGGCTCCACCCTGATCCCAGGGCCTGGGTTTAGAAAGTGGTTACTGTTGGTTTGTTCACCCGCCCTGATCCCAGGGCCTGGCCTTGTAACTGTTACTTTTTGTCCCTTTCCCAGCCCTACCTGGGCATGGGCAGAGACTTAGAGAGCAAGAGAAACTGCTTGCCGGTGTTCTTGCTGCCCCACTCTAACTGTGCGACGGGGCTTTGAGACTGGTTTGTGGGCTGGTGAACGAGACAGTGGCTATAGGTAGGCATTGTGGTTGCGCACCGCCTGAAACCAGTACAGGCATATATTAAAATCTGTGAACAATTTTCAATTTTATTTTGTATTTCCTTCCTTTATTTCAGTTAATTTCACCCATTTTTCCATATACTTCCATGATTTTTAAAGCTATGTCAAATACCCCTATTTTTTCCCTTGTAAGTCCTATACACATAAATAAACTAGAGGGACTCCTGTTAAACTAGCTACTCCATCCTCTCTTGGTCTCATGTTGAATTCAATTGATGCCTTTATATTTCCCATTCTATCCTATATACTGTGTAAAACTTTATCTAATTCAGTGCCAAACTCACCTGATTCCTTCCTCTTAGGACTCCATATCCAATATGTTGAAAACTCATATTGTTAATTGTACTTTCATATCCTTGGTTTTGGTTTTTGTTATCATCTGATCAAGTTACTTCTTCAAATCAGCAAATGTTTCTGCCAACTTTCTCTTACATTTTCTTTCATTGTGAATCCTAACTGGTTCCCCATAACACAGAGAATTCTTTAGAGGGAATATTTTATTTACTTTTAAAAAAGATTTTTCATGTACATTCCATGACATTCTCATTTCCATTCTTCATAAGCTTTTCTAAATAGTCTATTGTCCTCAAAATGTAGCACTCCACATTTTTGATTCACAGTCTCAAAGCTACAGTGTATCAGATACAATTTTATCTGATATTGCAATACTTAGTAAGATGCCTAAACATCAGTGTATGTGTATATGTGTGTGTACATATTTATGTAAAACCAGCTGCAAAGTTTAGCCACATCTGTTGAAAGCACATCTTAACTAATGTCACAGGCAGTATCAAGTTAATACATTAAAACACACACAGCATATCTCAACCTACAAGGTCAAACATTCAACCACAATATGATAAAATCAGTATCTCTTAATCCTTTATGTCCGGATATCTTTGTTGGTTTTTTTTATTTGCTCTTTCAACTGTTGATCCAATAGATGGAAAATTGTTTTGAATAAACAGTATTTTACAGGATTCAGCTGTGCAATCTTGCCTTAAGGTTGTTGACCAATGTGGGATAAAACTATAGTTAAATTTCTATTTAAAATAATCACTGTCAGATAATCTTACTGCATGTTAATAGCTGTCAGGGTTTTTCTTCCCCCTTTGCTAGCAGCTCAGCTTTCTGGCACTTAAGATTTTCCATTAAGGAGAACACAAACACTTACAATTGTACACAAATAATTGGCATTTGGTGAGTGTAGTTTAAAATATACCTTCCATGGCTATTCTTTTGGACCCTTTCTACCACTTCAAAATATGTATGTCAAGAAGGGAGGTAGCATTTGTAGAAAACCTAGTGGGATTTTACAAGATATAAGAATGCATGTGCATATTGCCCACATTTGCCACTTGAGAACAATTTATTTAATTAACCCTTTGCTTTACATAAAGGAATCAAAATAAAGCTGGGAAACACACCAGTTGTTTCTATGAAAGAGACTGTTTTTATTATATTTTATCATTTAAAATATGTCCAGAAGATTAAAATTTCTGAAATGTGAAATTTATTCATTTTTAAAATTGCCATTGGGAGACACCAACAACAAAATTGTATCTGGTTTATCAACTACCTTGGGAAAGGGAAAAAAAATGTATTTCCAAACTTGTTGATTAAAAACAGGTAATAGCTAAGTAATCTATACAGGTTTAAGGTTTTAAAAGAGAAGTCTATAAAATAAATCATTGTATTATATTTCTAATACAATTTATATTAAATGTATAATGCATAACTAATATATTAGAATAGGATTAGGGCACGTATTGTAAAATAAATACTAAGTTAAATATTGATTGAAATTCTGTTCCATTAACATCAATGACAAAGCTCTCATTGAGCTCAGTTGGGACTGAATTTCACTATTTATGATGGGTATGAAGCTACATCAAATAGTATTTTATCTGTAAAACATTCCTATTGTTTTTAGAAGATTGAAAGATTTTCTTTGTACACATTAACCACATTTTCTTTTACTGGGAAATTGGTGCAAACCAACACAAGGATAAAATATCATTACAGTAACTTTGATTTAAAGGTAATCATTTGACAATGGACACAAGTGAATTACCACAGGCAAGAGCAGGGAAAAAAATCTCTTGCCTCTCAGATTCCATTCTGTGGTATTTGTTAGTAAATGTGGGTTTTGTTCACGAGAGCTATTGGCATGTGCAAGTTAAGTCTTCCTACGGAGGGCTGTGTTGAAGGCCTCTCTGGGCTTGTAGAGACAGCAGTAGAGGAGGAAGTCCACCCCTGTTTCTTTCTAGAAGTTAATGGAAGAGAAGAAGAAGCCCTTATGATGTGAACTGTGGCTCCTCAATGCAACAGACAGAGACAAATTTGTGTGATTTTGTCAAGTGATTTTGTTGTAGCAAAATGTTAGAATAAGAGTGAACACAGTATGAGTGTTTGACATTTGCTGAAGGATGCAATCTAGTCATGTTTTACCAGGAAAACAAACAAACAAACAAACTGGCTCAAACGGTGAATCATCATTAGCCAAATTTTTCAATTAGAAGGGAGATGCCCTTTCCTGTACACTCATTAATATTAGAGTTTGCTTGGAAACACAGCCTATAAGGTTATAGTTATAGAGATGGCATCTTAGCAATGATATAGGGGAAATAAGGTTTTAATCTTGCATCTATTGCAATAATAACATGTACTTTTCTCATCATTCTCTTCTCGTCCTCCCCATTGTACATTCTCACTGATCTCTCACATTATTCTCCAGCCTGCCTTCCAACTTTCTGATTCATGCAGTGTTGTTTGTATTTTTTTTAACCTCTGGTATCAATGCCCCTCTTTGCTATGTATTCACTTTTATCACACCTTTTATCCTAATTAACTCCTCAATTTTTCACAGTCTTTTCTCACATTCACTCCAATTTCATCTTTCCTACCGATTAACTCTCTCCCTTTCCCCTCTGACTAATCTTGTTTTATATTTTCCATCACCGTGAAGAAGACATTGCCAAAGTGTCACCTCTAATCTTGTTTCCTATTTCTAGCATGTAATTTATTAATCTTTTTTCTTTCCCCCCCTTTCATTGAGCAGTCCTCATACTATTACAGCTCAGGCTGTATTTTAAGATTGTCAAATAAATAATTTCACAAGACTTAAGACTGGAGGGGGATGGAATAAAAAGAGCTTTGAAATAATGATCACCCCTGTCTTTCCTCCAAAGACTTGCTTTTAGATCTATACAAATCATTTTATTGAGAGCTGATGTAGCTGCCCTGTATCAGTTAAATTAATTATTGGTTAGTGTGTTTAAGAAGCTAAGGCAAAATGCTATCCTTTAACTGAATGATCAAGAATAACTACATAAATCCTTCACACTGATACCAGCCTGCATTCTAATATATATATCCAACAACTTCCAAATTTCTTTCCTTAAACAATACTGTGGGGTACTATCCTGACATGGCAAATCACAGTATTTATCAGGTACATCTGTGGTCATTGCTGCTGGATCCCAGAGGTCAGGAGTAAAGAGACAGTGTCACAGCTGTTTGTTCTTTTCAAACACAGGTGAAACACTATAAAATGTAAGCACAGCTTGTCCTCATTGTCATGGCTCTCTGATAAGACTGTATTATTTTTGTTGACTTATTTCTTTTCTTTCATCATTATTATTGTTTCCCATTCAAGAAGAACTAGCGCTGTGGTATAATTACCCGCTTGCAGCTGTTTGCTCCATTGCAGATACAATGTTTGAATTTTTGTAAAGGTATTTAGGTATCACTTTTGAACATGAAACTCGTGCTGCTAAATAAGTTATGCGTTGCAACCTCCAAGCACCTGTGTCTGACGACCTGTGTGCATAGAACAGCAGGGATCAATGCAAAGCTTTCTTTGGAAGGGATTCAGAGATCTCTGAGGGAGAGCAGGCCAGGGACATCATTAAAAAAAGTGGAGGCCTGGGCAAAGTTGGGTCAGCATCCCAGCACTCGTTTTCCATTGAGCCCATGGTTGCTCACAGGGGCTGCTCATAGTTCTGACATTTCTCCTATTATTCTTCAAGACTGAAAGGTAAAATGTATCCTGATTCACACCTTCTTACATGGTGCTCTGATGACAAATGCAAATAACTCAGGGCTGAAATTGCTCCTCCCCAGTAGTCATCACTGTATGTCCTTGGGAAGAGTTTGCCCATTACCAAACATTGCACTTATATTCCACATGGATGCATACTTTTCTTTGTTTTATTTTGACATTAAATCTCTTGCAGAGACTTCTGTCTAGTAAAGTAAAGAAATTAGCTTGCATATGCTGGCTTGGTAAAGTAAATTAGCTACACTTTTGACTTTCTGTGGTTTTCCTCTGAATCGGAGAAGCAATAAAAATGAAATAAGGCTAATCTCTGTTGTTCTATGGTTTTCTCTGTGGTGAGTTAAGAGAAGAAGCACCCATCATGAAAACCTATGAGCTCATATCTGCTTAAAACAGGTCTCTAATTAGTTTCTCTAATCGATCTCCTGCTCCAGCAGGTGAACCAGGTAATTATCTTGTTTATACTGTAGGTGAGTCACCCAATGCTAGATAGCGCTCTGTGTGTCTTTAAATGCTAATGCTTTGTAACAAGTGTTCCCAGTATGAATGAACTACTGTCATAACCTTCACTATCTGCTTTACATGCAGAGATGTGGATCTCATTTTATCCTTTGTTGCCAAGAGCTCTAGACATCAAAGAGTTGTCCCTTTGACCACCGTCTCAATCAAAGGTTTCTGCCTAGAGGAATCTCGCTTTCTGTCTTGATTCAAGTGGCTTAGAATATTAGGCCTTTCCTAGTATGATTAGAAGGAATTCAGTCCCTGCTGCATTTGCTCGGGGCAAATCCTGCCCTTCTGAGCTCTACTAGCATTCAGAACCCCAATGCAGCATAACTATTGTGGGTCTGGGAGTCTGGGAATAGGGCTGGCTCTGTCACGGAATGCTGTAGTGCAAAATGCACCATGCAGAACTGCTCAGTGTTGCGTGACTGTCTCCCTGGCAATTTTCAGGTAGGATGGACTACTGGTGAATCATCTGTTAAAAACTGACACATATACAGGCAGCTTGTGTAAGACACTCTTTTAACCAGTGCCACAAACTCCACAGACCCACAAACTCATGGGTAAATGCTATGACCTGCCTGTTGCAGCAGTCATCGCATAGATGTGGGGAAAGGAATTAAATCCTACTTATATATTTACTATGAGGAAGGAATTACAGACTGCAGATCTTTCTAGTGTAATGTGGAAGTGATTAATCCCTCCCATACTAGAGAAAAGAGCTCCTGTTTATGGTGAATGGCTGAAATAGGAGACGGCATATTTTCTGTAGTTGTTAGAAAAATAGTTTACCAGTTTCTGTCCAGGTTAAAAGTAATCCTACCATAGGAAGAACTGTTCATCTTCTCCACTATCAGAGGATAGTTGAAGTCAAACTTCCCCACAAGTAGGATTTTTTTCTTCCTTTTTTCATAGACTTGTCCCTAGCAAATTTAGTTTCAAGGTCTTTTATTTCTGTTTCTAAAGTAATTATCCTTTGGGCTTGTTCCTTTCTTCCTTGTATGATGCTAGACTAATTATTCTTCTGCTAATGAATGCTTGAAATGGATCCCATATGGTGGCATATGTGCCTTCAGATGGAAGCTTCATTTGAATAAAATAAGAAAATTCTTCTCTTGGGGCTTTCTTAAATTTTTCATTCTGTAACAATGATGAGTCAAATCTGTGTCTTGGGGATAGAGGAAGCCAGTTTCCATTGTGTTGTACATGGAGCTTCAGCCGCATCAGAGGATCCCTTATTACATCCTCCCAGAGTTCAGGACTCTTTTCCACCTTGGAGAAATCCTCTTGTATACCATGAAAGTTCCCAGCAGTAGAGCTGTTCTGGCATGAACAGCCTCTCGGGATCAGGCCTGAGCCATCACCAGTACCACCACGTTCACACTGTATTTCAGTGTATGCATGTGTAACCATGCTTGGAACAATAGCTCCCAACTACCGTCCAGACTCATTGCCCCGGACTCCATTGTGACATGTGCAGAGAAATTGCTCTAATACTGATCCTGCAATAAAATTCAACTTAGACTATTATTTGAATCATGCCCATCACTGATGGAAATTTAATCATTTTAACTGAGGCATGAAATTCTCTTGCTCCCAGTGACCTTTGATTTCCATAGTAGCCCATGGCCACCATATTGGTAAATGAAAAAAAAAGGTAATTGCTCATTGTGTCATTATTGACCTAACAAGTTGTGCTCTGCTAGCTAATAGGAAAGATCCATAGCAATCACTGAGAAAATGAGAGATTCCTCCAAAAAGTTTAAGGCCTGATTTTAATGAAATGAGTATGAGCTGCTGTGTCTGGGTGGTCTAAGTTTTTGTACATAGAAACATACATCTTACTTTTTTCTGTAAATATGCTTAGTGCTGACATTTTCATCTGTTGCTTTCTCCTTTATGAATGAATAATTGTTAGCATCCCAGCCATCTGAAGATTTAAAACAAAATCACAAACAAAACAAACAAACAAACGACCACCTGAGATTCTAGCTGGTAAAAATAGTCTGACAGTTTTCACATTTACAAATTCTTTCAGGGTATAATCCTTGATTTGAATGTTCAGCTTTTGCTTCTCAAGATTATTAACAGCCCAAACCTGGAAGAGTCCCCAGTGATCCGTTCAATAGCTTGTGTCCTCTACCTGACTTTCAATCACTGGCTACAAAAATAACCAAGGGAACATAAACCATCTTAGGGGATAATAATTTATCTTTGGCAGAGCAGTTGGTTTCTTTTCTTTTGTTGTCTCAATATAAGGACTGTGTGGAATGCTTAATTCAGAGTTCAGACAGAGATTTCTCACTCAGCTTTCTTATTAGAGTTAAAAACACAGGATCACATTCTGATAGGACATTGATTTCTCATATGTGCCTGCCAGAAAACCCATATCCAACAGAGCAAGTGTGTAGTACACTTTGTTTGTCTTGATACTGGCTCCCCTTCAAACCTGCTGGGAGACCATTGTGCAAGCCGTCTGCAACAGGAGCTCTCCAGAAGGTATTATCTATCTCTGGCAATAATAAAAGTCATGGAAAAGAGGGCTTATGTTACAAAACAAAGGCCTAACCCTTCAAATCTTGGTGCCTAAAGTTAGGCATCACACTCCAAATTGAAGCCCCTAAAGCATAGCAGCATGACAGTGCTGAGCATATACAACTTGTTCATTCCCTCTGGAGCCCCTGGCATTGACCACTGTCAGAAGAAAGGATATGGAGCTAGCTGGGCCTTTGGTCTGATCCAATATGGCTGTTCTTATGTTCTTAACACAATGGACTGCAATGGAAGCTCTCAGTATGCAGATCCTGAAAAGAGGCCACAGGGCGTCCAGCTTGAAATAATCTGGAATGAATTTTTTTGTCCTAAATGACTATTTGTGCTGAAGTGGTATTGCCCTGACTGTTGCACACAGGGCTCTCATTTCACAAAGACATTAACAACCGAAATGTTAGAAATTCCTCCTTGCCTACTTGTTTGTGTGGTGAATGGAATACAGTTCTTCTGATTATTCCATTATGCTCATTATGTAAAGACAACTAGGTGCTTATATTAATTTTTTGGACTCTAACACCCTTTCTAAACATAAACTTTTTCACCTTTTAATGTTGAAAAAGCATTGACTCCATAGATCAATTTGCTTCTCCAACCCAAAGTGATGGAAGAATCCTATATCACTTCTTTGCAGCATAATGCAATAAAAGAATCACTTTTCATCTGTGCCGAGACTTTTTTGTTATTGTTTTTTAGTCCCATAGTTACTGTGTACTGGAGAGGGTGGGACCAAGATAACTTCACAGTTTAAGACCACTGATAGATAACTCGCTTTTAGTGTGGCTACTCAGTATAGATGTTATATGACTGGTTATGTTTGCCACATGGCATTATTATTATCTGAACTATTTTGGATAAAATAAGGATTTTAGCACTGTCAACTCCATAGCAAGGAAAAGAGTTAAAAATAGTATTCATAATCTGGTGATCAGACAACAAATACAACTTTGACCCCAGTCTGAGGAAAGTCTAGTTCAACTCAGCAAAGTTATCTTATTCCTTACTCCTCTTTCTTCCCTGCTGATGTATTACATTAAAACATTAATTCTGTTGCCCCTCAATCCATTTTACTTGTTTAA
Organism: Rafetus swinhoei; assembly: GCA_019425775.1. NCBI lineage: Eukaryota > Metazoa > Chordata > Testudines > Trionychidae > Rafetus > Rafetus swinhoei. The sequence continues at coordinate 16,227,500 of CM033434.1, forward strand.
CAAAATGGTATATTGATTTGCCAAAGCTTAAACAAAGCTGCCTACAAGATTCATTGATCAAAAATTTGGGCTCAGTCCATGTGATCATTAACTCAGTTGTCAAATACATTCATTTATTTATAAGCTTTTTTTTTATAGAAAAATCCTTTGATAGGCTTCTTGCAGAATGACAGCAAAATGACATATCTGCATGATATTTACACTGAGCACAGAAGAGAAAACACAAGGGTCTTTCATCTCCAAAGTTTTTGAGTATTTCGATGAACAATCCAATAGTTCTGGATGTTTTCAAAGAAGTACAGGTTTTAGTGCCCTTTGGGGACTGGATATCACACATAGAAAGCTCTCCAAAGTATGCAAGCCCAGTGAAATGCCATAAATCTGACAGTCAGTAGCTGAATTAAAAGACGGTAGATTCACCCCATGATATAGTTAGGAAAACGCTAGCTGAACTACTATAAATCTTCTGATGGACAGATTTTCATGCAAAAGGTACTCACTGGAACCTCCCAATCTATCAATTAAAAGGCAATTATAAAAGAAAATCAGACTCAACTAACAGCCTCCCCTCAAATTAAACCAATTCAAATAAATTTGCCTTCCATCTTTCCCAAGTGTATGGCTTATTCCCTTTAGATATTATTAAAAAAAACCCCACAGACACGGGTAATCTAATTTCTGTCTATTGGATATGAGATTTTTTTTATCCCAAATTTTATCATGCTCGGGAGCTTAGTATTAGCCAAGAGATTTAATACATCATTTCTTGTCTCTTTGGGTGGGGAAGACACATTCCATTATGAGCCTTGTGATCAGGTTGCATTTTATGAATGGGATTTACTCACCTCAAACCATAGAAGATATCTTTCTTGGGATTCCCAGTAACAGGTGATTTGGGAGTGCCTTCATTTTTGGGTGCCCAGTACAAGATGCCATAAAGGGGCTTGAGTTCTCAGAAAATGCTGAACACTTGTCTTCTTATAGGTCCAATGAAATGTCTCAGGTTGGTCTCCAAAAATCTGACACATCCCAAATCACCAGTTCCTTTTGGAAACACTAGTTTTTGTTTTGGGATGGCTGATCACAGACCCTATTATATCAGATGTTCTGTTATCAAAACTGGAATGAGACAGGATAATTTTATATATAACCATGTCAGAATCCTCATGCCCATGCCCAACAGCCAACGAGAAAGCAAAAGTACCATTGCCTGAAGCAAACTTTTTATTTAGTTTCTTCTATTATCAACAATTCTTTTTGCCAGTGAGATTTCATTACCAATATTCTTATGCTTCTCAACCTTCATTTGATTTTACTTTTCTTCTTAAACTGAAACTCAATTTACATTTGAACAGAGACAGTATTTTTATGTGCAGTACAAAATGATCATAAATATATATAGTGTATTCTCTACATACTCACATATATGCACGCACATTCAGAGCATACATAGAGTATAGAAAAGCATTTAAAATTGTTTAAATATTAATGCCATAAATACATTTTTCTCTTAGCAACATATTTGCTTTATATTTTCTTTCAGTTAAAGATTGAATATGTGCCATGAGAAATAGGCTTTAAATGGATGCACAATAGCTGGCTACAATGGATAATTTCATTTTAGGCACAGTAGTACAAAATAGCCATTTTTAACTTCAACTTCATTACACATTTACTAAGCCCTCCATAAATTCATCATTTGTGAGAGTCGCATCAAGACTTGTTTTAAATAAATCTATGTGAAAATTAAATTTAAGTTGAAAAGCAGCAGGAAGAAAAGATGTGTAGTAAGCACTTCATTTGTTGTAATAGGACTATTTGGAAGGAATACAAATGCACCTCAAGTTGGAAAAGGCATAATTATTTTTCTCTACCAGCTGAACAAAACAAAGCAGTTTCCACTACTAAAATATCAGATAAGAGTTATTCCCAGAGCATTCAAGCTGCATTTTTAAAAATAAAGCCTTTTCTTTGTTTATAAATTAATCCTTCCCCCACCTTTTCTTCAATATCGGACGTTTTAATTGACATTAGGCGAATTGGAATTTTATTATAAGGTTAGCCTAGGGGGTTATATAGTTGAGTTTCCTGCCTTTGGCATTGGCTACTGCCAGATGCCTCACAGGAAAGTTAAAGATGCCACTTTATTTTGGAAAACCCTGTCCTAGAAGGAAACTTTGTTGTAAGTCCAGTCAGTGAACAGCTGTTTTAAGTTCAAAGTCTCTCTCTCCCTCCCTCTCTCTCTCTCTTTCATGTGGATAATGGGAGAATCCATATTTACATGTCTAATTCTATGCCTACTGATGGTTAGTGTTCCTGACTCTGGCAGATTTGGATTTGCCCTGTAATAAGTCATAATTACTGGATATGGCCCTGATATTTTTTGTACAACTATTTTTTATTTAACTCTCAAGCAGTTAGTCTGGAATTCTGGCAGGAAGGAGATGCTAGTCAGGCAATCATCTCCTGATATTTTAAAGACATTCAGAGACAATGCCAGAACTCCTGGCTTTGATGATTCTGCCTCTGTCTATAGACAATCTACTTGGTTTTCATTAGGCATGACTAAGATCCTGCCAAACTCAGAAGAACAAAATTAAGCTGGCAGGATTAAAAGGGATGCTCTTTGAAGAGAAAGCTGGTAGTATTTCAGGGTAAAACATGTACCTGCTGGTGGTATCTGAGAAAGTTAGACCTGAGTAGGTCAGGAGATGGTAAGACTTTATGTTAGAGAGACATGCATATAGAATATTGTTTTAAAATCTGTTTCTCCCCTTACTCTTTAAATGTGTTCCTACTACTGAATAAGCAATGTTTTGTGTAAAGAAGGCTGTTTTGTCACAGACTCCCAGGGAAAGACCTATGGGTGCCTGAATGTGGTCAGATATCCAGGGTGAACATTGAATACTCAGGATACTATAGTTCAGGTCTGGTCTAGGATTTGGACAATTGCAAAATGATACCCAAGATAGGTAAAATCATGATAACTGACATGTGGGGAGGTGCACTGAGAAAGATCACATAACGAACCCTGCAACAGTATGTTGATGTGTTACAGCAATGTGTTCTGCTGTTTATTTATGTTGTGTGTTAAAATATTTCCTTTTTTGAATTTTAATTTTGCTACCTTTCAGATTCTTTGAATGTTCCTCTGTTCCTCTGTTGAGAGGAAAGGTAAATTGGAGCACCTGATTTACCTTTTTAATACCATGTATTGTTTTTTGTGCTTCAATCCTGTCCTCTCTTACTTATTTCCTCTTAAACCAGTCCCAATCTCTTCAAAGCCTTTTTAGATGGTAATCTCTCCATATCTACTATCAGCTATCGTGTTAATTATTTGCCTTTTGGGCTAGGTATCAGCACCACGTTTTTCCTATGAGGGAAAGTTGTAAGCTATTTAAAGATGGTGTTTAAAAATAAAGAGAGGTCAAAGAAATTGCATGCTTTTAAATGTCTGGTTTATAAAATGTTACTGCCTTGGAAAAGAAACAAATGCAAATCGTAGTTACTGTGCTTGAAACAAGTGACAGGAAGAAGTGCCAACATCTTGGCTTATGTTGTTGTTTTATTGTCACAAATTGTTAGTTACATGTGGAAATAATGGATCTCTCTCGTTGTGAGTGTTGTATCTGCCAGCTGGTGGCCGTACACTAGAGTGGGTTTACCCAATTAGCAGAGTCTTCCATGCAGCGCCTAGAATAGCTATGTGTACATCCTGAATGTTACTGCAGCAGAGGCTCATCCTGGGACATTGGTGGTCCGAAGGCAATTGCTCTACCAGGTGAGCTAAATCGGGCTTCTCTCTCCCCAAGCCATGAGAAGCTACACTAGGATAGTCTCAGCTGGAAGTCACCATTGGCAAGTTAACCTGATCTATAGTCTCTGTCTCTCTGAGGCTATGTCTAGACTATGCTCTATTTTCGAAAGAGGATATATCTTCTTCCAATCTCACTTTCAAACGTGAATCTTTTGAAAGTGAAAGTAGTCTGGACACTTTTTTTTAAACCCTTTTTGGAAAAAAACCCCACTCTTTCTTAAAAAATTAAGTTTACGCGTTTTTTTCGAAAAAGGGTTTTTTTCCCCAAAAAAACCCACATCCAGATTACTTTCACTTTTGAAAGCTCTGCTTTCGAAAGTGAGATCAGAAGAAGATATGCAAATTCCCATGGAATTTGCATATCCTCTTTTGAAAATAGAATGGAGTTTATACGTACTCTAACAGATTACATTTGTCTCTTGATCATGAAAATCCTTTTACGGGGTATGGCAGCCAAATAATAGGGTTCAACCCCAGTGCAGTTACTAAGAGAGGCAACTGACAGACCCAACTAAGTCCTTTGTCACTAGGAAGAAGTAAGTTTTCAACCACCCGTGTGCTGTTTTGTACTCTCAAGGGAGTGAAACTCACCCCTGTGTAGCGAGGCAACACAGTGCTGCGTACCACTCAAGTGCTATCTCATGGAGACCTAAAGGTAACTGATGTATGTGGAGGGCTTAAGTGGGGCTCCCAGACTGAATAGGCTTTGCAGTGGCACGCTCACTGGGATGAATTTTGCTCAAGAGTAATAAGTCAAGAAAGGTACAGGTATCAGTGGAGAATGAATGTGTCTGAGCAGACACGGGCTTCACTGCAATTCTCAAGATGCAAATAAAGGGCTCAGTTGTATTTCTACCTCCTCAGCTTTACTCTTGTTAATAACTTCGGACACACACAGTAGCTCTGTCATCAACACAGGATCTTATTTCTGTGCATTTCCTCACCTCTGTACCTCTTTATGCTTTGGGTTTATATATGCAACCTTCTGTGCCTCTGTTTGAACTATGTGCCAACCTAGTTTAATCATTGTGTTCAGCACAAAGCAAAATGACAGACGGTACTATGGTACATTATTTACCTGACCTTAAATTTCAAGCAAAAGTAGTGTGTTTTACAGTGTTTGCCAGTGTTTATGAAAAAATGAACTCCCCACAAATCCTTCCAAAATCTACACTCCACCATATAAACAGTAAATAGATTTTAAGGAGATATATTTTGTTTGTGTACTATGAAGGGGAAATTTTCTTTATCTGTTTATAAAGGAAAACAAATCCTCTGTAACACTCCTAATCAGTGATGTGATGATCTGCAAATCATGGCATGCATCTCTGTATTAATTGGTCCCATGTTAACGCAAGTTGCTTTGTTCACTGAACCACTTCAACAAGTAAGTGGTGAGTACATGCTAAACATATTAATATCTATCACATTCCTAATGCCATGAATGTGTTTCCAACATCATCTAGGTTATTTTGAGAAATATTACCTGTTCTTATTTAACATTGATCTCAAAGTCTTTGAGACTCACCTTCTAAATATTTTATCATCTATTTAAATATCACTTCCTACCTTCCAGTATTATTGAGATTAGCTTTTATTTTAGCTATGTGTGTGTACTTGCCATAAAAGGCATCAATGTATTAAGTAGCTCTCCTCCACATATGAACTGCGGAGTAAAATTGCATGCTGTCTGTGGCCTATGCACCATTAAGTCCCACTTAAGGCTTCAGATCTTGTGCACAAGAATGAATTTCATCTATAGTGAATAAATAAAAGACAAGAGTAAGGGAGTTTCTGCAAGGGGAGGGACGCTGGAAAAGAAGAGATTGTTGACCTATTGAGGCAGTCTCTCAAAGAAAAGAGATTAACTAAGTAGCAAGAGGAAGAGCTTAAGAACAGATCCTACAGTACAATATACCAGGCAACAATACTCTGAGTGAGATCAAGAGAGTAACACATAGCACTTACATTGGGAACAAATATTTTGTAATTTGGTCTTCAGTCTATAACATGAGTCAATGGCTAGCGGTTTAAGCTAGGCACATTCAGGCTTTGTCTACACTGCAGGGTTTTTGCACAAGAAGCTTTTTGCGGAAGAGAACTTCTGCAATAACTTCTTGTGCAAAAGAGTGTCCACATCTCAAAAGCGCATCGCAAAAGTGATGTGCTTTTGTGCTAGAGAGCATCCACACTGGCATGGATGCTCTTGTGCAAGAAAGCTCTGATGGCCATTCACAGAATGGCCATCAGAGCACCTGTGCTTTCTTCTTGCACAAGAAACCCCTGTTGAGTGTCCACACACACCTTTTTGAGCAAGAACTCTTGTGCAAAAAGGAGTTATTCCTTGTAGAAAGAGGTATACCTGCACCACAAAAAGCCCTCTGTTCTGCCATTTTACTGTAAATTTTCTTGCACAAAAATGCGCTTGAGGTGTGGATGCTCCGCGGGTTTTTGTGCAAAAACGGCTGGTTTTGCACAAAACCCCTGTAGTGTAGACATAGCCTCAGATTGGAAATCAGGAATAAATGTATAACAGTGAGTGCAATTAATCATTGGAACAATTTGCCAAGAATCATGATAGATTCTCCAACACAGCCAATTTAAAGAGTAGATTCCCCCCCCAAAGATATTATTCTGGAATTATTTTGGGAACATTTTATAGCCGTTTTGTGCAGGAGATCAGACTAGATGAACACAGTGAGCTGGCCCTGGGATCTAAGCCACTGAGGAAAACTTACCAGAAGAAGTGGAGTGAGAGTCATAGAGTGGGAAATAAAACAAGTCACAGAGTCTAAATACAACCTAAAAGGTTGCTGGATAGACCTAATGACAGGACTTCATTGCATATATACATCACAGGATGTGCTGAGGGTTCTTATTGTTTCTAGCAAAAATATATAGAATAAATAAATCTTATTGGAAGTGCATGTTGAAGTCAGTTTCTAGGTATAAAGTGACTTCCACATGAGCCTTTTATGATTGAAGTATCATTCCTAATCACTGACATAATACAGTGATTTTTCCCTCTCACCAACATCAGCTTTTTTGACGTATGTGTGAGGTATTTTGCCTACTGTAATTTTCAAACCTTGGCACTTAAATGAGCAGTCCATATACTCATACTTAAATGCTCATATTAGCATAAAGGAGTTTAAAACAGGTATTTGCCCAACTAAGAGGTACTTTGAGCATCTAAATATCAGCTACAGATGCCCTATTAAAGGTTGCAAGTTTGAGAACTTGGCTTCCCATTTTAGATTAATGTTAATTGTCTTATGCATTCCACAATACAATTGATGCCTTTTGATCATTTACACTGATGCAGCATTTTGAGGTGACACCGTTAACTTTCTATGTTGTGTTTCCAGCTGTAGCCACCTTGTCTGTCCCTCCTGCTGAGCTGACACAGTTGCTGCTAGCAGTGACACTGTCTGCTTTTCATCCAGAAAAATGAATGCAGTGTCTTAAACACCCTAAAGGAAGTTGAATTGGATGTTTTGTGTCATTCTGCATTTCACTCAGCAATCAAAGGGTACTCCCTCTGAAACCCATTCATACTAGCTAGAGTTTTACCCAATTGCCATTTTTAAGGAGGTGGAAGATGGGGAATAATGGGGTCTATAGCGTCAGTGTAATGTTGTGAGAGACTGGGAATGCAGCATTTCTGGAAGTGTGGATACTAATAAAATATATATTCCATAAGCTACACCTCATCTTCCACACTGAGAGTCACAAACCCCCTTGTGCATCTACTCTGATTGTTTCAAAAGTGCAAGATAAAAAGTAATCTGGATAGAGTACACTAACATTTGTGGATGATACCAAGCTGGGAGGGGTTGCAAGTGATCTGAACAAAGTGGATAAATGGTCTGAAGTAAATAGGATGAAATTCAATAAGGACAAATGCAAAGTACTCCACTGAGAAAGGAACAATCAGTTGCACACATACAAAATGGAAAATGACAACCTAAGGAGGAGTACTGCAGAAAAGGATCTAGGGGTCATAGTGAACCACAAGCTAAATATTAGTCAACAGTGTAAAAGTGTTGGAAAAAAAGCAAACATCGTTCTGGGATGTATTAGAAAAAGTGTCTTTGGCTCTATTTTGGGATAATTAGACCTCAACCAGATTATTGTGTCCAGTTCTAGGCATCATATTTCAGGAAAGTTGTGGATGAATTGCAGAAAGTCCAGAGAAGATCAACAAAAATGTTTAAAGGTATAGAAAATATGACCTATGAGGCAAGATTGGAAAACATTGAGTTTATTTTGGCAGGAAAAGAGAAGACTGAGAGGGCACATGAGAATCATTTTCAAGTGCATAAAAGGTTGTTACTGGGATGAGGAAGAAAAAAATTGTTCTTTTTAACCTCTGAAGGTAGGATAACAATCAATGGGCTTAAATTGCAGCATGGGAGGCTTAAGTTGGATAGCTGAAGAAATTTCCTACCTGTCAAGGTGTTTTAGCACTGAAATAAATTGCCTAGTGAGGTTCTGGAATCTCCATTGTTGGAGGTTTTTCAGAACAGTTTAGACAGACACCTGTCAGGAATGGTTGACATAATACTTAATCCCACTATAAGTACAGGAGACTGGACTAGATGACCTCTCTAGGTCCCTTCCAGTTCTAGTAGTCTATGATATTTGGAATATGTAAGATGGCATGGCGTTAAGTAAGATCCTCATCTAATAAAATATTTAACTCCATAATTCTCTTGCTCTCGTTCTTGAGCAGAAGTGACTTGGTAGCCATGGTCATTAATAAAGGATCTAGTTCCCCCATGGTCCTCATTTTGCTCATCACTTTTCACCTTGTACCTCTATGGACACCAAAGCAGCCAACCAATTCACAAACATGGTTTGTAGAAAAAGCCTGTGTGAGCAAGTTCACTCTGTGGTAGATTGACTTGATTCCTTGAGAAAGATCAAAGCATTTTGTGTCTGAATTTGTCCTCCTATCTATTGCTGCATTAGCAAGGGCAGCGCAGGAGGAAGACACAATCAGGACATTTTTATATTACACATGTCCTTTGTTTTGTTGACTGTTATAAGTACAGTCGTTAACATGAACCTGGAACTGCATTAGTAAAATACTTTGAAACTTTCCTTGACAGTGCAATCCATGAAATTCACCCTTATGCAGAAGGCTTCCAAAAGGCCTAGGGACTTCACTTAAATCTATTTTGATATAATGAAGGGATGGAATGGATTTAAGTGGCACATATACAACACTGCATCCCTTGCTTGGTTATGAGAAGCAAGGTTTGAACCTGGGGTCTCTGGAATTTAAACCAGGAGCCTTTGATAGAGGGGGACCATCACCACATTGAATATATGTGGGTTACACAGAGACTTTGTGCATGCTCTCTGCACATGAGGAGCTTCAGGTCATAAGCCTAGGAGCAGCTTACTGACAGGACTCATAAATTTTATTTGTCCTCTATACCAATGTTTCTCAACCTTATTGATACCAGGGACTGGCTTGTTGCCTTCCTCAGGGACCACAGATCAGTTGTCTTAGTCTAGTGGTCTCCAACCACGAGATCACTTTTTCAATTTAAGTTCAATGTAAGATCTACCTCAAACCCAAATAGGCTTGTCCCACTTCCTTCTCATCCCTTCTTTGAGGCCCTGACCCTGATCCACCCCTTCTCTGAGGCCTCACCCTGCTCACTCCATTCCCCTTCCTCCCCCATCCTTCCTCACTTTCACCAGGGTGGGGTAAGAGATTGGGGTGCAGGCTCTGGTCTTAGGCCAAGGGGTTTGGAATGTGGGAGGGGCTCCCGGCTTAGCCCAGGGTGGAGGATTGGGGTCCAGGCAGGGTTTCAGAGTGCAAGTTCTGGGAAGGAGTTTGGGTGCAGAGGGACTCACGTCTGGGGCAGGAGGTTGGATGTAGGAGGGGGTTCAGGACTGGCACGGGGTTCAGGATGCAGGCACTGGCTGGGCACCATTTAACTGAGATGGCTTCCGGGCAGTGGAGCAGTGCGGTTAAGGCAGGCTTATTCCTGCCCTGGCCCTGCACCACTCCTGAAAGCAGGTGGCACGTACAGCAATGGCTCCATGGCATCATGTGCTCCCCCTCATCTACAGGCACTGAGCCACAGTTCCCTGTTATTGATCAATGGGAGCTGCAGGAGCAGTGTCTTCAGGCAAGGACAGCATGTGGATACCCCTGCTCTGCCATTCTCAGGGGCTGCAGGGACATGCCAGGCACTTCCAGGAGCAGCAATTCCCATAGGGTACGTCTAAACTACATGGCTCCGTCGATGAAGCCATGTAGATTAGTTTACGCGAAAAAAGGGAAATGAAGCGGCGATTTAAATAATTGCCGCTTCATTTAAATCAAAATGGCCGCCGCACTGTGCCGATCAGCTGATTGTCGGCACAGCGCGGCAGTGTAGACTGGGATCTGCTGACCCCAGAATCTTTCGTCGGCAGATCCTGTAAGCCTCGTTTCACGCAGCTTACAGCCATTTTTATTGTAATGAAGCCGGGGATATTTAAATCCCGGTTTCATTGGCTATGTCGGGTAGCCTATTTTACATGCCTCTGCCGACAGAGGCATGTAGTCTAGACATACCCTGACTAGTTATACTGCCTTTGATGCTTGCAACAGAGTTTTGTATAAACTCTTAACTAAAGAAACTTTATTAATGAAAAAATAAAATAAAAAACCCATCAAATATTAAATGCCATTTTTTTCTGTTCATTCAAATTAATTTGAGGACGTTTGTCACATTTAAAATAATATATTGAATGTGGAAGTTTGTGTTTATGTGTACGGTAGATGTTTTGCTCTAATAGGGAGATTTTGTTTCATGTTAACTTAATTGCCCCTCACTCAGCTATAAAACTAGACTTTCCAGGTGCAGTTCAAGATGCATTGTTGGAGACAATACTGGCTTTTATCTGAATTGGTGCTTGCCCTAAAAACAGTAAAATACCTGTCTGGAGTAGACAGGACCAAGATTTTGTTCCCTTTGTTTCTATTTTAGACTAGAACTAATAACACAAGCCACATCTTTTAATTTTAGGAAAGCTTAAATACCAAACTGAGAATTTTAAAAATAACTGTTAAGGTAGGGATTTTTTTAAACAAGGTTTATAAACAGATTGTCCAGGACACTGGTAAAGTAATGCTTTTCTTTTTATTTTATGTATTCTGTAAATCAGCATTTTAAAGCAAAGAAAGCATGATTTATGTACATACATACAAATAGAGTAGGTAAAGTCATTGTGGGGCTCATTCCAGCACCTCTCCTGCCATGAAATAGTATCTTGCTCAAGTGATCTCACTGACTTGAGCAGTGCTACTCCACCTTATTAAAAGTGATGGATCTAGGTGTTATGAACAGCCTGTGAAAATTATTAGTGAACAAACTGAGTGATGAGACTCTGACCCTTAGCTGTGTAGCTGTATTTCAGCACCTCCTGGATAAGCCCACAAAGGGATGAAAACAATTAATGCGAAAAAGCTCCATTAAAAATAAGGCAGTTCCTCATCCTGATTAATTTACACTGATGTCACTTTTTTGACCTTTGCAAATGGTGAAGTGGTTTTGTAGACAACTAGAAATACCTTTATGAAGTTACAAGCATTGCATTGGGGGAAGAAGATGCACATTCCTCTGAATGTCATGTGTCAGCCAATGAAAATTACAGGATCCAGACTTGATGGATTTGTTGACCTGCTGCAACATAGAAGTTCCTATTTTTCCTATTTTAAGTCCCAGTTCTACCACAGCATCCATTCACGTGAACCCTCATATCCCCACAGAGTCTCCTGGCCAGACTTTGCCCATGGAGTTATAGCTGCAGGTACCTGTGAACAAGGTGCCTTATTATGGACACAGTTAATTTCTTCCTTCTTCAGTGCCTCTGTAAAACATTCTATATAGGATAGGGGGGTTTATTTTGTTTCCTTAATAGCCATATTTTTCTAAAAGAGCAACAACCAAAATGTATTTGAGATACTCTCACAGCATCCATATCAAAATACAGAATTTGTGTTAGTGTCACAGGGCAAAAATATCAATTAGAGCAATATCTGCAACCTTTAAACAAGCACAGGCCTCTCAGCCTGAGTGAGTCTGTGCTGCTTTGTGCTATTGCTCACTAAGAATGTATTCATTCATTCTAGTTTGAAGAGGGAGATAAAAATTTATAAGGCCCTGGTGCACATCTTACTAAACATAAAAGGTGTACTTATTGTTAAGTTGACATCGTAAAACATTTGATTTTCCTTGAATGGATCACATAAGTGAAGGGAAAGAACTCATTTTCACTCCATTTGCCATCTTTGGAGTCATGGATTTTATGTGTGTATTGGGGGGATAAGCCAATACTTTATTACAAGAATGCAAGAATAAGTGAGTTTCAAAGTATATTTAGTGCTCCTAGTAAGGTGCCCAATGTATCAGACTGGATATGGTAGTCCTCTATCTACAGAATACATCCCAAAAGGACAGCAGCAATTGAAGCTTCCTCGTGTTAGCCTGCCAGTGAACCTCAACCTCAACAAACCATGTAGGGTGAAGGAAGAACATTCTTTCATTGCTCACTGAGTATTCTGCTTCTTTACAAATCCAGTCTGGATAATTTGCTTTGTTTTGTTGCTACTAGGGTCAATATTTGTCTCCAACTGATATGAGACCAACACTTTATTAAACAGAATCAGTTAAATGATCCCCAAACAACAACTTCATGTAGAAATTAACTTTGGCTAGATTTAAGTGAATGTCCTAGACAGAGATGAAAGTTAGTTGGTATAGCCCAGCACACTATATCAGCAAGAGAGTGGCCAGCAAGGTCCAGTAGACCATACCAGCAATTTATAGCCAGTACAGCATATCGGAAAAAACATTCCCAGCCCCTCCACGGAGCTGTCTCTGCGAGAACAGGGCTGGTGGGTGGAGCTGATACAGCAGCTGGAGGAACAGCTGGTATTCTGCTCAGTTCCCTGCACACTATTGCTTCTCCCAATGGGAAAAGGAGCAGAATCCTCAGCCCCACTCCCCAGCCCTGTCCTCTGGCTGGGCTGCTGCAGTATGGAGAGGGGACACAGTTCTCTGGAAGGGCAGGGGGATAGAGCTGGGGTTCTGCTCTTTCCCCACTGTCAGGAGCTGAGCAGGGAAAGCAGCACAACTGCCAACAGCTCCTCTGGCTGTTTTACCACCCTGAGCCCTCCCCATTCCCAGGAAACATGGGCTGAGGAGGGGAGAGGAAGAGTGTGGGGTTGCCAGACTAGGGAGTGGGGTGGAATCATGTGGAGGGTCATGTGAAGAGGTCACATGGTCCCCATTAGCTGGTGTGCCTCCCTCATACTGGGAAGAAATTACTTTTACGTTCACCTCTGGACCTAGATATTTACCTCATAAGAAATCCAAGTTACCTAGGGCTCAGAGTATGTCATTTTCCATTATAACTCTTACTCTTACCTTAACTTAACTATCTTAAATCCAAAGCAAGCAAAAGACTGTGAAAAGTGCCAAAGGAAATCTCACAAAAATAGATGAAAATGTCAGAAGCTGGTAATGGACAATAGGGGATGGATCACTTGATAATGACCTGTTCTGTTCATGCTCTCTGGGGCACCTGGCATTGGACACTGCCAGAAGAGAAGATACTGGGCTAGCTGAACCTTTGGTTTGATCTAGTGCAGCTGTACTTATGTTCTTATATTTTCCATCTAATGTACTTAGATGATATATTTTGATAGAGTTAGCATTTTGAATTTTTATATCACTTCAACTGCATGTTACACTGAGTCTTTCAAAACAACTGTAATAAACTATTTATATAACAGTTATACATAATGTGTGATTAAACATGAATGATTTTGCATAGTATGTAGTACAGGGACTAAATCAATATTGGTTATTTATGGGACTCTAAAATCTGTATTTTTCTAAAAAATAGTAAGTGTGTGAATTCAAATCTCCATAATGTAATGGTCTGCCTGCTGTCAGGGAGACCATTATATATGCTGGGGAGATTTTCAAAGGCACTAATAAAAGTGTCCAGCACCTTTCAATTTTTAGTATTATTTGAAAATCTCCTTTTATTCATTAACAACTTCATCCAAAGTCCACTAAAGATCATGAAAGGCAACTTTTCATGGGTTTTCGTGGATTTTGAATCTGTCCCAGGTGACACGTGCAACTTTTAATTACAAAAAATAAGACTTCAAGAGTACTAATATATCTGTTTTATAGCATATGCTGTACCAGTAATGAAATCTTTGACACTTCCTTACCTTTTTACTGAGAAGTAGTGAAGGGCTGACTCTGTATGTTCATGTGAATGCACATGTATTATGGTCCTACAAATTAGCAATGGTTTACATTAATTTCTTTGTAAATGCTACACAAAAGGCAATAGAGCATTTAAATGAGAGCAAAGGTCATAATGCAAAGCTATCATCCCAGCAGAGTACAATGTTAAAACCATAGTTATTTACACTGATTTTTGTTAAATTTACTAGTCCCATGGATGAGAGAAATTCCATCTGCTTACTTTTATTTTTAATTGGAAACATAAAATGTCCTGTGGTGATACTAGACTAGAAATTACATCTCTCACCTCAGGAGAGAGACTCTAGGCATTTGAAATTTGCTTCAGTCATATATATGAACACACATAAAACATCTGCATGGGACAGGTGGTTCATAATTTGGTGAAGTTAATATAAATAAGACTCAAAGTCTCATGTGCTGTGGAACCTACATTAAGACTTTAAACTATAAATCTTTCTCTTGGGAAGAAGGCCGGTTGCACTGATAAAGGCTAAAGTGGGTGCTATGAAGGTATTAGATCTGCAAGCAAAAGTAGTGCAGCACACCTAAAATCATGCAGCTTTTGAGGAATTGCTTTGGACCTCAGAACTAGCTCCAAAATTTCAGGACTGTCCTTGACTCCATTGCTGTGAGCTCCCTAACCCATCACTGTAAAAGATATGCTGAACTGAATAAGGAAGAAGCAGATAAATGGGTGTTTTTCAGATGTAAGAGAAAGGAAAAAAAGTGCATGATAGTAAATATTTCCCCCATCTCCATTTCTTAGGTTGATAGTGGGGCTGTAGGTCGACAATACGTCTCTCGAGGCTCAGTATATTGCTGTTGTAGAATTTGAGAATGGCAGCCTTGTTCAAAGTGGATAAATTATTAAAGTGAGGTGTGGATTGCTGAAAGCTCAGGATAACTACTCTACTGGCATTGGCTGGCATTGAATTTTAGACCAAGTACAGACAGCTTGTTCACAAGACTGAACATCCTGAAAGAAATTCTGCTATCCTTGGCCTTGTGGACACAGCAGACAAATGTTCTGAATAAGTGCTTTTGTTCAATCCTGAAGCTCCATCACTACAGTTGAGGAGTGGATCTCAATGGAATTAAAAGGTCAAGATCATTGGAGCTCTCAAGAAAGGAGACTACATATGTTCTTCCCACAAACAGACACACGCCATCTCCTCTCATTGAAAATATGATAACACAGGAGAAAGCAAGAGTAATTCTAAGTTGCAGTTTTAAAACAAACAAAAGGAAGTATGTCTTCATGCAACACACAGTCAACCTGCAACCACATGCAACTCTTGCCAGTGGATGTTATAAAGACCAGGAATTTAACAAAGTTTAAAAAAGAGCTAGATAAACTCCTGGGCTGCGTCTAGACTGGCATGATTTTGCGCAAATACTTTTAACAGAAAAGTTTTTCCGTTAAAAGTATTTGCGTAAAAGCGCGTCTAGATTGGCACGGACGCTTTTGCGCAAAAGTGCTTTTGCACAAAAGCATCTGTGGCCAGTCTAGATGTGATTTTGCGCAAGAAAGTCCCGATCGCCATTTTAGCCATCGGGGCTTTTTGCAAAAACAATTCTGGGTTGTCTACACTGGCCTCTTGCGCAAAAGCATTTGCGAAAGAGGGCTTTGCCGAGCAGGGCGTCATTGTATTTGCGTAAGAAGCACTGATTTTGTACATTACAAAGTCAGTGCTCTTGCGCAAATTCAAGCGGCCAGTGTAGACAGCTGGCAAGTTTTTGCGCAAAAGCGGCTGCTTTTGTGCAAAAACTTGCCAGTCTAGACGCAGCCCTGGAGAATAGGTCCATCAATGGCTATTAGCCAGGATGGGTAGGAATGGTGTCCCTAGCCTCTGTTTGTCAGAAGGTGGGAATGGGTGACAGGAGTGGGATCACTTGATGATTCCCTGTTCTGCTCACTCCCTCTGGGGTACCTAGCATCAGCCACTGTCGGAAGACAGAATACTGAGCTAAATGGACCTTTGGCCTCACTCAGTATGGTCATTCTTACGTTCATATGTATGTTCTTAAGTGACCCAGTGTGGCATAGAGCTTCTTTATATCTCCAAAGGAATGTATTTCTTCCAGTCTTCACAGGCTAGACAATAAAAGAGAAGTGATGCAAGATCATAAGTAAAGAACATGTCAGAAATCTCTTTTTCTAATTTGAATGAATTAGACTGGAGAATGAGTGAAGGACCTGCCTTTAAATGGCGGGGCGGGGTGAAGGAGGAGCAGGGAAGTGACAGACCAGTCAGCCTGACCTTGATGCCTGAGAAGTTACTATAGCAATGTGTAGAAAATACCTAGAAGGTGAAGAGGTGATCACAAAAAGCCATCATAGATTTACTAAGATCAAATAATGCCAATTTGATTTCCTTCTGTTCCATGCTAATGAATTTGGTGGATAGGAGGTATCTAGTTGACAGAAGCAACGTGAGGGATGGGCATGTGGGGTCACATGCCTCTCCTAGATTTCTACTAGGGATTCTTGGCCATGTGTGGACCCATGGGGTGGCTGGGCCCCCTCTCTGCGGCTACTACTGGGCAAGGAGCTACTTGGTCCCATGGAGTGGCTGCCAGGAGAGGCAGCAGCAAACATCTGGGAGCTACCATGAGGAACTACTGCTTTAGTACCATATGAAGAAACAGGTGGGAGCTGCAGGAATAGGCCTCTGAGGGTAATGGATCTTCAAAGATTTGAAATGCCACCATAAAAAAAATTGGGAAGGCTTGTTCTCTATTCCCACAGAGGGAAGGAGAAACAATTGGTTCAAACTACAGCACAGCAGATTTAGATTAAATCTCAGGAAGAAAGACTTCCTAACTGTAGGAACAGTAGGACAATGGAACAGACTGCCTACCAAGGTCATGAAACCATATTTTCTAGATTTTTTTTAAAGAAGAGGACTGGATGATTTAGACACAGCAACTCCTATATCATGGCAGGGGGTTAGACTAGATGACCCTTGCAGTCTATAACTCTGAGATTCTATGATCCTTTATAGCAATCGGTTGGCAAAATTTATCACCTGGACCCCCGTCACTGCACCTGATGGCACGGGATATAAGAGTTTCATGACCTTGAAAAGCCTCGTCTTTCAGAAGTGCAGCATATATTGATTAACTCAGGGAAGCAATCAACTAGAAGGTGTTATGATCTCAAGTGTAGTAGGTTAATAAGGTGGATTTGTGAGAAACATTGATCCACCACTGGCACCAATTCAAGATACTTCACTTGAAGCTTCCAAGTCTTTCCATTTCTTCTTTGAAAGTACACTTAACAGCTATCCTGGCACATCACATACTCAGAGATAACAAGTCTGCTTTGCTCACAGTACAGTTAAGAAATGTAGGAAATAACTTGTCAATATGTATTCAGCAATAAAAGAGACAGTTCCAACTTGGTACCGTCAATTAGTCCTCAGGAATGCCATGAAGCCTCCATTTAATGTCATGGCAACTTCTTCTACATTCCACATGTATGTTAAAAGAGCTTTTATAATAGCCATAATATCAGCCAGACCAGAAATCAAGGTATGTGCCCTCAAGGTAGAGCTACTATTCATCATCTTTCATATGGTTGTGTTTCGTCCTAACTCTAAATTCTTTCCTGAGGTGAGACTGCCACATTACTTAAAAGATTAATCTACCATTTTCCCTCCCCTTTCTTCACAGTCACATAGGGGAGTCAAAACTACACAGTTTAGATGCTAAGAGAACTTTAGGTTACTTTTTTTACTAGGGGCAGGAAATTTCAAAAGTACCAGACTCTTTACTTCATATCTAGATTTTTTTTCTTCTCATCCTCAGAGTCATAAAATTTTGACTCTGAGAAACTGGTAGAAGGAGTAGTAGAGGATGCCATACCCCATTTTATAACTATGCCCTCAGAATATATGGGAATACAGAGGAAGATTTGGAGAGGTACATGAGGGCTGTAAAGGACGCTGCTATGGTCAGTCTCACAATCTGAACTGCATGGGCTAGCAGCAATGTGAGTGTGAATATGAGGGGTCTATTTTGAGGAACTCCACTTCCAGGTAAGTAACCTCTATTGGTGAGTAATTTTACTCTTCAAAGTATTTTTAAAATTAGGGTTTAATCTGTTTCAAATCATCTCAAGGTGACTGCACTAAGTGAAAAATAGAAGCAAATAATTATTTGTTTCTAAGACATTATTATTTTAAATATATTGTATCCTCATCATTATAGCAGGGAAAAAACTGATAGTTATCTGCTCTCAGGTTGCCTGATCCATTGACATTTATGAGAGCCTTTCTATTTTCTTCAATGGGCTTTTGGATCAGGCCTAGACATGGCCATGGATTAGTGATGGGAGCAGACAACTGAAGCAGTAATTCTTAAACATTAATCTTGATTTTTTTTGCCTTTGAGGAAATCAATTAAGCCAATGGTTCTTAACCTTTCCAGACTAAAGTATCCCTTTCAGGAGTCTAATTTATCTTTCAGACCCCAAAGTTTCACCTCATTTAAAAACTACTTGCTTACCAAATCAGACATAAAAATACCAACAAACTGTCACAGGACACTATTAATGAAAAAGGGGTGACTTGCTTATAAAATAAATCAGTTGGAATATAAATATTGTTCTTAGCTTGCAGTATATAGTGTACTTGGAGAAGTATAAACAAGTCATTGTCTGTATGAAATTTTAGTTTGTACTGACTTTGCTAATACTTTTTATGTAGCCTGTTGTAAAACTAGGCAAATATCTAGATAAATCTATGTGGCCTCCCTGGAAAACCTCTATGTACTCCAGGTTGAGAACCACTGTTTTAATCTCTCTATACTTCAGTTTGGGTATGTCTACACTTGCACCCTCTTTCGATAGAGGGATGCAAATGAAGACATTTGAAATTGTAAATGAAGCCGGGATTTAAATATCCCGTGCTTCATTTGCATAATCACATTATGGCGCTATTTCGAAATAGTGCTATTTTGAAATAAAACATGCTGTTAAGATGCAGTTATTTCGAGAGAAAACCCTTCTCTCAAAATAACCCTTATTCCTCATACAATGAGGTTTACCAGTTATTTCAAGAGAAGTGTTTTCTCTTGAAATAACTGTGTCTTAACAGCATCTGTTATTTCAAAATAGCGCCAAAATAGCGCTATTTCGAAATAGCGCCATAACGCAAATATGCAAATGAAGCACGGGATATTTAAATCCCATCTTCATTTGCAATTTCGAATGTCTTCATTTGCATCCCTCTCTCGGAAGAGGGTGCAAGTGTAGACATACCCTTAGAGAATACTCTTGTTCACAGGCATCTTTTAAGAATTAATCATTGAGCTTGATGAAAAGAATTATAATTCATAAATGCTTTTGTCCTTAACTTCATCAATTATTCCAAGAAGTCTCTCGTTGATTTTTAAGGCCAGAAGTGACTACTCAGATCATCTAATCTGACTCTGGCATACCACAAGCTAAAGAATTTAACCCAGCATCTCCTGTATCAGTTCCACTATCTCTCACAGATTTGGACATGTCTATACTACGTGGAAGATTGACACTGCTGCAGTCAACCTTCCTGGGTTCGATTTAGCAGTTCTAGTGAAGACCCGCTAATTTGAACTGAGAGGGCACACAGGTCAGATGCCAGTAGTCCTGCTCCTCACGCGGAGTAAGGGAAGCTGATGGGAGCTCCTGTCAACCTCCCACTGTGTGGATGGCGCAAAAACATAATTTAAGATACATCGACTCCAGCTACAGAATTAACATATCTGGAGTTGTGTATCTTAAGTCAGCTTTCCCCTTTAGTGTAGACTTGGCCACCAGGAGTACATACAATAGCTAGCAAGCAAAAAGGAATACAATCCAGACCAAAAGTGAGATTAAATAAATGCTAGCCCAGACTATGTCACTGACTACTTCTAACTCAACAATGAGCTACTTTAGGTGCACAACCTGACCTTGCAATACACATTTTTCATTTTCCTGGTACGCCTTTGTATTTGAATATAGCGTGCTTCCTTGAAATAGCTATCAGAGGAAAGCATTATGATTGAGATGTCATAAAACACCAGAATGAAAGCTACTTATTGAGACAGACTTTTCTATCACATGCTCCTAGATATACTTATAAATGTTGTATGTGCGTGTAGTGTTCACACACACTATTACAACCGTAATATGTGACATACAAAGACACATTATATGAACTGTATATTGTGTATAGTATAATGAAGTTTCCATTATATTACTTACCATGATTGCTGTTACAAGATGAAGATGAAAGAATTCTACTGATACCTTGCTTTCTCATAATCTTTTATTTCCCACTTCCTTTCTCCTTTGAGATAGTCATAAAGCACTTATGTACCATTTCTATTACATTCTGCCAGATATCTACCAATTGTGTATATCAGGAAAAAGCTAAACTTGAACTAATTTTTTTTTGGGGGGGGGGAAGGGTTAGGGCCCTGGTTCAGGAGAGCATCTTTGTTCTGGAAGGGTGTGCAACAATGGGATTAATTTTAATCATCAACTCAGTTTACCTCATGTTTAAGCACCTTTTCTAAACTGGGGTCTTAGTCCGTGAGGGTAAAGCCTTTTATACAGCATGAAGAATTACTCTTCACCTATGTGAAGCCATTTCCCCCCTCCCTACCATTCTTCTGTGTGTCTTATGCTTGCCAGGGGCTGAGACTGAAGCTGAAGTACCTTTTATGATTTGCTTGTTTTTCCCTGTTAGTTTTCTATTTTTCTTTGATTCATTGCTCTCTTCCTTCTATGGCAATGCTGAAGCTGGCTGCTCATCCCTTTTTCCCCATCTGCTCTCCTCTTTATGTTGCTAATCCCATTGTGTAGGTGCGACAGAATTGGCACCCTCCAGACTTCAAAAGAAACAAATCAGTTCTTGGAAAATCGACTGCCAGCTTTGTATGTCACATTGATGGTGAAATCATGCACGCTAGTGGGTCTAACACTTCCTCTAAGGACTGAGCACATTAAGGTGCTATTTGAAAGTGTTATGTTTAAATGTTTTCTAAGGCATTTTAATTTTTCTTCCAAAAATATCCTGTCGGAAGTCTGGAGGAGGAGCAGTATCTGGAGGAGAAACAGCAAAATATTTTAAATGTCACATAGCTTCCCAAAAATATATTTCACATTCATGCAATTTAGCTCTAGTGACCAAACTCACTTCTGTGCCTGCACTTCTTTACTTGGGCCTCTTTTTTTTCAAATTGGGAGTGCATAAAAGTTTGAGTGCACTGATGCACATCCCCATTTAGAAATCTGGACTTTAATTAATACATAAAAATGGTGTGGAGAGCAGAATATGTATTGAGGTCATAAATGAAGAGGTCATCCACTGAGCAAAGCCTAATGGTACTTTTACTGTAATGAGGCTATGCTACCCTGATGTTAGATGTTGGTTCTCTGGCTATCAATATTAGTAAGACCTTGGCATACTCCTGGGCAACACTCAAATCATTAAAACACATACAACAATCTTTAAGGGCATACAGACTTCATGGTGACACTAATTTAATATGGTATTAGTCAGAGTTGACATACCAGTGGCAGATTCAGACTGTTTAAATGCCTCCTAGAGTATGAAGGGGTACAACTGACACACAACTACTGTGCAGAAATTCCCCATATCTCTTTCTGGGCCATAATCCCTCTCTTCTCTGGACTGCTGCCTCTGGGAAATGTAGCACTAGATGTGGTGTTTGACTTGCATAATCCATGTGTATCATCTCAATTCACCCTTTTATATCTGTGCATGGGACTGGACATAAGTCAACCCAAATATTTAGCTCCCTAGAGAAGTTTGCTGGAGAGAAGAGCACCTTGTATGCACTTCTAGGACCTATCTTTGCTCTTTTCATCCTAAAGCGATTAAAAAATGTATATAAATGGCTCAATTTAATCAACACTGAAATACAGCCATTTTTGGAGTGGCACATAGCAGCTGCTTAACAGCAAACATGTGAAGAAGAATGTTTCATCCAATGGAAACTGAAGGAGGAATATAATTACACACACCAGAATTAGGCCACAACATTCAATTAATATCCCTTTCTCAAGTTGAAAAGTGCCATATGAGTTTAATGATCAAGGACCTTCACTTTGCATCTCATTTATAAGACAGCACCTCCGGCTCCACAGCAAACAAAACATGCTGTTGGGAGACTGACTCAGTGCTGAACTAGAGAGATTTCTTCAAACTACTGAATCAACAATATAATATCCAGCAGCCCCTGGGATTTCCTTGGAGGTCTCCAATCCAAGTACTGACCAGCCCCAACCTTGTTTGACTCATGAGGGCTGATGAGTTCACAGCCTGAGGGAGTACTGATCTACTACAAATTGATTTTTGTTTGCAGCAAGTTTAAATTCCACAGGAGAGACACAGTGCAGCAAACAGATCTTCCAGAGCTCAAAATGTGTATTTTTTGGTATCTGTTTGAGGTGAGCTTGATATCTGACTAGCAATTACAGTAAAGAAAGTGAAGGAAGATAGAAGGGGAGAAGGAAAGGTCATGCACAGACCCTTGGACTCTCTTTTAAAAGAGACTGATGCTTGGGAGGGAGTGATTGACATTTGGTTCAAACCATACTTTGAAAGCAAACAAACAAGTAAAATATATTTCCAAGGTATCTGTGATGAGGTATAGTCACAGAAGATTCCTTGAGTGTGCTTCCCGGAGTGCTGAGAATGCCACTGACACTTGTCTCTTTGCTCTCTGGGGTGTCTCACTACCCTGTCCTGCTGGGCCAGCTCAGCTGGTCTTCCCCAGCCAAGGCACAGATCTGAGATCACTGCACTCCCCACCTCTCCTCCCCCACCTACGAGGAGCAGTACAGACACTGAAACTCTTCAGGTCCAAAGAAAATGCAGTTTAGGGCTCAGCTCTCTGGGATACCACTCCCCAAATGGGATCAGAACCCCAAATGAATTATTTAGGTAAGTCCCCTTAAAGAATGAAAGGAGAATGTGCACACTGATTACTCCCCTAGGTAACAATTATTTACACTGGGCTTAATAGTAAATAAAAGTGATTGTATTAAGTACAAGCAGTAGGATTTAAGAGGTTATAAGTAAAAACAGGCAGAACAAAGTAGATTACAAATTTAAAATAACAAAAAATGCTTAACTAATTCTAACATAATACTCAAGCTTATTACAAACTCACCCTAAAATTGTTCTTATTCCAGCTAAGCCTCCAAACCAGGGAATTTCCCTCTCTTGGGTGTGCCAAGCTAGTCAAAAGCAAAGAAGCTCCTAGCTTCCCATTGTTTTATAGTTTTCACCTTTGGGCAGGAATTCTGCTTCTGCGTTCCACCCTTACATGGAAAAATCAAAGCTGCTTAGACCCTACCAGTTAGGGGGCAGTCACATGACTTCCTAGGACCAACCATTGCTAAGACTTAGAGGGCAAAAGAGTTGTCATGACCAGAACTTGAGAGATACACGCTTGATGGCTTGCCTTTGCACTTTTAAAAAACCATAAAGCATTCCATACTTCATATATCTAACTTTACACACAAGAATGAAACATACACCTAAATAAGAAACACAAACCCAGTGGATTATGTCATTAACATTGATAGGTTAGATGAGAACATTTGTCCCAAGAATCTTTGAGTTATGCATAGCTGTGTCCATAAATCCATTTAATAAAGCATGGGGGGTGGTCCATCACAGTATGTTAGAGGCTTGAGAACACAGTTGGTTCTGACCAGGAGCCCTGAAAATGCAATTTAGTTCTTTTCTAGCAAAGATTCTGGACTATTTGGGGTCCGCATAATATCAAAAGCACTTCACAATGCTCTCACTGTTCCCCAACACAGCAAACTGGTTTGTCTCCCATTTTTCTTTGATTGGTTTTGAGTACTTTGCTATAATTGCTCAGATAATCTTACTGAACCAATTTAGGAAGTGTCTACTTCTCTTCTCTTTCACTTGAAGCCATTTGTTTTAATCCTCCATATCTGGGCACTCATGCTGTGTTTTCTCACCTGGATTTCAATTGCCTTCTGTCCCAGTTAAGCTCCAAAATAACAAACCTCATTTTTGGATCTTTCCATCCACCCGGCCAGATGATTCATGAAAGCAATGGCTGGTTTCACTGGTTATGCTGATAGTATCCATACCTAGACATCTATGCTTCATATAACCCCAAAATTTCAATTTGATAGACCTTGCACGGCTGTGAAAAGCTAGATGAAGAATATTTTCTTATGTATAAAACAGCAGTTGATGATAGGCTAAGCAAACCTTAAGAACATTGAGATTGTGCTTCTCTATTGCTTTTAATGTCTCACATTCATACACATTCATACCTTGCCACTCAATTTGCATAGATGGTTTGAGGCATCAGTGAATCAGGCCCAAACACTATGTCACTGTAAATGAAACATGTTACGTGCCAATGTAATATTAGAGCAATGGTTAATTTTTATCCTCACATAGGGCCTGATTCAAAGCCCGTTGAAATGACTGAGAACCTTCCATTGACTTCAGATCAGGACCCTAAAATACCATTTCTATTGAAAAAGCTTATACATAAAAGTGATGCCAAGCTTTGATTCTACTAGGCTATTTTGACAGGCCCACTGATTATGTCAGAGTAAATGAATTTGTTCGAAGCTTAATTGTTAACTAAAGCTGTTAAGAAGAAATATATTGCTATAACTCCATCTTCACTCTGCTGACAACTAGTTAAATGTTATTCCAAATATTTAAACCTTTGGCTAATCAGGCCATAGATTTTCATTTCAAATTAATCCACAGGTATGTCTCTGCTTGCACGTTCCAGTCACTAATGCAGAGCTGCTCTTTGAAGGGAGTTCTAGCAACTGAACTTTACTCATAAATCCTTTTTGCGCTGTGAAGCTGAAATCTGGAACACTGTCTCTCTGGGTGGTCATGATGAAAATTGTGTTCCCCAGTTGAAATCACGACTCAAGATTTAACTAATCTCACTTTCTTGGAGTTGGTCATGAATAGTGGTTTTATTACATACTAATCCATTTAGTTTTGCTCTGGTTATGTTGCATTTTAATATACTTGAGCTTTTGATTGTCAGTGTTTCTTTAGACTATTAATAAGACACTGTCAAATTAAGATTTTTTTTTCCAAAATTTTAATTTCGTATAAAAATCATTTTGTAAAACCTCTCATCAATGCAACTGTGTAATAACATAAATAAAAACATCTTTTTTTAAAAAATGACAGTTAATTTGCATGGTCTGCATTTGAAACTTTGAAGCTCAGGGAACTTGAAAGTGATACTGACTATAAACAAATGTGAAACTGACTATATTAATTGTCATCTGTCAAGATTAGAGACCTGTACAAGGGAAACAATAAGCCTAAATAGTCACAAAAAGACTGAATTTTAAAAATCACCTTTAATAATAAAAGATAGTATTAGTCAGGGAGTTATTTAGTAACTAACAATTTTGTTTCCCGTTTCTACAGCAAAAAATAACTTTAACATCTGCCATCATAATGGAAAATCTTAGCTTCTTGGAGAAACATGTCCTAAACCTGGTCTATAAGGTTATGTCTATACTGCAGAGTTTTTGCGCAAAACCAGCCGTTTTTGCGCAAAATCTTGTGGAGCGACCACACCTAAAGCGAGTTTTTGGGCAAGAAAATGTACAGTGAATTGATAGAACAGAGTGGGTTTTGCGGTATAGATACTCCTCTTTCTACGAGGAATAACTCCTTTTGTGCAAGAGCTCTTGCAAAAAAAGGTGTGTGTGGATGGGCAGCAGGGGTTTTTTGCACAAAAACAGCCTATCAAAATAAGCACAGGTGCCCTGGTGGCCATTCTGTTAATGGCAATTAAAGCTTTCTTGCAAGACAGCGTCCAGGCAGTCTGGACACTCTCTTGCGCAATAAGTTTTTGCAGAAGATCTCTTCCGCAAAAAGGTTCTTGCACAAGAAGCCTGCAGTGTAGATGTAGCCTAAGGCTTTACCACATTATAAAAGCATCTGTACCATCATGTTACTATTCCTTTTTTTACCTATCAGGCTTCATTTGATGTTTGCTCCTGCCTTGGTAGCCAGGGCAGGATCTCACCTTGAATCTGATCCTGCTTTCACTGCCTCATAATCTCCTACCACTTCCTAAAACCTCTGTCTTTCTACCTCTTTTGCATATTCTCTTGAGGGTTACTTACAACCAGCCCAATCTTTTTAGTCTAAAGGCTTCCTGGGTTATTAATCATTTCAGCAACTGATCATTATTTACAAATATTTTCATTTTATTTTACCTTGTTAATATTGATTTGTCTACTGTATCACTATTTTCTTTTAATTTATATTAGATCTAAGCACCTTGTTGCTTTATTCTGTACGCAACAGCCCTTTCCACAATTAAGTTGTGTATTGTTCCATTATTAATGAGACAAAACAATTTTTAAGAAACTGACGCAGGCCTGCGTAAGAAAAGGGACTGGTCTCCAGGTCTGGGGCAGAAGTAAAACTACACTTTAATCAGTTGCCATTGCTATTCATTTTAGATGTCCTAGTTGAATTTAATTGAAGATACCCGTGCTCTCAAAGAAGTCAGAGGAACTTTTTTTCAGACAGATACACAAAAGAACAATTGCTTGCCAGGATCAAGGTTTTTTTTTTTTTTTTCCCCTCCAGCTGTATCTAGCTCTTTAAATTATTCTAGAATGGTTTCTCTTGATTGTTACTTGGTTTGACTTTGCCTCAAAAAAGCAGAGTTGGGACCAGGTGAGCATTGGCATGGAGTGCCATTGTGAGATGAGCAAGATAGAGAATACATGCTGATCCAAAACATTTGTCACACAATCAGCACACAACACACAAAAAGCCCAGACAGAGAAATAATCCTTCACGCACATAGAGCTGGGATGACTATAAAACTGCCACATTACAAAAGGGACCTGCTGTTTAAATGGTCACATTGTACAAATGGGGAGATCTGCCCTCTGCCCAACCCGACTAGGCACAAGCACCAGTCAGCGGTCTCATGTACCATTAAAGCCAATTATGTCTTATTTTAGTTGACTCTTTAAAGAGCTTCTGTCATTCTTGTCTAACATGACTATTTTTTTTTCTTGCATCACATCTTTCATATGGCTGTATTATGCTTTTCTTAACTTGTTTTTTATTACATGTGAAGCACCATAAATTAAATATTTTGTGTATTAATAATGAACCCTAGTTTATCCCATACACATCATTAATCCTTTGTGGAATCCTCACTGCATATGCATAGGAAGACAATACTATTAGAGTGTATAGATTTTATTCACTGTAGTCATGTTGCTGGAAATGATGATGCTGTGGTAGAAATAAATGGCATGGTCCCAGAAACTGCAGAAGGCAAAAGACTTGAGGGGTTAATAATGAACCACTTGTCTTCATTTTCAGTCCCTTTAATCCACTATTGTGCCGTTTTCACACAGTGCTAAATTGAATTACTGCATCATTTTTTACAATTTCTTTGTGTGGCTGACCCAGTTTACAGCAGGTTTGAAAACATTATCGTTATTTAAGTTTCAGGGATGCTGCAGTATACCACATTATAAGTCAATCAGTGCGGGAGTATTTTGATGTCACTTTGCTCTTGGATAAACATGAGAAAAACAAGGTATGAATATTCTGGGAAATGTGTGAATAAACTACCAGGATATTTACAAGATCTCTAAATTTGAAGGATGGTGTAGCATCACATGGTTTCTCATGAAAATGTCACTTAATACAGAGTAGACCTTTTTTTTTTTTTGGTAACATGAAGGGTCACATTTTGATTATATGTTTTTCTCTGTACTAAAGGCCCTAACGGTGTAAGTCTGCAGTTCGTTTGTTAACTGCTACACGGAGCATACTAGAAGAGTTTTAATATTTTGTTGATATGAAGAGGGATTCAGAAATGTTCTGTTGCGTGCCATTAAAAGCATGAACAGCGTTTTGAGTTTGTGAAGCGTGCTGCTTCCATAACTTTGTGAGTGAGAAATATTCTGTTCTGAAATACTCCTATGTCTCAAATCTACTGTTTTCTACTGCTTTTTTAGAACATTAACATAGTAGCTCAAATTAAATATGTTAATAAGCAGTGTTTTATACATAAAGCATTTCATTTCTACCAAGGTCGTTCTTTATGCTTCAGGTGATCGTTTGTGTTGTTCTTGAAGCATTCTTATTACTGATAGCAGAGTCCTTGGCACATATTACATTGAAATATTGCTAATGTATGAAGTGTAACATTAAATTTCTAATCTAATCAATCAAATAGCATACATATGCAGTAGATGCTTGGCTTTCACTGAGATTAATTATCATGTGCAGTGAAAACTAACTCTATACAGTGAAATACTGCATGCATTCAGACACGCACAGAGAGAAGAAAAGAAAAAGCAAATTGTGCAAAGGAATGAGCACTGTAATAAGTTAATGACTACTTCTGTCATTCAAAACATATGCATAGCCTTTAAGACAACACAAAACAAAGATTAAAAGCATGCTAAATCAACTATCTATTAAAGCATTTAGAGCTTTTCTCCAGATTCTACATGAAAATTATGCAATCTGTTGCAAAACTAAACACTTGTCTCCCAGATGGTGCTCAGAATCTGTCTGAGCAAACACTTCTTCTATGCTCTGTGTAACAAATTGTGCATATTTTTTGTTAAGCGTGCTTCATTATGCAGTTGAGGATATTTACACTGAACACACTATGTGGAGCTGACACAAATTTGCATTGTAAAACCTAGTGATGTTATATTAATACACACTTCTGAGTGCAGTCATGAAGTGGAAGATACTTCTGCCATTTTCCATGATGAAGTACCTGCAGTTGAGCTGGCTGAAAGTTACAAATGTATTATGCTTGCTGCAGATCAGTAAATTGGTTTATAATTCTCACATGCCATTGATATATTTCCATTAATTAATTAGAAGCTAATTGTTTTGTTGGAATCCTACCGCAAAGTTAAGCCTCTATGACAGGAGGCTCTGAAGTGTGTTTTAAGGGATGTATTAAGAAAAAATATTTTTACTGAAATAAAAAATAAGATTAAGGATACATTCACACTAGTGCTTTTAGAAAATATTGTATTGAAGAAGTCCTGATTTTTTTCATGCACGTGGAAGATAGAGCCTGACCAACTGGATCACACCGGTGGTCAACCTTGGCTAATAATCTGCCTCTGTCACCAAAGAGTAAGGATGGCTCAGGGGTTAGGACGAGGCCTACAACTAGGTCTGTGTTTGAGTCCCTGTGGTGCCATAGACTTCCTGAGTGAGCGTGGGCATGTAACTTACTCCAGGAGCTTCAGTACTGTTCTGTAAAATTGGGACATGAGTATTTCACTATCTCACAGGGAAGCAATTAGCCAAATTTCTATTTGTGAAGTGCTCAGATACAATTTTAATGGGAATATCATGAATATCTTAGTTATACAGGAGGCCCATTTCACAGTGAAGAATATTCCTATAAAAACCTCTGATTCATCACTCTAATCTTCTTGGGTATGTCTACACTAGCCCCCTAGTTTGAACTAGGAGGTTAATAGGATTGAGCTGCAAACAGCTCGAATATCCCGCACTTGATTTGCATTCTTTCCGCCGTCGCCATTTTTAAATTTACAAGTCGGACTAACTGCCGTGTCTACGAGGCAGGGACCCGTATTTCAATTAAAGCCTAGATCGAACTACCTGTTAAACCTCCTTGCAGGAGGAATAACAGGTAGTTCGATTTAGGCTTTAATTCGAAATACCAGGTCCCTGCCGTGTAGATGCGGCAGTTAGTCCGACTTGTAAATTTCAAAAATGGCGATCGTTAGAAGATGCAAATCAGCGCGGATATTTAAATCCCAGGCTTGATTTGCAACTCGAATGCCTACATTAGCCTCCCTAGTTCGAACTAGGGGGATAGTGTAGACATACCCCTTGTGATATGACAGTTGAGTTGTTTACCTTTTGCAATTTATTGAGATGTTTGACTTAAGAGAAGTAAAAATATTATACTATCCACATGTCTTAGTCTTGCAGTTTATCATTACATTCAGTGCTTAAATCCCTGTCTTTGGAAATTTGGAGGTGTTCATGTAAATAATCCTAATAAGAATGAAACTTCTGCAATGAAGTTCAACAGGAAAAGCACTTGTTTCACTCAAAGTTCTCTATCTTCATTTTCGCTGCTTTTTTGTTTCTCACAGAAAAGGTGGATGGTTTTACACAACATGAACATTAAATAGTTGCTGAACAGAATAAATTCATGCATAATATCCTCTGTTACATCTGTTTCAATAACTTTTAAATATAAGGCAGAAATTGTCCCCAGACATTTTTGTTAACAGACATGGGTCAGAGACACCTTATGCTGTGCTGATTGATTAGGCCTCAGCTGGAGCATTATGTCCAATCATAGGCACCACAATTCAAGAAAGATGGGGAGAACCTGGAGAAAGTCCAGAGAGGAACAACAAAAACAATTAAAGGTCTAGAAAACATGGTCTACGTGGGAAGACTGAAAGAACTAGGTTTATTTAGTTTGGAAAAGACTGAGCGGGGACATGATAGCTGCTTTCAGTATCGAAAAGGGCCTAATTCTGTACTTCACAAGGAGTTGCCTAGGGATGTTCTGAAATGTTGCCTACGGATGTTCTGAAACATAAGTTGCCAATAAGTTGCCTAGGGATGTTCTGAAATGTCCATCATTAGAGCTATTTAAGAGCAGGTTAGATAAACATCTGTCAGGAATCATCTAGATAGTTCTTGGTCCTGCTAGGAGTGTGGGGGACTGGACTTGATGACCTCTTACAATCTCTTCCAGTTCTAGTATTTCTATGATTCTGTTATTCTTGCTTCCATATTGTTCTGTATATGGAACAAGAATATTTTGAAGGATGAAAACCAGTGCTTTTTTTGTAAAAAAAAAAAAAAAAAAAAAAGTGATGGTACTCCAGGGGAAAAGTTGTTGAGCTCTGACTGGAGGTGCCGGTAATGCGTACCAGGCAGTAATGTCATAAAAAAAGCACTGATGAAAACAATAAAGTTCCAATAAAGTACATCCACTACACAAGATGCATGGAAAAAAACATGACAAATCAGAGTGAAATTGCATGTGTATTTTATCTCTTTAACAAACAAGACAGAAAGCAACGAGATTGTGAACTATTTCGTTTAGGAGTCATGTGTTTTCATGCCTGCAAAATGCCAGTGACCTTATGTTAATAACACATAAGAACAATTGTTAGACAATATTTTAGCATGTAATGTTAGATTAGGTGATGCAATATTTGGCAAATTACATCTTCAAAGCTTAATGTAGACATTAACAGTATAATGAGGCATGTAATATAATTCAATAGAAATCTCTAGACAAATAAATACATTAGCTAAATTATTTCCCCTATTTTACAAGCAGGGAAACTTATAGGGAGAAGTGCTGTGACTAGTTCAAGGCCATAAAGGGAGTTGATGTGATCAGCAGGAGTAGCATTCCAGTGTCCCTGGTTTCTTGACTCATGCTCAGGCCTTGTCTGCACTATGTCATGGATTGATGATGTAGCAATCGATCCACCGGCCATCTATTTATTGCATCTGCTTAGAGGTGATAAAGTGATCTCTGAGCACACTCCTGTTGATGCCAGTTCTCCACCAAGATGAAAAGAGTAACCAGCATCAATGGGAGAGCAGCCGCTGCTGGCCTTACCACACACAGAAAGCCATGGTATGTCAACTTCAGCTATGCTATTTGTAGACAAGGCTACTAGACCACATTGCCATGCCCTGCACATCAAAAGGAACTCCCCTGTTTCCACGTGAAATAAATGGGGGTCATCTGCTGTCCTGAAATACACACATGTGGCTTACATTGGTTTTAGTGAGAGCCCTGCATATACATCTGAGAGCAAAATCCGACCCTTGATAAACCCAAACCTAAATCTTTAAATCTGTTCCAAAACTAATCTGTGCCTGAATTACAAAGAGTCCTCTGAGACAGGCCTAAGTCTGTACTTCACATACCATCTTGTTAGTTCCCAAAAGATAAAGAAACCCTGTTCTGCATTGTAAAAGTGGAGTACTTTATATTACCTCTATTATAAGCATGGGGAGCCCTACACTGGGCACCGTTTACATTGCAAATGAGATCACCCGGTACACTGAATTCTGAAATTGTACAATTTGCTCAGTGAGAAGTGCCATGCCTGCTTCAGATTTGCAAAGCTGAACACTGATCCCCTGCTCTAGTAAACACCTCGCTCCTTTTCTATATTTCTAGTTATCCTCCTGTTCAGATTACTGCCCTGACTTGCTCTCTTTCTCTTGTCCTTGTCTTATAACAGCTCATAGGAAATCTGGTACTTGGGGAGCATCCAAGATCAACAGACCAGCAAGCCTACTCATTGTTCTTTATCGTTTTGGGCTCTCTTCCAGCCCCTCTAGGTTTCCATCTCCCTCCAAACTGCTTTCTGCATGCTCGCATATGTTATAGAAAGCATTATGATTTCAGAAAAGGCACATTCATATTTTAACAGCTGGATCCACAAAAGGATTTGTCCGTTTGTTTTGCGTTTGTTTTCCTTGCCTCTCCTTAATGCAAATGTGTAAGCTTGATTATCCCTAATGAGAGCGCCACATCTATATGTATCCTCAGAAAAGGAATAGATGCCTTTGCATGTAATTTCTGTGCATAATTATCTGTGAAACTGTATATTTTTGGACTATTCAGTCAGTGCAATAAATATTTTAAATCTAGCACACTCATGACTGAAGACACCTATACAGTCAGTTTAGCTTTTCATTCTGTTACAAAAGGGATCAGTCTTTCAAGTGTTATGGAGGGAGTCTGGAGCACTGATGCAAAAGAGCATTGGCAAGGATTATGTTTTATCATATTGCTAATAGATTCCTTCCAGATATAACATTTTAATATTGCTGATAGGCTGTCCACACGATCAGAAAGGCTGAAATATTCTGACTGTGTGCGCTAAAGAGTGGAAGGAGGCTTATAGCATAATAACCCAGTAATATAACAAGTGCAATTAGTTTAATCATTATTAAAATAATTCTCAGAGTTCAAATAATCACTCCAGCAAAAACTCCCCTGACATCAGCAGGGTGAGTCATACCCCTTTGTCACAAATGCACTGAGCTATGGAAAGCACCAAGCCCAGTGGAACTGGTTGGGTTCTGCTAAGCAATCTGGGAAGAATGGGGGAGGCTGTACAGCATGCCTGGTGGTGCTCTCTTAGAACACTCTTTGCTCACAGTGCAAGGGAATTTTGAAGGGGTCTTTGATCTACAGCTACTCAGGCCCACTGGTAAAACACCGATGTGGAGAAGTTGGGAAATCAGCTGAGGCACAATCATAGCTGGGAAGACCACACTGAAGACCTCTCCAATGCTGTTGATTTGACCCAATGCATGAAGTGAGTATATGGCATGTGGGATTCTCCTATAACCAACTGGAGGGGGATGAGCATCCATTCCACTGAGATAATACAGACTGAGGGTGTGTCTAGACTACAGGGATTTTTCGAAAAAAGTAGCCTTTTTTTGAAAAATCTTTACCTGCATCTAGACTGCCGCTGCATTCTGTCGACAGTAAATCGACAGAACGTGGTGGTTTTGCCGACAGCGGTAAACCTTGTTTTACAAGGAATAATGCTATTTTCGACGGAGATGTGTCAAAAAAAGGAAAGTGTGGACGTGGGGAAAATTTTTTGTTGAAAATAGAGTCCTCCAGGAAGAAGACCTGGTGGACACTCCTGCCAGACCTTTCATCTCTATTGTTCCTGCTTGTAGCCATCTTTTAAAGCCACAGGCACCCAGGAGTAGCATTGTGGCAGCAAGCCAGCTCCAAACAGGACCCTGACTGCTGACCTCTTCCTGCTAGGGCCACTCAGAGCCATGTCCCAGGGACAAGCCCCCCGAGACTCCCCTGGCCCCTCCAGGGACACATCCCCACAAGAAGCCGGGGCACCAAACGCCGGGCACCACCCTGGTCTGCGCCTCAGATCAAAGCCCTCTTGGAGCTCTGGTCTGAGGAGGAGTCTCTTCAGGCACTGCAGTCCAAGAGGAGGAATGTGGACATTTACGCCAGAATGGGCCTTGCCAAAAAAGGTCACTACCCTTGCACACTGGAGCAGGTCAGGGCAAAGGTGAAGGAGCTGCGGCAGGGGCATGTTAGAGCCCGTGAGTGCAGCTCCCACTCTGGGGAAGCACCACAGTATTATGCCTATTATGAGGACCTGGACCGGATCCTGGGGCAGGGGAACCCCTGCCTCCCGAGAGAGTTGTGGAGTCTGGGGTGGAGACGCCTGCGCAGCAGCGGCCACAGCTCCAGGGTGAGACCCCAGAGGACCAGCAGCTCCAAGAGGAGGAGAAGGAGGAGGAGGACACCATCAGGAGTACAGTGACCCTGACCCTGGAGCCAGACACCTAGACTCAGGAGGCCTCCCAAACAACTTCAGATACCGGGAAGGGAACTTCAGGTGAGTGCTGTGAGGGTCCAACACACACAGGGCATGGAAGGCAGCAGCAAAGTGGATGGTGCAGTACTGTGACATGTCATGCTGATCACAGCCTGAGGGAGGCACACACATGGCCAACCTCAGGGAGGGCCGTCCTACCCCTGCACCCTCATGGCTGCGAGGCGCCACCTGTTCCTGCAGACACTGATGCCAAGTACAGGCATGGGTTGGAGACCCTGGGATTTCCACACAGCTTCAGGCCTCTCATCAATCTGTGGGAACCCCAACTGTGGCCTGACACTTGTCTGTGCTGCTTGGCCATGAGGTATGGGGGGGGGGGGCAGGATGGTGGCCTGCACACCATCTGGGCTGCAAGGAGGCCATGGCTGCTGGGACCACATGAGCATCCCCTGACCATAAAGGACAGGCACTGACTGCTGAGAAGGAGGGCATGCCCTCTCAGGGAAAGTGTGAGCATGCATGACTGACGACTTTTCCCTCTTGTCCTCCAGAGCCAGACCAGCTGTCCAGGGGGGAGCGCCGCACCTGTCCCACCACCCAGATGGCTGCAGGGAACCCGTAGGCACTGGCGCACATCTTTGGACCTGGTGAGCCAGCACATCTCAGTCTTGCAAGGGATTCAGGAGACATTTAACCAGAGGGTGCAGGCAGAGGCACAGTGGCGCAGTTACTTGCTGGACGAGTTTGTCCAGCAGTGCACTGCTATTTGCACTGCTATCCGGGAGGCCATGGCCTTCCCCGGTCCTGTGCCTGTTCCTGCTCCTCCTGTTCAGCTTGACCCCCCTCACTCCCTGCCCCCAGCCCCCTTCACCCCCTGTCCTCCCTTCACCTCCTGCCATCCCAGACCCAGGTACAGCCCCACCTCCTGCCCAGCCCCCTACTGTCCCAGCCTGCACATGCAGCCATCTCCAAGCAGGCCTCCGCAACCAAGGTAGCAGGGACTCGTCATCCAGGCAGCACCCTCAGCCTCCCTCCTCCCCTTCCAGGTTGACATCCCCCTTCCCACCTGTCAGTAAGGGAAGCACTTTACTTTTTTGTTCAGAAAAATAAATTGTTTGTTAACAGAGTTTTATAGTTTTTGAAACAATCAACAGTGAAATAAACTGTCAACATGTTTTCAACAATACCTGTCTCTGTTCTCAGTGTGAATGTGTACAATGTGCATGTGGGGCTGGGAGGGACTTTGTCGGGGGGGGAAGGCACTGGGGACATGGGGCAATCTCACATTTGGAAGGCCCGGGGGAAACTCATCGGGCTCCTTGGGAGAATCTTTCCCTCAGGGCTTCCCAAATGTACAATCCCAGCTGGTGGGCTTGCTGGATGGCAGCTGTCCGGGGCTGCTCAAAGTGCCTCCCCTCCACAGCAGTCCGTGTCCCCCATGTTGGGAGGAAGGCTTCCCCTTTCCTCTCCACTAGGTTGTGCAGCACACAGCATGCATCAACCACATCGGGGATGTTGTTTTCCCCCATGTCCAGCCGAGTGAGCAGGCATCTAAACCTGCCTTTCAGACGGCCAAAGGCGCATTCTCCCTGCAAGCAAGCCCGATTCAGGTGGGAGTTAAAGAGTTCCCTGCTCACATCCAGGTGTCCAGTGAACGGCTTCATGAGCCAGGGCATAAGGGGGTATGCCAAGTTGGCCACGATGCATGTAGACATCTGCACATCCCTGACTGCATAGTTTCGCTCTGGAAAGAATGTCCCAGCCTGCAGCCTGCGGTACAGGTATGAGTTCTGGAAGATGTGGGCATCGTCTGCCCAGCCTGACCATCTGACACAAATGTCTGTGAATTGTCCCCGGTGGTCGACCAGAGCCTGCAGAATCATAGAAAAGTAGCCCTTTCTGTTAATATACTGGGCTGCTCAATGGGGTGGTGCGCGGATCGGGATGTGCGTCCCGTCAAGTGCTCCACCACAGTTCGGAAATCCTAGCCTTGCAAATCCAGCCATGATGGTATCCAGATCTCCGAGGTGGACAGTCCTGTGAAGCAGCTCTGAATTGATGGCCGTCACCACCTGCAGAAAGGGACAAATACAAACACACATAAGAGGACATTAGAGGAGTTGCTTCCCAACCCCTCCCTTCCCAGACCCCAAGAGATGTGCTTTCCCACCCCTCCCTTCCCAGACCCCAAGAGCCCCCCCCTCAGGCAACACCCCATCCCCCCTGCACCATGTCAGGGTGAGGCCAGGAGGACTTCTACCACTGCCACCCCCATCCCCCATTCCCTCTGCCCACTCCTGACTGCCCCCCTTATCTGCCTCTCCATCCCCATGGACTGTCCCCAGAGAGTGACTTAACTCCATCAAGACGGCCCCAACAGTAGACCTCCCCATGCCAAACTGGTTTCCCATGGAGCGGTAGCTGTCGGGGGTGGCCAGCTTCCAGAGGGCAATAGCGACCCACTTCTCCAGGGGGATGGCGGGCCACAAGTGAGTGTCCTGGAGTTGAAGGGCAGGGGCAAGCCAAGCACACAGCTCCTGGAAGGTGGACTTCCGCATACAGAAGTTTCGGAGCCAAGCCTCGTCGTCCCACTGTTCCATAACAAGCCGGTCCCACCAGTCTGAACTGGTGTCCAGCCTCCAAACTCGCCTCTGCGGGAATAAGTTCAGCCTCAAGGGCACTGGGGCTGCAGCCCGAGTGAGGGGCTCAAAGCTGGGCTCTGAATCCAGCTCTGCGACAAACAGCATGATGGTCTCATGAAGATGCAGCAGAACTTCCAGCATCACAGCGTGGGGCCATCGCCTGCCCAGGGGCAGCTCAGGCTCCATGGCTGAAAACACAGTGAAAAGCAGAATAAAACCCTGAAAGTAAACTGCTGTGGTGTCCGAGGAAGCAGGGTAACCAGAGCTAGCACTGTAGCAGCTTTGCTTTCCCTCCAGGAGGTCGGCAAGCCAGAAGCAGGAGCAGAGCAATGGCTGTCCAGGGGGATCCCTTTAAGCACGTGTCTCTGCAAAGGGCAGGCAACAACACCTGGAAATAAAGGCTGCCCCCATGTCCTGCCAGAAGCACTTCCGGGTGCCTTTTTTTTTTTTTTTCTCAAAAAGTGGATTGATTTTTCGATCTGTGTCATGCAATCTAGACGCTCTTTTTCGACAGAGGCTTTTTGGAAAAATACTCTCGAAAAAGCCTCTGTCAAAAAAAGCGTGTAGTCTAGACATACCCTGAGGGAGAGACTCTTCTTCATGCTTGGTCCCTACCAAATTCCTGGCTTTTGGACCAATAGTAGGCCTGCCGACAGGAGAAACAAAGCGAGAAGTTGCCCCGGAGCCTGGGACTCTCAGCCACCACCATTAC
This sequence comes from Rafetus swinhoei, assembly GCA_019425775.1. Taxonomy (NCBI): domain Eukaryota; kingdom Metazoa; phylum Chordata; order Testudines; family Trionychidae; genus Rafetus; species Rafetus swinhoei. Next base: position 16,265,370 of record CM033434.1, read on the forward strand.
TGTAACTGCAGTGGCAGCCAGCGCCCTGGACCCATTAAATCACTGCCAGAGCCCTGGGCAGTGTGTTCCAGGTGACACTGAAAGGCTGGTGGGGGAGAGGCCAGCCCCTCCACCTCACTCTTTCCACCTGTAGCCAGACAGGAACCCCCCCCATAACATCCATTTTTGCTTGCCTGGAGCATACAGGGCACACAGAGCAGTAAAAGCCTTGAACAGAAGGCTCGGCTATGCAGGCTGCTGTGACCCTGAATGGCTGTAAACAGAGATACGCCAATTGCTGATCAAGAGGCTGCAGAGGAGTGCCCTTGACTGAAACCTATATTGATACGAACACACACTGTCCGCGGGGGGAGGAATCTCCCGCCCAGTAAAAAAATGTCCAGTACTCACAATTTAGTTATCTCTCTTGCAAGTGTAAATTAAGTTGAAACTTGCTTGTAAGAACTGGCATCACAAAGACGAACCAACACAATTTGGCACCTTAGATAAGAAAGAGGATACGAGCCCCTATGGGTATAAAGATGGGTCCAGCAGCACACTTACTCTGAGTGTCAATCTACCATCTATCTGCTGGTCGGGTTAGGTGTTTGACTTCCCGAGGTTCCACGGGGATGCCCACCTCGTATTCGTCTTTCCTAGGAATTGAGGACCGGCCCTGGCTTGACCGCTGGAGTCGAGAGGCACAGAAGGGGGTAAAAATTGTACCTGTATGTGTCCTTTGTCTTAAGTGTACACATAGATTTAGAGCTCTTTAAAGATTAAGCTGTCACTTGCTACCATTATTTCTATTTTCTATCTTTATTTTCTTTATAACAATTTTAAAAATCTATATTTGCTAGCAGTTAAGAAGTAGAGCAATAGCCATTGTAACCACATGCTTTATAAGCCTTTTTAATAAACCTGTAACTGGTTAAGTTTTAACCTGACTCCTTCAGTTGCTGTAACAGAACCAAGCACAATTTAAAAGAACTTCAGCCGGTCATAAGGGACAGGTATAGGGGGAGCTTGAGCGTTGGGCGTGTCGCTTCCAGAGGACAGATCCATTGGGGCATCTCTCAGCCTCCCTGGCTGCCCACTGCGAAGGGATCCTGTATCCTAGCAGTTGAAATCTGAGATGTAATAAGCTCTTCCTATAAACTCTGGGGCGTCTGTCAGCCTGTTGGCTGCCCTCCGCGACGGGACCCCGGTCCTAGCGGTAAAGGCACAGATGTTAAACTCTCGGGGCGCCCTTCAGCCTTCTAGGCTGCCCGCTGCGACGGGACCTTGTGTCTTAGCAGTTAAAGACTTGGGTGTCACACACACACACACTGCCCTGACTGTCGGCTGACACCACCTGAGGCCCCACCCCTTCCAGGAGCACAAATCCACTGCCCCCACTTTGCCTGGCAATTCTGGTGGCCCCCGACCAATAGAATTAAGGTTTGCAGGATTTTTATGTTCTTGTCACCTTTAAGGCCTGTGATTGCTACCTCTTGCTAGGAAGTGAACATCTCTCCCTGGCAACGAAGCTCTTTTACTGCTATCTGGTTGCAAGTACCAAAGAGGGAGATTAGCTGGGGCTTACTAAAGCACATAGAATATTTTTTCAACTACCATTGTACGCTCTTCCATTTTACAGGAATCACAGCTCCAAAAAATGGTCCGCATTTGCCATACTACAGCAGATACCTTTCTATAGTGTTCCCTCTCTATAATGATGAAATATCATGCCTAAGAGGGAAATGAGATTGTGCAGTCTGCTGGTTATTTGGATTTTTTTATAGGGGCATTGTATTGGAAGTCTGGGATCAGGCCCTGCGATGATGTGGTTTATCCAATGAATTTTGATACTTGTTTTCACTCCTGCTTTTATAGCTATAAGCAATGAAGGATGAAGTAAACTGATGATCAAAATGACACTGTCATGGTACCTGAGTAACCCAAACATTTAAAAGCAAGTAAAATCTGCATGTTTAGTGGCACTCAAAAGTGGAAATCTTGAAATTTGGGTACAGAAGCTTTGAAAATGAGGATTTAGTTGCTTTGATATTTTATTTGAGGCTTAATAAAAACAACCAACTCAATCTAGAAAAAAAATGACTCATTGCCATTAACACATTTTCCTTCTAACCAATGACATTTTACGACTCTTAAAAGTGATTGGTGATAAGCACTCATTATTGCTAAATGTTATGTAGATTCATACCTATAAGTCCAGACATAGCTCTGCCAATACACCTTTCCTCTGTGAGCTGCAAAATCCTTATTACAGTTCCAAGCTGTCCCTGAGCAGGGACTAACAATTGGACAACAACACATTCAGAATTTGTTCTATGCAGGTTTATACTAGCTCAAAACAGAGTCCTCTGAACTCATTTGACCCTATCCCTTTTGGAGGTAAGGAATGAGAGTGTAAAACCACAGCACAATCTAGCTGTCCTCAAAATTCTTTCTGTGAAGTCCTTTTTCAGTTCTCAAGGCAAGGAAGTTTTTTTATAGATATATTTTAATGCTCACCTCCGTTCTTGCTTTTCATTGAATTAATGCCACCTTCATTGCATTCTTCAGAAAAAGAAAAGATAAAGTGACCTGTGCGGCTCTGAGAGCCAGCAATGCCTCATACAGCTGGGGATATATATGCACTGAAGTTGCAGGAGGCATTCTAATTGTGGGTGTCAGCAGTGACAGCTACTAAAAATATTAATTAAGTGTGTAGACAGTGCTCTTCTCTTCTCCGCCCCTCCCCCTCCTGTGCTGGCCGTCAGCTTCTCACCATTCTCTCCCAGTGACAAGCAACAAATCTTTGAGAATATGGACTGCCTTAACCAGGCTACCCCTGATCACAGTGCTTTTCATTCTGTGGTCTACAGACTCCTGGGATGCTGTTTACACTGCACAACTTTTAGCCATATGGCTGTGTCAACAAGGCTGCATCGCTAAAAGCTGGGCAGCATAAATGCTGTTTGTCAACACTTTTTCTGAAAGAATACTTCCACCTCCTAGGAGTGGGATTTGCACTGTTGACAGGAGAGTGCTTATATCACGAAAAAGCTGTTTATACTGCCACTAGCTGTGGCAAAAGTTTTGTCTTTTGTGAGGGAAGGAGGTTTTGTTTTTCATTTGGGAGTGTAGCCAACGTCTACATTTAAAATTTCCAAAAGAGTCCATACCTTCATTTGAAAATTTTTAGGGATCCACAAATGAAAAAGACATTGAAAATTACTGTCCTACCCTATCTTTGAGATAAAGCTGTGGACACACCCGCATTCTGGGTATGTCCTACATGACTACAGAAATGTCTTTATCTGCCTTCTTTCCTCCTTTTTCAGGGAAAGCTAGCTACTAGCTCAATACACGTGGCTTTATTTTGTTAACACTTGTAATACTGAGAAGTTTGTACTATGAGTAGAACAATGGGAAGGGTTCAGCATGCATGAGTAGGTCAGATTCCCCTTGGCTCCCATTTAGGAACCTAAGTAAATGGCCAGAAATGTAGAAGGAGACAGTATTCTAGCTGACCAAGAAATGTTTTCTTTTGCCCTAATATTTCTTGAACAAAAGGATTTTTTTTGCATTTTATCCTTTAAAAAAATTAATTGAAAACCAACTTTTTTATTAATAACTGATTTTTAAGAACAAAATTCAATAGCAGGAAATTTTTAAAAAAACAATTACCAGGTTATTCATTTTTAAGAAGAACCCTTTTTTGGTGAAAAAAATATGTTGCCAAAATATATTTTCCATGTAGCAAATCTTTTTTTCTAAAGGAAAAATTTCAAGATGGTTCTATTCTGTATATTAAGTACTGAACACTAGTAAAAGTCTGACTCTTATTTAGGAGTAGGATTATCTGAAGAGACCAAGTGGCTGAGAAGCACAATTTCCATTCAAGTTCAAAAGGAAGATTCTTCTTTTATCCCAATGAAGAATAGAGCTCTTGAAAATCTGGGTCCCAGTTTTGATTGTTGAGGATTTAAGATTGGGATCTGATTAGTTCTGAAATGTGAATGCTAAATTTTTCAAACGCAGAGCCAGAGCTCTTTTGACTAGCTGCTCTTGGTTGTATTAGCAAATTGAACTGCCAGCACATACTACAGGAATTACCTCAACAATGTCACACAATTGTTCATGGGATATTGTTTTGAGTTTTTTCCTTCTTAGCACATACAGAAAATATACTTTATCAGTAGGACATATTCATGAATTAAATGAACAATTTGTCTGAAAGGACTAGACTTTAATGAAATATGTTTGAGTGGCATAGTGTAAAAACTGTAAAGAACTCAAATAATCCGTTTATCCCTTTTCTATTCAGATTGTTTTCCAGATTCTTTAATGAGGCTGGAGCCTCACCTCTGTGACCTTTTGTCCCACAGGTCCTAAATGCCAGGCTCCAGCCCAGGAATGGAAGTCCATACAGCAATGAAACAGCTCTGCTTTTGATCCCATTGGCTGGCATTGGTCAGCCATGCTTTGTTTTGCTTTTGGCTGGGTAGACACTCCCTAAAGGGCCTGATTCTTGATTACAACTCTCTGGAAGCATATGGGGTATTAAAGAAGGTCTTAGTATAAAGTGTGCCTACGTGGTGTAGAGAAGCATCACCTGCTAGTAGCAGGATGTAAGGACGTCATTTTTTTTCACTAAAGAGATACAATATACCTCAGCAGAGGCTTCCATATTACCTCCTGTTCTGGAAGGAATAAGGGATCTTCCGGAAAAGGCTTTATTTTCCGCAAGAGCCGCGTCTAGACTGGCGCTTTTTTCTGTCAAAGCCCCGAGCCAGAAAAAAGCAGCAGCCATGTTCATGCAAATGCCGCGGGGAAAATTTAAATCCCCGCGGCATTTGCAATTCCGACTTGTCTCATTAGCATCCCTTTTCCGGAAAAGGGTGCCAATGTAGACACAGCCTCTAAGTATGAGTAAGAAACACACAAAAGAACTTCGCCTCACTCTCTCTCTCTGACCATCAGTTTGTTGCACTAGTAGGAACAAAGGAGGCAACCATTCCTGGTCTAACGAGTTCAGCCAATAAGATTGAGAGCATGACAAACATTCTACTTTGAATGTAATGTAATTTGTTAATGTAGGCATTAGTTGTGGTTTATCTTTATTTTTCTTATAACCATTTCTGATTTTTATGCCTTATTATTTGTACTTACCTAATATTGATTTCTTTATCATTAATAAACTTATTTTTATTGTTTTATCTGATCCCAGGTATTTAAATTCAAGTGTTTGGGGAAACACCATTTGAGGTAGCAAAATCTCTGCATATTATTTCCACTGATGGAATAACAGACCTCTATACATGTATATTGTCCAGGAGTGGGCTAGGCAATGAAGGACATATATATTTGGGGTAAACTCTGTGACTAGGAGTGCAAGGTGACTAGCAAGGTGCGGCTGGCTGCAGCACACACACGGACATAGCTAGAAGTAACTCACGTTCTGGAGGCTGTCTGTGAGCAGTCCGGGACTGAAGCTATCACAATAAAGCAGTGTAAAGGCACCCAGGTTACAGGGCAGGGGGACACAGCTATTCATTAGTCTGGATTGTACCCTGGGTACATCACAGCCCCCAGACTAAAAAAAATCAATTATTCGCTCATCTCTGCTCACAGTGATAACAACAAATCTCTCTCTATCTGACTACATTATATTGGGGAAGGGAAAGTTATTCGGCACTATTAATACAAGTAAACTAACAGTGTTTTCTTTTGCCAGTTTTTAGATTAGCCAAGTGAACCATGATTCATCAGCTTTAAAACGTGTGTGAATTCATAAACAGGTCACAGTGACATGCCTGGAATTTTCCTGGCAGTTTGTGTAGCTAAAGTCAAAGGGAAAATAAAATGTGAAGCGAAGAGCTCAAGGGACATTGAAAGGGGATGGATTTGTAAAGCCTGATTGCCAGTACAGATAGCTACATGTGATAAACTTGGTCTTATGTCTCTATTTACATATTAATTGTAATTTAACTATGGAATAATTAGAGAGGTTCAATACAAGGTTTTATCAAAACATCGACTGCATCAACAATAAGTGTTAGGCTTTGAGAATTGATATGGGATTCACTTAAAATGCAATGACAGTCGTTATCACTCGATTTTAGTCATGTATAATTTGCTGGTTTAAGGACTGCTTTATTCTCAGTTCTCAAGGATTCATTTAGAGGGTTTATTAAATGTTGGTGAGATTGTAAACAAGAATAAAATGAAAAGCTCTGGATACAAAATTTGATGCAGGTGGAAAAGGAGCTATGTTAATCATTATTATATCTATTACAATTATTATTACATATTATTTGTATGACCATGGCATATAATGTGTTAGGTGCTGTTACCCATATTGCAAGGTGCATTACTACCACTCCCAGAAGAAACAGATGAAGGCAAAGGGGAGAGAGAGCCCTCCCACCCCCAGCAAAGCATAAGATTAATTTTAAGCATATGAAGAGTCCAATTACTTTGATGGAACTACTTACTTTCTTTAAGTTAGGCACTCATTTGAGTAATTTCCTGGATCAGGCCATAAAAAAGCTTATCTATCTATTATTAATTGGCTAACATCACAGTAGAAGCAGGTCTTGAGGTGGAATTTGAAGGACGTGGGGAAGGGTACCCTGCATGGCTGGGTCAACATAATGGGTAGAGTGAAGACAGTTCTGGGCAAGGTGAACAACACAGTCAAGAGTCTTTGTTGGTGGAATGGAAGGGAGACAGCTATGCGATAAGAGGCAAGATTCTGTAAGTTGAAAGGATTTAGTAGGATACTGAGGGGGACAGAAGAGGATCGAGACTGTAAGTATTGCTGCAGTATAAAACATACATGCTAATAATTGTGCTCATGCTACAAAAGATTCACTACCCTCTGAGCGCTTTCCGTTACTCTGCAAACAATCACACATGCTTAACTTTATGCACATGTGTAGCACTGTTTAAGTCAATGGGACAACTCACATATATAAAGCTAACATATAATTGTTTATAGGATTAGGGTTTTAATAAACCATCTTATCCTCTTCTGACTATCTCAGTTCAGCCCAGATGTTTCAAAGAAAATTCACCAATTTTCTTGGAACTTTATTCCCAACTCTTTCTTTCTCCTACCACTCTCCTCACGCCTTTATCTCCCTCTGGATTTACATATCCTTATCTCTCTACTTTTACTTGATCCTTCAGTTGCATGAGATGTCGGAAATGCTCCACATTAATCATTCTTTTTCCTACCTCAGACATACCCAAGGGTCATCTGAGCTTTAGAGACAGAGCCTGGTTCAATGGCAATAAATATGAGTTTTCTATCTTTTTTTTTTATTTTGCAAAAGCAATTTTGTGCATGTATGCCTCTTGATGTACTTGGAAAGTGTTCTCAACCACAGTACAGAACTGAGATTTTAAGATCAGTGTAATTGTGTTTCTGTCTCCAGTTAAGAGTACTACTTGTTCTTGCTCTGTACTGAGGAACAAATGTACTACTGGCTCAATGCAAAATGTAAAAAAAAATATTAATATAACTAATTCAGACTGAAACATGCAATGCTTTATGCTCAAGCTGTGGATGCATAAAGGGTTAATAAGAAAATAATTAAACTCATAAAAATAAAAGCAGAGAAAATGTATAAACAAAATGCACTTATTACAGTGCATTAAACATGACTTGCTGCTTAATAGAAAAAAAATGTTTAACCTCTTTATAAACAGAATGTGCATTTTATGAGCCCCTAAAGCTTTGTTGCTATTAAACCAATGTGCTCCTTGACCTTGTGTAAATTTCTACATTTCACAGAAGCAGAAGTACATGATGCACTATCTCTGTATCTTTCCTTAATCTAAGAAATGTTATGTTAACCATAAGGCTGTATAAACAGCCAATGGAGAGTGAATTCACAACAGAATCATCACACAGCTTTTTAAATCTGGCTCTTATAAACTTTACTTTCCTCAATTTTCCATTGCTTCTTATTTTGTTCCCATTTCCCTTTTAGAATTTTTGGTGCATCAGCTCAGCAAATTGGCAACACAAAGAGGATAATGAATTTTTCGGTCATTTAATTTATGACTTCATACCTATACCGGGAGTTTTAACCTCAATTCATATTTACATTTGCCCTCTATTTTGTGAATTCAAATGGTCTTTCTGAGAAGATTGGTTTCATGCAGAGGGGGGATAATAACAGAACTATATTACCTCCCACACAAGAATTCGTTGTAATATTTATTTTTCACCAATGCTGGTGGCAGAAAGTATTAATCTAAGATTTCAGTATCTAATATTTAATCCATTTTTTTATTGCTAACAACATAGAATACAATTTGGTGTTTTTTGAAATGATTCCAATGCTGTGTTTTACTCAGAACTGCAAAGGTTGAAATCTCCATATTAGAAAGGTTACTAAATGGCTGAGGGCTGAAATCGTGAACAAACGTCTTACGGTCATAATTATTAGAGGAGAATTATTAAGACTGTGGAGCACAGAATTGGGACTATTGCCATTTACAAATAAAATAGAGTAAAAAGCTAGTGACCTACCTATGGAGGTGTACATACTTTCCATTCACATGCGGGATGGTTTTGAAGCTCCTATTTATTGCCACAAACAGGCTGAGATGAAGTGAGATGGGACTGTGTCGAAACGGCCCTCAACAATGGGTAAAGATGCATAAATTACTGTGAAATGCAAGTCAAAGGAAATTGGCATTCAGAGAGGCCAGACAGCACAAAACAGTCCATTATCCATTTAACCACCTAACTGACTCAGACACAACTGCCTGATCAGGCTGTAGCCAGATGCTCTAACTAGAAAACTATTTTCAACAGCTTGGCATCTGGGTGCTGTGATTGCTAAAAGGAAGAGGACTGGTACAATCTGATGAGGTGAACTGCAGTCTGCTGTGGCCTTCAGTGTATTATTTATTGTGTTTTCTTCACAGGAAAAATAGTTAAAGGAACAAATGTGACTAGAAAAGACATCTTCTATTTGTCAATTAAAAATAATCTGTACAGTATATAAAACTAGAAAGGGGCTCAGATTCTGTTAAATGTATGCTTATATTCTTATTTGCATGGCTACACTACCAGAAATTTTAATAGGAACTTTTGGCAAAGGTTTGTGTTTGTACTTAGGACTGGTGCCCTGATTCACAATTCACTTAAGCGTGTGCTTAATTTTAAGCATGTGGTTACTCAAATGACTTGCTGAATCAGGGCCCAGGTTAAGAATTTATAATAATCATAGTGATGTCCTGGTTTCTTATCCAACTCATTTTAAACTTTTGTTTTGCCTTTTCATCAATAGCAGTGACTGCACATTTTGTAAACAATAAGCAAAATTCTGTTCTCACTTACACCTATATAATCCCAATAGAATTGGACCATGTAGTTCATATCTACAGCTGATGTAAATCAGTGTGGCTGTATTGAAGTTAATGGACCCATACAGATTTTCAGGTACTTGGGGGAGCATTTGGGGAAGGGCCCAGGGAAGGCTGAAAGCCTGGAAATGAAGGAAATGCTGCCAGTTGTTGCTACCTTAGGGTCCTTGGGCTGGAACCCAGAGTAGAGTGTCGGCCTAGGTTCCACTCTTAGAGTCTGCTTCAGAGAGAATGACCCCAGGACTATGGAGGGGCTTCATCCCAATCCCTGGAGTCACCTATGATGAGGGTGGCTCAGAAAGCTGTGACCCTTGCCTCTAGTAAAGAGCAAGAGGCTGTGTGGAGGGTCACAGTGAGCCTCTGAGGCAAATAACATCTGCCTAGGAGAGCAGGACCCGCAGGACATGGCCAAGAGCTTTGCTCAGAGGTTTGCCCAGACATACCCATGTAGCTCTCCTAGCATGGGTATAAATAGCAGTGCAGCTGGTGAGGCATGGCTTAGGTGAGTGAAGACACACCAGAATGGCATGAATATACACGTGAGTACGTACAATAGAGACTCTCTAATCACCGAAGCCATGCCTCCCAGCCTACATTGCTATTTTATATTCACTATCCCCCCTGAACATGGAGTCTTTCCTCAGCACAGGAAACAATTACCCAAGTGGGGAAAGACTGAAAGGGAAGAGGCAGCAAAAGAAATGCTTGGACAGATTCCTTGCTGCTGGAGCCCTTCCTCACAGCAGGGGACGATTCTAGGAAGAGGGAAAGGAAGAGGGAAAGGGTAGCTCCCCACTGCTAGATCATTTCCCTTCCAAGGGGAAAAGCTTTGGTGAGAAGAGACAGCTTGGAAATACTCCTGCACCTTCCAGCACCTTTTCTCACTACAGGAAAAGACTCTGGCAACAGGGAAAGGCTCTGGCAACTCTCTGCCTCTATAGCCCTTCCCCACCATCAGAGAAAGACTCCTGCTTCCCTCCACCAGGGCCATGCAATAGCACGTGCTTCCACACTGCAGTCTGGCTGCAGCCTGCTTTTCAGTCCAGTGCATAAGTTCACATCCGTATATATTTAGAGATGTGTGTGTCTGCTTGTGAGTCCATTTGTTCAAGAACTCCTCCTAAACGGTAAGAGCTAGGACCACCAAATTTGGCATACAGCTTCCTTCTATTCTAATTTAAAGCAAGGCCAGGGTTCGGTTGTGCCGAGAAAATGGGACATGCCTGAAATTCGATAACATAGAAAGGAAGGGGGCTGATCGAAGTGACATGATACTGCACTGGGGGCACAGCAAGTGTGGGGACAGCTATACTGCAGAGTGACCACTGGGGGCAAACACACAGAGGAGAATGGCCAGCTGGGGATGGGGCTCGCATTCCTGCTGGCCACCAGACCAAGTAAGTGGCCCCCCATACTCCAACCCTCCCTCCCTTGGCCACAGCACCATAGGGGATGAGGAAATAAAGTCTCTCTCCTCCTCCCATGCAGAAGCTATAGCCCGCTCCCCCCATCACCACTGGGCCAATCAGCATGGCCATGCCCAGTTGGTCTGCACAGTCTCCCCTCCCCCTAAGCCAGGCCAGTGACCATCACCAGGGCTGGCCTGTGAAAATCCCCCCTCTATCACCCAGGGTGTCCCGGGACTGGCCTATGTGGTCCCTGCCATGCTCCCATCGCCCTGCCCTGAGTTTCTCCTTAAGGACCCGCGCAATGCCAGGTAAATATGTTATTACACTATAAGCCACTGCCAGTAGTTTCTGGTGCACACATAATTTTAATGTTACATGAATAAAGTGATAAGAATGTGGCAATTACATCTGCAATAACACATGCAGAAATAAGGGCAGTGTGGAATTTGTTCAGTGATGGAAAAGCTTCTCTGAAGACTTTATTCAGTTTAATGTGGGACAATGAAACGGGCCAAAAGCATGCATACTCCACTCAGTTAGGAGCTGATCACATTCCACCCTTTGTGAAATATATATATTACTCTGTGTGCTGCAAAGAGGGTCTAAAATGGAAAAAATATCCCTTTTCACTCACTAGGACAGTGGCTTTGCTATACTAGATAAGAGCATTGGCTTATCCTGGTTTGATTCTAGCAAGGGCCAAGAAAATTCTGAGGCTGAAGAGGATGTACTTAGTGCTGTGTCAGTCTCATCTCTTCACTTATTTTTCTATTTGTTTCTGAAATACATTATTAGAGAACTGGAATCCAGGGGGTCCTTCTTTGCTTTTGCCTACTCTTGTAGCTCTCTGTAGTTTCAAATGCCCCTTTTCTTCTCATAGGAAAAAAACGTGAGCAATGGGCCAGATTTTGATCTCAGCTGACTTCAGTGGAGTGGCTCTAAAATGAAACAGAGAAGACTCTTGCCTAGTATTAATCTGAGGGGGTCTCTCTCTCTAACCAGGGAGCACGGTGTTAACACAAAAATGAGATGTTTCAAGAACTCACTCACCCATCTAAGAGGGGAGCATTGCTGACTTTCCCCTGTTGCACAATTTCTTATGTTTAAACAAAACAACAAGGCTGTCAAATAACATTTTATTATCGGAGCGCTGCAGGTGGATATGTAAGTGGCAGAACGGAGCTACGCTACTGCAGAGAGGGTGCCGTGGTGTCTACACTACAGAGTTTTGTTGGGAAAATGGCTGTTTTTCAGACCTGAGTTACGTCCACACTGCAATTGTGTTTTTTCAAAAGAAAATCGAAAGAACAGAGGGGTTTTTCCAACACTGGTAATCCTCTTTCTACAATAAAGAAGCCTTTTTTGAAAGAGCTCTTTCGGAAAAAGGCATGTGGGACAGGGAAGAGGGAGTTCTTTCGAAAGAAGAGGAAAGAGGAAAAAGCACAGGTGCCCTGGTGGCCACTCCATCCATAGTAATCACAGCTTAAATGTGAGATAGCATCCAAACTGAATGGACACTATCTTTCGAAAAAGCAGATAGCTTTTTCGATGCGCTTTTGTGTGTGCACGCTCTCTTTCGGAAGAAGTTTTTCGGAAGAGCTCTTCCGAAAGAAGCCTGCAGTCTAGACATAGCCTATGTGAGGCAGAATGTCTCCAGAGCTCCTAGTGCACGTGGTTAGCATACACACCGTGACACACCTTCGTAAAGCATGTACTAGTACTGATCCAGTTTGGAGCGGGGGAAGGAAAGAACAAGGCTCCACTTCTCTTCCGCATTCCTATGAGCCTCCAAGGAAATACATTTCAGTCTGGCCCTTAAAGAGATGATGATGGAACAAGAGGAGTTCAACCTGTTCCTTTCTCACTCCCCACCCTGTGGTACATTCACACCAGTGCCAGCAGGACCCAGCCCATGTGGTGAAGTACACGCCAGGTCTCAGACCACAAGTGCTCATTAACCATCCTCCAAATATTTACAGAAGATTGAGACCAGAGAGAAAACAAACATGACAGCTCCTGTAATTCATCACACAAATCATATCTGTAAGGGTTTAGCTAAAGGTCTGCTTGCCTCATCATCCACAGCCTGTCTTAAGTTGCCTGGCAGGTTTAAATACTCCTTCTGAACCTATCCTCTGGTGTCTCTCTTTCATTTTCTTTTATCCCTGGAGTGGTCTTCCTTTGCAGCCAATAGGTCTCAAGATATGAACTACTCTCCACTTTGCAGCCCTATGGCATTCCACCCCCTGCTGACTGTCTCAAGGATCTTAGAACCCTCATTCTGTCAGAGAGAGTTAAAGGAAGTATCACCCTAAAAGGGGTTTCTTTTAAGCCAGTGAGAGGTCACAGAGCAAGAAGAAAGAGCAAGTATGAAGGGGAAAGTACCGTACCCCATGTGTCTACTTAGCTGCTCTACCCTGTCATTAGACAGGGGGCTTGAAAACATCAATGAGCAATAAAAGGATGTTGAAGGAACTCAGAGAGATGTGTGAGTCTCTAGGATGGCTGAGTGTGGAAGACAGGACACTTCATAGAGAACTGTGAAGTCAGTTACAAAGGTCTCTATCCCAGGTGAACCTAAAAGCCAAGTAGATATTGAAGCTAAATTGATGTGTATCATTGTAATCAAACAGGAATTAGTTCAAGGATGTCTATGGCTTGTATTATGCAGGAGGTCAGACTAGATGACGCAGCCTTATAATCTATGAAATAATCAGACTACTATCATATTGGAAAAGTTTCTGAAACATTTTCAAATGGCACAGCAGAAGAATACAGTTGGTTTTTTTATTAAGCTAGACATTTAGGGAATTAGACACCAGTTAAAGAAAATTGATTGGAATCAACTCTTGTCCTGGATATATACTGAGAAGAAGTATGGAAAAGAAACAAGCTATAATCACTGAAGTGAAATATGAATGCTAATAACAGTGTGATTATTAACAAGGACACAAACTTAAGAAATGCAAAGTTAAATAACTGTAAAAGTTTATGAACAATTGTAAAGATAGGTGATTTTACAAGAGAAATCAGGTGGAAAATATTAGGAAAATTAAAACAGGACACAAAATGGCATAAGGTAAGAGAAAACGTGAATGAAATATTTTTGCACAGGGTAGAGCAATGTAATGGAAAAAAGATCAAGGAAAATTAGTGAGTGATTGTATGGTGCTTTGAAGATGTGAAGGGCTAAGAGAAACAGAAGTCTGGATTCAAACATGCCCTGAATTTTGGAGCAAAGGGGCTTGATCAGCTTTTAGAAGGTTAGAGATTTCCATTGTATTGTATGTTTGTACAGCATCTAGCACAATAAGAACCAGCTATGGTTGAGGTCTCTAAGAGACCTCAATGTACAGACCTCTAAGGACCACAATATACATCCTTAGAATAATAATGATAATTTATCAACCTGGAGCTAGATTTGAATTTTGTAGCCCAACACTAATGCTATCTCTAGTGTGTCTACATAAGGTTCAATCCTAACTTCAACTGTAGTATAAACATACCTCTGTTCTGCCAAACTTTTTTTTTTGTGAGTAGACAAGGCCACACTGTTGCCACAGATACAACAGCCTGACAAACAACTTCCTGGTGTCATCTGTGTTGTTTTTGGAAGAGCTGTGTAACATTTTCCAAATTTTGAGTTTTTGTATTAAAAAAACAAGCCGAAAACATTTTTTTTTTAAGTTTTAAAAATATTTTGATTAGGAACTAGTCTGGTGAATATTTTTTTGACAAACAGAAATATCAAAATAAACTTAAACACCAAATGGTCTGGTAGCACTTTCTAGACTAACAAAACATGTAGATGGTATCATGAGCTTTCGTGGGCACAGCCGCTTCTTCAGATGACTGGGTGGGGCTCTCGTACATTTCAAAAGCAGACGCCCCACAAGGAGCATGGGGCCAACACTGGAGCCTTGTGGGGCCTCTGCTTTTGAACTGAGGGCCCTTGATACAGTTCAAAGGTGGAGGCATCCTTGTTTACTAATTAAATAGTCGATGGAAATTCCATTAACTATTCAATTAGTTAATTAATCTAAATTTAACATCCCTAGTGACTTAGTCTCATGGAGGCAAGCCACTACACCCAGAAGTTGAATATTCCTTCTCTTTCCATGTGGCAACATTGACACTTCTGAATAGTGAAACATCTATATCTTTCTTCAGATCCTAAGGACTAAATCATTATTCCATGGCCTACGTTTTCAAAAGTAAGTGGGGAGAGGGATTAAATTTTTTTGCATATCAGATTGGACCTATTAAAGGGGGCCTGATTTTCAGAAAGCTTGGAACATCTTGCTTATGAAAATGGCATCCTATTAAAGTGTCTCGAAAGTCCCCAAAATAACTAGTCACTTTGTCAGCATCAATCTTGCCCTTGTACTGCAGTGAATATTTTCCACTGATAGTCACAGACGTGAGTCAACCAGCACATGTGCCAGAAATAACAGTTCTGTTTTAATGAAGACTCTTTTTCGTGTTGATAATGAAATTCAGTTCTTGGCGCGAGACCCGCTTTACATTGTGAGAGTAAATAGATGAACAGCAATGGCATTTATTCATTAAAATTGCAAAATAGCAATTAAATCTCCTCCTTCTCTCACTGATAAATCTGATAAGAGGCAGCAGGAACCAGTTGCAGGCTTATTAAAGGAGGAAAGGCACAGACATGTGGGAAAGCTTGATAAATTTCTACATTCCTATACCAATAATATTTAGCTCTTCTATAACACTTTAGATCTCAAAGTGCTTTACAATAAGGGGTAAATATCATGATCTCCATATCATAGGTAGGGGAGCAAAGACACATGGAGGTAGAGGGTTTTTTTCTTAGGGTCATTGAAAGAGCCCTCTGCCCAGTGGGACTTTTCCAGGGTGCAAAAATTACTTGGGCAAAGATCTGCACTTGCCATAACACCTTCTGCCTCAGATCTGTCATTTTCCATGTTGGTCCCCGTGACTATGGCTCCTATAGCAATAGTACCAATATGGTGGAGCCAGTTCTGCTGGTATCATAGGTGTTCCTTATGGTGAAAGTATTGCTTGGAGTGCCCTAAATGCCTACCCTGAGTTCCCTTCATTTGGGTAAAGGGGCCAGAGTGGAATGGCAAACTGTCGCCTCTACAGTGAACTGTGCAAATACAACAGCTCATTTGGATTCTCCTTAATCCTGTCGCTAGCCATCTTGTTCCATCCTTTTATCTGCTCCCCTGCCTTTAGAAAAGTGATGGAAGGGCAGGGGGTAGATTTCAGCCCCAACCAGCTGAGACTTTCGCATCTTTGCAGCAAGACACTGTTTGTGCTAGAATCAAATCTGCTGATGATGGGAAGCAACAGCTCACAGTAAAGGCAAGGCACTTCCATCTCATTCATTGTTTTTTAAACCACACAACACATTCAAGTGGAGACCTGAATGACAGGTGACAGGAGCAGGCTGAGTACTGGTAGAAATAAATAAATTAATAATACAAAGCCTGCCGCTGATGCAGATGCAAGGGTGACATAAAAAGCAGTCAGACTCCATTATGTGCCTGTTGCCTAGGGAATGGCTATGAGCCACACAGATAACAACAGTGTCAGCTCCTCCAGTCCATACACCACTGGATGTGTTACTGGAATAGTGACCGCAGGATTAGTCACGTAATTGATTTCTATAACACAAAATTATGCAAAGTGTCCTACGGTTCATTAGTATGGGTTAAGGTCCAAAATTTTGCCCTCTGTTTCGATGCAATTAGACAGGTATGGCCTTGCAGGATTCAAAACTCATGAAATAAACTACAATAGTCAGTGGACTAATGAACAAAGGTGGCAAATGTTTACTCCAGCTCTAATTGATGCCTTGCCTTCCCCTGCTTCTGAACCACTGACACCCAAGGGCATCTTCTGCAGTAGTTGGAATTCCCATTGTGGGAGTTCTGCATGAGTAAGGCTTGCTGGAACAAGCCCTAAACTTGATTGTCTTCCTTTCCAAGGGCCTGATTTTTCCAATTTTTTTTTTGAAACTTATGTCATTATAGGGGAGCTGACAGCCACACAGTCCCTTGGGAAAGGAGCCAGCTCCATGTTCCCGGAAGGGATGGGACTTCAGGCAGAAGGGACAGGGTTGGGGGCAACCAATCCTCAGCACCATCGGGAGTGCACCATGCTTGCCCTCCCCCCCCCCCAGCCCTAAGAGCTTCCCGGAGTACCACAGAGCACAGTAGCAGCGGCTGGCAGCCCTGGGCCCTTTAGAATCAACAGGCACTGGGGTAGTTAGCCCCTTTGCATGGGTGCTCACAACCACATTCGCTGATAGGGAAGAGGGAGCAAAGTCAATATAAAAAGCTCCTGCCTCAGAATGGCAAAAATGTGGCCACATCTGAATGATGTGAGGATTACCGCATTTGGCTCACTGTTATTATCAGTATAGTTCTTATCAGCCCAGTTCCTCTAGTGGAATGGGGTAGTGTTTGTCACTGAATTTGTACTATGATGCTGTAAGGTACAAAAAAGTGGAGAGTCAGGCCCTGTAACTGAGATATCAGGCCTAATTCTCCACTTGGAAGTTCTGAGTGCAAAAGGTGTGTCTGAGCAGAGCTGGATAAGAAACTTTTTCTATCCCATGAGAATTTTCAAGATTTAAAAAAAAATCGGTCCCAAATTGGGACAAAATGTCAAAATCTCAAACATTTTGAGAACTGAAAATAAAATTACATTGGGTCAATAGAAGGAGTTTGTTTCAGTAAATTTGAAATGCTTCATTCCAGTTTTAACCACCCACCTACAAATTTTTGTTTTAAAAATATTGAAACAGAAAATTTCTGGAAACCAATCCTTTCCCGTGAAAAGTGCTGGTTTTGACAAGTCTTCATTTTCTGGAAATAATGCTTCATTGAAAAAAATTCCAAGTCGCTCTAAGCTGTGGGGGAAGGGGGAAAGGCATGCAGGATCACATATCCCCTCCCCCAATTTCCCAATTTCTTGTGACATCTCTCACTGGGATGCCCAGTAGCAAGAAGGCAGAGTCCTTCCCCCTCCCCTCGCAGCAGCCACACTCACCAAGTGCTCATGCAGTGTGAGGAAGTAGAAAAAAGCAGGGTAGCTGGCTGTGGGCTAACCTCCACTATCCACCCTTCCAACCCCCTCACTACAATAAGGGGTGGCTTACTCTTCCCTACTGCTGGAGTCCCAGTTGCCTGCTTCACACTATCCCTTGTGAGTTAGAGAGTGGAAGTAGAGGCACTGCATGGGGTGGTCATGTGCTCCAGAATCTTTCCCCATCCACAGTTATATGTCACCTCTGTTTGTATGCCATTTCCTACCACACTGATCACAGCAACTGTCTTTCTCCTAAGCACCAAAGACTATGGCAGCATGCAGATACGGTGGTGGTGATGAATAAATACATGAGCACTGCCATCCTCATCAAACCAATGGTCCATCTAGTCCAGTAGCTTGTTTCTGACAGTGGGTTTGCTGGGTGAGAAATTTCTAATGCTATAGCAGCTACTTTTTGCCCCTCGTGATACCATGCAGATTTCACAGCAGCAGCGTCCTCTTCTAATGGCTACACCAAAGCCTAGTGAAGGAAACAGGACTATTTTTGTTCCCTTCAATATGTCTCAGATCAGGCACCTCATATAGGAATGCATATCGATCTGTCTATATAGATAGCTATAGCTAAAGCTATGGTTAATTGATAAGGTACTAGCCGATGGTGCAACAGAATAGGCAGCATTGTTGCTGGGATTTGTAGGCCCCGTAAACCTTGTTGCTGTGAATGCAAATGGCTTTCTCTGCGCAACTCTTGACATCAGCTCTTAACAGCTCCCAGGAGAAGGAATCCTTTTTCTGTAGATTATCATTGTAATTTGGAGCAGGTAAAAGGATTTTTAAAAAGGTGGCATGATTAAAAAAAAAAAACAACTGAAGAAGAAAACAAAAATAAGCCACTGGAAAGAGAGGGAGGTGAATAAAGGATTGCAAACACAGAAAGGGTCATCAACATTCTGACCAGAATAGAAATGTAGGACTTATTATAGAACCAAATCTTAGGAGTTTTTTCAGCCTTATATTTGTCTGCTAGTGAATAAGATAAACAGGCTAGCAGGATATGAGCTGAAAGAATACAATGGGAATCAACACAGGTGGTGTTATAGCTTTGCAAGGAACTGGTTAGGTTTCACATAGAGTACTATATCCTGCATTTGTAACTGTTTCTTAGCTACCATGTATTTTTTCTTGAAAGAATGCAGCACTGACTATTTTAAATGATGCAAAGCTTTAAAGAAGTAAGGTGCAAAGAAAGAATTAGAAAAATGAACATGTATCCAGCCTGATTAAAATAAACAAACAGTTTGGCTATGTCTACACTGCACAGTTATTTCAGAATTAGCTATTCTGGAATAGTTATTCCAAAATAGCTTATTTTGAAATAGCATATCTACACTGCTTGAAAGCCTCAAAATTAGTCCGAGGCAGGCTTCCCAAATGTAGATATGCTATCGTGAATTAGAGCCCCAGGAGGGATAACTTGGAATGGCCCTGGTGAGGGGCTATTTAGAAATAGTAGCAGTGGAGCATCTACCCATGCCTTATTTTGAAATAGTTAGTTCAGAATAGGCATTATTCTTCATAGAATGAGGTTTACAGAAGTCAGAATAAGCCATCTGTTATTTTGAAATTATTTGAAATAAATGAATTGCTGTGTAGACGCTCACATAGTTATTTTGGAATAACGGCCATTATTCTGAAATAACTTTGCTGTGTAGACACTCTCTTTCTGTTCTGTGCTTGAGACATTTATGTATTAGAACGAGGGCTGTCGATCATTTTGTCTCCTCCTTATTTCTTGTATTAGCTTGCTGGAATTGTACCACTTTGGGTAAAGAGCACAGTATCAGCAGTGTTCTATAAATCATCTTCCAGGGTATGTCTATGCTGCACAGCTATTTCTACACAAGCCACCTGTTACTTTTCAAAACAATGGGCGTGCTATTTTGGCATCCCGGTAACCCTCATTCCACAAGAGTTGAGGGATGTCTCGAAAAAGTCCGTTACTTTGAAATTTCAACATAAGCTATTCCAAAATAGATTCAAAATAAGATACAGCCTCTCCTCAAGTTACGAACGAGTTACGGACCAAACACTTGGCTATAACTTGAAATGTTCGTAACTCAGATGCCATTGAGTTACATTGAGCACTCGTAAAGGCGGTCCTCAAGTTATGAACGCAACCCGCGCTTACGAACAGCGTGGTCGCAATGGGAGTTTTGGTCGTAAATGCGAACGGTCGTAAATCGACTGTTCGCAACTTGGGAACCGGTTGTATTCAATTTGCTTAGCGCAAATTGCATATCTTATTTCAAGTTTAGGTGCTGTGTAGATGAACCCTCAAAGTGCAGCTAGATAGGACACTATCTTCCACAGGAATTGTCAAGCTTTTTGAAAAAGTTTTCTCGTCCTGAATTGAAATAAAGTCAAAATCCCCCAAAAAACTCTAACAAACCAAAAATAAAATCTATTATTTTATTTAGTGATAGAAAATAAAATATAAATATAAAATATAAAATAAATAAAATATCTCAATCCAATCAGATTTGTTTTTATTTTGGTCATTGATTTTTTACTACAGATCAACTTAAATTTTTAAGAGAAAAAAATGATTTTGAAGAAAAAGATGTTCATTATGAAAATGTGGATATTTGGACAATTTTATAACTTTGTTTCTCTCTCTTTTTTTTGTTTGGCACCTTGCACTGAAATTTCACTATTAATAAACTGGGAGACAAGGTTAATGAGGTAATATCTTTTATTGAGCCAACTGCTGTTAGTAAAAGAGACAAGCTTTAAAACTCCACAGAGCTTTTCTCTGTTAATAAACCAGTAGTAGAGATGCTGTGTATCTCACAAGTGTGACTGATTTTTTTAAAATCAGAATAGTGCAGAATTGGGATTGCAACATGACAGCCTTAGGAACAGCGCACTGCATGGACTCATTTGGGTTGAGTGATATTAAATGTTCCAACTTATGGAGAATGTTCAGAGAGTAGAACCAGTACCTTTTCAATGCAGTACTGAGACAGAGCAGAGCTAAGCTCTTTAGAGAGTTCACACACTCTGACCACTCATATAAATTCAGTCCACAGTACAAATATGAATTAATCTTCTCACAACCCCTCTGGGAAGTGAATCCCTTGGCCAAGAATTCCCTCCTACGCATGTGGGGGAGCACAGCAGCTTGGCACTTCTAAAGCATCTTTCATGCAAGCTCAAACAACTTGGCAATGATGGTTAAGTATCACTCAGGGCTGCCGAAGGGGGGAGCAAAGAGGGAAGTTACCCCAGGACCTGGCAATGCAAAAGAACCTGGTGCTCTTGGCCACTGCCACTGGGGCGATGCTGATGGCCAGAGACCTGGCACTTTAAATTGCCGTGCCCTAGGACTACTGGCTGCCCAGCTCCACTCCTTCTGCCTAAGGCGCCACCCCTTTTGGGAGCATGTAGCTGCTTCCCCCCACCACCTTGGCCAGGGGCTTGAGAAGCCTCTCAGCTCTCCTGGTATCATTACTTAGCTTGTAAATTCTTTGGGGAAGGGCTGTCTTTTTTGTACTATGTGCATGAATTTGTCTTTTTGTACTTTGCAAAGCTCTGAACACATTGGGCACATTCAGCTCTTACGGTAATTCACAACCAAACATCTTGCCATGATGCCACCCAGTAGCTGCACCACCAGGCGTTCAGGGGCAATGCACAGAAGAGTGAGCTTAGCCAGATTCAGATGAACATGGCTTGACTTGTAGTTTGTTTTACAAATCTGAAACTTATGCTATATTCAGCCTTTATTGGTTTTTTTAGATATATATGCAAATCCATGCCCATGAAAAGCAGACTAACTCCTTTTTTTCTCTCTGCCTTTACTACTGTGCGTTAAAGGGACACTGTGATACGTGGGTAGATTAAAAGCAGTCCAACCACAACACACTGCAAGTTATAGAAAGTGGAAGCAGAGGCAAGATGTGAGCAGATCACCTGCCCCACACCCACTCGCCCAATTTCTGCCAAAGTTTGCTGACCCAGTTCAGTCAGTAGGTTAGGGAGATTTTCCACTGCTCCAGGATGGGTGGGAAAAAAGTCTGCCTTTCTGACTTGTTAGCAGTTTACTGCCTAACCTTTCCATGCACAACATCTAGCATGTGCACACACAAACACCAGCTTCTGAGTAGATGAAAAGGCTGACTTAAGTTGGTGACTTATAAGGCCTGACTTGCTAAACAGCACATATGCAAAACTGAATGTACAAACACAAGTGATCAATGAAGTGCCTGGCTGACAATGGATGAAATGAATAAAAAACACACATTATGCAGACACTCCTATTTCTAGGTTATGAAACATGGGGACCTTTTGAAAATTTGGCTGCATTTTTTCCAACTTCTACTTCTAAATCTACTTTAAAAAGAACCAGTAGCTTAAAATTAGGCTCAGAAGCCAGTGATTTATATGAGTGGATGCAGCAGAATTCCATCAGCAATTCAGTCAATTCTCTTTAAGCATTGAGATGGTTTGCATAAATAGAAATGACAGTTTACAGGTAAATCCTACACAGTGTGGAGTCCATTTATTTTAAATGTTATACTCAGAAGGCCACAGCAGCATAATAATACAAAGACAGGCATGAAGCCTTCAGTAAAATTGCACCCACTGGGTCAGTGCCACTGCACAGCATGCTTTGGATATTTACAGAATTATTAGGCACTAGGTGGTCAATCCGAGCCCAGGCTGTGTGTCATAAATATTAAGCCCAGGGGCCAGTGGAAAAGACTGCACTGAACCGTTTCTTGTCTCTGCAGTCACAAGGGCATAATACCTACATACTGCAGTTGCTATAACTCATTTAAAGCCTTCCTTACAGTGATTCTTCTACACACTGCACCTGTTGTATTGTGTTATGACGTGTACCCCTTGATACATGCCTCTCCTGAGCCCTGTACTGTTGCTTTCTCATCTTCCCTCCATTCATGGCAGTATATAGACAACAATACTAATAAAACCAGGAAGTCTCCCCCTTCCACCTCAGCTGTCTTATCAGTTGATGGCAGATGGTTTTGGGGGGTCTCTGAAAGACAGGCACCTCGCTAACATTGCCTCGAAGTGCTGAACTTTAGTTTCCCCCTGCACCTGTTTTCCATCAGCACAAGGCAGAGGCCAAACAAACACAAGACCCCCGATGGAGCGATGTAAACATTTTTTGTCACAGACACACAAAAGTCCTAGTGTGAGCATAAATAGCAGTATAGATGTGGTAGCATAGGCAGTAGCAGCAATGTTGTGTCTTAATCATGCTGTATACACACCCATAGATTTCAGGGCAGGTTGCACTCAGCATGGCTAACCTGTGCTGCTGGTGTTGCCTGTGCTACTGTGGCTATGCTACTATTTATACTCACACTAGCTTGATGAGAGCAAGCACTAGTGAGAGAATGTGGAATGACACCCCTAGCTCTTCAAATAGCCTTAAAGGTGTAGCACTGCTGTAAGCTGAGGTGCTCTCTGACTTTTTTCCCAGTGAACTGTAGGAAAGCTAGTTGGAGTGGCAGAAAGACCTTAGAGGACTACCATCAATTTAGTGATGCTAGCTTGTGTCCACACTACAACATGGTCATATTCGTGGGTGACAAGCTATGCTCACCAGAGTTTCAGGCTCAAGCCTCTCTCAAGTGAGCCAGCTTGGCTATGTCTATACTGCAGGGAAAAGTTGGGAAAAGATACACAAATTGCAGTTCACAATTTGCATATCTCTTTCCGCTTTTCTTCCGAAAGAGGTTTCTCCAACATTTGGCCCATCTACGTAGGGCCAAATGTCGGAAAAAAATCCTCTTTCAGAACATCCCTTCTTCCTCATAGAATGAGGTTTACAGGGATGCCAAAAAAACGCGTCTGCTTTTCCACATTTTTTTTTCGGAAAAGCAGACGCATTCCTTGGACGCGGTCTTTTCCTGATATCCTGGGAAAGCTCTGCAGTGCAGACATAGCCTTAGAGTGAAAAGCACCATTACTCTCTCAGCTTATGGGTTTTATGTGTGGATGAGATTCAACTTTGAGGAAACATGCAAGTTAACTTTTCAGTAAAGACTTCCGAGAAGTTCACCTCTCCTGAATGTCCTGGTTCCATCCAATCAGTCCCACCAAACGGATGTCACTGGAATTCCTTGGCTGCAACACTACCACCACATCCCACTCCCACAACAGAGACCTTGCAGCTCCCCGGTCTGCCTGTGCTGGTCAGGGAACAAGTTGTGCCCTATGCTTGCTTTTTGTGGAGAGGGAAGGCTATATCAGAGGCTGGAAGAAGTCTTTTTTGTTTGTGGTTTTGTTTTGTTTTGTTTATGAGACCAATAGCCAATATTTTCATGAAATTGTATAAAACAGTTACATTTTTACTCATATTAAATATTGATGGTATATGTTTTGCAATGTCCACAGATATGAATTAGACATTAAAAAAGTCTCTTGTGCCTCATGGAGGATTTTAAAAATATAATATTGGGGCACCATTCACTTCTATTGAAAGTTTTATAATCCAGAGCTAATATTTATTGCAGAATATTAATCCTTTGTTCACACATAATGATACTTCAAGAATATGGCAAGTTTATTCTTTCCTGAGAGGAAAGTCCATATCCACAAAGTTATTTAGGCTCCTTCCATTATGGAAGTTGGGAACGTAAGTGCCTTTTGGCTCTCTTCACCAATCAATACAAAAATGCAAATTATATTCCCAAAATGTATTTGAACTAATGGGCATGTTGTTGCTATAAATGAGTCAAAGCCTGCAGTCCTCACTCAGGAAACAATCTCATAATTCAAAATGATCTGGACAAATGGGAGAAACAGTTTGAGGTAAATAGGATGAAATTTAATAAGGAGAAATGCGAAGTACTCCACTTAGGAAGGAACAATCAGATTTGCATATACAGAATGGGAAATGATTGCCTAGGAAGGAGTGCTGCAAAAAGGGATCTAGGGGTCATAACAGACAACAAACTATATATGAGTCAACAGTGTGGCACTCTTACAAAAGAAGCAAACATGATTCTGGGATGCACTAACAGGAGAGTTGTGAGCAAGACACGAGAAGTAATGCTCGTGGCTGATTAGGCCTCAGTTGGAGTATTGTGTCCTGTGCTGGGAACATTCAGGAAAGATGTGCAGAAATTCAAGAGTGTTCAGAGAAGAGCAACAAAAATGATTAAAGGGGGAGGGAACATGACCTAAGAGGTAAGACGGACAGTATTGGGTTTGTTTAGTTCAGAAAAGAGAAGACTGAGAGGGGACATGATAGCAGCTTTTAAGTACCTAAGAGAGTGTCATAAGGAGAAGGAAGAAAAAATATTCTCCTTAACCTCTGAAGATACGACAAGAAGCAGTAGGCTTAAATTGCAGCAAGGGAGGTTTAGTTTGGACATTAGGAAAGTTTCATGTCAGGGTGGGTAAGCAGTGGAATAAATTGCTTAGGGAGATTGTGGAATCTCCATTATTGGAGATATTTAATAACAGGTTAGACAAACATCTATCAGGGATAATCTAGATGGTGCTTGGTCCTGCCAAGGAGGCAGGAAACTGGACTTGATGACCTCTCGATGTCCCTTCCAGTTCTGGTATTCTATGATTCTATGATCTCATTGTAGTCGATGAACATTTTCCCTGAGTAATGACTGAAAGTTATAGAACTTAATCTATACTGCAAAATACAGATGCAACTACAAATTGTCCTTAGCATGTGTAATTCGATCCTTAGCACTTGAATTTTGGAAGCTCTTTAGGAACATTTGGAAGCAAATCCTCACAAAATTAATGTGTTGGAAGTACTGATTGCTCTTTCAATTTTGCCAAAGACAAAATTGAAAGAGAGAGGAGAAGACCTAAATTCTCATCATGGGCATACAAGAAATTAATTTTCCAAGGTCACACTGGAAGGGAGGGTAGATAATTTTTGAGTGTCTGATTCCCGGTCTTACATTCAAGCTTTGCTGCTTGCTCTTACCAGTGCAATAGCATGACCTTTAATTTAAATTACTGTTACATTTAGACAGTTGCAATAGGGATGGTATTTGTGGAAAAGTAGAAGAATATCATGTATGGAGGAAGACTTGATGAGTATTTAGAGATCTTGTGAAAAAGGGTTTTGTTACAAAAGCACTCAGTACCAATATTAATGTAACTGGTTTATAAGCAGATGGGGCTCAATAATATGAACACAGTTCCTTTTTTGTAGGACCCCTTTAATTTGTTGTTGGTATATTGCAACTGGTTCTCTCTGAGTAGATCATCACATTAATGTCTTAATAGGGTTAGCAGCTGTTGGCCCAAAGATCCTGAACCGCAACTTTACTAAGGCACACCACACAAACAAATCCCCTCCGCTGATTAAAGAAAAGGAAAATGTACAAAGCTGTTTAACATTTCTTCCTGACAAGGAGGCAGAGATCCTGATTTGCCTTTCATACCAGGCTTACATGGATTGAACTCCATTGCCTTTAATAGCCTCACTCCTAAATAAGTTACATGGGTCTGAGGAGTCTACACATTCAACAGTACTTCATGTAATCTTTTAAAACTTTCATATTAGTATATACAAGTGTTTTAGGTTCTTACGTATCGCTCAATCCTGAGTTCAGTGGCAAATCCATATTTGCAGGATCAAGTCCCATGGTATAATGTGTGGAACATCAGAAAGAGGGTCAGATTTCAGAAGGAAACAGAGCTAGTATGCCAGTCTTGGGCTCAGGAATGCAAGCTGAGGTGCAATGGATGAAACTCAGAACTTGAATTTCATGGAAAATTCTGGCATTTTGAAATTTTTTCATTCCAAATTGTAACAAAACTTAGAAATTTCTAAATGCATTTTTGAAGAAAAAAAACCCTTTGTAAATATTAAAAACAGAGTATTGAAATATTTCATTTTGACAAGATTCAAACACTTCCTTTTCACTGTGTCAAGTATCAGAGGGGTAGCCGTGTTAGTCTGGATCTGCAAAAGCGACAAGGAGTCCTGTAGCACATTATAGACTAACAGATGTATTGGAGCATAAGCTTTCGTGGGCAAAGACCCACTTCATCAGATGCATGTAGTGGAAATTTCCAGAGGCAGGTATAAATATGTAGGCAAGAATCAGGCTAGAGATAACGAGGTAAATTCAATCAGGGAGGATGAGGCCCACTTCTAGCAGCTGATCTGGAGGTGAGAACACCAAGAGAGGAGAACTGGCTAGCCAATTACAAAAGCAGTTTCTCCTCTCTTGGTGTTCACACCTCCAGATCAGCTGCTAGAAGTGGGCCTCATCCTCCCTGATTGAATTTACCTCGTTATCTCTAGCCTGATTCTTGCCTACATATTTATACCTGCCTCTGGAAATTTCCACTACAAGCATCTGACGAAGTGGGTCTTTGCCCACGAAAGCTTATGCTCCAATACATCTGTTAGTCTATAAGGTGCTACAGGACTCCTTGTCGCTTTTCCTTTTCAATATCTTTTTAACTATTGTATTCTATCAAAGTACATGTTATGTAATGGAAATGTTGAAGTAATAGAGTCAAAACAAATCATTTTGACCATACAAAAACGTGTTAATTATTTTTTCACCAAAACATTTCTGAAATCCTTTATGTTCCCAGTTTTGTCAGAAATGTTTCAAACAGCTCTGAAACTGAGTCTGGAGTGCTGAGTCTGGAGTGCTCTCAAAGTCGAGGCCCCCAGAATTTAGTAATGGCCATTTAGCATGCTGAATAAACATCTCTTTCCTACAACTCTGACTGCTTACCACTGATAAACGTAAGGCCTAATAAAAAACCCATTGAAATCAGTCAAATGATGCTAATTGATTTGAACAGACTTTAGATCATGGCCATAGTCTGCAAGCAATATTTGTCTCTCTGTTTCTTTTTTAGCTAGCAGACTCTTACATACTTCCTTAGGCACAAACAAGAACATAAACAATAAAGGAAAGGAGAAATTGCTAACCGAAGAAAAATAAAAAATGGGCAGCAGAACACCTAGCATGATTCTCCTACATAAGCAAGCTTTCTTAACTAAATCTCTTGCTTTGCAGCTCCCAGTGTCCTGGAAAAGACAAATTCATCCCTATTAAACTTTACTATGGTTACCACAGAGATGAGTTTGAGTCACTGATGCTGGTTACCCGTATGTAAATATGTATTCTAACTATGTTCAGAGATACCTGTCCAGTGTGTACTTAATGATTCAGTACATCTTTAGCATAAGAGTGTCAGTATTTCCCTGGTAATAAAATGGCCTAGTTAAAGCAGTAGAACATTCCTAGGTTAGAAGCAATTATGCCATTATAAATATGCTTTTATACTAGTACACTGTATTCTGTTATGGGAAGGAAACTAAGCTATACCAGTGCAAGGCACCTTCTTACGAGTGTAACTGAGTCCACATTCAGTGTTGCACAGGTATAACTTATCAGTACACAGCTTATACTGACATTGCATGTAGGACAGACTGCATTTCAATAAGGACAAAGTACTCCACTTACAAAGTAACAATCAGTTGTAAACATACTAGGAAATGACTGCCTTAGTAGCAGTACTGCAGAAAAGAAATCTGAGTCTCAAAGTGAATGACACATTAATGAGAGTCAACTGTATAACATTGCTGCAAAAAAAAGCAAACATACCTAAATTGCTTCGGGAGGTTTGGAATCTCCATCAGTGGAGATTTTGAAAAGCAGGTTAGACAAACACCTGTCAGGGATGGTCTAGAAACTATTTAGTCCTGCCATGAGTGCAGGGGAGTTCCCATCCTGTCTTATGAGTCTATGATCTGAGCCCATCAACATAATTCTGTTGTGTCCTGTAACAGTTTCATGTTCTTCTTCCAGAGCAAAGCTTATATTTAGTTTTGTGGTCCTATAGCACATAAGATGTCTCACTGAAGTCTGTGGAGCTATGCCAATTTTTATCAAGGAGCTGGATCATCACCTATGATTACCCTAGGCAGAGCAATGTGAGTATCACAATATTTCAGGAATATCTTGCTTCAAAAGCATTTAGAGATACATAATTATTTTTGAATGACAGCTAATTCTTCCCATATACACTGGTAGAAATGATTGTTGGGTAAACTCATGCATGAATGTAAACTTATGAATGAACTGACACATTGCTGTTTAATAATAGAACTCAGCTATTAGCCTTGCACTAGTATTCAGACAAAAGTGGTAGAGGTCTTCCATTATTTGACAAATTCTGCAAACATCTGCATGTATTTAGCAACACTCATTCAAGTTCAAAAAGTTATATTTGAATTATCGCCACTGTATCACATTCAGGCCTACTTCTATACAATTAATTGAAAAATATTCAAGAAGTCATGATTTTTTTTCACATACATTAATGGACTTTTTTTTTCTTTTAATTACCAACCAGCTGTAACTGCACTACAATAACTTGGCAACAGACACAACATTTGCAAAGATTTGGCACATGAATGAGAATGACAATTAGTGTTATGACAACATGGCTTCAATAAAAGAACTGTGTCCAATTTAGACTCTCAAAATGCCAGGTTATATCAATTTATTTTCAAGAGTAATGTAATTTATACTGGCATATGAAGCTTAGTGACATTCTAGTAAACAGACAGGTCAACTTTGGGATGGAAGTGAATCTTAGAAGGTCACTAATTTAGAAGAAATAAATTGCAGGATATGGCAAAAGTGAAAGCATTTGGAAAACTCCCAAACCATAAAAATCACATTATCCCAAAACTTTGGGCAATGTGGTTTAGTAATTTGAGAAAGACACAAGGAATCTAATGAATACATTAGGCATGTGCTACAGAGGAGTCAAAGGTGTGTAAGAACAGTATTATAGGCATCTAGACTTAAACCGAAAGAGAAAGTCATAGTTAAGGGTTCCTAATAATTTTCATTATATGCCCATTTCCTTCACTTACAATTCTGCCAAACTTTACACTTTTGGTCTACAATTATTGGTGTTCACACACTGATTTTTTTTTTAACTAAAAGTTTCAGCTAAAACAGTTCAAATGCTTCTGGAAACAAAATCAGGGTAAAAGGGTAGTTTTGCTAATGTTACATTCTCTCTCACTCCATTGTTTCATTAATGAGCTCTAGAAGAAGTCATAATTTATCAGGATAATAGTCTTGGGGGTCAAAGAGAGATGACTTTTCCTCTCTGTCGTAACTTGACATTGCAACTCTACCATTTTAATTGTATATTTTATAGAGATTATGATAATATATTATTGTTTTAAAGGTAAATGAGCCTGCAATGCTACTTATGTAGAGCGGAGGGATGGCTCGGTGGTTAAACTGCTACCCTAGGATTTGAGAGATGTGGGTTCAGTTTCTTTCTCTGCCACAGCTTTCCTGTGTGATTTTGGACTAGTAATCTAGGCGCATCTCCACAGCTGTATTTAGGTTCCTAACTCCCACTGATTTCTTATTCACTGTCAAAAGTGGGACTTAATTATCCATGGGCTGGTCTATACTCTCCAGCACTTCAGACAGCAGGGGGTATGAATAGCAGTGCACACAAAAGCGCTGCATGGCAACTCTTCTTTGGAGACTCTGGGCTTGAACTAAAGGCTCCTAGTTCACATTAATGTTTTCAAACAGGCCTACATTAATGTAAATTAGGGCCCTTTAATTTATACCCACTGAGAGGAGGTACAGCATAATACTTTGGTATGCACTGATATTGGTGCCCCCGGAATTTGAAGCATGGGGCAGTATAGGCATTGTTTACATCACATGGGGCCAGATTTCCAAAGGGATTTAGGTGCCTAAAGTTGTGGAGAGGCACCTTGTTGGGCTTTCAGAAATATCTAAGTCAAGGGCAGGGAATCTCTTTTTGGAGTGGGAGGCAGGGGCCACTGAAAGAAAAATCACATACAAGCTCCGTAGCGGGGAGGAGGGCAAATCTCAGAGCTTCCTTCAGCAGGGAGAGCTGGTGCTTGCACTGAAGCCCTATGGGGGAAGGCGCCAAGACTTTCCTCAAACTGGGTCAGATAAAGATGAGATCTGGATCAGGCCTGCGGGCTGTAGGTTGCCCACTGCTGATCTAAGTAAATTAGGTGACTAAGTCTCATTTCAATCAATGCAAATGATGTGTCTAACTTTTGAAATCTGTCCCTTGAGCTTCAGAGTGGAGCAACACTTAAATGTCTTTAAAAATCTGGGCCTCAGTGCACCATCTGTAGAATAGGGCTAATATTATTGCCTCATTAGATCACTGGAAAATTGTGAAGTTAAATACATTAGAGATTGTGAATTGATCAGATACTATAATAATGGGAACCACCTTCTAGAGCTTTGCAAACAAGTCCCTATTACTGTAATGATATTCCTTTCTCCACTTCTTTAATAGCTCCGGAAAGAGAGTGCAGCTCTTCCAGTTCCTCTATCATCAATACCTCAGATCTGGAGTTACCAGGGATTTCCTTCCTTTTTGTCTCTTGTTCTATGCTATTTTAAACCCAGGGAAACAGTGTGAAAGCTGATAGCTGATGATGTCACTTTTCCAGAATAAACTATCATATGTGACTGATATGAGGACAAATCTCCTCAGGCATTTTCCCAATTGTAGCAAAGTAATTCTTCAAACAAAAACACCTATGTGGTTGGGTGTCAGTTACTGGATTTTTCTGTTATTACTTTCCAATTATTTTTTCTCAAGTATATCCTGCAGCTGCTTCTTCATATCTCATCCCTCCCATTCAATTTTATTTTATGCTGCTTCTAGCTAAGAAAATAGATTTGATATTCAAGACTTGAAGCACCTTAGTGTTTGGTATCAATCAACTTCAATTCTTGAAAAATAAGTGGGTGCAACTATTACGGTGATAAAATATTTTCAAGGGCATTAGTTTTATATGCAATTGTGCCAGTACCTGTCAGATGTTACATTCAGTGCAGGGTCAGACCCCAGTATATTTGGATTGTAGATGGCAAATATCCGAATCAACCTACAGATGTTAAATTCCCCTTTTAGTCACTATTAAATCAGGATGCCTCCCCCCCACCCTTCCGCCAGATGTGGGAAGGGTCACTGTGCTGTTGTAGGCATCAGTGCACAGTGGTCTAATGCAGTAGCTGACAGACTGGAATATTTGAGAATTATTCCTGGGTGTCTGTCTGAATCACTTTGTGCCAAGTTACTGAACCAGGCAACGAGTTTCTTCATTTCAATTTGTCCTCAATTCATCCATTTATACTCAGTTTTTGTGTGCCCAGCTTGAGATGTCCAAAAATGACCTGACTTTCAGAAAGTGCTCAGCAGACATCCTCTAAGAACTAGGAAATTTCCCAATATTCTCAACTAAAATTGTTAGTTGCTTTTGGCCAGAATGTCATCATGAGCTTGTATTGGGCTGGGCTATAATCAAATACTTAGATTAGAAATTTAGTCACCAGTTGTTCAATTGCCATGGAGTCTAATGTGTCACCTTTTTTGTCTCCATCTCACTTGCCTACCTTTGATAACCATCCTCTCTCCAATCGTTGGCTACTAGCACTCTCACCACAGGTGACATCTTTTGTTTGGCCTCGTTGTGCTTGGCCTCCTAGAAAGACATTACCTAATTTAGCTTACATGGTGAAGTAAAAGACTATGTGTTTGGATAGAGAAATATCTAATCCCTTTATAAGAGAGTGTATATAAATAATCTATTTAAAATCAGATATATCAATATTTTAAGTAGATTTGTAGTCATATTTAATACGCATTTTATAAGTTATAATAGAATATTGAAAGAGAACAACAAAGTGCATGTTGCAGTGACAATTATATACAACGTATGCCCATATATTTTTCTCCTTCTTTGTGCAGGACACAATAAAAGCAACACAAACTTCCAAGAATGTATTTTATCATAAAGAAAGTCATCAAGAAATTCCTTCAGAGGAGTAGACAATATGCAGATCAAAACATTTTGCTGCGCAATTCATCTTATTGTTAGAAACAAGTCTGGGATGTAACACTTCTATTAAAGGAAAAGGCTATTGGAACAAAAATTATTTCCTTTGGTGATTCAAACAATAGAAACATGCTAACTCTAGTGTTGGCACAGCTACTAGAAAGAAATATTTTATTCCTTTTAGTATTCCAGACGTTGCTCTGTTTCCTTATTCATATGAAATTCAGCACCTCTTTTGAAAACAACAAAACAATGACTTTGTCTCCATTTTAATTTGGATGGAGTCCAAATTAAACTATTATGAGAGATAAATGATATAATGAGAGTTGCATGTAATTTACTGTAAAGAAGGAGCAAGCAAAATGACCTCTCAGATGTTTGCATTTTTCTTTCTTGAACTTATTGAAATTTTAATGTTCTAGGTAGTAAAGTCAAGTTTCATATTCAGCTTTCCTGTTAATGGTAACATGCACATGACAGATTCCAACTAAGCAGAAAATAGAACATTAGGATGCCAACCTAGCCTTCCTTTATTATCAAGAATAAATGAACTCAACTGACATAGAATTTCTGTATTAACCCATTTGAAAAAATATTCCTACCTATACTGCATCCTCCTATAAGTTGGTCTGGTTATCAAATGTCAAGTGTTTTTTTCCAGAAGATATTTCATAAACCTTTATTATTATTTATTGTTTCTAGTTGTGATAAGAAGATGCACCAAATCTCAGGGTGCAAATTGTGGGCCCCTCAGTAGAAAAGTCCACCTGCCTATAGAAAATGGTGCCTTCAGTTTCACAGCTCCAGGTTTTTAATCCTGTATAAATGATCCAATCAGATATATATTAAGAGATGAATGTATTCTGTTAGTGGTCATAATTATGCTAATGGACATTACTTCCAGGAATCTTTATCCTTTATTCATTAGAGAGTTGGATATTATCATTTGAAAACCAGTGGAATGTGTTTTGAAAAACTCATTTTACTCCTCCAGGGCAATCATGGACTATAAAAGACTGTCATTTATCAATGCCTCCTCCTAAATTCCCAGGACATGAAGCTGCATAAAATTTCCCACCATAGGCATCCCCTCAATGAGAGTTGCCTGCTTCTGTAACTTTTAAAAATTTTCTTTCGACAATGCAATAAACAAACAATATTATTCATTTTCAGTATCATCTGTAATATTCCTTTATCCATCCTTATTCACTTGCAGGGACTATTGCCTGTATTCAGTGACTGGTGTCGTTGAGTTTTGCCAAAAAATGGCAGGGATATACCCTCCTCCCCTTCATGGAAATATGCCCAGTTGCATTACTGCGAACACAAAGTCATCTCTCCACATCTCAGAGCCAGCTAGTGCAGAACTTAAAGTGAGTGTGGTCTGCCATGAAGGGGTATGGACGAAGCTCTTTGGCATTGTGCTGATCAGCATATCTCCCAAGCATCCTTCACCAGAAGAGTTCCTTAGGGCTCCTAATCACCTGTTAAACTACACTCCGCTGGCAAAACCTTCAGGAGGGCTCAGAGGGTATGTCTACACTGTGGGCTAAAGTAGAATTAAGATACGCAACTTCAACTAAGCTGAAGTCAAAGTAGCTTACTTGGCGGTTTGCAATTTGTGTATCTTTTCCCGCTTTTCTTCCAGTCTACATGAGGCCAAATGTCAGAAAAAAACCTCTTTCAGAATATACCTTCTTCCTCATAGAATGAGGTTTACAGGAATGCCGAAAAAACAGGTCTGCTTTTCCAAAATTTTTTTCGGAAAAACAGATGCGTTCCTTGGATGCGGCAGAGGTTTTCCGGGATAATGGAGGTATCCCGGAAAAGCTCTGTAGTCTAGATGTAAACCTCATGAAATGTGGGTTACAGAAGTCCAAGTGAGAAGCCCGTTATTTCAAAATAATGGGCTTGATGTTTAGATATGCCAGAAGTAGAAGTAATGTGTCTACTCTTGGCAAATAAATGCCTCCCCAAGCACAGTTGCTTCCACTGGTTCAAGGAATAGTTTGCACCTGATGTGCCAGTGAGGGTGAATCTAGTCTCAACCAGAGTATTGCATATTAAACTGTATTCTCTAATGCTCGCAGTATTTACCATGCTCTGCTGTGGAGGTCTGATTTCAGATTCCTGCCCTTTACCATGTACACAAAATTTCCCTTACATGCATATGTGCACTCTTTTTTGCTAAGACATGCACAATATGGTTATGGTCTAATAAAAAGTGAATGCCATTGATATGCACTAGTTGAGGCAGCAGATGAGGCCTGAAAACCACACCTTCTGGGCCAAGACCTCTAGGGGCAGACATCAACATCTCTCCCAGGAAGTCAGTGCTACTTCTCACCAGCTGCGTATCTGGTCATACAAGACGGAGTTTTCTGATGACTTAAAAAAATCCTTAGGACTCAATACAAGAAATTTCTTTGCACTGTGCAACTGGGTTTGCATAAAAACAGCATATGGGATCAGTACTAGGGCAAGGAGGCTTTTATTTTCCAGTTTTCGATGGTAAGGATATTAGAGATGTGGTGAGCTATAGAGCTCTATATCAGTTAGAACAGACAAGAGAAAAATATTTTTTAAATTTTATCACTACTTATGAGAGAGATTTTGAAAAACTCTCTCTTAAATAGTGGGCAATTTCCATATTCCTCCCCAAAAAAGAGTCAATCTTCATAAATCAGTCTCTGTTATAAGTGTTTATATTTCTTGACTTTATTCAAGAAAACTGAAGGCCTCAGGAAAAGGATATATAGGACAAGCATTATGTCAAGCATGTTTTTTATGCCAGTCTGCTACGCAATGTTAAGGTTCTGATTTAACGTGTGGAGAAAATGAATCAGTTTGTGATTCAGTGTTTAGTAGTTTAGAAAATGGGATTTGAGATTGCTTTAAACAAGGTCATAAAGACCTTTCAACCTTTCTTTTCATTATTATTATTATTATTTATAAATGTATTGACTGGCTTGACAGCGCCTCACAGACAAATATCTACATGCTTCCCATAATGAAACAGTGTCATTACTTTATCTTGACAAACTCCCAGTGTAATTGTAACCAAAATAAATGATCTCTGAGACAGCAAAGAAGTGTCAAAACAGGAATTGGAATAGCATAGACCTGAGATATTTTCCATTTGCAGACCTTCATATGAGTGTCTTTTTTCATAGTTTTAGCCATAAATTGAATGGCATAATTTGATGATAGACATGAAACTGTGTATTAGTTTTTATTTTGACAAAATCATTAAACATCACATAGCTTGAAAAATGAACCATGAGGCCCTAAGCCAGCTTGAGAAGATTGCACTTCATAAACTGAATTGCTCACATGGGCAACATTTTGGTAGAAGTTATAGATTTTCTAGCATATCCCTGATAGATAGTACTAATATAACTTCAATAAAAACTCAAGATATGTCAATATAAAAAAATTCTAACATTGAAAGATATAAGATACTTCAGCTAATAAATTGCAGGACTACCTGTTCCTTGAGGTACACTAATTTACACAGTGTATTACGAGTAACGAAACCATCTAAGTTATGGCAGGCAGCTGCAGGTACGGTGCTTATATCAGTTGCACCAAGTTAAGTTACTGACACACAGCAAGGTAGTAACTGGAAGCACAGGGACAGAAAAAAAGCATCAGAACTGTGTAAAAAGCACCTGGATTCTTCTTTTGTTTTTAATTGCTTTACATAATGCAATTTGTTAATGTGAAAACGATTCATTTCCTAGACAATCACTGCTCTTTTTCTATGTTTCCATCACTAGATCTCTTCCTGATCTCTACCCATTCTTGTCACATTTGCTGCCATTACTAAAGCACTGCTTTGATGGGAGGCCAACCAGATCCAAGATATCAAAAAACGTGAATTTTCAGGGATGCTGGCATAGGCATAGTTTGATTTATATATGGGGGAGGGCAGCAGTTTAATAGTATTAATAATAGATATAAATCTAAGTTCCAAATTTATCCATTGTTAGTGATATGTATAAATGACAGTATACTTCATAAGTGCGGTGGGGGTGATGTTCCTTTCCTGAGTCTCACAAGGGGCTAACTGCTTAAGCCCTATTGCATGGGGCTGGCCCAAGCCATCCGGCATCAACACTCCCCCACTCTGAACATTCCTCTGCACCCCCCAAGGGGAATGCCCCAGAGTGTGAAAACCTCTGCTATACAGTTTAGGGAACCAGCACCACTGCATGCTCCCCTGATCTCCACCCATGAATGCAAGCCTTGCAAGCCTCAGTTTTTAAGCATCTAGACACACACGTTTACACATTTTTGTATGCTCCTCAGCTGCATTCAGTGCTAACACAATGGAATGTACAATCACAGTAATTGTGAAGAGTTATCTGTATCGCTGATTTTTCCACATTTTTGCAGTTACCAGTCCTGCACACCGTTCTGGGTGGAAATGAAGCCTGAAAATGAATGTATATTTAGACACCTAAGTTTCTGAAAACTCAGGTAGAGGAGACTTGTAAAATTCAATGCTGTTGCACAGAAAGAGTTGTGGTCACTATGGTGAGTGCTATTTGAACTGTGCACAAACTCCCAGATGTTTCTTTAGGTAGAATAATTTGTAGGAGTTTCCCTTAGATCACTTCCACTCTGTTCCCCAAAATTTCAGTTCAACTTTTTACTCATCACTCCGTGCAGCTTTTCTGTAGCCCAGAAAAAGAAGCTGAGTTGAACAGCCTGAAGAGTAGGGCATGGGTATAAGGTATACTGCACATCCATAGTTACACAGCAAACCTTATCTTACGCATTATCTTGTCAATTGTAAATCGGGTGTTCCCACTTATTTAAGCTAGTATAGACATTCTGTTTCTGGCCCATTGATCTATGTACCCCCCATAATCATAAAAAACAATGAATTGGAGTGGAAATAACAGGAAACAAGATGTATATATAAACAGCAGGAGTACCTGTCAATTGTAGGACCGGAGTTATTGAGGCTAATTAAGTGGGCTGGTTGTGTCCCAGACATAGCTTTTGATGTGAAAATGCAGATTTTAAGGGCAGGAGAAATTGGCATTGTAATGGGCCAACCAGTAAATGTCTTTGTTCAAGCTCAGCATAATAGTGTCAAATCTGTAGATGAATTCCAGTTCCACAGATTCTCTGTAATTGGTTAGTGAAATTCCTTTGTAGAAGAATGGCTACTTTTAAATCCATGATTGACTCACCAGGTAGATTAAAACATTCCACCACAGGTTTATGTGTGTTAACATTTCTGAGGTCTGATTTGTGTCCATTTATCCTTTGTCATAATGGCTGTCTGGTTTGGCCAATATACATGGCAAAGGAGCATTGCTAGCACTTGATGGCATAGATCACATTAGAGGATGTAGAGTTGTATGAGCCCCTGACATTGTAGCTTATGTGGATAGATCTTATATAGATATGTGGACAGAGTTAGCAAGGGGGTTTGTTGCAGGGGAAAGTTCCTGGGTGAA
Source organism: Rafetus swinhoei (assembly GCA_019425775.1). NCBI lineage: Eukaryota > Metazoa > Chordata > Testudines > Trionychidae > Rafetus > Rafetus swinhoei. The sequence continues at coordinate 16,303,559 of CM033434.1, forward strand.
TGTATCTGAGATGTAATATGTGGCTGCTGGTAAGTATTTGTTTCAGGTTAGGGTAGGTGAGGATTGGCCTGTCTCCCAAGACTTGTGAGAGTGAGGGATTGTTTTCCAGGATAGGTTGTAGATTGTCAATGATGCGCTGGAGGGGTTTTAGCTGGGACTGTAGGTGATGACCAGTGGTGTTCTGTTATTTTCCTTGTTGGGCCTGTCTTGAAGTAGTTGTCTTCTGGGTACTTAATGAGGCCTTACCCATGTCCAATTACTAATCTCAAGCCAGGCCTATATAATTATACTGGGCCTTTCAGAGATTTAGGAGATGTTTATTAACAAAGATCATGAATCAATAGTATTGTCTATGATAATTTAAAGACAAATATTGCATTGTAAATGAAATACTATTTTGTACTCTTCAATAAATTACATTGAGGCAGTGCTGATAATGCATAATGAAGTTCTCACAAGTCAGGATGTGGGAACTTACCTCCCACTGCATACACATTATCACATACGTCTGAAATTATATGTTCACATATTAATCAAAAATTTTTCAAAGGACTCAGAGACATATTGTTAAGTGCAAAGATGAGAGGACAGAGGAAACATTTTGTGTTGGACCCTAACTTTCATATTTGCTGATGTTTAAACACCCATAATAGCTTTTTTCATTTTATTTCTAAAGGTCACATGTAAAATTTTAAATGATTTTTTTCACGTTTAAGGCAATCCTGCAAACATTTGTATTTGTGGTTAACTTTACTATCCAGAATATTCTCATTGTCTTTATTTTTTTTGACCAGTCTCATTAAAGTTAAGTGTGTAGCATAGTCAGTGACTTAAGTTTTGTTTGTTTTTTTGAGAGATGAAAAGAGTAAAGAAAATCTGGTGTCCATGCTACAGCAAACAGCAGAAAGATGATAATTACTGGATCTCTATACAGTTTCTTTTTGACCCAGAGCAAGTAGTGTCTGTGAGTGAAACTCATGACTGACCCAAAGCCTATGTTCCACTGAAATCCCATTTAAGCCATCAAAAAGGGGTTTACATGGGATTTAAGTGGTGCACAGACCAGAAGCAGGGTTCCTGAAGAATTTTACCTTGTTTGCATTGCAGGCTCAATATACAGTCAATGTTTGCCCATCACACTATGTGAGCAGTGTACCTAATAGCAGTTATTTTTTGTGAGCTATCAAGTTCTGCTGATGTTGCTGGCCATGGTTTGTCAACCTCTTTTTTTAAGGCCTAATCAATCTGCCCTTGCTACATGCTCCGATGGATGTGGGTGAGAAAACCCCAATTCCCTCATTTGTCTATCTGGATAGCTATCTGCCGATCTATGTGCATTCCAAATTTTACTGAATCAAAGTTTTTCCTGAAAAAAAAAAACCCCACAACAACAACCCCAGTCCCTTGTTTTTCAAATTTTGCAAAGAGCAGGTTTGCAAGACCCAGTTTTTTTTTTTTTTTTTAAACTCAGCTTTTCAGCAGCTCCCATGGGGACCCATATAGCCAGGTTTTTAAAAGAGTTCACTAGCCAATATACTAAGATGTTTTTAAAATGTGGTTACAACTTTCCATGCTGACAAGATTATTTAAATAGTAAAACTAGTTCATTTTTGAACATCTCAGTGGGGGGAAAATGATAAGCAGATTTTTCTTAGAGTGGAAAAAATGTCCAAAATGGTTGTGCAACTTCTCAAAGTTTAAGCAAACAAACCAATATACAACCTTCAGGAAGAGACTGAATATGGAAAATCTATACTCCAAAGGACTTCTGGAAAATTATTAGTCTGAAAATTATAGGCTACAATATAAGTGGCTTTTCATTTTTGCTGTATTTTGCTCAAACCAGAGTGGCTACTATAGCATTGACCTCTCATTAAGCCAAATGAATAGCTAGTGCTTCAACTCAAAGAAAGGAAGTGTCTTAATTTCTGCAATTTGTTTCCCCTGCTTAATACCATAAATAACAATTCTGAAAAAAAAGCATTCCTTTGAAAGTAAGGAAACATGTTTCCCAAATAAGTCAGCACTTCTTTTCTGTTTCTCTGATTTTTAAATGAAAAAAACAACATTCTCTTCAGACACAAAGGTTAATTTAAACTAGTACACAGCAATATAGAGTATTGAAAACATTTAAAGCACTAATGTGAGAAGCAGTAAATATTTAAAGAGGAGATTTCATACTGAGGAAAGTCCCAATGATTGACATGTAAGAATCCCATGTCTGACCATTGCTAAATAAAGCCATTTCAGTCTGTTCATTTGATATTCTGATGCATTTCTAGTCTTACTGTGGTTTTTTCCTGGTGTACCAGGATAGCAATTTAAATCTGGGGTTAGATAGCAAAGCCATATTGCTTCGGTCCAAAAAAAAAAATAAATAAAAAAAAAACATGAGACCATCAAGGCAACTTTGCCAACTTGGATTAAAAAAGATTGAAGGGAAAATTAGAGATTCCTAAATTTACTTTAAGATAGAGACTAGATCTCATCACTGATCAAATCTTCACAAATTTTCAGTGTAATCTCCAAAGTAGTGACTGTGTTCACAGTAAGGCTGAATGTTCCATATAAGGAAGGGAAAATGTTTCTCCAAAAGCTGTTTAAAAAAGGACTTCTTATATACAGCACTCTAGAGACCAATGCAACATACTGCCTGTTCCCATTCAAGTCAGTGCTGATATTTGGAGGTCCCTGGAAAGATGTAGAAGCTACATGCATACATACAGTGTAGATAAGTATTTAGTATAAATGACCTGCTGAGTCCCAAAGGAATGTGTAGAATGGCTATAACAATAGAGGGTCAGTAAAGGGAGTGAGGTGATATGGGCACCTGATCTGGATATCATTGTTGCCATACTGGTACATGGCTGTTCATTCTGGATTAGTGTTCTCATTGGAGAACATGATATTGGGAGGGCAGTGTGTTTAACTTCAGTTATATCGCTTCCAATGTCATGGTATGCTGAGGAGAGAGATGTGAAGGACTGCAATGCCCAGGGCTCGACAAATTATAGAAAACCCTACTCACCAGACAAAAAAGGGACTCGCCACCCCTACCTCATGACCCACACTGCGCAAGAGCACGCCACCCGGAGAACGGGACGACCAGGACAGCATGTTTGCTTCTGTGATGGGGCGGGGCCGCTCCGCAGCGGTGAGGGCGACCAGCCCTGCACTTCAACGGCGCCGACCCTCATGCTGCATGGGGAGCGCGGCGTTCTGATGGCTCTGCGCCACTTGCTCCCATGCGGCCGCCCAGCTGAGCAGCATGCAGGGGGGCTGAGGCCTGGGATGGGAGCCGGAAGCGGGGGCAGGGCCACACGCGGGCATAGGGCGGGGCCAGAGTGTGTGTGCATCCCTGATGTCAGGGGGAGAGGCGCCGGTGCAAGAGAGCGCCACATTCAAAAGGGGAGCAGAGGCGAGCGGAAGAGATGAGGGAGGTGATGGAGGAGAGTAACAGAGGGAGAGGGGAGAACAGAGGAGTGAGCTAGAAGACGGCGGTGGGTGGAGGAGTGAAAGGTGAGCAGAGGAGAGAGGAGGGGGACGGGAGTCAGAGGTGGTCAGAGAAGGCAGGAGGGAGATGGAGAGTGGAGCAGAGAGCAGAGCGTGAGGGCAGAGGATGTGAAAGGAGAAGCGGAGATAGGAAGCAGCCCGGAGCGGAGACACTAAGCAGCCCTCTTCCTGGGCTGGTTCCTACCTCCGCTTCTCCTTTCACATCCTCTGCCCGCACGCTCTGCTCTCCTCTCCACTCCTCGTCTGCCTTCTCTGACCTCCTCCAACTCCTGTCCCCCTCCTCTCTCCTCTGCTCACCTTTCACTCCTCCGCCCACCACCGTCTTCTAGCTCACTCCTCTGTTCTCCCCTCTCCCTCCGTTACTCTCCTCCATCGCCTCCCTCATCTCTTCCGCTCTCCTCTGCTCCCCTTTTGAATTTGGCGCTCTCTTGCGCCGGCGCCTCTCCCCCTAACGTCAGGGACGCACGCACACTTTGGCCCCACCCTACGCCCGTGTGCAGTCCCACCCCCAATTCCGGCTCCCGTCCCAGGACTCGGCCCCCCCTGCACACTGCTCAGCTGGGCGGCCACACGGGAGCAAGTGGTGCAGACCGCTGTCAGAACGCCGTACTGCCCATGCAGCACGGGGGTCGGCACCATTGAAGTGTGGGGCGGGTCGCCCTCGCCGCCATGGGGCGGCTCCGCCCTGTCACAGCTTGCCAGCTGCCAAAATCTACTCGCCATGGGCGAGTGGATTTGTCGAGCCCTGGCAATGCCCATGCCTGGTGTAATGTTTCCTGAGAACCAGGGGGGAGCAACTGGAGAAATACCCATTGTTATAGCTATTGAAAAGAGGTCATTCATGCTTCTCCACCATATCCATATAAAATATTATATGGGGGGCAGTGCCATAAATACTTCCTCAACTTACCCAAACATGCTCTCTCTGAAGCCCCTGGAAGAAAGAGAAGGTGACCCTTGTACCCTCCTGCAATGCGGTCATGCTGGAGTGGCTATATCTGACCCTTACATTATCCAGTAATTAATGCTGGCCAGAAAACAAAAACTCCATTTAAAAAATAATTAAAAAGTTTTGAAATTTGTTTTCATTCCAATGCATAAAACTGACACTGTTCAGAATGTTTCATAAAAAGAAAAGAGTGAGCATTGAAGAGACTCACTTGAACTTACTCAACAGTTCAATGGTCAGGGTGCTCACCTGGGAGGTCAGATCTGTGGTTCCCCTACACACTTGTCACTGCAACTATGTGGGTGAAACTAGATAATCACTGTGCTCTCAAATGTACTTGTGGAGAAAAATGATGAAAGGCAAAATGCTGTCACCCATGGTTGAACACTTTTCACAAAGCAATCACTCCCTTTTTGACCTATCATCCCACATCCTCAAAGGGAATCTTCATAACATACTCAACAGATGACCCCTGGAATTTAAATTCATATTTCTGACTGGAAAATCATTGTCTCTACAGAGACACTTGTTTTATGTCTCATTAGAACGATTTGTAACCTACTAACCCTACTTCGCCCTATGACTACTGAGATGTTATTTGCCCACTTAAAATAAAGTGATTTCTTGCAATATGTGTTAGTCCCTTATGCTTAAAAATCTGTCCCACTTTGCATTTATCTGTGACCCAATAGTTATCTTTTCCAGACCTGAAGAAGAGTTCTGTGACGCTCAAAAACTTGTCTCTTACGCCCAAAGAAATGGGTCCTATAAAATATGTGGCCTCTCTAGTGTACAATTGGCATTAACCCTTATGCTTACTACTCATTAGTGTTTGAAAAAATCTCAAAATAATCAGTTTGGATTGCATTCATTAATTACTTCAGAACTGTATATCCACTGCATCCAAAAGACCAGATGCATATAGGAATGTAATCTCCTATTTCTAGATCTGCAAAAATAGGTTGGAGATCCCACGAGAACAGAATCTCTTGGCAAGATTTTGGTTATCCCATTTGGTATAAAACCACTGTAAATGGAGCCTTTAAAAGAGAAAGAGAGAAAGAAAGAATGTGATCCTATCCACTTTCATTTCTGCCTGGTATCAAGCAATGAAGAGGCGCACAGAAATGAAATGTAAATAAAACATGTCAAGGGCTGAGAAATATCAACCCTTTACATGGGTTCTTTGTGGTTTGGCTTGAGGTTTGGGTGACTGATTGGATCAAGTCTTATCTCATCTGACCCAGTGCAATCATTCCTATAAACATCCCTGAAATGTAGAAATATATAACACATGGAGGCCTTAACACTTTCTCTTTTAGATAAAGCAGATTATCTCAATGACTACACTGCACTTCCTCCAAAAGCGACTATTTCCCTTTTAGTGGACTGAGCTGAACAGGGCTCATAGCATATGACACCATTCTATTTTTAAGACCAAAATACATCATCTCCCTAGCTGCAGCACTAGCAAAATGGCTCGGGCATAATTATGTAATTAAGGGTGAGTTTCCATTAGCAACTGGTCATCCATGGAAAGGTTTGCATTGAGCCAGGTGGTCCATGGGCCAAAAAGTTTGAGAACCACCGAACTAAATCAGATCCCGAGGTATTCCCAGAATATCTCCTGAGTTTCAGAAATCCCTTTCCACTCTCCCAGATCCTTCAGCTCTCAAAGCATCTCCTTTTTACGTGCTCTTTATCCACAGATTGTTTAAAAAGGAAACATCTCTTTGAAGCTGGAGCCTCTTTTCAAGGAATACCAACAGTCAAAAGTCTGGGAAATGCAGCACGAGGAAGGGTTAGAAGACAGGTAGCGGCAATGTTGTAGGGGATACACAATAGCTGGCCTTCATTTATCCTTCTTTTGGAGATAAGAAAGCCAGATCACAATTTTGAATGTCAATTTTGTTTTGTTTTGAACAGCATGAAAGACACAGCAAACTTTTTGCTGCAGATCTGTAAAGTTCAGTGTATTATCAATTTTCTGAGCTCAACAGGCTCCCAGGTATAGACAGGTTCCAAAAAACAATCTTGTAATACAGGAGTGGGCTAACATTGAAAGGTTCCATGATTTGACTTGGTTCAGATGAGCCTCAAAAGTCCCTTTCCTGTCTCCCACTAGTGCTGCCTGCATTGAGTGAAGCTTTCCATCAGTTGTGCTTGGTGCATTAATTGGATTCAAGCAAAGAGGATGCCTGGAATTTCTGCCTGTATATAGGCTAGGTCTAGACTACAGTTCTTTGTCGGAAAAAGCTAAGCAAATTGCACTCCGCAATTTGCTTGGCTTTTTCCGATCGCTTTCCCGGAAGAGGCTTTTCTGCCATTTGGCCCAGTCTAGACAGGGCCAAATGGCGGAAAAGCCTCCTCTTTTAGCAGAGCCCTTATCCCTTGTAGAATGAGGTATACAGGGTTCCCAAAAAGAGTGTGTTTGCTCTTTTGCAAAAAAAAAAAAAAAAAGCGGAAGAGCAAAAGCATTCCTTGGACTCAGCGGAGTTTTTCTGGGATGCCTCCAGTATCCCAGAAAACCCCCGCAGTGTAGATGTACCCTATGAAACAAATGGTGGTCAGGGAAAAGCAAAGAGACTGTCATATCTCACATGTCCCTGGCATAATTCTGAAAAGTCATGGAAAGAAAATCAACAATGGGAGTTCAGAAAAGAATTGGATCACAAACTGGCAGGAGATGGGTTTGGGACAGGCAGTCAGAATAGCAATAAGAGCAGAACTTATTTTGTGCCAAACATGAAAAATCCTTCCCATGAGAAGGAGGCTTAGAAAGAAGTTGGTTGTAATATACCAATTATGACCACAAAATCAATATAGGTTTAAAGCATGAGTCATGTGTGTGAGTGTAAGAATAGCTGTATATGATAAAGCAATCACAACATATCTTGAATGCCTAAAGGCTAGCTGAAAATTTGTCCTTTAGAGTGCGAGGTCACTTGGCTACAATTTAAATGTTTAATTCCAAAATTAATAAATATAGTTTAGTTCACACTTCAGATTCAGTCCTTGGAATTTGCACTTGTATGACTGGTTTATGCATATTTTGTATATTCCTAACTTTTAAATTTATACAAATTATTTTGGACATCACAACTGTTAAAAATGTATGCAGACACAGAAAAGGAATAATGTTGCTGAATGTTTAATGCTATTCATTTTCCAGCATTGCCTATGAGTAAATAGAAATGACACATTCCTTTCTGATTATGGGCTGTGAGTAAGAACAGCCGGCTTCTTCATGCTAATTTTTCCATTCTGTATGTTTTCCTCATAAACCTTCACATCTGCCTTAGTCCTACTCCCAACTAGCATATGGTTCACTTGTGTGCAAATGTTCTTGGTCAAAGCAAGAGTAAAGCGTTTTTATATGTAATGTATTTTCTTTTCCACAATTGTGAGCTTTTGCATTGAACTAGACTCCTAATGATCCCTAACCACTCTAATTGCTTTATAATCTTTCCCTCCTTTATTTTTGCTAAGCTAGGCTTTACTTCTTGTTATATATCCTGTTTTCTATTACAATAGAAAAAATCTAAGAGCAGTAATTACAATAGGGAGAATGTAGCCTTTTATACTGGAATTTACTTACAGTACTACACAGCATTTGTCTTGCCTGCATCATCTTTGGAATGCTTTTACCAATACCTCTGGAGCTAATGGGGAGATGTAATTGAAATTTGATCTTCATGTTGTATTTAAGCTAGATCTGAATCTCAGACAATCATATTTCATTCATCTAGCTTTATGGACAAACAGTTTGAAGGCTGAATATTTGATTAGGGTCTTAGTAGCGTGTTTTTCATTCTCACCCAAGCATTCTTCAAACTGATGGTCAATGAGCTGATTTTGACAGAACAAAGCTGTAAATCAGACTCTCTCAATATACCACCTCAACATACACAGCTGCTGATCTACGTTAATTAGTCTTATATTGTCCAGTTTGTAATCTGTATATGTTTTATGGAGATATAAGTGGTAAAACATTAACATGTGTAATCTTTCTCTGGGAAGCTTCTGCTGAGCAAGTGACCAATAAATTGCTCTTAATGTAAACATTAATCAAATTGAATGCCAGTATGTAAAGGGTCTCAGCTCAGCTGAGTCCTTTCTGCCTATGCACATGTCTGAGGAATTACAATTACGTATGAGCATGGTATGTTCTGAATCTACAACAGCCAAATAAATATATTTGTTTTAAAATTTCTACTGCTATAGCCTCTGTGGCAAGGCCCCCTCCTTCCCTTGCCAGCCTTTGCACTTCTCTTGGCAAGGAGGGCCTCACATATAACACCCCTTCTCTGCCATGTCTGGACATCAGCCTTCCCCATAGTAGGGGTTTGGACTTGTAGTTTTTCCCAGAGTAAGGAGCCCAGCCTCTCCCCCAGAAGCTCCTCACTCCCTTGCTGTCTCTTAGCTCAGCTACTGATACTCCCTCCTCCCCCATAGGGGAGGTTTTTAGAAGGTCTCAGGCAGGCCTGCAGTGGAATCAGCTAACCCTAATTGGTCAAGATAGCCCTGTCCCCATTGATCCTAACCTGCATGAGACAACCCCTTGTTAGCTGCTCCTGCTTGACATGCAGTAACCCACTTCTAATTAACAGGGGAGTTGGCTTTTTACCCTTCTAGGGCTGCCCCCCCCCTCCACACACACACACACACTATTGCAACCCTCTGGTTTGACTTTGTCACACCTCCTTTTTGGAGGTGCTGCCTGGAAGAGCTATTCCTTTGATCATTATATCAAATTCATGACACTCGGCTGCAATGGTGAATTACATTGCCATCTGTTGAAAAACAACAAGGACTTGGGAGAAAACATAAGTGTTCAGCTGAATTTATGCAATCTGTTAGAGGAGAGTTTAGCACATTGTTGGATAATGAAGGTAACGATAATATGCAATAAAGTGACTTGGATTTCATAGAAATATAAGAAGAGGCCATGACAAACAGATATCAGACTGAACAAGCTATTGCATGAGCATCACATATTAAATTATTTGCCAACATCTCTATAGGTGAATAGTAACAAATATATAATGTACTGTGGAAGACATTTTAATAATGATATTTCAGAATAAAGTAGTTACAGTCCTCACCTTTCAAATTTCTCTTGTACTTCAGGGGATTTTCTGCCCTGAATGAAGAACCACCATTGAAGTGAATGGAGCTGCCAGTCAATCTGTTTGTGTGCACTTAATCATCAAAAGATTGAGATTTACTTACAGGACTGTACTGGACCCTTTTTACAATAAAAATGTTGACTTTTAGGGGTGGCTTAAAAAAAGAGCTTAATTGACAGTTTGTTCATTTCCTCTCCCCATCACTTGCCAGCTATTGGGTTGAAATGGGAAAAAGGAATGTCAGAATAGGGTAAATTCACAGCAGTGGAAGAGGGAGAAGTCAGTGAGCACCAGAGAGTTTGGGAGTGTGTGGAGCTAGGATAGATGAACAAAAATGATGGAATTCAACAAGGTAGTACAAATTAAAGAGGTGGCGAGCATAGAAAAAGGCTTAAAGAAGAGATAGGCATAGAGAAATAAGAGTAAGCAATGCTCAGAAGAAATGAGAGAAAGCTAAATGCTACATGTATTAATTTAATAAGCATATGTGATCTGTAATACTGTAGGCGGATACAATCAAGGTATTCTCCTCTATATACACATATTGACTAAAATAAGCTAAAATAAATTCTTTAAATATCCCCTTTATATATCACTATCCTCTCTTCAGAAAAAACAAACAAACCAACCCTGCATGAATAGATGAAGCCTAAACTAAACCTAAAAATCAACAGAGGTAGCCATCCACGGAGAATGGCCAGCTCTTGTCTGCATATTTTTCTCTCTAGGCACCATTGGGAGAAGACTCCTAGTTGTTTTCAGCTGCCAGGATGATACATAAAATGACAGCTTAGCAGAAAGTGAACACAGAAAGTGAGAAAGAGGAGCATAAGTCAACTGAGAATGACAAATAATCCTGTGGCAGAAGAATAAGGGACCATGACAAGAAAGAAGATGGGAGAGTGACCTGGAAGACGGGATGGGAAAAACAAAGAGGAAACTTGAGTCAAGTAATGGGAGGAGGTAAACAGAACATACCAGTTGAAGAGCCAGCACCTCACAGGACTAAGGTACCCGCTTCCGAGTGTCCTCAACATTCATTAATTTCAATGGGAACTGAATGGACACAATGCTTCATGGCATGGGGCAGCAGGTGACCAGAATGGAAAAAATATTGATTGCCAGAAAAGGCTAAAGAGAAGGAACAAATGAATGAATGAAAAAGGGAGCCTTTAGCATAGAGAGAAAAGAATGAGAATTAGGGCCTTGCAGAAAAAGAGATCAATGCCGCACCATTTCCGATGCTCATTCCCAAGAGTCCCAACCAAGAGGAATATAAAATGCAGATTATTTTTCCTCCAAATTCTTTATTTTCTTGATGTTACAAAATGAAAGTTTCATTCTGGTTATTGAGAGGTTTTTTTTTTTCATTTAGGTTAACTGTATGTATTTGTTGAATTTAGGTTTATTTTATTTATTTAAAAATGTTGCTCAAAAGTTATTTTTCATACATAATGTGTGTGTATGTTTTAGTGAGAACATTGAATGTATGGAGCAGCTCATTCAGTCCGTACCATGCTGTTACAGAGTGTGGAAAGTACATTTGCAGGACAGTTAGAGGGACGTTTCATTTTCTGTACTGTGTTACTTAGACAACTTTTGTGCTCAAGGAAACATTTTGTAGACATATTGAATACTTTAGTGTTTTTAACCTCATGGTGCACACTTTATTTTGAGCCTCTGCTTTGGTTTTGGTAACACTGTCACCAAATGGGAAATATCTCTATCTATATAGACAAGGACATCTTTAGGAGTTCAGGGGCCCTATACAGTACTTTAAACTGCTGCCTTCATGCCCAATGGCAGCTGGGGGGACAACAATTTTTAGAGCTGTGATTGTATAATCTTTAGCAACACAAAACACATTTTAAACTAAGGATCTGCAGACTAACAGTAAATTCAGAAACTGACAGTATATACTGGAGTTGACAAATGCCTGTTACCACTTGAATGACTCTTTCAAGTTCAATGTTCTGCTAATAGTTCTGGCAGGCTCTCTCACTTTTAAGTTAATTAGATCATCTCTGGAGAAAGCAGAGCCACAGAACAGGGACAGGAAGAGGCATGTGGCTAGACATTTTTGCACAATGGTACCTCAAATTTTTGGGTGCCCTATGCAACTGCATATTCTGAGTATGGGTAATAACAGCCATGTATAGAGAGAGATATAGGTAACCTGCAATTTGATAATAGTGCTAGCCAAGGTAAAAAAAGAACATTAGTTCTCATTGCAGTAAAACATATTTAAAGCCCAGTTGCAGAAAAAAAAAAAAAAAAAGATTGTTGCAAAGATGCGAGGAGTCGATAACATAATCATAATCAATTTTGACCTTCAGGTGTATCTCAAAGGACAATTAAGAATAGATCTCTTCACTTTGAAAACAAAGATGTTTTTATTCAGCAAAAATGTGTTTTTTTTTAAAGTCAAGATTTCATTACATGCCAAACACAATATTTGTGGCTGCTGTAGAGCACCAGATACTTAATGTTCTAGCTGTTGTAGCATATGCATATATAATATACAGCTCATGCAACTTTCATAAACTCCTCTCTGCTGACTCTCCTCTAATACCTCTCTAAAGACATTTGTGGTATCATTCTTCATTTATTTTGCATGCTGCTTGCACCCACGGTGGATAAACATGAATAAAAAATTCTGGCGGTAAGAACAGTAATCTATGCTAAGCCTTGTTTAGGTTTGAGTAAAAATACACCTAACACACGCTGCCAAACATGGATTCATGCAAGTCACAGCACAATGATGAAGTAACACAAGTATAGTTGAAAAGACACATTTCAATCATCTGTGAAGTAGACAGGGCCCTTCGTTTTTGGTTTTAATTTTGTTTAAAATTTCCTGAGAAATTGTTTATTACAATTGTTTTAAAGAGTGAAAACCAATGCAACAATTAATGATATCAGATTTAACACTGAGGGATGAACTACATAAAAAAGGAAGAAATAGAAGAAGTAGGAATATTAAAAGTTTAATATTACATACACATACATATGATTATGTAGATGTCTGTTTTCTACTACATTGCCTTACTTTAACAGACAGCCTTGCAGTTGCCCTTATGTTAGGTAGATTAATTTCTTATTAACAACAAACATATCTAACTGATTGGATTTTTTTAACATTGTCAGTATTTTCATGTACTTGGATGGTCCATAATTCTGGTGGAAGTCTGTAAATACCAAATAACAGATTTTGTAAAAGCAAGAAATTTGTAGTATAAAAAAAAATCAGTAAAAACTGAAAATAAAGGGCCTTAGAAGTGTTTGGAATTCATTCAATTCATTGTATATTATCAGAGCTTAGAACAGTATTGCAAATGCTTTTTCTTTTTCTTTTTTTAGAAAGTACTGGCAAACTTGTTCATTTATGGAGAATTTAATGATCAGGTGGTCCTTTCTGGCCTTAATCTTTGTAACTCTATATTGGCAACCATTGATCCAAATTGGGTCATTGTATGCACATTAAGAAGTCTTAATCAGGTGAATGATGAATTTGTTTATGGCTGGAAAGCCCAATTCAATAGCAACATGGCTTGTTACAAATTTCACAGATACATGTGTTGTCTGAGTTAGAGTCCAAGATTACAGAACATTGTTTTCTTCTTTCTTGCTTTGCTTCCATCCTCTGAATCAAAGCCACTCATGAGGAGGTACACCAATTGCCAGATATTCCTCCAAATTGGACAAAATTCTACACACTTCTCCCAGCTTTCTACATTGATGTTGAATGAATTCATATCACTTTTGCACAGATTGTAGTACTGCCATACAGAGTGGCCCTGCTTTTCAGATCCATCCTAAATCGTACTGTACAAAATATTCTTGAGGATGCAGTGTTCTTCTATTCTTCTGACATAACTGAGCCATTACAACCGCCTCTTCCTGATAATGCTTTCTAAAATATGGTTTATACTAATATAAGTTGAACTGAATCATGCTGGTTAAGTTAGGTAAGTAATATAACTGAGATCGACATAACTTAGATCCACTTACAGCAGTGTTCTTACTACGTTATATTGATGGGAGACGCAATCTCAGCAACATAGCTTTCATCTCAAGCTTGAAGTGGGTTACAGATATTGATTGGAGAGAACTCCACCATTGACTCAGAACATATTCACCAAATCCACTAAATTGACACCACTGAGCATGTGCATGTACAATAAATGGGTTTGCTTGCTAGTTAGTATAAAAGAGACAAACCATTCCGCAAAAATATGCCTGCACATATAAGAAAATCTTTGCCCCATATATAGATAGCTGACAGCCAGCGAAGTATAATAAGGTGGAGTGCAAGTGATAATTTGTTACTGTGTGTGAAATTAAAGTATTTCTTGGGTGATAGTCATAGAGGCATAGACTATTATGGTCGGAAGAGACCTCAAGAGGTCATCTAGTACCATGCTCAAAGCAGGACTAACCCCAACTAAATTATCCCATTCCAGTGCTTTATCACTCTCGTAATAAAATAGTTATTCCTAATATCCAACCTAGATCTCTCATACTACAACTTGAGACCATTGCTTATTTTTCTATCATGTGCCACCGATAACAGCTTTGCTCCATCCTCTTTAGAAAACCCCTTCAGATAGCTGAAGGCTATTATCAAATCCCTCTTCATTCTTCTCTTCTGTAGACTAAATAAGTCCCATTCCCTCAGCCTCTGCTAATAAGTCACGTGTCCCAGCCCCTTAATTTTCATTGTCCTCCACTGAACTCTCTCCAGTTTGTCTATATTTTTTCTGTAGTGGGAGGCCCCAAACTGGACATAATAGTACAGATGTGGCCTCACCAGTACTGAATAAAGGGGAATCATCACTCGACTGCCAATGCTCTTACTAATGCAGCCTGATATGCCATTAGCCTTCTTTAGTTTTCCTAATCCAGCAGGCAATACAACTTATGATCTGAGCATTTACCAAACACACCTGTCATGCTGAAGTAGTGAAACAGAGTTGAGAAATAATTGATTTTATCGTCTTTTTTTAAATAGCCTCTCCCATTTAAATTCATCAATTTCCCTATCAAATATTTACTACTGATGAGAATTATTTCATTATTATACCACAGCATAGTAAGCCTAGCAGATGAAGCAAGCTTATGCAACATCTCAAAATAAGTCTTTATTGTTTTTATTTCAATTACATCTTTGTCTTTATGACAAATGTAATTCAAGGTGAAGTTCTTCATACACTAAGGCACTATTTTGTAGCTTCAATGTTAAAAGTACAGCCAAAGCCAAGTATTCTACTCTTCCTCAAGAGAAACAGCAAGAACCAGTAGGAGCTAGAAATATCCAAATGAACCAATCCCTAAGAGGGACAAAGGCCTTGCAAACTTGCCTTAATGTGGACTTTCCCAGTCAGAGAAGAAGGAATTTATAGGGAGAATTAGAAAAAGAGGAAATATAAAGGAGAATGAGGAAAGAAGTTAGGCTACTACCTAGGACTTGGGAAACCAAAGACCTGCATTCCAATACTTTGCCATAGACTTCTTGTGAACATTGTGAAAGTCATGAAGACCCACGTTCTCACAAGGTATTAAAGCATATAACCCCAATTGATTAGGGAATTAAATAGCCTTGAGTATCTAGACTTCAGTCTCTGACTATGTCAAGACTGCAGGCTTCCTTCGGAAGAACCTTTTTTTGGAAGAGATCTTCCTAAAAAAAACTTCTGAAAGATAGCATCCATTCAGTGTGGACACTATCTAGCTTTTAAGCTGTGATTACTATGGATTGAGTGGCCAGCAGGGCACCTGTGCTTTTTCCTCTTACCTCTTCTTTTGAAAGAACTCCCTCTTCCCCGTCCACACATGCCTTTTTCCGAAAGAGCTCTTTTGGAAAAAGGCTTCTTCCTCGTAGAAAGAGGATTAGCAACACTGGGAAAATCCCTCTGTTCTTTCAATTGCAATTGCAGTGTGGATGTAATTCAGGAAAATGGCCGTTTTTCTGACAAAACTCTGTACTGTAGACATACCCTCATTCTCTCTCACTCAATTCCCCATCTGCAAAATGCAATAATAGAATTTACCTACCTTATAGAGGTATTGTTAGCATAAATTCCTTAAAAGTCTGTGGGGTGCTAAAATACTATGTTAATGGGGTTCTTATACATATTATTGATAAGACAGTGAAAGACACATGGATAGAGTATCCCCTCCTTGGCCCTCCCAAAGCCTGCCCCTGTTGAGGTGAGATAGCTGTCATAAGTTTGAATCAAAGCCTATTGAAATGGATTATTATTGCATGTTCATATTATCATAGCAGCCCCAGTCCTTCTCTCTTGCAATTTATTTTCCCAAATCTTCTTTTCAATAACTGATTCGCTTTTTGGAAGTTTTCCTATTTTGGTTTTTGGTTTTTTTTCATACTTTCTGGAATATTATTGGTCAGACTAGATGTTGAAACTGCTCAACACACTCAGATCTGTTTGGAAAATAAACTCCTGCCTTGCTAATGGCCCCAGCAGTCTGAGATACAGTTAGCATGTCTTTCTTCATGACCGCAAAAGCATCCACATGTCACTATGAGTGAATTCTTTTTTTCTTTCCTGTCTTTTGAATCACAATACAAATGTTGATTGCTACTTAAAAGGCACAGTAATTTGTGTTTGGTGCATGTAATCCATTTGGAGGAGAACGTGACCTTTTAACCCCTGCTTAAAGCATCCTAATTTTAGGGCACCATGGGCTACAGTTTTGGAAATAAATCATACGTCAGTTTTAGCTATCCTTTGGATATTTCAAAGCCCAGGTGCTTTATCCCTAAATAGCTAATAGCTTTCAGTAACTCTATATGCTCAGATTGAGAAAGATTCAGATTTAACTGCACCTGCCATACAAAATCTATTCTGAAATACATATAATTAAAAAAAACAGTTTTTTGGAGCACAGTGTAAGTATCCCTCCTCCACCTCATTATGCAATAGTACCATGGTATGCAAAGTAACTGATACATTTCAGAAGGGAAAAAAGCAGTTTCTATACTCAAGTCTGTTGATTGTTATTTTTCTTTGCGTTTTTGTGCACTACTGAAATTTGATGCATTAGCTAAATACAAATTGAAGCAGGAATTATTTGAAATCTTATAAAAAAGGCTTCTCTGAGATGTCAGCCTAGTTTTGTGGACTTCAGAGGGTTCAAGAAGCAGAAAACTGTTTAGCTGACCAGTCATACTGAACTGCAGCTCTGAAAATTTGAGATTTAACCATTACCATAAGGGATAATAATAAATAGCCTTCCTTTATCTAATGAATGTAGGCATTTCTCCTGGTTAGAGCAGAGAAAAAAAGTAAGTATGAGCCCTAGGTTCTATGCCTCACAGCCACTGATTTGGTAAGGAATAAGGTGGGTGAGGAAATTCCTTTTGTTGGGCCAACATCTGTGGAGGAGAAAGAAATTGGTCCAATAAAATATATTACCCCACCCATCTTGCATCTTTATCATATTGGGACCAACACAGTTATAGCGACACTGCATATTGACCTGATGAGTAATCCTGGAAAAGTTACTTCATCCCTCTGTACTTCAGCTCACCCCTCTGTAAAAAGTGAGGAGCCCTACTTCAGAGGGGTGATGTGTCTCAGAATTCATACATATCCATTCTCTCAGTAGAATGGGGGACATGGATTTTATATGAACAATCACACGTTCAGATACTCGAGGGAGCAGGGGGCATCCTATAGCAGGATGGCCTTTCACACTTATCACCTCCTCTTCCTCCTCCTCCTCCTCTTGCACTCCTGTCTGGGACTCTTTTGTTCATTCTACTCACTTACTCCCACAACGGTGAGCTCCAGAAGGCTCCCTATGTTGCCACTGGGTTGGCAATATCTGACCCCCTCCAGGCATAAGGCGTGGGTGGAATGGACACCCCTGCCCAGGACGCTGCTATGCTCTTCCAGGAGCAGTCTTCCCTGCCCTGTTATGATTGGGTGTCTCATGCTGGCAGAGCCATTCAGCAACAGGGTGGCCTCCACCATGGCTAAGTGCTTATCTTCTTTCTCCTCTGGCTTTGCAGTCCTGGCTAGAGGGGTCTCTGCTCTATCATCCAAACCTCTGCATTATCCAAATCCCCTTCACTCTCCCACAGCATGCTATATCTGGGGGACAACGAAGGGGATTTAGAAAATGCTGAGGTTCAGACAACAGAGTTTGGAATACAGGAATATACTGTACACAGAAAAGACTTTATGAAAGATGCTATCTCTATCTCCAGTACTGCACACTGTTCCATGTGGAGCCCCATTGATTTCACAGGGGTCCACCTCAGTCGCACAATTTGTAGGATCTGTATTAAGTGCAAATAACTGCTGTAATAAAAGGAATCATTTGCTGGGACACAAACACTGCAACAGCTGCTCATAATGTTTTGTTCCAGATCAAACTGAATGTCAGTGAGAAGGGACATTAATGGAAGAAAAGACATAACCCAGAATATCAGTAAACAAGAAAGTTTAAAAAAGCTAAAATGAAAATGTTGTTGATGAAAGGTGCATTTAAGGCATTGTTTTTTAAAGTTCACATAACAACTGTTTGCTACATTTTATTGTTTAGCTATGACAAGAATAAAAAAGTCTAAACGGTAAAAATAAGAAGAAAGTACATTCAGGTGAAGTTAAAACTGTATTTCTAGATGGAACTCTATTGTACCTTGCAGAACTACCTAAATCAAAGAGACAGTCAGACCAAACAACTGAGAAACATGTCACAACAAATTCCTTTTAAATACAAAATAATTTCAGATACCCACCAGAGTCCACCACTTTGTAGTTTTAAAGAGATATGAGGGCAATTATTTTACTGAGAGTTATATTTCAAATGTTCTTAGCTCTTATCCTCTCTCATTTTTGTAGGAATTAAATTCAGTTTGCTCTATTGTTGTATTTATCAAAAATATCTACAAAAGGTACTCTATGTGATACTTCCTCTAAGCTTACAATCTTAGAGAAATCTCTCTTTACATTATGTTTCATCTGCATTTTTGTTATCATCATTTCACTATGATTAACCTGTGTAATTCCTTTTGTTAAACTGATCTTTTATCTCTGAGGAAATTAGAACTTTTTTTTAGATCATTAAGTAGTGTATAAGCTTCAAATGGGTCAGTAAGAAACTGTAATCAGTAACATCACCATGACAACCAATAAAGAAAAATATCTAAAGAAGCTTCTGAAAATATAATTTTTAAATATAGTGCATTTAAATGTGTTCATCAGAACAAAGAGTCTAAACTAGATTTATTGCAAATTAAAAAAAAAATCTATAAATAATTTGTTTATTCAGTGAATACTTCACTAAAGGCTAGCCAGAAAGAGTTTAAAAGAGTTACTCTGCATTTGCAGAAAGAGAAGGATTTGGCCTTATGTCTCCAACAAGAACTCAACATCTTTGTTTGAGAAACAGAGTAAAGGTTAATTGCATAAGGACAGATTCTGTCAACTCTATTCACTTGGACAGAACCTGACCCCAAAGGCAGCCTCATTCATTTGAATGGTATAGTAGCCAGGTGTCACTGGTGTTGTGTTCTGACTGGTCTCCTGCTCATTCAATGGCAATAACCATTTGGCTACATGTTTATATTCCTCTGGGTATCATACTGGCTTGCACAAATAGTCACCACAGCAAACTCCAAGACAGCCCACAAAGGCCACAAAATCAGATAAGGATCAAAGGCACCAGGCCAGATGTATTGTAAACAAAGCACAGTAATAGCCTCCCCAGATCATATGTCTAGAGGTAAGCCAAGAATATGCACCTCTGACAACGGAACCAACTCAGCGACATGGGATCCATCACTGCCACCTAGGTCAGACAAAGACCACTCTTTGGGGTACATTTTTATACACAAGTATAAACAAGTTACACATCACAACATGTCAGGTTACCATCCTCTGACAAACCAAGATCCACCCATAACCTTGTACATGGGGGTTTGATCACTATCTATCATGCTGTCAGTTTAGACCTTTTCCTGAACCTGGGTCAGTATATTCCTGTTATTTGTGTGTGTGTGTGTTTATAGCCTGTGCCTCATGTCTTAGGTATGAGTGTGTTTCTATAATATCAGACCCATTCTGCCAACTTCTGTGAGCAGGGCCTACCTCTTGCTCACAGGTTAACTTTGCTTTTATATTAGCAAAGTCTTGATCATTATGACCTAAGCCTCAGGCCTTACACCAGGCCTGTAATATCTGGGCTTATGTTTCAAGTCCTCATCTTACTACAAATGGCTCTATTCATGGAGGAAGGTTCTGCTCAAAAGACAGATCAGTAGAATGTGGCCACCAATACCTGCTCTAAACAAATGAAATTAGTAGTAACAGAAACACTACTATGAAGTATGTTGACAACAGTAATTAAAACTTGTCCAAATATTGCCTACCTGTAATATTGTATGTTGCAAAGTTCTACGATGTATATGCCTAGTAATTTAGGAAGAACTGCTCCTGAGAGTAAAAAGGCACTAATCAAAATAATGTGTGTGTGTGTGTGTGTGAGACAGAGAATGAAAACAACTTACAGATAACCTGCTTGAGAAGATTAGAGTTCTGTCTATCAAGAGGTACCTAGCCAGCAGGATAGCTATTCAGCGCCTCAACTGCTCTATGATTTCCTTCATATCCCCAGGTATCCAATATGCCCATTAAAGTTGCATCTGTTATTATGGTTTGTTCCCTTTTTTCTATGTGAATATTTTCTAATTTTGTCAGCTGTGTTTTCTAGACTTTTTTCAGAGTGGATCTCTTGTTATTTATCCTCTAGGCTTTGTGGAAATATTTATAAGACTAAATTATTTTATAAAATATTCTAGTGTGATAAATGTTGGTTTTTAAAAAAATTTTCTACAGAATATATATATTTTTTATTTAAAAGACAAGATTCTAGGGATCCCTTCCCCTATGCAAAGCCTATTTACCTCAGGGCCAGATTTTCAGAAATATTCTGTTTAAAATCCCCAAGGTCAAGACAGGTTACATCAAGTATTCATTTGGCCATATAAACCATAGAATTATAGAGGTGGAGGGACCTCATGAGATCACTTAGTCATGCCCTCTGCTGTTCTGCTGCCCTGATAGCCTCTCCTTGTAGAATGCAGACCCACTATGATTTCAGAGAATGATTTGCCAGAGTGAAAAAAATTGGGCCTAGATTTCCAAAAATGTCTAGTGATTTTGGAATGTGCAAATTGAGACTTAAAAAGAGCCAGATTTTCATAAGTGGATGTCCCGTGATTCCCGAAAATTAGCTTTCTTTACAATGTGTCAGTCAAGTATCCCAAAACTGAGGCACCCCAAATCACCAGTCACTTTTGAAAACCTGGTCCATGGATTTACAAAACACTGACTGTTAAATTCCTCTTTATTCTTTTGCTAATGAGACACTTTACCAGCTTGTCATCACCCGCTGTGATGAATTCTCTACACGTAAAAAATTTAGTTCACTCTCTGCTGATGATATTAATGTGTTTTGTACCAAATAAGAATGAAGCTCATGTTCACAAATCTTGTCTGAAGGCTGCTTTAAAAGCCTTTTGTTAGCCTACATTTGGCCTCATTAACGTAAGCTATTTGTTAGTTGCCTTAGGATTAGTCTAATTTTACCCACATCTATAGTCCTAGGGCAATAACAAAATAAACTAACAAGTAAATAGACATTCCCCCACACACATGAACTCAAAGAGGACACCAGGGCTGCATCTATACTTCACCCTTCTTCTGCAAAAGCTTATGCAAATGAAGCGCAAAGTAGAATATTGCCACACTTCATTTGCATAATTAATTAGGGGCCGTTTTTGCGCAAGAGGCTTTTGCTCAAAAAGGAGCTGTGTAGACGGCTCCTTTTTGTGCAAAAACCCCCTCTTGTGCAAGAGCCGTTCTTCCTGAAAAAATGAGGAAGCTGTCCTAATATTAGCCATCCTAATAATTTTTGTCCTTTTCTGAACATTTTCCAATGCCATGATATCTTTTGAGAGGAGATGACCCCCATCTGCATGCAGTATTAAAGATATGTAGGTACCATGGATTTACATAGTCAATAAGATATTCCATCTTATTATTTATCCCTTTTTTTAATGATTCCTAACATTGTTTGCTTTTTTAACTGTTGCTGCACATTGAATGGATGTTTTCAGAAAACTATCTACAATGACTCCAAGATCTCTCGTGAGTGGTAACAGCTTACTTAGCCCCATCACTTTATACATATAATGGGGATTATGTTTTCCAGTACACATTACTTTGCATTTATCAATATTAAAATTCATCTGCCATTTTGTTGCCCAGTCACCTATTTTTGTAAGATCCCTTTGAAGCTCTTCACAGTCTGCTTTGGACTTAATATTGAGAGTTTAGCATCATCTGCAAAGAACTGCCTGCAGGGAAGCCCTGTGGCTCTGCACTGGTTCTATCCCCTCATACCTCTACTCTCTGTCTGTTGGCTTCCTAGGAACATGCTTCTGTGGGAGAAGTGTTCTACCATCCTCTTCCCTTCACCACAGAGACCCACAGGCTATGAGTAGACAAGGGAATGTGAGGCCCCTGGCAATGATAGTATAGTTTAAGGATGTTTTACAGTGTGCATCCCTTATGCCCTGTCCTGTTTCACTTTCCCAGCCCCAATCCCACCCTGGTGAACAGAACAGACTACAGACAGATATAATATAGGACTGGAGAATGAAATCTCCGTTTTAATAAATTATATCTACCTATGTGACATTATGTATGTAACTTCATGAATTGCGGCCAAATTTTATGAATGGGATTTTAATTTGTCAGTAACCTGTTAAGAATTGCCTTTAGAGAATCTGTTATTGTACAGGTTGTACCTCCCTTAACTGGGACTCCCAGGTTCGGCAACATCCATGGTCCGGCATGGACCACGGGTGCTCCTGGACCACAGAGCCCAGGAAGAGGGATGTCTGGCGGCAGGGCAGGAACTCCATAAGGGGCACTGGCAACTCAGCTGGGAGCGCAGTGTGTGTGTGTGTGGGGGGGGGGGGGGGAATGGGAGGCATGGTGGGGAATTCTGGCCCCAACGGCCGGGGAACTCTGGCCACGGCCGGGGATCTCCAGCCCTGGCCTGAGAGCTCCGACTGCAGTGGCAGTCAGGAAGCTCTGGCCCCATCCCCAGCCACGGAGTTCTGGCTGTGTTCAGGCTCCAGCAGCTGGGGAATTCGTCCCTGTCCCTTCACCTGGCCATGGAGCCAGGCATTTGTGGAGCTCTGCCCTGGCTGTGCAGCTCTGGCTGTGGTGCTCCAGCCCTGGCAGCACTGGGGAAGGGGAGAACTCCAGGGAGCTAAGGCAAGGGCAGGGTGGAACCCTAGCCCGGTAGCAGCATGTCTACAAGGGGAGGGATCTTCCCTGATCTGGTAAGTCCCCTCATTCAGGACCAGTCAGGTCTCCATGGTGCCGGACCAGTGAGGTCCAACCTGTAACTTTTTTATGAAACTTTTTTTAATCTATTGTAACTGAAATCCCATTTTAAACTTTATACTGCTTTAACTCTGTGTCTGCAAAAGTGTGTGTTGGGGTGCGTGAAAAAGATTCAGAGACAAAAGCCTCATCAAGAAAAGAAGATCAAAGTCCTATCTGCCGTTAATGGATGATTCATGGCCAAAACAGTGTTCTGGGGAAGTGGGACAGGACAGGCTCCATGGACTAAAACATAAAAAGATGAGTGCAAAACTATAGAATTGGGTGTTTTGGTTCTACAATCATCCTCCAGGAACATCAGTGCGCATGGACACCACCCAGTTCCTCTCCTCATGTGTAGGCTGCCTACCCTGTGGACTAGCATGAGGAGGATGGTAATTATTTTCCATCTGTAGAACTGCGTGTATGACTGTGTGCATGTGTGGTGGGTAATTTTAGTAGCTAGGGATAGTAAATGAATTCTGCCTTCACAATAAACATGGCATATTGCCTTATCCCCATAACAAGATTCAGCTAGTTCTGTTTCTGCAAGTATAGCAATAATACCTAATGGAGAATGGTGGAGGAAGGGCTAATATAGCATTATGGGATCAGTGTGGGAGATGATTCGAGACTTAATGTAGAAAATATGGGACTAGATCTCAAGAATATAGCAAAAGATCACACTAAATTATACCTGAGCTGTCCATTAGTCTGCATCACTTCTCTGGTACAAGATTGGCTGTCTGGATGTCCTTCTCTATTAAAGAAAAGAAAATTCAGAAGTTGTACTTTTTCAGTTTCTCAAGAATTAGGGAAGGCAAGACCTAATTCATCTAAAAAGCACAGTGGTAGTGTTCAGTTCGCATGCCACTCAGGAGCTAATGTATTTAGGAAGCTTTTATGCTGGCAACAGATAGATTTTGCCTTTTTTAATACTAAATAAATGTCAGTAAATTAAATAACATAAAGCCATCTGCTTTCTATTAAAAAAATCTGTTCCAATGCCTGAAATCTGGAAAGTCAAAGAATAGGAGTACCTCGCTTCTACAGTACATGGCTTCTACATGAAGATTTATTTCTAACCCTATTATTTTCTTTGATGCAGTTGTATTTTCCAAGAGAATAGAATTGTACACTTTTACTTTGTGACAATATTTTAGTTTCTCTTGTCTTCCCAGGGTATGCTGGCAACTCCATACCCAGCATGGCAACTTGCTTCACTGTTAAACAGAATAACAGGCAGATGGAACTCTGTGTTTGCTTTAAAAAAAAAAAAGGAAACATGTTGAGAAGACCTCTAGCAAGTAATAAACCATTGTGTGTACAAATTATAGAGCTTCATCCAAAAAGAGAAAATGGAAACCAAATAATGATGAAGGTGAAACAGAGAAGGAGCTAACAGCCACAATCAAAGTAAAACAGATTGTTGAATTTAAAGAGAGTTACGTTTTTTTCTTCCTCAAGGTAAAAAATAAAAATCCATGACCACCTCTTTTCAGTGGCCACCTGAATCAATCCTTAGCAGGAGGAAACTACAAAATGTTTGTTGTCCAATAGTAAAAAGGGGATTCAGCTGAAGGATTTTTAACCACAAATCCTAGATGTTTACTAATATCCCTTATATGAAAATTTCTTCTGACAGAAAAAAAATAAGATTCAAATTCTCAGAAACCTTGCAAGCTTTTTGGTAAAATAATAAAAAACCTTTAAACTCCAATAAAGGTTGCTTGTTTTTTTTAAAGCAGTATAAATTGTTTTATGTTCCTTAGTTTGAAATGCGTGTACTAGATAATTACATAACCTTTCTATAAAAATGAGCTTGAGCTTGCATTATATTTTGTTATATTTTCCATCCCATTGGCCTGATTTTGCCATCCTCACTCATGCTCATTTCTATTAAAGATGGCTGATGATTTTAATGTATTGATGTATAAACATGTTACCTCTCACATAGATGTTTTAGTGGCTAATCCTGTTCTCACTAGAGTCAATAGATGTTTTGACATTGGTTTTAAAGAAAGCAGAGTGAATCACTGAGTTCCTTCTTCCCCAAATAGTGTCATTAAAATTTTAGTAATCCTCTCCCAATGACAGAGTGACATCTACCTTCTCAAAGCATGAGAAAACTCCAGGTCCTTTTCAAATCTTTAGTTCCTTAGCTGTTTGCTAACTGAATTGATGGCTTTGGTGGACACTGTCCACAAGGAAATGAACTGAGACCTAGAAAGTATTTCACAGAAGTTTACCAATATTTAATGTACCCTGTACTGGTTAATTACATGAAAGAAATTCATGCTTGTTTAATTAAATAATCTCTTTAGTAAGAGAATGATGTATTTACAGAGCCACTGCAACTGCAGCTAGCATTCTAGCTTCCTGCACACAGGGTGACTTCTTGGTGCCTCATGTAAATGGCTCCTCCAGTAACTTGTGCTCCTCCCTCCAAGTTCCATGCAGGTTGCTGTAATGGACAGCCATCATATGCTAAGCGTTTTCACTCATGACTCACTTGGGTCAATCTAAACATATGAACTAGAATCCCACTCTCACTCTGCTCAGTCATTGTTTTAAAAATATTCGTTTAGTCTTCCATATTTCCATAGAGAGAAACTAATTTGAGATTATTTGTGTATTACTCTTTGCTGCAAATTATGGGCCCAATCCTGAAGCAACTTTACTGAAGGACTAGCCCTAGTAACACACTCTTACCAGTGAAAATAATGTTTACTTTACAGCATGGTGTCAAAGGCACTCCTCACATTAGTAATCCTTGCCAGCATTGATTGTGATCCTGTTGCCTATAGCATCAATGTGAAAACTTCCATTAACTTCCACTCCTGAGGGATGTGTGAAATTTGTTTGCTTCTTTTCTGTTACTGTGTTTTCATTCAAATGAGCAGCCTTACTTACTAGAAATATGTCATATTGATAGGCATTCCCTGTCTTGCTATTTTCCTTAGCTACATTTCACAAACTAAGCAAATTGCTCTTTGTGTTTTGGGTATTTTGACATTTTAATTAATACACAATTCCTATTTGCAGTATTGTATGTGTTCAGCTTTAGATAATGCTGTGTGCTTAAGATACTGTTAAAGAACTATGATAAAAAACAGTTATTCTGACAGGGATGTATTTGAAAGTTCTCCAGGCTTAGGGAAATGAGGTTAGCCTCTCTGAATGCAATTTAGAACTTTTACTTTGTGACAAAGTTAGGAAAAATGATATTTGGCAAGCAGTTCATGTCACGCAGTTATATATCCAGTGATGTTCTTTGTGTAGTCAAGAAGAGTGTCTGAATGCATATTGGACTAGCTGCGTTACATCTTTCCAGATGTAACAGAGCCTTCTCCAGCAGTGCAATCAGCTATTGAGGATCCCTTCCCAAGTGTGCGATCCCACTGAAGGAAACAAAATGCTACTGCAGGTGGGAAGTAAAGCTAGCAGGTTTCATCAACTTAATGGTCAAAGAGAATGATAAACATGTTAGCAATCCTGGCTTTGATCATCTAATCCAAAGTCACCAAAGCATTAATCAACATACATGGTTTAGAAAGGTAAATAACAAAAAGCAGTATCATCATAAATTAAGCATTTCTGAACACTTTAATAATTAAAAGTAGGCATTGCTTTTAAAAATGAAATTATTTCAAGGGGAGCCACACTATAAGAAGTTAGGGAGACTTGCATAAGAACATTAATTTTGTAAGTGCTGTGAAATAATTAAATAAATAACATTATTTAGTACGTTTGTTTAAAGTGCCAAACTAGACTTTGATATCTGTTCAACACATCACTTAATAATAAGGAAAAACAATTTGTATTAATCATTTACTAATGACTAATAAACTATTTATAAAAACTCCATTAATTTTAAATTTTATTTCACATTATTCTTGAAGGCAAAGATATGCACATTTTAATTTTCAAACTTTGCATATATATTTGTAAGCCTCTCAACATTTAGATAGGTTGTTGCCTGGTGTGTGCTATGGAAGAACTTTTGTAACTGGCAGTGAGGTACAAGAAAGAAGTATAAAGCAATTTGAAATATACTTACAAAGCTATAAATACCTCTTTCCCTATTCCCTTTGCTACATTAAAGATTGGAATCCTTACACAGAAAGTTTAAAGGAGATTTTGATACCAATTTCAATGGCAGTGTAAAGGGTTCTGCCCTTCACGTTGGCACCCCTCAGTGGCTGAGGGGAGTCTTTCAGTCTCTACTCACCCGTCTGCGGGTGAGGCAGCATCCAGTAAGTGGTCTGAGGTCAGGCCTCTTATTTTACTCCCAAGTGTGGTTTGCAGAGGATTGGGGGAGACCCAGGCCCACCCACTCCTCTGGGTCCTGCTTGGAAAGACCATCATATCACTAGGGCAATGTTATAAATCCAGAACATGAATAGAGAAAATGGTGGTCCGGCTTGCTTTGTCGACAAAACTTCTGTTGACAAAAGCCTGTAGTCTAGACGTACTCTTGGTGTCTCCCAAACTGGAGCCAGTCACATGATCAAGTGACCTGTCTGTGTTTCATATGCAAGTATCCATTTTGCACTGGCCAGTCTGCAGGTTTCCAGATACATTCCTCAGGTATGTATTGGCTACTCTGATGGCCATTGTCCATTAAGCATTGTTAGTTAGCATAGCCATTCACTGAATAATCCTTCCTCACAATAGGCAGTCCAGGCCCATTGCTCCCTCCTAGATAGAGAACATTTACAATCCCAGAACAGAACCCATATTCATAACTCGACATACAAAAATCATACAAGCATATGAGTACCATTCATAGAATCAGCAGAGCATAAGCTTTCATTTGACACCTCACACAGTCCACTTTGTACAGAATTTGGACCTAACACCCATAAGTGGGTACAGCAGCGACCTGCCTGCTCATATTAAAATCCAATAGCGTGACAACTTGTACTGGAGAGGGACAGTAGTCCCTGAAGGTTGTCCATCCCCTCACACTGCTAGCCACCCTACATGCAGTCAGCACAGGGCAAGTTACAATCATGCCCTGTGTATTATGGACAAACCAACCATATGTGGTTAAAGGTAAAAAAACACGGGGGTTTACTTGTTTTTAAACATGATGTTATTTAGTTTTTAAGTCTTTTAAGCAACTTGGAGGATGAATCCACTACCAAACCATGTCTGCACCAGTTTTATCAGCTGTACTGCTAAAGGTGATACCTCCTTTTCTCCATCCCCAACGGCAGTCCGTTTTGATACTATAGATAGCTCCTTTGAGCTGCATGTGGAGTCATCTATTGAAGTAAAAGAAGTTTCTGAGTGTTTCTTCT
This sequence comes from Rafetus swinhoei, assembly GCA_019425775.1. Classification (NCBI taxonomy): domain Eukaryota; kingdom Metazoa; phylum Chordata; order Testudines; family Trionychidae; genus Rafetus; species Rafetus swinhoei. The sequence continues at coordinate 16,331,886 of CM033434.1, forward strand.
TCAGACAATTTTATTATCATACCATTTTCTGAGTGGCTACAGAGTGTCATTTCATCTCTGTTGATTATGCAGAGCCTTTGCGGTGGGAAAATTTTGAATTCATATTCCCCTTAAATGTGGAACTCCTGGAGTCCTGGGAAGAATTTTACTTTTCTGCAAAGTATTCTTTCCCTTTAGCGTATTTGACTTTTCTTCTATCTTTTGTTCTTGTTGTTGTTGCACATGGAACAGTGTTTAGACAAAAGCACCCTTTGGTGAGTAGCACCTGTTCGCCATGGTAGCTCAGTTAAACACTGCCTAATAACTAAACAGGCTCATATGTTCCTAATACAGCTTCCTTGTTTATATGCAAACTTTGTTCTCTGTTATGTTTTGCATTTCCTCAAGATATTTTCTCCCTGGTACAACAGTGTGAAACATAACAGGATCCAGTAAATTATGTTTCCTTGAAATATACAGTACAACGTACTACAAAATGGAACATACTGCAACCCTGAGGGTAGCAGTTCTAGGAGCGACTTTGCATCAAATACTGTGGGCAAAGATCAGAAGGCTTGAAGGCACATTCCAAGTAAACAAACAAAACTCTCCACTCTTTTTTAAGCATTCCAATCACCATGGCAATAATATCTAGTACTTTACACATTGGGTGTTAGGCACAAATATTAACCAACTAATTTGCATTACATCCTTGAGATGCAGCACAAAAATAATATTACTGCTTTGCAGATGGGAAACCTGGGAAAAGAGGTGGCATGACTTTTGCCCAAGGCCTCACAGTGGGTCTGAGATTAGAACTCGAGGCTTCTCAAGTCACAATTATGTCCTTGTTCTGCTAAAGTAGACCATTCCCAATTGGTTTATATAAGCTATCAAAATTAATTCTGCAAACATGAATTGGATGGCTCAGGAGAACAGGCTTTCATGAGACAAGTCTTGCATATCTTGCTTTCCAGTCTAATTGCAAATACTATCGGCTATAACGAGGAAGCACAGATTTAGGTAAACTCTCCGCCACCCCCCAAAAAACCTCCCCTAAAACCAAAAATTAATCTTTTGAGGAATGATTTGTTTTAGTAAAAGTCTCAATCAGGTCTATATTTTGTTTGCTACAGTACCCCTACTGGATGAACAGTTAATGACACATCAAATTGTTTGGTAACTTCCTGTCTCCAATTGCCATTATCTGTTAAATACTCCATCATCTTTCAGGTTCTTCTGTATACAACACAGCTTCCACATGTCACTAATAAACTTTATAAGACACATTTCTCATTCATTTATGCTTGTGTAACTCTCTCTTTTTGATGGTGTCAGCGAGCACAGTATGTTTTAATGTAGCTGATCTAATTTTGTCAAAATATAAACTTGACAGTTGTACCAGATGGTGTGTTCAGTTTCAGATGCAGGCAGTTGCCTACATTCTTGAGCCCATGAGAAAAGAATGCGAGAAAATGCCATAGATCTGAGAACTTAATTCCCTCATCTGAAAGGCTAGAAGTGGACTGAATGGGGCAGGTGGATTGTTCATGAGATAAGTAGTCTTTTGATTCTAGCTCACTCAATTGAAAAGAGTCTAGATGGGTAGCAATTAAATTGTCTGGTAGAAAGCCTAATGTTAGCCAATCCTAATAGCAATGCTGTGCTCATTTATAGACCACTGCAGACTAAATACCTTGTCAGTGAGAATGGCGAGAAACCTCAAACTTCTCATTCTAGGTAATTCCAACATACATATCCACTGTAGATTAAATAGCTTGTCAGTGAGAATGGCAAGAAACCTCAGACTTCTCATTCTAGGTAATTCCAACATACATATCAACAAAGTGGCAGATGCAAAAGCACAGAAGCACATCTAATCATTTGCCTCCCTAGGACTTTCACAAGTCATCTCTGGTCCAACCCACACAGCCTGTCACACAGTAGACCTGATCTTTGGCTTAGATGTCAAGATAGAGGACATCATAACTCAGCCATTTTCCTGGAAAGACCACCATATCACTAGGGCAATGTTATAAATCCAGAACATGAATAGAGAAAATTGTTTTGGTAAGGTTTGTTTAGCTCTTGTTTAGCTCTATTTATTCTGGGGGAAGGAGGAGGAAACCGTTTATTTTGCAAGAAGTCTTGCTTTTGAACTGTTGTGTGTGTGAGAGAAGGAATGTGTGGTATTCTAATAAGAAGCACCAGATGGACAGAACAACCAAGAGGAAGCAAAGATTTAAAAGGTGATGATCAAACCATCAGAGTCATTTGGGCAGCTAAAGAAGGACAAATTAATGGTCAGAAAGTCAAGGCATACACCCCCAAAAATGAAATAAAAGTAAAGCCAAAAAGGCAAAATAAAAACTGATCTGCAATTCTCCCCAAACAACTAAAAATAATGCTACTTGAGGTGCAACTGTGACTGCTTTGTAATCAACTACTCCAGCGTAACATAGATATATATATCATATATTTTGAAGAGTTTGTTTGTTTGTGGATTTGTTTGTGCAAAATGAAGTCTTACTTTGTGATTACCTGCAGATACCAAATTTTGCATAAACAGTCCTTCCACTTAAATTAGCTGAATGCATGACTGTTTACAACAGAATATGCTGTGTGAAAGGTTTAAATAATTATTTTTGTTTTTCATCATAAAAATTTTATGACTATTATGATTTGAGTTCCTAAAAATATTTACTAGCAAAATGGAGTCACCTATTCGGTTGGCATTTTAGTGCAAGGAAAATGTTTACTTTTTACTGTTTTCACTGTTACTGTTACAAATCACAAAAATAATTCAAATTAGTTATAGAAAGAGTAATGGAAGTTTTACTACAGGGGTGGGGAACCTTTTTTGGGTCAGGGGCCATACACATGTAAAAAGCAAAAAAAAAACCCCCCCAAAAAACCCCACTTCCTCACTTGGCCCCTGACTGAGGAGAAAGACACACTCCTCATATTCCTCTCACACACCAGAGCCTAGGAGGCCCACCTTAGTAGATATGTGTGCTCCAGCCCACTGGTGAGGTAGCAGGCAGAATGAAGTGCCAATATGGGTTCCCAAATGTTGGGGGAGGAGGGCATGAGCTTCAGGGACTGAATCCAGGCAAGCCCTGGGCTGCATTTGGCCCCCGGGCCTGAGGTTTCCTACCACTGCTTTACACGTTTCTGATTCAAATTTACTACGTATGGTAATTATTCAATAAAATGAATAATGTTTGAAGTTGAAATCCTACAAATTTAAAGCTGTTCTTTCACTTCCCTTTTGCAAGCATAGTAATAAAAATTTCAATTACATATATTTAATTTCTTGAACTTTCCTATAAGTGTAATCTACGCAAAATGACTTTGCCCAGTCAATGACGGGCCTCACCTGCTAGTTACTATAAAAAGCAGTGTATTGACATGGAACTTTGGGTTCATTTTGTAAAAACATCTGAGTTTCAAATGCATTTGACAGAGATCCAAGCCTTCCCTCCCTGATGTGCAGGTTTATCTGGACACTGAGGCTGACTGAGCTATTAAATCCAGCTGCATAACTTTTCTGTGTGTGTGTGTATTTAAATAAAAGTATATGCTAATTTTAATGCCTAATTTGTTTTCTTAATAAATGTGGCAGATTGCCTTATCTGCTTAAAAATTTCCATACGCGTCTTAGAAGCATAACAGTGCTCAGAGATCTTCCACCCTCCAGGCAACAAAACCAAAGATTCTGATTTGACCATGAAGACTCATGGACTCCAACACACTCCAATGCCCGTTAAAGGTCTATAGCACTTCATTCCCAGGATGGGCTGAGGGCATGGTGAATCTTTACCATTTTACACTTATCTTAGCCACTGACATACCGACCCCCAAACGGCCTTTTCTTCCCCATCACCCAAAAGATATTCTTTGTTTTCTGACACCCTGTGCCAAATGAAGACAGACAAGTGAAAATGTCAGTTCTAATAGTGGAAAAGTCTGATTGCACTAATTCAGATGCAATGAACCATAAGAAAATTTTCAAAGACTATGCTAAAACCATTTTACAGGCCAGTTTTCAACCACTCTGTGACCCAAACAGACAACACATACTCAAGCACCAGATGACACAGGTCTTGGATGAAGAATAGCTTGCTGAAGCCGAACCTGAGAAACACAGATAGTGTTGGGAAGAAAAAAAATATTTTGAAGAGCTTGCAGTCATGGTGCAGTCTCCTTTGGTGGAAGAAAAATACTCACACTTGATCAATACAGTTCATATTCTAGGAATACTCTGGATTCCCCACTCATGCTACGTTCTCATATTGCAGCATTCACAACTAACACTTTCTAGCATCTCTGCTTTCCTAAGAAACTCAATCGTACCTCGGTGGATACAGACCTAGCTTCAGTTAGTCACACATTTGTCACATTTTGGCTGGATCACAACAATTCAACATATCTGGGCATGAAGCCTTCAACACTTAGGAAATTCCAACTGGTACAGCATGCTGCAGCATCTCTTCAGCAAGACAGATTACTGGGAACATATCAAACCTGACCTCCATTCCCCACACTGGCCTTCCAGAGAATCAAATTTAAAATGTATAGCCTTATCTGCAAAGCTCTGGATCCAGGATAACTAAAAAAATCATCCACAATTTTGGGGTAAAGACAGTTGAGAATTACACTCCTCTAGCACAATGGAACACATAGGAATAAGAATAAAGTTCATCTATGTAGAAGATAGAACTTTCCTCAGGAGTGTCCTGACACTGGAAAGCACTCCTCAAGAAACTAAGGACCACATCATATCTTCATTTTTGGCTCCAAGTGCAAAGCGTATTTGTTTGTCTTCGCTAGCAAAGAAATAATAAGTACAAAGACACACACTCCAAAATATGACACTCCCTCTCAAAATATGACGCTCCTATGTTCCTCCCTCTCAAAAGGGAATGAGAGAACAAACAACACTTGGCAGATGAGTAGTCATATGGCTTAATGTACCACGGAAAGGTGATCAGATACTATGCAATGAGTGTGATGCAAAAACCAGAATAAATAGAATAGAATAGAATAGAATAGAATAGAATAGGGATGAGAGAGATACAGTGAAACCTTTGTTATCTGGCACTCTGTTAACCAGAAAACTTTGTTAACCAGCATTGCCCCCAGCCACAATACTGTCACATCTTCAGGCGCACAAGCCTGGCTTGGTTTACCATGATTGGCTTAACAATTTTTTTATTTAAGAAGTACTAATCATCTTTAACTCAAAATAGAAATGTGAGACCAGCTGCCTCACACTACAAAACTACCAATATTAAAAACTTGAGTTTTACTATTATTGTTATTGGTTTTTCCTAGGTTGATGGGACCCTCAGATAACCGGAATTTTTAGCTAACCGGAACACCCTAATCCCTGAGCGTGCCGGATAACACAGGTTTTACTGTATAAACCTATCACTTTGTGAGCAAATGTACAGATCACAGTGCTGCCATCATATCTAGCCATGACTGGTATATTTATTGATGGAATCAATAGGCTATCCAAGAATGTAATGGTCACAGAGATGAAATACATTCTCTTACACTTTAGGTATACTGATGGGACAGTGGAGAAGCTTGTGCTGTAATTGACTATACCATACCAGTGGCATAGATAAACAGAGGGATTTGGGTTTCCAGGGCTGTCAGTCTGTCATTTCCCAAAAAAACTAAATTCACAACAAAAACTAACAAAACATTATCTGAGTCCAAATTAAAATAATAATTATAAATAGTTTCTATAGCCATGTTATCCATAATACACATCACAGATATCTGGGAGTCAAGTAAATACTATAGCACTGTATTGACAAAAGACTGATTCTTTGTAGTACAGCAGTCAGAGGCCCATACTTAACAAGTTGCTACAATTCAAACTGTGCACAAGAAAGTAGAAAGCATGATAGACAAAATTACTTCAGCACATCTTATACAGCAATAGTTTCACCAAAGTTATCTGTTATGGATTGGACATTCATGTGCATTTTTTATTTTTATTATAGCAAGTAGATATCAAGTTACTGATAAATGTATTAAGAGACTTTGTGAGATTTACTATGAAATCTCATGATGATTACATTTTGCTTTACAGGAAAAATGGAACGACTACAAAGTATTTGTGAAAAAAACAAACAAACAAGCACTGTAGTAATGTACTGTAGCTTCTATTCCTCTAATAGAGAAATATCCAAAGGGTCAGATCCTTATTTTCAATTTATGCAAGCTTATATGAAACTCTTTAATCAGTAACAAAGATGGAAATCTCACATGGATAGATTCTTATGGCATTTTTGGCACCTTCTGCTTTTGGGAAAAGGCTTTCTTGTTTTTTGTTTTGTTTTGTTTGTTGAGTTTTCTTTTTTTTTTAAGTGCTTCCACTTCAATTTCCAGGTTAAAACCAGGACATTATTAACATTACATATTATAGTGTTTAATGAAAGTATTGATATTTGTTTCAGCATTCATCCTTATTAAATTCACCATACTAGAAAGGCAGGCAATGAGACCCTGCCAGAAAGTAATGTGATTGAATGACAATGTGCTGGTCCTGGAGTACCCATGTGTCTCCCTTTACTCTGTTTCAAAGGTTTAGCTTGTGGGATGGGTCAAGTTACTGAGGGTCAAGTGACAAGAGGGTGAGGCAGTACTTCTTTAAGAGGGAGTCTGCATAAACAAAGAGAAGATGTACTCATGGTCAAGAGTAGGGACTGGGACTCTTCATACTAGACAGAGAAGACTTGGTAGAAGATATCTGTCCAGGAGCAGGAATTGAAGAGAGAGACTTTGAGAAATGCCAGGACCTAACTTTGGGTAGGAATTGTAGAGTCTGGGAAAAACGTATTGTTGAGTTGATATTGAACTGCCATGTTATATTGATAAACCAAACCCTAAAAGGGAGTGTTACTTGATTCATGAGAGTCTATGTGCAATTATTGGGGGAAACCTATAAGAAAGAAACTGTAGCAGTGGACATAGGTATAGAAAGAAGACAGAAAAACCTGTCAAAGAAAACCAACACAATTTGACATCAGATTCCCAAAGGTTCAAGGATACCTTAAATTTCACTATCAGCTATGCTGAAAAAAGATTGGTCTAGCCAGAATTCGCTGCATTTCTCTATCCTTCTGTGTGTGGAAATGAAGTCAAAGGTACCTCATTCTGTCCATGAAACTGAAGTGCCAAATCCCTCCCCCCCCAAAAAAACAAAAAACAAAAACAAACAAAAAAAAGAACCCAGCCTTAATCTCATCATACCTAATCCTTGGATTTTGGATCTCACTATTGGACCCAGCCATCCTGACCTGCACAGTAGACAACACAATTTAGTTATTGCAATAACAGATATGAGCTACCAAACCCAATCGAGGACAGGACCTCCCAATGCTATTCTACAGTCTGAAAAATTCTTCGTCCACCCAAGACATCCAAGGGACACCCAGTCACATGAGAAACCAACCTACCCATTCAACTAAAGTAATGGTACTAGCTGGAAAATGTCTGTGGGAGCCAGGCCACCTTCCCATAGATCTTCTGCTCCCCAGTCAGGAGCAGAGCCAGTTGTGGCTATCTAGTCATCAGAGAAGCAGGGAAAACCCTCAGGCATTCTAGCCATGCCTGATGCCCTCACCAACCATCGTGTCAGAGAGTCCACTTAATTTGATTAAATTGGCATTCAGATGCTTCATCACTCTCGCTCTCCTTTCCTGTTCTCTCTCTTCCCCTCTGTTGGAATTTATAAGGAACTGAATAATAACCAACACCGCAGAGAAGGAATCAGAAAGTGTCTGTTCCCCATCCGTCTCATCCTGGTTATCAAGGTGGTCTCTTCCACTTCTATTAACAGTGAAAAGTACCCAACAGAACTATAATTTTTGTAATCAGACATCAGAGACAGCATAAAACACCAGGTCATATGCACTAAGTCAAGAAAAAATGATAATTACAGAGGTCATATATGATTCAACAATGAGATATTCTGGAGATAGTTCTTTTTTAAACAATTTCAAAGCATTTAATTTTGAAACAGATTATAAATGGGTGAGCTGGCTGAACTAAAATAAATACTCAAATTTCCTTCTTCCCCCCCCCCCCCGAAAGAGTAGTTTCAAGTGAGTTGTTTATGCGAGCAAAAGTTATGTTAAATCTTCACTTCCAGGTTCTTGTGCAGACCAGAAATGATTGTGCTACTGCATACATTCTCTGAGTTTTGCCAACCAAAAATTTGAACAAAACCATATTTTCTTTGTACTATTAATTGACATTCATATAATCTGAAGCCTATGCAAAACTGAAACATTTTAGCAAAAAAAATGGTTTGGGGGATTTTCTGCTTTCTTAGGAAAAGTCAATTTTTGAACAACTTGTACACTTTCTTCAAAAAACTAAAAAACCTTTTTCAATGAAAAATTGTTGGCATTTTCGACAAAAGTTTCAAAGGAAAATTTTCGACGGACCTCCATTACACAAACAGGGGTTACAGAGGGTACAGTGATCACACCACCCTCCTATCTCAAACCTTTTTTCCCCCTCTCTTTTAAAAAAAGGAAGGCTCGTGGTATGAAAAATGTTGAGAAACACTGTACTAGAATATTGTAAGAGAAGCATTCCTTCTCTTATTTTTGGCCACGCTGGAAGTAGAAGATACCAGAAAACTAATTGAACAAGACCATTTTCTCATAATTGATGTTACTGTTCTATTTTCCAAGTCAAGAAGTTTATATCATTGGTATGTAAGCAATTAAACTTTTAAGCTTTTGAATGTTTAATTGAATTAAATCTCTGAATCTTTTGATAGTCTTAGAATAAAAATTTACTTCATTCAATCATTTCATCTCTGGGAAGACAACATTACAACTCACTCTGGCTAAGCTGCCTGTACATGAAGAATGAATGAATTAAGCAGGAGGACATATGGTTTCTATCAAAACTAATATGTGTTCTAGCAGTCAATCAATGCATTACACATCTGCAAAGATATATAGGACAGTTTGTCAGTGAGATGACCTGTCACCCTCACAGAAAGTTAGATTTTATTATCCTGGAGGCTACATCAGCAGTGTTGCTCATTGTGTTAAGGTATCCCAGGCTTTCACAGGCTAAATGAAATAACACCATGGTAACACTAGATTTTGAAGTATAGGTGAACATATTTGCTTGCTTTATTGAGATGGTCAATTTGTTTAGCAGACATTTCAGCTATTTGATTTAAATTAATCAGACACTGTCTTACTGAACGCTTAATTAGTTATTAGACTGGATAATCCTCAAATCTGATCTCAAGGATCTACACAGTAGGAAATCTTTCTCCCCTTTTGTATTGTCTTTAGTCCCATAAAAATCAAAATGAACCACATTATTTCCTGCATAATAAACAAGAACTATATTTCATCCCTTTTGGATAGAATAATTAGCACATACATGTAAATTATGGGAATATCATTCTACTAAATTATGAGATCAAATTGAGAAATTCCCCGAAGACATGATTCAAAATGTGCCTTTTAAAAATTCATCTTCATCATCAGTAACAAGACATAGATTTGAGCCTCCTCCCTTCTTCTGCTTATGCCCTCCTGTCTTCCCACACCCTTTTCATGCCTTTCCCTTGCCGTTCTCCTTCTATCCTTTCCTTCCGCCATTTCTTGACAGTGTGGGAGGTGACTGGAACTGAAGCATTGTCTTAGCATATGGGTTTGTGGTGTCAGAACAAAATCAATGAAAATGAGCTTGTGAATGGGTTTCATTGATAGCGAGGAAAAAATAGGTCAAAATAACACTTTTTTTCTCCAAAAAGGAGGGACAATTTATTTCATGAAAATTTTTGTGAAAAGATATTACCAGGTTTTTTCCAACTCTAGCGAGGATAATGTATTTATTGTAATCTGAATTGAAGTTTCTTCTTCAGTGGAAAATCCCTTACAGTGATTTATGTTTCATTTACTTATATTATGCTGGTCAGTTATACATAAAGATGATGACATAGGTCTTCATTGTACACTCATCATTATAAAATTCTGTGAAGGTACCTGAAATACAAAACTTAGTATAGTATTTATATATGGTGTTCAAATTACATTTTTTCTTTACCTGATAAATAAGACTCTTAATTCCTTAGGCATCACATTATTGACCACTGTAAGTTTTGATGTTGTAGAATTGAGATATTGACATATTCACTTTAAAAGAGAGGGTTTTTTTCTTTTTAATTAAGGGTTAGGCACATCAGAGCTGACATCTTGTATCCGATGTTTCAGCTGAATGCGTTTTGAAACAGCCAAGGTAATGGTAGGCCTTCAAATAAGTGCCTTATAATGTAAATGTCAATAAATAACCCCTATACCATATCCTTGCAAATGAAATGCAGTAATGAGGTACAATATCTGTCATTCCAGATTGTCAACAATGTTTCTTTGTCTGTTTAGGTTATTGCTGTACTCTACATTAATACAAGGAGTATTTGTTAAAAGATACATAAAGACCAGAAAAATAAAATGTGTCTATTTAATAATATTTATAAATGTTTTACTGAGTACATGAGAAAAAGAAAGGGGGAATGAATACACAGTACATATACTGTACAATATTCATAATAATGCAGGATAAACATGTAACTGATTAGGAAAGTTTTTTTGAAAACCCTATGGATTAGGGGTTTTGGCTAGGCTTGTCAAAGGAACCTAAGAGATTTAAGCACTTAATACTCATTTAATTGAACTATGGTGGGAGGTACTTCATTCCCTTAAACTCCATTGAAAAGCCCAGATCACATGGGCACTCAAGGTGAAATCCTGGCTTTGCTGAAATTAATGGAATGTTTTACTTCAGGGGAGCCAGGCTTTCGACCCCAGTGAACAACCTGCATAAGGGCTGGTGAGTACACAGGCTTGCTCCTAAGAAAGCACAGAGGCTTGCTTCCATTTTTTTTCCTGACGGGGGTGGGGCATTGAGTAAACTCAGCTGTGGGTAAAGGGGTGGCCCGTTTGTTGAGCACCTTCCTCCTGTAGTGTCCCAATAAACTCACAGATCAGACTACAGAATCAAAGACTTTGACCTTGTCTACATAAGGATTCTTTTTCCTGGTGCTGAATATGCTTTTTCTACAAGAGCTAAACGTGAAGGGTACATCATTGCTGCTTTGCTTATGCCAGTTTAACTTACTTCTGTGTGAATTATTGCACCTATGCAGTGCTATGCTTTTTGAAAATAACCCCACAATATTCTGGTCAGCTCTCCCATATTGCAAGGTTCCATTGCTAGATTCTATTCATTGTAGGATTCTTTCCCTGTGGCACATTTTGGGATATATCCTGGAAAAATGGGAATCTGGTATCTCAAAATTCCTCTGGTTTTAATGCTCTAGCACCACTTTCAAAATGCTATGAGGCAGCAGAGAGGAAATACTGCTGAATGCTGTGATTGTCACAGTTGTTACCAGAAACAAGGTGTGCAAGATGTGTTTTCTCTTAGCTCATCAGGCTTCATGGCTGCCAACTATCCTTATAACTTCTCTGATGCCACATAGATACTGAAAGGGGAAAAGGAGGGCAACATCCTGCCTCACATTTGCATCACATTGTTCTGGAGTGGCTGCTTTTGGTGGAGTATTGTTTCTGAGCTCTGCCAAGAAGCACCAACTGGTGGAACTAAATGGTGCTGTAGAACTGGGAGAAGCGGAAGAAGCATCAGAACATCAGAATGCAGAAGTCTACTTTTCTTAACATCTGTGTGGAGCTAATTACAGAGCGACAGCTGTGCACTACCATAAGAGTATCCCTTGACGTGCAGGAGTGTATGGTCATTGCCATCTGTAAGATGTTACCCACAACCGATGCTGGCTAGCTTGGTGTTGATAGATCAACTGTTGAGGTTGCTGTAATGAGTTCATTCCCTTATTATAAATTTGGGCAGTGCACAGGATGCTACTGATGGATTTTCAGAGTCGGAATTCCTGAACTGTACATGAGAAACTGAGAACCCATGTGCCTAATAATTATCCCCCACAAAAGTCTTAGATTTCTCTGACAGAAAGGAGTATTTCTCCAGTGTGGGGCCTAATTGCTTGTCACGGTTTTTTCACCAGTATTAGCCTGAGGTGGTGTGAAAATGTTCATGAGTCCAGGATCTTTGGAAACTCACTACATTATACAATGAAAAATGTTTCTTTCAAGAACCTATGGACATTAATGGTGTAATTTGTGTAACCATAAATCCCTCATAGTCTTGATGCATTATGAGATATCTCCGTAGCTTCATTTGGACAATTTGCCTCTGATTCTAGTGTATGTGTGAACATGTCAAAGTAGCTAATATCTCAGGACATGGTTCCCACAGCATACTTAGAGTGCATGATTTGTTTCTGTATGGTCCCATCCAAAGGTCTTGGACTTCCTCAACTTCTGGAAAGAAAACCACATCCAGTCCTATATTAACAGTAGTCACCAGTTTGTTTGTTTGTTTGTTTGTTTGTTTGTTTTTTAAATATGAATGGTTATCAGAGCAAATGTAGGAGAATGGATACTCCCGAAATATGGCCCAGCCAAGGAGCTCTGGCAGAGTTGTACAAATTCTGGGTACATAAACAGAATAAAGTTTTGTCACTGCCAAAACACAAACATTAATTAAATTGGAATAAGACACTCAATAAATCTCAAAAGACTCTTGCATGGACACAACTTTTTGCTCCACAGAAAAGTTACACTGAAAAGCTGTCCCATGGAGACAAAGCATAATCTAGCTGGGACAGGAACCTTAACTTCTTAGCTTTTGTAAAGAGCCTGCCACACTCCTGATGATATACAAATGATTTAAAAAAAAAAGCCTTTCCTGACTTCCTTCACAGTCATACATCTCCAGGATCTTTCAGATTGGAAATGAAGATGTTTCAGGTCTCTGCATACAATTAAGTAGTTAATTTATATGCAGATTATTAGAGTAGACTAAACAGTGCAAAAAAGGAATGTTAATTTGAAGGAATAACTTGTATTGTGTACAACTTTGGGGTTTATTTAAAGAAATAAAAGTGAACTATCAGCTACTTTCCTGCATTTTGTGTTCACTTTCTATGAGCATGTGGGTAAGTGATTTTAAGTAGCACAAATAATGCTGGAAAGAGACTTGCCCAAGTAGATACTGGTAGCAGAGGTTGTCAGCTAATCAAAGAACAAAAATGTTGGCTTCATGATAGAAAACAGTCCTTATAGAACAGCTACTAAACACATCAGTAAAACTTCATTAAAGTATGCATTTGCCTAACTGCTGCCCTGAACTAGAGCCATAGGGAAAATGGTGAGCAATCACAACTAAGCAATTTGCAAGAATATTCAGATAGGTCTATACAGCAGTGTTATTTCGGAATAATGTCAGTTATTCTGAAATAACAAGGAGTGCATCTACACTCCTGTAACCCTCATTTTACTAGGAATAAGGGAAATCATCACTCTTCCTTCAACTTCCTGCTGTGTAGATTGCGCCAAAAGCTGAGTTAAACTATTTTGACTAAAGTTATTCAATTGACACAGCTGCAGTTGTGTAGCTTAAGTCGACTTTGCCCTGTTGTATAGACATACCCTCACAGAAAACTGTTTATAAGGTTCCTATTGAGAAAACCTATATATGTCAAATAAACTCAAACAAATAAATTAGTGGAATTCCTTATCTGCTTATGGATACTTTGTGAACCAAAATAAGTAGATAAATTTGTTTTTTTACTACAGTCTATTTGCTCAACTCTAGAAATTTCCTCAATTGTGGATAGCAAATTACCAGATATTTTTCTAATTGGCTAGTCTTAAGTGCAATGGTTGTGACAATACATGTAATCATGGTAAATGCACACAAAAATTGTGTCTGCACTTTTGACAATTAGGACCTATTTGATATTTGTTGTGCTTTGCTGATTTCTATTAGATGTTCCATAGTTAGTGAGTGGGGAATTAAGTGTTCTTGAGTGCATTTTATTTATTATTTTTAAGTACTGGATTTCCTGGCTATGTAGCTTCACATTTTGCTTTATTGCTTTATATTTTTATAATGTTTGCATTAAATATTATTAAGTCACTCAGAGGCTGTTAAGAATTTGGTGCCAAGAAATAAGAAGATTGTATTGTTTCCCTTACATTCACCAACATTTAGAGACACCAGGTCTTTCTGGTTCCATTTAAGCTTAATTTTAGTTCACATCACATGTCAAGACAATGCCTAAAGACACAGAATTCATCTGTTCAGCACTTGTCTGCCACGACTCAGTACAAATCAGGTTTGATCCATAGAACAACAAATGGCTACTCACCCTCTCTTATGTCTCTGCCTCAGGGAAACAACAAAGCACACCTTTGTCTGTGCCCTCATGCTAGTTCTACAGTAAGTACAAGCATCTTTCCAAGTGTAGCATATGTACTACATTCTTTACCTCAATACCTACGCTATGCTTCTGGATGTTTACCCCTATATTTAGAGTGACTGTAGCTATATACAGTTTTAAAAGATAGAGTTAGGCACAGTGCTACACAAAGCTTTTACTACAAGCCATTATTATTAGCCATAGCATGTAGGAGCATTTAAGGATTTGTCGCAAATCATGCCCTTCTGGGGCTTGGTTCCATACTTGGACCCCAAAACAGCAAACCACTTAAGCAAATGCTTAACATTAAGGATGTAAGTAGACTTGAGACTACATATCTCCCACTCAGGAGGCACAAAGGAGCTAAAATTGCCTGCAAACACCTAGCAGAGACTACTAGGTGTTTGCAGTAGTCCTGTTGTAGGAGAATGCTCTGGTGTAAGCATGCTCTGCACTCTTAAAATAGGTGTGTGTGTGTGTGGAAGGAGCATAACATGGTGGAATTATGGTCTGCTATATCTATCCTCCTTTGGGTCCACTAAAGAATAGTAGTGGAACACAGAACTGCCTGGTTGTAGCTGTAAATAGTGCTGGGGTTGCGTTGATCATTGAAAATTAAGGAGCTAGAACCCTCGCTCTGACATTCACCACCTTTCTCCTGCCCCAAGTCAAAGTGCTGGACTAGGCTGGAATTATCCTATCATGTGCAGTTTTTGAATCATAACTAGCAGGATATCAGGATGGGAATCTGTGATAAAAATCAATTGGTGAGGCATTTTTCATAGCAGGATCAGAAAGAAGACATAGTAGTTACACCTCTGCTATTATCATTGTTGCTGCAAAGTCTGCAGTCACAGAATAATCTTCAGCCTTGAAATCCTGCCCACTGCTCTAGACTGAGACATTAACTTAAAGAGATAAGGCAACCTCAGTATTTGCAGTATTTCTGAAACTTGCCTATACTAAGCATGACAATTTTAAAGTAATGAATATATTAAGGAACTCGTATCTCCTTGTTTAAGACATCACCCTACTGCCAGTTGTCATCTAGCCCCTTGCCTCAGGGGCAAACTGCAGTCTGACATGGCCAGTCATCATAGGCAAGAGGGTGGAGACCTGTTGCCTTTGCCTACCCTGGCTGCCTCCCTGCAGCCCTAGTATCCCTCAGGCCCCTGATGCTGGGCCTCAGCCTGGAACTACTCAGGCTGGAAGTCTTCTGGCTCACTCTGCCTTTCCCCAGCACTGTGTTGTCCATGATACCCTGCCTAGTGGGAGCTAGGTCTTATCCCTCCAGGGTTGGAGTGAGAATGTGCTTAGCCTGGCGAGCCAGCTCTTTTATATAGTGCTCCTGGTGTTTGATTGGCTGCCACAAGGCCTCTCATGATTGGCCCCTTACCACAGCCCTCACCATACTACTACACATGTCAACACAAGTATGAAAAGTCAAGTTGGAGTCAGAACACAAGGAAGGGAACCATGGTGGGTAAGCCTAATCTGAGGTCAAAATAATGAATTTTGAGAACTATAAGGAGAAGCAAAAAGCCATTTTGATATCTGATTTTCTGAGGAAGCCACTTTAAGGATGTGGCATACAAACATAAGGAACTATGATCTATCCCGACCTCCTGTATGTCACATTTCACTAAAGCATGTTTTTCAGAAAGGCATCCAATAAAGATTTGAATACATCAAGAGTCAGAGAATCCACCACTTCCTGTCCCATGAAAACCTGAATCCTGTTTTTTGCTGAAAACCCACAGCTCTGTCAAAACCTAAATCCTTTGGAGAAAATCTACTTAATTAAATAAAAGTGGTAACCGTGAATAAGTGCAGACCTAGAATTGCATTTTATAGTTTGTTCTATGTGTAACCCCTGTATCCAGTATTCTTAGTTACTGCTAACTTGAATCTGTTCTTAGTTAATAAACTCATTCTATTTTTTTCTTATAAATAAGTGTGAATCCCCAGTTGACTTAAGCAAGCTGATGTGCATACTGTTCCCTTTGGGGACAGCAAACTTGGTAATTTTTACATGTGTCCAGTAACAGGGGCTGAACACCATAAGGAATGCTCTAAAGATGTTGGTGTACACCAAGCACTAGCCTGCGCAGAAAGGGTGAAGTCTGTGGAGACCTGGAAGTCAGTGTTTGTGGGGGTAGATACTGTTGGCTTCAGGCAGATGAACCCGGCAGTCATAGACAAAAACACTTTGTGCAGACAATGGTGAGGTGTATCACAACCGTGGATACCTCTAGGGAGAGAACATAGGCCATACTTAAGGATGGGGTCTCTATCTTGAGAATCAGAGACTCTGAAGAAAATTTGAGCAACGTGATGAATGACCAGTTAAACATGAGCTCTGTGACCAACAGGGCTAATGTGATCTTTACTTGAATAAAAGTAAAGAAGTTATTTGGCACTAGTGTTACTGCAGCTGGAATACTATGTTTAGTCCTGCCCTCCTTAATACAAGTATGTTAAAAATAGAAGAGGGTTCAGGGAAGAGCCAAAAGGATGATTAAACACTCAGAAAACATATCTAATAGTGACAAACTGAAAGAGCTCAATCTTTTTAATTTATCAAAGAGAATTTTAAGGGGTGACTTGATTGAAGTTACCCCTTAATGTAATCCTGTTTGAACATAATTATATGTATGAAAAGTAGGGACCTTTTAGTTTGCAACCACAGCATCCACATAGAAGGATTACAAGCAGCACCTTCAGATCCTCATAGTTCAAACTGTAATCCACTGTGGATGGGCCCCTAGTTAACACAGTAAGTCCCTTCTGAAATATATGAAGTTATCTGTCAGATGCAGTAATTCAACCTGTGTTGAACAGTGTGATCAGAAAGGAAGTCAAAGACTTACATAAGAACATAAGAATATAAGATCGGCCGTACTGGGTCAGACCAAAGGTCCATCTAGCCCAGTAGCCTGTCTGCCGACAGTGGCCAGCACCAGGTGCCCCAGAGGGGGTGGACTGAAGACAATGATCAAGCGATTTGTCTCCTGCCATCCCTCTCCAGCCTCTGACAAACAGAGGCCAGGGACACCAATTCTATCCCCTGGCTAATAGCCTTTTATGGACCTAACCTCCATGAAATTATCTAGCTTCTCTTTAAACTCTGTTATAGTCCTAGCCTTCACAGCCTCCTCTGGCAAGGAGTTCCACAGGTTGACTACAAGCTGCGTGAAGAAGAACTTTCTTTTATTAGTTTTAAACCTGCTACCCATTAATTTCATTTGGTGTCCTCTAGTTCTTCTATTATGGGAACTAATAAATAACTTTTCTTTATCCGCCCTCTCCACACCACTCATGATTTTATATACCTCTATCATATCCCCCCTCAGTCTCCTCTTTTCTAAACTGAAAAGTCCCAGTTGCTTTAACCTCTCCTCATATGGGACTCGTTCCGAACCCCTAATCATTTTAGTTGCCCTTTTCTGAACCCTTTCGAAGGCCAAAATATCTTTTTTGAGGTGAGGAGACCACATCTGTACACAGTATTCAAGATGTGGGCATACCATAGTTTTATACAGGGGCAGTAAGATATTCTGTGTCTTATTTTCTATCCCTTTCTTAATAATTCCTAGCATCCTATTTGCCTTTTTGACCGCCGCTGCACACTGTGTGACTTAGTTGGTATAAGCTAGTAGAGCAGAGTTAGTTACCACAATTTGTACCATCTTCGAATCTGGTCCAATGTCTGGACCCAATTAAGCACTCATGCAACGAATTGCTGAGATGCTACATTTCTAAAGCAGAATCAATGACATTTGAAGGTTTTAACTTGTTTCCCAGAAGTGCTGGCAATGAACAAAGACCTCAGAAAAATCAATGCAGATTTTAAGAACATAAGAACGATCAGACTGGGTCAGATCAAAGTTCTATCTAGCCCAGTATCCTGTCTGCTGACAGTGGCCAATACAGATGTCCCAGAGGGAGGGACCACAACAGATAATCCTCACGTGATCCCTCTCCTGTCACCCACCTCCAGAGAAACAGAGGCTAGGGACACCATTCCTACCCATCCTGGCTAATAGCCATTGCTGGATCTAACCTCCATGAATCTATCTATCTTTTTTGAATTGTGTTAAAGTTCTAGCCTTTACCGCATCCTCTGGCAAGGAGTCTTGTTTGCTATGTTACAAGAAAGTATGAAAAATGGGAATGGTGTGGGAGGTCAGAGAGAGATATAGAGACTTTTGTTTGTTTGTTTGCTTAAAGAGGAAAATGATCTGAATTAAACAGAAGCATTTTTTCTTTGCAATTAAAAACACCCTCACCTACCTGAAAACTTTATGCTTGAAGACGTTTATCATAAATACACATTTCTGAAAGTACCTCAAGGCAGACAAGTGCACATCTAGTGATTTAGACACAGCTTTTTTTGAAGGTATCCTGAATTTCTTTAATTTCAGTGACAGAAGAATTGTCAAGTAAAATGTAAAGTCAATGCTGCACTGATTATCTGTGATAGAGTCTGTCAGTAACATCAATTCTTAATTCAAAGTAAACTCATTTTTCTTTTCTTTTTTCCCCCCAAACAGAATTTCAGTCTAGATATTACTGCTTCTGAAGATCATAGAATTGGCAGGAAAGAAAACAAATATCCTCTGTTTATCTACTGGCAATCAGTGCAGACATCCTGAACAGTTTGTTTTGATATTGCTTCAGCCAAAGCCCAGCACTGGGAAGAAGGTGTCTGTATGAACTAGAATTATAGTCCCAGTGGTAAAAGGTTGAGGCTTCACCTTCTGAGTCAACCATCTCTGTTCTGTTCATTTAGCTATACCTGGCATGGTAAAAGTGTTACAGTCAAGGAGGCTTTTCTTTAATTACTTACAACGATTTAACAAACAGAAATGCCCTAAGATTTATATGCATGAAAGCAGACTGTGATAAATTCCAGCTCAAAATAGGCCCACTAACTCTGACTGTAGGAGCTTCTTTGTTGAATTTCACACCAGTAGAAATCTAGAGTAGCTATACAGACATCAGTGAAGGTACTCTGGCATTTCACCAGTGAAACTGAGGCTACATCTAGACTGCAGGCTTCTTTCGGAATCTTATTTCGAAAGAGAGCATTCACACAGCAAAAGCACATCGAAAAAGCAACGTGCTTTTTTGAACAATAGTGTCCACATGGATTGGAGGCTCTCTCACATTTAAGGCCACCCAGAACCAGTTCAGGCATGACACTTGGTCAGCAGTTACTTCTGGGTGTGGTTGCCTAAGGCTAGCTGTAACGTTTGCTTAAAGTTTCCTCTCTGAACAACTGTTGCTCTGCTTCTGCTGCGTGCTTGCTTACCTCTCTGAGGGACAGCAAAGCTTTTGCAGTGTGTGCTCTGGTTGCCCAGACACAACAGCATACTCCTTGTCATGGAGCCGGAACTGCCTCTGGGCATGCGATGACTCCACACTGTCATGCTGCAGTTTCTGCAGCAGTTTCTGCAAGCTGCCTTCATGGCCCTGCACGAGCTCGACAATGAGCTCGTCATTGAGACCCTCTCCCTGTGTGTGGGAGCAAGGCCCTTGCAACCACACCCCACAGTAGAGAGACGGTTTTAGAGGCTGGAGACCAGGTCTGACTGGTGGGACTGGCTGGTGATGGAGCGGTGGGACGTCCAGCAGTGGCTCCATAATTTCCATATGAGGAAGGCCACCTTCATGGAGCTGTGTGCCTGGCTCACCTCTGCCCTTCGAAAACAGGACACCCAGATGTGACCCGCCATCCCTCTGGAGAAGCAGGTCGCCATCGCTGTCTGGAAGCTTGCAACCCCACATAGCTACCAGTCTGTGGGCAACCAGTTCGATGTGGGAAAGTCCACCATCGGGGCCCTCCTTATGGAGGTAATGCACTCTCGGGTTGCAGTCCCTGGAGGGGATGGGGAACCCGGAAAGGGGGACCCTAGGAAAGGGGGGTGGGGGTGCGGAGATTGGGCTGGGGGGGGAAGCTCCAGGGGGTTCTGCTATCCCACCTTCACACAACACTGCGCCGGGGGGGAGGGGGAGGCTCATAGGAGGTGGCTCCTGGGGTGTTAGAGAGGGGAAGGAAGGAGGGGGACTCGGGGACCTCCCAAGGGCTCAGGCACACACTCTCATTCTCTGTTTTGTGTGTTTCTTTGTCTCCTTCGGCATGTGGTGAGGGCCATCAACTCCGTCCTGCTGTGCAGGGTCATCCGCCTGGGAGACCTGGACCCCATCATGGCTGGATTTGCCACCCTGGGCTTCGCCAACTGCGGAGGGGCCCTAGATGGAGGGGCCCATATTCCCATCTGAGCACCATAACATCAAGCTGCCCAATACATCAACCACAAGGGCTATTTTTCTATGGTGCTGCAGGCCCTGCTTGACCACTAGGGACAGTTCACGGACATTTTCATCAGGTGGTTGAGCAGGGCGCATGACGCCTGCATTTGCAGGAATTCCAGGCTCTACTATAAGCTGGAGGCTGGCACATTCTTCCCCCAGAGTGACTGTCGGGTTGGGGATGTGCAGATGCCACTGTGCATCCAGGGGGATGCGGCCTGTCCACTCATGCTGTGGCTGATGAAGCACTACACTGGTCACCTGGACCCCAGCAGGGATCAATTCAATTCAATGCCCACCTAAGCAGGGCCTGTATCCAGGTGGAATGTGCCTTTCGATGCCTGAAGGCGCGGTTCAGGTGCCTCCTGACCTGCCTCGATGTGTGGGAGCACAACATTCCCGAGGTGATCTTGACCTGTTGTGTTCTCCACTACATTGTGGAGAGGAAGGGGGAAGCCTTCCTACCGGGGTGGGGGACAGAGGCCAGCTGTGAGGGAAGGACCTTCGAGCAGCTGCGCACAGCTGCCATCTGCCAAGCCCATCTAGTGGGTGTGCACATCCGGGAGGCCCTGAGGGAGAATTTCTCTGCAAGATCCCAGTAACTCTCCCCAAGGCCTCCCCACTAGGGGCCTGTTGACCAATGGGGAGTTCACAGACATTTTCATTGGGTGGTTGGGCAGGGCACATGATGCCCGCATTTTCAGGAATTCCTGAAAATGCCTCCCTCTGCCTTTCCCACAACAACCCCTCCCTACCCCCTTCCTTGTACAATCAATAAAGACACCAGTTTTGTGTTGAAAACCAAGAACTTTTATTATGAATAAAACCCCAAAGTAACTGGGTAGGAGAGGTGCTCAGAACCTGGATAGGGACAGAGAAGAGGGGGGCTCAGGGCTGGGAGTGGTGTGTGGTGTTGGTGGAAGTGCTGCCTCGGGTCCAGGGACCTTGGCGACCTCTGGGGTGGGAGGGGTCTGGGACAACAGGGAAGTAGGCAGGAGGGGAGGCTGAGCGGGGTCAGGCATGGCTAGGTCAGAGGGAAGGGCATAGGCATGGCAGGGGGAGCAGGAGCAGAGGGGGCAGGAACAGGGACAGGAGCTAGGTGTGCCATCATTTCACAAATGATGGCACACATGTTTTGGCCCTTCTGCACCAGCTGAGCCCACATTCGGCGCTCGCATTGTTATTTTGAAATACAACTAGTTATCTCGAAATAACAGTGCAGTTTAGATGCACCCAGAGTAGATCAATGGTATGAGCATATTAAAAGGCTCAGCTGTTTTTTTTATCTGCAACATATAGCTCTAAGCATGTACATGTGAAACTTTACATGTATGCATACAAATGATAAGATGCCTGGCTGACAATGTCCCCCAATACATCAGCTTTTTGTATTTCTGAAGTAAGCCTGTGGGCTGTCGAGTGCTATACATCTATAAAATATTGTAATTTTTTGATATTTAAGAAATAAAGTCTTTGAGAAGGATATACATATTCCAATATGTAACATTCCCACTGCCTGAGACAAATATTCTTTCAGTCAGTGTAGATGAGAAGTCAACAAATTGTCACAGAAAATCATTGTTAAGTACATAGTAGACGTGTCTTTCAGTTTAGGGTTTAAGAGAAAATGCTTGCAGATTCATTGGTCTAAACCATTTCTATGTAATCTGAACATGATCTTAAACTTAATACCAATGATAAAATTTGGTCCATATAAGTCAATTGCAATTAGGTTTCAGCAAAGGTAATTTACTGATAATTTTCATGTCATTAACCACTATTTTCAAAGGAGTAGATTATGGTACATTTGTACTTGTTCTTTTAGGTAACTGAACAAAAAAATAAATATCTAATGAGATCACATGGGGTAAGTTGTTTAATATTATTTTCAGTACAAAGTAAAAAATCCACATCTTCCTTAGAAATTCAAACCAAGTTTTAAAAATATCAGCCATGACAATTTTCATGATTTTTTCCCCAGTCTATGGATAGTGAAACTTATATGTTTCAACATTAAGAAGCGATAAGAGACTTAAGAATAGATATCTTTTAAAATTCTTTATTCAATCAGGTGTGAAAAAGTATAATATCTTAAAAGGACACATTTGGTAGCATGAAAGACAAGTGCAGTGAGGCTTGAGTTGACTAAATTTGCTGTATTCTCCAAACCTTAAAGCTGCAAATAGACTATTTTTTAACCTGTCAGCAGGATTACAAGTATTCTCCAAGCAACTAGTATTGCAAAACAAATTATTTCTCTCTCTCTGTTATTTGGCATAGAGATTTCTAAACAAAGCAGTTAGGTTTGTTACAGGCTACCTTTTTAAAATTTGTCTGGTAAACTCTAATCTAATTGGTTATGATAATAAGACCAGTGGAGAACAGGGCTTCTCTTAATTTCAGATTCATACCAAATGGATCTGAGAGATTCAGTTACAAGAATGACTAGCTCTATTTTCAGAGTTGAGCTCCCTGTGTATATAAAAATGTATAAATAATTTAGTAAGGTGATAACTTGTGGCTTTTTATTCTGTCAACCGGCCTAACTACTTTTAAATGGCATGAATTGTCCACGAGTCATTATTTCTGTCTTCTAGCAAACTGCAGACTAAAATAGTAATAAGGTACTTTTGTATTTTCTAGAACACTAGGGTCAGAATTGTTCTGCAAAATTACAGAATTGTATTTATTAGACTGGGAAATTCTAGGGGAAAATTTACCAAAAAAATGGCATTGACTATTATTTAAATTTGGCAATACTTTTGTAAGATTTCAAAGCTTTCTCATGCAAATATTTTGGACTGTCCCTTCATTCTTAATTGATGAATATCACTAATTTTCTTTTGAAACTCATGTTTCGTACACAGACAGATGGGTGCAGTGAAGCATGGTATTAATCAGAAAAATCCAAAAATATGCTGTAGCATACAGGCATCTTAGGCAGACCACATAGTTGAGTGTGAATTTCCAATCTGGGCAGAGAGTTAGAAATCCCCTTGGTGTTGCCTAGAATAGTACACACATTCTCATGCAGATAGAACACTTTGCATGGTGTTTATCAATGATGAAGGATCCTTCATCTAGTCTGCTAATGTGGCTTGTTGTGCTGCTGCCGCTTTTGATGCCCAAAAAGCTGTTGCTTCCATATGCTCACTTGCAACTGCCATTTTAAACTCTCAAGCATTTGAGATCATGAGCACAATCTGAACTTTTACATGTGAAGAGGAGGAAAATCCCTTTCTCTGTGCAAAAAACCAGAAATGTTGGTGCAGAAAGTCATTAGACACTGGCAGTTTTTCTTTAGAATTAGGTGAAGAATTCTGAAAATGCATGCACACATTCTGTGGGTAAAATTTACAAAAATAGTTAGATCGACGAGGAGTCCTGTGGCACCTTATAGACTAACAGATTTAGTCTATAAGGTGCCACAGGACTCCTCATTGCTTTTGCAGATTCAGACTAACACGGCTACCCCTCTAAAAATAGTTAGGCAACTTGTAGAATGAAAATTGCCTGGCAATTACCTTAATAGATGTTATTAACTAAAAAAAAAAAAAAAAAAAAGAGGCACCTATGACTTATTTTGATTGAATTATGTGTGAATTTAAGGACTTGTCTATATAGTTTTAGTACTGCTTTAATGGTATCTAACTTGATCAGCTTCTAACTCTAGAGTTTACATTGGTGCAACTCTTTAACTGGGTCAAGTTATACAAAGATGCTCAAATTAGTATTGCATATTTGTGTACATAGCCAAGTGTGATACTGCTCCTCCTTCCTGTGGGGCTGCAAAATCCACCTTAGGGTCATGTCTAAACTAGAAGAGCTTTACTAGTATAGGAATACTTGCACATTATATCAACAGAATGCTCCTAGTGAGGACACTGCTATATCAGAAAAATAGCCTTGTCCCTGTATAATAAAATTGCCCCATAAGCAAAACTAGCTAAACTGAGAGATGACCGACTTTTCTGCACTTTTTGAGTGGATGGGAGATCTCAGCCCCTTATTGGAGCTAAAGTGGATTTGTGGAGTGTGTGGAGACTCCACTTACTGGCTGGGTAAATAAATACACTGTCTCTATGACTTCTGGACACCTCAGTCCTTCCTATTTTCTCATTGTGGCACATAACAGCCTCGTCTACGGTATACTGTCATATTTTGGTGTAATGGTAAATGCTGTGTTTAGTGTGTGGGTGCTGGACAGTGTTATCAGCCCATGATATACAGGAAGTCAGACTAGATGCTCTGATAATGCCACCTGGCCATAATCTCTAAAGAGACATTGAGGCTGGTATGACAATATGATGTGTATGAGATTCCAAGTGAATCTAAATGGAGGTTATTAGAACAGTGGGCTTGTAGGATAGAACTGAATACATGTCTACCTTATATACAGTATTCTAAAAGTGCTACTCTTGAGCCTGTTTTGTGCTTCATCTAATTTAATGCACTTTTATGTCTAGTTCATTGCTATAATCTATCACACTTCACTCAGTTCCTCCAGTCTAACTCTGTGTACATGAGCAATTAAACTTGGGTTTGAATATGTCTTATATTATCCTGTCACAATCTAACTGTCTGTGTGCATTCTGCTGATGCGCATTAAGAGGTTGTCAAAGTCCTTTGAGCTAGCCCTCTGTGAAACTTGACTAGTTCAAAGCACATTAATGAACTGTTAATGCATGTCATCAGGGTGCACATGGACAGGTACACCATGCAGGCAAGTGTGGGGTAGATACAAGGCAGAGCTTGCCCTGCTTTAATTGTTTGTGTAGACTAGGGACGTAAAATCCCATTAAATTAGTTAACCAGTTAAACATTAGGTTTAACAGGTTAACTGATTAAACCAGAGTGGGTGTGTGTGGGGAGAGTCAGCAGCTTTGTGCGGGGCCAGGAGCAGCAGCCCAGGGGCAGAAGGCTTCTCCCAGGTAATAGATAAACCTTACCTGGTTAGTATCACCCATTAAAGGTGATGCTTACAGGTTAACTGGTCCTTTTGAGCTGTGAATTTATGCATTTTTAATTCTCACAGATCCCCACATTCAAAACACTCCTCCCCAAATATACACAGTAGCTATCAGAAAATTGTCAAGTCAATGTCCAAAAATAAATAAAATAATGGTGTTCCACAAGCACAAGAAATTAATAAGAAGAGTTTTATAAACCCTTTGAAGCATAACAAAAGGAGCCATGGTTAAAATTTTAACAAGTTGGAATCATTAGCTAAACAAATTCTGACAGCCTCTCTTTGCATTTCCAGTCACACATGCTCAGAACAAAGGCTTGATTGGTGAGGCAATTTTAATAGGTCCCTCTGCATATGACTAATTTCTCTCAAACCATCTTTTTTTTTCTTACCATAGATCCTCAAATGCTACATTCTATTAATCTGTGTCACTCGCACAGATTATTAAAAGAACAGACTAGCATCGAGGCAAGTGCATCTTGTCATTACCATAGGTATTTGAGTGACAAAAGGAACATGTTAAAAACAAGCTAAGTAACAGTTATTAAAAGTAATCTAAGATGTTCTATATTCTGTGTTTCCTCAAATCATGTTTATATACAGTCCCTTTACTTTCATACATGGATGGGTCAGCTTCTCCTCTGGTATTAACTAGCATAGCTCTTAAAAAACAACAAATGGTCTGGTAGCATTTTATAGACTAACAAAATATGAAGATGGTATCATGAGCTTTCGTGGGCACACTTCTTCAGATAGCTCTGTTGGCTTAAATAGAATTTCACCAGTTTACACCAGCTGCAGATCTCTACATTTCATTTGTGTGCATGTGTGTGTACACATACATTTGTTTGTGCTTGAACACACAATCAAAACCTCTGCATAGCGTGTACTCATCCTCTCTCAAGAAACACACAAACAAAATGTTAGGTTTTGATGTCATAAGCTGCTCTGAATAAATATAACAGTAGTATCATCACACTGAAGATGTATCCTGGTACCATCTTAGTGATATGCTAATGTAGAAACAATACATTTTTGTGAGTAAATTAAGCAATGGTCTCAGTAGTGTATAATAGTGATTCAGTTAATCAAATATCTTCTGAGACACAACAATATAAAATTTTAAATAAGTATGATCAAGTGAAAGTTAGAAAAAAAACAGTTGATATTGATAAGGATTATCTGAGCACTGAAGTGTGTTTAGTTCATATACAAAGAACTGTAACAATACTTCACATTTTAAGCGCACATTATACATAAATCTAACAGCAGAAGAACAGTGACAAGTATGAAACAAGAGTGAATTAATAGTAGACAAACTACCCAGTAGATATAGGAATGAAAACAATATGGAGCATTAATTTGTAGGCCACTGACCTGATAAAATTCCCTATGCAGGTTGAGATATTTACATGAGAAATAGGCAAATATTTGCGCAGAAAAAAGTGTGTTTTAATAGTTACTATTTAACATTTCCTCTCTAAATGGCTACAAAATTGTAAAATACCACACAAAATAAAATAAAAATAACAATATTGCATTGGTAAAACATGGAAGGAGAGAACATTTTTAAAAGGGAATAGTGGTAACAGAATCCCAGTTTCCATCCTCTTGATGTTATCTAACATTTGGCATGAATGAACACTTCTAAACATTTTTAATTTGACATTATGAAAGGAGTTATTTGGTAATGATCTCAGTTGATGACCCACATTTATACTGCAGCTGTTCTATTTACTGTTTGCAGTACTATCTGCTTCTAATTACCAGTATCGCTTCCTGGATTTTTACACTGTGGACTAGTTTCATTCCAAGGAGAAGCTGGATTGAATGAGACAGATATCCTCTTCCGTTCTCTTGCTGTGAAGGTGCAGATGAGCAAACTGAAAATGAAACTGACAACTTTTCCTTTAATTGATTTAAATTAGGAGTCCCTCCAAATTTCAAACTGTTTTCTAATTAAGTATTATATGACTGATGGCCCTTACCCTAGATGCTTGAAAGTTGAATTTTTCAAAATATTAATGAAGCAGAAAACTATCTGGTTTGGCGACATTAAAACAATGATGTGAAAATAATCCATATAGGTCAAAGACATTCTCACAATGAAAATACACTGATCCTAACTTCTGCTGCATTAAGGATATTGTTGTCTTCTGCATTTATCACTTCCCATATTAGACTTTCTTGTAGAATTAATAATTTTTACAATGACTATCTGTCATCATAGATTCACTGTAGGATTTGGAGATCCCCATGCAATCAGTTCTCAAGGTCCCACATCCAATCACTGTCTCCTAATTTTTTCATAACCCCCTTAATCTACCAACTTTCTCCACCCTATGAGCTGGCCAAGGCAGAAAAAAAGCTTGGTAGATTGTTTTTCCCCCTCCAGACAGGAGTACTGAATAGCATATTGTTATTCATTCTAGGTCTGATCCACAGAGTCCCACTGACTTTAATTGGCTTTGAACCCAATTTTCTGCTACCTCTGCCTTATACTATGGTCATCCAGAAAACCACCAGTCAGTACAGCTCAGATGTGCAGAAGTTGTAGTCCCATCCTATACAAAATAATTTAATGTACTTGGGTATGACACTGGATGAGAGTTGCATGGCATGATATGTAAAAGGAGATGGCTTTGGGTGGATGACAATGAATAGTTGGAAAACTAATGTGCACACACTGGTTTATATAGGATCAAGTGTGTATAGAAACAGCTCCCAGTAATCTGCTGAAATCTATTTAAAGAAGAGTCAAAATCCACCTGAAATCCTTTGAATTTCAAGGGGCAGTTTCAAATTAGAATCCTCATAACTAAACTCTCTCGTTTTATTATTATCGCTTTTGATATGGCAAAAATTATGTGGAAGGAGCTCATACAATTTTGACTGTATTAAATAAAACCCAAACACTAATCTTGTTTTGACCATTAATCTGAACTCCAAACAACAGCATATAAAGAATTAAGATAACAGTTTAATTTACAGCAAGTATAATATTATTAATGCTTTACCTTGGATAATTAGCAATACATCTTTGATTTGCAAGGCTGTGCAGGAAACATGAGAATTCTCTGTCTTTCTCTTTCATGACCTCTATTAGAATTCCAGCAGAAGAATAAAACCAATACGGAACCTTAATATGAATTCCAGAAATAGAAGTCTCTATGTCATACTTAGAATCCATGCAAAAACTGTGGGTTCTAGAATTAGACCGTAATACTGCTCCCTCTAAAATAAGGTGAAAATTCCTGTCTGCTTCACTAGGAGTAAGTAGGTCCTTAGAAGAGATGATAAAACATTTTAAATTCAAGCTCTGATAGGATTTGGCAAGCCTTATATTTTGGCCTGCTTCATGATGATTCTTTTGGCAGGCCTAAAAAGGTAGGGCCACAATAACTTTCAAATAAGAATCTTTCTATTTCCATAGCATCGGCTTCTATTTATAGATTTTTTAAAAAAATTAAATGTCTCTTGAAAAGCAAGGGTTTAAATTAAAGTTCAATCTTCCTGCCATTGTCTTTCAGGCCCGACAGTTCTGCTCTGCCCTTCTTAATGGATTCATTTTATTTTTTTCATCACCCTCGCTCTCTTCACACAGCTTCTTTGAATGTCTGTTTCTCCCACACTTACTTTCATACCTTCTTCCATCTCTCCTGCTTCTCATCTTGCTGAATGGGTCTTGGTCCTCCTCAAGAGTCAGTGTCATAGGGCAGGACTCACCACTGAAACACCTCCTGCTGGTAGGTACAGGGAATTAGTACTGTTGTCAGCAAGGTGCCTCCTTCTGGCTGGTGTCTCTCGTGTCCTCACTCCGTCTTTGTGTTTTGGATCCACGTCATTCCCAGACCACAGCATCCTCTTTGGGACACTGCCCTCTGGCAGTGCCCCCTACAGTGGTCTCTTACCACCCCCCCTCCCTTCTGGGGATCTATCAGCAGTCCTCAGTTTCACCTGCTACTGTGGTCAACTGTGGTCCTAAAGCCTAGCCCCTCTGTCTCAGGGGCAAGGCACAGTCTGTACAAGTTACTAGTCTTGGTGACAAGGTACGATGTAAAGGGAAAAGGAGGGGACCTAGGCCTGCTCACTACTCTGGGTCCCAGCCTAGGGGCCCTCTTTTGGCAGCTTTGTCCTGCCTTCCTTTACTCCCCTTTAATTGCCTCCTCTTCCCTAGGACGCTTCCTCTGTGACCCTCTTACACCCTTCTGCACCTTGTAACAAACGGGAGCCTCTCTTGCTCTGCTTCCTCTAAGCCTGCCTAGCACTGCTGTATCAATGGTGTCTGTCCTTTGCTGGCAGCTGATCCTGAACTCTCACAAGTCAGGACCCAACTACCTCTCTTTGCTGGGCAGCTCCTTATATATAGGCTGCCCCAGCAAGCTGCCTTCTGATAGGCTTCTTAAAAGCCGCTCCATAATTGGCCAGAGCTCTGCATAGGCTCCCTCAAGCCTGCTTTCACCCCTTCCCATACCACAGTCAGTTTTCAACAAGGCCTATTAGAAATTTCCTGAATATATCCTATAATGACTCATTTAGTCCATTTATCTCATGATTTCTTTTTGCTTGCATGACGTGAGACATGATTCTCCTTAAGGCTATGGATATTGCTCTTGCCCTCATTTCCTTATCCTTCCATGTTGTTATTAGCCCTCCAAACCTTTCCCCCAACCATACACACACTCACTTTGTTTCAAGTCTAATATGAGTTAAGTTTCTCGGTTTAGGAACCTTTACTTTTACCTTTATTGGGGACTGTTAAAACAACAAAGATGAAAAATAGACTAAAATTGAAAACAATGGATAAAACATAACCACCCCTTCAAGCAGCAGATATTGTACAAGCTCCAAAACTGCATTTTCCAAATGTTGTTTAAACTGGCTCATGTAGAGACATGGAGGGCAAAACAATCCATTTTGTTTCCAATCTCAAAAAGGGGCTGTTCTGAGATGTAGGTGGATGTAAAATCACTTCATGTTTTATGAAAATGAGTTTGCTCCTCCTAATGCAAAGAAGTGTTCAAGCATTTGCCAATGAGTAAGGATTAAGAGTGAAGCTATAGGTATCTGCAGTTTGTAAAGTGCTCCAACATGTTGCACTCTAATAATCTCATGTAGACCCTGCTGGCAAGCTCTAAAACAGAGAATCTCAAAGTGAGGTTCACTGACACCCCCTCACCCGATGGTCTGCAAGGGCATTGCAGGGGGGCTGTGAATCATGTCCAGCTCCAGGCGTCCCCACTAATTACTTGCAGACCATTTGGACATCAGAAAGCCTGGTGTGAATTCTGCATGCAGCCCCACAGGCTTGGGTGGACACATCCTGCTCCTCTTGCAGCTCTACAGATGCTAGCTCCAAAAGAGGCACCATTGCAAATCCATGTGCTTGATCGGACTCACAGCAGGGAGGGCTCAGCCAGGTGCTCAAAATGTAAAACTGTTGCCTGTGCCTTGAAGCCAAATGTTTGTGATCTTGTTTTGGCAAAATAACATTACCCTTTGCATTAATGTTTTGTAAGCTTGCTCTTTAATAACGTTTTCTAGCTGTTTAAATTAAATAAAGAATGGTCCCTTTCCCAGACATATTTATGTCTCTCTATTAATAAATAACAATGAAATAAACATTTTTATTAGTACTAGAGTTTTTCATTAATAATGGTAGATTTGGGGGTCCACAGAAAATTGTAAATCACTATGGAGGTCCTTGGGAAGCTTATTTTGTGAATCACTGCTCTAAAAGATAACTCATTGGCGTTCACATATAGGTTAAAGTGGGGCTGTGCAGTTAAATTGGAACACATTACGGTGATGTACAAATCAATGTGCCTTGATGTGCCATGTATATAAAATCCTCCTCTATGCACCATTATGTGTCCTAACTTCTGGATGTTTTGCTTAAATAGAGGATCAAAATGCATTATTGATACATTACCATTTCCAGGACAAAAACGCCATTTTTAGGTATACTATACTGGAAGTGGTACTGCACTTTCATGATTGAAAGTGAATCCCATATACAATACTGTTAAATGCATGACTTCTCTATCCAGGTGTCAGTAGATATTCCCAATTTACAAGTATCTTAATCTTCACAGGGCATATTACATATCTTTAGTTTGAAGATATTTAAGGGACGAATTTTAAATGTTTTGTAGGAAGTGTGGCAATCAAAATCTAACATTTACCCTTTCTTTTTGGGTGCAAGACAGTTTCTCCATTATTTCCTGGAAAATCTTTTCAAGTTGTCACACCCTAATAGCTGATGGCAATTACATTTTCACCATTTTCCTTATCCCATTTTCTCACTGTAGGCATTCTGTATGCCATACAGCTTCAAGAAGCAAACAGAAAAAAGCTCCCCAACCTCTCTGACAAAGAGTATTTTTGGCAAACACACTGCATGAACATGAAGTGTCAGGATTTCAAAGACTCCCTGAGGAGTTCAGCAAACATATCCAAAGAAATCCAAAGGAGTGATTATGAGTCCTTTTCAAGGCTGCTAGACCCTTCTTCAAAAAACATTCAAGGCTGTGTAGAGAGTCGGCTGCTTATCCTGAAAGACCTTTTTGATAAGGGGGAAACATATATGGGGATAACGAGCAAAAAAAAAAAAAAAAGATGTTAAAGTTGATTCAATTCTAAGATAGTATTGTTGTGTAATGGTATGCTCTAGAAAATTATAAAACCATTATTTAACATGGCTACCAAACCTCCCTCTCGTGTCTCAATATAAAAAGAAACCTTTAGTTGTTAGTGAGCCTAATAAAATTAGGCAATGAAGTGAAAACATTGAGATAAGAGCTGTAAAGGGGTACTCACCCCTTGCGTGCTTCCCAATGATTGAATGCAGAGTCCTTTTCTTACCCTGATGCCTCCCACAGCCAGCCAGAGGGTTTTGGTGGGTCTTCAGTGATTTGGCTGGCCAATTGCAAAGTCCAAATAATCCCTTCCAATGTACTAAAGAGTCCAGAAAATAAACAGTTTTTTTGCCTTGCAAAGGTCTTCAAGCCCAGGTCTGGACACTTTAAATTTGGCCCTTTGTTTGGGTTCCCAAATAATCTCTATCTCCTTTACCTGTGGTGGTAATGGGATTTGGGCCTACCCACTACTCTGGGTTCCAGTCCAGGGACCTGAACTTTTAACTCCAGCCCTATCTCAAGGCTATTGTCCTCTGGTTCTTTTCCCTCTGTGATATAAGTGTAAATTCAGCAACTACAAACTCTGGCTGCTCATCAGTCCTCTGTGGCCACTTTCTTTACCCCTCTAGTCCCAAGCAGGAATTGACTTACTATGGTCTTGCAGCTCCTTCTGTCTGAGTTAGCTGGGCTTTGATTGTCTATCACTAGTCTTGGAAGGACTATTCTTTCTACCTTCTAATATGGCTGCTTCAGTGAGGCCTCACAAAAAGGCTTGGAATAGCCATCCTTGCTATTCTTTATCCCCCCTCTCTCGCTGCTTCCTGGAGCGGGGTAGCAGAGCAATGGGGCCTTCACCAGGCTCTATGAATTCACTAATGTGACAATTTCTCTAATCAGGACAATTGCAAGTGGTTTTAAAAATCAAATTTCATACAGATTTCACTCTACTATTAATCGCAATGTATATAATAAACATGGGTTTTGACTATGAATTAAGGGCCTGATTCTGCCACCTTTATGTTAAGTAGTACCTGACTTCATCGCAATTCTGTTGAAATCAATTAGATTAATATATAGATGTATAGATAATATGCAGGGTAATGGGAACAATGGTTACCATTTGTTAAGCAACAATGGTGCTAACAATTGGAAAATTGTGATTTGTTAGCATTCTCAACTGTAACATTAGGATAATTAACTAAAAGATTGATTTTTTTTTAAATTGAGGCACATGCGAGTTTTACAACAGTAACTGCCTGCCATCTGTGTAATACTTATGATTGTATTTGAGTTTATATTATAAGTGACAGCCACTAGAGGGCAACATGCTCACTCATCCAGTGCTACATGTTTGACATTCCAGCCATCTGAAAGCAACAAAGCTAGATGGAGACAAAAAAAATTTATGGAAAATTCTCAATCAACTGAACTCTGTATAGTAACAATATTTTCTGATAGAACAAAATATTTTGGGGAAAGGGGGTGGATTTTCCCAAAGAACATGTTGATTTGGTGAAAATCACATATTCTACGAAAAAATGTCAATCTGTCCCCATTTTTCCCCCCCAAAAATGTTTTGTTCTGAGTCAATTTGATTGAAATGCCTTAGTACATCAAGGGAGATACAGTTTGGGCAGAGAGCATGGCCAAGGAAGAATAAGGGCATGAGATACCCAATCTATGATTCCCCTGAATGTATGCAACAACAGAACTGGATGCAGTTTAACATTAAACCAATGCTAAATGAAATATTTGGATTCAGGAATCTCAAAAGTGCTTTGGATCAAAAAGGGTGAAAATAATACATTGATATTTCTGGATGAACATATTTTGGAGTCCATCCTTGTGTGAAGAGTTTGATATTACAAAATTTTGTCCACTCTAAGGAAAAAAACAAATGATTTGAATTTCTCATGGGACAGAAATTCTGATTTTGACCATCTCTAATATGTATAATTAAAACAATCCATTTACCTGACACATTTCCAGTTCCAGTGGTTCTCTCCCTCATAGACCTTCTCTATCAACAATTGCCATCTTCCCTTCCTATTGGTCACAGCTCCTTTTTTCTCTGGCCTTTCTTCTTCTCATTCACTCAAAAGGACAGAAGTCCCTATCCATTCTCAGAATGTAACTCCTTCAAATCTCTCTGCTGATCTAACTTCTGCCTTCACAACCCCTGCTGACTACCTTTTCTCCACCCCGCCCCCAGCAGATGTGCATGCTTGTTCTGTGACAAGGCAGAAAAATCTTGTCCTACCTCAGAGAAATTAAGGGGATGGCTTCCAATTTACTTAAAAGCTAACTTTAGGAATGAGGATTGATCTTAATTCAGTCCTTGAAGCATTATGAATGTAAGATGGATGGTCCACGATTAATTTCAAGATGCAACATATCATATGTTACATCCACAGGATGCAGTTATCAGAATTTTGGTAGGCATTCCAGGAGCATCCCTGAACACCATTGACATTTTCTTAGCTGGCATGCAGAAATCTAATAGCATCTATATTTTTAACTTTATCAAGAATTGCATTTCTTATTGTAAAAGGCAAGAACAAGTTTCCTTCACTTATTCAAATGGCAAAGGTCTGAACATAAGAACTAGAGGCCACCAAATAAAATTAATAGGTCTCAGGTTTAAAACAAACAAAAAGAAGTTTTTCTTCATTCAGCCCACAATCAACCTGTGGAACTCTTTGCCAGAGGATGTTGTGAAAGCCAAGACTTTAACAGGGTGCAAAAAAGAACTAGATAAATTCATGGAGGTTAGGTCCATCGATGGCTATTAGCCAGAAGGGATAGCAATAGTGTCCCTAGCCTCTGTTTGCCAGAGGCTGGAAATGGATGACAGGAGAGGGATCACTTGATGATTACCTATTCTCTTCACTCCCTCTGAGGCATTTGGCATTGGCCACTCTCTGAAGCCAGGATACTGGGATATATGGACCTTTGGTCTGACCCATTGTGCTCATGTTCTGTAATGATATATGTGTGTGAATTTTTTTGCACATGAGCAGTCCCACTGAAGGCTTGGTAAATCTCTGCAGAACTGGGGTCCTCAACTGTGCTAGCAAAAGAAAGGTCTATAAGGAGCACTTGATCTGTTTAAGAAAAAGATATCTTTGTGTGTGACCAATTAGACTTTGATGGCAAAAAATATAACACTGTTGCTCTTTAAGAATATCTCAGATAAAATATACAGAAAAAAGAGTAGGAGGTAGGTCAGAAGCATATTCATATAAGGGAGAAAAGAACTGCCATCCTCTCATTTAACAAGCATAAATACATGTCTATGGTCTTCTGCGATTACATGTCACTCAATGAACTGTGCATAGTCCTGCTCCCTCTTCTGTGACAGCAGTAAACATGTTTTGATGGAAACCACTAATTTAAAAATTAAGCACTAAAAATAGAATCTTAATATGCAACTTCTGCAAGGATGACTATGTCAGGGATGGATTAATGTACAAAATACTTCTGGAGACATTGTGATCTAAACCAAAAAGGCACCTAGTGACACTATCTCATGGTGTAGCCTTGGGAATGTCCCTTGTGCTTCAGTGCTTCAGCTGTAAAACTAAATAAAGGAAACATGTAAATAAAGTGATATATCTGAGCTGAAGATTTTTTTCCCGACAGCCTTCCAAACACACATAGTTACTTAATGCCTGTCCTGTATCCCAAAACCATAGAACTGGAAGGGACCTCTTCAGGTCATCAAGTCCAGTTCCTTGCACTCATGGCAGGACCAAGCAATCTAGATCATCCCTGACACATGATTGTCTAACCTATTCTTAAAAAGCTCCAATGATGGAGATTCCACAACCTCCTTAAGCAATTTATTCCAGTGCTTAACCATCCTGACAGTTAGGAAGTTTTTCCTAATGTCCAACCTAAACCTCTCTTGCTGCAGTTTAACGTCATTGTGTCTTGCCCTATCATGAGAGGTTAAGGAGAATATTTTTTCTCCCTCCTTTTAGGTACTTAAAAGTTGTTATCATGTCCTTCCTCAGCCTTCTCTTTTCCAGACTAAACAAGCCCAATTCTTTCAATCTTCCCTCGCAGATCATGTTTTCTAGACTATTAATCATTTTGTGTTGCTCTGCTGTGGACTATTGCCAATTTGTCCACTTCTTTCCTGAAATGCAGGGCCCAGAATTGAACACAATATTCCAGCTGAGGTCTAATCAGTGTAGAGTAAAATGGAAAAATTGCTTTTCATGTCTTGCTTACAACACTCCCGAAGCCTAGAATAATTTTTACCTTTATTGCAATTGTGTAACACTGTTGACTCATATTTAGCTTGTGGTCCACTGTGATCCCTAGATTCCTTTCTGTAATACTCCTTCCAAGGCAGTCTTTCCCCTTTTTGTATGTGTGTGTAATGGATTGTTTGTTTCTTCCTAAGTGGAGTATTTTGCATTTGTCTTTAATGAATTTCATCATATTTACTGAGACCATTTCTCCAGTTTGTCCAGATCATATTGAATTTTCATTCTGTCCTCTAAAACACTTGCAACCCTTCCCAGCGTGGCATCATCTGCAAACTTTATATCCAAGTGAAGTAGCAAACAGACTTAAACAATCCCTTTTAAAAACAGTCTTTTAAGAATCAATTAAGAGACTTTTTTATAATTAACAATCAGCTATACAGAGACTTGGGTTTGCACGGCACTTTAGAAAGCCCAAAGTGGTGGGGGAAGAAAGAAAGAAACTATATACCAACTGTTCACAACCAAAGCCCTGATCCTGGGATCTACTAGACTGTGCTTATACACCAATGTGGAATCCCACTGAAACCAATGGGACTCAGTTGTGATCAAATGATGCATACTAGATGATCCTGATTCAGAATCAGGGCCTATATTGGACAAACACAGAACATAGAACAAGAAAATAGGCAGAGGAGGGCATTTTGGAAAGAAATGGGGAGGATAAAAAAGGACAAGCGACAAGCACCATGAATAAAAGAGAAAGTGAATCACAAAAGTGCTGCTCTCTTTTTAGAAGAGTGAGGTCAGGCAAATGTGTAGGGGGTTAGAAGCGGAAGCGGAAGCTTTCATCAGGAATCACAACAAATAAGTCAGTTCTGTGAAAGAATGAAGAGCAAGATACTTGGTGAACAAAAAGAGGAAAAGCATCGTGTTCCAAAGGAGGGATCACAATTTAAAAAGGCCCAACAATGCTGTGGAATGAAACAAAATGAACAACCAGGCAAGATGGCCCCTGTCTTCCCAGGGCTAAGCAGAGGATAATCAAGAGCTGTTAAAACAGTTTCTTCCTCAAACAAGTTAAGGTAGCTGCTCTGTGGGAGATTGGCATTACCAGAGTGGCACAAAACAGCTGTAGGCAGCAAGGCTGAAAATCTGGCTCTTTGGTTTTGTGGATCTTACAGAGATATCAGGACAGTCCCTGACAAAAGGTACACCCTTGTTGTTCAGGCACAAATGGCACGTGTCACCATACATGTTATCTTGATGCTGGTGACACCAAATATGTAACACAATAGCATGCCCGCTTATGGGGGGAGGGAAGGAGGCAAGGAGGCAATTGACCCTGGGTCCAGTGATTCAAAGGGGCTTGGGGCTCCTGGCTACCACGACTGCTACTGTGGCAGTGGCAGCCAGAATGTTGGGCCCTTTAAATCACGGCAGGATTGCTGCTTTGCATGGCTCTGAGGGCTGGGGGCGTCGTGCTCCTGGCAGTGTTGAGGGCTGACTACCCCAACCCCACACCTTCCATCCTAGGCCTTCTTGTAGTGCTGAGCCAGAACCTCCCTCCCCATGCCTAGGGTGTTGGCTGCCATGTGAACAAACTGAATGCGCACCCTCCCTTTTGTACCCATAGGAACTACTTATTTCTCAGTGATGCTGATTGGACTTCCCCTCCTCCTCTGTTCATTTAGAACCAAGGCAAGTGCAACACAGTATTATACCATGCACACAACTAATAGATGTGTGTTTCTGGGAGATGACTGTGCTCATAGTAGTTTATGACCATCTGGGGTATCATGGGAAGCAATAAGTCTTGTTTCCATGTCAGAAAGCTGTGGTTTCCTCTCACACAGTTCTCTGCTAGCCAAACTGCTAGCACTGTTCTTAGCGCAAGTTATTTAATTGAACGCTTTAATATGGTTCGCACCATAGCAGTGCATGAGTATTTCATACATATACACACACACATTCATTTTTGCAAGGCAGCTGAACTTTATGGGAAACTGAGACTACGTCTACACTGCAGGTTTCGTGCGCAAGAACTTTTTGCGCAAGAGTTCTTGCGCAAGAGCGCATCCACACTGGCATGTGCTTTTGCTCAAGAGATGTGCTTTTGCACAAGAGCGTCCATGGCAGTGTGGACGCTCTCTTGCGTATGAAAGCTCTGATGGCCATTTTAGCCATAGGGGTTTATTGCGCAAGAAACCCCTGTTGCCCATCCACACATGCCTTTTTGCACAAGCCTTTTTGCACACAAAAAAACCCACCACACACCAACCCTCACTCACAAACACAAGCTCAGCACACAGTAAGAAAGCCCCAATAACAACACACACTTCTCTCAAGAGTCCTGTATCTGCTTCTCCTTTACCTGGAGAACTCCCTCTCTAAACTCCCTGTTAGCACTCTCCTGTTAGCACTCACCTTTTGCGCAAAAATTCCGCAATCTAGACGTAGCTTTTAGCCTATGCTTATACAGAGCCACATCAGAACCAAAAACCGGACCTAACTTCCCTAAATCCCAGTCCAGGGTCTTAGCCACAATCTATGGCTGTGTTTTTAGGCAGGTGTGCTGTGTTGAGATGGATTTCATGCACTTTTGATCACCTCAAGCATAGCCATTCAGGCCTCTAAATGCTGAACATAGAGTTAATTGCAACACAACAACTTACACTATGTTTTTCCTCCATTCCCTATGCCATTTCAGCCTAAATTCAATATGTTGCTACTGTAGGCTATGTTTACTGAAATAACGTTACGTTCAGCTATGGGTAACCTGGCTTTGAACATATGCTGAAGGCAGCAATCTAGCAGAGAAATGGGTAACAAGCTGTGAGACTAAACTTTTATCATCATCTCTATAAATCAAGATGAAAGCTATAGAATTCCTCCTGTGGACCTCATACTGCCTTCAGAAAAAAAAGTTAAAATATTTAGATTGAAAGAAATAGAACATTCCAAAAATAAAGATATGAGAAATATCAGCCCAGCACTTCCTGGAAGTTCAGTTTCCAACCAAATATAATTCCTAATAGAAATGCACAGAGTTTATATTAATAATAATTGTGAGGCTGTCCATCCATTCATGTTGCTAGCACATAACACAGCTAAGAATGAACCCCCTCTAAAGCTACTGAGTTTGCAAAGCTAAATAATAGACACCACTGGATAATTTTGATTTGTCAATGTATCAAGCAATTTACAATATTGCAGTAGTGCAATAATATAGCCTTCTGTCCCAAAAGTCACTGGCAAGTGAAACCTGTACAGTTTCTTCTAGATGAAGAATTTTATAGCTCACTATATTAAATAATTTTCTGCATTGATGTTATCAATAACAACAAAGACTGACAAAAATACAGCATCTAGTGCCTGCCATGTGAGGATCCCAAAATCCTTTGGCGATATGAATAAAATAAGACTAGCAATATGGCTATGAGGAAGACATGCTCATAATGAACAAATAAGGCATAGACATGTTTGGTAATAGGCCCAAAGACACAGTTATCCTTTAGCAGAGCCAGGAATAGAAGCCTGTTTTCCTGAATCTGAGATCTCAGTTATGCATCCACACTTTATCTGATGAAATAAACAAAGTCTGTTTTGTTTATTCCAATTTTCATATAAAGCCAAATCAATATTAATATCTTTGGAGAGATGGTATTGTCCAGAATCTAGGGTGCTAGACAATAAGTCAAGGATAGTCTTATATTCCTGGATTTTGACAGCAATCACATGTGCAACCTAGGGAAGTCATTCCATTTCTCTGTACTTCTGTTGCCTAACCTATTCGAAGGTCAAGCTGGGTAAAGATTAGGATTTATAGTTCCATGTGGAGTGTGACTCTGATGTTGATTAGAGCATCAAAACACTGTTATCCTACAAATACTAATGAATTTTAGTCACCAAGAAAGACTTTTGGTTCTGTTTATTTTCTTGGGCAGATGTCTTATTTCAAATATCTCTATTGTAGATGCTGTTCACTTCCGACTACCACACTAATGAGAACTGCTGCCCGCTCCACCATATCTAAAAGCTACATTTTTGGGGACAAGTCACCATGCTGATCAAAAATGGGAACAAGTTTACATTAAGTACTGGATCCAAATGTAAAAGCCACTTTTAAACATTCAGCCAACATCTCTTTTTCATGTCGGTTTTACACTTAGGACAAAATTCTCTTCTCAAATCCACAGAGCGGATCTCTTCTGTGATATTCTGTTCTTATTCTATGTACAGATGTCTCCTTGATCTCACTGGGAGATCCACTCATGGAGGGAGAGCAGAATATTAGAGTCAAGCTTTGCTGTAGACATCTGAGAGAGAATTTTGCCCTTAAGATGAAACCATCATCAAGCAAGGATTTTTAATAAATCTATCAAACCCTGGGTGGTACCGTATGAGTAGAGAATAGAAAACATAATGTCTCTATTTAAGAAAGGGAAAAAATGATCCAGGCTGCCACAGACCTGTTAGTCTGATTGCAACAGTATGCAAGGCTTTAGAACAAATTTAGAAGTAAAGAATAGCTAAAGACAGGAGAAAATGGGGTAAAGTATCATATAGATTTAACAAAGGTTGATCATGCCAGACTAGCCTTATATTTTTTTCTTAATTAAAAGAACTGATGTTCTACACAATGGAAATGTGTTGGGTCTAATGTACCTGGAGTTCAGTGAGGGTCCTGATGGGAAATTATTAGTTAAAATGGAGAAGATGGGGTTTAGTACAAGAATTGTAACATGGATAAGAAACAGAAGGGAAAGGGAGGTTACTAGTAGAGTTCCTCAAGAATGGGTCTTGGGGCAGATCTGATTTCGTATTTACATTGGTGACCTTGGCACAAAAAGTAGGTGTGTGCTCATGAAGTTTGCTGATGAAACAAATGTGATGTGGCCATGAAGAAGACAAATATGATCCTAGGATTATCAAGCAAAGTATTTCCAATGGTCACTGGGATGTATAAATACCATTATACCTGGCATTGGTAAGAATGTGTATCATTGTGATCACCCATATTCAATAGTAATAAATACACGCTAGAATGGGTACAGAGAAGGGCTACTCATATGACAGGGGAAATGGAGTGCCTATCTTACAGGGGAAGACTAAAAGCATGGCTTGTTTAGACTAGCCAGATGAAGACTGAGAGGGGTTATGATAGTTCTCTATAAATATATCATTCATAGTTTAGAAGATGACTCAGAGGCAACAGTGTGGGGCGGCAGCTGGCTCCCTGGAAAAATGTGATGGAGAAAATGGACACGGCCAACATCAGGAGCAATGAATGACATTGTCCAGTTCCTATAATTCTTTCCACCAATCTAAAGTATTACACTATGCAACTAGAACTGGGGTAAACAGTTATAGCCTATTTTTAATTAAAGACAAAGCCCTTCCAAGTAAAGTTCACATTAAACATTTGGCCTGAGCCTTTTTACATTCCCTTTTTGTCTCACATGGCATAGTGCAAATGAAAAAGTAGATCTGTGGCATTTTCAGTTAAATCATCATATGATAAATTCTCCTGAAGGAATTTCACAGCATTTTTTCAGCAGTATTTTATGGAAAAGGTCTCTTTTTGCATGGAAAGCATAGCTGGAGGGCCTTCAGACTTTTGAAATGTAATTGACCGAACAGGGGGAGTCCTCGATGGAGCAGAAGGGACTCATGGAACAGCACTGAGATGCATTGACAACAAATAAAATATCAAACTAAGATTTCAGACTGACCAGCAGGGAGACATCACAGTAATGTTGGCCTGAGGCAAAGCCCTGCTTCCAAATATATCAAAACTCTGATGGACAGAGTTAGATTCACATATAAGCTTTGGAACTCCATCCTTCTCTTACTTAGTTGAATTGCTCTTTGGGTTTTTGTATGGTGTCCATTATTATTGAATCTGAATATTCTGCTTGGGATTATATCATATTTGAAATTCTGAACAATGGAGCACTTTCCAGGCTATCTACTTTAGAAAAGCATATTTCTGAAACGGATAGATTACTAGCTAAATTACAGAGGCAATGTAACTTCCATATTACGTGGATGTTGAAGAAGAAGAATGAGATATTGATGGCATTAGGTTTCCACCTCTTTTTTTACCAGTATTTTCTCTATTCCTCAATAAACAGATGAGATCAGATTCACTGAAAAGTTATTCTTCCCTGTGCCAACCAGGATCCTACTACTCCTGAAGGGATTCACCCAAATGAAGGGCAGTACCATCTCAAATTTTCCTCTGGGATTTTTGACATA
This sequence comes from Rafetus swinhoei, assembly GCA_019425775.1. Lineage (NCBI taxonomy): Eukaryota > Metazoa > Chordata > Testudines > Trionychidae > Rafetus > Rafetus swinhoei. Next base: position 16,374,618 of record CM033434.1, read on the forward strand.
CAGGAATAATCTGTAAATGAAGTTCTGCTCCCTAGCAACTGTGCCTAAAGAGGCTTTTGGAGGATGTGCTAACTTAGTAGATCCTGTGACCCTTTTAGCCACCCCTTTTTCTGGCCAGTGTTCCCTGCTTGGAGCTGCATGGTCCTTCTGCAGTACTCCCATGTGGTCAGAAGTCACTAGTGTGGTTTCCTGACAGGTATCTTGCTCTGTCAAATGATGATAATCCTTTGGTTGCGTACATGTTCTCCTCCAGTATGTTGCACTAGCACTGTGCAGGGAGCCAGCATAGCAGACTCAGAGAGAAACCTGAAGGCCTGCAGAATCAGATAAGGTACAAAGGCAGGTTTAGTGTCAACGAAGCATAGTCCTACCTCCCTGGATCAGATAGCTACAGTAAGGCTAACATGTTATAATGTACAACTCAGCTCAATCAGTGGCAGGATTTTCTACTGCCTGGTTGGCTGGACAAAGTGAAATCGAGATATCTCAACATTTATAGACTGAGACAAACAATCTGTGATACACACTTCATGTGTCATCTTATGCATTTGTTAACCTCTCCTTGTGCTTCTCTCCTGATGTTTCAGACAAACCATTCCTATTCACCACCTATTATTGTATTTTCACTCCTGATGTTTCAGAAAAAATTATCACTACTCATCACTTTTGTCATGCCATTTTATTATGTGCTAGGTTGGGGTGTCCTTATACTGTCCTGGTGGAATGTATTAACATGTGCCATATCTTTTAGTGGTACTAGCAATACTAATACTGCATTCACGTCCTGGACACTGACTTGCAAGCAAACATCTGCTTATGACAGGGCCTGCCTGTTGCTCACAGTACAACTTTGATTCAGGCATCAGGCCTTTCACAAGGCACATGCTTCAGATTCTTTCTTTCTCCTGTATTCCATAGTGATGGCTGTGGCCCACTTTCTCCAGAAAACTTCTCTTTATTCTCCATCACCAGAGGTTCTCCATCACTTAGGGTTCTAATGTTAAACTGAATCTGATTTACATTATCCTGTAAATATGGCAAGCAGGGGCTAACATGCTCATCTCAGTTGTATTTACTTGAACGAGGAAGAAAAGATCCTATCCTCACCATTAGATTTAGTAACCCATACTGGGAAGCAACCCAATCTCCCTTTTAAAATGAAAAACTGGGCTGGCAGCAAAAATTTCTAAAAGCCCGGACAGGGCCAACATAAATAATCCATTGTATACTGCATAAAGAACCCAAATCACCAAATAGGAATTCCCCTTTTAACATTAAAAAAGGTATTTCCCTTCCAAGCATTATATGGGCACATCTACACAGCAGGGCCAAAGGTGAAATAAGCTATGCAACTTGTGCTACATCAATTGCATAGCTTAAGTCGAAATAGCTTATTTCAGCTTTTGGCACTGTCTACGCAGCAGGAAGTCTGAGAAAGAGCACTCTTCCTCCGACTTCCCTTACTCCTCGTGAAATGAGGGTTATAGGAGTTGGAGTAAGAAGTCCTCCAGCTTGACATTATTTTGACATGATGTTGAAATATCTGCTTATAGTGTAGACGCGGACTACGTTATTTCGGAATAATGTCAGTTATTTGAAATAACACTGCTGTGCAGATGTACCCTATAAGATCTCCCAAGGAGCCCATAGGGACACAAGCAGCTGCTTCTATGGGAGCACTCCAGGAGTAGCCACTTATAATAAGGCTGTTAAAGAGGAGGGTTGCATAGTAAGTGTTTATTTCACTATGCATATAAGAGTAGCTGCCTTTTCACAGAGCACATGCTGTCTTGTGTGTCCCACAGACATTTTTATGTCATTAGGGCCTAATCCCAAAAACTGTATCCCATGAGTGTCCCTTACTTTCACTGAAATCAATGGGGTCACCTGTGTGGGTGAAAGTTTGCAGGACTCAGTCAGTGTGCAATATTAGTTAGTGGAAGGTTGGCACTGGACAGCATATTTACCAACTAACATGATGGACACTATACCTGCTCTACCCCTCCCAACCCTGGGGTTTATTTGTTCTTGTTGTTGTTGTTGTTGTTTAGTGTAGTTCTGTAGCTGCATTCAATTGCTCCTTTAGGCCCCAATCCAGCTAAGCACTTAAGTATGTGAGTAGTTCTAACCACTGTAAAGGGATTGCTAATGTGCTTAAAGTGACTAACATGCAAAATACCAGCATCCCGGTTTTGTGTGTGTGTGTGTGTGTGTGTGTGTGTGTGTGTGTGTGTGAAATGGCTCCACATTTATTTGTCTGCATCTGAACCAACCAATATTGGTTATTTTACTGTACCCAGATTTCTGCACTGTAGAGCTGTCTGCAATGCATGGCTCTGATTCAGAAATGGCTCAGCTGCAGAATGAGAGTAGGACCTTCATTGGCACACTCACAGCGTAACTCTGAAGTTCCCTCTTGTGTAAGTTCAGCTGTGTGTATATTTTCTTGGGGTACGTCTAGACTACAGGCTTTTGTTGACAGAGGCTTTGTCGACAGATACTATCGACAAAGCTTCTGTCGACAAAGAGCATCTAGACTACATCCAGTTCTGTTGACAAAGCAAGCCGCTTTGTCGACATGACAGTGTAGATGCAAAGGATAGTGTAGATGCAATAATGCCTTCTGTCGACAGAACTCTGTCGACAAAAAGCGTTATTCCTCGTAGAATGAGGTTTACCGCCGTTGACAAAACTGCCGAGTTCTGTCGACGTTATGTCAACAGAACTCAGAGGTAGTGTAGACGCAAGTATAGTTTTGTTGACAAAAGTCCACTTTTGTTGACAACACCCTGCAGTCTAGACACACCCTTGGTTACACTTCATTTTGCCTTTTGATCCTATTATCGCTGATATGGTTGAGGGATAATGACCTGCCTGTCTGGCTGATTGATATACATATACAAAATTAGTAGTACAGTGAAAGCCAGTTGGGAGCGCTGCCCCAAATTAGAAAAGCAAGAAAAACTAAATGTCACTAAAAGGCAAGAAATTCAAAGCCTTCTTTGTGATCTATAATTAACATCTAAAACCAGAAGATTCTATGGAGACAAATTGATTAGTAAGATTCAAAATAGTGTTAGGTACTTGTGTAAACTGTAGACAAATAGCATAGCCAATTATATCAGGTAGGACAGCATTACAAGGATTCTTAGTCCTCTTGATTTACGGCTTAAAATAATTGGCAGCTGTAGGAAGAACTGAATCCCTCTTCCCAATATTATAACAAGTATTTATCTTTACTCTGAGCATCCATTCTATACCACTACTGGAAGCAAGAATACAAGTAGGAGGTTCATTGCTCTGTTTATTTATGACAATTTCTCTGTTCCCTCATTCATACAGGCACTTTTGATGAGAAAAGTAAAGAACGTGCTGAAAGGGAAATAAAAGGCTCTCCCCACACACATATTTTGTGGGAAAATATGTGTGATTTTTAATAGTAGTAAATAACAATACCTACTCGTTACATAGCAGTTTTCATCAATAGATCTCAAAGCATTTACTTAGGAGGGGTGTATATTATTTTCCTTTTTGCAGATAGGGAAACTGAGGAAAGGTGAGGTGAAGCGACTTGCCATGATAATCTAGAAGGGCTTGTTGCAGAGTCCAGGGTAGAACTCACCTCTCCTGAATCCCAGTCCAGTGCTGTAACCATACTATTTATCTGGCTTTGGTGTGTTATATGACATGTGAGATCACTACATTTAATTAAGCAGTTTGTACTAAATTCTCTTTTGCACTGCAACACATTAGCCTGGCACAAACTATTCTCAAATGTAAAGAACACAGTCAACCGGAATTGTTTGAGGGAAGTTTTATGGCCTTTGTAATGCAAAAAGATCAGACTAGATGATCATAATGGTCCTGTCTGCTTTAGAATCTGGGAAATCAAACTGGTCCCAAAATGCAGATTTTAATCAAATCTTTAGGACCAACAAAAATATCTCTGAGGGTATGTCTACACTACAAAGTTAATTCGAACTAACAGCCTTTAGTTCGAATTAACTTTAATAGCGGCTATACATGCAAACCACTAGTTCGAATTTAAATCGAACTAGCGGAGCGCTTAATTCGAACTAGGTAAACCTCATTCTACGAGGACTAACGCCTAGTTCGAATTAAGTAGTTCGAATTAAGGGCTGTGTAGCCACTTAATTTGAACTAGTTGGAGGCTAGCCCTTCCCAGGTTGCCCTGGTGGCCACTCTGGGCCAAACCAGGAAACTTTTCTGCCCCCTCCCAGCCCCGGAGCCCTTAAAGGGCACGGTCTGGCAGTGCTCGTGCCAGTTGCAAGCCTGCCAGCACCCAGCCAGCAGACCCTGCACCTGGCACGGCATGAGCCAGCCACCCGCTGCCACCCAGCCCTCCGCCTCTTCCCAGGACCAGGCTGGCGGCTCATAGGAGCCTGCCCGGGGCCGCAAGAGGTGGGCGCCTGCCTGGTCTAGTGCGGAGATCGTGGACCTCATTTAGGTTTGGGGGAGGCCTCCAACGTCCACGACCTCCGCACTAGACACAAAATGCGGACATCTAGGACAGGATAGCTGCCAGCCTGGCCACCAAAGGCCACATGCGAACCCAGGAGCAGGTTTGCATGAAAATCAAGTTGGTCCAGTGAGACCCCCGACCCTGAGCCCTGAGTTTAGAACATAAGAACATAAAATGGCCGTACTGGGTCAGACCAAAGGTCCATCTAGCCCAGTAGCCTGTCTGCTGACAGTGGCCAGCACCAGGTACCCCGGAGGGGATGGACTGAAGACAATGACCAAGCGATTTGTCTCGTGCCATCCATCTCCAGCCTTCCACAAACAGAGGCCAGGGACACCGTTCCTACCACCTGGCTAATAGCACTCCATGGACCCAACCTCCATGAATTTATCTAACTTCTCTTTAAACTCTGTTATAGTTCTAGCCTTCACAGCCTCCTGTGGCAAGGAGTTCCACAGGTTGACTATGTGCTGTGTGAAGAAGAACTTTCACCTATTAGTTTTAAACCTGCTGTCCATTCATTTCATTTGGTGTCCTCTAGTCCTTATATTATGGGAACTAATGAAGAACTTCTCTTTATTCATCCTCTCCACACCACTCATGATTTTATAGACCTCTATCATATCCCCCCTCAATCTTCTCTTTTCTAAGCTGAAAAGTCCCAGTCTCTTTAGCCTCTCTTCATATGGGACCTGTTCCAAACCCCTAATCATTGTAGTTGCCCTTTTCTGAACCCTTTCCAAGGCCAAAATATCTTTTGTGAGGAGACCACATCTGTACACAGTACTGAAGATATGGCATACCATAGTTTTATACTTCCCCTCCTCCTTCTTCCCATGGCTTCCCCCTTCCAGCTCCCTCCTCCCAGGTTTCCCCTTCCCCTCTTCCACCCTCTCTCTTCCCCTCTCCTACCTCCTTTTCCCAGTCTCCCCAGAGGTTAATCCCCCCCTCCCCAGTTTTGTTAAATAAAGAGAGTTTCTATTTTTGAACACGTGTCCTTTATTTTTTACATCAGGAAGGGGGGCTAGGGAGCGGTAAGTGGAATGAGGTGAGGGAGGAATGGGGCACAAGCCCCCGATGGGGAGGACTGGGGTGGCTCTGCGGGCTCCTCGGGGTGGAAGCTCTCCTGCAGGGCCTCCTGGATCCTGACAGCCCCCCGATTGACCCCACCGGATGGCAGCCTGCGGCAAGTGCAGCCAGGCTGATAGCCGAGTGCTGTGATGTACCGAGTGTGGGCACTCAGGGCACTCCAAGACAAGACTGCTTTGCTGCCCCTCATCGAATTAGACAAGCAAGCGGGGAACCCTGAGAACTGTCTGTCGGGGTTGGGGGTCTGGTCCCTTTAAGCACAGCCCTCGGCTAGCCTGAGGCAGCCGCTCCACACTCTAAGTCCTAACCTGATGCCCTGCCGGCACTGGTTCCGGCCAGCCTTAACTCCGGTTCAGGGTCCACTCAATGTGGACATGCTATTTCGAATTAGCAAAACGCTAATTCAAATTAGTTTTTAGGTCTAGATGCACTAATTCAAATTAGCTTATTTCGAATTAACTAATTCGAATTAAGTTAGTTTGAATTAGTGCTGTAGTGTAGACATACCCTGAGTTTGTAGTGGGGCAGCTGCCCCACTCCTGCAGAGAAGGGGTTAAAGCAAGCTGGAGGGAGTTTGCACAAATCCTCTCCAATCAGGAAATGGCTCATAGGAAGCCATTCAGAGAAAAGTTTGCTGGGGCAGCCCTGTAATAAGGAGCTGTTTAGCACAGCAGTGGGCAATTGGGTCCTAACCAGGCAGGGTGAAGGACTAACTCCCAGTGAGAGAGAGGCACGTGAAGAGAACACTGCTACAGAGGTTCAGGGGAGCAGGCCTCGATACAAGGGCCAAGAAGTTGCAAAGAGTTACAGGGAAGTGTGCAAGGGAACGAGAGCAGTTAAAGAAGAGTGAAGGAGGGCAGGACAAGGCTGCCTCCACAGGGTTCCAAGCCAGGATCCAGAGTAGTGGGAGAGCCTGGGCCCCCCTCCTCTTCCCACTTACACAACACCTTGCCACAATGGAAAGTGGTCTGTACAGACTGTGGCTTGCCCCAGAGGAAAATGGACTAAACATTTGGTCTGCAGTGGGCCACAATGGAAAATGAGACTGAGGATTGTTGTTGCCCCTGGAAGGAAGGAAGAGACCAGAGTAGTGGGCATTGCCAGAGGCCAGGGCCCCGAAGAAGACACCACAGTCCTGAGAGTAACATAGGTCCACATAGAGTCAGTGTAGTGATGAGCAAGAGACTGGCCAGAAGATGGCATCCTACTGAATGTCAGAGCTAATTCCTGGATTGATTAGCTGGAGGCATAGTAGTAGTGAGTCGAACCCCGCTACAGAGTTTAAAAAATTGTAACTGGAAACTGTAGTTTTACCCAGGAAAACATCCCTTTCATTGTCTGAAGCACAGAGATCGCTGCTTTCTGCTACTTCATGAGAACTTGGAAATGAAGTTGACTAAAAACTGATGATAAGGAAAAGTGAAAATGATTGGTTTTTAATTGTCCTAGATGATAAAGTTGTAAAAATGTAAAAATTCACAGCACAGTCAACCTTATCAAATTCATAGTATTATCATAACTTTTTATTATATATATTGTGGAAGCACCTATTCATTAATACTACTGTTTGTATTATCACAGTGTCAAGAAGCCCTGTCCATGGACTAAGACATCTCGTAGAAACACAGACATTCCAGTGGAGAATGTGAGTGGATTGTGCTAGTCAGTGTATCAAAACATAACACATGATGGTCCCTAGCACAGCTTAAACTGTAAGAAGACCAGTCAAGGAAAACATGAAAGGTAGCACTGGCATTCAACTTTTAAAATTATTTCAGTTTTAATAATCTAAGGGGTTATATGCAATATGAATTCTTTATAGACCTCTCTATTTGAATTGGAAGATACCATACGCTAGCTTTTGCTGATGTTTCAAATTTTAAAAGACAGAAAAATAATAGATCAAAATGCTGCATAGAGAGTCAAGATTGTATGTCTTGGTAGTTATACAGTCTGATCATTTGCTTTCTATGCTAAGTCCCATAAATAAATTTGCAGAAAAGACAAAATCTAAGTTCTAATTGGACTAGAATATGTTAGGATATCATTCTGTTATTGAAACGGGAAGCAAAAGGAGACAAAGAGAAATCTATGGTCAGCAGAGTTTAGAATAATGAAGTGGTTTTTGAAATATAGCAGAAACAAAAGGAACCTTAACAAAAGTCTGTTTCTAGAAAGAAATGGTGGCATTGTCCATTCAATAATTATATTTATGGGAAATCCTGAAAATGTCTGGCTCTTCAAAGTCTTAAACCATTTTGGCACCAGAGAAATTTGAGGTAACATCAAATTATGCCAACAGAACCCACATTTGCATGTGCCAAATGATAAGTGTACATGCAAATAGACATTTTGGAGTATATGCAATTGGCAGACCAGGTCAAAGCAAAGGTCCAAGCAGGATAACATGTTATCTGTTTAGTTAGGGAAAGAAAAGCCATAATAATGAGCTTTCCCTTGGAATAGATAATGGTGAGGTTTCTTATATACTGTGGGAGTTCAGCTTGGACATGCTGCTGAGAAAGCTCCATCTCCTGTACCCATCAGCTACACTGGTGGTAAGAAATTCCATTGGGCTAGAGAAGCAGTGTGATTGCCCCTTGTTCCAGGATCAATGTTCAATCAATATTTTGGGTATCCTGAGTACAGCCCATTAAGATTAAATCCTAGCTCCACTGAAGTCAAAGATAAAACTTTAATAGGGTTAGGCAAAGACTTCCCCAGGGCCATGAATTCACCTTAACTCTCTTGAAGTAGCTCTCTCTGTGGACCACCAGCAAGGAGACAACAGACACTAGTCGAATCACTGCTGCTTTAGTGTGCAGCAACAATACTCCAAGACATCTTGATTTACAATGCAGGCCAGTGGAAACAGAGCCCTTTAAAAACATGGGTAATCTAATCACTTTATTAAGCAGTGCTGTTGATTTTTAGTAAAATGGAATTATCCATAAGGATTGATGCTATTACACCAGATGATTCTTTTTTTGAAAGAGTGCAGACAGAAAAATCATATTTTAGATATATATTATTAGATTTAATAAGAGTTCTTTTAAATAATAGCTCCATCTTATTACAATTTGAACCGCCCCTTCGTGAACCAACAGGCAGTGTGTCTTCATCTTATTTCTAATTGGGTCATAAATCTACAGTTGCCAAAATGATGCCCAAATGTTGGCATGCCTGCTCATTAATCATAATTTGTCTTCAGTAATGTGCTCTCCATGCTATGACTTCTGCACACAATATCTACAGGAAATAAAAGTGCATTTTTACAATTACCTCTGTGTAATCGGTCCATCAAATTGTCTCCCCAGTATTTTGTTTATCGACTGTGAGCTATAGTTTAGAATAAATCATAGTTTGTGCATAAGAAATGAAAGCACATTCATATATTGGGATTTCCTGAGGGCACAAATGAGGAAAATGGCATAGTTCCTAAAGCTTATAAAGATAAAAAAGAAAGGAAAGCAAGCAATATAAAAAGATGTAAAATCTGTGTTGCTTGGCAAAGGTAGAATAAGTTCACCTTGCAGATTTTTTCTTTGTTTTGGTTTTCAATTTCTGTAAAACATTTTTTTATTTTTTTATTTAGGCATGAGTGACAGTTATGATGTAAATGATGCAGTCTGAGGTGGCAAGATATACTCAAGCAGAAGACAAAAATAATTTTGTGAAACATTATTACAAGATTCTTACAGCATATAATCAGCAAGGTTCCCCTTAATAATAGGGTTGGGGAAAATAAGCATCTCAGAAATGATTTGTCTTGTAAAAATGGCTGTGATACAGAGGCACCTGGTAGTGATTCCATATTTAAGGTCTCATTATATAATGGACTTAGCATGGGGCATAAATTCTAGTTTTATTCCCCTAAAAGTAGGAGAGTTACCAGTGTCAAATTTCACATCGTTATTTTTTTTTTATGTAGCTTCTGGTAGTTTTCTCTTTGTATATTTAATAGGAAGTGTTTTACTTTGGACAATGCCACTTTTCTCCTGTTACCAGATATCTTTTTTTTAATTGTGTGTCTACATAAAATTTGGTAGATGAGTGGTAGAGTTCATGTTAGGGATGGGTTGGGTTTTGCCTTCTAATTTGAAACTAGACTGTTTTTAGTAGAGCTTCCAACTGAACATTTTGTTTGTTATACAACATTTATTTTTCCTAAAGAGTGAGGTTATTAAAAATTGTAATTATACTTCTGACAAGTGAGGAGTAAAAGGAAACAGAAATTTCAATACAGACTTCCAACTGTCAGAGACAACAGTTATATTTGTTTGCTTTCAATTCATTTGTTTAAATTAAAATACTTTGCAAGTTACACATAGATTAATGTGTTTTTCTTGTGTAACTTGTTTAATTTTGTACTCAGTTGATTTCTATGTCCTTATTTAGTGACGGTTTGGGCACTCCTTTCCTTATTATTACGATTTATAGTTATTTAAGACAGTGATACATAAATAGTGATATGCTCAACACATTATTTTATCCCTGGTGGGTAGCCATGAACCCTTCGAAGTTGTTATTGCATCCTTCTTTTTTCCTGGGGTGAGGTTTCATTTGTGAGATCACAAAAAAAAACCCCACTAGCAGGCAGTACCAACCATCTACCAATAGCAAACAGGGACATTTCTTCCTTAAGCAAAGGTTAAGAGGGTGCTAGAAAGATTAAAACATTTTGGACATTATGCTGGAGTTACTGAAAATGGATTTCTGCCTCCCTGTTGACAAGCTTAGGTATTGGCACACATGTTATAAATTCACAGTGCGATACTCAGGCAGATGCAGTCATTATTCAGTCGCCTCTCTTTGCATATAGTCATATTTGGAGGGCAGGTTTCTCCTGACTCCTGATTGTATCCAGAGCATAGATTAGAAGGCTGCATAATTGCATTAGGATAACTAACAAGGCTGTTAAGAGAGATTCTGGCTACATTGATGGTATGTTTAGAGCCTTTCAATAGAATGACACCAGATGGCAGCTGCCATCAATATCTAGTAAGGAACATGTATTTACAGATGTGTAAGGAGTAAATTATTTTCAGGATCCACTCTCTTGGTTAGTGCTCTGCTGAAAGCTGTCTATAATTAAGTCAAGTGCAGCTACATTACTTTTAATACATTTATAACCCTGAAATATTTTTCACGTAACCATCACTTATGGAAAGCAACTACTCAAGTGCTGAGAATGGCTTTCCCTTTGACCACTTGTGGGTTGTACAGAGACATAATACAGGCAGACCAGGCACCCAAAGGAGAAGACAACACAAAGCATCCTCCCGCCTTGTGTCTCTATGTCAGGGGTGGGCAATATTTTTTTGTGGGGTTTGGAAAGTGGTCAAGAACTGCACTTTTCTGTGGAGGGGAATGTGGGGGCTCGGTACAAAAGGGCACATGGAGTAAGGGACTGGGGTGCAGGAGATGGTGTGAGGTCTGAGAGGGAGTTTGAGTGAAGGAGGGAGTTGTGACCTGGGTCAGGGCATTGGGGTGCAGGGTTTGGGAGGGTGCTTGGGTGCAGGAGAGGATTCTGGCCTGGCGCAGGGATGTGGGAAGGGGTACAGGGCCTGGGAGGAGTTGTGACTTGGGGCAGGGGAGTGCAGAGGGTTTGGATGGAGCTGGGGAAGGGAGTTGAGGTGTGGAAGGGGCAGGGGTGCCAGGCAGGCTCTGTCTGAGAGGCGCTTACCTAAGCATCTCCTGGCCAGCACCTCTAAGGCAGGCTGGGCTCCCTGCGTGCTGCAGCCCCAGATTACTTAGAGCTGCAGGCTATTTCCTCCACGTGGCTCTCAGTTTTGGGAGGGGGAAAAGGCTTGTGCTGCTCCTATCCCCCAGTCCAATCTCTCAGCCCCTATTGGCTGGTTGTTTCCCGCCAATAGGAGGTGAGAAATTGGCCGGGTTCAATTCCTATTGGCCAGTTCTTTCTGGCCAATAGGAGCTGAAGATTGGGCTGGGGGCGGGCAGATCACATGAAGCCTCCCCTTCCTGTCAGAGCAGAAAGCCGCCAGACTGTGGTTTAAACCTGCGGCAGCTGTGTGCCTGAGGGTCCCAGCAGAGGGGTCTGTGAACCAGCTCTGGTGGCTTTGCAAGCCGGATCCAGCTCCCAGGCTGTATTTTGCCTAGCCCTGCTCTATATTGTTGCATTCAATATATTTCCTCTCTATAAAGCAGCTGCACGCCTCATGTTTTTCCCTCAAGAGCAACAGGGCTTCAGAAGACTAACACTGCCAAGTGCTCTAGCCTCACATATTCACCAGCAATTTTAGATAACAGAAAGATTCGCCAGGTAAGGTAGCTAACCCCAATATTGGAAGCAATGACTGGAGTGAGTCCAGTACAAAGAAACACAAGAAAATACTGCTGACACTAAAGTAACCACTTCTTCCAATAACATCTATCTATCTATCTATCTATCTATCTGAAGGAAATAGGCATTTCTCTGCATGTAGAAATTCTTTCACTTCACAGCCAGTACAGGCATGCTCTTTCACCTAGTCCCCCACCGTGTCTCCAGCTGGGAGAATTAGTATGCTGTCCTTAGCTGAGAGCCCACCAAAAGGAAGAAACCGTCTGGCAGCTGAAAGAGTCAGCAGTGTCTGCCTATGTGTCAGTTTTTAAGTTAACATTTCTGCTTGCAGATCATGTTTTATGTTAACTCAATTTGCATTGTTCTTGTTTAGCCTTGCTGTTTGGAGGGTTGTTTTAACTTGCTTTGAGGACTGAGGGGAAATGTTTGCCATATTGTATTCCAACTGACATTGGTACAAATTCATATGCTAGTCTGCACTTTGGAGGGGTTTAGTTTCTTCCTGATTTGGTTTGCAGGAAGCAGAGATAGTATCTTCCACTGTTTCCATCACATTTACCTTCTCTCCACTTTGCACTGTTTGTCTTGCCATTTGACGTTTTCTTTTATCTTTAAGTTCCATGGCTTAATAATGAAAAAGACCAGCATTCAAATAGATTGGGTGTTGCTGAGGTCAGATATGTCATTCTATATATTCGTGCATAATGAATAATATAAGCCAATGAGAGATACAGGCACTGATCTACTACGGGTCTGATTCTGTGTGCCACCGATACCAATGAGAGGGTTAGAATCAGCATGTAGAAGATTGTGCTCTGTGACTGCATTGAAAATTAATACAATTCATTCAAGAAGACTGAAACATTAATTCATTAAACATATGAATACGGTAATAATAATGTTAAATGCAAATATTGAGGCAGGAAACCAGGACACTCAAGGAAGTACTTAGACATATCCTTGAGAAAAGCTATGAAATAAAATAGTGTAATTAAAAATCACTGTAAGTAAAAATATAACAAGGCATTACAAAAGGAATGTAGATAGTGAAGAAGTAAAGAGAGAAATGAATGATAGTCCTTCCTCCTTAAGGTCTTGTTCTATGATGTGTATCTAAGTCATCTTCGTGCTAAATAAATCTTTGGGTGCAGATCAGCAAACACAAGTGGAGTAGAAATAGCCAGGATCTAGATAGTTCTTGGTCCTGAGTGCAGGGACCTGGACTCGATGACCTCTCCTGATTCCTTCCTGTTCTATGATTCATAAGGGAGAAACAAAATATGTGAATGATATTGGAACTTTGTATAGTATGTATACACAGTCTCCAATCCAGTCAACTGTTGTCCCTCTAATTTTTTTAACGCATAGAAATCCAAAACTATTGATTCTGAAGTAACTTTACTGACATAAACACAGGCTAAAATATAAGAGGAAACAAATCAAATAATTGCAATCCTATCTTTAATTAATCAGAAATAATAATAGCACATTACTGAAAATTTGTCACCATAAACATAGTACAAAACAGCATGGTAAGATTGGAAACACCAAACTACTGAAACTGAAATAGCCACAGATTTAGAAAAACTGGGTTGAAAACAAGAAAAGTTAACAAATCATAAGCTACAAGGAGGCAAAACCTGGGAAGTTTGAGGATAAAATGAAAAATAAATCCTTGAGCCATTGCTCAAAGCACAACCAAGGATTCTGGTGCTTTGAAAAAGTTTATTTCCCCCCACTCCTTTTCATTGTTTCTGCATTTCGGCTTCTAGATGAGACAAAGTGTTGAAATACCCTAAAAAAAGATGTTTTCTGTAGTATTTCTAGGAAGGACTAAAGCAGGGAGTTCAGGAAGTCTCCTAAAAGCCCTGTCATAGCAGATGCCTAGCCAAACCTAGGAGATCACAAGACATTTGGATAGTTCAGAGAGCATCTTATAGGACTCATCCCTGAGTCTCATAAACAATTCCCGAATTCCAAGAAAGCTGAGAGTTTGCATCTAGAATTGGGCAAGAAACTGTTTTTCCATCCATTCTTTCTATTCTATGGCAGAACAAATCTAAGATCTTTTGCAGTTATTCACAAAAGACAAGAAATACCTATGAACAGCCCAAAGGTGAGGGCACTCACCAGGACAGAGGGAGAGCCAGGTTCAAGCCCATGATCTGCCTGACTATGTGAGATCCACAAGGCTATCACTTTAGAATCATAGGGCTGAAAGAGAGGTCATCAAATCCAACTCCCTGCTAAAAGCAGGACCAATCCTGCTTCATCACCTTCCCAGATGAAATAGCTTTTCCTAATATCCAACCTAGACCTCCACCAATGCAACTTGAGACCATTGTTTCCCATTCTGTCATCTGTTACAAATGATAACATAAGAACATAAGAACACCCATACTGAATTAGATCAAAGGTCTGGCTAGCCCAGTGTCATGTCTGTCAACAGTAGCCAATGCCAGATGCTCCAGAGGGAGTGAACAGAACAGGTAAGCATCAAATGATCCCTTTCCTGTCATCCATTTCCAGCCCTTGGCAAACAGAGGCTAGGGATACCATTCCTACCCATTCTGGCTAATAAGAATTGATGGACCTAATCTCCATGAATTTATCTAGTTCTTTTTTGAACCCTGTTAAAGTCCTGGTCCTCACAACATCCTCCGGCAAGGTGTCACACAAGTTGACTGTGTGCCGTGTGAAGAAAAACTTCCTTTTGTGTTTTCTAAACCTGCTACCTATTAATTTCATTTGGTGACCCCTAGTTCTTATGGTATGGGAACAAGTAAATAACTTTTTCTTATTCACTTTCTCCATACCAGTCATGATTTTATATATCTCTATCATATCCCCCCTTTGTCTCTTGTTTTCTAAGCTGAAATGTCCTAGTCTTTTTAGTTTCTCTTCATATGGCACCTGTTCCAAACCCATAATAATTTTTGTTGCCATTTTCCAATGCCAAGATATCTTTTTTGAGATGAGGTGGCCACATCTGTACACAGTATTCAAGATGTGGACATACCATGGATTTATATAGAGATAATAAGATCTTCACTGTCTTATTTTCTATCCTCTTTTTAATTATTCCAAACATTCTGTTTGCTTTTTTGACTGCTGCTGCACATTCAGTGGATGTTTCAAGGGAACTATCCACCTCACTGTTTACTCCTTTCTCAGGATGTCTACACTGAAGATTTTTTCTGAAAAAACAGCCATTTTCCCAGAAAAACTACACTTATGTCCACACTGCTATTGCGTACTTTCAACAGAAAGTCAAAAGAAATCAGGGGTTCTTCCAACAGCAGTAAACCTCTTTCTGTGAGGAAGAAGCCTTTTTTCCAAAAAAGCTTTTTCAGAAAACGGAGTGTGGGGACACAGAAGAGAGTGGGTTTTTTTTCAAAAGAAGAGGCCTCCAGGAAAAAGCACAGGTGCCCTGGTGGCCACTCCATCAACAGTAATCACACAACTAAAATGCGAGATAGCATCCAATCAATGTGGATGCTATCTTTTGAAAAAGCAGAATGCTTTTTATTGTGCTTTTGCTGTGTAGGTGCTCTCTTTTGAAAAAAGTTTTTCTGAAAGATCTCTTCTGGAAAAGCTTCTTCCGAAAGAAACTTGTAGTCTAATCGTAGCCTCAGACCATTAATGAATATGTTGAATAGTATTGGTCCCAATATAGATCCTTGGGTGACACCACTAGTTACCTCTCTCCATTCTGAAAATGGAACATTTACTCCGACCCTTTGTTTCCTGTCTTTTAACCTGTTATCAATCCATGAGAGGACCTTCCCTCTTATCCCATGACAACTTACTTTATTTAAAAGCCTTTGATGAGGGACCTTGTCAAATGCTTTCTGGAAATCTAAGTGCATTATATCCTCTGGATCCCCCATGTCTTCATGGTTGTTGACCCCCCTTGTAAAACTCTAATAGATTAGTAAGGCATGATTTCCCTTTTACAGAAATCATGTTGATTCCCCCCTCCCCCAACAAAGTATGTTCATCCATGTGTCTGATAATTCTATTGTTTACTATAGTTTCAAGTAATTTGCCTGGTACTGACATTAGACTTACTGGTATGTTATTGCCGGGATCACCTCTAGAACCCTTTTTTTAGTATTGGTGTCACATTAAATCATCTTCTGTACCTAATTGCTGGAAGATAGCTAAAGGATAGGTTACAAACCACAGTTAATAGTTCTGCAATTTCACATCTGAGTTCTTTCAGAACTCTTGGGTGAATGTCATGTGGTCCTTGTTACTGGTAAGTTTATCAATTTGTTCTAAAACCTCCTCTAATGACACCTCAATCTGGGATAATTCCACGAGGAGTAACAGTTAATCCGAACTAAGGACTTAGTTAGGATTAAATTTAAACTGCTGCGTGTAGCCGCGGGCAGTTCATTCGAACTAAGGGTGATTTAAAAATGGCGGCCGGACGGGAACATGCAAATAAAGCCCGGGATATTTAAATCCCGGGCTTCATTTGCAACTCTGATTGCCTGATTTGCCTACCTAGCTCGCATTAACGAGCTAGTGTAGACATACCCTTTAGGACTACATCTGAAGTGCCAAGGCAATATAAACACTTTGAGCTTGATCTTGCCAGGTGCTAAGTACTCTAACTCTGATCCCTAAGATTTATATAAGTGCTTAACTTTACGGATATCAGAGAGACAAGATGGGTGAGGTAATTTTTATTGGATCGACTTCTATTGATGAGACTGACAAGTTTTGAACAACCGCATGTTTTTCAGGAAGAACGGCTCTTGCTCAAGAGGGTTTCTTGTGCAAAAATCTAGCCTAATTAATTATGCAAATGAGGTGTGGCAATATTCCATGCTTCGCCTCATTTCCATATTTTTTGTGCACCATGGGAGCAGTGTAGACAGTGCCAGCTCTAGGTTTTTTTTGCCACCCCAAGCAAAAAAATTTTTGGCCGCCCCTCCCCCCCTTTTTTGTTGGCTTTCACACGTTTGTGTAAAATGTTTTGTCGTTGTTTTCGTTTTCATTTTTGTCACAGCATTTTAGCCCTATAAATAGCAAATATAATTTTAATTATTTTTTTTCCATAAAGGCAAAGGCGCTTCAAGTAAACTCATCCTCCCCTTTCACTCGCTGCTGGGTCACAACAGCCTTTTCTTTGCCCTGTCCAGCCCCTCTCTATGGACAAGCACCCCTCACTCCTGACCGACAGGGGGAGCAGGGTGCAGGGACAGCGCAGAGCCAGAGGGGCATGGGGAACAGGGGGAGGAGGGTTCAATATGGAGAACGGGAGGCACAGAGCCAGAGGAACACAGGGATTGGGGGGATCAGGGTGTGGGGTGCAGGGGAGGCACGGGGAATGGGATGCAGGGAACAGGACAGGCAGAGGGATTGGGGTCCAAGGGCAGTGCGGGGAATGGGGGCACAGACCCAGAGGGGCACAGGGAAAAGGGGCTGTGGGGTGCAGAGGGGGCACAGAGCCAGAGGGGCATGGGGACCGGGGTACAGGGGCAGCACAGGGATCGGGAGGCGCAGAGCCAGAGGGGCGCAGGGATTGGGGGGAGCAGGATGCAGGGTACAAGGGCGGTGCAGAGCCAGAGTCACAGGGAACAGGGAGAGCAGGGGGACCGGGGTTCAGGGTGCAGGGCACAAGGGCGGTGCGGGGAACGGGCGGCGCAGAGCCAGAGGGGCACGGGGCAGGGCAGGCGCAGCGAGCCAGGTGGCTGGCAGGGAGTGGTCTCTCACCGGCGAAGGGGGCTGGGGCCGTGGCAGGACTGGATCTGGCGGGGCAGGGTGGAGCCTGGCTGCGCCACTCTCCGCAGCCAGCTTCCGGGGACATGCAGCCAGAGCCGAGCTCCCGCAGCCCTTTAAAATCGGTGGGGCAGGGCCGGGAATTGCCGGGGGCAGCTGCTTACCTGGAAATGCCGCCCCTGGAAAAGTGCCACCCCAAGCACATGTTTGATTTGCTGGTACCTAGAGCCGGCCCCGAGTGTAACCATAGCCTATATGTTTTCCAGACCTGAAGAAGATCTTGGTGTAGCTTGAAAGCTTGTCTCTCTCACCAAAAGAAGCTGGTCCAATAAAAGAGATTATTCCTTGTCTCTCTAGTATCTTGGGACCAATGTAAATACACCATCACTGTATGTAACTTTAAGCCTGTGAGTAGTCTTACTGAAGTCTATGGGATTACACATACAGTTAAGAATGTACTTAATGCTTTTCTGGAGCACAGCCAGAGAGTCCTGTGTAAGATCAAGCCCTTAGATTAATCATGATCATTGTGTACTCAAACTCCCATGGGTATGTGTATCAGATAGCTATTGCTGTTATTGTGTAAGGCTATGAGGGTAGCCACAGAGACTAAAAATGGGAAAAGAGGGGTTCTTGACTCCTGGAGACAGAATAGACTTGGAGTGACTGCAGATGTCCACAGGCTGTCATTTCTATGTGATGTAACGTTTACATAAAAATAAATTTTAATTGAAGCTCTCCCTGTCTTAATAGGAACAACTATCCAGCTTGCAAAGAACTTAGGATGATTCCTTACCATATAGCCTTAAAACCAGAAGAAATAAAGCTTAATGGAAACAAACAGTTAAAAGGTCTACAGAGAATTCTAAGCAATTCAAAAGACATCAGTGCACAGCTCTGCATCAGAAATTCAGTAAATAGGACTCAGTCCTTCAGGCCTTACTCTAGGCAGATCCTCATTTGTTACATTCTGAAAATGTCTTTTAATGTGAGAGGAAGGATTGATTTAAAGGAATTTCGTACAATTTCCTAATTGTTTTTTTTATTAGTTCAGTTCATCTGGTAAAGCGTGAGATTCTGCTGCACCTGATATCAGTTATCTATGATGTAAGGAAGCATGCTGCAAACAATAACACATGATTAAAATATATATTTAGAAAGAAAAACAAATAGAATAAAAATGACCTCTTTTCTATTTTCAATTCACAACTGTTACGTTCATTAATAAAACGTACAAATGTCTGCCTTTCACTGGCACTGGTAGACTATGGAGAACTACTCACTGGAAAAAAATAATCCAAAATTATAGGAATTGTTTCAAAATATATGGCAGGATTTTGCAATGAAAAATCAACACACCAATTTCACATCCAGAAAAACAGATACTTTAAGTACTGAATACATGGTAACCAATTATTTAAGTGTGTTCTTTTACTAAATGCATCTTTTTAAATATTAACTTTTGAAAGACATACTAGTACAAACAGTTAACACTTTCACTCAGGCTAATAAAAATGGCAGAAACAATATGCCTGGCTCATGTAAAGTGGCTTAGTTTGTAATATGCTAATACCCTGCCCCAAAAGTACTTGATGATCATTTTATTGTATAAAGTTCCCTAAATAGCATAATTCAGTTTTGTACTGGTGAGTGTTTTGTTTCTGATATTTACATGGCTATGGAAATGGTTTATAAATCAGTAAAAATTCCTAAGCAAATAGCTATAAAAAGCATATTAATACGATCCCAGGTGTAAAAAAAATATTGTCCTTGTGTTAGTGAATAAACCCTTTATGGTGAAAAAGTTCACCCTCAGTACAGCAGTTTCACCAGTTTTACCTGGAAAATGGATTTTTAGTCCTTGGTAAAAATAATTTTCCAACTGTGGATTCTACCTTTCATTTTGTAGATACTAAGTGAGGGGAGAACCCCAAATACTTAACTTCTAAGCAAAGCCATGAAAAATGTGATTTGCACACATAGAGAACATTTATTTTCTTTTTTTTTTCTTTTCTTTTTTTTTTTTTTGCACAGATCTAGGCTTTGCTTGCTGCTGCTGAGAGGAAGCATCAAAGAATGCTAATACTAGTTTTTAAAAGTACAGATCTGTGTAAATGCCAGTTGATGACCCCTCTGGCCTTCTATACAACAAACCTATATCTTTTCTCATAGCCACTCTTGGATTTGCTGATGTTGAAATGAGCTTGTCTGACAAGTCTACAAGTAACCTGGGAGTTTTAACCCATGTAAAATGATCCTGTTCTTTAGGAGAGACTGAGGAATACACAGATGGGCTTAAAGTTCAAGAGTCAGGAACCTAACTTGGCACATACAGGTCTTATTACCCTCACTTGTCTAGAGTGAATAGCCTGTATGCACATAAGATGCTTTAAGAACACATTGTAATAGAGTGTGGCTCTTAATGTAAGAATACACTGTCATTCATACAACATCTGCATCAATGGGCTAAACGGTAAATGATTGTAATATTGCTTGCAGTTTATTATTTCTTAACTATAAAAGTCCCTTGATAATGTGGGGAACACTGACTAAAATCTAAGGATCATTATAGGAGGTGAGATGCTGCACCCGCATAATTGACAATCAATATTCTTACATGATTTCATCAGTATAGTATTTGCGGATCACATCAATAAATGTGCGCTCATAACCTTTCAATGGAGGATAATTATAGCTGTGTATTTTATGAAGAAATTCAATCATTTGAAACTTGGCTTTGTACGTTGGAAAACCCAAACAAACATTTGGAAGTTCTTCAGTGAGGAAAATTCTGAGAAAAAAAAAAACATTTGGGGTTGCTAAAAAATATTGCATTTTACTTTTGACTCTTATTTGTATGCTATCTAAATTTCCTTGGAAAACTCAAAATTCAGCTTCTAGCCAGGCATGAACAAATCACGACATGTATAAAATTTAGGCTTGAAATACCAGATGTACACATACACAGGGCCACTTACACACACACGGCTAACTTAGACATCTAATTTGGCAACAGATACATCTGGTGTTTGAATGTGCGCTCAGGTAGTTGTACACAACTATAAAAATCTGCCCATGCATTGTATATATGCAATAGCTATGCACATATATTAGAGCCCTTCCAGCAGTATCTATCCCTGGCTATTGTTAGAGTCCTTGTGTACTTATTGACCTCTTGTGTGCCAATTCAACTTCCAGAAGTATCATTCCTGGAAAGTTGTCTACAGACAGATGCTACGTCAATATTGGCAGTTCAGAGATTATATATTAATAGTAAGCAACATTTTCTGACAAGAACTCTTCTGTGAATCATGTCATCATTTTTATTGGTAAACTTTTATTTGCCCCCACTGGAAATTTTATCCCATGTTGTTGTATCTGTGTCAGTCCCAGGATATTGAAGAGAGAAAGTGGTGAGATGATTCATTTATTGCACCAACTTCCAAAGTTATAGGAGAACAGAAAACAAATCCTGAAAGAAACATGGATGTAGGGATCCAAAGATACATTTCAAGTCTTGCTAATTTTTATAAAAAGACAGAAAAAAAGATTAGTTTTTAGCTTACATTCAAGGTGAAATGTCAGATAGTATGCTTTGCCCTCCTCCAGTTTTTTTCCTATGTGATTCAGCTGTAGAGGACTTCAAGATTACTAAAAATCTTTTTGTTAAAAAAACTTGGGGAAGGGAAGGTATATGATAGGAGTATTCTGAATTATTCCAACCTATTTTAAGGCAGACATTAAAAACAGACTGTATATAGAATTATGAATTGGTGAAGAGAAAGAAGGCAAGAGTTGTCTCTGAAAAATAAGTGTTGGAATGAATGGTAAATTTGAATGCTTTATTTCAGCAAACTTTCTATTTGAAGTTTAGTTATTGTAAAAACAGTAGGTGCTCGGCAGACTATGCCAGAGACTTTTGTAGGGGTGTTACCACTACTAGCTTCAGCAAGTGTTCAATGGGCAATGACCTAGGAACATGGTCTAGCAGGAAGAGTAGGTAATTACGTAGCTTATTTCGAGCTAAGGGTGCCGTGTGGACACAGATTCTTAAAATATTAAGATTCCAAAATGCTCCTATTTTTACTAGAAGTTTAAAGCCTAAATAGCTTTGAGGAGATGATCCATAAGTTCCTTGTCCAAAGTTTCTTTAAAATAGTTTTTTGTAATGCCACTCACTTAATTACCTGAAATTAAATTAATACCAATGCTCTACTTTCAGATACTTGGAGGAACAACAAAAGCCGGAAAATAAAGTAGGGAAATATATACTGTATTAGTGATTTATCATATATGCATGAAAAGAAACAAACAACAATTGACCAAAGTGGCCTGAAAGAAAACATAGGGCAATTAATTCATCTAAATAAGGCTTCAAGCAAGACCTTACCAATTTCAGTAAAAGTAAACATGTTTCAAACATTAGATAGCCAGATCTGATATTCAGGCCCAGTAGATGTTTAATGTGATAGTCTTTCACATTGACAGAGCATTTATAACTATAGATTGTACTTATTTATTTAGAAAATAAAAACCTGCACATCTCCCCAAATAATAGGACCTTTAACCATAGCTAAAATTACTTACTGGTAAGTGGAGTTGCGCTTGTTTTGTTCAACAGGGCCTTAAATCTACTTCAAATGCTAAATGCACTTTGGAAAAATGTTAAAAGTTTAGTAATTGGGGCAAAACTGACCTAAACCTAGCTCTTCTCAGCTGGGAAAGAGGATCCCCTTTGACAAAGGGCAAGAATGTAATGAACCATGAACCATCACATATGGTGGCAGCCTTCCTGCTGTACGAATGGGGACAGAAAAGACTGGAAGAAAACAACCTTTTTTCAGTCACTTTGATAATGACTCTAATTAAAAATGTGAACATAGTCAAAGTGAAGTCCTTGGTAATAAAGACGTTTCAAGGGCTAGCACAGCTAATAATTTACACTTAGTTTATGAAAAGGATAAAGATTTTTTCCTGTGATTTGTTCATATAAATGATTAAGCTGCCAAGTGAACTAATTTGACTCCCCATATTTCTGTGAACGCTAATAAAATGGATTAAGTATGACTTCAGGGATAAGATTTTCAGGCCTATGGATATGATGTTGAAAGCATATCTGAAAAAGTAAAACCATCTGTTTTTCTAATATAAGTCTGCTGGTTGATTGATTCATTCTCCTTAATAGTTTTTTATGGCCCAATTGACCTGTAGAATGTTTTGATGACTGTTAAATTATTGTTCGGTGCTTTTCACAATGGATTGGTGCGTATGTAAATATAAAAACAGAAGAATCGACATTTTTGGTCAAACCAACTGTCCGGCTAACCTCCTCTCCTATCTTTTGACAGTGGCCAATACCAAATATGTCAGAGGAAAAGTATGCATGAAAACAAAATAAAATAATGGATGGAATGGTTCAAAGGCAGTAAACTGGAAAAATCCCAGAACTCAACTTGGGTTTGTGGAATCTGGGATGGTGCCAACATTATAATGATAATAAGATGACCAGCCTTTTGTGGTATGGTAATTGCATTTTGATGAAGCTGAAAATGCTCATTTGTAACAGAAAATCCTCCATATTACATTTTGCATTCTGTGTGATACAACGGCAAATAAGCCACAAATAAGCAATGCAGTGAACATGTTATGTGATAGTCCTATTTACTGATAATTATCTCTTACATATCTAATAAGCTTATGTTCCTGAAGGTTTAGGGGAGGCCCTAGAGGGATAACTACCAAGAATTAACACTCTACTGCACATTCTAATTGGGATTTAATTAGGATTTTTTCTAAAAAATGTGCAGTGAATGTTTTCAGCAAGTGCATAATCACTGAATTATTGCATGTAGGATTTTACACGTTTTTCATTGTAAATATACAATTTCAGAACTGAAAATTCTATTTCAGTTTAGAGGAAGAAATATTTCCCTCTAGTACAGTATTGTCCATTGTAATTCTTCAATATTTCATCCCATTTTATAGTATTTTCCACATTACTAGTCCAACACTGAAGACTATAAAAATTGCATTTCTTCATTCTTTTTTCTGTATAAAACAGGATGTTTCCTATAAATTATACCATAACTCTTTTTTCAAGAGCATCCACTCTTATTGTGATTAATAGTTATGAACTACAGCTCTCAAAACAAATTCCACCCCCAATCAAAAATAAAATACAGCTCTTTCTGTGATTTTTTTGGTCTGGGGACAGATGTTTCATTATTTCCCCTTTTTTTCCCTGTTTCTGGCTCTCCTTGCAAACAAGAGTTCTCATTTAATTCATAGAGATAGATGCAACCCTGTAAATTATGGACCTTAGATGAACTTCAAATTTGCAAAAACCTAGTGAATGTGCTTTAACTCAAATCCATAGTGAACTTCTAGAATATTTCCTAATCTGGCAATGGAGAAATTCATGCAATAATAATAAGTAAACAGATGCTATTGGTAATTTTTGAAAACACTGCAAATGAATTCAGAAATCCACAATCAGAAATTAAATGATGATACAGGGATTCTCTAATTACTCGGCCTCTAATCGGATAATTAAAAACTTAAGAACCTTTAATTCATACAATTGGTCTTATTGCTACTTTTAACAATAGTCTCCATAAATGTAAGTGCAAGGTACTTTTACTCCTTGGTTATTAATTTTAGTTGCTGTGATATATGTCATTCTTCTCCAGACCCAAGTTGTTTCAAAGAACTACCTGTGATAATTCCTCCTCTTTACTTCTCTGGCTATATAAATAAAGAAGCTCTTGGATTGCGCTCATGCTATAACTTGTTTCAGTGTGAGACTGTGGCTATAATCTCCCCTTGGAACTCTTCTCGCACTTCTACTTTGCATCAATAAACCTAAAACATCTTTGATATGCATAATCCAGCACAGACTCACATTCTAAATATCCCTGCTAGGAACTGGTTAAAGGGGAGTCTACAGTGTGTCATACAGAAAGGTGAACTGACAGGCTAGAGGGAGATTATTAGTGGGATCAATCTTATTTAACATGTTTATTACTGACTTTGGCACAAAAAGTGGGAGCATGCTAAACAAGTCTGTGAATGTTGGGAGGCATTGCCAATATATAGGAGGACCTGAATATCATATAAGATCTGGATGACCTTGTATACTGGAGAAATAGAAATTGGATGAAATTTAAGAGTGCAAAGTGCAACATCATGCAAAGTGGACTAACAACAAGAAGTTTTGCTATAAGCTGGGGACTTGTCAGTTAGAAGTGACAGAAGAGGAGAAAGACCTGGATATGTTGGTGAGTCCTAGGGTGACTCTGAGCCACTGATATAATGTGACCAGGAAAAAAGGCTAAAATGCAGTCCTGGGATGCATCAGGTGAAGAATTTCCAGCAGAGACAGAGCAGTGTTAGTTTAACCATTATACAAGGCATTGGTTAAATCTGACATGTAATACTATGTACAGTTCTGGTCTTCCATGTTTAAGAAAGATGAATTCAAAGTTAAATAGGGACAAAGAAGGATTACTAGGGTTATATGGAAAATGAAAAAAACAAAAATCTTTTATGAGATGAGACTCAAAGAGTTTGGCTTTTTTAGCCTCACCAAAAGAAGGGGGAGGGGATATAGGATTATTTTCTAGAAATATATCAAAAGGATAAATACTAGGGTGGAAAAGAGATTATTTAAACTAAGTGCCAATTTGGATACAAGAGCAAATGGCTATAGACTGATCATCAACAAATTTAGTCTTGAAATTAGGCACAAGGTTCTAGTCATTAGAGGAGTGAACATTTGGAATAGCCTTCCAAAGGCACATGTACACAGTAGGGCTAAAGTCGAATTAAGCTATGCAACTTCAGCTATGTCAGTTGTGTAGCTGAAGTCAAAATAGCCTAATTTGGCTTTTGACATTTTCTACACAGCAGGAAGTCAAAAGAAGAACACTCTTCCTTCGACTTCCCTTACTCCTCATGAAAGAGTAAGAAATCATTAGTCAGAGTAAGAAATCCTCCATCTCAACATTATTTCAAAATAACATATTACGCATCTACTCTATAAGCTGTTATTTCAGAATAATGTTAGTTATTCCAAAATAATGCTGCTGTGTAGACATGCCCCAAGAGGAATAGTGGAAGCTGGTTACATTTTTGGTCCCAAGACTGAGTGTGATAAGGGGATGGTATAATGAGACCGCCTACACTGGCACATAACTACTAGCAGAATTATTACTAATGACTGGTGATAGAACAATAGATGGGGAAGGCTGTGAGTTACTTCAGAGTTTTATTTCGCAGGTGTCTGGCTGGTGGGTTTTAGAGCCTGAGCATGTGGCTAAGTAATAACCTTATTTGGGGTTAGGAAGGCGTTCACCTCCTGGTCAGATTCACAGGGTTTTTCATTTTCCTCTGCAGCATGGGGACTGGGTCACTTGGGGCATGGGTCACTTGCTGGTTTAATCTAGTGTAAATGATGGATTCTCTGAAACTTAAAGTTTTAAATCATGATTTCAGAACTTCAGTAATTGAGTCAAAAGTCAGGGGTCTATCACAGTAGTGGATGGGTAAGGTTCTGTGGCTTGCAATGTGCAGAGGGTCAGCCTAGATGACTGTGATAGTTTCTTCTCCCCTTAAAGTTTATTGTGTCTATTACTCTGTCCCAAGAATTCACAAACTTTCTCATGTGGTCCATCAGGGCAACCTGTTGGTGGGCCATGAGATAATTAATTTACATTTAGCATCTGTAGGCATGACACCCTGTAACTCCCAGTGGCCGCGGTTTGCAGTTCCTGGCCAATGGGAGCTGTGGGAAGTGGGGTGAGCCATAGGGATAAATAGAGATGAATGTGATAAACAGATACACTTTCTTCATTTCAAGTTGATGCATTTTTTCCAAACTTGTTCAATGACTGTATGAAAGCATGAAAAGAAAATTCAGAGAAAAGAAAGAGATCCAGTAATAAGACAGAGTTCTAATAATATGTTTAGTTGCATGTAACAACTGTTTTTTCCTGGCTGTCATTTATAATTTTCTTCACTGAAGTCACTGGGGCACTACTACAACAGAAGAAAAGAGGTGGGAGAGAGAGAGAGAGGCAGAAAGAGAGAGAGAAAGAGACTGATTCTCACTAGCATGCTCAGTCAGCACAGTTGGATTAATCAGACAGAAAATAATACCTGGTAATTTAAATAAACACACTTTTATATACCTTTATGTTAGTACTTTAATTCCATCACATTTTATCCATTGAAGTATTGTATTATAAGAGAAACTCTGAATTCCTGCATTTCTCCTATATTTGAAAACCACAGGACAAATAAAAAGGAATCTATTAAGATTTATTGCATTACAAATATTGATAGAGAGGGAAAGTAGCAGAAGGAGAAGCACAGGGAAACCAAAGTTATTCAAGATTCAAGAATACAAATTAGGAGGAAAGTTTAGCTACACTTGGCTTACAGACAAAAAGGAGATATAGTGTTTCTCATTAAAGAAACAACATTTATCATCAGTTACCACACCATGGTATCTGCAATATCATAGTTAATGGATCATGAAGGGAATCAGCAGCTTCTAAATTTATGCCTAATTAGCTACTAGTCCAGCAAAACATCTAAGCACAAGCTTAATTTTAAGCATGAGTCATTTTAGTGTCTTCAATGGAATTACATACTTAAGAATGTGAGTATGCGCTTAAATGATTTGTTAGGTTGTGGCCTTATGGTACATGTAGTATCTAAAAATAAGAGAAAATCACCAAAAGTTCTCTCAGAATTTCTTCCTTTTTTTGGTTTTCTGTCAGTATATAGGTTCACTCGCAGACTCAAAAAGCAGAGCAAAATTATAATGCTAGATTAAGTGAGAAAATTTTTCAATATGTCCAGGCACACTGACTTTGATAATTTAAGTATATGCATTGTCAATCATGGCATGAAACATTTCAAATTAGGCCAGTTTCTAAAAGACTACAAATTAAATTCTTAAAAAACATTATATTTTTTCTAACCCACTTCATTTGAAACAATTTTCCTTTTCAGTAGCTTTATTGCATTTTATAACATCACATTAGATTATGTCAGAAATGTAACAGAAAAAGCAAAACTTTTATTAAAATGTGGATGCATGAGAAATATTTCAGGATGGATGAAATTTAGGAGACATTTTGTAGCTAATTATTAGGTCATTTTAGTCAAGAAGAAAATATCTCTATTAGCCATGTATACAATAAAGATGAGCAATTTCCTACTGGCATTGTTTAAAGAAGCACTTTGGGCCAGATTTTACTTTGTAATAGTGAATTTAGCCATACACATCTCAAATAATATAAAAGAATTGAAGTTATAATGTTTCCAGGGCCTAATGTTGTGCAAAAAGCAGAGAAATATGTTTTAAAATATCAGACAATGGCTGAGAAAAGGTAATTTAACCTCTTCGCTTTCTGAATCAGTCCTTGGAAATTCTTTGCTTCCATCCTCCCCATCAACTTCAGTGCAACATAATTTTATTGCTCGTAGTGAATAATGCATCTGTACCGACTGGAAAGGAACCTGAATTCTACACTGAGGTATCCCAGACAATTAGTGCTGCTACAACCAATTTAATCCAGGACTGCACACCTTCTTGCCTTCCCTATGGAAATTAATTTAGCACCATATAATGTCTTTGTCAGTTTCATTTCCAGGTGTTTCTGTTTTTAAGGGTACATGTAGATTGCAGTGCTATTTCGGGATACTGGCAGTATCATGAAATAGCAACACCACATCTTTAAACGCTCCCACTATTTCCCAAAATAGCGGGCACGCTATTCCGGCTTCCCTGTAACCATCGTTCCATGAGGTGCATCGTTCTGGAATAGTGCTTTAGTTTGAAATAAGCTCTTTTGACCTAGATTCGGAATAAGCTACGCAATTTGCACTACTTATTCCGACAGAAGGGAATAGACATACCCTGAGGGGAGAAGATGTAGCTCTCACAAGCACAGCAGTTTGTATTAATATAAAAAGTGACCAGAATATTTCTTTTATCTCTGTAGTCTGCTATTAGTGTCAAATCCAATACCCATTGTAGTAAATGAGAGTCTTTCCAATGACTTCTGCGGACTTTGGATCATGCCCTTAAAGAATTTCAGATACCAGTATCTCTGACTGCCACGTGCATCTCCCTTCTGCCAAGCAGTAGCAAGTTACTTGCGCAGGGGAGGAGGAATCGGTGACATGGAATCTTGGTATGCTGTAAGTGCAACTTGTTCAATATACTCAGATACACCAGTCTTAGAACAGAGGTGATCAAATAGCATGCAGGCAGTCCCTCCATTCAAGAATCTCAGGTCAACAGAGTTCTCAAAGAGGAGTTTTGTTCAAGAATTGACTCCAATCAAATACCAACACAGAGGAAAAAAAATCTACTGTGGACCCAACTCCTACTTAGAACTGAGAATTGCTTTCTCCAAAACTTTTATCCTAACATATATGCAACACAAATTAATCCCTAATCCAATCACTTTATCGTATTTGAAGTTTTCAAAATGTAATGGTTACAATTATTGATTTCACAGTATTTATCGCAGCTGGATTCCATGGATTTCAAGGTTCTGTAAAACTCTGAAACTTTCTTTTGACTTTGCAAAGCTTATTTAGCTTTGTGATCTTTTTTCCTGAAATGTAAACCTGGCCAGAAATATCTAAATTAAGACTTTTTTCCTTGCTACTAAATAAATGGTGAGTAATACATTACTCCTCATGCTTCTCATAAAATTAATCTGGCACACACAAAAAATGTGCCATTATACATTAAATGCTTGATTTAAGGTTCACTGAAGTCAGAGTTTTTCCACTGATGCCAATAGGTTGTGGCCAATATTTCTTTTCAAATTAATTCAATTGCTCTGATCTGGATTTTTTTTTTACATTTTTTTCCCTAAATTGAACAGAAATCTGATTGTGTTCAAATCAAGTATTTGAACCAAGATGTTTGAAATCATGCATAAAGCACTGATGTTCAGACTTTTTTTTTTTTTTAGCAAAACAAAACATTGAAAATACCAAACTGTCTAGCTTGGAGTGTGTATTTCTCCTTTCAGATAACAAGAAACATTCTATTTGATAGTATTAAAAGGGCAAAATGTAAAGTGCTGCATTTAAAATCACTGAGTTTGTAAAAATGGGTAAGATTAAATATTCATGGTGTTTCAGTAATCTAATCGACTATATCTACTTCATCTTGACGAATGGGACACTTGCAGTGACAGTGCTGAAGAAAATCTTGCAAAAACCAAAACACAATTTCCCTTGTAATCCAGGCATTAACAGTCTCTGCGGTAAAACTGTCCTGTTCCAAAAGCTGTTTGTTTACTATCTCAAGATCCAGCTGTTTCTGATTGGTAGATAGTTTCCTTAGTTCAGCACATGGAGGGAAAGAAAACTCCCACATATATGTGGCCTTGGCTACATCTACAGCTTTGCCTTCTGCACCCCTGGCTGCTGCAGGGGATGCTCCATAAATCCAAAGACCATGCTAGGATTTGGAGTCTGTGTGGGCCAGCAAGAGAAGAATGGGACCAAGATAGGAGGGGAGGTAGGGGAGTGCGCACTGATCTATCTGCTGCGGGGCTTAATTAGGAAAAAAACAATTATCTTGCATGAGCCTTTCTGATGAGCTCTTCAAAAGGATCCTGGAGGCATCTTTTCTGGAGTTACGCTGCCAGGGAGCTTGGCAGAGCACCCTGGCAGGGCATAGAGCCAGCCAGGAGGCACAAGCATTAAGCACTATGCTCCTAAGGAGCCTTCCCAGGTTTGGGGGTGTGCCTGATGTACTACATGTACACATGTACTACATCACCCTGGATGGCACAGTGCCTTCTTAAACTTATAATATGGAAAGCAGCTTTGACAAATGTTGAAGAGGGGCGTGCATGGCTTCTTCAATGGAAATGTGATGTCTTTTTAATGCATCTTCTGAGTCCAACAACTAGCGCCTTCAGACTAATGTTATAAACAGAGGTGTACAAATTGCCTGCAGATTCAAAAGAGAAGAACCTGGGCTGAGATGGATGAAAATGACATTCAAAAAATTAAAAGCTAGCTTCTAGCATCAGGTATAATGCAAACAATCACCAGCAAAGGAAATTGCATTTTTCACATGCAATATTATCTGACTTTCATACTTTCATCCTGGTTCTTCCTTGTATGTCAATATTGTCACACTCAACTATGAACAGTCTTTTGGCTAAAACATGGCATTATTTAATATACCTTAAGCTTATTTTTATTATTAAGACAATGTAATATCTTTGTGGGTTGATAATACAAAAATACATTGTGACAACTCTTTTGCTTTA
This sequence comes from Rafetus swinhoei, assembly GCA_019425775.1. Classification (NCBI taxonomy): domain Eukaryota; kingdom Metazoa; phylum Chordata; order Testudines; family Trionychidae; genus Rafetus; species Rafetus swinhoei. Next base: position 16,405,543 of record CM033434.1, read on the forward strand.
TATCTTCATTCTTCAGATAGCAATACCTTTTGGCTTTTGCTTGCTTACCTCTTGTACCACCACCACTTGCTCTATGTTTATTCTCATTAGTACTGGATCAATATTAAAACAAAAGTTGCTTGCTAATATTTTCATGAATGAAAGAGCTACATTTAGTTTGCTGCAACTGAAGATTTTGGCACGCAGCTCTGTATTTGTGAAAATGTTTATGAATCCTAAAAGCTTCACATATTTTAGGAGAAAGGGGATTGCCAATAACAATTAGTACCATTATTCACTATTATTCAGCATTGTAAAGATTTAGTCATCTAATCAAAAAGTACAAATTGTATCAGATGATTTCAGTGATCAACTATCCAACATCGATATTACAAAATGGATAAATGAACTGAACAGTTTGGAATAACCTACAGGGTAAAAATTATTCATCCAAGAGCTAGATGTTATATTACTACTAGCATGAATTAATTGATATGAAGACAATTAAGACTAGTTCACAAACAAGGGATAAATGTGCAACAAATAGGAATTAGTTTAAATTGAGCAACACTGTTTTACAGCAGTTGAGGATCTAGCCATTTACAATATTATATATTTATATTTAATGGCACCATAGATAAATTTGACCATATAATTTATTGAATGGAGTCTGCATCTACCGACAGCTTAAAGGGACACAAGTAATTGCAGCCCCAAATAGGATATGCATTTAAACTAGTAAAAGCAGATGAGAATCATGTTTTGGATGCTAAATGTTCCATTTTACTTTGTATCGAATACAGTATATGTTTATAGAATCGAGGTATATGCAACTCTTTCAGCTCATTCTTAGAGGTTTGTGAAACTTATCATAGTTGGAGTCCTCAGCCATTTGACTCCAGCTAAACTGGAGAGAAAAACAAGTTTAAAACTAACTTTTCTCAGATGTATTTACTGTAAAAGATGTGGCACATATAAATTGTATGAAGGGGTATCATCCAGTTTTAATTAGTATTCATTTGTGATGAGCAGCATAGTTAATTTGTGAGTAATCCCGCCACCGCAAACGTATCTGATAAAAGCTTTACACTGTGCCTCACTGCCATGTATTCTTTCTCTATAATTATAATCAAAACAATAATGTTTTAAACTGCTGTGATAGTCTCTCCAAAGATCTGAAAGTGAAAACATGAGATCTGCCAAGATGCAGAAAATTTATATTCAGCGCAAACATTTTTCAAAGGTATCGTGCTGCTCACAGCTGTACCAGAGGTAAGTGGCATGCAGGGAAAGTCAGGGAAGGGCAACAATTCTGAAAACACGGCTAGACCTCATGATCTGAGAGTGCATTTGAGTCTTTACTGAAAGAACAGAAGTTTAGGATGGTGCTAGCTGGGAGCTTTTCATACATATGCTTGCATGCTATGAGACAATTACCTTCAGAGATGATTCTGCCTGGAAGTTTGACATGTTTGCAAAAACAAAATGATTTACTGTATAATGGAATGTGTAGTAAAGGGTAGACATGGTATAACTGGCTAGTATCAGTCAGATTCTTGTAAGACAATTACCTTGATACAGGCTGGGATATTCAATACCTGTGGTGCTCCTTTAACACAGAAAAAATGTCTTCTGCTTATTTTTTCTTTATTTTAAATCTAATAGGGAACAATCCCCAGGTCTTTTATGGTTGTCCTCACAGCTCTCCACCACATGCAGTGAAAAAATATTCCATAATTTTGAGGTGACGGGCTGTGGCATGGGGAAAGAATTGGGACAAGATTGGAAGTTGTCTCGAAGGAGTTAATCTACCCTAGCCAGCCACCCAGAAAAGAGCATGAGTTTAGTATGATAAGATGGCAATAAAATGTACACACAGAGTACCTCTTCCCCATTCTCAGTTCTCCAAAAGTCACTATTTAGACTGCAGCAATGTTGAGTATTGGTGCAAAAAACAAAAGTAATGGTGGGGAGGGAAGGGCTTTTTCTATAGCATTTTGAAAACCCGAATGATATTTCCTACAGTTTAGAACAGGGCTGTTCATCTTTGGAAGCCCAGAAGGCCACAATGATACTTATAGCCGAGGGCCGCAGCTTAAGTGTGGTTGCATATACATGCAAATATATATGCAAATATATGCAAATAGCTCCTTTCACACTGATGGGCATGAATACAAAGCACTACCCACAATGCCCCAGCGCTCCCAGAACCTCCTCACCAGACTGGATAGAAGGGAAGACAGGGGGAGGAGGGCTGCCTTAATCAAAGAAGAAAAGACAGGACTATGCAGCACTTTAAAGACTAACAAGATGGTTTATTAGGTGATGAGCTTTCGTGGACCATTATTGGACCTAACCATTATTGGACCTAACCATTCCAGTTACAAGATCAAGAACACATATTCCTGTTCATCCAGAAATATAATTTATGCCATCATGTGCCTAAAGTGTCCGTCTGCTATGTATATTGGACAAACTTCTCAGACACTTCTCAGACACTTCTCAGACATTGATTCACCAAAGAATCAATGCACATAAAACAGACATCAGGCTCTCTCACAGAGAGAAAACTGTTGCTTGCCATTTTAACCAGACTGAAGCAGTATGCATGTTTTAAGGTCATTGAGAGAATGGTCAAAGAGATTTTAACTCCAGACTTCAAAGAGAAGCCTCAGAACTGTCATTCATGCTTAAATTTGACACTTTACGTATGGGTCTTAACAAAGATGCTAATTATCTCACCCATTACAAAGATAGCTTCCCCAATTATCACCCCTAATGTCATTACCTCACAGACACTAACCTTCCCCCTCACTCCCCCCCCGTTCTAAAATCTGATTTGTCAATTTTATATGTGTTCACTTTTTTTTGACTGTATCACTTTGGTATTTATGGTCGTGCCAATTTTCTTCCACAAATTGATCTGAGGAAGTGGGTCTGGCCCACGAAAGCTCATCACCTAATGTTTATCTTGTTAGTCTTTAAAGTGCTGCATAGTCCTGTCTTTTGTTTCAGCTAGACCAGACTAACACAGCTGCATCTCTATCACTATTAATCAAAGAAGAAGAGCTTCCTGACTCAGCCCTGAGGTACCAGTGTTGGTGTCCTGGTATCTTATTATAGGATAGAAGAAGAATGGTAAGTTAAGGGTCTGTCCTATTTGCACAAATCGCTTTTCAGAAAACTGTGGACCTGAAAGCAGATTTTTAAAGGCATTTAGGAGCCTAAAGAGAGGCAGATAGACCTCTAGTGGGATTTTCAACACACACACACACACACACACACACACACACACACACACACACACACACACACATGATACCAGGGAGGGCTTCCGTTTTCCTATCTGTGTATACAAAATAACTGTTTTTATTTTTCCTGCCCATCTTTTTTTCCTCTTTGAAGATGTTTAGTTAGTGAGCAATCAAGCTAAATGTGTTTCTCCACTAGCATGCTAACAAGGCATTATACAAGTGAAGGCAGATATCTCATAGTTCAAACAGGTCTAGATCTCAGCTAACATATTGGTTATTTTGAAGTGGATGATAGTAAAGATTTAATAAAAGAAGAAAGGTAAGATAGAGACGACAAGCTACTAGGTCAACAGAAAAGTGAAATAATCAAAAGACTCATAAAACTATCAAAATACATAGCATGTTTCTAATGCCATTTCAGTTAGTACACTGGGGTGGAAAAAGAAGAGCCACTGGAAGGAGATTTAATGGGGTAAACACACAATTCTTTTGAGAGATAAAGAGAAAAGGCAGACAGATCTTGCAAGGATGTTTTAGAAACCAGTGGTGTATCTTTGAGAACAATCTTAGACATTCATTTCAAGAGCTGGAGGGAAAGAATTGGAAGAGTTTGGGAATTGATTACCATGTTGCTGTTCATCACAGAATTCTGCAAAAAAGCTAGAAAGGACAGAAACCAAAGCAAGACTCAGCGATCTCATTCTGGCCACAAACTGAAACTGTGACCTAGCCTATTTTTTGACCTAGCCTATTTGGCTACGTCTAGACTACATCTAGAGTCTGGATGCTCTCTTTCGAAAAAGCACATTTTGCATTACATAGCACCTTTTTTCGAAAGAGCACTTTCGAAAAAAAGCGTTCTTCCTCGTAAAACGAGGTTTTCTGAGGTCGAAAAAACTGCCAAATTCTTTCAATTTACTTTCGAAAGAATGCGGCAGCAGTCTAGATGCTGGAGAAGTTTTTTTGAAAAAGGCCACTTTTTCCGAAAAAACCCTGTAGTCTAGAAACACCCTTTGCATTTTCCTCCATTTTCAGATTTACCTTCCAAGGGTAGACTCTCTGCTGACACTTATGTGACCAGAGCTTCCATGGAGACTGACCTAATGCATTTCTGTACATTCTGAGATAAATTCTGCCGACCTTTTGGGCAGATTTGTAGTATCCCAAATTGTTTCCTGAGCCCTAAGACTAAAATCTGGACTAAAGCATTAACAGAAAACAGAACAGGCATCTCACATAGAATAAAAATCACATGAAGGAAAACATTCATTTAGGATATTTTCTAATACAGCTGGTCCCCAAGTTACGGATGGTCAATTTATGACTGTTCACATTTACGACCAAACCTCCCATTAAGCGGTTGTAAAGGCAGTCCCCGAGTTACGAACGTGACTCGCGCTTACGAACAGCATGGTCACAATGTAACTCAATGGGGTCCGACATACGAACATTTCAAGTTACGGCCAAGTGTTTGGTCTGTAACCCGTTCGTAACTTGGGGACCGGCTGTATTTGCTTCTTGGTTTGTTTCTTTTTTCTGGCTCTTTTGATGTTCTCTTAGGCCATGTCTACAATAGGAAACTATTTCAAAATAACTAAATTTGACTTAACTCCCGATTTTACAAAATCAGAATAGTGTGTCCCAACTATGGGAAAGCCTCAAAATTAGTCCAAGGCATGATCCCTTAATGTGAACAAGCTACCTCTACTTAGAGCCCTAGGAAGCACTGGGGAGTTCAAATTACTCTGGGGAAGAGTTATTTTTGAAATAGTGGCACTGGAACATCCACACTAATGCTATTTTGAAATAACTATTTCAAAATTAGCGTTATTCCCCAAGAAAAGCAGGAGTACAGATTTTGAAATAAGCAGCCCCTTATTTTGAAATAATGGGCTTGATAGTGTGGATGCTCTGGTTATAAATTCGACCTCGGGGGGGGGGGGGATTTCAAAATAAAGCCTTAGTGTAGATCTGGGTTTAGATAGAGCCACTTCTATCCTTAATACAGATATCTCTAGCTATTATAGATTTAGAACTAAACTCTCCTCTATATTCAATGAAGATGTACCTGGTGAATTTGCTTCTGTATCTTGGAAGATATACATGTCTCTGTTAGGGTTAATGGTCTATTTGATTTGCACATTGCTCAGTGATGAGGACTGGCACTCTGTTTTGTCTGGAACTCTGAAATCTTTAAATAAATAAACCCAGATGAGCACACTCATCTTCTCCTAATTGACATATTCATACCTTTGCTGATACCATTGTCTGGCTGAACAGCATTTTCTGCAAGGCTGGGTTAAAAGTGCAGCAGAACACCTATTGACATTGTGATATCTTTGTCTTGGCATATAAGAAAGACATCTTCAGGACAGAAAGAAACAGTCTAAAATTGTCATGACTAGACCTCCTCATCCCATGATTCTCTTATACTCCTCATATTAAAAGCAATTTTATTTGGAAAGGATTATAGATACTCTATGTTTCATTGAAACATACCCAACCTATTTCAGCAGCATCCTGAGCACAGAAACTCCCTGTACTTTTCCCCACCTTCTAGCCACATTGATAGTGGTAGTTAGTCCCATTGAATTCAATTAGATTTCAAAAGTGGCATGACAAATGCCAGAAGGATTTGGCTGATAACCCCTCTCCCTTCTCCCCTATTTATTTTGGGTCTCGACATCCTAAACTCAAAACTCCGGTTATCTGAAGAAGTGGGCTGTGCCCACGAAAGCTCATGATACCAACTACCGAACGTATTTTGTTAGTCTATAAAGTGCTACCAGACTATTTGTTGTTTTTTAAGTTTATCCTGTAGAGACTAACTCACCTACCTCCTGAAGCATCTTTACAAAAGTTACATGTATCTTTCCATAAAATTTTCCTTTGCCAAATTGCTGTCAAAGAACTTGAGGACAGTTAGGCTATGATTTCAGCACAACCAACCTACCATGTTGATATGTATGACATATGTATGTCCCATTGTTTCCTTGTGTTCCCCCCAGTCCACAACCCACATCTGTCTGTGTGTATCCCCCTGTGGTTTCTTGTTTTATATACGGTGAGCTGTTTGGATCTTTTTTTCTCTGTTTTTGTACACTATCAGTGGGCTACTAGGCACTTCTGCAATACAAATAAAGATATATGTGCGGGTTTCATTAGGCTCTGCTAAGCACTTTACCATGCCCAAAAGTAATTTATCATTTTCTTATCACTGATAACATCATGTTCATTTTCTTCAGACTTGATCACAGCCATTTACTCCAATGACCTTATTCACATGTCAAATTCTACATTTTTTAGTCAGGCAATAATTGTTTTACCTTTAGTTAATTTTTTGCTTTATATGTGAATAATAGCTCAAAGATTTCCCACTGCAGACCATCTTTTGGACCAAGCATTGATATCTGCAGATAGAAATGTAGAGGTTTTATTTTATTTTTTAAGAACAATTATAGCTTCACAAGTTAAAGTGCAGCATTTCCCTTTAAGTGAGTACTATAAACATTAAGAACAAAGCTTTTGTAACCCTCTTGTCACCTCAAGTGCTCAGCTGTGTGAACTTGAATTAAACAAGTAAAAACCTCTGTTCCTAGTTACCTGGATACTCATAGTTACATGACAGACCCCACTAGTCCAGGGGTGCAACATAGGAAGTGTATATACAAATACTTTGCAAATTGTTTATTTAAGTTAAACTTTTCCTTTCTCTCTCTCTCTTTAAATCTCTGAGTGCCACAGAGAACAAAACAAACAACAAATGAAAAACTGAGTTGAACTACTCTTAGCAATAACCTTTCTCTATTATCAGGAGCAGAACCATTGTACCACAGATTTATTTTTCTCTTCACAATATTCAGCTAGATTAGGCGTGATGTAACTTACAATATTCTAACTGAGACAAAAGAACCACTTTCCTAAAGTCTATGTTTAAGCACAACACATTCTAAAGTTTTTAGTTATCTAAAATAAGAGTAATGAACTAGTCAGTATGGTTTATTCTTTTGTCATTAACAGTTTATTCAGCTTTAGTGTACCCTAAATAAGCAATTATGGGATTTTTGTTGTTTTTTGCTCTTACGATTTTAGGCAATATCAGAATTTACTACTCACATTGGGGGAAAAAAACTCTCAAAAGGTGTTAGAGGCTTTCAGCATTTTGCCCCCTTTCTGGAAATGCACATTTACAATTAAAATAAATTGCCATGATTCAACACCAATACTTTGCTTCAATTATCCAAGCACTCACATTAGGAAAAAGAAAAAGTGAAATATTTATTTGAAAGAATTAGAGAACATTACTTTCAGCTTTAGTGAAGTCTACAATCCTCATTAAATGAGCTGAGTGAGCTATGGAATACCCAATTTCCTATTAAAGCTAAAATATTGACCACAGCACTCTCATTTGTTCCTCTGGGCTCACCTAAATGTCTAAATCAATTCTCCAATTGCATGGCATTTCCAAAGTGCCTCCTTCCTGGAAACAGCAGGACAAAAAAGAAACCATAGGCAACATTCATCGCATGGAATTAGTATTTCCGAATTTTTTTCCTTTTTCTGATTCATCAAGGGCTTTGCTGGATTTTTAAATGGTAGAAAAATAATATATCCACGTCACTTTCTAACTAAATCTATTTTAAATCCATATGTGTTTAACTAAACAACTAGTAAAGTTATATATACTCTGGGTGATATAATTTTACAAATAGGTCACCAATTAATCACTTTACTTAAATGGGAATGCTTACATTCTGAAAGTCACTCACACATATAAGGCTACGTCTAGACTACAAGCCTCTTTCGAAACAGGCTTTTTCGAAAGATACTTTCAAAAAAGCCTCTTTCGAAAAAGAGCATCTAGACTACAACCAGTACTTTCGAAAAAGCAAGCTGCTTTTTCAAAAGAGCACACCCAGGCAGTCTGTATGCTCTCTTTTGAAAAAGCACAGTTTGCATTATATAGCGCCTTTTTTCGAAAGAGCACTTTTGAAAAAATGCGTTCTTTCTCGTAAAACGAGGCTTTCTGCAGTCGAAAAAACTGCCACGTTCTTTCAATTTACTTTTGAAAGAATGTGGCAGCAGTCTAGACGCAGGTAAAGTTTTTTGGAAAAAAGGCCACTTTTTTGGAAAAAAGCCTGCAGTCTAGACACACCCTAAGTGTCTTACAAGATGTAAAAGAAAGAAGAAAATATAATAAAATTTGAAAATAAATTAATAAATGGCATTAACTAATAAGTTTGTGTGATGGTCATCCTCTTGGTCAAATACATAGAGAATTGTACTTAAGACTTCTAGTGCTAGAAGCATGAGTTGCTATAGCATGCTCAGTACTGGGTGGTTGTCACACCACACCTCTGTGGATTGCTCCCAGTGGGGACCTGAAGCACACAGTCATCAGTGGATTAGACTTGCAATACTTGTGTGTTGAACTGGTTGGTTGATAAATCACTTGGTATCTGTTATGGCTTCCTGACTGGCTGAGGGAGCCTTCCCTCTGTATTCTGGAAGGTAAATGGAAGACATTTTGAATCAGCTTCTTAGGAGGTAGGACTATAATGTGTACACTCTCTCTTAACCAGGCAGAGAAATAGAAACAGAAGCAGTAAGTGGATCCGTGTAACTTCTTACAGCATTGGACATGTAAAAGAGTTACCTGTCGCTCCCTCTCTATAAGATACATCCAGGTATTTTGGCAGCCTCCTTTATCTTTCACCCCCACCTCAGAACACTGTTGGACTGAGGAAGTAAATGCGTGGTTGCGTAGGTGGTGTTGGAGAGAGGGCTTTGGTTTCTTCGACCATGGGACTCTGTTCCAGGCACAAGGATTGTTAGGAAGAGATGGGATCCACCTAACAAAGAGAGGAAGGAGCATTGTCGTGGGCAGGCTTGCAAACCTGGTGAGGAGGGCTTTAAACTAGGTTCGTTGGGGGATGGTGACCAAAACCCTGAGGGGAGTGGGAAAGTCGGATACTGGGAAGAAATGCAAAGAGGAACGAGCAACAAAGGAGGACCCTTGATTTGAATGGAGAAGGTAGGGCGATCAACTGGTTATCTGAAGTGTTTGTACACCAATGCGAGAAGCCTGGGCAACAAACAGGAAGAATTGGAGGCCCTAGCCCAGTCCAAGAAATATGATTTAATTGGGATAATAGAGACTTGGTGGGATGACTCGCATGACTGGAGCGCTGTCATGGAAGGGTATAAACTGTTCAGGAATAACAGGCAGGGGAGAAAAGGAGGAGGAGTTGCACTGTATGTAAGACAGCACTATGATTGCTCAGAACTCCAGGATATAGAGGGAGAAAAGCCTGTTGAGAGTCTATAGTTTAAGTTTAGAGGTGCAAACAACAGCAGGGCTGTTGTGGTTGGTGTCTACTATAGGCCACCGAATCAGGTGGATGAGGTAGATGAGGCTTTCTTCGGACAACTGAGAGAAGCTTCTAGATCAGGTTCTCGTGGGGGACTTTAATCACCCTGACATCTGTTGGGAGACCAATACGGCAGGCAATCCAGGAAGTTTTTGGAGAATGTTGGGGATAACTTCTTGGTACAAGTGCTGAAGGATCCGACCAGGGGTCGTGTGCAGCTTGACTGTCTGCTCACAAACTGGGAGGAACTAATAGGGGAAGTAGAGGTGGGTGACAACCTTGGAAGAAGTGATCATGAGATGGTAGATTTCAGGATCCTAACCAAAGGAAGAAAAGAGAGTAGTAAAATACAAACCTTGGACTTCAGAAAAGCAGACTTTGACTCCCTCAGAGACCTGATGGGCAGAATCCCCTGGGATGCTAACATGAAGGGGAAAGGAGTCCAGGAGAGCTGGCAGTATTTTAAAGAAGCCTTATTGAAGGCACAGAATGAAACCATCCCGATGCATAGCAAGAGAAGCAAACATGGTAGGAGACCAGATTGGCTTACAGGGGAAATCCTTGGTGAACTTAAGCACAAAAAGGGAGCTTACAAAAAGTGGAAACTTGAACAAATGACCAGGGAGGGGTATATATGTATATCTTGAGAATGCCGGGGGGTTATCAGGAAGGCGAAAGAGCAATTAGAATTGCAACTGGCGAAGGATGTGAAGGATAACAAGAAAGGTTTCTACAGGCATGTTAGTAAGAAGAAGGTGATCAGAGAGGGTGTGGGGCCCCTACTGTATGAAGGAGGTAACCTAGTGACAGATGATGTGGGGAAAGCTGAAGTACTCAATGCTTTCTTTGCCTCTGTCTTCACGGACAAGGTCAGCTCCCAGACTAATGCTCTAAGTGACGCAAGATGGGATGAAGATGGACAGCCCTTGGTGGGTAAAGAACAGGTTAGGAACTATTTAGAAAAGCTAAACACACACAAATCCATGGGTCCGGACTTAATGCATCCGAGGGTACTGAGGGAGTTGTCAAATGTCATTGAGGAGCCTTTGGCCATTATCTTTGAAAAGTCGTGGAGATCGGGAGAGATCCCAGATGATTGGGAAAAGGCAAATGTAGTGCCCATCTTCAAAAAAGGGAAGAAGGAGGATCCAGGCCGGTCAGTCTTACCTCGGTCCCTGGAAAAATCATGGAAGGGATCCTTAGGGAATCTATTTTGAGGCACTTGGAAGAGGGGAAAGTGATCAAGAATAGTCAGCATGGATTCACAAGGGCAAGTCGTGCCTGACCAATCTGATTAGCTTCTATGATGAGGTAACTGGCTCTGTAGACATGGGAAAGTCAGTGGATGTAATATACCTTGACTTTAGCAAGGCTTTTGATACGGTCTCCCACAATATTCTTGCCAGCAAGTTAAGGGAATGTGGATTGGATAAATGGACGGTAAGATGGATAGAAAGCTGTCTAGAAGGTCGGGCCCAGCGGGTAGTGATCAATGGCTCGATGTCAGGATGGCGGTCAGTTTCTAGCTGAGTGCCCCAAGGTTCGGTTCTAGGACCGGTTTTGTTCAATATCTTTATTAATGACCTGGATGAGGGGATGGATTGCACCCTCAGCAAGTTTGCAGATGACACTAAGCTAGGGGGAGAAGTAGATACACTCGAGGGCAGAGATAGGGTCCAGAGTGACTTAGACAAATTGGAGGATTGGGCCACAAGAAATCGGATGAGGTTCAACAAGGACAAGTGCAGAGTCCTGCACTTGGGATGGAAGAATCCCAAGCATTGTTACAGGCTGGGGACCAACCAGCTAAGTAGTAGTTCTGCAGAAAAGGACCTGGGGATTACAGTGGATGAGAAGCTGGATATGAGTCAACAGTGTGCCCTTGTAGCCAAGAAGGCTAATGGCATATTAGGTTGCATTAGGAGGAGCATTGCCAGCAGATCCAGAGATGTGATTATTCCCCTTTATTCGGCTCTTGTGAGGCCACATCTGTAGTATTGTGTCCAGTTCTGGGCCCCCCACTACAAAAAGGATGTGGACGCAAAGGATCCAGCGGAGAGCAACCAAAATGATTAGGGGGCTGGAGCATATGACCTATGAGGAGAGGCTGAGGGAGTTGGGTCTGTTTAGTCTGCAGAAGCGAAGAGTGAGGGGGGATTTGATAGCAGCCTTCAACTTCCTGAAGGGAGATTCCAAAGAGGCTGGAGAAAGGCTGTTCTCAGTAGTGACAGATGGCAGAACAAGGAATAATGGTCTCAAGTTGCGGTGGGAGAGGTCCAGGTTGGATATTAGGAAAAACTATTTCACTAAGAGAATGGTGAAGCACTAGAATGGGTTACCTAGGGAAGTAGCGGAGTCTCCATCCCTAGAGATTTTTAAGTCTTGGCTTGACCAAGCCCTGGCTGGGTTGATTTAGTTGGGATTGGTCCTGCCTAGGGCAGGGGGCTGGACTTGATGACCTTCTGAGGTCTCTTCCAGCTCTATGGTTCTATGATTCTATACCCAGGATGACACAATCAACAAGGGTGGAAAACTGTGAGAGACCTGACTAGGTTTTCTATATGTTCATAGTTTGGAGAAGCATCCAAATGTTAAACCTTCTTTCAGTCTACCTGACACAGTCTACCTGACACTATATATATAAAATGCAGGGTGGGATTAAAAAACTACCTAACATTTGTTTAGCTTTGCATCCCTATGAATGAAAGAGAGTTTTACTATTGATTTCACCAGAAGAAGAGTTAATCTAAACATTAAGTCAAACTATATTTAGAAGCATACTGAAAAGCAAATTCAGCCTCAGCATAACCAGCCTACATACAGTTCTAGTGTCACTAGACACTAGTTGGACTGAGAAAATTGCAATGGCTAGTGTTAGTTGGCAATGGCTGTTGCTATAAGGAGAATTATATATATATATAATTCTCCTTATAGCAACAGCCATTGCCAACTAACACTAGCCATTGCAATTTTCTCAGTCCAACTAATTGAGAAGTGACTATGTAAAATAACTTGGTTCACACCATATAAATCCCTAAAAGGTTTAAATAAAGTCAGATTTTTCTACTGTCTCATACTGTTAAACACTAATAATTGACTTAAATGTCCTGAACTGAAAGCTTGTGAGCTGGACACAAGTTGGTTCTAAATAAGGGTACGTCTACTGCAGAGGAAGATTGAAACTGCCACTGTTGATCTTCCAGGGTTCGAATTAGCAGTCTAGTTTTGACAGCTAATTCAAAGTGAGAGGGGCACTCTGGTCAATGCTGGTAACCCTGCTTTCATGAGGAGTAAGGGAAGTCAAAGGAAGAATGTTCTTCCTTCAACTTCCTGCAGTGTAGACAGAGTCAAAAGCTGAGTTTAGGTACTTCGACTTCAGCTACACAACGTAGCTAAAGTTGTGTATCTTAATTCGACTTTGTCCTTCGTGCAGACATGCCCTAAGATATCACCTCCTCACCCACATTGTTTCTCTAAATATCCATGGACAGTTTACCCATTAAACTTCTGGTGAGGAACATAAAGCATTTTCTTGATAGCACTGATGCCAATAAATAAACAAACAGAATTTGACCTTTTTTTGCACTGAGCTAATGAGGTCTACGGCGCACAACTGTAAAACAGACAATAGCACCTGGTATCACTAGAGGATTCTAAATAAGTAAATTGGATCATTAAAAAAGCAGCTGTAAGTTTTTGAAAAAGCTTGTTATAATACCATTGGTTATAGTGGGAGAAGAGTGAAGTATAATTAACATGGTCAAGGTCACATATTTAAATAGATATGCATCAATCTGGCAGGCTACTGGTAACAGTTTCATTCTCCTAGTTGACAGATTTAGGGAACATTATATATTATTAATATGGCTGGCTAATTCCTAATTAGGAACTCATTAGCAGTTCAACAACTGTAGGTTTTGATGGATTTGCAGGCAACCTGGCAAAAAGGTTGTGCTAGATGACCTGTTCTATAGGATTTTTCCATCTGTCCATCATAATTCAATGTCATTATATTTGTGCTAGAGATTAAAAAGTTAAACCAAAAAGGCTTAGAGAGCTTACTTCGTGTGGTGATCTTATTTCACAAGTGTATGAGACTCCCTCTCTTGATGACTTTTTTTACAGATATTTTTTAATATGCACTCAATTCAAATAGTATTTTTCCTCTCATTCTCTCCCAAATGAAAAAAAATTGGTTTACAAAGTCCAATTTTGTCATAAGAACATAAGAACATAAGAACGGCAATACTGGGTCAGACCAAAGGTCCATCTAGTCCAGTATCATGTCTCCCAACAGTAACCAATACCAGATGCCCCAGAGGGAGGGATCACAACAGATAATCCTCATGTGATTCTTCCCCTGTCTCCCGCTTCCCAAGAAACAGAGGCTAGGGACATCATTCCTATCCATCCAGGCTAAAAGCCATTGATGGACCTGACCTCTAACTCTATGTAGCTCTATTTTGAACCCTGTTAAAGTTCTAGCCTTCACCACATTCTCCGGCAAGGAGTTCCACAGGTTGACTGTGCGCTGAGTGAAGAAAAACTTCCTTTTGTTTGTTTTAAACCTGCTGCCTATTAATTTCATTTGGTGACCCCTAGTTCTTATATTGTGGGAATAAGCAAATAACTTTTCCTTATTCGCTTTTTCCACACCAGTCATGATTTTATAGACCTCTATCATATCTCCCCTTAGTCTCCTCTTTTCTAAGATGAAAAGTCCAAGTCTTTTAAATCTCTCTTCATATGGGACTCGTTCCAAACCCCTAATCCTTTTTGTAGCCCTTTTCTTAACCGTTTCCTATGCCAATATATCTTTTTCAAGATGAGGCAACCAAATCTATATGCAGTATTCAAGATGTGGGTGTACCATGATTTTATATCAAGGCAATAAGATATTTTCTGTCTTATTCTGTATCCCTTTTTTAATTATTCCTAACTTTCTATTTGCTTTTTTGACTACTGCTGCACACTGAGTGGATGTTTCCAGCGAACTATTCACAATGACTCCAAGATCTCTCTCTTGAGTAGTTGTAGCCAAATTAGTCCCCGTCAAATTATATATGTATAGTTGGGAATTTTTTTTCAGTGTGCATTACTTTACATTTATCAACATTAAATTTAATTTGCCATTTTGTTGTCCAATCACTTAGTTTGGTGAGATCTTTTTGAAGCTCTACACAGTCTGATTTGGTCTTAACTATCTTGAGCAGTTTGGTATCATCTGCAAATTTTGCCACCTCATTGTTTACCCTTTCTCTAGATCATTTATATATAACTTGAATAGGATGGGTCCCAGGACAGACTCTTCGGGGACACCACTAGTTACCTCTCTCCACTCAGAAAACTTACCATTTATCCCTACCCTTTGTTTCCTGTCTTTTAACCAGTTATCAGTCCACGAAAGGACCTTCCCTCTTATCCCATGACAACTTACTTAAGAGCCTTTGGTGAGGGACCTTGTCAAAGGCTTTCTGGAAATCTAAGTATACTACATCCACTGAATACCACTTGTCCACATATTTGTTGACCGCCTCAAAAAAAATCAAGAAAATTTCTCATGTGGACTGGTCCAGGGTGAGGTTGATGGTGGGTGGAAGTTGTTGAAATCCTTGTGAAATTCTTCAAGAGTCTCTTTTCCTTGGGTCCATATGATGAAGATGTCATCAATGTAGCGTAAGTAAAGTACAGGTCTTAGGAGTGCCCATAGCTCTGCCACTGACTCGGAGACACAAATTGTTCCTGAATTGGAAGTAGTTGTGGGTGAGGACAAAGTTGCAGAGCTCTGTAATCAGGTGTGCAGTGCTGTTATTGGGGATCGTGTTATTGAGGATCGTTTTCCTGATGGCCTGTAATCTGTCTTCATGTGGAATGTTGGTGTAAAGGGCTTCTATGTCCATGGTGGCCAGGATGGTATTTTCAGGTAGATTACTGATGTTCTGAAGTTTCTTCAGGAAGTCAGTGTTGTCGCAGAGGTAGCTAAGAGTGCTGGTGGCATTGGGTCTGAGGAAGTAGTCAATATAGCCAGATAATCCTGTGGTAAGTGTGCCAATGCTTGAGATGATGGACCATCGGGATTTCCAGGTTTGTGTATTTTGGGTAGCAGATGGAAAGTTCCATCTGGCTGGGGATTGGGTGTTAGTGTAAATCTGTTTCTGAGCAGCATCAGGGAGCTTAATGAGCAGTTTTTTCAGTGCGAGTTTCTTTGTGAAGTTGATGGATTTCCTCTCCATACGGCTCAATGCAGTGCTTTGCATGTTCAAAAGCTTCAGGAGGTAGCCGAGTTAGTCTGTACAGGATAAACTTAAAAAACAGCAAATGATCTGGTAGCACTTTACAGACTAACAAAACATGTAGATGGTATCATGAGCTTTCGTGGGCACAGTACACTTCTTCAGAAGTCCAGAGGATTTTTGTATTCCTTAGTGGGGTCACAGGAGAGAGGCTTGTAGAGTCTGGTACTGGTGAGCTGTCTGTTTTCCTCCTGTTCATAATCTGTCCTATTCATGATGACTATAGTGCCTCCTTTGTCGGCCTCTTTGATTATGATGTTAGGATTGTTTTTGAGGCTGTGAATAGCATTTGTGTTCTGCATGACTGAGGTTGTGTGTTATATGTTGTTGTTTGCTGATAATGTCAACTCGAGCACATTTGCGGAAGCAGTCGATGTATAAATCAAGACTTTCGTTACGACCGTTAGATGGGGTCCACATAGAAGCCTTCCTTTTGTGGGATTGGTGAGGGGAGCAGTAAGGTCAGCGTGTTGTACATCGGTGTATTGGAAGTATTCCTTCAGGCGGAGGTGGCGAAATAAGATTCCAGATCCCCACAGAACTGAATCATATTTGTGCGGGTGGTGGGGCAGAAGGAGAGTCCAAGGCTAGGACAGATTCCTCTGCTGGACTAAGAGAGTGGTTAGATGGGTTGATGATGTTGTTGGGTGGGTCAAAAGTATCTGGAATGAGAGATCCTGAGGCATGTAGCAGTTTGGATAGTTTATTGTCCTTTTTCTTCTGAAGGGGGATGAAGTGGTCCTTGTAGGTGGTTTGTTGAATTGTAATAAAGTCTGTAAAGATGACATGTGTGTGGAGGCTTGGCTTTTTATGATAGTTTCTAATGTTGAGAGCTCTTCCTTGAATTTTTTCCGTTTGTTGTATAGAATGCTGATAAGGTGGTTGTTAGGTTTTTTTGCGAGAGTGTGGCATAATCTCTGGCTGTAATCCGTGGGATATGTAGATTGTAGTGGGTTTTTCACCTTTAGGCCATTAGGTATGATGTCCATCTGTTTGTACTTGGAAAGGAAGATGATGTCAGTTTGGATCTGTGTGAGTTTCTTTGTGAAGTTGATGGATTTCCATTTCATACGGGTGAATGCAGTGCTTTGCATGCTCAAAAGCTTCAGGAGGTAACCGAGTTAGTCTGTACAGGATAAACTTAAAAAACAACAAATGGTCTGGTAGCACTTTATAGACTAACAAAACATGTAGATGGTATCATGAACTTTCGTGGGCACAGCCCACTTCTTCAGATGACCGGAGTTTTGGGTTTAGGATGTGCAGACCCAAAATAATTAGGGGAGAAGGGAGGGGAGTCGGGGGGAAGAAAAAAGGAAGGGGAAAGGCATGATTTCCATTTACAGAAACCATGTTGACTTTTCCCTCAACAAATTATATTCATCCATGTGTCTGACAATTTTATTCTTTACTATAGTCCCTCATTATTTGGATATGTATCACATTGCAGCCATAAAAAGAACATGTATAAAAACAAAGTTGTATGTACATAAGTACAACAATTATCATTCAGTTAAAGCACTGTGTAGGCTTTGGGTGATCTATGTTCAGCTCCCAGAATTGCCACATACACCCTGTGTGACCTTTGATGGGTCAGCATTCCTCATCTGTGAAATGAGAACAACTATTTGTAACCCCTCCTGTTGGCTAGCCTAGTGTGAGGTTATTCAGCATAGGGGAAGCCTTGTGACTTCTTACACCACTGTGGGAGGCTAGGCCTGAGGCTACTTGGTGTCCTCTGAGTTGTGTATTGTGTATGTGCGAGTGCACCTCAGACCAGACCCACTCAGACAAATCACCAGGAACAGGCTTTATTCTGTAGAAAACAGAACAGGAAAACAGTTCAGCAGCCCCTTCTCTCAGAATGCAGCCTGTGTGCTGCTTCTAGCACAGTCCTTGCTGAGACCCTGCTGGGGGCAGAGGGCACATCCTGGCAGGAACCAGGAAGTTCTACCAACATGCCACAGTTTGTAGTCCACAACTTGTAGTTCCCAGGGCTGCTGCTGAAACAGACTGGACCTTGGGCTACATATTCATCCTCTGACAACATTTATGTAGATTATATGGCACTTCAAGGCTAGAACTCTTTCACTATGTGCAAATACAGCACCTAGACCAAGAGGGAAAGTGGGAGGGTATTGATTTTATTTGGGATCAGTATGAACTACTGCAATTTCAATAATGAAGTATGTTCCAATACATGAGTACATATTAATTCAGAACACAATCAGAACACAACAGATGTGTGTGTGTGTGTGTAATTACCACAACAACCAGCAAATCTACAATTATATAATGCAAGCACATTCACTGTCCTAAGAGGAAATATAATGCTAGGCACCCACTCTGGGTCAGGTGTGAGCCCCTCCCCCTCAATTGAGTGTCAGTACATTCTCTTGCACAGGATCAGGACAATGAGAAGCCAATTCAAATTAATCAAAATATGTATATCTCCTCCAATAAAGCCAAGGCAAGGAGCAGTGGGAATCACAATTCAAATGTCTTTACCTCAGGGTTCTGGCTCAACACTTCTTTAGGTCTGCTGAAAGCTGGAAATCTTGTCACTTCTCACCAACACAAGTTGGTTCAATAAATAGACCAACTAAGCATGGCTGGCCCTGGTAGAAGCTGCTTGATTAACTGTATCCCTGGTTGGTTGCATGCAGAAAACAGCAGGGTGACACTGAAGATCAGCAGCAATTTAGAGGCTGCTCAATGCACATCTAACACACAGCTATGTTTGGCTCTGTCCCTCCCTCTGCAGCCTTGAGTCTCGTTCTTTCTAGCCTCAGGTTTGTAGCTACTTCCACCCCAGCCCCCAGTTTTCTGATTTCTAACTCCTGGCTTAGACTCTTGGCTCTGGCTATGAACTCTGATTAACCTTTCACCTCAGACTTTGATTTCTGGCTCCTATGACCCTTTATCTTGCTCCTGGATGTGCCCGGTCTGAATTCAGTTCTAATTGATAGGCTGGACTCTTGCTCCAACCATTAGGAAAGACTGCCCTCAACTTGGGCACTGCCACCTGGGGACAGTGAGATGGACATAAAATTGAATATATGCAGTGTTAGTTTTAAACTTGTTAATCCCAGGATGTTACAGAGATAAGATGGCTGAGGTAATATTTATTTGACCAATTTTTGTTGGTAACAGTTACAATGTCAAGATTCAGCAGACCTGAAGAAAAACTGAGTGTAAAATCAAAAGCTTGTATCTCTCACCAACAGCTATTGGGCTTCTAAAAGATACTTTCTCACCCAGCTTCTGTCTATAAAAGTGAATGTCTTTTGAAGCCCCAGTTCATTATTATTATATCTAAAATAGAGTATCATCACCTCATGACCTAAGTGGCACATCAGGTTAAACAATTGTGATTTCCCCTCTGCAATCTTGTAATTTGGGATCAGATCCAGTTCATGTCTAATGGGTCAAATGCCTGTGGTGCAGCCCCAAACATGACCTGGAAGATTTGTCCACCTCACAAGCTAACATGCAATTCAACAGGACAGCAGTATCTGCTGAGAAAAGCTATAGCAGTAACACGCATAGTTTGCAACAGAGAGATTGCAGACATTGATAAAGAGAGATCTGTTTTTCTTGTGGTGGAACAATTAATTTAAACAGAGCAGAACTTGGAACTAGAAGAAAGGGCTGTGGCTTAAAAAATATCAGAAAGAAGCACTACACATAATGGGAAATAAACAGCTGGGGCCCTAACTCCAGGTGTCAATGTGCATTGTTCTTTTTTAAATTTCTTATTTTTTTAAATTTCACTGGCCTTCAGCACACTACTTGTTTGTTTGTTTTGTTTGTTTTACACTGAGCAAATAACTAACTGTATCTTAGATTTGTAATGCACATGTCCCACAATGGTGCAATATCCTTTTTTAAATATTTAGTGGACTTCTTTGTTGCAATACTGCTTATGTACTGAGCAAGTACAGAGCAAAAGCTCAAAGCCTTGTTTACACTAAACTTCCCCTTCCATATAACCTATGTAACTTCAGCTCTGCAAAAAGCACAGATGAAATCGATGTACCATGGTGCCTTCTGTGTGGTATTGTCGGTGGGGGATGCACTCCCATAACTCTGGCTACTCTTCTCATCCTGGTGAAGTACAGGTGCTGACAGGAGAGTGCTCGGAGATCGATTTATCACGTCTAAGCAGATGCGCTGAATTGACCACTGGTGGATCAATCGCTGCAGAATTGATCCACCACAGAGTGAAGACAAGCCCTAAGAATTTTCACAGAAACTGCTTATGATAAACAGCTGATGGTTATCTTGCTGCACAGTAGAAAATGAGAAGCATCAAATAGACAAACAGGCTCTTGCTTGCAATGCAAATGATCTCATGGCAAAGACTGGGTATCTGTAGCAAGCGATACAAATCTTTTGTTTTACATCTTTGGGATATTCACTAGAATAAAAAAAAAAATGAATGGCAGCACAAGACCCAGTTAGGCCTTCATGGAATTTTTGTTGAGTATTATGTGTTGCCAACTAAATGGGAAAGAAATGAACTAATAAAAATTGGCCAGAGATATTCTTGTCAGAAATTAGGCAAACAATTCATGCATTCTCTTGTAATTAGATGTGTGTTAGGTGAACCTAGAGCCCCACTCAGCATGCATGAGGAAGGGTCTCCTTCTTGCTCATTCTCTCTTTTTGATTGATTCATGTAGTAGGCATCCACAACACATCAGCTACAGAATCTCAGATTGTCCATATAGTGATGGCGGATGGCAAATCAATTAAAGAAAATAATAAAGAAATGATAAATAATATTAGTTTGTGAGAACTAGAGACAGGAGCAGCAGCAATATTAGCTAAGACATGAAGATTTTTTATCTTTTTCCACATTGCACTAACCATTTTTTATTTGCCACAGTATTGGTAATGGGAGTCTTTTGGAATATACAGCAAAAACACAAAAGAGATCCGAACCATTCTAGGCAGTATCTATGCTATTGCTGCAGATTCTCAGCTACTGAGATGCAAGGAGGACTGTTAGTTTTATTTTTAAAATTTATCATGTTCTTTCCCAGTTTCCCTTAAAGATGTCAAACTCACCATGAAAAGCATGAAAACAGTCACTTAAAATTAAACTCAACCCCCTGGATACTAATATGCCCTGTACACATTTGAGTGCTTTTGTGAATGCTGAAGACAATATTAAATGACTGGGTGAGATGAGGGATGGAATGAGGGGAATGCAATAGCTGACCAGTAAGAGCACATGCAGGATTGTCAATGCAGATTTTGTAGTACACTGCTGACTGGCTGCCTTAGGATGTTTCCAGGTCATTTAGCAGTTCTACTGCTCTGTCACAACCATGTTGTTTAATTCTTACTGCAGGACAATCTTGGTGCTTCAGAAGCTATCTTAGTGTTTTCCTCACTGATAATTCACTTTGGATCTATGGTTGAAATATTTATTCAGTGTTTCCAAATTTGGTCAGTAGGTATTTTAAATATAGAGTCACTGCACTTTATTTTAATGACTGTGTGTACTTCTATCAACCGTGTTATCTTTTTCCATAACTTGGATCACAAAGAAGCTTTTAAAAATATTGATACAGCAAATAGCACTGTAATCTGAAGTACTCTAATTCACACAGGACTTTGGGGAAATTTTTGTATTTTGTTTGCTATTATCTGCAATTAACTAATAAAAGTACAGGAAAGCATGCCTTCATTTTTTTCATGAGATTGGCCTCCTCATTGTGTAGGGGCACAAAGAGCTGTATTTTAAGAAAATATAGATGTGATGCTGGTAAACTAGCTGGCAACTCTTGCCATGTCTGCAAGTGTCAACTGAGCACTGACAAATTCATAGCTGGACACCGGACCAGCTCACCTATATGCTAATATTGCTCAGGATAAGTGGTAGTTTTGAAAGGAAATGTTCAGGCTCTATACAAGGATTGTAAATTGCTGAATGCATTAATCTTACTTATAATGTCTGCATTCCATGCTACAAGGTAAAATAGAATAAAAATATATTTTTTGTATCATTGTAAAATTACCTGCTCTAAACGTATGAACTCAGACAGGAAGGCTGACGCCAACTGTCTGTCCAGGAACAATATCAAAATTAAGTGGGCCTTTGTAGGACAAAAGCTTGGTTAATTGCTCACTTTCCTGTGTAAATTACTGTCATTTCTTCTTCCTAGTTAATAAACCTTTGCTTAGTTTATAATAGGATTGGCTACACGTGTCATCTATGTTGGGAGCTCTAAGGTATAAATTGATCTGGGAGATAAATGACTGGTCCCTAGGGACTGGAAGCAACCTGATTATTTAGTGATTTTTGGTGTGGCAATTTATCACTAAGTCCAGCTTGCCTGGGTGCTATGATCAACCACAGAGCCCAAAGAGACTATCTCTGGTTCCATGGTGAGAATTTTACAGTGATCTAGGATTTTTCACACATTTTACTAATCTAATTCTAGAACACACCACAAGTGTGGGGTACATTTATCAGTCTGTTCTGAGGTTGGGACTCTCCAATATGAGCCACTCCAGACAGTGTGCCAGTAGGTTTCAAAAATACATATTTTTATTTAATTAATTGTCACTGATATTTCCAATTTTAAGAACTAAATAAGAAAAAATCCTGACTCATATGGGTAATAATTACTGCTCAGTGAATCTGTGATTTCCCAAAACAGGATATTAATATGTATGAGGATAGGTGTTAGGACTGTTTCTGACATCACACATGAGCAGTGGCCCGGTGCTTAGAACATTGGACTGGGAAATGGAAGAATTGGGCTCTTTTTCCAGATCTGTTACTGATCCACTGTATGACTTATCTAAGTCACTTTACAACTCTATGCTTCAATTTCTCTTGGCCTGACCCTGAGCACAAACACAGCTGCTAGGAATCTGCCCATATATCTATAAAATGGGCATAATGGCCCTTACTATCCCTCAGTGAGACCAGAGATAAACAGATAAACATTACAGGCCTGAGACTATGAATAGTGAAGTTAATAGCAAATATAAGTGCTGAATATTATAACATTTATAGGTTGGACCTCCCTACTCCGGCACCCTCAGAACCTGACTGTCCTAGATGAGGGATTTTTCTGGACCAGGAGGTTATTTCTAGCCCCCCTGCTGCTGCCCCCCATCCGGTCTGTCCTTCCCATTGGCTTCCTGGCTCTGCCTCCCGCACCTTCCGCAGCCCAGCTGAGCCATATGCTGATTCCCTCCTGCATCTCAGCTGACCTCCGCGCCAGCTCCTAGCCCCCACCCCCAACAGCGCAGTGGGGCCATGTGTCTTCCCTCCCCAGTGCATAGCATGAGGACTCTCTGATCCTGGAACACAAGGACCATGGATGTTGCCAGACCAGAGAGTTCCAGTTTATAGAGGTGTAACCTGTATTACTAAACTGATGTAAATGAGAAGTATATTTTATTTGAATTAATTTATATAAGTGTAGAGGCGATGTGAGGTCAGATTAAAAACCTTCATATCATTTTTTTCCTGAATCACTAGCAGTGAGAACAGACTGCTTTTGCACATTATTATAGGATATACAGCACATAGGTACATCTACATTTTTATTCTTGTTTCAGTAAAAAATCTAGCTGTTATTAACTTCAAGTTTGAGAATGCATTTTGGGAGAACCTGGGTAAAAACAACAAAAGAAAAAAAGACCTCCAAGTTGACAGATATAAGATTACATAAACAAAATTTGCTCCTGTGAACTTTCTAGAAAAGGAAGAAAGCTGAAAAGCCACGAGGCTGATGAGAGGAAAAGGAAAATTAATATCTCATTGCTAGGCAATGCAATAGGTTTCAAGTTGGCAGCTCCTGTCCTTTTCAAATGACCAGAGCAGAATTTTATTTTGAAAATAGTTTCCTTTTCCACATCAGATTGATTACACACATAATTCATTCTGATTTGCAAGAAATAAATTGCATTTTAAGTTGCAGAAGGGAAAGGAGAAGTTACCTGACACCCCCCTTTGCTTTCAACTTGCCAGTCCTTACTCTGTAGTTGTATGGGCTCATTATTTATTTATTTTAATGCCCTCATAATTAGTTTTTATGAAGAGCAACTTTGATCTATTTAAATTTTGCAATCATTAGCTTTAAAGGAGATACCTACATGTTTAGATTCCCCACTCTATAGATTTAGTCTCATTTTTATAAATGGAAATACAACACTGCTGATTAAGATGGTGATAAACTGTGTACAAAGAATAACACGTTATCACTTGATAGCGTAAAGATTTTGATAGAATTTCAAAACTAAATGAAAGAACAGCATTGCTTCGGGCCCAGTGCAATGACAAGTTAGACAACAGCAATTTAGCCATCTGTCTATTTAATTTTATTTTATTACAATAACCAGTGATAAGGCAGAACACTGAGACATGGTTTACATTAGGAGATTGGATTGGTATAACTACATCACTGACGGGTGTGAAAAATTTATACTGCAGGTGACACAGTTAAACTGACTTAATTTCCTAATGTAGACAGTTGACCTTGCTACTGCCTCTCAATACCAATGTCCTCCCAATGGTATACATACCATCTTCAGAGAAGGTCTATAGCTGTTTTGTGACCGGTTCTGTTCAATATCTTCATCAACGATTTAGATATCGGCATGGAGACTATGTTTATTAAGTTTGCAGATGATACCAAGCTGGGAGGGGTTGCAACTGCTTTGGAGGACAGGGTCATAATTCAAAATAATCTGGACAAACTGGAGAAATGGTCTGAGGTAAACAGGATGAAGTTTAATAAGGACAAATGCAGAGTGCTCGACTTAGGAAGGAACAATCAGTTTCACACATACAGAATGGGAAGCGACTGTCTAGGAAGGAGTACGGCAGAAGGGGATCTAGGGGTTATAGTGGACCACAAGCTAAATATGAGTCAACAGTGTGACGCTGTTGCAAAAAAAAAAGCAAATATGATTCTAGGATGTATTAACAGGCATTAACAGGTGTGTTGTGATCAAGACACGAGAAGTCATTCTTCCGCTCTACTCTGCGCTGATTAGGCCTCAGTTGGAGTATTGTGTCCAGTTCTGGGCACCACATTTCAAGAAAGCTATGGAGAAATTGGAGAAGGTCCAGAGAAGAGCAACAAGAATGATTAAAGGTCTAGAGAACATGACCTGTGAAAGAAGACTGAAAAAATGGGGCTGGTTTAGCTTGGAAAAGAGAAGAGGGGACATGATAGCAATTTTCAGGTATCAATTTTCAGGTATCTAAAAGGGTGTCACAAGGAGGAGGGAGAAAACGTGTTCTTCCTGGCCTCTGAGGATAGAACAAGAAGCAATGGGCTTAAACTGCAGCAAGGGAGGTTTAGGTTGACATTAGGACAAAGTTCCTAATTGTCAGGGTGGTTAAACACTGGAATAAATTGCCTAGGGAGGTTGTGGAATCTCCATCTCTGGAGAGGAGACTGGACTCGATGAGCTCTCGAGGTCCCTTCCAGTCCTAGTATTCTATGATTCTATGGCCCAACCAAATTCAGTCCTTTTGGGTCAATTTCATGTTCATAGGATTTTAAACATTGTAAATTTCATGATTTTGAGTATTACATTCTGAAATTTCAATGTTGTGACTGTAGGGGCTCTGGATCAAAATTGAGTGTTTTTTGGGGAGGCATCTCAGGGTTGCAGTACTGCTGGTGGTGATGCCACTGTCTTCAAAGCTAGGCAGCTGGAGTTGCTGTCCAGGAACCCTGTTCTGAAGGCAGCACTGCCACTAGCAGCAGTGCAGAATTAGAGTTGGGTACCTGGCTGCACATTGCAGAAGTAAGGGTGGCAATACCATGACACCCCCTACTCATTTGAGGCAGGACCCCCGGTTTGAGAAATCTTGGTTTATCCTACACCAGGGGTGGCCAACCCGCAGCTGTAGAGCTGCATGCAGCTCTTTGGTTAAAGAAATGCCGCTCTTGTTCTGAGCCACACGCCTGGACTGCTCACGGCCAGCCGCTCTGCACACACACACCCCAGCGCCTACTCATGTCCGGCCGCTCTGCACACGTGCCCCAGTGCCACGGGGGCGGGGAAAGGGGAGAAGCATGTGGTGGCGGCAGTGGCGGCTCTGGGACCCAGGCATTGGGTTAGAGCAGGGTGTATGTGTGCGTGCCCAGCTCTGGGGGAGGGGCGAGGGATTGGGTTAGAGCGGGGAGCTGGGGCTGCCTGGCTGTGGGGGAGAGGAGAGGGATTGGGTTAGAGTGGCGGAGCTGGGGGTGCCTGGCTCTGGGGGAGAGGAGGGAGATTGGGTTAGAGCGGGGAGACTGAAGCACCCTAAACTCAAAGTCTTCATGGATGCAGAATAAGGCAGCCAACACAGATGTCATATTTAAATTCCAGGGCAAAAAAAAAGAATCAGCATGTACCTGGTTTACACTGTGTTTCTTTAAAGAAAATTCAAAGGCCAGGCTGAAGCAATTATTCTGAGATATGAGTCTCTCCCTTCTTGTTTTTGAACCTCTCATATTTGCAGTCTGGGACAGACCTGAATTTTTAGAACTATAAAAAAGGCATAATCTTCATAAGTAAAAAATAAATAAAAATGAGGAAACCATACCAGAGATCAACAAACTGGAGTTAAACAGGCTCTTCAAATTGTGTTAATTTACTTCTCAGTTCACTTTAATTAAAAAAAAAAAAAGCCCACAGGACAAAACAGAGCAGTAGTGTTAATTTAAAATACATAGGGATGCTTATTTTTAGTGTGAGAATATTACTGTATTTTTAAAGTTTTTTTTTAATTTGATGTTTGTTCCTTGTAAAGTTCTCTGAAGATCTATGGACTGGCCATGAATTTTTTAAGTGACCTGAGACTTTTTTATTGGTTTTTGTCCAAAATGTCTTGTACTGTTATTTTTATCACTACATTTTCTGTACTATCTATCTAATCTATCTATCTATAGATATATAAAAATAAATATATAATACGTGGCTCTTAGCAATCTATCCACAGCTATTTTGGCTCATTGTCTTTAACTGGTTGGGCACCCGTGTCCTACGCTGTACTGAATTCTGTATAGTACAGGGTAAAATTACACAAAAGGCCAGATTTCACAGTGACATGTTTTTCACAGCCATGAATTTGGTAGGACCCTAGCTATAGAACTACAGTGTTAAGT
Source organism: Rafetus swinhoei (assembly GCA_019425775.1). Taxonomy (NCBI): domain Eukaryota; kingdom Metazoa; phylum Chordata; order Testudines; family Trionychidae; genus Rafetus; species Rafetus swinhoei. The sequence continues at coordinate 16,432,575 of CM033434.1, forward strand.
GAAGTAAAGATCTAAGGCAAATCAGTTGTATTCATAAATGGTATTTTAGTAGCAAGAGACACAAAATGTGTGAGGCAATATCTTTGATGGACCAACTTCTGTTGGTGAGAGACACACTTTTAATTTTATACAGAGCTCTTCTTCAGGTCTGGGAAATGCACGCAGGCCTGGCCTACAACAGAAAATTAAGTTATCTTAAATATCTAACTCAGCAAGATGAAAAATCCATACCCCTATATTGCATTGTTAATCTGACCTAATCTTCAGGGTGGAGAGTGCTAGTCAACTGAAGAATTCTTCTGTCAACCTAGCTACTACCGATCAGGCAGGTGGAATACCTCTGCACATAGAAAAATGCATTCCGTTTCCACAGATTGCGGTGGGCAATGATTTTTGACAGCACAGGGGGGCACTCCAAGAATTTGATAAGTGGCCACACACTTCTACGATATTAAGGGAGTAGGTGTGGGATCTGGTCTGGAGGTTGGGTGTAGAATGGAGCTCATGGTAGCAGATTGGGATGCAGGAAGGACTATGGGGTCTGGGAGGGATTTTGGGTGAAATAGGGGGTTGTGACCTACAGCGATGGATTGGCATGCAGATGAGGGTGCAGGATCCGGGACAGGATATGAATATGGGTACAGGAAAGGATTCTGACCTGGAGGAGGGGTGTAGGATGGGGTGCAGGGTCTAAGAAGGGGTTGTGACTTGGGCCAGGGGACTGGAGTGCAGGGTCTGGTGGGAGATATGGGCTCAGGAGCAGTTGTACAGAGGATTTGGGTTATGTGGGGCAAGAGTGCCAGAGGGGGGCAGAAGGGCTGGGATACTAGGTGCAGGATCTGGCTGGGAGGTGCTTACCTAGGTGGCTCCCTGACAACAGCCCAGCGGGACCCCAAGGTGCATGCTGCTCCAAGTGTCTGGCTGTGGAAGCCATGTATTCTGTGAGTGCCACAAGCCCCTGGGAGAGAGGTCGGAGTTGTTCACTGCCTGTGCCACAAACACAGTACTGGCAGCTCCCATTGGCCAGTTTCTAACCAATGAGAGCTGTGAGATTGTGCTAGGGATGGAGGTAGCATGCAAACCCTTCCTCTCTCTCCCTAAGGCTTGAAGCACGTGGCCCCCACAGCCAGCAGCTTTGAGCAGTGTGTGGGGGCACAGAGCAGGCTGGATCTGGCAGTTTGAAGGGCCAGTTGTGGCCCACGGGCCGCATTTTGCCCATCTCTGCCATAGGTAGTGCCTGCACTTACACTGGAGCTCTACAGAGGAGCAACTGTAGCTACGGTAGCATATTCAGTGTAGACTTACTCTTAGAGTGGCACAGCTAAATACATTGTGGAAGGGATTGTTTAGTGTTTTTAGTTAACACATATTTGAAGGAATTATTCAAGGTATAATGGCCTTTTAATAACTCACCAGTCATATGTTGGGAAAGGTAGGAAAGGGAGAGAAAAAGGCATCTGAAGGGGTGTTACGGGGGAATAGATTACTTCAATAAACCATCCACTCAATGTCTCTAAACCACTGAATATTTATAAATGTTAACTCTATCCTCAGATCCATAAAATGACACAGGAATCTTTCCCCTGCCACCCAAATCAACAAAGAATTTTAAAGAGGAGTTTTATATTTTCTCAGCCTAATCTGCACACGGAATCATTGGCTACCTTCCTTTTAGCAACAGAATATGTCCATGCTTCCAAAGTTATCTATGCTGGAGAAGGAAAGAAGCTGAAGAAAACTCTTTACCTTTTTTTTTTTTTTTTTTTTGGTGCCTGAATAACAATTTGCCTATATTCCCCTTGGGAGGTTTGAGGAAAGTTAGGCTCTATTATTAGTTCCATTTCACTCTGTGGGATTTGTCATGAATATGGAGAAATCAAGTCTAATCCTTTCCTAAACTTTGGTGAGTAAATCCCTTTTTTGACCTCTTAGGCTTATGTCTAGTTCATAATTGCCCCTCGGCACTAAATGTATATTTATTCTTTCAGCTGAATGTGATGGAAAGATTGCTGCTGGCCACTACTGGAAGACAACCATAACCCTAAAACATCTAGGAGGAGCATGGGGGATTTCCCCCCTGATTCAGTAATTCTGTAAATTAGGATTGAAAATAGGGACAGAAAAGAGCATTCTGTATGCATTTTCTTTCAGTTGGATTTTCATTTTAAACAAACATAGAGATCAGATCCACCTGACAACCCATCAGATTTTCTTATTGGTAAGTAATCAGACAGCTGCCCCATTTGGTACATGCTGGACTATTATTACCTGTTCTAATCCTTTACCTAAGAATAAAGTTTCTGGGCTGGTATTAAATTATGTTCTGTCTTCTTTCAAAGTTGATGATGAAATGTTTCATTCTACACCCAGCAGGAAAATTATATGAGGTTTCAGACTAGCAGTTTTAATACAATTTTAGAACCAACCCTCCCCAAAATCCTGTTGAATCTCTCTTCAGCTTCCTTTCCACGGACTTTATGTGCTGAAATGGGACCAGATTCTGCTATGTGTAGACATGTATACATTATTAACGTGAATAATTCCTTGCTCTACAAATAGAACCATTAAATCAATGAGACTACTTTTGGACAAAAAAGAATATTGAACTGGTATCAGAATCTGGATCTCATTCAAAAACAGTTGAAAAATGAAGAGAGGCATTTCATTACCTATTTCTACAAATGGCTCAAAGTAGACTTGCAATTTGATGTTTACCTAATGCAATGTTTAAGCAAAGCTTGAATTTCCTCCATTAATAGCCAGTGTGAACTAGAGTCCCTTGCATTACTCAATACCATTGTGGGGATATCACAGGAGAGGAGAGAGGGATAAGGTAAAGCCCATTTTCCCATCACCTATACACCATTGATGAATGTAGACTGTTAAAGCACCAGCTTACCTTTCTTCCCTTCCTACATTTAAATGGAGTTTTATCTGCTTTAAGAAACCCTCATAATGTGTGATCATCTATATTTGGTGGCCACCTAACCTGTTTTGACTGCTTTCCCCTCCCTTTCCCTTTATTTCCCACTGAGATACACTTTTATCCAAAACAGATGTAAATTCACAGATTCCACCCTTTTTCTTTAGGGTGTCCATGGTTGGGAAGAGAAGAAAAAGTGAAAGGGATTTATTTGCAAGTCCAGCAAAGGAGTTCAATTTTTTCCTCTTACAACAATTTGGAAGTTTGCAATGGTTGCTCTTAGAGAAGAAAAGGTTTTTTGTTCCATACTAAGGCTCTCTCCCACCTGTGTCCAGGAAAATGATGATGTGATAGAAATCTGAACAGCTCGAGTTGTTCTGTGGTTTGTGACCAGTGTCCTGTATAGTGAAGGAGTGTGTCTGTTCCCTTAATGAAACACTCAGCTGAAAAGAATTTTCAAGCATAAGAGTCGAAAGGTAGGCACCCACATCTATAACTATAACGCACAGACACCCTTGTTTCTGAGGGTTTGCACATACACAGTTTGACTTGGGTGTGAAGATTTTCAAACAATTCTGTGTTCCTTTGTTTGTTCTTCTCATCAGCATTCAGCAGTACCAGCACCACTGCAGGGACAGAGGGAAAATACAGGAAAAAAAGATAAAAGGGAGGCTTTAAAGAGGAAAATGCTTATTAATACTGTGATACAGGGACTGATACTGCCCTGAGATATGCACAGACAAATCCCATTGATTTCAATAGGAGGTTCATGGGTGTATCTTAGGGCAGAATTTGATTTTCATCACTGTTTTTAAAAGCATTGCTTTTCTTTTGAAATCTTTCCTTTTATCTATATATTTTCTTCGATTTTGCCTGTATCAGACTCAGTTCTGTGAATAACAGATCTTATGCCCAACCCACTGGTCCTAACACAAAAAGAGTTTTTCCATGACAAGGGCTCATAGTTGCTACCACTACCATCACCACAACAAAAATAATGGTTTCATTGAGGATCTTTCCTGGATTCGTTCCTTTATGCCAATTTCACATAGTAGTCTTTCCAGCCAATTTAGAGCAGTTGAAGGATACACCACATAAATAAATATACACACCAGAAGGAGATGGGTATTGAATTGTTTAGGAAGCAGAGTACACAGAGTTTTCCAAAATTCAAAAGATACATCTTTGAGAAAAGTTCTTTTTAAATATCTTAATTTAGTTCTACTCATGACTTAAACCAGGAACAGATGTGGAAAACTGTGGCTTATAGAGCTACCCCTAAAGGGAAGAACAAATTTTATACTTATCACTTGTGATGTGATTCTAGAGAGAGAGCCCCCCAAGTAGTATCCAAGTGGCAGTAGACATATTTTTAAAAGAAAAGCATAAAACTTTAACTTCTCTTCATATATCAAAGGAGAGTTTTTGCTAACAAGACTGAATGCACACTTTCTCCCTAAGAAATCAGCTTTATTATTATAACAAGTTATTATTGTTTAATAATTGTTCAATAATACAAGGAAAATAACTTTTTAATAATACAACGAACAAAAAGAAAGATCTACCTTAATTTAAGTTAATATAGTATAGAAAGCTATTAAATGTACAAAACATGGATCAAGGACACATTTGGTACTACTTATGCCCTGACTGATGGCACCGAAGTCAAGGAGGCTGACCAAGTATACATGAGGTCAGACTTTGTAGGTCTGTTTTGCTAACTATCTTGCTCAAGCAAAGTGTGAAAGAATCTTTTCATCATTTGTCTGGTTATGATTGGGGGGATCTACAAAGCTCAGTAATTTCAGTAAGATGTTTGGGTATTCTTATGGGCTTTAGTTCACCCTGTCCTCTAGAGCCATTTATAACAAAACAAAACCCACAGAGTAAGTCGATGTCAAAAGGAATCATACCTGAAAGGCAATGCAGAGGACAGCTTAATAAATGCCCATGCTCTATTATCTTTCTCTATGCTTTCATGTGCTGTCGTAGGGTGCACTACTGAGCATTCTTATAATGTTCAATCTTTAGAGACAGCAGAGTTGGCTGTCCTTTCTGTCCATTTTAAAGTTTTAGTTAAAAAAAAAGAACACATTCCATACTTACGTCAGATAAATACAGGTTGAACCTCTCTAGTCTGGCACTCTCTGGTCTGGCAACATTTGTGGTTTGGCAACATCTGTGGTTCAGCATGATTTTAGTTAGCCATATGTCCACTTATTGTGACTAAGTTTTCACAGTCCCATAAAGTCTGTTTACAACCCACCAGCCCTGGCTCTCATCGTTCTGTGCTGTTATTTAGCTCTAATTTACCCCTAAGTATCTTCTAAGAGCCCAAGAAGCAGTAGAAGTGTTGATAATGCTGCTGGAAAATATTGACTTCCTGTGGTTCAGCAAATTCTCCGGTTCAGCACCAGTCAAGTCCTGAGGGTGCTGGACTAGAGAGGTTCAACCTATATTATGGAAACTTAAATGGTACATGTTAGTGAATAATAATGACTCACATCCTGTTAGTGTTAAGAAATAAATAAATAAAAAACTTGACCAAATATAGTGTTATGCTGGAAGGCGTTGGCAACTGCTTTGATATGTGGACAATCACAGTACTCATTGATGGGCCTGCTAATTGCCCAAAGCAATTTTGCTCCTTTAGGAAAGAAGAGAGCTTAAAGCAAAAAGAAGCTACTGCTCAAAGTATTAGCCACAGGAAAAGTTTGAGCAACATCTAACCTAGAGGGAATAAGAGGGGTTTATCTAGGAATTGAGTGCAAATCCATTGGCTAGGGCTTTGACTGAGTACAGCTGTGGATGTTTGAATGTGTAAAAAGTGGACAGCCAGCAGAAAGCAGCCAGAAAAGGTAGGGAAAAGAAGAGAAGTTCTGGTGGAATGGCCTTCAGAGAGAACCAAGAGAGCACAGTTCTGGATTAAAAGGTACAATGTGTTAAGTGTGCAATGTTTGTTAGCCAAGAGCAAGCAAGGAGATGGCATCCTTCTATTTTTTTCCTACTGTGCTCAGGGAAACAGAACTTTGTTCATTTTCTCTGTGAATAAACAGTATCACATCAAAGAAATAGCTAACTCCATCACCTTTTTCTCCTTCTAATAGAAACAACCCAGCGAGGCCCTGAGTATTGGCTAATCACTCAGGTTAACAGGTGCAACACTTGATCATTTAGGGCACGTCTAAATGGGGGTTTTCAGGATTTCCTGAAATAACTACCCTGTTAAATGTTCCTGTTATTTCAAAATATTTTTCCAAATAACGGACGCGCTATTCTGTCATCCCTGTAACCCTCGTTCTGCGAGGGTTAAGGGATGTCTCGAAATAGTGTGTTATTTTGAAATTTGGCACTGTGTAATGCACCAAGTTTCAAAATAAGCCATTTTGAAATACAATCAAAATAAGATATGCAATTTGCGGAGAGGCAAATTGAGAATGTTATTTCAAGTTTAGGGTGCTGTGTAGACTCATCCTCACAGCCTGGTCAATGCCCTCTGAATTTAATGGAACATTCCTGTTGAGTTCAATGGATGTTAGATAAACCTTCAGTCTCTAATTCAGCGGTCCATCCCTACTCAGCAGAGCACATGTGCTCACTTTATGGATGTTCTAAAGTTCCATTGAAGTCACCGGGAAGTAAACACATACTTAAATTCTTCGTTTCACTGATCAGTGGGGCTGACAGAATTGCCAAGGAATTCTGGAAGCAGGAGTGGCTCAAGGTGAGCTGCTGGCAGCTGACGCCCTAGGCAGAATGCGCGATTGGCGCCCCCTCCTCCATAGCCCTCAATGGCATGACGTCATCATTGGGCGCCCCGTTGAACGTGGTGCCCTAGGCAACTACCGAGGTTGCCTGAATCCACGGGTCGCCCCATCTGGAAGGGGTCGGGCTTCGGGAGGAAGGGGCAAGGCTGAGGTCTGGACTCCCTCAGTCAGCCCTCAGCCTCACCTGGAGCAAGCTGTGGGGGGCTCTGGTGGTGATTTAAAGGCCCCGGGAAACTGTTGCCTGAGCAGCAGTGGTGCTAGGGTGCCCCAAGCCTTTTTGAATCACCGGGCCCTGGGGCAGTTGCCTCCATTCCCTCCTCTTTCTTCCCTCCCGCCTGTTAGTGGGCCTGCACTGAATCCTTAGTGACCAACTTAGTCCTGCATTCCTTCTATGTATAGCTATTTCACTGGTTTGAATAGAAGTTACACTAATAGAAAAACTTTAGTTCAGTACTGCTTACAGCTCCCCACGTATTGTGCTTGTATCCAGTAATCCTTTACAATTGTAAATTAAGGATGAATTAGAGGACATTCAAATATCAGCAAAAAGACTCAAAACATTTAATCAATTTGAAATAATAATTTGTATGTAGTTCATATGGGACCTTCTATAAAAGGATCTCAATGTCTTTGTTACAAAGCAGCAAATTGGTGGCAGAAGTAGGAACTGAATCCAGAGGTTCATCTTCCAGTCACCTGCTCTATTAGATAAACTCCCATACCATGCCATGCCCTCCACTTGCCCAGGTCCATTTAACTCAATGGGAATGTTACATTAAATTAGATAAACTGATCTTGCAGAGTACTGTGCTACAGGAGAGTGGCACTGAACCTGAGGACATTGGAGAAGGCAACAAAAAGGAAGATGGTACAGTAACATCTAGGTCACTGAAATGGGGAATATGAATATTTTTAGCACATGGCTCAATGGTTAGGGATCTTTCATTCCTAGCCTTCACTCACCATGTACCCCCACAATTTTCTTGCACATACATATACTCTCACAAGTTTTACAGTACTCAGACCCTTCTGATCATTAGAAAATCATTGACGTAGTGACAGATTGCTCATTTATAATGTACATGCAATATTTATAGGACAGCTCAGTTTTTAAGGAAGTTTTGTGTTACTGTAACCACCTGTAGGGAGACCCAAACCTGCACCTTTAAAGCTTAATGCAGGAGCCTCTACAACTTGCACTATAAAGCCAGCTGGCTCTCAGGTTAGGCTATAGCGCTCACTCATACTTATCACTCACTGTAAGTGGTCTAAGTGCCACTACATGGGACTGAACCACACTCAGTAGATGTGTGGGTTACACTATTATACAAGGCAATACTATAATTCCCATAAGTATGCATTCCTAGACCCAAGCAAAACATTATAGCTCAAAAAGGAAACTGTATTTTTGCTGAGGACAAAGAGTACAAGGCTGTTGTTATCACTCTTGCACTACCAATGATTAAAATTGTGTTTTAAAACTCCTAGCTCTGGAGCTTGCTAGATATGAAGAAAAATGGTTATGTAATCTCATTACCCATTCTAATCAGCTGAGTCTTTTAAAAGCAATAAACTGTTTTATGATTGGATATAAAATTTGATTCTTTTTTCCCCCAAAACCTCCTAATTAGAAATCTATAATCTTCTCCCAAAAGCAATTCATTACAAAATACATGAAAACAGGTGAGAGTGTATACTTTCCTTCTGTCACATACTAGAGATCAGCTCCTTTAATTTATTGGTTTTAAGCATTCCAGGATATTTATTTTGACTTTTGAGCAAACTCAAACCTATGAGAAAAGGATAGGACTCTGGAGATAAGTATGAAAATATCTAAATGAATAGGAATTTTCCTCTTGGTTTAATTGAGGGGAGTGGTCAGTGTTAAGGTTACAGGTCTCTGAACATCTACATGAGAACATAGCAGTGAAAAAGACCTGTTGGCTTAGACAGTTCACTCCCCTGCTACTGCAGACAGCTTTTCATGAACATCTCTAGACAGATTTGTACATTTTGGGTATGTTGACACAGCAACATTATTGAGAAATAACTACTGTAATTTCGAAATAACTTAGTCCACATCTACAAAGCAGGCAGTTATTTCGAAATAATGTCAAAATACTGTCGAGCTGGAGGACTTCTTACTCCTACTCTTGTAATTCTCATTGTACGAGGAAGAGTGCTCTATTTCGAAATAAGTCCTGGGTAGACGCTCCCAATTTCAAAATAAGCTAATAGACGTAGGAAAATTTGAGTAGCTTATTTCAAGTTAAGCCCTGCTTTGTAGACACACCCTTTGTGAGCAGTTGTGAAGCAGTTGGAGGCAACATGCCAAGTGTTAAATGTGGAAGCACACAAAGGGCACGTCTAAACTACGATTTTTTCCCTGAAAGGAGCTATGCAAATTCAGTGCTAATTTGCATATCTTCTTCTGATCGCATTTTCAAAAGTGGGTCTTTCGAAAGTGAAAATAGTCTGGATGTGGGTTTTTTTGGAGAAAAAACCCTTTTTCAAAAAAAACCCCGCTTTTCCTAAAAAAAAGGAGGTTTACATGTTTTTTCAAAAAAGGGGTTTTTTTTCCCAAAAAACCATGGCCTGAATACTTTCGCTTTTGGAACCTGTGATCGGAAGAAGATATGCAAATTAGTGCCAAATTAGCATAGCTCTTTTTGAAAAAAAACACAGAGTCTAGATGTGCCCCAAATGCCTGGACCATAGAGGATGAAAAGGTAAGTTTTTATGTATTCACTTTAAGAATGTAATGTGTTCACCTGGTTCCTTCAATATTTTGTAGGATGAAGTATGAAAATAACAAATGTCCCTTATAAAATGTATTATCAAAAAAACTCCTCTGCCTAATTATTAGTCCAAATATATATTAACATATATATCAATTCTTCTTGAAAGAATGGGATATATCTTTGTTTTACCAGCATCCAGATGCTGCTAGAATATATGATTTGATATAAAGAATGTTCATTTCTACAGATGTTATCCCTAATTTTCCCCAAAGGTGCATTTCAGAAAAAGGGTACCCTTCCCTAGAACAGAGGAATGGTAAGGATTATTGCTCCCTTGAAGAGCCAGTTTATAACAGTTTATTACTTTCACTGGAGTTACCAAAACATGTATTTAGAACATGACAGTGGAATGGTTAAACTTTAGATTAAATAAAAATCAAGTGTGTTTCATTTCAAAGAGATATATTTTAAGGCATAAGGATTCAAGTCAGAAATGGTTATAAGAGAAATAAAGATAATATGCTTTATAGTCAATAAAGCATATAGTCTAGGTTCAACATGTTTCCACCAAAAGGGTGACCCAACTATGGCATCAGAATCAAGCTCCCAGTCCAATGAAGCTTTGAAATTAAATCTTCTGAATAAGACCTCTTGACAAATGTCTATTTCCATCAATGAGGTAAGCAACAGAAAGTTTGTCTTAAAGTTCTTGCTATTTACCTCTTTGGAATTGTGTCTGCTAAAATGAAAATTAATGGGTTCCTGCCCCTCCAGGGCATCTGAAAGAACATTAGCCATGAGCTTGTCAGTCTTATCTCCTGCCATGATAGTGAAGTTTGCCTCCACTCCATGAGAACTGGATTACATACGTGTAATATGTAAATACATTTTCATTGTCTTTCAAAGTTCTTTAGAAGTTTGGGGAACTCCTGTTTGGGGAAACTATATTCCTTTATCTAGGATAGACCTGTTTAACAGCTTTACCTAAGCAAGGATGACTAGTCTTGAACATATGCTAGTCACATCCTTCAAAAGGAATTCATAATTTTACATATGATGTTACCACATACATTTACCATTTTATTGATCAGCTGGTGATTAGTTTTCAAAGGCATTTTTCGTATGAAGATTATTTTAATAGTATGTAGTGTGTGTACACAGGGGGGATTAGGATTACATACTCCCCAAAACACTCTACTTAATTTAGTATTCAAATAGATATCAATATATGTTACTTATTTCTGAGCAGATACTGAGTTCACAGGTTTGTTTCTACACCCTAACTAAATGAGTTTAACTCTTAAAAATCAAATTTCTGGTGGAAATACTCACATTTATGAATTAATTATTTTCCATAGATTTTTTCTAATGTTCACTTATGCCGTACTCCTTCCATGTATATTCCTGCCAGGAAACTCATCTGTTAGAACACACACAGAAAATAGACATAAGGAGGGGGACAAAGCAGGTTGATTGTAAAATGTGGTCAAATATTTTCATATATTTTGCACTATTTTTGTCTAGCTCTGTGAGCAGTGGAAGAGAGGTGGGTATTTCACCGTCAGGAAATACAAACTCACAATCCAACCTGCTAGAATTAGTGTTTATGTGGTAGCAGCAACTAAAAGCATAAATATGTACAAGAAATGATCAAGCGACCTGCAATGACTTCACGTGCCAGGTGCTGTACTTGATGTGGTAAATAGATGTTAACTGACTCGTGACTGGACAAGTAGAATGAGGTAACAATGGAGTGAGAAACATTTGTATAATGAGCAACAGACAGAGCTTGTCACTTACTTAGCCATTGTTAGCAGGCAAAATACGAGCTCCTGCACAAGCTACAATATGGAATCTTGGTCTCCTCCTGCAATGCGGTTTACCAGCTAATTCGATTTAGGGGCTTTAAATCGGAATCCCGTTTCACTGCCGTGTGTAGACGAGGGCAGTTACTTCGGGCTAGTCAATTTCTAAAATAGCGACCGGACGGGAACATGCAAATCAAGCGCGGGATATTTAAATCCCGAGTTTGATTTGCAATTTCAGTCGCCCTCATTAGCCTCCCTAGATTGATCTAGGGGGCTAATGTAGACATACCCTGAGGGATAAGAAGAACATCTATTATCAAGTATGAAATTAATAGGCAGAAAGTTTAAAATAAACAAACGGAAGTACTTCTTCACACATTGCACAGTCAATCTGAGGAACTTGTTGGCAGGGGTTGTTGGGAAGGCCAAAACTCTAACAGGGCTTAAAAAAAAAAAAAAAAAAAAAAAAAAGAACTAGATATGTTCATGGAGGATAAGTCTATCAATGAATGTTGGCCAAGATGGTCAGGGATACAACAGCATGCACTGAATTTCCCTAGCCTCAATTTGCTAGAAGCTGGGAGTGGACAGCAGGGAAAGGGTGGCTTGTTGATTGTCTGTTCTGTTCATTCCCTTTGAGTATCTGTCATTGGCCATTGTCAGTGACAGGACACTAGGTTAGATGGATCATTGGTCTGCCCCATCATGACTGTTCTTATGTTATGAGAAATGAATTAATAGCACAAGAATGTGAGGGAAATCAGTGGGGAAAGCCCATGCCAGAAGAAGGTGTTAAAGAGGAGAAAAAAGGTGCTCAGAACATAAAGTACATAGGAGGGAATATACTATAGTCAGTCCCAAACTCTTTCCTCTGACAGCACTCCCTTTTGAAGCCAACTGGAAAGATTTTTACATACACACTGCAGTATCTGGCCCTTCACATTAACCACCTCAGGTCAGAACCAATAGAGTTTTCTTCCCTGAGGGCTGCTGCTCCTGGTTCTCTAAGTTGCTTCCTTCAAATAGTGTTCCATTTTTTTCTTCTTTCTGGGGTGAGACAGGGTCTCCTTCAAAAGAGGTTTAGCCCTCAGGTTGCAAGACTCCTCTGAGACCTAGAGAGCTCAGTGTCAAGGATTCCCCTCCTTGCGGGTGACCCGTACAGCCTGCTTTCACTGCATAAAGTTGATACAGTTTCAGTCTGCATTTGCTTTACAGTTGTTTTATCAGTGACAGCCAAGGGTTGCAAACCCCATTTCATCCTCCCAATCTGCTCTCAAGCTCTCCCTCACTGTTGCAAATCTCCACAAACCCAGAGAAACAGGGCTCAGAACGCAAGTGAGATGGGATGTCAATTCTCTCTCCCCATTCCCCATTGTGTTTTTCTGCTTTTTTTCCTACTAAAAGAGTTGCTCAGTTATTGGATCAGAGTAATTGCCGTGGTTTCATAGCTGCAGTGTTGTCAAATGACAACTGAATTAAGTCATGGGGGAGAAAAGGGCATGAAAGCAAATGTATAAAACCAATGCTGCCACACAAGGCTGACCTTTGTGCCTCTCTCTAGGAGGAGACTTTAATATACTTCTCCCCTGTTAGCTACAGCTCATCTTTGAACTTATTACACAGCATTAGTTTACAGCACATTGCACAGTCTATCTGATAATGTTCAATGCCACTTCTTGATGAGGATTATTATTTACACATGACTTAACAATTAGTTTCAGCAGCAAATGTAACTGAAATGGAGAAGTAGTTCTGCTAGGACAGTAAATAGATAAACCTCACTAGCTCTGATTTAGTTAACCTATATCAACAAATGTTGGCTTTTCCTGAATGGTAACAAATCACCCTAAATCCCATATATTGTTTAAAGATTCATGGTAAAGTAATCCACACTGAGTTGCCTTGTACTGAATGCCATTAAGAAGAATGCTATTCTCAAATAGGTAACATACAATTTGGAAAGATAATTGAATTATACTAAATCCAATATAAGAGCCATCAACTATGACAAAATACAAGCCTCTAAGGTATAGGGAAAATGTTTCCTGCGTCATTTCTTTAAAAGCTGTAAGTATCCTATTACCACAAGAAAATTCACATCAAACACTTGTACTACCAAAGCTGAAATGTTAACAGAAACATAAACTCTTTTCCATACATTTGTGCTCAAGTGTTTTGAATGTCAAACATATAAGAAATGTTCATTTGAAATGGTTCTATTGACCACAATTAATTACAATGTATCTTCCGAGCTAATTTTATCCTCTGCTTTTTTTACAAATTTAATTGCTTTGCCAAGGAGAAAAAAAAATCATAAAATGATGAAATACAAGACACAAAATATAACTTTTTTTTACTGTGTGTACTGAACGGGAAACAATACCAATTCAAATTCAGTTGCCTCTGATATCTATGATATAAAATGATAGACTTTTAGTAGTGAAAGAACATTCAAAGTATTTTATTATCTATATCCACACCTAACAGACTGTGATGACAACTATGCAGACACCATGATCATCTTCAAACTGCTTCATCTTCAGATTGCTTCATCTTCACCTCTATCACCTGCTGTGTACCACTTGAACTATTAGTCGATAAAAAGTAGTAGACTATTAGGACCCTTCCTGACCAAAACAAGCATGAGCTAATGGACACAAATGTAACTGGAGCCCTCATAGAATAAGTATTCCTACCCTTCTGACAAAATAAATTAACCAAATACAGATAGTTATAATCAGAATTACATTTCATACACTAGACAATCCATAGATAAAATTCATTTTATGTCCATTCAATATAAAATGGAGAGTCAACATATTGCACTTCATGATAAATAAGTTCCACAGTGCACATATATAATTTTATCCATGTCTGATCTTGAAAAACCAACAGTTGTACTAACAAAGAGGTGGACCACAGTAAAATATAAGGGTTTGGGAATGGGGGAGTGGAATTCCATGGCTACATGACACAAGCTATGAACAAGCTATGCACAATCCTGTTCTACTCTTGGGAGCAGACTGGGTCACAGCATTGAAATTCACAAGAATCTTTCCTTTCCACAGGCCAAATTCAAATTCCACTTCCTTCAGTGGGATCATTTAAATTGGGTTCTATGGAATATGTATCTGGTTCAACAAAAACAAAGCAAAAAAAGAAAAAAAAGCAGGTAGATTTAATTTTGGTTCCTCGCTGGGAATGTATAGGAAAACTTTATTCACAATTATATTAAGTGAACATTTATTGCTATCCTTACTCAGATCTTTGGAAAGTGTTCAGTCCAATATATTGGGCAGAGTGGCTTCCCATCAGGGATCACAATTGTGCTGTAGTAACTTTTTCTGATCTAACAAACAAGTATACGGAATAACAGTTTTAACAGATTTTATATATCTAGCCCACACATTTCATAGTGTAAATGAGAGAGGTGAGCACATGTCAAGGGAAAAAGAATTAGGTCCTCAAACAATATTTTACAGTTAGAGGCTTTTGCCACTTATAAAATCTCATAGAAAGAGAAACTGCAGTTTTCATCGGTTTGAGGAATCTAGCACATTTTGCTCCAGTATGTACTTATCACAAAACTGTGTAATTGCTATTATTCTCTTCTATACATTTTCTCAATATAGCCCTTATGTCGCACTTAGGCAAAATTCCCATTGACTTTATTAGAATATTTTGCTTCAGTAAGAAGTGGAGAATTGGGTCCTATATGCGGATACATTCCTGGAAGTGTCTGTGACAACATCTTCTGCCAATATCAGTTGGCTCCCCACTAATGTCAGTTTCTCCTTATACTCAAAGGACTTGAGGATTTTACTTTTCATTTGTGGCTGACTTCATAGTTATGTAGTAAGAAAAAGATTAAATACAGCTGATTCCACTCATCTGAAGTGCTACTCTCTAAATGACTTGTTCGGCATATTTTGCATTTTTTATAATGTGATGTTTAGTAAAGACATGCTGTAGGGTCCAAATTAATTTGAGTAGAATTAATCTTTAGGCAACAGTTGACTTGTAAGCAAGATGAACACATTTGCCATACATACTTTGCAGTTAAAATATTTACTCCGAGCAAAACATTGCAAGCAAATTTAATTCTGAGTACATGCCCTGAACTGAAGAGAGGAAAGTGTATTTTCAATTTAATGTTGTGTCGTCTGATGGCATGGGTATCACAACGCAAAATACCATAGGGTAGGAGAATACAAATTAAAAAGTGGGAGACAGCTATGAAAACTAGCAGCCATGTTTTTGTTGGGGAAAGGGAATTGAGTATCAAGTTCAAATAGCTATTTCTTGAATTTATCAGTATTTAAACACTGCTTCTTCAGGCCAACTGTACTTTCATATGAAAATATGCACAACACACACAAGAACTGATTCTGTGAAGGTTTGATGAGTAATATCCTTAGATGATAAATTATTATTCTTTCTCTAGTTTTTATTAATATTCAGAAGTGTGTGCCATAGATATTCAATTTTGTGTTCACATATATTAGTCTTAATACTTTTGCATGTCATTTATATTGAAAAGAAATTTCCTCTGCTTCAGTGAAATTGTTTTACAGAGAACCATTCCCCGATTTGCTATTATTATAACCTCCAAATGATACGTATTCCATGTCAAAACCAGACATAATCTGACTGCACATAGGGATCTGTGTGAAATAACTTTACCACCTGTTTTCCCCTATGTTCCCAAGATTCCCACCACTACAACAGACCAGCAAGAACAGGAATGCATTTGCTGTGGCAAGGATCTTCTCATTTTCTAGATAACATTTCTGTATTCAAAGGGTTTTGATTTTTAAAAGCGTTGATTCACTAGGCACTTCCCCCAAAAGCACACAGAACCACAATCACATGTGTTACATAATTGCACCTTTCACCAATCTACCCTCAAACTAACACATACAACAGCTAAGGGCCTGTCTATGGAATATTCACTGATTCCTTCCAATTCCACATAAACTGCATTGGATCATAGGTATGTTCTGGGTTTGTCTAAACCAGGGATAGGTATGCCCTGGGTTTGTCTAAACCAGCTGCCACATGCTTTATTTACCTGTACCTCTGCAGGTATGGTTGCTCACAGTTACCATTGGCCGCAGATTGATGTTCCCAATGGGAGATGTTGGAAATGGGGAAGACCCGGACAGCACTTCCCTTGGCTCCCACAGGCCGGGAATGTAAATCCCCAGCCAATGGGAGCTGTGAGTGGCTATACCTGCAGGCATGAAGGAAAACAGAAGCCTTTTGTCGATCGCTCCAGTAAACCTCATTCCACGAGGCATAACGGAGCGGTTGACAAAAGCTTCAGTTGTTGACCGCGGAGCGTCCAGACTGCCCCGCTGTGCTGCTAAACAGCTGATCGGCACAGCGCGGCGGCCATTTTGATGTAAATGAAGTGGTGATTATTTAAATCGCCGCTTCATTTTCCTATGTCTAGTAAATTCATCTACATGACTCCGTCAACAGAGTCATGTCGTCTAGACATACCCTATGAGTATAGCCAAATATACTGGTTTTTTGTGTACAAAATCGAATAAGTAGATAATTAAATGTCCTTAAATTTATCAGACTTACTTGTCCTCCGTCTCTGACTGTCTTCCTGTGGTTTTAATGCCCCAATTTCTTCAGGCACATGCATCATAAAAAAAAAAGCCAAACCAAACACTACAGAAACATGTGATTTAGGTGACCAATCATAGAGCACAAACTGTGACTCACAGTACTTGAATGATTGCCTAAACCTAAGAGTTCTTGATAGTAAGGAACACAAAATGGCACTTATGAAAAGAGAGCAAATTTGTAGAACAAAAATTACAAGCTGTTTGCAGATACAGAAAAGGGAGTCAAATTTATCAAGTTATGTACTGTGAATTACTCTACTCTAGCCTGCAGTTATAGTCCAGAAAACTGAATGGGCCTTTGAACAGGCAAAAATTCAAAGCTGGAGAAAGAGCTCTTTCAAGGGCTAGCAAAGGACTGTGCAATGAAATTAACAAAGGAACTAGGGGCCATCCCAATACTTACAACCTTATACTGTAAATACAAGGAGCATTTCTTGAACTTGCCTTCTCTAACAAACGCAGAGCAACATTAATATATAGGAGTTGCATCTATAAAATACAGTAATTCAAAACAATACACTCCCTGTTCCCACTTCTCTCCTTGGAAAAGGATGTGGGAACAAATATGTGACAGCATATTAGCTTTTGACTTTGCATCATGCCCTACTAAAAGATGCTCAGATATGATAGGGATAAGCAGGGTATCAGAACATATACGGAATAGAATACAAGCAAACACTTAACACTTAAGGGATCCTTCAGAATACACAACATAGTCACACAGATAGAGTACCTAGAGAGAAAGTGTGTATAGGCACTACTGTTGCCTATAATTTATTTGTTCTGTGGATAAGTAGCAGACTTAAGTCAATAGAGCTGATGATACAGCACTTTTCACAAACATCAATTTTACATTACCACGTACAAAGTATATAGTGTAGCAAAATGCATATATGTGAAAACAAACAATAACTGAATGAGAATGGCTGGAAGATTATAGTATGCTCATTACAGTTAATAAGGATGGATTCCTTAACATTCATCGTTAAGCACTCAAAAGTAGAAACAATTAAAAAATCAAATGGAAATTTTCATATGAAATATACCTTTTCCTTTTCTTTTTTCCCCTATGATTTTTGTCTGATCTCCCTCTCCCTAGAAAACCAAGCCATTTCTGATTTTCAAAAAACAAAAATGCTCAGGTTTGGATCTTTTAAAAACCAAAAACTTCTCAGCATTTTTGATGAAAGCCTGAAAAAGTCCATGAATTTTATTTTGAGAACTGAAAAAATGAAACATTTTGTGTTGATAATTTTCATGGAAACTAAAATCCAGTTCTTCATGACCTCTAGCTAAAAGTGAAATCAGTCCAAATTCTGCATTCATTAAAAATCCTGTGAAAATCAAGATTACTTGCACTGAAGTCAAAAGAGTAGCTTCTATATACAATTGATGCAACTCAAAGGATTCAGACCAAGAATAGTCCTTCACCTTTATTTAGAGAGGTTAGTAAATGGACCTGTCACACTGATAATTTCAGGTTTCAAATGCAGGTTTCCAGCTGTTACTAGGACCAGCAGTGCTACATTCATGTTTTGAGAATAGCCAGAGTCATCCTACCCACCAAATTCATTTTCTTTCACACTCCCAGTTTTCATCTTTGTTATATTTCATAGATGCAGTAAGGTGAGTTGAACAATGAAATGCAACTGTATATTGTGTAAAGTGTATGGGGTCTGGGAGCCAGAGACAATTTTTACAAAACCACTACTTATCAATTAAAAACTAGTGCTAGTTGGAAAGTTCAAAGCAGATCCACAAATGCCAATGAAAACAGGAGAATAATAAATTTGAGAACCGAAAGAGATGGATCTCATCTAATGGATACTACTGCACTGTTGGCATTTTATTTTGTCTAGGTACCATACAATAAATTATCTAAGCTATATTATTATGTGATCTTATGGAACAACTCCATTTTCTCTGAGAATAAACTTGAGTTATAACATGAAAACTCCAAAAAGGAATGCCTGGGTGAAAGGGAGAAGTTAACTCAAATAAGGGAGATATTCTGATATACAATCACACTGGTGGAATCCAACATTGCTGAAACTTTGCTGTAACTACAGGTAAACCATACATGATGCCAGCACTGCCAGCTAAATGAAGTAAATGTATCTATATAGAAGGAATGATAGAGTCTACCTATCCACTTCAAGTATGTGAAATCAAGATGATATGCTCTATGTTGTGACATTATATACACACAAACACACACTATAGAAGTTGCCTGTTCAGCACATTTCTGTTTCAGTGATTAAAGTCCGTGAGCCTCTTATTGTCAAGATGGTTGCTGGCAATTCCCTCCTCAATTAGTGAAATGGATTTTTCAGCTTACTCTCATTTTAAGATGTTTTGCTTGTTAGAGTGGCCATGTTTTCTGGCACTGAATGATTACTAGTGCAGATGTTTTATGCGTCTGTCAGTATGTTGGTTTCAGACAGAGAGTGAGATTATAGTTTTAAGAAGGATGCCAAATAGAAATTTATTTATACATTTCCATCACTTTACTTTTGATGAGCCAGCATTGTCATTCCTTGCAGTGCAATGCATAAGGTAGATTGAAAGATGCAGAGTAATACCAAGGAGATCAAATATAGTATGCAGGTGAACAGAACAGTTCAAGAAAACAAAGATATTAAGTATTGACTAGACACTATGGAGAACCACATCAAAGAGAAATATCATGAAAGCTAATAAGTTTTATCATACTGTAAGTTGCACCTCTATAAACCAGGACTCTCTGGTCTGGCAACCTCTGTGGTCTGGCAGGAGGAAGGGGGGAGGGGGCAGGACCCCAATGTGATGAAGGAGAGGCACGCAGCCCAGCTGGGCTGTGGGAGGCGAGTGGGAAGTCCAGTGCATGTGACCCAGCTAGGCTGTGGAGGGAGCAAGAAGGGGATGGGAATGGGAGCTGAGAAGCCCAGCATGCAGTTCAGCTGGGCTGGAGGGGACCTGGGAAAGCCAGTGAGCGGCCCAGCAGGACTGGGGGAACAGAGTGGGGCAGAAAGCCCAGCGCACATCCCAGCTGGACTGCTGACCAGGGAACCTGAGAAGCCCGGTGAGGTAGCACAGAAGGGGGTGGGACCGGTGCAGAAGGGCCACAAAAGACCTCCCATGGTCTGCCAAAATCACTCCTCTGGGACCAGTCAGGTCCCAAAGGTGCTGGACCAGGGAGGTCCAACCTATTAATGGTTTTGTGGTTAGATAGCATGGGGCCTAGTTATAGTAGGGTATGTCTACACAGCAAAGTTATTTCAAAATAACAGCCGTTATGTTGAAATAACTTTACTAGCATCTACACAGCCAAACCGCTATTTCAAAATAAATTCAAAACAGCGGAGCATTTATTTCGAATTTGGTAAACCTCATTCTACGAGGAATAACTCCAAATTCAAAGTAGCTATTTTGAAATAAGTGCTGCGTAGACACTTATTTCGAAATAGGGGGCCTCCAGCTTTCCCAGGGTGCCCTGGTGGCCACTCTCAACCAAGAACACATCTCTCCCTCCCCCTCTCCCTGGAGCCCTTAAAGAGGCTGACTCTGGCCACAAAACAGTCACTGCCCCTGACTCAATGGCCCCAAAACATGAGCCAGCAAGCCACTGACAGCCAGCCCTCAACCGCTCCCCAGGAGCAGTCTGCCAGCTCCCAGGAGCCTGTCAGGGCCTGGAGAAGGGGGGCGACTTCCTGGTCCAGGGTGGAGATCATAGACCTTATTCAGGTTTGGGGGGGATGCTCCCAACGTCCATGATCTCTGCACTAGACAGAGGAACGCGGCCGTCTATGGCAGGACAGCTACCAGCCTGGCCACTGAAGGCCACAGGAGCAGGTTTGCATGAAAATCAAGTTGGTCCAGTGAGTCCCCCACCCCGAGCTCTGAGCTTCCCCTCTCCCTTCTTCCCCTTGCTTCCCCCTTCCTGCTCCCTCCTCCCAGGTTTCCCCCTCCTCTCTCCTGCCTCCTTTCTCCAGTCTCACCAGAATTTCATTCCCCTCCCCCCAGTTTTGTTAAATAAAGAGAGTTTGTGTTTATGAAAAAACGTGTATTTTATTTTACATCAGGAAGGGCGGTTGGGGGGGGAGTAAGTGGAAGGATGTGAGGGAGGAATGAGGCACAAGCCCCAAGTCGGGCAGACCAGGGAGGCTGTTAGTGCTCCTCAGGGTGGAAGCTCTCCAACAGGGCCTCCTGGATACTGACAGCCCCCTGATGGACCTCCCAGATAGCAGCCTGCAGAAAGTGCAGCCAGGCTCACAGCAACGCGTCCAAGAGAAGCACCAGAGTGCCTGGGGACACCTCTGGCTCCATGTTGCAGAGTGCTGTGGTGTCCCGAGTGAGGGTAACCAGAGCATGCAGAGACAAAATGCTTTGCTGTCCCTCATCGAGGTAGGCAAGCAAGCAGGGAAAGCTGAGAACTGGCTGTCCGGGGTGGGGGGGGGGGTCCCTTTAAGCACAGGCCTCAGATCGTCTCAGGCAGCAGCCACACAAAATAACTCCTGACCTGATGCCCTACCAGACCTGGTTCCGGCTGGCCTTAAATGAGATTCAGCGTCCACTCATTGTGGATGCGCTATTTCAAAATAGCAAAATGCTATTTCGAAATGCATTTTGTGTGTAGATGCATTATTTCGAAATAAGGCTGTATTGTAGACATACCCTTATAGAAAATGGCAGCAAGATTCGAAGAAAGAGAAGGGATGAAGGAAGTCACCAAAGTTCTGAACTTCTTTTGACATTTGATGCAAGCAATAAAGAGAAGATATCTATGGGAGTATGACTGGCACCAAATTTAAGTTTTTAGGAGGTTCCAACATTATGGCAAAAACTCAAAACAAAACAAAACAAAAACAAACACTACCACAGGAGAAGCTTCAGGGACTATTCTGTGAAGGCAGAGCTAAAAGATTCACTTCTTTTCATGGCAAACATTAAGTTTTCCTGGGTATAGAAATCATTTGTATTTTGAGAAGCTTGCTCAGCAGAAACAACAAGATGCATAAAGAAATCAGAGGTAAAGTCAGTGATGGAATCTGATGCAGGTAAGGAAGCAGATTCACATGATTGCCTGTCAGAAGCAAATCTTTAGGGACAGATGTGATGTTAAACTCTACCCTTTTTATACTTGCTAGGGTTAATGTTTACACTGGTATGTTATGTGATACAATGGGAACCAAATGTATTCATGATAAATGTTATTTCTAGGGACAGACCTATGCTCTCACTCTTAATAAATTAATAATAACTATGTTATTTTAATTTATTTGTATTTCCCAATTTACTCTAGGCTACCACAAAAGGCTCTACTACATACGTAAAATCCCATTTTAAAAGTTGAAACAAAATACAGGACTATGTAGCACTTTAAAGACTAACAAGATGGTTTATTAGATGATGAGCTTTCGTGGGCCAGACCCACTTCCTCAGATCAAATAGTGGAAGAAAATAGTCACAACCATATATACCAAAGGATACAATTTAAAAAAATGAACACATATGAAAAGGACAAATCACATTTCAGAACAGAAGGGGATGCGGGGCGGAAGGAAGGTAAATGTCTGTGAGTTAATGATATTAGAGGTGGGGAAAGGTAGATGTCTGTGAGTTAATGGTATTAGAGGTGATAATTGGGAAGCTATCTTTGTAATGGGTAAGGTAGTTGGAGTCTTTGTTCAGCCCCAGCGGAGAGTGTCGAATTTTAGCATGAATGCCAGTTCAGAGGATTCCCTTTCAAGTGCAGATTTGAAAGTCTTCTGGAGTAGGATGCATGTGATTAGGTCATTGAGACAGTGTCCTTTCTGGTTGAAATGGCAAGAAACTGTTTTTCTTTGTGATCCTGTCTGATATCTGTTTTGTGGGCATTGATTCTTTGGCGAAGTGTCTGAGACGTTTGTCAATGTACAAAGCAAACGGACACTTTCGGCACATGATAGCATAAATTATATTTCTGGATGCGCAGGAATATGTATTCTTGATCTTATAACTCACTTGGTTAGGCCCAATAATGGTGTCAGCAGAGTGAATATGTGGACAAAGCTGGCAAGGGTTTGTAGCAGGGAAAGTACCAGGGTTGGTATTAGTGTGGTATGTCCTGTGGTTGTTGGTAAGAATCATCTTGAGATTAGGTGGTTGTCTATAGGAGACTATGGGTCTGTCTCCCAGAGCTTCTTGGAGTTTACTGTCCTGTTGCAGTATAGGCTGTAATTTATTGATAATGTGTTGGACAGGTTTAAGTTGGGGGCTGTAGGTGATGACAAGTGGTGTTCTATTGTTGGTTTTCTTGGGTCTGTCTTGTAGTAGTTGGTTTCTAGGTATTCGTTTGGCTCTTTCAATTTGCTTTTTTATTTCTCCGGGTGGGTAGTTGAGGTTTATAAATGCTTGGTAGAGATCCTGAAGTTTCTGGTCTCTGTCAGTGGGATTAGAGCAGATGCGGTTGTATCGGCTTGGCTATAGATGATGGATCGTATGGTGTGTGCTGGATGGGAGCTGGAAGCATGTAGGTAACTGTATGAGTCAGTGGGTTTTCTGTAGAGGGTGGTGTCTAATTTACCATTGTTGATTTGTACTGTGGTGTCCAGGAAATGGATCTCTCGTGTGGAATGGTCCAGGCTGAGGTTAATGGTGGGGTGTAGGTTGTTGAAATCTCTGTGGAATGTCTCCAGTGTTTCTTGGCCATGCGTCCAGATCACAAAGATGTCATCGATGTAGCGTAAGTAGAGAAGGGGTAAAAGTGGACGGGAGTTGAGGAAACTTTGTTCTAGGTCAGCCATAAAGATATTAGCATACTGTGGGGCCATGCATGTACCCATGGCTGTGCTGCTGATCTGGAGGTATAAGTTGTTCTCAAACTGGAAATAATTGTGGGTGAGAACAAAGTTACTATTTTAAAAGTTAACTGGCTGAACATTAAGTTCAACTAGTTAACCAGGATCCCATGGGAAGGGGGCCGCTCCAGCCTGACTGGCATGGTATGGTGGCCCAGCAGGCCATGGCTTGGCCAAGCTAGAGTGGCCCCCCCGTGACACTGTAGGCTGCTCTGGCCAGACTGGGCCAAGCCTGCTATGCCATGGGTGGAGGCTGCTCCAACCTGGCCATGCCATCAGTTAACCTCTTACTGCATAAACACCATCCAGTAAGGTTATCCAATTAACCCTTTACATCCCTAGGCTCCACAGACATTTTTAGTGTAAGCAGGTGGTAGGATTTGCAGATGTGGTAGGGCAGGTGAAGAATGACACCATGGCCACTTTTTAGGAGGATTGAATGTGGAAGCATTTAGGGGAAGTGAGAGCTGAATCTGACTGCCTCACCATAGAGAAGGAAGGTTAACATAGGGAGAAAGGCTGGGCCTTGAGGAATCCAGAATCACATGCTTCAAAAGAACATAAAAGTAGGAAAACCATTTAAATGAGTTGACCAAATTCAAGACATTTCAGTGCCAGGATGCAATACTCCTCACAGGCAGGCAGGATATAGCTTTGCTGGTGTATAAGCTTATGACTCTTTAAAAGAAAATAGTAGGTAATACCCAATATTGGCTTCAGCCTGCCAGCCAGAGAGGAAGGAGGTGAAATACTATAGTTCTCTACACTCTTCAGAAGCACTTTTTCTTTTGTTTGTTGCCTGATACTATGTGACTCCCTTTCACCTTAGTTTACATCGATGCCGTTGGGATCATATTTTCCTTGATTTTTTTTTTTGTTCTATAGTCAAGAGTTGAAAGTTTAGTCCCTAGAGCAGGGAGCTCATTGCCAATCTATAGTGATATCTATAGTTAAGCAAAGTGGTAGCATTGATTAACTCCATAGGAAGCCTTTCAAATCCCTCTTTAGCCAGGGAGGTTGCTATGACATGGACACTCAAAGGAAGAGGAGGGCTGAAACTGAGGAGGAGTCCTATGCGGAAGAAACTCACACATATACCACTTTGACTGCCATCCTGTTATATCACATAAGCTATGCAAGATTGGCTTGGGTCTGTACAGTTATGGGGACCCTCTCCTGGGAACATCCAAGTAGGAAATGGTATCAGTAAGTGGTGTCTTTTCTTCAGAGTCACCATTTTGTGCAGCTCATAGAAACTCTGTACTGTCCGACATGCCCCTTTAAAATCAAATCCTGACTGAAAAAAAAATAATTTTCTTAGGCCAAATTCCATCACAATTACCATAATTATAATCTCTCTCTCTCCACGGAGAACTTCTCTTGCATTTTTATTTATTGTCATAAACTTTTAGTGTAGCATGCTTGCTGTTAAACAGTTACACTTCCCTGCGGAAATCTCTCTGTGGGTAAAGACATGGAGGAGAATGAGATGCAGACTTGGGTGGACATTGAAGCAGAAGGCTCTGAACTTTATTAACCTGTTACTTTAATGGGGGTGGTAACCCCCCCACACACCTGCAAAAAATCCCAAAACACAAAACAGGCATTTATTTGGGTCCAGTATGGAGCCTGTATGTAAAGTACACAGGGTTGAGTTTTCTCAATCTAAAACGTCGGAGTCAGCTCCCCTCTGAATCCTCTCTCCCCTTAAAAAGGATATGTGGGGCACTAAGGAACAATATGAAGGGGACTGTCTACACTGCAATTAAAAACCAGTGGCTGGCCCATGCCAGCTGACTCAGGCTTGCAGGGGCTCAGGCTGAGAAGCTTTTTAAGTACAATACAGACTTCTGGGTTGGGCTGGGACCCAGGCTCTAGGACCCTGCAAGGTGGAAGGGTCACAGAGTTCAGGCTGCTGCCTAAACCAGGCTGACTATATTGCAACTAAACAGCCTCTCAGCCTGAGCCCCATGAGCCCAAGTCAGCTGGCATGGGCCAGCTGTGAGTGTTTAATTAAAGTGTGAATGCACCCTCAGTCTGCAAAGACTAAATCTCCCCTCCTTTCCCCCAGGGTAATAAGGTCCACTGGTTATCTCCTGGATCTCATGATTACAACTGGACCTGGCCCCTCCGAGCTCCTCGCTTGCATTAGGCACAAGACTCAAGTTGTGACAAAATTACTTACTTTATAAATTAATATATTTACAACTTTTAAATCCTACTCTGACCAGGAATGTTCTGCAAATGCATTTTAGGTAACCACAGAGAGGGGAAAAGGCACAGTGTGCCCCTCCTTCCCTCTCTGTTCAGCTGTTCCAATATAACATTTTCTTTCCTATTGAGAAGTATGGTGGGGAGGATCATTATTATTGTTTATCATTTATATTGGCGTAACCGCCACGGCCTTAGCCAACTCCAGCCCAAATTGTGCCGAGTACTATCCAAATATACAGTAAATAACAGTCACTGCCCAAAGAACTGCCTTTCAGTGATGCATGTTCTCTTGGTATAGTTTGCAGATCAGTTTGCAAAATGCTTTGCAGTTTTTTTATTGGCCAGTAATCCTCAGGATAAAAAGCAGCCACATTAAACAGGGAAATGATCATTATTCATTAATAAAAAAACTGTAAAAAGATACTGGTCCAATGTTAAAAATGATTTGTCAGTTGTTTATTTCTAGACTCGTTCATCTAGTTTGTTACTTGCATACAGAGTTTTAAAGTAGACATCACTGCTGCACTGCCTAATCTTGAAATACGAATGGTGAAGTTTCTTCTTCGGTAAAGCAGTCTTTTCTGCAGCAAACTGCCACCAGTGCAGTGTCAGTTATTTGTATTTGCATGTCAAACAGCTTTCCCACCACAGTTGATGTTGGAACATTTGGTCCAAACACTCAATCTCCCAGCTAAGAACTGTTCTGAATCTGTCACAAAGCATCAGATAAAACGTGACACCTGACAGCCTGCATGTGTACAATTCGAACTACAGAAAGTGCAAGTTATTGACCACAGTGCAGTCAGTATTAGCATTGCATATACCTCCCACACAGACAGTGAGACTGCCTCCATACAGCCAGATCTATTTTAGGATTTGCACTGCCACCCATCCCCGTAGTATGAGTGTGCATTTTAAACAAAGGTCCCATTTCACATATATGTGGACATTAGAGATGGGACAGAAATGTCCCCTCCAAATGAAAAAATAAAAATCAGTACATGCATACTGCACACCCCAAATTGGATGATTATGTGTGTGTGCTGGACACTAGATCCAGGTGCTCAAAGCACCTCAGAAGTAGATTTTGCCATCCTTATTTTCTGTAATGGGGTGGTACTCACATCTTGAAAGCACCCACCTGTGTGTGCCTGAAATTATTCTCTGTGTCATGGTGAGTCTTCAGTGACTGAGTCACACACAGTCTGGGTGATAAAATTACACCCATTCCTGGGTACAAATCCAAGAAGGGGCTGGTGTCAATACCCTCTGTTAGGTCCCTTTATCTACAGTCCTCTCCCTAGGATGGATCCTCAATCTGCCTAGCAGGACCTATCCCAGTACCCTGATTAGGATTGTCTCCAGTCCCTTCTGGCTCTCTCAAATTGTCCCTCCTGTTTTAAGCAGTCCTGATACTGGCTTGGAACCACATCCCCCATGGCTCCATTCTGTGCTTTTTGGGGGAACCATGTGGCAGGGCCACGAGGCTTCCAGAAGATGTCCTTATAGCCTGATCCACCCCTTCACACACGCCCAATGAGTAGCAACTTAAGGCATGTACACCGTGTGGCAATGCCCCTTGGAGGAGAGGGGTGACTTCTAAAGCACACTAATTGGTCTGCACAGACCCCATTGGTGCACACTGGAAGTTCCCTAGTATGGTTCATCACAGTACTGTTTCAAAGAAAACTACAGTAAAGTACCCTAGGAAAATTTTAATGTGCACCAAGAGGGGCCACATGGCCAGATAGTAAGCAACATGTTAGTATGCTTTAGATATGACATTTCTGTCATGTGCATTGTCCCAGACCTCGCACACATGCCTTTTATTTCTTAGGAGTCCCTTTCTTAATCCACTAGTCAATGTGAGCAAAGGGGACCAAATCAGACCATTTGGCTTTACAACATGTAAAATAATAAAACATAAATATCACCAACTCTCTATTTTAGGTAACATTACCTAGCTCAGACTAGGTTATCTCATACACTGGTTTAATCTGCACAGGGATGGAAATGGCACAACGAGAAGTAGAATTTGGAATATCAAGTTCATAGCACAAATGGCATTTAATATTCCCTGTCTTTCTAAGGCTCTGACCCTGCTCCCACTGAAATCAATAAGAGTTTTTTCATTGATTTTCAAAAGGAGCAGGAGCGGGCTAAAAATATTAAAGAAACAGGCATTGTCACACAGACAATCTCTTCCAACAGAGATTCAACTGAATTTTTAAAAAAACTTAGTTTTGGTGTATGTCCCAAGAGAGGAAAAATGTGAAGAACTATTAAATTGAAATGTAGAAATCAAAAAGAGGATGCACATACGTTTTCACCTTTGGAATTTTGGAGGAAGGGTTCACAGGAAAGGTACTTGTTTGTGTTTAAAGACATGATAAAGAGACTTAGATAATAACAGCCATGTTTAATAAGAATTACAGTCTTCATCTTCACTGAGAGTTCTTCCGGCAGAAAATATGCTAACGAGGGACTCATTAGCATAAGTCACAATCTCATTAGCATATTTTCTGCCACAAAAACTTGTAGTGTAGACATAGCCACACTGAACAGTAGATGGGAGTAGAGAAAAGTTGTCAAAACTAGCCAAGAGGATAGCTAATAAGTGGCAGGACTTTCAGACAATACATATACTTTCCCTGGACAATTTACACTCTGAGACTGCAACAATGTTTCCAACAGCTTTTGAAAGCTTCATTAAAAAAAATCATAGATGTTAAGAAATGAATAATGCATAGTGATAAGAAATAAGGTGACAGAGTTCCAGTCTTTAGGGCTTTGTGGTGAATTATATGTAAACTTAATGTATCCTGTTTCATTTTCTTGAAATAGATACTTATTCTATTTTCCCATATTCATTTGGCATTTGTTTAGGTTTTGGGGGGGAATCTGCATGTTTATTTACCCAATAAAAATAACCATTTCCAATTAACCATGAATCCCATGTTCATTAATTATAATTTAGTTGTAAAATAACCTAAACAAACAAACTTTAATTGTTTCTACTGTTAGCTCTTTGGTACCTACTCTAGAATCATCAATGCTCTTTATCCTGCTACAGCCAAGTCACCAAAATATATATATATCTTTACTCACCTCGTAAAGATGGAATTTCGCATATATATAAGTTCAAAACATAAGCTGTACTACCAATCCCAGTAGGACTGCTCATATGTTTCAAGTTAAGCCCATGTGTAAGTTTTTGCATGATTTTCCATGACTCAATTACTATGAACTCTCAATACATTAAATAATATAAATAAGCCTCGGGGCTTTACTGGGGTTTTATTGTCCACACCCACAGAAATAAATAGTGAAGACTCAGTAAAAACTAAGTAAGGTCTTCAGGATTGGCCCATCCATTTTCCCCCTATTTAATTTCAAGATACCATGTTGATAACACTACAAATTATTGAATTGTCTAACATGCAGTAGGGAAAAAACACTTCAGAAACATTACACGTTGTGCTATCAAGAAGCACACAGGATCCTACGTACTTGTCTTTGCTTAGTTTATACCACACTTAGTTTATATTCACTGCTGAGAGAATATAAATTATTATTAGTGCTATGGCTACCAATAGAGACCACAATCTTTAATCATAATTGTGTGTTTGTACATTGTAGGCAAGTGTTCCATGCTCTTTGCCATTCGAGTAAAATACACTTTGCGACTCAAACAAATAAGCATTTCCATTACACAAAACATTTTCAGCAAGACATTTTCCTCTGTACCTAATATTTTGACTGATAAAGGATTGAATTACAGATGAACATTGGTTATTTATGGCACTTAACACCTGTGAGGTGATAAATTTACCTTTTCACATCTCTGCTCTTGAAGGTATTTGATCACACTACATAAGTGTCTTGTATTTTATACTAGTGATGACATTTGAACACAAAACAACTAATTTTTAAAAAATATTTAATTCAGAGATGGACATCCTGTATACATTGGTAAGGGCTGTCAAGAAACAATCTCCTTAACAATTATCCATAACATTCAAATGGGGCTTAATTGTATCAGTGCAATCAAATGTAATTAAACAGGAAATATCTAATTAGCACCTGAATGTCTTGTACATTAAAGGAAACCATTGTATGGCTGCAGCAGTACATACACCAAAGAACTGATGAAGCTTTCACAGCATCACAATGTATTTGTGCAGACAAGGGACGTTAAAATGTTTTAATAGGGTGCTGTGCAATAATAACTTTAGCGTGTCCCAAATCACAGAATTAATTTACAGTCCTTTTAGAAAACTAAATGGATTTAATAAAGTCTGCTCATAAATTAACACTAACAACTGATGTAAATTGCACTGTTAGTGAGATTTAACTCACTTAAGTTACTGTTTATGGTTTTGTAGACCAGGCTTTTGATGTATTAGAGACTGAAGGGCAATCTATTTAATATGGGGAATGAATTTTGAGGTGGGAAGGTGACTATTTGCAGAATTATCTTAAATCCAAGGACAATTAATATGGAAGCATGTATAGATTATCTTGATGGAAATAAGGGAATGTGGCACTGTATCTTTGCTATCTCAGAGGAATAGCCATGTTAGTCTGTAACTTTAAAAACCATGAGTAGTCCTCTGGCACCTTAGAGACTAACAAAAATATATACATACTATCATGAGCTTTTGTGGGCTACAGATGAGTTTGAGTGGAATAAAAGAGGATTCTCAGAATTCATAACATAAGAAGAAGGGAGAGAAGGAAAAATAGTACCTGTAAATTGTAATGCTGGTGCTAATGAGGTTAATTGAATGGGCCAGAAGTGTCCCATATTGAGCTTTTGATGTCAATGAGGTGTTGAATGTAAGGAAAGCTGGTTTTATAATGGGCCACACAGTTCATGTCTTTGTCCAGGCCAAGAGAAACAGTGAATGTGCTTCTTCTTTAAGACAGGCTGTGATGGCGTATCAGGACCCCGAGGTACGGAGCCCTCCGAACCCCGCACTGTCAGAGAGGGAATGGAGGAGCTCTACGTCCGGGCAGCGGCTCCCCTGTGGTGTTGTGGGGGTTGTTCACAGGCTGCTGCTGAAGAGCCCGGCACTGGCTGGACGCACGTCAGGACCACGCTTGCATGGGCGTCCTGGAAGCAGGGACCTGAGTTTAAAAGGCGGCTCCTGCAGCAAGGAAGGGGGGACGTCCGTGGGGGTCTCTTGGCCTAGGGAGCGTGGCCATCTGGAGAGGAGCCAGCTACACCAGACATAATCTTGCCATGAATGGGACGGTCCTCAGGATGAGCCCTTGTAAAGGAGGAGATCGGAGGGTAGGAAGCAGCCCAGAACGGGGTGACGTGGAACCCACGGGTTGGTGAGTTGAGGGGTACATCTCCACCAACTGAGAAGAGAATCGGTGGCTCTGCTCTTAGGGTCCTGGGTTGAGACCTGGAGTGAGGGAGGGCCCAGGTCTCCCTACTCTCCTCGAGCTTGGGGAGGTAAGCCCTCCGGAGCGATTAATCAGAGTCGGGACTAAAGGACTAGCCGCGCCGGCAAGTGACTTGTTAGTGGCTAATTAAGGACATGGGTAGAGGGCTCACGGTAAAAGGTGTTCGGGACAAATTCCTGCCCACTCACGATGAGGAGAGCTCAGGATATCTGAGTGAGTGCGTATTGAGGGGCGCCCCCCCCCCCTTTAGATTGGGACACAGGCCCAACAAGGAAAATGACAGAACACAACTAGTCAACACCTACTGCCCCTAGCTTAAACCCCTCTAGCACATCATTGACAATCTACAATTTATCCTGGAAAGTGATCACTCACTCTCACAGACCTTTGGAGACAGGCCTGTCCTCGCTTACAAACAGTCTCCTAACTTGAAGCAAATTGTTTCCAGCAACCACACATCACACCTCAGACACACTCACTCAGGAACCTACCCCTGTAACAAACCCCATTGCCAACTCTGTCCACATATCTACACAAGCGACACCATTACAAGACCTAAGCACATAAGTCACAACATCAGGGACTGATACAACAGAACATCCTCTAATGTGATATATGAAATCCAGTGCCAGCAATGCATGTACTTTGGCCAAACTGGACAGTCTCTACAACAAAGGATAAATGTACACAAATCAGATATTGGAAATGGTAACACACTTAAACCTGTAGGGGAACATTTTAACCTGCCTAGGCGCTTATTAATGGATTTAAAAGGAATTTCAAGAGCCAACTACACGGAGAGAGTGTGGCATTGACCTTTATATGAAAATTTGACACTGTTTCCCTTGGCCTGAGCAAAGTATCAGGTCTGAATGTTAAAGCTTGGACCCACTGCATTATACACATTCCAAATAGTTTTCAGTAATTTCTCTTTGGTATAAAATTGTATAAATCTTTCTGCATCTTCCTGCACACACAGGCCATGTCTACACTAGGAATGTATTTCAAAATTACTACATTTGACTTAACTCCCAATTTAAGAAATTCAAACTAGCGTGTCCACACTGTGGGGAAGCCCTAAAATTAGTCCAAGGCAGGCTTCATTAATGTGGATGCACTACCTTGGACTTAGAGGCTAAGGAGCACTGGGAAGTAATTAGTTTGAATTACTCCAGGGAGTAATTATTTCAAAATAGC
The DNA here is from genome assembly GCA_019425775.1 of Rafetus swinhoei. NCBI lineage: Eukaryota > Metazoa > Chordata > Testudines > Trionychidae > Rafetus > Rafetus swinhoei. The sequence continues at coordinate 16,465,097 of CM033434.1, forward strand.
AGCACTGGAGAGTGCACACTACCGTTATTTCAAAATAACTATTTTGGAATTAGCGTTACTATTAATGAAAATCAGGAGTACAGATTTCGAATTCCATGGCTCATTATTTCAAAATAATAGGCTTGGTAGTGTGGATGCTCCACTTATAAATTTGACCCGGGGGGGAGGTGTCATTTCAAAATAAAGTCCTAGTGTAGACCAGGCACACATATATTTTGCAAATATGCACAGCTTCTAATGTAATTAAGAGATAAATTTTACTCAGGAAGGAAACACATGGTCCACCACATATACATGCTTCTCTTCTAATGAAGGATTTATTGTTTTGCATTTACCTGGTAGCTTCCCTGTATGTCTATTAGAAACAGGGGATCATAGAATCATAGTATCATAGAATACTAGAACTGGAAGGGATCTTGAGAGATCATCAAGTCCAGTCCCCTGCCCTCATGGCAGGACTAAGCACAATCTATATAATCCCTGATAGATGTCTATCTATCCGTCTCTTAAATATCTCCAGTGATGGAGATTCCACAATCACCCTAGACAATTTATTCCAGTGTTTAACCACTCTGACAGTTAGGAAGATTTTTCTAATGTCCAACCTAAACCTCCCTTGCAGCAGTTTAAGCCCATTGCTTCTTGTTCTATCATCAGAGGTCAAAGAGAACAATTTTTCCCCCTCCTCCCTGTGACACACTTTTAGATACCTGAAAATCGCTTTCATGTCCCCTCTCAGTCTTCTCTTTTCCAAACTAAACAAGCCCAATTCCTTCAGCCATAGCTCATGTTTTCTAGACCTTTAATTATTTTTGTTGCACTTCTCTGGACCTTCTCCAGTTTCTCCACATCTTCTTGAAATGTGGTGCCCAGAGCTGGACACTCCAATTGAGGCCTAATCCCAGTCTTTACCTCAGAGCTAAACCCCATTAAAGACAATGACAAATAAAATAAACCTTCCATGCACTTCAATCCAAGTCTCCCGAGTCTCTTCCACTGGACCATACTTCATATTTTAATCTTGCTCAATAATCATTTATAAATTCTTTCATGCTCGTATTATATAAATTAATTCAAAAGAATAATTTGGTAGTTTAGTTAGCTTCAGAATTTCCAAACTCTACATATTCTTCATTAACTCCTTCACTGTTTGATTTTAATAATCAAGATTTCTATTTCTTTGCAACATATTGTGGGTATTGCAGCTCCAAAAATAAATTACTAATCAATTTAGGATGCATCAGGACTGCTGACTATGCTAATAATGTGAAGGCTGTTAAATATGAAACCAGATCAAATATCTATAACTAAACAATTACTATGCCTGCTTTTTGTGAGCATTTAATGGACAAATGATCAAACACAGATCAAGACTGAGTTTTCTAATTATTATTATTCTCAAAGGGGGCTAAGTTTGGCATATTTTTAAACAGAATGAAAACAGGAAATAATATGAATGAATTTTTTTTAAAGGGTTAAGCTATTAGACCTTTCACAAACAGCACTATAAATAGTTTCCAACATTCATATCTACATTATGTGACTGCACCAGATTGATAAGAAACTATGGAGAAGAGAACTGAGAGAACAGATTACAAAACAACCATCACTATTTTAGGTTTTTCAGGGTAAAATATTCCTATTACTTCCTTGTAAGTAACCTGGACATGCATTTGTATTTGGTCATGCACTGCATGTAAAATATCTAGAAATACTGTGGAAATTATATTAAATATATATTATCTGAAATACAGCAGGATGAACAAAAAAAAGAGAAAGACCATAATTTCTTTAATCATCAGGTTTTCTTTATTTTTAAATGACTGAAATAACTATTTTGAATATCTTTCTGGATAACATGTGATTTTAGGTACATCTACACTGCATGCTTATTTAGAAATAAGCTATTCTGGAATAATTATTCCAAAATAGCTTATTTCAAAATAGCACATTCGAAAGCCTCAAAATTAGTCTGAGGAAGTCTTCCCTAATATAGACGTGCTATCTCAATTTAGAGCCCCAGCAGGCACTAAGGAGGAACAACTCAGAATGGTCCTAGTGAGGGGCTATTTTGAAATAGCAGCAGTAGAGTGTCCACACATGCCTTAATTTGAAATAGCTATTTCGGCATAGGAATTATTCCTCGTAGAATAAGATTTACATATTTTGGAATAAGTCATCCATTATTTTGAAATTATTTCGAAATAACGGAATGGCTGTGTAAACGCTCACATTGTTATTTTGAAATAACACTAGTTATCTCAAAATAACGGTGCTGTGTAGATGCACCCTTTGAGATATGTCATATCAGGTTGTCACTTACATGATATATGTTTAAGAAGACACAGCACAGTTTCAAGGGTGGGGAACAAAATATATAGTGGACAGAAGGGAAAATAATGTTTCACAATAAATAGCATAATTATTCAAAATTCAATATATACAGCTTTTTGAACCACTGCAGTAAGTTTTCACTTAAGGAAGCCTAATTTCAATATGCCCTATAACAGGGGTGGCCAACCCATTTAACAAAGAGAGCCGAAATAGCGGCGGAAAAAATGCAAAGAGACGCACCAGAATTGTCGAGCAAAAAAATAAAAATAAAATAAAGGCCCCCCCAGAACAGTATTGTCAAGCAAAAACAAACAAAAAAAAAATAACATTTTTAAAAAAGGAGGCTGCCCCTTTAAGACGACCGCCATCTTGGGCATCATTTTGAAAGCTCTGCAGCTCTGACCTGGTAAGCACAGGGAAGCCGGGGGCGGTGGGGAGGAGCCGGGGTGGGGTGGAGGGGCTGCGGACCATTGAGGGGGTGCAAGAGTGGCTTCGTGAGCTGCACTTTTGGGGGGCAAGAGCCGCATGAGGCTCACGAGCTGCGGGTTGGCCACGGCTGCCCTATGATGATATAAAAATCAGTTTGATACTTCAATCTTAAATTTATGATCAGTGGAATGGTGGCAGTGTGCATGTGAAAACGGAGGTGCACCATTTAGAGAAGCTTGTACCATATATATCTGTGTTACAAAGGGTATTCTCTCATTTGTCACAAAAAATCCCTGTAAAAATTAATGTTATAGGACCACATAAATAGGAGACTATACAACAATGTTATATAGCACTTGTGAATACTCAGAGTTTAATAAGTTTGTACGAAATAAAGCTAGAACAGAACATACTCTAATGCTCACCTAATAAGCACAGTCTTTTGTCTAAGAAAACATTTAAGTGTCAGATGCAGTGAGCTTGCATGTATGTTATCTATACTACACTGATAATACACTTAGTAGCTATCCAGTCTATCTTTATAATACACGTATTTTTTCACAATGATTTACCCCAAGAAATGTTCCAAAAACACTTCCCAGGAAGTTATAGTTTCTCTGTATATTAATATTTCCAACGAGTATAGGCAAAATGTTTCACAGCTGATTTCAATGGGGCTAAATTCTGGCATGCCCCTCAATCTCAGATTCAGTTGCAGGATTCAGTCCTTAGCGGTAAGCATACCGCTAAGTGTCAAAACTAGAAATACTCCCTTATATCACTTATATACTAATAAATTACCATACTCTCTGCAAGTTTGTTACAATTCTTACATACAGTTATTACATTTTATTTCACAGGAGTGTGTTTCTTCATGTATATCTTGTAAAATTTTTATCACCTTCAACTGTTTCATATTAAATAACTCGGAGTTAATTAAATATTACTTCTGTGCTGCACGATGGGCATAATCACTGGATTAAGTTAATATTTAATTACAAAATAATTCAATATTTAATATTGTGAAACACATGAGAGACAAGTTGTGACCATGATGTGTTGAGGATTTTTGTCTACAGTAAAATGCTGTGAACCATAATCACTTCATTTTCTTATCTTTTGGAACTGAGATTAATTATGTCAGACTGTACATAAGTGAGAATAATGGTGCCACATTAAGAAATACATGACTGCCAATAATTTGTTCAATTCACAATGACAGCATCAGAGTCACTTAAAATATCCCTGTTGACTATTTCATGTAGTTAGATGTATAAAGGATTTAAGAAAGTACTAAGCACTAAGAAAGCACTTGTGAATTTCAAAGGTACTCAAGGAAGTTAGACACCCAACTCCAAACCAGAATTATATGGAAGTAGGGTGCCTAACTCACTTAGAAAGCTTTGGGAATCACAGCCAAAACACTTTAGACAGATAGCACTTTGAAAAACAGTGTCCTGATCTACGGCTGAGGCTCCTTGGTGGTATGGTAATACAAATACATAGATGATGAGGAGGAGGAAGAGGAGGATGAACACAGTCGGTCAAGTTCCAGGGGGGAAAATGTGCTTTTCCAAACATGGATGGTGTAAAATGACCTATGAGGGAAGACTGAAGGAATTGGGTTTGTTTAGTTTAGAAAAGAGAAGATTGAGGGGGGACATGATAGCAGTTTTTAGATATCTAAAAGGGTGTCATAAGGAGGAGGGAGAAAACTTGTTCATCTTGGCCTCTGAGGATAGAACAAGAAGCAATGGGCTTAAACTGCAGCAAGGAAGGTTTAGGTTGGACATTAGGAAAAAGTTCCTAACTGTCAGGGTAGTCAGACACTGGAATAAATTGCCCAGGGAGGTTGTGGAATCTCCATCTGTGGAGATATTTAAGAGTAGGTTAGATAAATGTCTATCAGGGATGGTCTAGACAGTATTTGGTCCTGCCATGAGGGCAGGAGACTGGACTCGATGACCTCTCGAAGTCCCTTCTAGTCCTAGTATTCTATGATTCTATGATTCTATGAAAATATACAACAGAGCCCAATTTCTGATGCCCAAATTTCAGCCTTCTGCACACTTGTCTGTCCCAATAATTTTGAAAAGAGAGGGACTCCTGGTGTGGCTGAAGATCAAAGATCTGTATTATTATGTATCTAATGGAGGAGTGAATTCTAAAGTTCTTACAGAAAACCTTTTCCTAGCAGGTCCTTCTTGTTTGAACTGTAGCAAAATCATGGGCCAAACAAGCGAAGTCCACAGTGTAAGAAATGGTCACAGCCTCTTGACCAATAAAAAGAAATTCCTCATGACATTGCTGTGATATGGTTATTTCACAGAAGATGGGGATCCAACATAAACCCAAGTTTCTAGTTGGCTACCAAATAATAGACACACACCCCCACATACTACTGGCTAGAAAATGAAATCAGTACACTATAACAAATGTGTCCAGGAAAGATACATTGGCAAGTATTGGTTAGCTCGAGTACCTGTGTTAGAATGGCAGGTTCTATGGGGTATTCTTTCCACTCCATACATATTGTTTTAGAGCCAGGGCCAAATGCAGGATGTTCCTTATGTCCACAAATATCCTCAAAGGGGAAATGAAAAGTGGGGGAGCCTCAGACCACCACTGCTCCCAAGAGCTGCCTGGCCACAGCTTCATGGAATAACATAGCATGTACATTCTCTCTAAACTCCTATAACCTAGAGTACTTTGAGTTGAAGTCCTGTGCAAAGAAATGGTTTTACTACAGTATCTTCACTGAACCCCCTTCCCATCTCTACATCAACCCAACAGTTGAATAGTTGGGGGGGAGGAGGAAATTCTTGGAGAACAATTAGAATAGTCATACTTTGATTTTGCTCCAGCTAACTGATTGAAATGTCATCTTATTTGAACAGCTAATGGTGTGGCTATACTGCACCGTTATTTCGAGATAACTAGTGTTATTTTGAAATAACAATGCGAGTGTCTACACAGCCATTCTGTTATTCCAAAATAAATTCGAAATAATGGATGGCTTATGACGAAATCTGTAACCCTCATTCTATGACGAATAATGAGTATTTCTAAATAGCTATTTTGAAATAAGGCATGTGTAGATGCTCCACTTCTGTTATTTTGAAATAACCCCTCGCTAGAGCCATTCTAAGTTATTCCTCCCCAGTGCCTCCTGGGGCTCTAAATTGAGATAGCACATCTACATTAGGGAAGCCTGCCTCAGACTAATTTTGGGGCTTCCCTGCAGTGTAGAAGTGTTATTATGAAATAAGCTATTTTGGTGTAACTATGCCGGAATAGCTTATTTTGAATTAAGCGTGCAGTGTAAACGTACCCTAAGTGACCTAGAGTACATCTACACTTGCTCCCTATCTCGAGATAGGGATGCAAATGTAGTGTACCGAAATTGCTAATGAAGCACGGGCTTTAAATATCCCGCGCTTAATTAGCATAATCGCATCCGGGCGCCATTTTGAAATTGCGTTATTGCAAAATAAAATGCCCTGTGTAGCAGTGTTATTTCGAGAGAAAACCCTTCTCTCGAAATAACTGTTACTCCTCATTGTATGTGTATACATGGGGTGTTTTATTTCGGTACACTACATTTGCATCCCTATCTTGAGATAGGGAGCAAGTGTAGACATACCCCTACAGCAATTCATGACTAATCGTCCTGGCACCTCCAAGTAGTCATTCTGGGAGTAAGCTCAGTTCAGCTTCAGAGTGCCCTTTCAGACCATGGCACCCTTCCCTCAGAGTACTGTCCCATGGCAACTCCCACACTCAGAGGTCCTCCCTTCCTTGGGGAACCCGTTACCTTCAAGCCACTACTTGCCCCAGTAACCCATTGCCATTCATCATCGAGCCCCTTCTCTCAGGGGCAAACTGCAGTCTGAACTGGCCACTTCATCAATGGCAAGGGGGATTAGACCTGCTGCCTCTTCCTGCCCTGCCTGATCCTCTATAGCCCTAGTACCTCCCTGGTTCTCGGTCACTGGGCCTCAGTCAGGGATCTAACTAGGCCTGAGCTCCCCTGTATTACCCTGCCTTTCCCCAGAACTGCTCTGTCCACAATACCTTCCCTAACAGGCAGCTAGGTGCTTCTCCCTCTAGAGCTGGAGCAAGAGTAAGCACCTCCTGGCCAGCCATCTTTTTATACAGCTCTGCCTATTTCTGATTGGCTCCCTCAAGCCATCTCCCAACTGGCTCCTAGCCTTCACCCTTTCCTGGGGCTGTTTTAACCCTTTCCATTCCAGTGCAGGGCAACTGCCCTGTCACATGCCCAAATTGAGAATCATTCCTGCAAGGTATTATACAGTGAGGAGTTTAAATAGATATAAGAAAGCTTGTGGGGCAAGGGACACAAGGGAGGTTTATATCAGGTAAAAAAACATCTTCAAAGAACTCACTACAGTAGCTCAGCAAGAGGATTTAGCAGGGACAGATTCCTGAATGTAGTATGGGGAAACCTGGGAAACAGTAGCCATATTGAATTGTTTGAAGAATTAAACAATGAATCAGACAAAATGCGACATTTCCTGGTAGTGAGGTCCGAGGTTCTTGATGTAGCTGTAGGGCTACTTGGTATTCAGCTGAACACACTGGTTGGAAAACTTTAGACCAATGAAAAGGACTTTCCTGGGACAAAATAGAAACCAACTTGGTGGACATAAGAGCAAAAGAATGGCTATAAACTGCAGAAGGAAATCAAGTCTGGATTATGATTTATGAATCTTTGAGGACTGCCAACTATAAAGGAAGTAATGGATTTGATTTACTGGACTGAATGTTAGATCCCAAGCCAGTTGAACATGGACACAAAAGAAAAATCTAGTTTCATAGATTTGCATTTTTTTTTTCCTAGAGAGAAAAAAACCAAAACCAAAAACCAGAGACAGACTGAAAAAGAGATTACACTATCAGCAACAATCTTGGATACCTGGAGACCAACAACAGAACTGTCAAGATACCACAATTAAAGTAATCCTGCAGTAGAAGGATCTCAGTGTTGATCTTTTCACATCACAGCCTGGTAACACAATGCAGGAGAAAGCAATCTAATGAGAACTCTATCAATGAGGGCAACATGGCAGTAACATTTTACTAAAAAAACCCTTAGGATGTTTAGGGACTCAAAACATGCAACATGCTTGCTAGATAAAATTAAAAAATAATCATGCTACTGAAACACCAGACTAGGAGCAGACCCAATGGACAGTAGGATTACAAGCTTAGATATTATACTCATTGGATTTCAAGCTTTTTATTGTGGATAGTGCTGCTAAATTTAAACAGAATTCTAAACTAATGAACTTGAAATCCTTGACTAACACTAGTTTATTAGCGCAGGTTGTTTATCATAGAGGGCTGCATTGCCTTGTACAGCAGCATTATAATTTATGGATCAGATTCTCATCAGATGTAAACTGGGAGTATCTCCAATTACTTCTATAGAACTGCACTGATTAACAGCAGATGAAGAACTGGTGCTACATATTTATTTGAATGTCCTTTGGAATAATTAATTCTAAGGGTTTGGTATTTTGCACTATACAAACATGTGTATTAATATTCAGTGCAGCAAGAAGAAAGGCGCAATCTTGCTGTTAACATTACTAGCAAAATCTTGTTTAAATGTATAAAGTAACAAGCTGCAATGTGTGTTTAATATAGTTAAGATGTCTAGCAGAGTTAATCCTTCTTTGCATAGAATACTCAGTCTCTGCATAGTCACCTCTTTAACCATCACACTCCAAAACTGGTTGAACTGGAAAATAAATACGTAACACCTTGCATGTGCTGTCAAGGAGACTTTACAGATTGTGTTCTCAAAGACAGCATATGGACAATATACTGTAGTGAATAGTCTCTAGGGGGGGAAAGGAAAATTGCAATGCTTGTAATGCTGTAGAAACAAACAAACAGACACAAAATCATCTGCCTTTTATAGTTTAATATGCTGAGAGAAAGATCATAAAAAGCGTTTTTACTGTCCAGATTTTTTAGCAGTGCTGAACATCAACAACTCCAGTTTGCCACTGAGAATTGTTCAGCACCTCAGAATGCCTTTGAAACTTTTTTCCTAAGCAAATCGTGTATTGTGTTTTGTTCAAATTCTGTAATTCTCAACTAGAAGATTCAGAACTCTTGTAAAAGATTTTTAATACTGCTGCACTATCTGTAGGGAAATGTCAGCAAACAGAAAAAGAAAATAATGTCTGCACATTCACTAGTATCCCCAGTGGCACAAAATCGATCACTAAGTCCATTTGTTGCAGTCTTTTTACTCTCATTATACATACCTGGATGATGCCCCCAAACTCAGCAAATTGTGCTTTTTGTTTAAAATCTATTAACCTCATCCTTGTTCTTACAAATTTGATACCTTCTCTCTGGGTAGGTGAGTACATGACACTATGAAGAAGAAGCTGGAAAAGTTTCCTGGCACTTCCATTACAAACAAGATTCCTCCCTCTGGCATTTCAAAGGAAAGAATAGTGTACCATGTGCTCCATTTATGATAACTTTATTATCCCTTCCGAATCAGTGTCATGTATTCTAGGAGTTTATTCCCCAAACCTGGGTGTAGAAGGGAGCATGATAATACGATATATAATACATCATATATTATATGATGATAATATGATATATAATACATAATATATTATATTATATTTATGATTTTTTATATTACAATTTATGCATTAAAGATAGAAAGAAGAGACATTTTAAGACAGTGCTCTCCCAGATGTGGAATGGCAATACTCAGATTCCACACCTTGAGAAAGAGATTGATAGAGGAGAAGGGGGCCTTTTTAAAACATATGAAAACTTTCCATGGAATAAATTGAGAGGGATAGAAATTAAAGTACTGAAATAAGTAATATACTGAACTGTTATGGCCATTAGGGCTGCTAAAAATGAGTTTCATCAGGAAATAAGCATGTTTCTTTTCAGGCATGCATTTATTTTTTCTCATCTTGATTTTGCCTGTAATTAGTATTGATTTTGAGGGGGTTCTTTGTAAGATTTGGAGTTTGGAAAAGTCTACGGACTCTGAATATATTTATGGAGGGAATGGTTTTACATAAATTTCTTTTAGCTGTATAAAGAGACATGGTGAGTGAGGTAATTAATTCATGGGACCAACTTCTGTTGTTGAAATATACATGCTTTCAAGCTACACAGAGCTTGTCTTCCAGACCAGAGTACCCTTCCCAGATCTGCATAGCTTGTTTCTTTCACTAACAGAAGTTGGTCCAGTAAAATATATTATCTCACCAACCTTGTCTCTATTAAATCCTGGGACCACAGTGGCTACAATAAGACTTTAATTGTATACTCCTTTGACCTTTTTCAGCAAGGCATTTAATTCAGTGGGATTACTCACACGTATAAGTATTTTGCTGAATCAAAACTTGATACTGGTTTTACATCAGAAAATCCTGACTGATGTCCCAATTTACATAGAGGTGAGGGCAGAATCACACTTTCAATACTTACAACAGTGTCACTCTTGGGCTGTTGCCAAATGACTAGATATTTATTGCATTCCTGTTTCTTCTAGGTAGCATGGTGATTGATGAAGTCGAAAGGAGCATCCTTAATACTAATATGTGCTTCACATTGATCATGTTTCTAGAGCTCATTACTATACATTAGCAAGTAGTCAGCTTCTTACTTCCTCTTTGCTTGAATCCAAATTGTTGTAAGTTATTTATAACGTTGTGTAGAAAACAACAGGACATGGACCAATCTTACAGTTTTTCCTTCCAAATCTTGACAAGCCAGAATTTCTGATAAACAGAGGAGTACTGGAAAAGCAATCTAGATTCTAGCACACAAAATTAATCACAAATAGAACACTCCATAAGGAAAGGAGAGGGCTCATAAAAATGGCCGTATTGGGTCAGACCAAAAGTCCATCTATCCCAGTATCCTGTCTTCCAACAATGGCCAATGCCAGATGCCCCAGAGGGAATGAACAGAACAGGGAATCACCAAGTGATCCCTCTACTGTTATCCATTTCCAACCTCTGACAAATAGAGGCTAGGAACAGTATTGCTACTCATCCTGGCTAATAAATATTGATGGACGTAACCTCCATGAATTTATCTAGTTCTTTTTTGAACCCTGTTAAAGTCCTGGCCTTCACATCATCCTCTAGCAAGGAGTTCCACAGGTCGATGGTGTGCAACATGATGAAATGCTTCTTTTTGTTTGTTTTAAACCTCCTACTTATTAATTTCAGTTGGTGACCCCTAGTTCTGGCTTAATCCAGACAGTGGCTGGCACAAAGCAAGAATGGGTTATGCTATTAATCAATGGAAAGAATAAAATGAAAAAAAATCAGTTTAATTTAGTTTCCTCCTTGCCATTTCACATATAACATGGAATACTTAGATTATAAACTTTTTGGTGCAGGACCGTAGCATCTTATATACTTGGAGAGTAGCAATCATTCTGTCCCTATGACCTTAGCATTAGAATTCCCTCATTAGTTTCTGGGAGGAAGCCTGCATGGCCCTGTCTTGACTGAGGTACGGTCATCAGGCAAACATAGCCTGGCTACACAATGAACTAGATAGGAATATTGCAAAAGATAAGCAGAAGTACAAGATGCGACCTGGCAATCTTAAAACCATTAGCCACAAAGAAGTGAACTACTTACAATTTCCCTAGTGGTGCAATAGCTGGCCGTATCAGGGGCCTAGGTAGTGGGGAGCCCTAATACAATAGTCACAAGAGATTGGCACCCCATAATGCAAGTAAAAATTAACTTGAATACTAAAAATTCAGAATTTAGGGATATGTTGGCAGATACAGGTGCAGAGGTTACAGTACTAGAGGGTTGTACATACCATTGGGATTCCAAGTGACTAAACCTGAAAGGGGTCACTGGAGGGGCATATATGGGACCGTCCAGCCAGTAATAATGGAATTAGAAACCAGGAAAAGGGTACACCTAGATGTAGTAGTAGCTCCTGGTATCAGAAACATCTTGGGAATTGATGTACTTGGGAAGAGAGTGGACTTTCGATGGAAAAATTGGGGCTTTTGGAAAAGCCATTGCCAGTATCATAGAAGTCTCACAGCCAAACCAGCTAGAGGTAATATACCAAGGAAATTGAAATGTGTATGGGCATGTAAAAAACCCTGTCTTTGTTCCCCCTCCCAAGAAAAATGTGCAGGTAAAGCAGTATAAAGTGGCCCCAGATGCTAAGGGAGGAATCCAAGCTATCCTTGATGAGCTAGAAAGAGAAGGGATTGTTATAAAGCAGCCAACAGAAAGTAACAGCCCTATCTGGCCAGTGTGAAAACCAGACAGGACCTGCAGATTAACACTAGATTTTAGGAGATTTAATGAGCAAACTCAGCCACTAAATGCCGCAGTCCCATGTATTAAAGAAATTATTGACAGCGTAGAGTGTACCAATGTCCAATGGATGTCAGTGGTAGATATTGCTAATGCATTTTTTGTCATTCCCCTTCATGAAAAATCATGGGGACACTTTGGAATTCAGTGGGGAGGAGTGCAGTATGCATTCATCCGGTTGCCACGGGTGTGGGTGCATAGCCCACACTGTGCCACGACTTTATCATAGAAGAACTAGCTGGTGCAATCCTTCCTGATGGGGTAAAAATATGGCTTTATGTAGATGATATTATGATTGGAGAGGATACCTTGGAGCAGGTATATGCAGCCGGGTAGGCCATTTTGACACATTTAATGCAGCGAGAATTTATGTTTAAGGCCAGCTAAATCCAGGGACCTGCACAGGAGGTTACATTCTTAGGTATTCTATGGCTCAGTGGCAGATGTGTAATCCTGATGGAACATTCCAAAAGATAAGCAGAAGTACAAGATGCGTCCTGTCAGTCTTAAAACAATTAGCCACAAAAAAGTAAGCAATTTACAAAAGTAGCGAATCATAAGTAACAGTAGTGATGGATAAATTGATAAGTAGTGTAGTTTAGGTTAAAGAATAAGAAAATAACGTAGTTCTAAACAATGTGTGGTTAATCATAGTCATAGGAGATCAAGTCAATACTAGTATAAATATAGGTTTAAGCAAGGCAATCACTAGGAGCGACTGAGAAGGGTAGACCCACATACTTTGCTCATGGCAACTAGAAACTGACCTGTACATACCGGCAGATGCATTGTGGGTGCCTCTGTGAACAGGGAAAATAGAGGCCACAGCCTCCTGTCCAGCATTGTAAGACTGCTTAACGGGTGAACTGTATCTGATTTATAGCTATTGATAGCAGTGCTTACAAATATTATTAGCATTGATTATAAGGTCTGCAATAAAGGTAAAATTTGAGTGAATATCCCCAGTGTTTCCTAGCTTCTTTCGGGTCCAATACCTCAAACACTCAACAGTTTCATAATGAGAATCTTGCCACATGTAGAAACTTCTCTCTTGTTCTTTCCCCAACAGACCAAATATGAAACTTTTCTGCTGTTTACCTTTCTTTATTCCCCTGGCCCAATTCCGTCTAATTTGACTTCCCTTTAGTAGCATAACTGGCGAGCAGTATCTAACCATATGTGACATAGTTACTTCCTGATTACATTTTGATAAACACGCCCCAGCTTGCACATGTGCAAAGCCTGCTGTGATATCTATATCCTAATACAGACTCAAATGAACAAATGATTAGAGCCTAATTCGCATTTCTATTATGGACCCTTCACTGCCAGACTGGTGAAAAAAGATCTTACTGTAAATGAGAATGAGTGTTGTGAAAAAACCTCATCCTTGTTTGTGCATGCATATCCCATCTGGCATTGGTTGCGCAAAACAGTATGCAGGCTCATTAGTACAAGTAGATTTGAAAGTCAGGGTCTATGTTTCTTTCAAAAACCACTAGGAAGATGTAAATGTGACTGAGCTTGCAGCATTCTATGAAAATCAATGCATGTATCAACATTGGCTTTAGTGCATAATGGAGCATAGACAATCCCCCAGAACAGTAATTCAAATTTAAGAAGGGGAGTATATATTTATTATAAAACTAGCACTATAGAATCAGAGAACCATAGAGCTGGAAGAGACCTCAGAAGGTCATCAAGTCCAGCCCCCTGCTCTAGGCAGGACCAATCCCAGCTAAATCAACCCGGCCAGGGCTTTGTCAAGCTGAGACTTAAACACCTCTAGGGATGGAGTCTCCACTACTTCCCTAGGTAACCCATTCCAGTGCTTCACCACTGGGGAATGTAAATAAAATAGAAAAACAGAAAGAATGTCTTTTGTGCAGTTAAGGCCAGATTTCAAAAGTATTTAGACATCTAAAGATGTGGCTAAACACCAAATAGGTTTTTCAAAAGCACCTAAGCACTCCTATTCAAATCAATAGGGCTACGTCTATACTGCACTCTTCTTGTGCAAAAGCCTATACAAATGAAGCATGGATTAGCATATTGCCACGTTTCATTTGCATAATTAATTAGGGGCTGTTTTTGTGCAAGAGGCTTTTGTGCAAAAAGGAGCTGTGTAGACGGCTCCTTTTTGTGCAAAGTCCCCATCTTGCGCAAGAGCTGTTCTTCCTCATTTTTTCAGAAAGAACGGCTCTTGCGCACGAAGGGTTTTTTACGCAAAAAGGAGCCGTCTACACAGCTCCTTTTTGCGCAAAAGCCTCTTGCGCAAAACCGCCCCTAATTAATTATGCAAATGAAGTGTGGCAATATGCTAATCCACACTTCATTTGCATAGGATTTTGTGCAAGAGAGGTGCAGTGTAGACGTAGCCTAGATGTTAAGTGTGTAGGTGCTTTTGAAAAATCCTCTAGGTGACAATATGCATCTTTAGATGCCTAAATAAATTAAAATTTTAGCCCTTTTGGTCTGATCCTACACTGTCATCTTATGTGTTTAAGTTTATAGGATCTTGTAATAAAAGACGACTCATAATAGGTCACAAAAATGGATCTATCAAGCCCAGAACAGAGATCAGCCACTACATCAAATACACAATAGTTTAGTATAATTGCAGAGAATGATTTCTCAACGATTCATACAGGAACTGCACAGAAGAAAGACTGGTTATTTTCTCCTAAGTGTGAACTCACTGTGAAATGAGACATCTAAACCTCACCCATTATTTTACCAAAATAATATTTGCATACTCTTTCTCATTTCAACTGCTAGAGTTCTAGTTTGGTTTAACTTAACAATCTTACAGGATTTATTTGGAGGTGGGGGGCATTTGATCTACTTCTTAAGGAGCCTAGCCAATTAACAGAGTCCAAATAACTAAACATGCACTTTGTGTACGGCCCAGAGAAGAGAAAGTCTCTCTCTGTTTCAGGGAAACAATAGTTCTCCTCCATCATTGATTCTTCTTCCTCTGCTCATTGCAGGAGGTAAATATCTGTAGAATCTGGAAATCAGGAGGCCAAGGTTTTGCTGTACACAGCAGAGCATAGTTTTCCCTATGTACGGTGCTGGTAACTTTTCCACCTCCACCCCACACAACAAAACTGAACCACTTCACTCACAGCTGTCCGACATCCAATGAGCTGGGCCAGGTGACTGTCAGCAATAATAGGTACATTTAATCTGATTGATTCATGCAGTGTAGCTGGAACTCCATGTTTTCCATTTTAACACTTCACTCTGGTGACACTTATTCCTATGCTGAAAAACATCACCAGCACATTCTAATCTTTCCTCCTTGTCAAGTAATCAGAGAGGCTGCATTGATATCTCATAATCATATCTGGTAATATCTTCAAGCAGCTGCTGTCAATGAACCATGCTGGTTAAAGACAGCTTTTTCCATTGACTTATCAAGACCAAAACACAAGAAGGTAATCTCAGATTTGTCCAACTCTAATAACCACTGAGGTATGTATCATTCACAGGCTAACCTTCAGCTATGGCTTGAATTAATTATATTGATTTTTTCCTCTTGCACATTTATTGTGTATGGCAGGTAACCAAGGAAGAAAGGAGCATTTCAGGTTATTGGGTGTATTATCAGTAGAAAATAAGGTACAGTAAAAAACCCTGACATAGTAAAATGAGCAAGAAGCAGCTGAAGACATTGATTCCCCTCTCCCACCACCACATTTCTTTGTAAAAAGAGGACCCACTAAATAATTGATAAAACAGGTTTTAGAAAAAGGCTTAAAAATAGTTGAAATCTGAATAATCATACCTGGTACAGCCTGTTGGGGACCTCTGTAGTTCTGGTCAATTTGTAATTGTCAGGGAACTTTTTCATAGCCACTCAGAAACCTCTGGGAATATTTCCATAGTGACACTTCTTCAGCACGTTTTACAAAATTTGTTAAAAGGCAGTCTAATCGTATCTGACAAATGAGGGAATTTTGGATTATTTCATATTGAATTTGCATACCTCTAATGCTAATTTGTGTGCATTTTTAACAAGGACTCAAAATATCAATTTAAAAAGTAAAATAAAAGTCTTTATGCCCACATCAGATAGCTGCTAAACTTCCAGTGAACTCTGTGAGACAAACATAATTCAGTGTAGAAAAGTGAACAGAAAGCATCCCACAGTGAGAAAAAACCCACACAGCTATTAGAGAAGGTTTTCAAAATGAATAAAGGAATTTTTATAAAGTTGATTAAACAGCAAAAATCTCTAAGCACCCTAACAATTAAACATACAACCATATAATAAAGACCATCTACGCATATACACAGGCATCACATCAAATAACAATTATATATGAGGATTGGAGGCACCACCTATTGGTCAGGGTGCCCAGAACTTCCCATTATAAGACCCTGTTTTCAATAACTTTGTTAAACTTTAACCATTCAGGCCGAAATTTCCCATGCTGGGTGCCTGCTTCAGAGTGAATTTCCCTTATTTTCCTTGTTTATAGTTTCAGGCAAAACATTTCAGTTGCTCTGAGAAGAGGGCTAAAGAAAAGTAAGTTTTGCCTACATTAAAAAATTCTGGTGAGTTCTTTCTTTGAAAGGATTTAGCCCTCCCTGCTTCAGTGCAGGAGTTCCTGGTTATTTCTACACTACACTGATCTATCGGAAAAAGGTACGCAAATTGCATTCTGCAATTTGCGTCCCTTTTTCCGATAGTTTTTTCGGAAGAGGCTTTTCCAAAATTTGTCCCATCTATACTGGGCCAAATTTCAGAAAATCCTCCTCTGTCAGAAGAGGTTTTCTTCCTCATAGGAGGAGGAAGACAGGGCTTCCGAAAGAGCATGTCTGCTCTTCTGAAAAAAAAAAAAAAAAAGCAGAAGAGCAGATGCATTTCCTAGAAGGGTTGGAGTTTTTCCAGGATACCTCCAGTATCCTGGAAAAACTCCATAGTGTAGACATAGCCTGAGGGATGGCAGGGAGGAGGGGTCTGTCTCTGTGCTGGGTTATTGCCTTTTTCATTCACATGAAAACCAATGCATACTGAAAAACTGCTGTTCACATATGTTCAGGAGAGATTTTCTCAAACATCACAGATAAACTCTCTGAAGAGTCCACCATGAGTCAACATGTTGAGCTGCTCATAGCTTCTAGTGCTGAGCAGAGTGTACATGCATTCAAACCCTGGTCACCCCAGCTGTAGAGGAATTGGGAAGGCAAAATGGCAGGAAACCTGACAATCAACTGAAGTCTGCCTTAGAAGCAGCTTTCAAAATCTGACTGGCAAGCAGGGTCCCATCCATCAGGACTCTGCCCATCATTAATTTGTCCAAAATTGAAAAATCAGTAAATTCCAATTTAAAAAAATATTTTGACTAATTTTTTTTCGGAACAGTTCTGTGGGTAACTCAACTATCCCACATATCACAGCAACAGAAAACTCACTCCCACCCCACTCAAAAGTATACCCTTAATCTCCTATAGAACCTTGTCAAGTAAACAGTTTCTCCCATCTGCCCAGAAGGTTATCTGTTTCAAGCTATTTTGGATCTAAGATTGGGGAGGAGAAAATTCCAGAATCCTATGACCCAGCAGACTGTTGGCTGTCCCCTTTCGTAATGGATCTCATTGAGGAAGCTGACATACACTCAGGCTTTCACTGTCCCACCACCAGAAGTAGCACAAAGCTCTGGGGTGCTGATACCGTCTTTACTCACCTCCTACATTATTAGGTGCCCTGGGAGGCAGGTATAAAAAGCAGGGGAAAGCAATGCCTTCCCAAATTGCCAGCTCTGCCTTGCCCACATTCTGTCCCCAGTCTCTGCCCCCATTCAGCATGGCTCCCCAAGTCTCCTGGGGCTGCCTCAGCTTCTGCCCCCCTGAGGCTGGGGGTATAAGTTGCCAGCCCTCCCCATGCTCTGGGGCCAGGGAAGGCTGGGGTCATGGGCCACAAGGGCTTCAATTCAGGGTAGGGCAGAGACAGTCAGGGCCACAAGTGTTCCATGGGCAGGGAGTTAAACCTCATTCCTGGAATGAGGTTTAACAGGTAGTTCGATTTAGGGGCTTTAATTCGAACTACCGGGTCCCTGCAGCGTGTAGTTGCGGGCAGTTAGTCCGGACTTGTAAATTTAAAAAATGGCGACCGGCCGGGAAGATGCAAATCAAGCACAGCATATTTAAATCCCGGGCTTGATTTGCAACTTCAATGCCTACATTAGCCTCCCTAGTTCGAACTAGGGGGCTAGTGTAGACATACCCTATGATGCTTTGAATATGAATTAATTCTCACTTTTCTTTCCTATGGACTGCTGTGAACATGTCTTCAACTATGACATTTGCACACAGCAGCAGTTTTATTGCTTTTAAAGTTCTTTATGAAGCCTGAACATTTGGCAGGAAGGCAATCGAAATCCTAAACAACCCATAGTAAAATAGGGTGGAGAAGAGACAGTTTTTCATACCAGTGCCAGGTGCAAATGCTCCAAACAGAATTTAGTTTCTGGATGATAGAGGATATGCATGCCAATGCTACAGTCAACCAGGGATACCAACAAACAATTCTGAAGAAAGCTCTGGATGTTAACATTTCATAGAATAGTATCGGTGTCTATGGGTGATTTAAAATGGACTCTTCAATGATGGAACTCATACAAAGATGTGAAATGGCATTGTGCAATAAAATTGAAAGATGCTTACTTCTCTTTTCCCATATAACACACAAAATCATTCTTGCACTCTGGAATGGAAGGAATGTATCAATTTAAAGCTCTCCAATCTGATGCCAGCAATGTTTTGCTCATTTATAGGGTCTAATGCACAAATCAGAGTGGCTGAAGACAGCCTTTATAACGGGACCAAAAGATGTGTTATTTACAGGTCATTGACAAACTACTGGTGAACATGGCAAATGCCCACAAAGAGGGGGCAAATGAAACAAAGAATTGGCCTGAAATGCATAAAACAAAGCATTTTCATTGGTTATTATGTATTCTTAGGTTGAAATCAGATTTAGGGAACCTTTGTGCAGGATCCAGAGCAAAAATGTTGCAAATGGACAGATATCCAAACGTTGGATTATGGTATCACCTAATGGATTCATTCAAGAAGGAGAGTTGTAAGTTACATTTCAGAAATTGATACCCATCCATAATGGGAAAGGATATCCAGAAAAAGGAAAAAGACCATGGGATAGTGGGGCTTAGTAAAATGCTACAGCATTTAAAGTCATAGAATCATAGAATCATAGGGCTGGAAGAGACCTCAGGAGGTCATCAAGTACAGCCCCGGCCCAAAGCAGGACCAATCCAAACTAAATCAACCCAGACAGAGCTTTGTCAAAACAAGACTTAACAACCTTTAGGGATGGAGATTCCACCATCTCCCTGGGTAACCCATTCCAGTACTTCACCACTCTCCTAGTGAAATAGATTTTCCTAATATCCAACTTAGACCTCCCCCACTGTAACTTAAGACCATTGCTCCTTGTTCTGCCATCCATCACTACTGAGAACAGCCTCTCTCCATCCTCTTTGGAACCTCCCTTCAGGAAGTTGAAGTCTTCTATCAAATCCCCCTTACTCTTCTCTTCTGAAGACTAAATAAGCCCAAATTCCTCAGCCTTTCCTCATAGGTCATGTGTTCCAGCCCCCTAATCATTTTTGTTGCCCTCTGTTGGACCCTCTCCAATGCACCCACATCCTTTCCATAGTGCCCAGAACTGGACGCAATACTCCAGATGTGGCCTCACCAAAGCCAAATTAAGGGGAATAATCACTTCTCTAGATCTGCTGGCAATACTCCTCCTAATGCAACCTAATATTCCACTTTGCTTCTTGGCTACAAGGGCACACTGTCGACTCATATCCAGCTTCTCATCCACTGTAATACCCAGGTCGTTTTCTGCCAAATTGCTGTTTAGCCATTCGGTCCCCAGCCTGTAACAATGCTTGGGATTCTTCCATCCCAAGTGCAGGACTCTACACTTGTCCTTGTTGAACTTCATCAGATTTCTTTTGGCCCAATCCTCTAATTTGTTTAGGTCACTCTGGACCCTATCCCTGCCCTCGAACATATCTACCTCTCCCCCTAGCTTAGTGTCATCCACAAACTTGCTGAGGGTGCAATCCATCCCCTCATCCAGGTCGTTAATAAAGATTTTGAACAAAACCGGCCCTAGAACCGATCCTTGGGGCACTCCGCTGGAAACCGACTGCCGACCTGACATTGAGCCATTAATCACTACCCGTTGGGCCCTACAGTCTATCCATCTTCCTATCCATCTTGCAGTCCATTTATCCAATCCTTACTTCCTTAACTTGCTGGCAAGAATATTGTGGGAGACCATATCAAAAGCTTTGCTAAAGTCAAGGTATATCACATCCACCGAATTTCCCATATCCACAGAGCCAGTTACCTCATCATAGAAGCTAATCAGATTGGTCGGGCATGACTTGCCCTTGGTGGATTCATGTTTACTATTCCTGATCACTTTCCCTTCTTCTAAGTGCTTCAAAATGGATTCCTTGAGGATCCCCTCCACGATTTTTCCAAGGACTGAAGTAAGGCTGAGTAGTCTGTAGTTCCCTGGATTGTCCTTCTTCCCTTTTTAAAAGATGGGTACTACATTTGCCTTTTTCCAGTCATCTGGGTTCTCTCCCAATCTCCATGAGTTTTCAAAGATAATGGCCAAAGGCTCTTCAATGACATTTGCCAACTCCCTCAGTACCCTCGGATTTGTGTATATCTAGCTTTTCTAAATAGTTCTTAACCTGTTCTTTCTCCAACAAGGGCTGCCCACCTCCTTCCCATACTGCGTTGCCTAGTGCAGTAGACTGGGGCTACATCTAGATTGCATCCCTCTGTCGACAGAGAGATGTAGATTAGGCACATCGAAATTGCTAATGAAGCAGGGATTTAAATATCCCATGCTTCATTAGCATAAACATGGCTGCCGCTTTTTTCGAAACGGAGTTTTTTTGAAAAAAGCGGCAGTCTAGACATGGATCTGTCAAAAATAAACCCTTTTTCGACAGATCTTGAATTCCTCAAAAAATGAGGTTTACAGGATCTGTCAAAAAAGGGTTTATTTTTGACAGATCCGCGTCTAGACTGCCGTTTTTTTTTAAAAACTCTGTTTCGAAAAAAAGCGGCGGCCATGTTTATGCTAATGAAGCAAGGGATATTTAAATTCCTGCTTCATTAGCAATTTCGATGTGCCTAATCTACATCTCTCTGTCGACAGAGGGATGCAGTCTAGACGTAGCCTGGGAGCTGACCTTGTCTGTGAAGACAGAAGCAAAGAAATCATTGAGTACTTCAGCTTTTCCCACATCATCTGTCACTATGTTACCTCCCTCATCCAGTAAGGGCCCACCACCCTCTCTGATCACCCTCTTATTGCTAACATGCCTGTAGAAATCTTTCTTGTTATCCTTCACATCACTTGCTAACTGCAGTTCCAACTGTGCTTTCATCTTCCTGATAACTCCCCTACATTCTCTAGCAACGTATTTATACTCCTCCCCAGTCATCTGTCCAAGTTTCTACTTCTTGTAAGCTTCTTTTTTGTGTTTAAGCTCACCAAGGATTTCCCCGGTAAGCCAATCTGGTCATCTACTATATTTGCTTTTCTTACTGCGCATTAGGATGGTTTCTTCCTGTGCCTTTAACAAGGCTTCTTTAAAATACTGCCAGCTCTCCTGGACTCCTTTCCCCTTTGTGTTAGCATCCCAGAGGATCCTGCCCATCAGTTCTCTGAGGGAGTCAAAGTCTGCTTTTCTGAAGTCCAGGGTGTGTATTTTGCTACTCTCCTTTCTTCCTTTTGTCAGGATCCTGAAATCTACCATCTGATGATCACTGTTTCCCAGGTTGTCACCCACCTCTACTTTCCCTACTAGTTCCTCCCTGTTTGTGAGCAGCAGGTCAAGCTGTTCCTTGGTTCACTGTGGCAGTGATCCTTTAACAGATGGACATTTTAAAAGCTTTGGGCCTAGATACCTGTCATACCTGCTCTCTATCATTGTAGTATTTGATTACTCTAGAATCCTCTTATCTTCACTTTACTTGCGTAAGGCAGTGTTATTATCCCCACTTTACACATGAGGAAGTGTCTTGCCCAATGTCACACAGAAAGGCTGTGACCAGGAACTGAACCTAGCAACTGTCTTAGTCACTGTATCATCCTTCTTAAGAAGTAATTAACCACAAACTTAGATGACCGATCCCTCCAACTTTAACATTCTAAGTAAACAACTATTTTAAAATAGAAAAAATCTTGGAAAATGTAAACTAATCACAACCATATAATAAATATAATTATCATCATGGCAGTTACCTGTCCCAGTATATTCATAAAAGACAATAAAAAACCTGAAGTTTTCATCACATGGAAGGAAATGTATCATCTGGCATAAAGAATGAGGCATAGCTATCTGCAAATCCATCCATGTTTTTCACTCCATAAGATGACCAAAGCAGATGCTGAAGAGCATGTAAGATGCTTATTATAGTCCCAATCTAGCAAAGCTCTTAAGCAAGTTTAACTTTAAATATATGAACCATCCCAGTGACTTCAAGAAGCTATTTAAAAATTAACAAAAACATAAGTATGCTCTTAAATTGACTTCAGTGGGCTTAATTATGTGCTTAAAGCTGAGCATGTGCTTAAGAGTTTTTCTAAATCAAGTCCCTGGTCTCTGGTTCCTGCACACTTTTGTCACAGCACTCCTTTGCACTGCAAGGGGATGCATTTAAATCTGTTTATAGGAAACCTGATAGTTATACTACTGTCTCACTCACAATATTTATTGAAATGTTGTGCCTGTTCTGTTCGTGGGACTAACCAATTTTCTAGCAGCAAGAATCAAAGGGAGTTAGTGACATGGAGCCCAATAAAAGTCATCACACACTGAATTTTAAATTGCGTTGCAGCTGCTCAGTTCCAGAAGTTGCCACAGTTCACAAGAGGAGGGCCATTCAGTACTGATTTGTAATGATAGTGTTCCCTCACAAAAGGAACAAGTTCTGTCTCTCAGATTTAGGAAGCAGTTTATCAGAGAAATAGATTTACACACACAAAAATAAACTGTCCTTCAAGGTCAGTGTTTACTATTGCATCCAGTTTCATGGAGGAGTTTAGAATGACTCTTTTAACAAATTCTAGTATATGGGGTTTACAACCTAGTCAGGTACTTTCTATATGGCATAAAGATTAAAGCTAATAAATGCAAGCATAATATACTTCATTTTTTAAACAAAAGGAAATAGCATAAATCAATGAGGAAGGACAAGGGGAAATGATATCAATTATGAATTATTATTATTATTTACTACTACTACAACAGACTAGGGTCTATGACTAAGCAAAACATTTGAGCATATTCTTAAATTTGGGGATGGTTTTAGGCATATTTTTAACTGTTTTCCTGAATAGGAGTTTTAATGATTGTGGTCCACATCTTGCCTCTTTTAAATAACATTGGAGTAGAATCTACAACAGAATCACAGAATAATCTGAGAGGCCCTCAAGTCCTGTTCCCTGAACTCATGGCAATACCAAGCACAATCTAGACCATCCCTGACAGATGCCTGTCTAATCAACTCTGAAAAAATCTCCAGTGATGAAGATTTCGTAAATCTCCCTAGACAATTTATTCCAGTATTTAACCACCCTGGCAGTCAGGAAGTTTTTCCTAATGTCCAACCTAAATGTGTCTTGCTGCAATTTAAGCCCATTGCTTCTTATCCCATCCCCAGAAGTTAAGGAGAATAATTTTCTCTCTCCTGCTTGTAACAACCTTTTAGATGCTTTAAAAGTTAATGGCTCGGATATCTCCTCATTCAGCTTCTTGAGTATTCTAGGATGTATTTCATCTGGCTCTGGTTACTTCAAGACATCTAATATGTCTAAATAATTTTTAACTTGTTCTTTTCCTATTGTAGTTTCTGAACCTACTCCATTTTCACTGACGTTCAATATGTTAGGCATCCTGTCACCACCAACATTCTTGGTTAAAACCAAAACTAAGAAGTCATTGAGCACTTTGTCATTTCCACATTTTCTGTTATTGTTTTTCCCTCTGCACTGAGTAATGGACTTACCCTGTCCTTGGTCTTCTGCTTGCTTCTAATGTATTTGTAGATTATTTTCATGTTACCCTTTACGTCTCTAGCTACTTTGAGCTTGCTTTGTGCCTTCATCTTTCTAATTTTGCCCCTATATACTTGTGTAATTTGTTTATATTTGTCTACATACTTGTGTTATTTCTTTACCTCCCTAAACAATTTATTCCAATGTTTAACCACCCTGACAGTCAGGAAGTTTTTCCTAATGTCCAACCTAAATCTCTCTTGCTGCAATTTAAGCCCATTGCTTCTTATCACACCCCCAGAAGTTAAGGAGAATAATTTTCTCTCTCCTGCTTGTAACAACCTTTTAGATGCTTTAAAGCTGTTATCATCTCCCCACTTAGTCTTCTCTTTTCCAGACTAAACAAACCCATTTATTTTAGTCCTTTATAATCTGACCTGGTTTCCACTTTTTGTAGGAATTCTTTTTGATTTTTAGATCATTCAAAATTTCCTAGTTAAGCCAGGTGGTCTTTTGCTATACTTCCTATCTTTCCTACACAGTGGAATAGTTTGCTTTCACCCTTAAAGACTACCAATGGTTTTTAATTGTTTTTCCCCTTAGACTTGCTTCCCATGATATCTTATGTATCAGCTCTCTGAGTTTGCCAAAGTCTGCCTTCTTAAAATCCAAATTTCCTTTCACTTTCAAAGTTTCAACCAGTTCCTCTCCTATTTGTTAAAATCAAATCTACAACAACTTTTCTACCAGTAGCTTTCTCTATCTATTAATATATTTTACCAATAGATGTCTGGATAGTTGACGTCTTCCATCACCACCAAGTCCTGTGCTTTGGATGATTTTGCTAGCTGTTTAAAAAAGTTGGGTAAAAAAAGGAGTGTCTAGTTTCTGTCCTGATATTGCAATACTTTCATCTGACTTGAATTATATTAATTATTGTTCATGATGAGTGTTAGCGCTGTAGAGGAATGGATCTCAAACTTTCTAGACCACTATCTCCCTTTTGGAAGTTTGATTAGTTTTGTATACCCCCCAAGTTTCATCTCACTTAAACGGTAGCTTAAAAAAATCAGGCATAAAACTACAAAAATATTACAACATACTGTAACTGAAAAAAATGCTTACATTCTCATTTTATCATGTATTTATAAAATAAATCAATTAGAATATAAACAATGTATTTATGTTTCAGTGTATCATATACAGAGTAATATAAACACATCATGGACAGTATGATATTTTTGTTTGGACTAACTTTGCTTGTGCTTTTTACATAGCCTGTTGTAAAAATGGGCAAATATCTAGATGAGTTGATGTGCCTCCTGGAAGACCTCTGTGTTCCACCTGAGGTACAATACCCCTGGCTGAGAACCCCTGCTATAGGGAACGAATAATAAATCATATAGACAGCAAGATTTTGCAATAATTCACCCTGGCACCAGAGAATTCTAGCCATACAGAAATCTGTCCATACAAATCTAGTAGCAGAGAAAAATGGCATCTTCATTGAGGCAAATAATGCTTTAAACATAGTGAACCATACAGCACATGTTCGTCTTCATGAATAGACCATTAACCAACAGGTAGATCATTCACATCATTAGCAGGCATGTAAAAGTTCTCTTCTTCCTTACACATACTTCAGCTATAATATTCTTATTGAATACAGTTACGTTAGTGAAAATAAATAGCCAAGCAAACACATCCAACAATGAAGACATTTTCTAGCACTTCATACTGAACTAACATTTTTGTTGTTACCAGATCTGCTGAGTCTGCAGAACACTGAAGAGAACAAGAATTGAAATACATTATTTTGGCCCCTCTAATTCACACAGATACTCTCAGAAGTTTGAGAGTCAGAGTAGCCAGCTGATTTTCCTTATATATTTTAAAAGAATATAACAGACATAATAAGTAATTGGATGCAAATAACATCTGCTTACAAACTCTCAAGTGTACATGCACACTGATATATACACACAGAACAATTTTCTCATTTAAAATACCCCTTTGATGTTAGTTTTGATCTTACATTAGTTTAAAAACACTTTTCTCATGTATCTGACAAAGTGTCAGGTTAGCATTAACAGTAGGCTCACAACACTGTGGTTACATTAATTAAAAAGCAGCATGGAATTAAGTTAGAAGACTACTGGGAGTTTCTTAGAAGAGCTCTATATAGTAAGACATATTAAATGTATTTTTAGGTTGGATATGTGCTACAAAATACCAATATATGTGTGTATTTACTTAAAGTAAGGCTATACTCTGAGATGTGATGCTGTAAGATTGTGCTTGGTGCTCCATATTTATTATCCCAGTTTCTACACCACAGGGTGGTAGGTTCACATAGAAATGTGTTCTACTTACATTTTTTTCTAACTTCCACACCTGGAAAATCACTCTGAGATTGGGAGTCAGACTGGGTTCTTCAGTGGTCATGCATCATCACCAAGAGGATTCTGAAGGTTAAATCCTACCTTAAGTAAAACTTGTTTATCTTAATTGTCTGTAGATTATACCTTGGACAATACCCGGGCAATCCTATGTCTTTCAATAATTTGCACAGATGTAACTGATTAGTCTTGTATTTGGAATTTCCGGCTTGGCTAAATACTGCAGCAGTATTCACCAGATGGGTGCCAACTGTAGAGTGCGCTAAAGTGTTGTGCTCTGACTGTCCTGTGAAGACCTTAATGATGCACTATAAAAGATTCTTAATGCACATTAATGTAGCCCTATTTCAAATGAGACTCCATCAACATGCACTAAATAGCTTTTAGTGTGTGTCAGCAGGGCCCATATACGGTGGTTAGAGTGCAACACTTTAGATTGCTCAACAATTTACACATTTCTGATATGTACTGCGCACCATGTGGAAAAGCTCTTAGAAAATATTGGGTTGATGATAGATAAGGATGAATGGAATCCATCACTCTCATGCTCTGATCTGTTGACTATACAGTGCTCACAGGAACAACTGAAGTAAAATGGATTTTAGCCACTAGCAGCAGCAGATATTACGTTGAAAACATAAACCTGTTAGAGAAAAGATGCTATTTTCACAATCACTTTTGCAGAACAGCAACACATGGAATGCCTCACATGTTTGTTCCTTTACAAAGTTTTTTTAAATACTAAGCAACATATATTTATTATTTATTCTTGGCAATACATGTGTGTACACCCCCTCCCTTAAGCTTATATAATCTAATAAATGATGGCTCGGGACATTGGAAGTTTAGGGCAGCAAAATACAAATACCCAGAGCATCAAAATATAGCATTGTTTCTTTCCACTGACCCTGTTAGATATTATAAGCCACTTAAAGATATTAAATGTAACAGGAACAGAAAATTTAATTCAAGTACATATTTTCCTGTAGCATTACGGGGACTAAACTAAATACAATGAAAGTCTCATTGTGTTTAATACAATTCTGCAGATCTAAATGCCACTATAAAAGAAGTGTGCATATTTCTTCAAGAAAAAGTGAAGGATTTTTTTAAACAGTGTTCATAAGATACTTCACATGTCCCTCAGGCTATGTTAAAGTTGAAATCAAAAGGTGCAGTCCTGTGGGACAACAAATTCTACCTTGAGATTTTTACTATGTACATAATCATGTCTGCTGACAAGAATTAGTCTGTAGCTGGAGTCAATGTATCTTAAGCCAAGCTTGTTGTCTCCACAGTGGGAGGTCGATGGGAGAAATGCTCCCATCCACTTCCTTTACTTCTTACAATAGCAAGGAATACCAGTGTCCATGAGAGTGTCCTTAGCATTTGATTTACCAGGTCTTAACTAGACCTGCATCCTGAAAGATTGATTGCCAGAGCGTCGATCCTCTGGTAAGTGGAGACAGGACCTTAGTCAGTTAAGTTCACCACCTTCTGGTTGGTGTCTTGCCCATCACTTTGCTCTCCTAACTTCCAGGGGTATCAGCAGTCCTCAGTCGATAAACCCACCTGTGTGGCCAAATGCAGCACTAAAATCTAGTTCCTTGCCTCAAGAGTAAGCTGCAGTCTGAAGACTCACTCCATGGAGGCAAGATGCTATACAAGATGAAGAGAGGATGCAGGCTTGCCCACTACTCAGAGCCATAACCCAAAGACCATCTAGTGGCAACCATCTCCTGCCCTATCTCTCTTTTTGACTGCTCCTGTTCCTGAGCCACTTCCTGTGGTAATTACACCTTCTTGACCCTAGTATGAAGGTCTGTTAGAGGGACTCTAATGTTATAATATTGATCTGTTCAAAATGGTTATAGTGCAATTGTTGTGTACAGAATTTGGGTAAGGTGCACACTTAAAATGGCGATTGTCATCAGTGACTGGAAAACAAAATGGAGATTACCATCAGAACTCTGTGGAAAGACCTGGACTTATTTCTCACCAGAAGTCTTTGCGCTCATAACCAACTTATGCACATGGCATGCAAAAGCTGTGCACAAGGCATGAAGAGGCTTGCACCAGGCATGCAGATCCTTTGCACCCAGCCCGAAATAGTGAACACCACCCTATACAAGTTTTCCCGCCAAAGGTTCTACAAAAGCACTGCAACCCAAGGGAGGGTGTAGTCAGTGTTCTGTCTGTGTCTGTGAGGACAGAGTGTGTCAGAGAGGGAGCGTCCAATGCCATTGAGGGCCCACGTCCCTGTATCCAAGGATCAGGATCCAATGACGGTTACCCTTCAAGAGTAGCATTCCAGCCTGACAGCGCCACAGAGGGAAAAGGCATAGGGATCCTTCACAACTGCGGTGGGTTCCCACTCCACGCTGTGGCAATGGCTCAGCACTGGTGATCTGGGATACACCAAGCAGAGGTGTTTGATCTCTACCCACCTCGGACCATAACATTGTCATCGTCCCTGAAACACTCCATTGTGGTGAAGGCCCAATGAGAATCATACCAGAACTGTACCACCATTCATCATCAGCCTTGGCTCCTGTGGCAACAGCCTAGGATTCCACTGAGGGCAATTGATCTATGTGCGAGGGATCACTTGCAGTTCCTCCCTGAGGGCTAACCTGAGCCCAAAAGTAGAAGGTCACAAGCACCAGTACCACCATCAGAGACTTTTGTCTCTGAGACACAGAGACTTTTGTAACGTATAAATACCTTACTTGTATTGGGGATCTTTCTGTCTATCTTCTCTTCTGTTTTGGGGTAGGGGTTGGATTTGTTGGTTGTTGTTCTTGTTTCTTGTTCATGCACTTGTCAATTTCAATTCTTACAATATATTAGTGAACTTTAATCTGGTCTCCAAGCGTGTTTGTTTTGGGGAGAAATCACTGGTGATCAGATACGGTGTCAGGGGCCTCCCTTCTGGTAATCAGAGCATTTAACATAATCAATCAGATCCCTTATCCTAAATTCTAAATTAATTCAAAAGATTCTGCTTGTTACTGAGACTCTGGGGTAACAGGCCTAAAGCCTAGGAAGTATCTCAGGGCCTTTTCTCAGGCTTCCATGAGCCTGCCCAGCTGCTTTCTCCAAGGTGTTACTGGGACCCAGCTCCATCATCCTTGCTATACTGGAGCATTTTTATAGAGATCAGCCTGGACCTCATTAGCTGTTTATAGCTGCGCTCTGATTGGCTGCATTTGCACAGGCTTCCTCTTGCCTTCTTTTAACCCTCTCCCTGCTGGAGTGGGATATAGAACCATTACAGGGCCTCATTTACCAGTGACAGAAGTTGGTGACACACCAATGACTTCCCCTCCCTATTACTTCCATTATTATATTTAAAGGTCCTTTTCGGATGCCATTAAGTGTCCCAAATCTGAGAGACAATGATTTGGCTGGAAGAGTTTGAACACAGATCTCAGCTCATTCACCAAGAGATAATTTTACATGACTCCAGTCTTCTGTTTTAAAGCATTTGAAAAAGAAAATAAGTATTTGAGCTATACTTAAATTATGAGAGTACAACATAGATGAAATTGTGAGTGACTAAGCAGGAGCAGCACTGATATAGTCCTTTTAATCCTGGGATCACAATTTAGTTTGTTAGTTAGTTTAGTTAGTTAGGGTATGTCTACACTGCATTCCTCTTTCAAGAGAGGAGTGCAAATGCAGCTGAGCAAAATTGCAAATGAAGTGTGGATTTGAATTTCCCATGCTTCATTTGCATAATCGCGTCCGGGCGCTATTTCGAAATACCCTATTTGGAAAAAAGAAACACTGTCTAGACACGGTTATTTGGAAAGAAAACCATTCTTTTGAAATTACCCTTACTCCTTATAAAATGAGGTTTAAGGGTAATTTCGAAAGAAGGGTTTTCTTTCAAAATAACCGTGTCTAGACAGCGTTTCTTTTTTCAAAATAGGGTATTTCGAAATAGTGTCTGGACGCGATTATGCAAATAAAGCGTGGGAAATTCATATCCATGCTTCATTTGCAATGTCGTTCAGCTGCATTTGCACTCCTCTCTTGAAAGAGGAATGCAGTGTAGAAATACCTAGTTAGTTAGTTAGTTAGTTAGTTAGTTAGTTAGCTTCACATATCTTAAGTCTCTGGTTAAAGATATTTCTTGTACTTCTGTAACTAAAATGCTACTTTAAAAAAAAGAAGATAAAGTTTTCCAACTCTGGGCTTACATATATGTTAGAGAAAAGAAACTGCTCCCCCAGTAAAAAAGTTTGGCCAGGCCGCTCTTGCTATAGTGGGCTGCAGTACTCCTTGAGAGAAACCGGCCGCACCCTTCCTGCATACCATTGCCTTTAGAAAAGGGAAGGTGTGAAAAGGGAAAATAGCCTCAGACTCTCTCACCCGTCTCCTTGGCGTGAGAACTGCAGGGCTTACCTGGTCGCATGAAACCTGCACAGTTTCGGCCCAACCCCTGGGACACAGACCCCCACTTGGTGACCATTGGGCCATATGGTAATATGCAAGCGCAGAAAGCGATGTGCAGATTTGGGGATAAATACCCATGGCACAGTTCGCTCTAGGAGGTCTTCGCAACACACGCACCACCGTCGTGTGCCTGATCGTATACTTCAAAGCGCTGCCGGCCTGATCAACCGACCAGCCACCTCCCCGACTCGGGCGTAACCAAGGCCTTCGCAACCGATATCTTTGTAATGTTCCGTGTGCTGTGTAAGTTGGTATGTATGATTTGATTTTTTCCTGTTGTATAAGTTTAGTGTTGTAGTTGTTTTTGGGTAGTACATAAGAGTTTGTAGTTATCACTGTTATTTTATTACTGTAGCTGGATATTTTAGATTAGAGACTATTCCCCTTGCCATTCCCATCCTTATATCTCTGACACGTTTTACTAGGAACTATAGAATAAATATAATAAATACTGTAAATTCATTATTAACACGGTCTATTAAAAATCTTAGAATAAATACTATAAATTCACCACTGTCATAAATAAATAATTTTTATTTGATAAAACTGTCCACCTGGTTCTGTCCTTCCCCCCTTGGGTATTCATCATCAGACCTGTGATTCTCGAACAATATATTATAAGCAAAACTATCACTTCCCCACAATGCCTACACAGGATTGTCACATAGTCTTTTCCTCTACAGCAAGGGATATGTGCCTTGTAGGTCACATCACAAGAGAAAGTGTGGTCTCTACAGGGCTGCTACGTACCCCCTGTACAGGTAAATGGCAGGGAATTAGTAGAGTATTGGCTCTGACCCATCCTTTCAACAGTACAGTTGAGCTAGTCCATAGTAAGAAGCAACTTCCCATTGGGATAAATCACTGAAGTCAGTGGGAAGCCTCACATAATCTCTAGGGGGCAGGCCTTCCGTTGGGTGGGGTGGAGGGCAAAGCGGGCAATTGCCTTGGAGCCAAGCAATTCTAAAGGGCCTGGGGCTCCTGGCTGCCGTTGCCCCTACTATGGCAACAGCAGTGGCTGGAGCCCTGGACTCTTTAAATCACTGCCAGAGCACTGGGAAGTGCACTCTGGATGGCTATGAGGACTGCCTGGAAGGTTGGCACAGTGCACTCTAGGGCATTACTGAGGGCTGGCTGCCCCCTATCCTGCCCCTTCCTCCCAAGATGCTGCCCCTTCTGTGAGCACAGAGCTCCCCACACTACCTTGCCCAGGGTCCCATTAATCCTGTCAGCCCCCCAGCTAAGGGACTGTGGATCAGGGCCAGAGAGCAATCAGCAACTTGCTTTGTTGTACACATGAGACTTATTATGCATATTTAGGGTTTGCCCCAGGTGAATTAGCCAGGTCAGTTTGGAAGTGAACCATGTTAGTTTTATGAGCCTGTTCAGTGATTTGTTTGGGGCATCTCCTCTGTCAGTATAGTAACGGAATTGCCATTCCATTCTGTCCCTTTCTCTGCAACAGATGTTGTTGACACTACGTTTTAACAAAGAATTCTCACCATTGGTAATATAAATTGGAGCAAGAACTGAGTGTAGGTAGAGTAAGCCAGTACAAGGAAGTAAAAGTAGAAAACCTATTGCATTCATGTGATTCTCCAAGCCCACAGTCATGTTTCCCTTGCACTATGCCTCCCAGTGATTCCACACAAGATACTTTCTCCAATACCACAACTTCAGTCACCCAGGGCAGTACTTCCATCCCTAGAAATACTAACTCTATGGTTGATTCAGGGCTGGAGCACCCAGAGAGAAAAAATAGCAGGTGCTTAGCACCCACCAGCAGCCCTGTTCCCCTGAATGCCTCCCCCTATGCCCTCAGCCCTGCTGATCAACTTCTCACCACCCTCCTAATGCCTCCTGCTGTGAACCAGATGTTCTGTAGCATGCAGAAAGCACTGGCAGGGAGGGGAGCACCAGGGATAAGACACGCTAAGGGGTGGGGGTGGAAAGAAGCAGTAGAGAGGTGGGGCTTTGGGGAAGGGCTGGTGGGCAGGTGGGGGCAGAATGAAAGTGGGAAGAGGCAGGGTAGGAGTGGTCCTATGGGAGAAGGGGTGGAGTGGGGGCATGGCCTGGGGCAGAAGGGAAATCGAGCAACTTATGGATGGAAAAGAAGTCAATACCTATGTCCATCCCAATTTTTCCTTATCAATGTGCCCTCCAGGACAGGGACAGTGCCTTCTTACAAGTTGTACTGCTCATAGAAGATGGATTCCCACTCCTGATTGGGATGTCATTGTAAGGAAACTAATAAAAAATACAGTAGCAAATAACAACTGTGACAGATTCCCCCTCCACCGCCCATGCTTTATGAAATAGACTTACAAACACAAATATACACAACTCAAAGATGCTTTGGGCAAATTATCTCACATAACCTATCCATCTTCATGTCATAATCCACTGGATCTGTTTATTTTATTTTGGTGTATGTATCATTCTTGTGTGTAAAATTGGACATATGGAATGTGGAATGCTTGATCATTTTTAAATATGTAAATGAGAGCCGTCACAGGTGTTTCCCTCAATGTCTTGATGACCAACTGTTAAATCATCACTTTTGTCCTTTAAGTCTTAGCAGTGGTTGGTCTGAGGAAGTCACATGTCTACCTGATCTGGCCAGGTGATTTCCCATGCAAAAAGGGAATATTTAAAAACTATAGGAAAGGAGGAATGTGGGTCTTTGGCTGACTGGGCACACCTGAGGGAAGGAACCAAAGACCCCAGGGTAAGGAACTGCTCTGGTTTTGGAAGGCTTGCCAGGAAAGAAGCAGTTTTAGGGTGAGTTTGTAGTAAGTTTGTAATAAGTTTGTACTCAAGTTTTAGTGTAGAAGTGTTTTCTGTTATTTTGAGTCTGTAATCTACTTTGCTCTTCCTGTTCTCATCTACTACCACTTAAATCCTACTGCTTGTACTTAATAAAATCACTTTTATTTTCTATCAAGACCAGTGCAAATAATTATTACCTGGGGGAGCAATTAGTGTGTACATTCTCCCTTTCACTGTTAAATAAGGCTTACCCAAAAAATTCATTGGGGTTCTGATCCCATTTGGAGAGAGGTATTCCAGGAAGCTGAGACCAAAACTGCATTTTCCTTGGACCCGAAGAGATTCAGTGTCTTCATTGCTTCTCGGGGGTCCATGATTCTCAGCTCCGTGCCTTGGCTGTGGGGATACCAGGGAGCTGGCCCAGCGGGACAGTGTGGCAAGAAGCCCCAGAGAGCAAAAAGGAGCATGGCAGTGGCCTTGTCAGCACCCCCAAGGGATCGTCTGGGACCTCACCCTGTCACGACATCTAACATTAATTGACAATATATAGTTTTCACATACTGTCATCTTGTTATCTCCTATTCTAGTTAACCTTTGTATGATTAACCCAAACCTGAATAACTTTGTGTAGCTTGAAAGCTTGTCCCCCTGATCAACTGAAGTTGGTCTAATAAAATATATTACCTCCCTCACCTTATCTCACATAGTTAACTTGACAATTTAAAGACATCCGATATATTTCCTTTATATCGCTGCTAACATTTCCTTGAGGAAAGTTTTCTGCTGGTATCTTAAGATTCTCTCTACCTGCTTTAAAAATAAGTACTCTCATGCTGTAAATGCTAACTCAAACTATCACTCTTCTAAAGTCTCAGCTTTTCTTTCTCAGAGACCTCTCTACACTTCCCAGGAAATCTTCCCTAACTCACAAAAAACAAACCAAGAAAGAAATCCTTCTTTGAATAGGCCTAACTGAGGAATGCTCTCTGCCCCAT
The DNA here is from genome assembly GCA_019425775.1 of Rafetus swinhoei. NCBI lineage: Eukaryota > Metazoa > Chordata > Testudines > Trionychidae > Rafetus > Rafetus swinhoei. The sequence continues at coordinate 16,499,925 of CM033434.1, forward strand.
CAGAAAATAATCAAACTGTAATATCCTTGAGATAATGAATGCTTCCAAGGCTTAACTAGCTACTCTTATTTAAACAACTCTTCTGTGGGAGTTCCTTTCCCTAAAACCAATCTCTCTTTGGAAAATACAGGCGAACCAAACACTTTGAAAATGTGCTCTTCCTAACCAAGTACAGTAAACTTCCGATAATCCGGCACCTTTAGGACCCAGGGGGTGCCGGATTATCAGACATGCCGGAGTACCGGAAGAGGGGCTATGAGGGGTCTGGGGTGGGGTGGGGTGGGGGTTGGCGGGTAACTGTGCAGCGTGGGAGAGGGCGGCGCTGTGGGACCAACCCAGCAGCACCCCAGCTACTCTGCCCCCGGCTTCCCCAAGTCAGCTGCTCCTGAAACTGACCAGCGGCGGACTTGGGGAAGCCGGGGGCAGAGCAGCTCCAATTGTCCGGCTGACCGGAGCACTTCCGGGTTCCAGTTGGTGCCGGACTATCAGGAGTGCCGGACCACTGGATGATGGACAATTGGAGTTTTACTGTAGCAGGAAAATGGACATTTTCATTCACGGCTCTCTAAAAATCACACAGACTTAAGACCTCACTCTATCCCAAAATGCTGCATAGACAAAAATAATTTTTCTTGATAATCTTGTTAAAACATCCTACTGATGAAGAACATCAAATCCAATAACCCTTCTCCATTCTAGCATGTCTTGATGAAACAATTAGTCTAATACTGACTGTACTGACCATTATCATCACAATGAAGCTAGAATTGACGTATCTGAATTGACAACAATATTTACAATCTCACTGAATTAAGAGGGAGAAAATTATAAAAAAGGAAGGTAATAAGCTGATACTATACACCGTAAATCACAGAAAGGTATTAAGTCTCATAATTTGAATCAAGCCATTCATTCTCTTATTTGGGACATGTTGTTTACTGCATTTGACAGGTGTAGTAATATGGGAAGGATGCTTTTATTATGTTATAATGTATGGTCTTTTGCTCTTACAAGTGATTGTGTGTACAATTAAAAAAATGTGAGGCAAAATCAAAGATCATTAACAAAATATTACCAATAAAGGGTGCTTTTACATTCTCCCTTCTTTTATATTTTTGCAGTGAGAACCTGCTATCTTAACTGATGATTTCATACATATATAAGTATGTATATGGTGCTTGATCGTGGAGTTCACATCAATGGACATTCAGTCTGCAAAATGAATAATATATACAAAGAGAGTTCTGCAGTGTGGATAAGAGAGTGGCAATGAGGATCGGAGAGGAGAATTTTGCCTCGAGGATAACACAGAAAAGAATAGAAGAAAATATATGTAAAGTTCAGAACAGATGTTAGAAAGCTTATCAGGAGATTATGCTTGTGAAATAGCCTACTACACAATGCATTTCTACATTTTGTAAGATGCTTAGCAAAGGGACATCATCAGTTGAATATTAAAGGGAAGGGCAAAAATTTCCTTCACTGTTTTTACTTCCTATATTATTGTTAAATCTAGCTTGGACACTCCTGATTCACAAGCAAGAAAACATTATTTTGAAATATTCCAAGTCAGATTCTTTTCTATTTCACTGGTACAATGCTTGCATATCAATGACCATTGCATCAATGTAATACAAGAGGAATTTGGCCTTTTTTCTCCTTGGTAAACTTCTTCCTCTAAAACTATTTATTAGTGTTTTTTCTAACCTCCTTCCACACCAGCCAACATTGCTGGTTGGCAATTGAAGGGAGCATTTTCAGCATCTCTTTGTATTGTGTTCTTGGGAGCTCTGGGGATTATTGAAACTCCTGACTCACTAACCCCAATGGAATCTTTTACCATAAAAGGCAAAATTGTGGCTTTTACCTAAGAACTTGGTATTCAGATACCATGATTACCACAAAAGAATGGAAATAGATACATATGTTTATCCATATCATTCACACACAGAAACTGATATTCCATTAATTCCTGTTCAACTATTTTGATTACTCTTTTCAGCTATCATAATAAAGCTATGTAAATGATAGGGCTGTTCAAAACATTTTCATTGAAAAAAGTTTGGAAAGAAAATTGGATTTTTAATTTAAAATTTTTTATTTGCATTTTATTTATTTAGTGGAAAGTGTCTGCTTTATTTCATTTTTATTTCAAAAACATGAAAATAGGTGTTCAACATTTTAACAGAATTTCCATGGACATTTTCATTTTTTCCCTTTTTTAGTTGAAATTTTCTGGGACTGTTTCCTCTTTATTTTCTCCAATAAGTAATTATATTTTAGATTCCAAATGTTTAGGGGCAGGATCTGTGTCTATGTGTTTATATACTACCTATGATGAAAGGGAAACCACAGGCCTGACTTGAGTCTTTGGGAACTGCAATATACATGTCAAATAACTTAACAGCCAGTTTTGCACTCTTCTTAACTCAGTGTCCAATAATTATTGATTGTACTTTGTAGACTTAGTCTGATACTTTAATGTATCAATGGATCACTCTCCACTCAATTTTCCTTCTGTTCTCCATTAAATAAAAATGGTGTAAAATTACATTTTAACATTATGTTTTAAATTTCTTGGATACAAGCAATTATTGCAATCTCCTTCAGCTTGCAAGGAAATAACATTGGTTATTTTTTTTTTCAATACACCGTCAACAGTCATTCTGTTTCTCTAATACCCTTCTTTTAAACCTCCATTTTATTTTATTCTCTTTTTCTTTCAAAGGTCACTTGGTCAATTCAGTCCATCATTTAAAAGTATTTTTCTTTCCTTGTTGATGCTCATACAGAGGCATCTATGAATAGGTCTATAATTTCCAGCTGACTAGGAAATTATGTCCCATTCTGATGGATACAGAGCTGACTGCAGTTATTCATGCCTTCCTCATCTCTTAGCTGGAGAATATAATATTACTTGCCATGAAGATTTTGGCATTTATAAAACTCCAACTGGGATAGAATGTATTTCTCCTCAGAAATACTGGCCACCATCAACCTCTCTTGTGCTGTCTACATGGTCTTCCTACAGAATAATGAATCACATTCAAGGTATCTATTCTTATGTTCAACGTGGCCTGTGGTCTGGGCCCAAAATGTCTGAAAGACTGAATAACTCTTCAGGGCAAGAACAATATCTGACAACTTGATTCTCTGGAACAACGAAACTCTACAATAAAGGTCAAGCTCATCTGTTTTGGAGATAGAACTTTGCCCAGCACCTCAGGACCGTCACAATTAACCCTTCTGTTCCACATGCACATTTACCTTGTCTTTTCTAACAGTCCATAGCAACATGAGTGCAGGGGACTGGACTTGATGACCTCTTGGGGTTTCTTTCAGTTCTATGATTCTATGAACGTATGTATTTAAAAAACAACTCCCCCAAACCCTCCCCCACAAAAAACCTCCCACCTCACTGCACTGCATACACTTATGGCCTGAGTAGAAGCTAAAAGAATAAACAGCTCGTGATAGATGCAAATGTATGTTGCTTAGTGGACTACTGGAAGATGTACTTCTGTAATTAGTGCAATATAAGAACCCGTATACAATAGAAGACATAATGACAGGACTTGAGCTCATCCTGGACACAAATGAAGTTGGCACAATCTGGTCCCCAGGTACAGGCTGGACTTCCCTGGTCTGTCACCCTCGGGACCTGAGCGGTCCTGAACCAGGGAGTTTGCTGGATCAGGGAGGTCAATGGTCCCTGATGGCTCTGCTTCCAGCTTCTCCTCTGTGCTGTGGAGCTCCCCAGGCCGGGGCTCCCCACCCTACCACTCACCCCACTGCCACTGGCCCTGTCATAGCTCTCTACCAGCCCTGCAGCTGGCTGCCAGGGCTCCATGGATACTGCTGACCCCATTCCTGCCGGGTTCCCTAGTGCTGGGGCTTCCTGTCTGCTGCTGGTCCCATTCCCACCAGGGATTCCTGACTTCTGCCAGCTCCACTTCTGTCATGGCTTCCTGGGGTGGGACTCCTCAGCCGTCACCAGCACCACCAGGGCCACTTGGTCTCAGGACTCCCAGCTGGTTCCTGCTCCCAGCCTTCAGAGCTCTTTGGTCCAGCAACATCCAGCTGGACCATGGATGCTGCTGGACCAGAGAGTCCCAGATTTGAGAGGTTCAACCTGTATATAAATTCCTGAAGCAGAGGTAGAGAAATGAATGATGAAAGGCAACATATTGCAATGTTAGCAGACTTTGAACTATCAGCCTCTAACTAAAGGAACTAATGGTTTGTCTAATTTGATCAAATTGACCCTAAATGTAGTCTTCCCTTAAATCATGTTCTATATTTGTTCATATTCTTCATAAATTATAAAATGATGTTAATAAGATGATACAAATTAAATGACAGATTTGGCAGTAATCACTCAGGAATATGTACCACTATTTACAATGGCATTTTTGCCTGAGTCAAAGTTCCACAATCCCACAGCCTTATAGTTTATCTGTTATATAAGAATTATAAAAGAAATTAGACATTTTTCCTTCATCCTCCACAGATGTGGTGTTTATTTTTAAAAAGTACCTCAAATGCATGATTACATTGTCTTATCTACCATATTTTCATATATACTTTATTCCTAAGAGCATATCACTTGCATTCTCTTCACAATAAGCAAAATACTTTCATTCACATATCAAAATAAGACAATTTACAACAGAGATCACTGAATAGTCTTCTGACACTAAATCTCCTGGCAATTTAACTGCAAAGAAAAGAAAACAGTTCCTAGATAAGTCAGTAATGCACTCTCTACAGGAATATTAACATTCTCAGTTTTGAACTCTGTCTAATAAGTGACATTTTCTTATTCAGCCATTTGTTGAAAGTTCAGATTCTTGGATACCACAAAACTCAGTTTTGAATTAGAATAGGATCCCTGGAGATTTTAATAGAGGACTTCCCATAGTTTAGAATCCCTGAACAAAGTCAGCTTTTATCAGCAATAATTGAAGTTGCAAAAATCAAGACAAGAACTGATGTGGCTACATACTGTGAAACCATTCAGAGACAGCACAAATAATATGTACAGCAATTAGGTAGCTAACCATGGTTACTAAAAGAATCACATTCTGTACTACCACCTCTCCATAAACACTGGCGAAAAACTATATATGCTTGATGCAGTATATTTACTTCCAGGTGCATAAGTATTTTGCTTTGCTTGGCAGTAATATTAATCAATATTCATAACTCCATAGCTGGTCATATAGGTTTAAAAGCACTATATCAAAAGAAAAACATTATGGCTGTGTCTACACTGGCACCCTTTTTCGGAAAAGGGATGCTAATGAGACACAGCGCAATTGCAAATCCACGGGGGATATTTAAATCCCCCGCGGTATTTGCATGAACATGCCGCTTTTTTCCGGCTCGGGGTTTTGCCGGAGAAAAGCGCCAGTCTAGATGCGATCTTGCGGAAAATAAAGCCTTTTCCGCAAGATCTCTTATGAAAGTAGGCATAAGAGATCTTGCGGAAAAGGGTTTATTTTCTGCAAGATAAATGTCTAGGCACTGGCGCTTTTCTCGGCAAAGCCAGCCATGTTCATCAAATCTGTGATTTAAATATCTCTCACAGCGATTACAATTCTGCTGTGTCTCACTAGCATCCCTTTTCCGAAAAAGGGTGCCAGTGTAGACACAGCCTATGTGTCATCCTTGAAAAGATCTGTATCCAAGATTGACAAAATTTCTACTGTTCTAAACTTGTGACTTTTATTAAGTAAATAAATTTTTTTATGTAAAATATTTTGGTGGAATAGCTAAAAAATTCTTTATAAAATAATTTTATTTTCCATCAAATAAATGTGGTATCCTTTCTTCAGCCACTTGAAGCTCACTTTTAATTAATGAAACATATGTATTTCAAAGTACTGAGGTTACATAGCATTCCACACTAGCCTGCCTGCACACATACATCCTCCCTCTCGTTCTCTCTGAGCAAGTTAACTGTTGAAAGAATAGCAAAGGAAAGAAAAAAACAGGTGAACATCTTGGAGATGAAGCTCTGCAGCAGGATTGTGACTATAGTTATTTGACTTTAACTTTTTCCTTGCACATAAAATTCAAAATATGTAGAGAAGCATTAGGAAAGTGATATATATTCTAGCAGCTTTAAGAAATTTGTGACATGACTATATCGTCATGTTGGCATGTGAAAGCTCATAATTTTGCATGAAATGTCAGTGCTCCTGCATTCAGATCTCCACAACCGAGAAGCTAGAAAAGCAAGTTCATTGGACATGCTTGGCTTCCAACCTTCATCAGGCCAAGTTATTCCTGATACAATTTATTAAAGAGTGGTAAAAATTATAATCAGTATTGGAAGTTGCAGAAAAAAAATTAAGCTGATGGGAATCCTTCTGCCTTGTTTTCTATACTTGTTAATTCTGAAGGTCCAGAAATGTGGATGTTCTATGCACTGGATGTGTCAATTTGCATATCTTATGAATATGTATTCCCTAATTTACATAGTGAACAGAGTGTAACTAAAGTTCAGAACATACCACCCACTAGCTGCCTGTCACCAGCGCTCTCTCTCTCTCTCTCTCTCTCTCCCCCTCCCACTGTGGTAAATACCCTGTGATTTTTCCTTAAAAGAATTGAAGGTCCTGAGGAGGTATCTCGTGACCAGGGGTTGGGGTGGGGTGTTAAAGCCTATAAGCCCATGTTCTCTATTGCACCTGAATATATTTGTTGCAGAAGTCAAGGCTTGTGCTAAGCACAATGAAGTTGAATCAAAGCTGATGCATGTTAAAAATTAATAGATACATGAAATATGTGTTGGCTGATGAGACATAAAACAAGGTACAACACAAAGGATAGGAGCGTGGCCGTTACATATCTCATGGGTCTTTTGATCCCCTCCCCAGAAGGTCTGTGATGAGATCCAGGCTTTCTAGTCAAATCTCAGCCAGTAATTCAGACACATCAATTTAACAATTCCCCCCACAATTTCAGCAGTAATTGCATAATTGCATGTCTCCCATATAGCTCCCAGTGACCCTGTTATTCATTGTCTCCTACTATGATTTTAACTAGCCCCTTTTCTCTCCAGCAACCTCCCAGTCAGGAACCTGTTTCAAGCAAGCTACCTCCAATCATAATTGCTGAATTGTAGTACGTCAGATGCAGCTACCACAGTTTGTTTTCCCTGCTACCTTTGGCTCTTTCCAGGTGTAAGAACTGTAGTGTGGCTGTTCTCTGAACTTATGATCTACACTGCATAAGCCTTCTCTTAGGACTTTCTATAAATCTGTACGTTACAGGAGATTGAGGAATCTACTCCCAATGCACTTAAAATCAGGAGTGTTCAGAGAAAAAAAAAAAACAGGAGTCTCAATACTCTTGTTTCCCAAATTCAATTTAATCTCAAATTGTCTTTCACTTGTATTATTACAAAATGTTCATTATCTGTTTTGTGAATTTAGCATTTACTAAAAAAAAAGAATTTAGAACCATGGAAAACTTCAGAGAGAATAGGAATGCACTTGAATTGGTGTTGTGCCTTTCGTGGACATGTGAGGGAGATCAGAATTTTGCTTAGGGAATTGATGCCAGTGGTGTGGCTTTGCTTCCCTCAATAACTTTCATACAAACACAGGGCATATTGTCAAAGCCTTGAATTAAGATACAAAACAAAACACTCCAAAGGATTTTTTTAAACTAGACTGAAATCTTAGCACCTGATTTTAAAGAGAGAAGATGCACCAATGCACGTGCAATTATCTTGAAAACATGGTAACCGCCTATCGAAATAATAGAATCATAGAATACTAGGACTGGAAGGGACCTCGAGAGGTCATTGAGTCCAGTCCCCTGCCCTCATGGCAGGACCCAGTACTGTCTAGACCATCCCTCATAGACATTTATCTAACCTACTCTTAAATATCTCCAGAGATGGAGATTCTACAACCTCCCTAGGCAATTTATTCCAGTGTTTAACCACCCTGTCAGTTAGGAACTTTTTCCTAATGTCCAACCTAAACCTCCCTTGCTGCAGTTTAAGCCCATTGCTTCTTGTTCTATCCTCAGAGGCCAGGAAGAACAATTTTTCTCCCTCCTCCTTGTGACACCCTTTTAGATACCTGAAAACCGCTATCATGTTCCCTCTCAATCTTCTCTTTTCCAACCTAAACAAGCCCATTTCTTTCAGTCTTCCTTCATAGATTATGTTCTCTAGACCTTTAATCATTCTTGTTGCTCTTCTCTGGACCTTCTCCAATTTCTCCACATCTTTCTTGAAATATGGTGCCCAGAACTGGACGCAATACTGCAACTGAGGCCTAATCAGCGCAGAGTAGAACGGAAGAATTACTTCTTGTGTCTTGCTCACAACACACCTGTTTATAGTCACGTATGTTTGCAGTCATGATCATTCCTGACTGTCAGTAACAATATTGCTAGGGCATTTTATAAATTGAAGTATGTAATTTACTTTAAGAAGAAGGAGTGTAGTGTTTGTGTGTGTGACAGAGTTAAAGCTGTTTGAAGCAGAAGAATTATGTCCTTACTCATATTTTTATAATGTGACAGTGACACAAAAGCTAGGAGGCCTCAACTGAATAACTTTCCAGAGGCCATGTACCTGCAACCTTCAACATTTTAGCCACTCCAGTGGAAGCAACCTGTCCAGTCACTCATGCCAGCTCAGCCTCATTATTTGGCAGAGAAAAAAAACTTCATGAACCAGAGATAAACAAGACCTATTTTGACAAGAGCTCACCATGAAACAACAAAAAGTCCATTCCCTGCAATCAAAGCCTGATTCGGTAGACTGAGAATATTCCAATAGTTTGCATAAAGGGAGAATAAGCAAACAATTAAACCAATTAAACTTGGCCCATCACTACTCATAAGGCACAAAATGAATGACACTCTCTTCAGATAAGTGCTATGCAGCTCTTGTGGTAGAACTGGGCTCTCAATCAATGTCTTCACATCATTAGAAACTTGTTGAGCAATTAAAAAAAAGAGCAAGCTTTGGAAAGCTGACCACCCAAGAAGTTATTTAAATACACATATGGTACTAACTACAGAGGGCATACTGTCAATATTCAAGTAAATCAGGTCCTTAATAATTATATGGTATCCACTTCCTTTCAGAAAGCATGACAATAATTTTTATCCTTAGCTCTAAAACAAAGAACAGTTTGATAAAAAAAACAGATTCATGCCAAGTCAGAATTGCAATAGTTAGTAAGACCTTTGCATTTGTGAAGGTGCCTAGTCCACTGGAAAAGTAAATTAGCTCTCATTTGATAGATCTTCCTCTTTTGTAAAGGGCCAACTCTTTCTAATTTCACTGACACACAATGCTTTCAAACTTCAGTGGACATTTTGCGTCGGTAAGGTAAGCAAAATCTGACCCACAAATGTATAAGTCTCTGGGTTATATTCTATTAAAATTAGAAAATGTGTTAAAATTCTTTGTATTAAAACACCACTCACTGCATAAAATCATTGTCCCAAATTGAAGTCAGTAGCATGACTACCCATGAGCAAGATAAGCAGGATACAGTTAGGAATTAGAAGCTTTGGACAATGTACATAACCGCACAATTTATAGCTCATAATGTAACAGGAATATTTGGCTACGTCTACACTGCCTCTTTTTTGCGGAAGAGGCAATGCAAATGAAGTGCTCATTAATAACTTCTCATGCCTCATTTGCATATTCTCTTCCGATGCTTTTTGCAGAACAGGTTTTTGCACACACAAAAAACAGTGTAAATGGGTCCGTTTTGCTCAAAAAAACCTTTTGTGCAAGAACCTTTATTCCTCAAAAAATGAGGTTTACAGGTTCTTGTCTATAAGGGGTTTTTTGTGCAAAACAGTTCAGTCTACACTGCTTTTTTTTGCACAAAAACCTCTTCTGCAAAAAGCATCAGAAAAGAATATGCAAATGAAGCGCGAGAAGTTGCTAATGAGTACTTCATTTGCATTGCCTTTTCCGCAAAAAGGAGGCACTGTAGACGCACCTTAAGAGAATTTAGCTGAATATTATTAACATTTCTATAAAACATTAAGATAAGCAAAATATTGAATCAAATTCAATATGATAATTTGGATAATGTATATACATACTTGGTGTTGTATTTTTGGCAAATAGTTATCCTGCAGTATTCTCTAGAAATTGCATTGGAATCAACTATCCAAAATGAGCTGCATTATACTGTTAACTATGCATTGTTGCCTTAAACTTTATGGTTTATCTTGTAGAATAACAGATGATTCTCCTGTTCTATAGATCAAATATTGTCAATGGTTTATTTGATCATCTGCATTGTTTTTTTTTTTATTTAAATAATTGAGCTCTAGCATTCTCTGCTCCTTAAATCTGACCTGCTTCTTGCAGCTCTTTTGACTTGTGGCAATTGTTGTTGGCTGACAGCCAGCAGCTTTTTATGCTGACTTTCTTAGTGCAGTTAATTCAGCAATGAATTAAAAACAGATTCTCCATGTTCTGTAGGACAATGCAGTCTAAATTCTGTTCTTCAAATAATTACTGTGAGATGCAAGCAACTCCAATTAATATTTCAGCCATTAACCACTAAGGAAAGATTTGTTTATCTCATTTACGTTTGGACAAATGCACAAGTGACTACAACTTGCTGCTCATACAATTCTTTAAAGTGCAGATATTTAAAATAGAAATATATCATTTATGCAGACACACATAACATTTAAAATGTGCATTCTGTTTTTCTTAGCCATTTGTTTTTTGAGCCATATTTATTGCAAAATCTTGACATTGAACTCTGCTGCTTTTAACGCAGCTTTATTTCCTCTTTCTCAATCATATCCCCACACTTTCACTACATCATATCACAGATTGATTAACTGAACCAAAAACATGTCCAGAAGTAAGTTTCTGAATCCTTGATCATTAGTCATAAGGAGGAAAAAGAAACAGATGGTTTCATTTGGGGTTTTGGTTCTCTTCTACAACTGAAGCTGGACTTAATGACAGGATTACATAAACTCCTTCACAGAACAAGTGCAAGGAAATGAATGGGCTAATTTTCTGACTTTGAAATACTGTACAACAAAAATTGGAAGTTATAATCAGCTGAAACAATGTTGCTATTAACCCTTGATAGAAGAGGATTCTTTGTTTGAACAAAGCAAATAAAAGAAAATATTACATCTATAAATACTGTTAATTTTTTTTTTTTTTTTTGAAACCAACAAATGTTATGAAAATATTCCAGCAAAATAGCAGTGTGGTATATTTCTTCTCATGTGAACCTAAACACCTTATTTGCAGTCAGATATATCAAAAGCATGGATTTTTACTAATGTCTTTGTTGGACAAACTTTGCATCTATAATGGCAGGATTGTGAAGTGGATCAAGATCAGAAAACCCTGACCTGTATCAACAGCTAAAGTCAAGAGAGGAGTACAGAAGCTTACCAGTCTCTGGCAGAAGTGCACATTACCTGGGTAAATAAGATCTTTGAGATCTCTGACCACTAACCTAGGCCCATTCATCTCCAAAAGCTGATGAATAAAATGTTTTAATGTAGACATTGTTTCAACAAAAAACAGGCCAGGAAAGTGGTGACTAATGAGCTGCTCCACCATTTGAGCCTAGAAACTGGCCTTGTTAATGGAGCAGAAGTTGTTCAAATACAGGAAAGGAGCAGCTAAGAAAGGACAGAGAGCTTTTTGAAGGTTAAAAACAAAAAAAACAAAACAAAAAACCCCCCAGGAAGGTTAAATCTGATATGGCAGAAAACAGGGAGTTAAGGAGAACTTCAAATAAGGTCATGGGTCAGAACAACAGGCAGACAATGGGCAGCTGTATTTTGTATGACCTGGAAATGGGTAACAAGTGTGGATGCGGTAGCCAGTGAGAAGATGATTGCCATGGATAAGACAGGAGATTGCGAGGGAAAGTAACAAAAAGGTTGAGAATAGGGATGGAATAGAAATCTTAAGATTTAAGGCCAGATTTCCAGAGGTATATAGGTGCCTAAAAATTCAGAGAGATGCTCTAGTGCATGGGTTCCCACACTGGGGCATGCCCACCTGGGGGGGGGGGCGTGAAGAAATTCCAGGGGGGGCGCGAGGCAACCCAGCCCCTTTTCCCCCATCAAGTTTTGCTGCCCTGGTCAGTTCCTTTTTTTTTTTTGCTCAACAAGTTTTGCTGTTGCGGGGGGGGCATGAGGGTTTTTCAAAAATCAAAAAGGGGGCGTGATGCCAAAAAGTTTGGGAACCACTGCTCTAGTGGGATTAAAAAAAGTTCCTAAGTACATTAGGTTTGATTTCAATGAGAATTAGGCATGTAAAGTACTTTCATTCTCTTGAAAATCCCAAAAAGTGTCTATCTGCATAATTAAATACTAAATATCTTTGGAATCTGACCCTTTGACAGAACAGTATCTCTAGAGACTTTGGTATCAACAGTCTTAGTTCAACTAAGAGGACAAAAGTCAGAATGGAGAAAATGAAGGATAGAGTTTAAAGGGAAGTAACTACAGGTTTTAGACAATTTATTCAATGGGTTTAAAGGTTATGTGGTTATAGCTAGTTGTCAGAGCAGCAAATGGGTTCAAGGGTACTCTTTTTTAAAAACATAGCTAACACACTTTCTCAAGTGCAAATTTTGCTTATGTAAGAAAGTCATTTGACATATGTGCTTTGTAACAGTAGGGCCTAGCACCATAGGGAAAATAAATGCTTTAAGATTATTACCAGAAGGATTTGTATATGCAATGTTACTTCAACTCATAAATACTTAATCATAATTAAAGTCACTAGATTGATTTTTAAAAGTAGTTAGTTGTTAACGTGATTGGCAGTTTTCCTTGCTGTTGACAACATCTAATGATACATTCCAGGGTGGCATGCTACATTAAGAAATCCAAAAATACATCCTGTGTGATCACCACATGTGATTATGCTCAGGCATTCTTTTCACAAAGACACATTATTGGTACCTCTCATTTAAAGAAGGTTGATGGATGTCAAGGACCCTCAAAGTATAATTTTCTGATTGTTTATTCTGTTAAAATTCTTCAAAACGTTTTTAGTTACTTTTATATAAGAAATACCAGAAACTTCCAAGCTGTTAACCAGATTGCTCCAAACTTTGACGTTTTAAAAATGTGTCTCAGTCTGAAAGGCTGTTTAAAGGTCACCTACACCACCTAAGCTCAGGGATGGACTATGAAGAAATTAGATGTATGTTGAAAGTTGGGTAACCTCTCTCTGCATAATCTGCATATAGACTCTTAAAAGGCCAGCAGAGAAAGTAGAGGATTGATATGACCCTGGGGAAGGGCCAGAGGATTCATAACACTATGGCTGCAATTGTCCAAAAATAGTAGAGGGCAGAGAGGAACAGCAGGCAGTGTTCCTGCCTGAAAGTTGGATTGGTAGTCAACAAGTAGCTGGACTCTAGCCCAGAAGGCTGGTCAAAGGAAGGAGAAAAAAATGTGAATCCATTATTTACTCCAGAAAAATACCCTTTAATGACAACTTGTCTTTGGTAAGAACTGCAAGATTTGGCTCTTAGTTTTTTTTATTCTGTATTACAGAAGGCAACATTTTAAGAAAACCCTGGTGTTTAAAGTTAGGCTCTTAAATCCATTTCTAGGCTACTCAGTTTTCAAAACCATCATGTGCTTTAGAACTCATCTGAACTTCAGTATGAGCTGTTTGGTGTGAGGGCTGTTGGAAACCAAGTCACTTACTTAGATCTCCAAATATGGATTTAGAAGCCAAAGTTTATGCATTCAGTTTTGAAAATCTTCCTTTCGAAGTGTACTGCAAAATTTTATAAACCAGCAAAGAACTGTGTGAGATTAACTCTTTTCTCAGCTGACTGCCTTCTGTTTGGTGAAGTTCAATGTTGGAACACTCGTTCGAGCTCTTCATAGATACCTAATAATAGCAGTAGGTATGAACTGTGATGAACATGCCAGCTACTATATATTTTGTAGGGTTAGTCCTACAATACTAAACAGATAAGGAAGATTAGGTAATCTCTTTTATAGGACCACCTTTTTTCTGAGAGAAACACAAGCTTTCAAGTTTACCCAGATATGAAGAAGAGATCTATGTAAGGATAATAGCTTGTCTCTTATCAATAGAAGTTACTCCAATAAAAAAGTCTTTAATGTAATTACTAATAAGCTTGCTATCATGCCAGTTAAGCAGAAATCATAGGACTTTCTGTAGACTCTACAATGTAGAGGAAGACTTCATAATGAGAGGATGGTTTAAGGAACTACTTTGGACATGTGTTTCTAAGGGTATGTCTACACTAGCCTCCTAGTTCCATCTAGGGAGGCTAATGAGGGCAACCGAAATTGCAAATGAAGCGCGGGATTTAAATATCCCGTGCATCATTAGCATGTTCCCGGCCGGTCGCCATTTTAGAAATTGACTAGCCCGAAGTAACTGCCCACATCTACATGCGGCAGTGAAACGGGATTCCGAATTAAAGCCCTAAATCGAATTAGCTGGTAAACCTCATTGCAGGAGGAATACCAGCCAATTCGATTTAGGCTTTAATTCGAATCTGCTTCACTACCGCATGTAGACGCGGGCAGTTACTTCGGCTAGTCAATTTCTAAAATGGCAACTGCCGAATATGTTAATGAAGCGCGGAATATTTAAATCCCGCGCTTCATTTGCAATTTCGGTCGTCCTCATTAGCCTCCCTAGATCGAACTAGGGGGCTAGTGTAGACGTACCCTCAGATAAGATGAGAAAGGATACTACAGTATGGTACTGAATATTGAAAGATAATGTCATGATTATGTAATACAGCAGACCCTTGTTATTTGCAGAATCGCTATTTGTAGTTATGCATATTCACGGGTATTTATCGTTCTGGTCTGAAGCAGGAGCAGTAGGGGTCAAGAACCACAGGGAACTCCCCACAGCTCCTAGCTCCTGTGGTGAGTTCCCTGTGGCTCCCAGCCACCGTAGTGAGTTACTCGCAGTTCCCATCATTTGCGGGAGTTCCCTGGGGCTACTGGCCCCCATAGTGATTTCCCTGATGTTGCTGGGAGCCATGGTGAGTTCCTTTTGGTTGCTGGGAGCTGCAGTGAGTTTGGGAGCTGTGGGAAACTCACCTTGGGGGCCGTGAGCTGTGGCTGCCAGTATTCATGAATTTTGCCATTCATGGTGGTACCAGGAATGAATCCACCACAAATGGTGTCCTGTATGCCATTTGACTGGTATTACTGAGATGTAATGTGGGTAGGCAGATTTTTTTTTTTTAAATGTGGGAATGTTCAATGAGCACTCAGTTCTCTGAGATGCTGAACTCTCTCAGCTCCCAGAACTTAACACCCGATGACAAGACTGACTTACTATTGCAAATGTCAATAACTTTTAAAAATAGGAATCTAAGCACTCCGGGAGTTTGGCTATTGACTTCAAGAGGATCAGGATTCCATCCCTTGTGCATTTGTTGTGTGCAGTAAATGTCAAACACATCAGTCCAGCATACAACAGTTTCTCTCCCTAATCCTACCAGAGGTGTTTTAGAAACAACAAAAATGGCTAAAAAGCATAAGATTTTTTTTTTAATTCTAAAGCTTGTTTCCTTTTGGATGTCATAATTTATTAATAGCTTCTCCAAATGATCTCAATTTCTAGCTGAGTCACTAGCTTTCCAGTTTTGTGTCTTTTTAAATTTTTGTTGATACAAATTTTACATTGAAACTCATTTACTACAATCCATAATTTACAAGTCATTCCCCAGTATGATGATTGGTATGTAGTAATTGTACTTTAATTTAAAATTTGTTTCTTTTAAAAAATGTTTTGACTAAAATATGTGTAGACTGGTCAGCTTCACATCAGTCCCTGGAAAAATAATGGAGCAGGTTCTTAAGGAAATCATTTTGAAGTATGCAGAAGAGAGGAAGGTGATCAGGAACAGTTAACATGGGTTCCCCAAGGGCAAGTCATGTCTGACCAGCCTGATTGCCTTCTATGATGAGATAACTGGCACTGAGGATATGGAGAAATCACTAGACATGATATACCTTGACTTTTGCAAAGCTTTTGATAGTTTCCCACAGTATTAAAATCATAGAATCATAGGACTGGAAGAGAACTTAGGAGGTCATTGAGTCCAGCTTCCTGCTCAAAGCAGGACCAACACCAACTAAATCATCCCAGCCAGGGCTTTATAAACCTCTAGGGATGAAGATTCTACCACCTCCCTAGGTAACCAATTCCAGAGCTTCACCACCCTTCTAGTGAAATATTTTTTCCTAATATCCAACCTAGACCTCCCGCACTGTAACTTGAGACCATTGCTCCTCATTCTGCTATCTGTCACTACCGAGAACTATCTCTACCCATTCTCCTTGGGACCACCCTTCAGGTAGGTAAAGGCCTCTATCCAATTCCCCCTCACTCTTCTCTTCTGCAGACTAAACAAGCCCAGATCCCTCAGCCTCCCCTCACAGGTCATGTGCTCCAGCCCCCTGATCATTTTCATTGCTCTCCGCTGGACCCTCTCCAATGAATCCACATCCTTTCTATAGTGGGGAGTCTGGAATTGGATGCAATACTCCATCTGTGGCCTCACCAGTTCCTAATAAAGGGGGATAATCACTTCTCTAGATCTGCTGGCAGTGCTCCTCCTAATGTACCCTTCTTGGCTACAAGGGCACACTGTTGACTCATATCCAGCTTTCATCCACTGTAATACCCAGGTCCTTTTTTGACAAACTGCTGCTTAGCCAGTCAGTCACTAGCCTATTTAGTGTTTAGGATTCTTCCATCCCAAGTGCAGGACTGTGCACTTGTCCTTGTTGAACAGATTTCTTTTGACCCAATCTTCCAATTTGTCTAGGTCACTCTGGACCTTATGCTTAGCGTCCAATGTATCTACCTCTCCCCAGCTTAGTGTCATCCACAAACTTTCTGAGGGTGCAATCTGTCCCCTTATCCCAGGTCATTAATAAAGATGTCGAAAAACCCAGCCCTAGAACTGATCCTTGGGGCACTCTGCTTGAAATGGACCACCAACCAGACATCAAGCCATTGATCACTACAGTTGAGCTCAACAATCTAGCCAGCTTTCTACCCATCTTACAGTCCATTTATCCAATCAATACTTCCTTAACTTGCTGGCAAGAACTATGTGGAAGACTGTATCAAAAGCTTTGTTAAAGTCAAGGTATATCACATCCACAGAGCCAGTTACCTCATCACAGAAGGCAATTAGGTTGGTCAGGCATGACTTGCCCTTGTTGAATCCAGGTTGCCTATTCCTGATCACTTTTTTCTCTTTCAAGTGCTTCAAAATGGATTCTTTGAGGATCCTTTCCATGATTTTTCCAGGGTCTTTTGAGGTGAGGCTGATCAGTCTGTAGTTCCCTGGATTGTCCTTCTTCCCTTTTTTAAAGGTGAGCACTACATTTGCCTTTTTCCAATTGTCCGGAACCTCCCCTTATCTCTACATTTGCTTACAGTTATGTTCAGTTTAAGTACCTTGCTGAATCAGAGCCTTAACCAGCATAGTAACCCAGCTCATATGTTTTCTACACTTATCTTCACCCCCTCTTAAGGCAAACAAGTGTTGTTCCCATTTTTGCTCATAGGAAATTAAGAGGGTCCAATTTAGAGTCCATTTAAATCAACTGATGTCTACTCATGGACTTCAGTTAGCTTTTCAATTAGTCCCAGCTAGCTAAGTCTGAAGGAAGTCAACAAGAGCAGGGAAGTGAATTCAGACCTCAATAGTCCCAGTCAGGTGTCTGAACTGCAAGACCATCCTGCTTTAAAAGCAAAACTCTCAGCTTTATCACTTCCTACTGAAACCAATAGAAGCTGACCTTCTTTGGGACCTCTCAGGACTTATGTTTTGCTCAAGGTAATCTCACAAAAGGAACTTCCTACCTTCCGTTCTAATTCACTTCAGTAGAAGATGAATGCTGAGGATGCTTATGACATCACTGGACCATTATGGGGCCCCCCTCTTTTTTATTCTACATCCACCAGAAATGCATTATAGGTGAGTTTCAGATTCTTTTTTGGTCAAACCATCAAAGATTGAAGTATGCGTATTACAAAGGACATGCAATCAATATCTATTAGTGTCCCTATTTTACCACTTTATATGGTGTAGCTTTGTAAAATAGATTTGTTAATTCTTATGCTGGAATATTTTTCTAACAAGACCAAAGAAACAACTGCATCCTGTTCTTAAAATAAACAAACCATTTTGCTTTTCCTGTAACCTCTGACAGTGCAAAGTAAAATGATTCATTAAGTGACTACTTTATGGTTATTTATGAGATGCTAACTAGGTGTATGATGTGCTAATTATTAAGAAAATGCACATTTGGAACATCTCCAGGTGTCTTTCTATTTTTTTCCCCCAGGTGCAGTTGTTTTCCATCTCTTTACATTCAAATTAACATTAGGGCATTTCTCAGTTTCTGCACTTCACTGAAGGAAGTTGAATCACTAAGAATGAAAAAAAAAACCCCAAAGTTGCTTTAAATGCATTAATCAATCTATCATGAAAGGTATATAATGCCCTTTATTATATACCCCAGAGCACTATCAAATAAACTAAAATAACTGTGAGTATGCCACAAAGACTGTTGGAACTCAAGAAAACATAGGAATTAGGTTTGTTATTAACTTTTAAAATATCTAGGAACAAAAGCCCCCGAAGCTTTCATTTAACTGTAGAACAATACAGTGAAATGCACATCTCCCAAACAGAGACAGTGACATTTATGGGATATTTAATAATCAAATAGTAAGAGATCATTGAGGCCTAGCATGAAAATTAAAAAAGTTGGATACAGAGGAACTACTTTACATACCTTTGAAAGGAGACTATTTTCAGAATACACCTGGATTTTTACAGGTTATCAATGGAGTGGTTTAAGTAAAAAGATAGTGTCAATGCAGTGAAGGTAATGGAGTTATGCTTATGTACAATTCCTGAGGCCATGTCTTCACTAAATGGAAGATTGACACTGCCATTATCGATCTTCTGGAGTTCAATTTAGCAGATCTAGTTCAGACCTACTAAATGGAACTCAGAGGGCACCCTCATCAGTGGCCAGTACTCCTGCTCATGTGAGGAGTAAGGGAATATGATGGGAGCATTTGCTCCCATTGGCCTTCTGCTGTGCATATCTTTATTCGGCCTTGCCCTTTAGTGTAGACCTGACCTATGGTTCTGATCAACCATTGTTTAACAGACTTTAAAACTGTCATGTTCAATCAAAGTTTGTCATGTAAAACTGCTGAATAGCATAGAAATCTGTCAGGGCTTATCTAGACTACCAGGAACAGTCGAAAGAGGATATGCAAATTCCACGGGGAATTTGCATATCTTCTTCTGATCACCCATTTCGAAAAATGAGGTTTACGTGGCTTTTCAACAAAGGGGGGGGGGTTTGCCAAAAAAGCCGTGTCTAAACTACTTTCACTTTCAAAAGTGCAATCGGAAGAAGATTCCCGTGGAATTTGCATATCTTCTTTCAACTGTTCCCGGGTAGTCTAGATAAGCCCATAAAGTGGTAACTTAACCAGGAGTTAACATGAACTAGATCCACTTTGACCAAGATGCAGTTATTTTACTTTAAGAACATAAGAACATAAGCACGGCCATACTCGATCAGACCAAGGGTATGTCTAGACTACATGGCTCCGTCGACAGAGCCATGTAGATGAGTTTACTAGACATAGGAAAATGAAGCATCGATTTAAATAATCGCCGCTTCATTTACATCAAAATGGCCACCGTGCTGTGCCGATCAGCTGTTTGGTGGCACAGCGGGGCAGTCTGGATGTGCTGTGGTTGACAAGGGAAGCCTTGTCAACCGCTCCGGTATGTCTCGTGAAATGAGGTTTACCAGAGCGGTCGATCAGCACAGCACGGTGGCCATTTTGATGTAAATGAAGCGGCGATTATTTAAATCGCCGCTTCATTTTCCTATGTCTAGTAAACTCATCTACATGGCTCCGTCAACAGAGCCATGTAGTCTAGACTTACCCCAAATGTCCATCTAGCCCAGTATCCTGTCTACCAAGAGTAGCCAATACCAGATGCCTCAGATGGAGGGAACACAATAGGTAATCATCATGTGATCCCACTCCAGTCATCCATCTCCAGGCAAATAGAGGCTAGAGACACCATTCCTACCATCCTGGCTAATAGATTCATGGAAGTTAGGTCCATCAATGGCTATGTAGCTCCTTTTTAAATCCAGTTAAAGTCTTAGTTTTCACCGCTGAATGAAGAGAAACTTTCTTTTGGTTTTGTAACTTTGCTTTACTGTTAGGGGAACAGTCTGGTCTCTCTGTATCTTTCTGCAGAAATTACTGTAGTCTTGAGGATACTTTCTATAGTATCAGAAACTGGGATGCAAATGAAAGAACTAGAATTCAAATGGGAGCTGATCAGAAAAAACGGGGCTTGGGGGTGGAGAAATGATTGGGATTCTCTAGGAGCAACATTTTCATTTTGTCAGCTAAATGTTTCCAGTGCCCTCTAACCCACTGATGACTGTAATGAAAACTCAATTGCCAGAGAGTTCTCTGTTCCAGAACAGCATTGTCTCATTCTCAAGAAGCAAGTGTAGATCATACCCAGTACTTTGTGTGCCAGGTTCAAGTAGGTGTCTCTTACACAAAATTTAGGATTTGTTAACAGGATGTGGGCTTTGTCCCAATAGTTGGTCATATTATAACTACAAAAGTTCTTGTACTTTTCTTGGAAATGGACTCAATGTACTTTATATAGCAAGAGAAAGTCATGAGGTAAGATTTTTGAAGCAATCAAAAATTCATCTCATGTAAAAGTACAGTGCAGAAAGTTGAGACCTCTTCCACACCCAACAAGTCTGAAAATGATCTGACAAAGATAGACGTAAGTACTCTAGAATTAGAAAGTTTGCAGTTTTTTCTATCCATGGAAAACAGATGTACTTAAAAATCAAAAGCTTCTCAATAATGCTTTCAAGTACCAAGAAACTGGCTCAGATTTGGTAATATCACAAGAATGTAAATGCAGATGAATAACCCTCTAGATTAAATCAAAATAGCGGAGGGCTTATTTCAAAATTGGTAAACCTCATTCCATGAGTAATAGCACCAATTTTGAAATTGCTATTTCGAAATAAGCACTGTGTAGATGCTTATTTTGAAATAGGGGGCCTCCAGCCCCTCTCAGGGTGCCCTGGTGGCCACTCTGGGCACAACCAAGAAAACTCCTCTCCCTCCCGCCCTCCCCGGAGCCCTTAAAGGGTAGACTCTGGGCACAGTGCCTGTGACAACTCCAAGCCTGCCAGCCCAGAGCCAGCAATCACTGCACCTGACCCAGTGGCCCCAGCATGAGCCAGGCAACCAATGCCAGCCAGCTCTCCACCGCTCCCAGGACCAGTCTGCCAGCTCCCAGGAGCTTGCCAGGGGCCAGAAAAGGCTGGTGCCTGCCTGGTCCAGTGCAGAGATCAGAGACCTAATTCAGGTTTGGGAGGATGCCTCCAACGTTCATGATCTCCACACTAAATGGAGGAACTCAACCGTCTACAGGCGGATGGCTGCCAGGCTGGCCACCAAAGGCCACATGCAAACCCAGGAGCAGGTTTGCATGAAAATAAAGGAGCTGTGGCAGGCGTATGCCAGGGCCACAGGGGGCAGCTCGCAACCAGGGGCAGACCCAGACTCCTGCCCCTATTTTGATGCCATGGACCGCATCCTGGGGGGCAGGACGATCCATGCCCCCCAGGTGGTCATCGACCCTGGAACAGAGCTTGCTGCCTCCTGCTACTCCAGCCCCTGCTGCCTCCCCAGCTACCGCTCCTCCTCCCGTTCTTGTTCCCCCTCCTGCTTCTTCCTCCCCACACCCCCAGGGATGCCATGGCCCCCGCACCCGCAGTGCTGGGAGACAGTTGGGCAGGCGAGACCCCCAACCCTGAGCTTCTCCTCCCCCTTCGTCCCCTTACCTCCCCCTGCCAGCTCCCTCCTTCCAGGTTCCCCTTCCCCTCTCCCACCTTCTCTCCTCCCCTCTCCCACCTTCTTTCCCCAGTCTCACCTCAGTTTCATTCCCCCCCACCCTAGTTTTGTTCAATAAAGAGGCTTTGTTGTAATGAACATGTGTCTTTTATTATGCAGCAGGAAGGGGAGTTAGGGAGGGATAAGTGGAAGGACGTGAGGGAGGAATGAGGCACAAACCTCCAGTGGGGCACACCAGGGAGACTGTTACTGCCTGCAGAATGTGCTGCCAGGCTCACAGAAACACGTCCAGGAGAAGCACCAGAGTGCCCAGGGGCGGCTCCGGCTCCATGCTGCAGAGTGCTGTGGTGTCCTGAGTGAGGGCAACCAGAGCATGAAGAGAAAAAAATGCTTTGCTGACCCTCAGCGAGGTAGGCAAGCAAGCAAGCAGGAAACCTTAGAACCGGCTCTCCGGGGTGGGGGGTCCCTTTAAGCACAGATCTTAGATGGCCTCAGGCAGCAGCCACACAAGGTAACTCCTGACCTGATGCCCTGCCAGAACCAGTTCCAGCTGGCCTTAAATGCGATTCAGCATCCTATCAGTGTGGAAATGCTATTTTGAAATAGCAAAACGCTATTTCGAAATGCATTTGTGCCTAGACGCGTTATTTTGAAATAAGCTATTTTGAAATAACTATTGCAAAATAAGATATTTCGAACTAACACTGTAGTGTAGACATACCCATAGGTAAGTAAGCCTACATTTGTTACATTGAGTTCTAAAGGACTCAAATAAGTGCAAAGAGTGGAAGAATATCAAGCTGTGAAATATATAGATGCGCAGGATAGATTTATGAAAACCCTTTTAGGAAAAGGAAAATTAGAGACACAAAACACCACCAAGTACAGAAATGACTAAATCTGGCATGTAACCTTTAATATATTATACCTGGTTTTTATTTTTGGCAGTCATCTAAACAAGTGTTTCGCAACCTTTTTTATAAAGTACTTCTTTCAAAAAAAAAATTATAAGTACCCCCAGGACCTACAGTTTTCAAACACACACAATTTTTTTCTACCATTGCAACACATTTGTTTAAACAACTTAATTATAGCTGGGCGGGCGATGAAATTTTTCAGCGTAAAAAGCACAAAAATAATAAAGCACTGTAAAACTTAAAACAAAAATTCAGTTTTCTCCAAATTTCAGTTGTGTTGAAATACCACCCATACTTCCCTCAAGTAATCCTAAGGGTACTCATACCACTTGGTGAGAAACACTGATCTAAACCACTGGTTCTCATTCCACGAGGTGTAACAGTTAACTCGAACTAAGGACTTAGTTCGAGTTAATGTTTGACGGCTGCCTGTAGCCGTGGGCAGTTAGTTCGGACTAGGGGGATTTAAAAATGGTGCCTGGACAGGAAGATGCAAATAAAGCCTGGGATATTTAAATCCCGGGCTTCATTTGCAACTTCGAATGCCTACATTAGCCTCCCTAGTTCAAACTAGGGGGCTAGTGTAGACATACCCTTAGAGTTCTTTGAGGGAGTCAAGAAATATGTGGACAAGGGGGAGCGCAGACCCCAAATGGCTGCTTGCGCCGCTTGCTCCCGCGTGGCGGGCTGGCTGAGTGGCACAAAAGTCAGCCGAGCACCATGGCGGTAGGCAACAGCGCCACCCAGAGGGAACAGCCAGGGGGCGGGGCCCGGATGAGCATGCTTATCTGACGTCAGGAAAGGGCGCTGGATTCAAAAGGAGGAAAGCGGAGCAGACACAGAGGATGAGGAGGAGACAGAGAGGAGAACGGAGGAGGTGGAGGACAGTGAGAGAGAGAGTGAGAGAGACGCAGCAGGAGGAGGAGAAGAGAAACACAGAGTGAGAGGTGGAAGGGGGAGAAGAGAAAGAGAGAGAGATGGAGAGAGAGGCAGGAGGCAGACGAGAGCTGAGAGAGAGAGAGGGCGAGGTAGTAGGAGGAGGAGAGAGAGAGAGAGAAACGGAGCAAGAGACCGGAGGCTCAGGAGAGAAGACCGACGTGGACGAGAGACCTGAAAATCCTGTCTTATGATGGGCTAATTGGCTAGTTTAGCTATAACCACTCAAGAGAGAGCTCTTGGAGTCATTGAGGATAGTTCTGTGAAAACATCCCCTCAATGTGCAGTGACAGTAAAAAAAAAACCTAACAGAATGTTAGGAATCATTTTAAAAGGGATAGAGAATAAGAGAACATCTTATTGCCTCTATATAAAGCCATGGTACACCCACATCTTAAACACTAATGTAGATGTGGTCGCCTCATCTCGAAAAAGATATATTGGCATTGGAAAAGGTTTGGAAAAGGGCAATAAATATGATCAGGGATTTGGAATGGGTCCCATATGAATAGAGATTAAAAAGTTTGAGACATTACATCTTAGAAAAGAAGAGACTAAGGGGGGATATGATAGAGGTCTATAAAATCATGACTGGTATGGAAAAAGTGAATAAGGAAAACTTATTTACCTCTTCCAATAACATAAGAACTAGGAAGTCACCAAATGAAATGAATAGGTAGCAGGTTTAAAACAAACAAAAGGAAGTTTTTCTTCACACAGCACACAGTCGGCCTGTGAAACTCTTTGCCAGAGGACGTTGTGAAAACCAGGACTTCAACAGGGTTCAAGAAAGAACTAGATAAATTCATGGAGGTTAGGTCCATCAATGGCTATTAGCCAGGTTGGAAAGGTGTCCCTAGACTCTATCAGAGACTGGGAATGGGTGACCGGAGAGGGATCACTTGATGATTCTCTGTTCTGTTCACTCTCTCTGGGGCATCTGGCATTTGCCACTGTTGGCAGACAGGATACTGGCTAGAGGATGTTTGGTCTGGATGTTTGGTCTGACCCAGTATGGCCGTTTTTATGTTCTTATGTTCTTAACAATTTCTCTTTCAAATAAAAAACATATTAAACCTTGATTTTCAAATTGGCATGGTAAGTTAGTAAGACACATAAAATAGCATGCTTTTTCAGGCAAGCTATTGAAAGATGAGACAATAACCAATTAGATAAACTTTTGAGGAGGTCTGTCATGCTAGCATGTAACAACAATACAATAAATATTCAGGACACACAAGCCATCCCAAAGTATTGTAGTTCTACTGTGGGAAACATTGTGAGCCAAATTATTATTTATTAAAAAAGTCAGCAGTGAAGTTAAGATGCATATTAAAACGCTCTAATTTAAACAATACTTACTTATGAAAAAAGTCAACAAATACTTTACTAAAATAAGAAATAGGATTTTATTTACTGCACATTTATTATTTAAGTCTCACTAAAACAATTAAAAAACAATTTAAAAAACTAAGAAAATTACTAGGTCCTGGCTTTAAGGACCGACTTTAAAAATTCTGAGTATCAAGTCCTGCATTCTTCTCGCAAACTGCAAATTCTATGTTACTACAAGTTGAATTTGCACTTTTTACCCAAGTGACTGATTTAAGTTCTGTTCCTATTTATTAGGCATGTAAAACACAAAACAAAGAAAAACTGACCCAACCAACCAGTATTTTTGAAAGCAGATTATTTAAAAGAAGATGTTTAGTACATACTTCTGATGAGTATCAAATATGTAACTGTTAAAAACTAGTTTTTGTGGAATGAATTATTTCATAGCATAGAAGAAACCAAGGTGGGGAAATGTTTTGTGAAAAACTGAAAAATCTGTGAAACAGACAAATAAAAACAAGTTTGAGGTTTTGTAATCACTTGGCTGATCAAAAAATAAAGCACATTTTTTGCTTCTTTGGTAGTAAATAAACATCAGGATAAACAAAGGTAATGTATTAAAAGTGGAGAAATAAATTCCAATGTAGAAAATGACAGTTTACATTTGATATAGATAATTTCAGCCTGAAATCATTCAATAGGATTGTATCATTTTCTATCTCCTCCTGTCCCATCCTCAAGACATAGAAACATATCTCAATTATCCCAGAATTTTTAAAAAAATCTTGATGGGCAGCTGCCATTCCAAAACATGTGTTCAGCTTGAGATTATACATTAAATGTTGCTGCCACTCTTGCGGGGGTGTTTAGAACAGAAGAAGCCATCTGAAGAAGTGGTTTTGCCCCCAAAAGCTCATGACACCATCTACATGTTTTGTTAGTCTTTAAGGTGCTACTAGACTATTTGTTGTTTTTTAAGTTTTTCTAGAACAGAATGGTTATGAAATTATCTTAGGGTTTTTTTTCCCTGTGGGGCAGCAGGAAGAAGTAACAGCAATAAATCTGGTTGAAATCTGGACTTGTTTTCATCTGCCTACTGCAGAATTCCATGAGACGTTACAACTTTTTGTGAAATTCAAGATTTATTCAAAATAAAAAACCCAATAAAAACAATATGGGTACGTCTACATTGCATGCTTATTTTGAAATAAACTATTCTGGAATATTTATTCCAAAATAGCATATCTGTACTGCAGGGAAGCCTCAAAATTAGTCCGAGGCAGGCTTCCCTAATGTGGACGTGCTATCTCAATTTAGAGTCCCACGAGGCAATGGGGAGGGATAACGCAGAATGGCCCTGGTAAGGGGCTATTTCGAAATAGCAGCACTGGAGCATCTAAGCACATGCCTTATTTCAAAGTAGCTATTTCGGAATAGGCATTATTCCTCATAGAATGAGGTTTACAGATTTTGGAATAAGCCATCCGTTATTTTGAAATTATTTTGAAATAACAGAATGGCTATGTAGACACCCACGTTGTTATTTCAAAATAACGCTAGTTATCTTGAAATAACGGTGCAGTGTAGATGCACTCTATGTAAAAAATGTGTTTCTGAGATCTATTCATTTAATTGTAAGTGCTTTGAAAATATATGGACTCCTAATAGATTTAATGGATCTTCATGAAAATAAAGCAAAGCAACAACTGACTGCAGTGGAGCTTAATGATGTTGCAATGAACAAAATACTCTTCTTCTTTGGGGGCTGATCCTGCAAACAATACACTACATATCTGAGAGAGCTTGTGTGTCTGCCTGTCTGTGTGTCTGCCTGTCTGTTAGTCTGTTTGTTCAAGAACTAAACAGTAAGAGCTAGGACCACCAAATTTGGGATGTAGCTTTTTCTCATCACAACTTAAAGAAAGGGCAGGGTTTGGTTGTGCCAGGACAATGGGATGTGCACAGAATGTGATTATTTCCCATCAAACAGAAAGGGAGGGCTGTGATAGCAGGGATTATATATACTGCGGAATGACCACATAATGATCTTCAGCTGTAAATCACTGACTAGCCATCCAGATTGTAAACAGACAAATAAATAAACAATCAATATGCTATACTCCCTTTCTTTGGAGCTTTCTGCCTGTATAGTGATGACTTTAGATTTGGTAAGCTCATTCAGCTAGCACTATTTCTGCTCTGTAGTTCTGTCGCCTTGATCACACAGCTGTACTTCAATCACACAGCATCTGTTTCTCATGCACACTATTACCACGTGCAAAGTCTAAGATCACACACGCTTTCTCACCATCAAATAGGAAGAACCCTTTGTTCAACACACTTGCAAAAGACAAACGAGAGGATAAAAATTCTTTTCCTAATGTTAATGAATGGCAGCTGCTGGGAGCTTCACCTTCCCTTCAAAGGGAGAGAGAAAAAAAAAGGAGCAGAACCTTTCAAAAAACATTTTCTTGACAATACTCTTGTCCATCAGTTTGCACACCCTGCTGCCTACATTTTCCATGAATGCTTTAGTGGAGGGGAACTTTCCATAAATTCCTGAGTACAGATCCTTACCTGGTATGATTTGGCACAGCTCTATTGACTTCAACTAAAGCTAAATAAATTTACTCCACAGCTCAAGAGCTGACCCTGCATCTGATTCTGCACTGAGTCCTGAACTCATGGATGGGTCATTATATTCAACGCCCAAATTACATCAAAAGCTAAGTATGGGCCCACTCTTACAGCCCACTCAATTAGCCTCATTGGCACCAGCACTACAATTGACAGGTGTTTTTCTCCCTCTCCCCCTTCTTTTTCTGTTATAAATTGGGAGGTTCCCCCTTTTTTTCTACTCTCATCTGAGGAAGTGGGTTTTGCCCACAAAAGCTCATGATTATCTATACATAGTTTGTCTCTAAGGGTGTGTCTAGACTACAGGGTTTTTTGGAAAAAAAAGTGGCCTTCTTTTGAAAAAACTTCCCCTGCATCTAGACTGCTGCCGCGTTCTTTCGAAAGTAAATCAAAAGAACGCGGCAGTTTTTTCAACCGTGGAAAACCTCATTTTACGAGCAAGAACGCCTTTTTTCAAACGTGCTCTTTTGAAAAAAGGCACTATGTAATACAAACTGTGCTTTTTCAAAAGAGAGCATCCAGACTGCCTGGGTGCTTTCTTTCAAAAAAGCGGCTTGCTTTTTCGAAAGTACTGGTTGTAGTCTAAACGCTCTTCTTCGAAAGAGGCTTTCAGTCTAGACGTAACCTAAAGTACTACAGGACTACTCATTTTTTTTAAAGTTACAGACTAACACTACCGCTATCCCCTGAGTCATTTTCATCTATGTAAAATGAGTGAAAAGCATTAAGCAATAGCAAATCTGAAAGGTACCAGTACCTATTCACTGCACTCATTCTATTCAGATTCAAATGACTACATTATAGAATTGGACTCAATATGTTGTTTTGTGTGAGTCTATACTTAATCTGTACAATGTGTAAAAGATAGAAACATTGTTATATAAAAGCAAAGTATTATAATACATTGTTTGTACAGTGCTACAGATTTAGATAATTTGTTAAGACGTGGAAATGAAGGCAGGTTCCAACCCTCTCTGCAAGTGCAGGGATTTGCCTGTGTGAGATCAGGACTAAACAGAATATTTGTTCATCTCTTCTGAAGGAAGAGTTTTCCTTATAATCTTTGTGCTTCCACTAGGTTGTTGTTACTTTGAGAGCTGAGCCCTAGCCCGTAAGGCTGTACAAAACCAAATGCAAAGGGATCATTTTTTCCAGACATAATCTGTAAGTGGTAATCATGAACATTTACTTTGAAAGGCATAAGTAACTGGCACTGCTAGTAAATGTAGTGAGAAATCATGTCTTCACCAGTGAAGGACTGTCAAGTGGCATTTCAATTTTTTTTTTCCATTCAACTGTACCCCTAGCTTTCCCCTTACATGTAACTGGAAAAGGAATTTGTTTAGGCTTTTTACAAGGGTTGCAGGCCATTCTCCACGATCATGGCATTTGTCATGTAGGACAGGAGGTCCACAAACATGGAACAGTTAGCAGGATTGGACCTGGGGCAAAAGGTGTGAACATTTTGGTACACTCTGAAGTGTAATTTAGTGAGTCTTCACACCATCATTGTAGGCTTTAACTTAATTTTCCTTATCTTGCAAACATCATATTTTCACATGCATAAAGGATACTTTAACATAGAGTTGTCTATCTGTATTAATTGAAACCACTGATAATACTGTGCTAGATCTTATTTATTCATCAGCAGGATCTACCCACTGATGCTAGGATTTCTAAAAGTCTGACCTTACCTTTTTACATGAAATACCAGGATTCAGGACAAATCCTTGCCTAATCTAGACAAGAGAGACAAAGTCAATGCAAAGTAATCTGCATCAGTTTGATGTAAGGGTTACTGCACTGGAAAATATCTTGTCAACACTTAAGAGCATGACAGCTGCTATTAGAAACCACTATATTACATGGTGGATGAACAGAAACAAACTAAAGCCTTTTGTAAAAATGTAAGATTCATTGATGTATCAGAAATGATAAAGAAAATGGGTGATTTTTCCCCAAAAAGACTCTCTCAGGTTTGATGGAATGGCTCAGGCTGCAGGCCCCAGTTTACTTCTTGTCCTCACCACCTCTCCTTGCAGATTCTAGATGCTAAAATTATAGACCTCAAATGTAAATATTGCATCATGGTATACTTCAACAAAGTCTGTTTTCTGCCATCCTTACTCTGAGTAAATATTTCCATGAATTTCAATTTGATTACTCATAGAGTAAGGTAATATGCAGTGAGAGTGCTTAAATTAGCTCTCAGTGGCTTAATACATAGTATTATTAAAGGCAATATTAGGTGATTATCCTATTGCCATTGAAATCATTGGGACATCTGCCGAGAACTTCAATGGACTGGACCTCTAATAAGAAATTCTAAAGAAATATGATAAATCTTTGATATCATAGTTGTTAGATTTTGCCTTCAGAAGCTAATGCACAGCTCTATTTGAAATCTCTTAGAACTGAGCAAATACATCTAAGAACAGAATTCCATTTATATGAGTTGATAAAATATTTTAATTAAAGTCTTGATCCAGTGGGCACTGTGCATGTGTAACTAACAACGGAGGTGGCTGCCACTGGATAATACAGAGAAGAGTTGTGTGTTTAGGACATAAAATTATATTGCTCAGGAAAGTCATTCAAACAATACATAGTTGCTTCTCTTGTCTAAAGGTTTTATATTATAATTACATTTATGAAAGGGACTGGGGACAGCACAGGATCTCAAAATACCTCCCAAAAAGTAAGGGCTATCATTTGATATTTTTAAGTATCCTAGTGTCAGCAGAAATATTGAATGTATATGGAATAAAGCCATGAAACCATAGGCATTTATTAGGGCTAGACAAAATACTATTTTGTTTTATGGGGAATTTTGAGAAAATATCTAGCAAAAGTTTAATAAACCATAAACACGTGTTTTCAAACATTTTTTAAAACAAAATTTTCAGTTTCCATTTTAAAAGATTTTCAATTTTAATTGTTAAAAAATATTTTGTGTATTGAAATATCTATCTCTGTATCAGTTTGGGCTGGGTTTATTTTTCAATTAAATTTTCCCACTAACATTTAAATCTTGGATGAAAAGCCATTTTTAATTGAAAAAATCTTTTAGAAAAAATGCAGATCTATAGCTGGTAGAAAAAGTCTTCTCTGCATGCTTAATATCAAACATATGTGTAGTCCTAATGAAGTTAAGCACATGTATATATCTATATAAGTATCAGGGCCATAATGGATCCCTATAGGATACTCTAACCAAATTTCTTAGCACAATCAGAAGTTTTGTTACAATAGAAACTAAGGGTGCGTTTACACTGCACCGATATTTCGAGATAACTAGAGTTATTTCAAAATAACAATGTGAGCATCTACACAGCCATTCTGTTATTTTGAAATAATTTCAAAATAATGGACAGTTTATTCCAAAATCTGTAAACCTCATTCTATGAGGAATAATGCCTATTTAAAAATAGCTATTTCAAAATAAGGCATGTATAGATGCTCCACTGCTGCTATTTTGAAATAGCCCTTCACCAGGGCCATTTTAAGTTATTCCTCCCCGCTGCCTCCTGAGGCTTCCCTGCAGTATAAATGTTCTATTTCAAAATAAAATATTTTGGAATAACTATTCCGGAATATCTGATTTCAAAATAGCCGTGCTGCGTACGCGTACCCTAAATGACTTTTTTGGTTGGGAGAGGTGTATGTAGGGAGTGGAGATCAACTAAGCAAAAGTTCTGGAAAACACTTGGTAAATATCCTAAAAAAGATAGTGTTGAAAGGAGACCAAGGTAGGCAAGAATGCAAATCCATAATTAATCAGAATGTGGATATTGTATCACTCAAGTGCAATACAACAGTAAAGCTTATATTATAGGTAATGTTAAATCTTATTACAATTTTCCTCATTTTACTAGTAATATTCATTAATATGAGAAATAAAAGGCACATTACTGTGACAGTGACATGATGTGAGCAATTTTATTGAAGTAGAAAGCTAAGAATGATAATATACAATAATTATTTTATTGATGTGCAGGAAATGAATTATTCATGGCTTCAGAGTATCTGTGGATAATTCTAATTACCTGCTTTTAAAGTGTATGAGAGCCACTGAAAATACATTAACAACTTTGATTGAACACCTGCTATCTTGTAGCAGATAGCAGGCTCCATGCCCCAAAGTATTTGACACTGAAGTCAATCGGATTGGGCTTGCTGTACATATATTTGTAATATACTGTGCTTTGTTGGGCCAGGAACGCATGATGTAATCCAACTAAGAAATTAATGTAGAGTAAACAGTGCTCACAAAAGATAAAGCTGGAATTTTCAAATGATCTTAAGGTCAGTTAACTTCTTGGATTCATTGTCCATGCATATACTGTGAAAAGGACTGGAGATACCGGATTTGGTTTAATTAGGCTGCAACTTTATTAATTGTCTGGGGGTAGAAGGCAGATAAAAGTGTAGTGGACAGGTAACACCCTCATCACTATCTATCACCCTTTTCAATCTTGTTCCCCAACCACCCCTGGCACAGTTAGATCTTGGAAAACCAGGTCCTGTGGTCAAAGCCAGTGCTTCATAGTCATAGGACAGCAGTTGAGAGTCAACTGTGTCAGGACACCTGAAGATCAAAGCAGGAGACAAACTGAAACTCAGAACTGAAACATCAGGAGTCAGACAGACATCAGGAGTCAAGCAGGAGGCTGGGTGGCATTTTGTTACTTACCAACTCCTAAGAATCCCGTAGATCACAGTTCAAAATTCCTGACAAACCTGCTCCTGAGACCTTACCATCTCCATCCCCCTCAAATGACAGTTGAGGTGGGGTTGATGCCCTGGCATGCCAGTCATAGGAGCCCCAACTTCCCCTGTTTCTACTTCTTTAAATTCTTCACCAATTTATACCATCCCAAACTTACATAGTGAGTTGCCACACCACAGCCTAATTCCTGTTCCAACCCCCAACACCTGTGGCCTGATGACCAAATCTTCCCCCTTCCTCTCAATGCTTGTGGGGTGCCTTCAAGAGCTGATTCGCCATGTTCAGGAAGCTACAGGAGTACACTTGGTGGAGGAGGTGGAGCAGGGATGTTGGAGAAGGGATGGAATGGAGGTGGAGCAGGGACAGGAGTTTGGGGGAAGGGGTAGAATGGAGGTGTTCTGGGGTGGGAAAAGGGGTGGAATGGCGGCAGGACTTGGGTCAGATGGGGGGGTCATTTAGTAATGGCAGCTGGAGAGGAAGTCACCTATGCACCAGACAATCACTTTTGACACATTCACTTTCGGTTAAAGAAACCTTTACCACAAAAGGGAAAGTGGTAGTTTAACTATCAGAAGCTATATATTATGCTCCCCACGTGAGGCATTTTCTAGGGTGTGAGATCCCTTCCTCAAGCCTGCCTAGCCCATGACAACGTTTTAGGAGGCCTCATTGAAGTTACCCATTTTCTTTTCAAAATATCTTAAGAGCCTCACAGAGGATGGAGCACACACATGGTCTCCTGGCCTACTGAAAAGGGATGGAATATAAAGGGTCAGACCCAAAAGTAGCAAATTGCAACTTTCAAGCAAGTCTTCAGCTCTCCAGTGTGGAGCTGGTTTGTTTGGTTTTGGCCTTGTGCGGAGGACTGATTTTTTTTTCTTGTGCAGTTGAAATAGATAGGCTGTCAGGACTCATTTCTGTTCCACATTTAATAACAAATATTGACAGCATCTCTTCTCAAGAAGCAGCAACTTTCTTCCTTCTGTCTCAATCCAAAATCCTTAACTTTGAAATAGTTATAATTAAAGAGATTTTCAACCCACCAGCCTCTGCTAGGATGTGGCTGCCGTGGAGGAAAGAGTTCCCCCTTGTTCTCTGGCATTATTTATTCTGTTTCTCTCTTTGTGTGTGTGTTCCTTACAGGAGAACTTCACAGTTAAAAATGCTTTAAATGACTCAGTTATACTTACTCTAACTTTTTTTGTAGGCAGAACTGAGAAGTTAAATCTGTGACTGAAAACAAGATGCTTTTTTCCATCTCTCTCTGAGCATTGCCTGCTTTATGCTCTAAAATCACCTCTCTGGGCCGGATTCTCCACTCAGTTCTACCAGTGTAAATAAAAATTAAACACCATTTTAGTGAATGGGTGCTGTAGGTGCTCCTTCTCTGAGAATACGGCCATCTGGTTCAAAAGGCACCCTGTTAAGTCCTGACAGAAAAAAAGTATGTGCAAGAGGCTATGATTTGCAACTTCCTTCCTTCCTTCCTCCCTCCCTTCCTTCCTTCCTTCCAGCCAGACAAAAGTTTCCTTTGTGTCACAAAGCTCATAATTATTCTATATGCTCTTGAGGACTAACTACTAACACTTTATAAACTATTGACATATATAGAATACAACTTTCCACAGTCATAGAGTCAACCAAGTTTCATTCCCAGCAATGACACACATCACCATTATTAACATCTTTAAGTTGTATTGGTATTTTAATTCCCCCATCTAATTTCTCCAAGCTATTACATATGCTCAAGTAGGAAAAAAAGATTATGTTGTGTCTAAGCATCCTGAAAGGTCCACTATAGGGCTGCTCTATATTAGACAAAAGCATTTAATCATGAATTATCTACCATTCAAGAAACAACATGCTGTGGATATGAAAGTCTAAACCAGGCAACACTTGCTTTTCCTACAATTTGTTCAATCTCTGGTAAAGCAAATAATTTTAGATGCTTAGGGAACTGTTTCATTTATCATTTTATTTGGTTAACTAAATATTGACTTTGCTTGTGAAGGTACTTTTAAATGTATCTGCTAGGGTAATAGCACAAAATACGGTAAATGTCAAGAGATACTAAAGCCTTTGAATAGAAGGTCAGATAACTTTTCTGTGTACACTTTTTGTATTCAATAGTTGTATAGCCATTCTGTAATGAGGCTCTACTCAATCTTCTCTTTTATTTACATATTTAATCAAGCAGACAAAATAGAATTATTAAACAACCATAAAACTACCCAAGAGTTTTGATACAGTCATAATGAAATCATAGTTAGAAATAACAAATCAAGTTAATATTTGCAACACTTAATGGAATAACACTGAATATTGAAGTCTTCTACTTTAGTGCCATTTCAGGAAAGCTCTAGCTGTAATGATTCAAATTACCATACATCAAGACTCAGATCTGTTTGAGGCGGTTAAAAACTGTTCCATCTTTATGTCCAGTTTTGGTATCTCTGCTCCCAAACAAGGGGAAACTTTAGTGTGGTTTGTGATAAAGGGGCTTTTGGAATACAGACATTAATCCACTAGAAAATAGGCTGAGACCATCAATCCATGTTATCTAAACCATCCAGCAGCCATCAGGAGATAATTATTTTCTCCGCTACCTATCAGTGCTGTATTTCAGCTGATGACCCATAGATAAAAAGTTATGTATCTTATTATCGATCCACGGGAAGTACACTCACCTTCCCCTCCTCAGCAACATTATTTAAAAGGCCATCCTTTAAATCACGTATAATTGACAAATTCTCTTCCTTACTTTTTTTTACTATATGTAAAAATTAAGGACAATTACCAACTCTCCAGTGCACAGGGTTAAGTCTTCTCCTTCTTTCTAAAAATACACTTACCCCCAAATATATGAAGGACTCCTGAGAAGTCCTTATTTCAATAGCAGATCATCAGCAGTATGAAACTGGTATGTGTGAAAGGGGGCACAACAGCAACATGAAATAGGTATGCATACAATTGGCAAATAATGACCAAGCATTTTAGCACACATAAGCACAAGAGTGAGGAAGTCCCATTAAGTGGGGCTCTAAGCCTGAGATCTGCTTGTGCACAGCCAACTTCAGGTCAGGGTCTAATCTGGTAGCTCAAAAGGCCCATTTAGAGGCTTTAAACCAAAGACGATACATGCTACCTGCCTTCCATCAGTATTTACTGACTAATATTTGTTATATGTAATGAGTGATTTTTGTGGCCAAAAAAAAAAAAAAAAAAAAGAGAAAAGAGAAAAATAGTTTAAAATATTCCCTTTACAATGCTGGAATATCTTAAGTGCTATTTTCAAGTGCTTAATATAACAGTCTGGTTTCTGGAATGAAAGAGGGTTCACAAATTAAATTCCTATCAACCATACATCATTATGGATAGTATTATGTAATACTATCAATACTGAAAAAGAGAGCTACACAAATTGCATTACTACAGGAATCATCTTTGCTTTGATTATAGTCTAGAACATACAAAGAGATTGAATAGTCTGGCTCAGGGAAGCCCCGGGCTGTCCTAATAAAAGGGTTATGGCGATTGCCTTAGTTCATATGAGCTAAACCAAATTAATTATATTATAGAAGCCATATAGATGAAAGATGACAATTAATCTATAGCAGTTATTTGTTTAACATAACCTATAGCTTGATATAACTCATTGAAAATTATATTTCAACAACATAAAATGTCAGAGAAATATAATTTAGCTACCTTCTGTAAACATTCTTTGTGGCCTGTGGGCTCTAAACCGCATTTGTAAGCCCAACTGTTTTCTTCTATAAAAATTCACATAGTTCATGAAAGTGAAAATACAAACATTTACTTATTCATGGATTCAGAACTGCATAGAACAAGTGTCCAAAGTAATCGACTGAACATTGTAGAGGAGCTAGTGCTCCTGGAAGTAACCATTCAGAAACCCAGTGGGGGTATACAGGCAGATTGCCCTTATGTTTAAAAAGTCCACACATCTGTATATTAAGAGGTAAATAGAGTATACCACTTTGCATCTTTCCCCCATGGTTTCTGTTGCTTTTGTCTTGTGTATCCATATTTTGTTTTTCAGGTGTGTTTGTTATTATAATAATTAAACATGGAGGTTTGGGGATTTGTGTGTGTGTGTATGCTCTGTTGGGGAAGGACCCGTAAGTCTGAAAACAAAAATTTAGCTAGATGGGAGGGATTAAATCTTAACTTTGTCAGAATGTGAAAACTATTACATCTTCCTGACACTGAATTAAAAATGAGATTGGAGCAGGAACATAAGTGTTGAGAAGTGTGACACAGTTTCATTTGGCAGAATTCAAAGGAAGTGGTTATACCTTTATAAATTTACACAGATTATCCTTTAGAGATATTTTGCACTTAGTAAGGTGGATATAATAAATTAATTCTATTTTTATTTAGCTTATGTTTCATGTGAATGGACTTCCTAATAGTCGAATATTTATGTACATATAATTATAAAGGCATTCTGACTAAAACTTTCATTGATAAATTAAATATTCATTAATTTTGGATATTACACCAACATGTTACCTCAGTTAAGACTGAAATAACACAGCCTTTTGTACAATATTCCATTATAGAAAAATACATAGTTGGTTGAGCAGAAAGAAAATTCTACTCAAAAATTGCACAACAATTTTTTCTAATCTAATTGCAGTCACATAAAACTGAATTGAGATGGAATGAAAAATGTGCGATTCTTCATAATCAATCTGATCTGGAAGGACAGTTTTATTATTTTTCCCATCTTTCAATTTTGAAGGCTATGGAAAGATATCACCCAAAATAATAGATGAAAACAAAACCAAAGAAATGAAATTTTATCTTTTGATATTTAAAAAAACCCATAAAACCAATGAAAATTGGAAGAAATTTTAAGTCTTATTTTTTGTTTTCTTGTATCCAAGTCTAGTGACTATGTTAATCAACAGGCCAATCACAATGAGAACTGAGAAAGCAAAGTACTGACATAGACATTGTGTGTAGTAAAAATTGCATGGGCATCAATAAATATGTCAGCTGTGTTCTTTTGTCAAGTGACTAGGCTGATATACTAGGCTGAGGTTTTTGTTGTCCCAAATTCAATGGAGAATGGCTATCAAAAATAGATTACTCTGGTTTCATGGAGAAGTTAGAAAATATTTGTATCTTTTATTGTAATGCCCATTGTAGTCTGTATCATGGATCAAACTCTACTTTTCCTTATACCTGGACAACACTGCAGAAGTCACAAAGCTTGCCTGAAGATAATTGAGAACAGAAGTTGGCCCCATGTGTATATAGAATATCTGATCAAATAGATATTGTGAACAGGTAAATATTATTGTGCAGAACACTAACATATATAAATACCTGTGCTATATCCAAGACTAAAAAACTTCTTCATGTATGTCCTTCACATATCACACCACTGCTCTCATAATTGTATTAGCTTCCAGTTATTTTCCAAGTAGAAATACAGTGTTACCCTTTTAGATAGCTTAACCATCTTGTTTTCTGCAGAGTGCAAATGTTGTGGTACTAACAGTTTACAATGGAAAGGGAAACTGGCAAATATTTTTCATGATCAGTCTTTGATAGGATCTATTGCAGCCACATTTGTGGACCTTCACTGACCACTCATTTATTTTGTCAGGGTTGTCATGGAAGAGTTGATTGAGGGGGAATTTTTTATTTTATTTTTGATGGAATTTTAATGTTGTCTTTATGGCAGTCAATATTTACCCTGCTTTAGAGACTCAATATAACTTAGATGGATACCTTTAATAAACACAATTTATATATATATGCAGGAGGAGAAATTAGATTTAAACCAACATTTTTGAAAATAGTGAAGTCAGTCATATTCAAATGTTTTATTGTCAAATAATGTATAGGTCCTTTCTGGAGAGAAAGTAGGCACTTACAGGCAGATGCCCTTAAAGATCTATAGTAATATGTTTTTCCATCTCTATCCAACTATAATATTTTGTTAAAGATACCTCTGCCACTTTTGGTATTTGATATTTCTTTTGTTTCTTCAAGGATCAAACATCTGGGATTTAAATTATTTCTAAGGCAACACAAATATAAAAATATAGAACTACAGTTTAGAATTACAGATAGATGCCTCTATTCAGGTGGAATTATTTTATACGGTTATGCTCTAAAACCTTCTACCAGGAGACTGACACAGCATCATCTTTCTCCAGTTCAGGAAATGAGCCAAATGGACATCTTGGAGAATGACATTTTTGGTTCATGGATTAGACATAGCTAGATGCAAGTAGTGTTATCCTTCCTTTTAGAACACGATCATATCATCTTGATAAAAACTCCGCCAGCTCATTGAGTGAAAGAGTTCCCCAGTGTGGCACCACATATTCACTACAAGCAAATCCTGCTTAGTGAAAAGCTATGGCTAAATAAAGGAACATATTATTTGTTTATGTATAGTAGATTACAGAACAGGTTTCTCAATATAAAAGATATATCTATATATAAATATAGAAATAATTAGAGAATAGAATTCAAGATATCTGTTTCCTTTGTTATCTTAATAAATAGCACAGAAAGGTATCTTCTATGTATGACCTCAAAGATAAGACTACAATTACCTTAATTCTCAGAGGAAAAACTGTAAGTGTACGCATATATTAGATAACATGTGGGCGTATTGCACACATGTCTTGGGGCTAATATAGATCACCTCATGAACTGCAAAAGAAATCCTAATGATTTAACTTTGGTTGAAGAATAAATTTTAATTTTAATCTGAACTATGTAAGGTTAATTTTTTTTAAAAAAATAAGAGAGTAAGTGAGTTCTTATATACAGATATTTATCATACATTGCATTATGACATTGAAAAGCCTGGAGTTTATTTGTTCTAAAATGGAAGATGTTTGTTTTGTAAGATGCACTAGCAAGTACTGTTTTCTGAAAATACTGTTAAGGGATAATATGTGTTAAATATATAGACAGTGAAATTCATATGTTAATAAAATCTAAATTGGTTTAACATGAAATAAAGAGCTGCTCTAAAAGCCAAGAGCAGATTAGGTCTAAGAAATGCCTTATACATGCTGCTACCCACTAATCCACAGGCAGATTTTGTACCTTTACATCTTTGCAATACTTGTGCCAGAAGATGACTTTATAGTTTCAGAACTGCTAATATGTTGCTATTATGTCATTCCCAAGACTATAGGCAGGCATTTTGGAAATTAAATGAACAGATGGGAAAATCAGCAGATCTGGGAGATTTACTTGGTTACATCTTGGTGGATAGCTACAATGGGAATGCAATCTTGGTATCAACTTCTGAGGGCAACTTGCCTTCTAAAATCATATGCTATACACAAATAAACAGGGGCAACAAAATTAAAGTGTGCAGTACCCCACATAACAAAGGTCATAGGTGAGATGAGCAACAGCAACAAACTATCCTGCTATGTCCTATCTAACACACAAAAAGCAACTCCAAGCACTCCCCACCATAAGTTACTAATAATGGATTCTATAACACATCAGGAAATCAAAACCACAGAGATCTAAAATAGTTTTGATGGAAATTTTTTCCTTATCCACTGGCAACAAGTGTTCATCAACCAGTGCAGTTTCTGTTGCTACACCCTTCTTAACTCAGGGAGTTTCCACAGTTAACCTGTCACAACCTTCTGAAGCAGCTTCCTCTCCAAAAACGGGAGGAGGGAGATCTTAGATAATTAGTTAATTGTCACTTAGACAATTAGTCTCAGGTACTTAGCCAGATAAAGGACATCAAGATTATTTTCTTGAGCAAAGGCCTCACAAACCTCTTAAGAATTGATGGGTCTCTCCTCCACACAGGGAAATGTTTACAATCCCAGTGACAATGTACATTGTGCCTCTCCACTGGCCTTCAAAAGACTATCAGGACATAAAGTCAATCCAGGTATGTTGCAGTTTGAAGCTTCCCCTCCACTTCCACAACCTCAGTGATTGACACCAACCAAAACTTTCATACAAAAGATTTTGTGTTTATTAGGAGTTACATACTTAGGATCTAACACAGCTAGAGCTTTATATTTTGCTTTGCCATCTAAAACTGAGATAATTTTGAAATGAGAATTAATAGTCCTTGCAAGTAATGCAACTGGAAAATGTCATACCATAATCATGATAGATCATTTTGTTCAAAAGAAAATCCTAAGAAATATTAGTACTTTTAAAGTCCTATGGCCATCGATACCCTGGTTTTTTCAGTGCCCAATTACAACAGAAACTGAAGGTGCAAGGAGCATTTCTTCCTCTCCCCCCACAGCTTTGCTTTATGAATCTATATTTAATAGGATTATTCTTCATTCAGATGATTAAAATTATACTTAATATTGTTTTCAGAAGTGATATAAAGTTTAAAGCTGATGTTCCCTCTAGGTAGACAACAAAATATGTTTGTTCGCATTTGGTATTCTTCTAGTATATTCTCCTTGATAATGGCTGCTTTTTAGTATTGAAAATCATTAATATCAATCTTCTGCAAAACCAGCAGACAGCTTATCAATTTTCCCCATTGAATTTCATTCAATTTTAGTAGTTCCCAATTAAATCTCAATTAAATCCAAATTTATTTCCATTAATTTAATTACTTCTCATCTCTATCAATAGCCTTTGTTAATTTCAATTACTTTCAATAAATCTTCAATTAAATCCTTTTACCTCTAATTCATTTCCATAAATTTCAATCAGCTTTTCTGAATTCATTTGATAGCCATAAAACCAATGTCACAGATATGGTGTCAGACAGACTCTTTTCACTCAAATACATAGATATTTAAACTAAACATTTGCATAGACTAAAATGTAATGGGCCCATAGACATCTAATAGGCTTCTCTAGAAAGACTAGGAACATGTAGAACCTAGTAATTAATATTTGTTATCTCTTTTTGAAGCTAGAATGCTTGGGGGAAAGGACATGCCCCTCTAGATTTATACATCAAAGTGAACATCTATTTGTGGATTTCTCCATCTCATTCAAACAGTTGTCTTAGTGGCATGGTCCCATCTCCCAAACTCAGTGTCAGGATCTTTGCTGGCTCTGGGGGCAGCTGCCTAGTAACCCAGTGCACTTGATTGGGCCAAATATCCTCACTCAGTGACTGCTCTCTGATTAGATAGAAGGGCCAGCAGATCCTTATTTAAGCTTAGCAGCAACAGCAGCACAGTACCTGCTCAATGTGGTCCACGCCTGGTCTATGCTAGACTTACTTCATGTCCATTTTTTTGTCCACTCTTTGCCTGCTCTGCTACAGCCCTAGTCCCTGCATCCTTTACCTCCCCCCCCACCCCACCCCCGATTCCTAACTCCTGTCTCTGTCTTTTGGTTTACCTCCTGACCATGCCTCCAGTACTGCCCTGTGGCTCCACCCCGACTGCTAGCTCAGACTCCTGCTCCAACCACTAAGTTGCACTGCCTATGATTTGTTGTGTGATAACCAGATGCCATGTATCCTCACCCATGTGTCAGAGACCTATTCTGGGGAAAGAACAAGGAGTGAGTGGGCTGAGAAAAGGATAAACGGACTGGCACTATGTTGGATGGGGGAAGCGAGAGCTAACAACAGGCTTATCATGATCAATTCAATTCTATTGAATGGTGAAGAGAAAAAAATGAAACAAAGTCTTCAAAGGATATAATTTTCTAATAAATAATTTGGATGTCTCCTGAAAGGTAATTTATCCCATTCAAATCAACAAGGAACAGTGCACCTTGCATCACTAGGAAATTGAACAAGTTAACATCCATAAATACAAATTAAAAATTGCATTTCCTTTGAAGTGATGTATAATTTAGGACCCTCCTCTTTACCCCAAACCCTCCATCTAACGTTTTATACTTTACCTCTATGGCATTTTGGAAAATTTGAGCTCATCCTTATGGAAAAAGCTTCATCAAGTTTAAAAGAAAGTGTTAATTTTTTTTAGAGAAACATCACATTCAGTTTGATATAAAATTATATTCCTGAGATAGAGTAATCGGAAAGGCAATTATAGAAAGATGCTCCCTCTCTATTAAATTGTGTAACATTTTAGAATCATTTCCATAATAACCTTACTGATTCCCACCCTGCAATCCTCTCCCCACACAATAAATATAATTCAGTAGGAACTCTAGGCACTGAGAGCTGCTGATAATTAGGCCATAAGAGATTCTTTCTATTGGGGTTTGGCTGAGGCCCTAAGTGCCCTAGGGCTCTTTCTGGCCTGTTGCATGCATGAAAATAAAGCAAGAATTTTGCAATTTTTGAGAGAGCATATTCTGATAAAACATCTGATGTTCAAAAACAAGATTTGTTTATGTTTTCCCCCATATGGAAACATACTGTAGAATTTAATGGAATGATATTGATATCTCCACACTAACCTTTTTGAACCAAATATAGCATATAAACAGTAGAGTATATTATTCCTCTACAGAATTTCTCTGGGATGAACAACAGCAACTATGAGCAAAACATTCTTCAAGCTTTAGGAATAATTTCTAGAGACCCTTTTTGGTTTCATCTCTGTATAATTTCTATTGGCCTTTCCTTGAAAGGAAAATAAATGTTACTATTCAAACTGAGTTACTAATCTTTAATTTAGAGAATTTAAAACTGATATTTAAGTTGCTAAAGCTGAATCTGAGATACTTCAACGTTTAATAAGTAGCCCCTCTCTGCCACAAGACATTCCATTGAGGTAGGTCCAAGACAATTTTCAACTTCAATGATTCAAATCCAATAAATTGTCATTTCATAGACATATCTTCATATTTAAGCACTGCAATAGAGATGATGAGTCCAGGTGTATAAAACAGGCTTTTGGAGATCACAGATAACGATTTCTGATTTGCTGAAGGAAGTGCGTGACTGCCGAGTTTGAGTAAGGAGTAAAATGTATACAAACAGATTAAAAGTATTACAATTTAAAACATAAATATGCCTTGTGAAATCCTATTTGGAGAAAATTCTGCTCCTGTTAAATACACTCTCAATAATTATTCTACCCCTACTGCATTATTAAAATCAGGTGTGGATCTAGATATTAACATTTTCATAACTGAGCTTATTTGAACCCC
Source organism: Rafetus swinhoei (assembly GCA_019425775.1). Lineage (NCBI taxonomy): Eukaryota > Metazoa > Chordata > Testudines > Trionychidae > Rafetus > Rafetus swinhoei. The sequence goes on from CM033434.1 coordinate 16,543,537, forward strand.
AACCATTTGGCTCAGACATATATCAATACTTTACTACAGGCTGTGTGTCATGAAAATCTTTTGAGGAATTTGTCTGCTTCTGGTGTTCATGTCTCATGAGAAGCTTAGAATAAAAAAAAAGTATGATGGTCAATATTCCCTTTCTCCCTTTAAAAAAAGTTTCTGCATCCAGGACTGTGTGTTCAAAATGATGTAAACCAATGTCAATAGGACATGTAAGAGACATTTTTATACAGTATAGACATACATTATTCCTGGTATTTTCAAAGACGCACAAGGGATTTGGTCACTCCACCATAATTCCCACTGACTTCTAATGAGATTGGAGTGAGAAACTCTATAGACTGCTGTTTCATATGTTCATGTTGCATGACTATGTTGTTTCATAAAGCATATACAAGATACATGGAACAGAAAGGTATTTAATTCTATTCTCTCCTGTTTTTTGTCTCATATTCAGTATTCTCTAATTGTCTACGCCTTCTAATGGCAACAAAGTGATATTTGTGTTCATAGTTGTGGCAAATGTTAGTGCTACTTTAATGTACTGCAGATTTTCTTAGCATTTCCATTTGTATAAATACTGTATTATTGCTTCATTCCCTATTTTAATGGTTTAATGTCTTGAAAGAGTCTCACAAAGGGAAATATCTTCCAGTAAATGTGTCTATTTCAGGATATTTATAATTAATAAGATAAAAGTTAGCAAATAATATATTTTATGATTAGATCTCAACCCATTCCAAACTTATTAAGGAACTCATAATGATTTCTTATGAATAATCTGATTCCTGAGAAGTAAAATACATTTATTGATTTCTGAATATTGGTGCTACCATAGCACAATATTTGGAAGCTTTCTCGGACCCTTACTAGCTTGAAGCACTCAGATTCTGATGTCCTGCGATCTGCCACAGACACCTACCATCAATCCATCTCCTCAGTGGTCATTTCACTCTATTAGGACCTACCCTCATTCTTTCCATGATAATTTTCTTGAGGTTATGTCCATTTCTGCATCGGATATCACCAAAGTACCTAAGATTGCTCCTGTTGACTTCTGATAGAAATCTTATAGGAAAGAGGCAGAAGCTATTAACAAAAGTATTCATCTTTTCCATTCAGGAGACATACAAGATTCTTTGCCAGCACCACATCTCAAAGGCTTCAATTTTCTTAGCAGCAGCAATAATTTCCTATGATTCATATCCATAAATTATTATGCAAAAATAAGCTTTTCACCTGTCAAACTTTCCTGCCTAATGAGAAACCATGTTTTTCCCCAATCTTTTGATAAGGAGGCCATGAAGTAGTGAGCTGTCCCTAGTGTTCTTCAGACTTTTTTAGAATAGCCTCCTTGGTTTGCTAGGCATAAACCCAGATAATTGAACTAATCTACTGACTTTACAGCTTGACCATGAATCATAAAGTCTACTTGCATGATATTTTAACTCTGTCTATAAGCATGCATTTACTCTTTACCACACTCAGGGATAGTCCATATTTCTCACTACTGTTTTTTACAGCCTCCAATATTTGTTGTGTTGCAACAGTTTCCAGCAAAAATGTATTGTGTCCTCAATGTATCTGAGGTCAGTTAAGAGGCATCAACCTATATAAATCCTCATTACTTCCTCTTTGTCAAAAACTTTCAGAGTTTGTCTCATACTAAATTCTTTGTGAACATTGAAAAGTCTTAAGGGAGAGAATACAGTAGTTTCATATTTTGCTGTTGTGAGGCTAGGAGAGTGGCATCTGACCCAGAAGAGGAAGGGCTCCCCTTAAGATCTCTTGGTGGGTGGGGCCAGACTCATCCAGCCCCACCCACAGGAAGCAGGAAGGTGAGGGCTGGAAGTATAAAAACCAGGGCTCAGAGCTCAGTTCAGCCCCAACTGCAGAGCAGGCCAGATGCTCTGCCTAAGCTCTGGAGGAGGAAGGCTCAGCTGTGCTGCCCTCAAAGGGAGGACTGAGTTGGGCTGTCAGGACTGCTGCCAGGCCCAGAAGACTGGCCAAGACCACCAAGGCCACTGCCAGGCCTAGAGGACTGGCTAGGACCATCAAGACTGCTATCGACCCCCGAAGATTGGCCAGTACTCCCAGGACCCCTGGAACTGGGCTGGACCACCTGGAACCCTGCTGGACCCTGCCTAGAGCCCATGGACATGCTGCTGGTATCTCTGTCCCCAGCAGATGCTGCAGAACACACGTGGAGCCATGTAGGCCCCTGCGGGGAACCGGCAAATAGCTCGGGGTAGCCGACCTAGGGCCAGCTAAGTAGATGAAGGGCAACTGGGTAGCGTGTTGCAGCCAGGATCCCCGCTGACCCACTGACCTGGTTGGCGTATTGTGTCCAGGATCCCCACTGACCCAGTGGATCCTGTGACCTGAGTCCCCCCTGCCACTGCTCCCCTGGAGTGGCAGATTCCCCACGGTAGGGGTAAGACCCCCTGCACTAGTCAGCTCTCCACCATCAATGAGACCCAACCCCTGCCTCAGCCTGTAGACCAGATTGTGCATTAAACTGTTTAACCCTTTGTACAGTTTGTCTGTTGCCCTGCTCTGATCAAGGGCTGGGCCTTATAAATTACTACTCAGCCTGCAGCCAGGCTCAAGCCCTTGAACTGCGGTAGTGCGTATACATGTTGCCCCACCCTGACTAAGGGGTTGGCTTCCACAGACTGTTGCTCCAGCTTGCAGACAGGCCTGCGCTTTAAACTGTGCACCTGGCTGTGGTTTGCCCCACCCTGACCAAGGACAGGGCTGTATAAACTACTTGGCTGCACCTGCTGAGTGCCTGATGCCCTTTTCTGCATGGACTGCAGTTTAGAAACTGTTTGTTGCCTGGTCCTGCTCAAGGGTGTGGCTCCTGATAAGCTGCTGTTCAGCCTGCAACCAGGCTTGAGTCCCTGGCTCTGCCTGTTCATCTGCCCTGCCCTGAACCAGGGCTGGTGCCAGTATAAAGAGTGCTGAATTGCTTTTGTATTCTGGACCCAGGCTTAAAGGGGACTTCTAGTTCTTTATTTACAGGCCTGAGCACAGGTTTGGAGCCCAGGACTAAGATGCTGAGCTTACACTTCCCTGCTGGAAAACCACTCACTGTCCCCTGTTGCTTCTTGCATGGGTCTGCTGGTGATGATAGAGTTTTGCGATGAATTAAATGAGATACTTTGGAATCCCCATATCCAAAGATGACAATATTGGATTGTATTAAACATTATTGAGTAGTCAGAGAAAAGGGTGATTCTACTTTCTGAATTTTTGAATGATGTAATGGATAGTCATAAGAACGGCCATAGTGAGTCAGACCAAAGGTCCATCCAGCCCAGTACCCTGTCTACCGACAGTGGCCAATGCCAGGTGTCCCAGAGAGAGTGAATCGAACAGGTAATGATCAAGCGATCTCTCCCCTGCCATCCATCTCCACCCTATGACAAACAGAGGCTAGGGACCCCATTCCTTACCCATACTGGCTAATAGACATTTATGAACTTAACCTCCATGAATTTATCTAGTTCTCTTTTAAACCCTGTTATAGTCCTAGCCTCACAACCACTTCAGGCAAGGAGTTCCATAGATTAACTATGCGCTGTGTGAAGAAGAACTTCCTTTTTTTTGTTTTAAACCTGCTGCCCATTATTTTCATTTGGTGGCCCCTAGTTCTTATATTATGGGAACAAGTAAATAACTTTTCCTTATTCACTTTCTCCACACCACTCATGATTTTATATAGGTCTATCATATCCCCCCCTTACTCTCCTTTTCCAAGCTGAAAAGTCCCAGTCTCTTTAATCTCTCCTCATATGGGACCTGTTCCAAACCCCTAATCATTTTAGTTGCCTTTCTCTGAACCTTTTCTAATGCCAGTATATCTTTTTTGAGATGAGACCACATCTGTATGCAATACAGTAATTCCTCATTTAACACGTGCCCGCTTAACACGTTTTCGCGATATCACGATTTTTTTTAGAGAACGTTTTTTGAATTACACGACCGTCCCCGGAATAATACGATTTCCCCAGCCGGCCCATTGCCGGTGGCTGCGTGGGGCATCCCCCTCCTCCCTGCAAAGCGGCGGAGGGTTCACCACTCGCCGTGCCGTTCCCTGCTGACTCCCCCTCGCCGGACGCAGTGCGGGTCCCAACAGACCCGTCACAGGGGCATACTCCCAACCCAATCCCCCTCCCCTCTCCTCCCTTTCCCTTCCCCAGAGCCAAACACCTCCCCTCCCTGCTGTAACCCAGTCTCCTTTCTCCCCCAGCCTTATGTCCCGGTCCCAACAGACACCACCGCTTGAAACGCAACCCCCACCTTTTCCATTATTTTCAATAGGAAAATTGACCCCATATAACACGTTTTCACTTAACACGATCATTTTCTGAAACATATCTATAGTGTTGAATGAGGAATTACTGTATTCAAGATGTGGATGTACCATATATTTATATAAGGGCAATAAGATATTCTCCATCTTATTCTCTATCCCTAACATCCCGTTTTCTTTTTTGACTGCCGCTTCACATTGCATGGACATCTTCAGAGAACTATCCATGATGACTCCAAGATCTCTTTCCTGATTAGTTGTAGCTAAACTAGCCCCCATCATATTATATGTATAGTTGGGGTTATTTTTTCCAATGTGCATTACTTTATATTTATCCACATTAAATTTCATTTCCCATTTTGTTGCCCAGTCACTTAGTTTGGTGAGATCTTTTTAAAGTTCTTTGCAGTCTGCTTTGGTCTTAACTACCTTGAGCAGTTTAGCATCATCTGCAAAATTTGCCACCTCACTGTTTACCCCTTTCTCCAGATCATTTATGAATAAGTTGAATAGGATTGATCCTAGCACTGACCATTGGGGAACACTACTAGTTACACCTCTCCATTCTGAAAATTTACCTTTTATTCCTACCCTTTGTTTCCTGTCTTTTAACCAGTTCTCAGTCCATGAAAGGATCTTCCCTCTTAATCCATGACAACTTAATTTATGTAAGAGCCTTTGGTGAGGAACCTTGTCAAAGGCTTTCTGGAAATCTAAGTACACTATATCCACTGGATCCCCCTTGTCCACATGTTTGTTGACCCCTTCAAAGAACTCTAAGGGTATGTCTACACTACAGTGCTAATTCGAACTAATTTATTTTGAATTAGTTAATTTGAAAAAAGCTAATTGAAATAACGCATCTAGACCCAAAAACTAATTCAAATTAGCGTTTTGCTAATTCAAAATAGCATGTCCACACTGATTAGACGCTGAGTCGCATTTAAGGGCAGCTGAAACCGGTTCCGGCAGGGCATCGGGTCAGTAGTTGCTTTGATGGCTGCTGTCTGAGGCTCGTGCTTAAAGGAACCCCCCTGGACAGCCGGTTCTCAGCTTTTCCGTTTGCTTGCCTACCTCGCTGAGGGACAGCAAAGTGTTTTCCTCTCCGCCTGCCTGTGTCGGTGGTTCCCATTGGGGACGCTGCCGCAGTTGGCACCATGGAGCCAGAGCTCGCCCTGGGCATGCTGCTCCAGTTTTTGGACTTGCTGCTGCAAGCCTTCCAGCAATGGCTGGAGTCTGCCTGGCACCATCTGGTGCACGTCAGCCCCCTGCCTCTCCCCCGGCCTCCTGGGGGCATGGAGGAGCCGCAGCAGCGCCTGGACACCAGCGTGCCCGGCCGCATCTGGTGTCTGGACACCAGCAGTGACTGGTGGGACCACATCATCCTGGAGTGCTGGGGAGACCAACAGTGGACCCAGAACTTCAGGATGAAGAAGGACACCTTCCTGGAGCTCTGCGAGTGGCTCGCCCCTGCTCTGCGGCGACGGGACACTTGCATGAGGCCCACCATCCCCCTCCAGAAGCGTGTGGCCATCGCCCTGTGAAAGCTCTCCACACCGGACAGCTACCAATCCGTCAGGAACCAGTTCGGCGTGGGGAAATCCACCGTTGGAGCAGTGCTCATGTAGGTACGGCACTCACCGGCCACTGGACCGGGGGGAGGACAGGGGGGCTGCAAGAAGGGGATGGGCCGCCGCAGGGAAAATGGGGAGGAGGTGAAAGTGCCCCGCACGAGAGGATTGGGTCTGTCCCAGCCGTACTACACACCGCCCGCGGCGGCCAGGATCTCAACGGGGGTTGCTTCCAGGAGTGGGGCGCGGGGCACTGCCAGGGAATGAACACTCCCAGCCACCTGGGCGCCCCAGTGATTCGTGGTTTTCTGTGTCTCTCTGCAGGTGGTCAAGGCCATCAACTGGGTGCTGCTCCGTAGGGTGGTCCGCCTCGCCGACCCGGACGCGGTCATCAAGGGGTTCGGCACCCTCGGCTTCCCCAACTGCGGGGGGGCCATCGACGGGACGCACATCCCCATCCGTGCCCCGGAACACCAGGCCTCCCAGTACATCAACCGCAAGGGGTACTTCTCCATCCTCCTGCAGGCCGTGTCTCACCACTGGGACCAGTTCACGGACATTAATGTGGGCTGGTTCAGCAAGGCACACAACACCAGGGTGTTTCGCAACTCCTCCGTGTGCCAGAGGCTGCACGCCGGGACCTTCTTCCCCGACCACCACATCAGGGTCGGGGATGTGGACATGCCCGTCTGCCTGGTGGGGGATGCGGCCTACCCCCTACAGCCCTGGCTGATGAAGCCGTACATGGGGCACCTCAACCCCTCCCGGCAGGCCTTCAATGCCAGGCTCACCAGGGCCCGCATTGTGGTCGAGGGGGCCTTCGGATGCCTGAAAGCCCGATTTAGATGCCTCCTCACCCGCCTCGACCTCGCCGAGCACAATATCCCTCCCGTGGTGGCAGCATGTTGTGTGCTGCACAATTTATGTGAGCGGAAGGGGGAGGCTTTCCTGCCAGCCTGGATAGCTGAGGCTGAGCACATGGCTGGCCAGTACGTGCAGGCCCACACCGCCGCCATCCGGGAGGCCCAACGGGGGGCTGTCCAGATCCAGGAAGCCCTGTGGGAGAGCGTCCAGGTGGATGAGGACTGAACACTTCCTGCATGCCATACTGGGTCCTTCTTCCACCTTCTCCTCCTTCCCCTTTCCCCTCTCTAACCCCACTTCCTAATGTAAAATAAAATCACCTGTTTTACCAAAAAAACCTCTCTTTATTGTACATAACTGGGGTGGGGAGGAGGAATGAGGGTGGGAGAGGAGGGGAAACCTGGGAGGAGGAGCTGGAAGGGGAGGAAGGGAAGGAAAGCTCAGGGTTGGGGTCCTGCTGGCTCTCCTGTCTCTCAGCACTGCGGGTATGGGAGCGTCGGGGAGTGTGTGTGGAGGGTGGGGCAGGAGGAGCGGGGTGTGGAGGAAGCGGGAGGGGGAGCAGGGGTGGGAGGAGGAGCGGGAGCTGGGGTGGCCGCAGGGGCTGGAGCAGGAGGAGGCAGGAACCTGTCCACCAAGGTCTGGAGGTGGCCTCTGAGGGCACGGCCTTGCTCCTCCAGTGCCTCCAAGCTCCGCTGCCGCAGCCGCAGGTCCTTCCAGACCCAGTGGTCCTGGGTGCGGAGCTGGTGCTCCAGTAGCCGCAGGTGCCGCCGCTGGTAGTCCTCCAGGTTGCGGGTGCGCCTGCTGGCCCAGGTGCGGGTGGCCGTTGCAGGCGGGGTGGTGCGCCCTGCAGTCCCAGGTGCTGCGGCTGTGGTGAAACAAGAGCAGTGGTCAGTTCTCCCTGGGGACCCAGTGGGTGAAACCCAGCCCCCCTCTGCAAGGCGAGGTCGGCATGTGGGGAACGGGCCAGGGCCCCTGCATGACACCCAGCTGCTGCTCCATGGTGGGCAAGGCCCGGGCGCACGGTCCCTGGGCTCCCTCTCCCCCCACACCCCCCATACACATAAGGGGAGTATGATGGCACTCACGTGTGGAGCCCTCCCCGGCCTTGGACGACACAGCCGATGTGCTCTGTGGGATGCCTCAGGGGTCCTGGGTCCTGGGCAGGCTCCCTGCAGGCTCCTGGCTCTCGGCATCCTCCTCCTCCTCCGTGTCAGGGATGGGGCCCTCTGCTCCAGGGTCGATCACAACCCGGGGGGCATGGACTGCATGAGCCCCCAGGATGCGGTCCAGGGCCTCATAATGAGGGCATGCCTCCGGGTCGGCCCCTGGCTGGGAGGCCCTGGAGTAGGCCTGCCGCAGGTCCTTGATTTTGCAGCAGACCTGCTCCCGGGTCCGCATGTGGCCTCTGGTGGCCAGGCTGGCAGCCATGCGGCTGTAGACTGCCGCGTTCCTGTGCCTAGTGCGGAGATCGTGGACGTTGGAGGCCTCCCCCCAAACCTCAATGAGGTCCACGATCTCCGCACTAGACCAGGCGCCCACCTCTTGCGGCCCCGGGCAGGCTTCTGGGAACCGCCAGCCTGGTCCTGGGAAGAGGCGGAGGGCTGGGTGGCAGCAGGTGGCTGGCTCATGCCGTGCCAGGTGCAGGGTCTGCTGGCTGGGTGCTGGCAGGCTTGCAACTGGCACAAGCACTATAGCCAGACCGTGCCCCTTTAAGGGCTCCGGGGCCGGAAGGGGGGCAGAAGAGTTTCCCTGGTTTGGCCCAGAGTGGCCACCAGGGCAACCTGGGAAGGGCTAGCCTCCAACTAGTTCAAATTAAGTGGCTACACAGCCCTTAATTCGAACTACTTAATTCGAACTAGGCGTTACTCCTCGTAGAATGAGGTTTACCTAGTTCGAATTAAGCGCTCCACTAGTTCGATTTAAATTCGAACTAGCAGTTTGTATGTGTAGCCCCTATTAAAGTTAATTCGAACTAACGGCTGTTAGTTCGAATTAACTTTGTAGTGTAGACATACCCTAACAGATTAGTAAGACATGATTTCCCCTTACAGAAACCATGCTGACTTTTGCCCAACAAATTATGTTCTTCTATGTGTCTGACAATTTTATTCTTTACTATTGTTTCAACTAATTTGCCAGGTACTGACTTACCGGTCTGTAATTGCCGGGATCACCTCTAGAGCCCTTTTTAAATATTGGCGTTACATTAGCTATCTTCCAGTCGTTGTGTACAGAAGCTGATTTAAAGGATAGATTACAAACCAGAGTTAATAGTTCCGCAATTTCACATTTGAGTTCTTTCAGAACTCTTGGGTGAATGCCATCTAGTCCCGGTGACTTGTTACTGTTAAGTTGATCAATTAATTCCAAAACCTCCTCTAATGACACTTCAATCTGTGACAAGTCCTCAGATTTGTCACCTACAAAGGATGGGTCAGGTTTGGGAATCTCCCTAACATCCTCAGCCGTGAAGACTGAAGCAAAGAATTCATTTAGTGTCTCCGTAATGACTTCATAGTCTTTAAGTGCTCCTTTTGTATCTTGATCATCCAGAGGCCCCACTGGTTGTTTAGCAGTCTTCCTGCTTCTGATGTACTTAAAAAACATTTTGTTATTACGTTTAGAGTTTTGGGCTAGCTGTTCTTCAAACACCTTTTTGGCTTTTCTTATTACATTTTTATTACACTTAATTTGTCAGTGTTTATGCTCCTTTCTATTTACCTCACTAGGATTTGACTTCCACTTTTTAAAAAGATGTCTTTTTATCTCTCACTGCTTCTTTTACATGGTTAAGCTACTGTGGCTCTTTTTTAGTTCTTCTACTATGTTTTTTAATTTGGGGTATACATTTAAGTTGGGCCTCTATTATGGTGTCTTTGAAAAGTGTCCATGCAGCTTGCAGGGATTTTACTTTAGTCACTCTACCTTTTAATTTCTGTTTAACTAACCTCCTCATTTTTGCATAGTTCCCCTTTTTGAAATTAAATGCCACGGTGTTGGGCTGCTGAGGTGTTCTTCCCACCACAGGAATGTTAAGTGTTATTATATTATGGTCAGTATTTCCAAGCAGTCCTGTTATAGTTACCTTTTGGACCAGATCCTGCGCGCCACTCAGGACTAAAACGAGAATTGCCTCTCCCTTTATGGGTTCCTGTACCAGCTGTACCAAGAAGCAGTCATTTAAGGTATCAAGAAATTTTGTCTCTGCATCTTGTCCTGAGGTGACACGTACCCAGTCAATATGGGGATAGCTGAAATCCCCATTATTATTGAGTTCTTTATTTTGATAGCCAATCTAATCTCCCTTAGCATTTCATAGTCACTATTACCGTCCTGGTCAGGTGGTCGATAATAGATCCCTACTGTTATATTCTTATTAGATCATGGAATTACTATCCATAGCAATTCTATGGAACATGTTGATTCTTTTAAGATTTTTACTTCATTGGATCTAAATTTTCTTTCACATGGTGCCCACCCACATGACCTGTTCTGTCCTTCTGATCTATTTTGTACCCTGGAATGATTGTGTCCCATTGATTGTCCTCACTCCACCAGGTTTCTGTGATGCCTATTATATCAATATCCTCCTTTAACACAAGCACTCTAGTTCACCCATCTTATTTTTTAGACTTCTAGCATTTGTGTACGAGCACTTTAAAAACTTGTCACTGTTTATTTGTCTGCCCTTTTCTGATGTGTCAGATTCTTTTTTATGTGAATGTTTTTTGTCTGATCTGACCCATACTTTATCCTCTTCCATCCTCTCATCCTGACTACAACCTAGAGAATCTCTGTCAATAGACTCTCCGCTAAGAGATGTCGCTGTCCGATCCAGGTGCTCCTCTGCACTAATCGGCTTTCCCCCATGTCTTAGTTAAGTGCCAGCAGTCTGGATCCACTTTGGTTTAGGTATAGCCCATCCTTCCTGTATAGGCTCCCCCTATCCCAAAAGTTTCCCCAGTTCCTTATAAAGCTAAACCCCTCCTCCCTACACCATCGTCTCATCCACGCATTGAGACTCTGAAGCTCTGCCTGCCTACCTGGCCCTGAGCGTGGAACTGGAAGCATTTCTGAGAATGCCACCATAAAGGTCCTGGATTTCAGTCTCTTTCCTAGCAGCCTAAATTTGGCCTCCAGGACGTCTCTGCTACCCTTCTATGCCATTGGTACCTACATATACCATGACCACCGGCTCCTCCCCAGCACTACACATAAGTCTATCTAGATGCCTCAAGAGATCTGCAACCTTTGTACCAGGCAGGGAAGTCACCATACGGTTTTCCCGGTCATCGCAAACCCAGCTATCTACATTTCTAATGATAGAAACTCCCATTACTAACAACTGCCTTTTCCTACTGACTGGAGTTCCCTCCCCCAGAGAGGTAACCTCAATGTGAGAGAATACCCCAACATCTGGAAGGAGGGTCCCAACTATGGGAAGGTTTCCGTCTGCTCCTGTTGACTGCTCTTCTTCCCTGAGCCTTTCATCCTCCTTAACAGTGCAGGGGCTGTCTGACCAGAGGTGGGACAATTCTACAGTGTCCCAGAAAGCCTCATCTACATACCTCTCTGCCTCCCTCAGCTCCTCCAGTTCAGCCACCTTGGCCTCCAAAGCCCGTATGTGGTCTCTGAGAGCCAGGAGCTCCTTGCACCGAATGCAGACATATGCCACCCACCTATAGAGCAGGTAATCATACATGCTACACTGGGTGCAATAAACAGGATAGCCCCCACTCTGCTGCTGGGCTTCTGCCTGCATTCTCTCCTACAGCTACCTAGGTTATTGATAGGGTTTCTAGTTAAATCAGGAAGTTTTGATTAAAACCTTTAAACTAAACTATAAAGAATGGCATGCGTGCCTTGGCCCCTTCCAAACTCCCTGTCAAAACTCCCTGTTTGCTGCTCCTGGTCACAAAGCTCCCTGGTCGCTGACTCACTGCTTTCTAATGCCCTGGCCTTCCTGATAGCCCCATCATTCATTAATTGATCAAAAAGACTTCATCCTGTTGTGAAACCTGCATGTTGTGTTGGTATTTCTGTTTCTGTCATTCACTTAATGAAATCCTGGATTATGAAGAGCAAACTTTGCCCGCATATGGCATCAGGAATATGGCACGACTATAACTGCTCTGTGTTATATTTCCTTTATTTGGCAAGGACAGAAAGATTCTTTTCATCCAGTGGTCTAGCCAATTTCTACTCATTCATACATCACAACTAATTTTCCACTGGAGACCAAGAGTGTAGTCACTGGCCATTTTTAATAATTTTGCTAGCAAGCTACCTACCCTGGGTGCTTGATAATATTTAAAATAAAATATTATGGACTATGTACCATTGACTCCATGTAATCATGAGAACATTTCTGATCAGTTTTACAATGTGAAATAAAGGAGAGAAAACATGTTAAACTTCCCAGAGATGAAGCTAAAAAAATGTTTTCAGATACATGTACAACATTCAGTTTACTGGCTTTTTGGCAGGCATGGGTGGAGGGAGCTGGTTGCATTTAATGAGAAATTTTGCTCACTTGCTAATCACGTATCATTTTACTTTCTCGACAGTGTAAATAATTCAGGTCTCTTTAGCACACCTGTCAAGAGTGTATATGAAGCTGGAGGTTTACATGTGCCTGAAATTGTTAGGGCAATGGGGAGAAATGCAAGCATGATTCCCCCTGAAGTCCTCTTTGGCTCCTGATAACTAAACAGTTCAAATATTTTCCATTACCAGAAAAAATGAATTCATATTGATCTACATCCTCTCTAGAGCATCCTTTGGAAAAATGATATATATGTATAGATGAGGCACTGTTCACTGTAGCACTGTAACTATTAGTTTCAGGTGAAAAATGAGGACAGTGACTCATTACAGAGTACACATGAGGCAATGTCTTTGTTTCTTTTTCAGTTCTTTCTTTGTAGTGCTTAATGTTCTTATTTAAAACTTTTATCACCCACGCTATTTGTAGCTAAATTATAATATGAGGGGGTGCACATATTAAAAGCATATCTTACAAGTACCATTTCAAAAAATCTGTGAGTGCATCTCCACTGCTAGCATTATGGTAGATAGCCTAAATCACAGGGAACATTTACTGGCACACAATTTGTTATGTTTCTCTATTTATTTATCACCATTGTATCAGAGGGCTTCACAAACATTGGAGAAATAAGCCACAAAGTATTCCTGGGAGGTGGCTAAAAATGATTGTCCTTATTTTAGAGATGGGAAAATGAAAGTTCAGCTATTCTAAAAAGAGGACGGGAATTTTTGGTGCCTCTTTAAAAGGTGTTTTAAGTTGGGCACCCAGTGATATATGTCTCCTGATCAAGGACACACAGAAAGTCTGGAACAGAAACAGGATCTCATGACTTACAAGCCTATTACTGCCTTTCCTTAGTTTACATTACACTTGCATTATTATTAGCATTATAAATCGTTTCTAATAAGTCCCTCTTTGTAGTATTGGGCATCCTACAAATTAAGAAATATATCATTCCTCTAGAAGGAGGAACTGTCGTGCATCTACCCCCAACCTGAATTAAAGTCTCTCTCTCTCTTTTTTTTTCCATTTGATAAATCAAAGTATATGATTAAGGAGGGTACACTCCAACTCCAAATTCAAGTCAGTGGTAAAACTCCCACTGGCTTCAACCGATTTTTAATAAGGCCTAACAGAGTGCCCTCAGGAGGCTCACTACAGTTATTTGGGAAATTCCTGTGTATGGCTTGGGGCTTTAAATTTCTAGCTGTCAGGCAGGAACAAAAAAGTGTTTTTTGGGAAATCATTTATGGACAAGAATTTCCCAGAAGAACAGATGGATTTCTAAGACTATCAGACTCTCTATAGGTGAGATTTTCATTGCACTCTAAAAATAGGAAGATACAGAGTTGGTAATGAATTCCAAAGTCATGGGGTTTTTTTTGTGAAGAGGAGACCCTTCTCCTAGCGCTGGGTAAATTCAGTCTGGGTTATTTTAGCAATGGATTCCTGCTTAGTCATCGAGGAAGCTCTGAAAGATACAACTTCTGAAATAACTAGGTTCTAGAGGGTGAACCTCTCTAGTCCAGCACCCTTGGGACCTAACTGGTGCCGAACCACAGGAGGTCAATATTGTCTAGCAGCATTACCAACACTTCCAGTGCTTACTGGTTCTTAGAAGACATTTAGGTGTAAATTAGAGTTAAAAAAAAAAAAAAAAGCTTAGAACACTGAGAGCCAGAACTGATGGCTGCACACAAACTTTATGGGACCACCAGAAAATTGGCCACACCCATGATAAGCAGACACCAGGCTAATGAAAGTCATGCTGGACCACAGATGTTACCGGACCAGGGAGTGCCAGACGAGAGATGTTCAACCTGTAGTACACTTAAGGAAACAGATCTTGAAATAAACCTGGGACTAGAACTGATAGTGCAGAGAACTGTTGTAGTACATTCGCATCAACCTTATACATATACAGGGCAGGATTAACCATTAGGCTAATAAGGCTACAGCCTTAGACCCTCCCATTGTTTAGGCCCTCCTGCTCAGGTAGGAGGCAGGGCCAGGCATGGTGAGGGAGATAATGTGAGCTTGCTCACATAGCCCTGCAAGAGCCACGAGAACTCCTGCCTGCAAGAAAGACAAGGCAAAGCAGCCCTCTGTCTTAGCAGGAGCTCCTTCTCGCTCCCTGACAGTGATGGAAGGGGAACAGCAAGCAACAGGCAACATTGGTAGGAATCAGGGAAGGCGTCAGCTTCTTCTGCTCTTCCTAAATGTTGTCTAAGGGGAGTAGCAGCTCAGGGAGTCCTGGACCAGTGTGGGGTACACTCCCAGCCAGCCCCTTTCACCTGCTTGCTGCTTAGCACAGCATCCTGCAGGAGATCTCCAGGAGCCCAGTTGGGAATGCACCCACCTCCTCCTGCAGCAGAGCACCCCAGCCAGCTCTTACTGCATCAGTGCACTGTCTGGTTTCATTCCAAATACTGAAAGCTAAATAAACCTGAAGTGAAACTTTTTTTTTCCTGCCCCAACTCAAACTAAGGTCTTTCCCAAATGGAAAATGTTGGGTAAGCACAGACTGACTGACTGGAGAAGGGAATGAGAACACAGGCCAATTCCTGGGGACAGTTACACATTTGTAACCTTATTGACTTCAGCTCAGAGTCCGAGAAAACAGATTTTTGTACAAGAATAGATTTAGGTCCCTTCTGCTTTTTCACACTTGGATAAGCAGAATCTCATTCCCTTCCTTCCCCGGTGAATACTTTAAAGGAGAAGAGGGGGAGAAGCAAGGTTGATCTGCTGTCTGCTTGATCCTTCATTCTACACCAGTCTAGTAAACAAACCCCATCCAAACCTGATGGTTCTTTTGAGATGTTGATTTTCAGCGAAGCCTTTTTAGTTAAGGGGCAGAGAACACAAGAGGGGATAGTTCTGTTTTGTCTTACTCATTCCAAAACAAAGTGCAGCCTTAGACCCTCCCATTGTTTAGGCCCTCCTGCTCAGCTGCCCTCCTGGACTAGCTGATGCTAGAGGGCCCTTCCAGTCCTATGATTCCATGATTCTAATTGTGGAAGAACTACTGAATACAGAGGAAATACATTTCGACTGCTGGCTACAGAAGGGCACTGTAGTGGATCTCTCTGGTTTTTTTGCTCCCACATTAACCAAAAACCTCCTGGTGGTACCCAGAGACGCCCCCACCCAAGTCTTATAAAGCATTTGTGTCAGAAGTACCCAGATGATCTCCCAGTTACATTTTACTAAGGAATTTTTTTCAATGTGTTGGATTCATATCAATCTTAGATACAGAGAGAAAAGATGATAACAGCTTATCTATTTGGGAGCTGCAGGGCAATGTGGAGAAAAGGCCTCTCCCCAGCTAAGCACACTTCATGGGCTTTGGGAATAGGAATGCCACATACATTTCCTGACTCTTCTCCCTTCACAGCCAATCACACATACACTGCAACAGACTTGAGTGGGAAGGGGAAAGGGACAATGAACAAATCTCATTATTTTGTTTCCTTCTGGGCTCCTTTGTAAGAACAGAAAGACCTGTTAGTTCATCTAGTGCTGTATGTTGCAGTATTGTTCCCTATTCTGCATTTATTACTGTTTTGTCTAGCTTTGTTTTAAATAGGCCAAGAGATGAGGTTTCTACTACTGCACCCAGGGAAAATATTTTACAGGTTAATAGACCTGCCATAATAAGGGGGAACCTCTTTAAAGGGCCCAGCCCTGCAGCCATTCCACCTCTAATGCTCCAAGTGACTTTCATGGGAGTTCAACATGAAAAAGGGCAGTGGGATTAGCTTGCAGCATTGGTAGTCTGATTGCTGTTCAGCTGAGCTGAAATAGCTAACTTTCATGCTTCGGGAAGCTCGGTAATCCCATGTGTATATAAATTTAACTAACACTATATGCATTTTTAATGGCAATGTGGATTCATATCCGAAGCAGGCACCATTGTATTTAAAATACATGGTAAGTACAATAGAATTATAAAACAAATTAGAATAATTTATAAGCAAGGTGAAAGACTCTCTGAAGAGTTTACGAAAGGTAGTTGTGTAATCAAGACAAAAATGTTTTATTTCTATTGTACAGTCTTTGGATTTCTTTTCAATCACCAGCTCCAAAGTAAAAGCATGAGTCTCATCATCTCACTTCGTTTTAGCAATCAGGGTTGTATGTCAATGTGGAATGAAGTAGAACAACATTATGTGGCAAATGCAATGCAACTGGAAAATTTTAAAGGAGAACCCACTAATTTGGAATCCGTAATTGCTACAATTCAAAAAGCCCCATTACTTTAATAGTGGATTTTCAAATCTGAATTTTAGGCATATTTTTAACCAGATTGAGTGTCAACTTCAAATGAATAATTTGCATTTTTTAAAATATTTCTCATCAACATGGAGTACTATTTATCACCTGGCAGGTAATAATTTCTTATCCCTACCTTTAGTACTGCTGAATATTTTCTCTCAAAGAATATATTAAATCAAAAGAACACAACATTTTATGTTAATGTAATCTTTGTAAGGCTTTACCTAAAATTTCAAGTGCTGATAATTATAAAAAAATGCCTGCAACAGGATACCTGAAAATTTGGATTTTTTTCCCCAAAGACTGAATCTGTGTTCCAGTGAAGAGAAGGATTTATTCTGAATAAATGAATTATATCAGCTAGCTCAGATTCCTGAAAATATGTCTGGAAAAAAAGGTCAATGTGCATATGTACCAAATACAAAAATTATACAACCCTTTTCCATTTTCAGGTAACTTTAACTCCTAACTTTCTAGTTTACAGACCAGAGGTGAGCAAAATGTAGCCCACAGTCTGGATGCTATTCACCAGGATTAGCCCCTGGCAGGCCACTGGCATTTTATTTAACTGCGGGTCCATAGGTACAGAGACTCACAATTCCTGTTGGCTGCAGATCACCATGTCCTGGCCAATGTGACTACATTCACCAGGAATGGTGAATCACAGACAATGGGAGCTTCAGGCTGTCATACCTGTGGACCTGCAGGAAAATAAGCATTGCCATCCCGCCAGGGGCTAACCGACCACAAAGGGTACCCGTACATACTCCTCTCAGAATATTAATTGTTGTTCATACAACATTGCATAAAGCAGAAGAGAGATGTTCAATATGGCTACGTCTACATTGGCAAGATTTTGCACAAATACTTTTAACACAAGAGTTTTTGCGTTAAAGTATTTGTGCAAGAGAGCGCCTACACTGGCATGTGCTTTGCAAGAGATGTGCTTTGCGCAAAGCATCCGTGCAGTGTAGACGCTCTCTGCACAAGAAAGCTCCGATGGCCATTTTAGCCATCGGGCTTTCTTGCGCAAGAAATTCATGTTGCCTCTCTACACTGGCCTCTTGCGCAAGAACAGTTGCGCAAGAGGGCTTATTCCTGAGCAGGAGCATCATAGTTCTTGCACAAGAAGCCCTGATTTCACACATTAGAACGTCAGTGTTCTTGCGCAAGAACGCCCCTCCAGTGTAGACAGGCAGCATGTTTTGGCGCAAAAGCGGGCTCTTTTGCACAAAATCATGCCATTGTAGACACAGCCTATGTGTTTAATGAGGCTACACCTTTATTAGGTGTTTGGGTCTACCCAGCAGATAACAAGTAGAGTATAGGTAATCCTTCCTTGTTTTTCTCCCATAGTTAACTTAAGGGGGAGAGGGGGGCTTTACTACCCTCCCCCTTTTACACCCAGGTCTCTCCAGAAGATCTAATGCTGAGATTTTACCAACCGCCCCTACAGGACTATAAGGTGGTTGGTAAAGTCCTGGTAATGGAATGGACTGCAGGGATCTGGATAGATTATAATGAGGGGTGGTGGCTCCATGCCCCATAAATAATAGGTACTTCCCCCCTTGAGCACCTCTCCATTAAGTCCTTTCTCCAAGACATTTATCCTTTATAGGCATTAGCTTGGCTGCCTTCTCCTCACAACCAGCTGGGTTCCCTGACATTTCCCAATGCTCTTTTTTAAAATCAGCCAAAAATGTGACAGCACCTATATTTGATGGGTGCACACAGTCCTCCTGAAATAATTCTGGTGCCCCATCGATTATAGCACTATGTGAAATTACCGCCCCCTCTCCCACTCCGGGGACCAGGAATTTGGCCACATTCCTGTTTGTGTACTTCCTGGTCTTTTCTACCCTTCAAGGGCTTACCACTCCCTGACCTATTCTTTAAGCATATCTGACCAGACAAAGTTAACACCTGGAAATACTTTCAGGATACATGTCAGGTACCTCTTGACATGTCAGGTCAAGTACTGGTACATGTCAGGTACCAGTTGAGAGCATTAGTTCCATCTAAGTGTTCAAGTCATTTTCCCCATATCACTGATCTATCTTGTGGTGAAAGTGACAAAAAGATTACAATACTCATCCTCTCTCATGCTGATCCCTTTGGAAATGGAAAATATTGAAGAATGTTTTATTATCTAAAAGTAGAATACATGCTCAGGAGACATGGGAAATGTATGATTTTGCCAGGAAACTGAGTGATTATTATACACAATTCACACTGGATTTGTTAGAGATAAAAATATGTCTTCTCCAAACTTACAGAAACAGTTTATCAATAATCACTATTATTTAAAATTTATATGTTGTATGGTTCTCCTTTACTGCTCATGCATACATTGAATACAATAAACACTTAAATAGTTAGAAATGTGTCCAAAACCTCTCTGTTAGAAGTTCATGGTTTTGTTGTTGTTTTTTTCAGTGAAAAACCACGTTTTACTATTAACACACAGAGTCACAGGCACCAGGTACAGTTTGTACCAATCCTCGAGATCTATACTATATTGATTCAGAAATAGATCAAATCATTACAACTACCAGGTGCTGAACACATAGTGGCAAAAACTGAAAATCTGGACTTGGGTCTTATTTTTAGATATACTTTTTTTTCTTTGTGTATGTGTAGCACACTAAAATTTGACATTTCAGTTATTTTTTAAAATGTGTATCAGTACTATGACTCTAGTTGTTTATATGCAGCGCCCTCAAAGAAACACTCAAATATAATCTCATAAAAACATAATTAACATACAAACGTATTCAGCACCTTTTTCAAGTTACTGTCAGTTTTAATTGGAAAGAAGATAACTGAATGCCAGTTAGCAATGGTTGACAATCATCTTTCTTCCAATTAAAACTGAAAAATCACTTGGAAAAGGTGCTTGATGCAGCAATTATGGATGTTAACATTCATATGAAATTGTTTTTTTTTCTTTTTTAGTAGAAAATTTTCCTTGGGGGAGATACTGAAATTCTTTCCTCACCAGCTCCACTCTCAGATAGTAATGAACTTGGATTTACACTCATGAGTTAGCTGAGTTGTCTGCAATTAAAGAAAGACTAACTGAGGAACAGGGATGCTGCCACCAATATTTCCCAAAAGTTATCTCCGAATTTGGTTGCTTATATTTATAGATGCCCCTAGAGTTGTCTCAAGTTGTGAAACAAACAGACAAGGCATCAAAATCAGCACATGCTTGACTGTGACTTGCCAAAGTCACTCAACTGGATTATGGCAAAACCATTCAGAATGCAAATTCCATGACTCTCAGCTTTTATGTGCCTTTACTATGACACTTTCTCTCTCTCTCTTTTTCTCTAAGTTGGTATAGTCTTTTACATCTCCAATTTACATAATGCCAACCCTAAAACAGAAAAAAGGATATTTAGTTTCACTTCAGTTGTTATGATATATTTATGGATCAAATTTTTCTCCATGCAGAGATGCCTTCAAAACATGAGCTCATATCAAAACTCTGTTGAAGTGGTAGCATATTTTGCCTGATAATCACATATTTCTCCACACGCTAACATTTATCTTCCCCTGTACAGTTAGTTATACCAAAAGCTGGATTAATCCACACTGGGATGTGCTATGTCTTTTGGACCCATTGCCAGATAATTGTATGACTGATTAGAAAAAAATAGAACTTATGCCCTATGACCTTAGTTTATGTTTCCAGGAAGAAGAAACAGTGCACTGACAATTTTGGTTGTGTATATATATTACTTACCACTTTCCACCCTTAAATCATAGTTTCCCTCCTACACACTCCCAAGAGATTTCCTAAAGAACTTAGTCACAATTAAAGTACCTTCACAATCCCAGTACTTTCAATATGTATATATGGATAAATTTTATATTCTTTATGTCCTGAACTTTGAACGATAAATAGACTCAGAATTTTTTTTTGTGGTTAGATGCTTTGGAACATTTATATAGCTAAAAATATTAGAAGCCCTCAAATCCCTCCCTTAAACACCACTGCACATTATCAGCTCTATTTTTCAGAACATCCTACAGAGGCTTTCAATTCTCTGGGCTGATGTGCTAATGTTATCATGCATCACCCAGCTTCCGTGGAGTACATAACCATTTCTAATCTCACACATCTCTAGGTTGATCATAGTCAATATATTTGATGTTTGCTTCAATATTAATTGCACAAATTTCAGGCAGGATTAGGCAGCATAAGAAAAAAAAAATCAGACAAACCAAGAGGAAAAGGTTTCTTAAGCTCTTTTAGCAGCTTAGAAGTAAATCATAAAATGTCAAGCTACAGAAATTGGCTCAGATAAATATGATTTTTCCTGAATTAGTTCACTAAGCTTTTATCCTTCCTGAACATTTTCAGTCAATCCTAAATGCTTTAAGTGCCTGCCTTAATATTGAACAGTTATGCTACAACACATACAAAAGATTGAGGGTAGCAGTTATTCTAGATGTGAAAGAGGTTTTGTTTGTCTTCGTTTAGACTAGGAAAGTAAAGAATTTATCTGGCATTTGGAAGAAAAAAAGCTAGAGATAATTTATTTTATATTTTTTTCTATTCAGACACTTAAGTGATCGCATTAGAGGCAGTCTTCTGTTATTACATATTTGTGGAGCAATGTATATCTTAAATATCATGGCTATGTAATGTACATTTTTGCATTTTACCACAATATATTTGAGTTTATGTTAGCAATTTAATTATACATTCCCTTTTTTCAAGGGGGGTAGAACTTACAGAAGCTTTAAAAATTCCATATTAGCTGTCACTTGGCATTTAAAAAGGTGTATTCTCTTCTCCATGCACATGGGTAATAATGCTAAGGTGAACTGTGAACGTGCATCTAAAGACGACTATATCCCCAAGATTTAGAGAGTAAGTGTTACCAACCAGATATTTAAGAAATAAAATCAATATAAAAAACACTGATAGAGAATACAAAGTTAATTGACAATTTTGTCACAGTATTCTTATTTTTAAAATATGTATACAAATGTTAAAATGGATGTAATATTCCTTTCACCTTTACTCAAGCAAAACTGCCACAGACTTTTGCATTTAGTGGGAGTTGTCTCTGAATATGGACTGCAAGTCTCATCTCTAAATTTTAATATAGAAAAAGTCTATATTAAAGAAACCTCTTCCATAACTGGCCCTGATGCTGCCTGCTGATCTATACAGAATGACATTCCTAGGACTGCTGGATTGGGGCCTTAAATATACTTTCAGGAGAGAAACTGAGGCTTTCAGAGCATGCGGGCAGAGACCTTCTTTCGTCAAGAAGAGCTCACTTCAGCTCAAGGTTGTTGGAAGGGTAAGTGAGGAAAGTGATTTAGCAACCAGTTCCCTATATTTCATTGCTAGGGAACTCTAGTTTATGGTCCCAAACCCTGCATACTCATCATCATTTGCAGCACAACCAATGCTCTCAGGGATCTAGGCCTCTTAGTCATGTTTACCTCCCACTGCTCAGGCCTACCACTGAGGACCTAGAGCAGGAGTAGGCAATAATTTTTTTGCTGGTGGCCACTTCAGAAATTTTTGAAGTGGCCCCAGACTGCACCGGAAGGGGCGGGGCCTCAATCGGAAAGCTCAGGGCCAGGATATCTCTCTGTTTCCCCAACCCACAGACCATGATTGGTCTGGGGGTGAGGGAGCGCCTTTACCCCCAACCCCTCCGAGGTTCCTCCTAGGTCAGGGGTGGGCAATAATTTTTGGCTGGAGGCCATTTAAAAAATCTGTGAAGTGGCCCCAGGCTGCCCCTGAATGGGCGGGGCCTAATCCAGAAGAGGCGGGGCCAGAATGCTTCCAATTGTGGTCTGCGGGTGGGGAAACTCCTTTGCCCCCCCTTCCCACTAGGCACCCATGCCCCTGGCAGGGTGGGAAGAAGCTTCACACACTCCCCCGCCTTCCAAGCCCTGATTGGCCTGGGGGCGGAGGGAGCGAGTGAAGCCTCTTCCCACACTACTCCCTACTCTGTGAGGAGCGCACAGCACTTGAAAGTGCCACGTGCTGCTCACAGAGTGGGAGGAGACATCACGCGCTCTCCCACCCCCAAGTGCTGATTGGCTGTGAAGCTTCCATTGCTCTGCTCCTGCCATGCGCAACCATACGGCACTTTGCAGTGCCGTGTGCTCCTCGCAGGATGGGGGGAGGGCAGAGAAAACTTTGTGCTCTCCTCCTGCCCCCCAGCCTATCAGGGCTTGGGGGCTGGGGAGCGCGTGACATCTCCTCCCACCCTGCGAGCAGCATGTGACACTTCAAAATACTTTGTGCTGCTCACAGGGCAGGAGGAAGCTTCGCGCAGTCTCCCGTGGGCCAGATCAACCCAATTGGCAGGCCGGATCCAGCCTGCAGAGGCCCTTTTGCCCACTCCTGTCCTAGGTGCTATGTCCCTGGTGGTGGAAGGAGACTTCGCACCACACCCTTCTGCCCCCAGGCCCATCAGGGCTTGGGGTTGGGGGAGCTCACAAAGTCTTCTCCCGCACTCCCAGGACACTGCAGCCCTGCCAGGACTGTGCCGCACGCTCCTGGCAGGGCGGAGAAAACTTTGTGCGCTTTCCCCCGTCCCCCAGTCTGTAATTGTCCTGGGGGCAGGGGAGTAGCAGGGCCTCTGTGGGCTGGATCAACCCGCTTAGCAGGCCAGATCCAGCCCATGGAAGTCCTCTTGCCCACCCCTGACCTAGAGCAAGGTGGGTGCCTCCTATACTCCTATATTAAAGATGTAGCTAGCTTTTCTATGGCACTGCAGTCTCCCAGACCTTGTGTGGGCACTGTATCTCCAGTATGATGTCTCCAGGAACTTGTAAGGGGTTGGTGTGTTTCCCCAATCCCATACTGCAATGCTCTGTTTTAAAGACACAACCTTGATTTATGCTACAAATGTAGCCCAAATTTTAACCATCTGTGAAATTCTGAAATCAAACAAAATTGGAAAGATTAAGATAGTAAACTATGAATGAGCAAAGGTACTTGTGCATATGGATTGTATTTATAATTTTTTATTCACGTTTTCATGTGCATATCAGTACTCAAGTTTATACTCATCCCTACAGCTGAACTTCTCATTGGGGACAAAATAATAAGAGTATTTTTTTTTAATTTAATGGTCAAAAACTCATTCAGCTTTCCTAAGGATAAAATTTAAGATTTGCAGAAAATACAATGTTAGCCTTCAAATAGTCAGCTTTATATTTCAGGATTTAATTCATAATCCAATCACAATTTATTCAAAAACTAAAAAGTGAATTCCCAGAAGAAAAGAAAACCACAAGCACCCAGGATTAAAGCCTGTTATATTCCAAGTACATCTTGCTTTATTTTGTGGATTCTGTTGGTCCCTGGATTCTCTTCCTGGAATTTTGAAGCGTGTACACACTGATCTGTTTTTCATGGGTATTTAGTGAACATTCCATCACATGTCAACTCCTATTTCTTGAATAGATTTCCCTCAAACAAATGCCTTCCAAAGCTCAAAGAAAAATATAAGACCAATAATATTTAAAGGAATATATAACTCCTTACATCCAACAGAGTATGGTGTCTCCTTTTACCAACAAATGAAAAAAATAGCCTTGATCCAAAGTCCATTTGAGTCAATAAAAATAAACTACATTACATGTTTAGTAATTTACTCACTAAACAAAAGACAATTAATATAATGGACAAAATCAGAAGCAAGCTAAATATATAGCTTATCCTATAATTTTGAATATCTGTTTTTAGCAGTTTTATCACTCAAAATGAAGTTCCTTGTGGTGAATATAATAGAAATAGATGTTTTTACAAGAGCCTATGGAGAGGATGGAAAAATACAGTATTTTTCTCTTATGACAGATTTAAAAACAAGGGTTCTCAACTGCTGCATAGTACTATAACAATTAAAATGTAAACAAAAAATACTTTTTTTTAGAAATCATCATGATTTTAGGATAGATAGATAGATTGATTTAAGGTAGGTTTCATTTCAAAGTCTTAAATATTTTGTTGTAGATCATCCCTTTGGGAATATTCCTTTGCCACAGCTATCAATTAGAATAAAGTTTGAGCATCAGTTTGCCCATGTTATTGTTTTGTGTGGATTGCCAAGATGTCCTATTATCATTTCCTTCATCACTAACAGTTTTATAAAAGAAAAGACAGGAGATTCATAAACAGAAAATCCCTTGCCATGCCATAAATATTTCATTTATTTTGCGGTATAAATACACCATTGAGTTGCTTGGCGACTCATCCAGTGGGATGTGCGGATGAACATTCATATAATGCTTAGAGAAGAGACTTGTTGCGATTAGCCTTTACCATGATAATACTGAATCAACGTGGTCTATTATGCTAGTAAAATACAGAACAAAAGCTCCCTAGTCATTTTGTGTTATGAAGAGATTAATGTCAGTATTGGCCCAGCTAACTTAATCAGCTGCTTTTTTTCTGCTTATATTTTTAATGTGAGAAAGCACACATTAAGGAAATGGAATAAGTCAGCATTGAGCAAACCATTTTTTTCCCAGATGCCTCAGAATTTCAGAAACATGCCTCTCCCCTAAACATCTGGACAATGACAGATGTTAAACGAACAGATGCCTTCTGAGCATTAATGAAAGAAAGAAGACTTTTTTTCCCCTGTACCTATCTCAAAATTAAATGTTTTGCATATAATAAGGCAGAAATGTTGACTTGAGCAGACAATAATGCAATATTTGCAGCTTGCCTGAGACTAGAACAAGAAACAAAAATAATGGGGTAGATGGTGGGGAGAATGAGTCATAAAAGACACAAGCTCCAAAAGCATAGCTCAGTAATTGCAGCACTCGGTGGCTAGAATGGGAGGAATTAGTCTCCCTTGGAAGCAGATCACAAGCTGTATCTTGGTGTGTGCTAGGAGACACATCTAGGACCTCATTCCTGATGAAGTCAGAGGGAGTTTTGTAATGGATTTAAAATGAAGAATTATAAAGTTCCTAAACCAGGGGCATGCTCCAGTTTCTCCAAATTCCTCATATAAGGTACCGTTTTCACTGAGACATAACAATGTAAAGAAATTATTTGAATACATTAGATTATTAGGAAACATAAAATACCTGGTGATCATAAAATGGACAGTGTTCACCAATAGTTATGACCAGTGCTTTTTTTGTTAAAAATAAAAAAAAAGTGCCAATACTCCAGGGGAAAAGTTGTTGAGCTCTGACTGGAGGTGCTGGTACCAGGCAGTACCATCACAAAAAAAGCACTGGTTACTACACAGTAGTATTTACTATTGTTACCAATGCAAATCTTTTTGTGACTATTGGCAAACTCAACCCTTCCTTAAAAGAAACCCCAAAGCCAGATAATAGGCTTTTTTTTTTTTCAAACTCAAGTTTAGAGCATAGGCTGATTTCATGGCATGGAATGTAATATTTTTCTTTGCTAATTTTCAAGTGTTCTATGTTCTTTGGACGATATGGACAGAGTGGCAATTCATTTTAGTTTCAACCAGGAAAATGGCAGGTAAAAATAAAAGCCATGCTAAACAGTTAAAGAGATAAATTGGGTGAAGTAATAGCTTTGGGCTGAAAAAAAGTTCTGTGTAAGCTTGAAAGGTTGTGTCTTTCACCAACAGAAGTTGGTCTAATTAAAGATACTACCCAACTTGTCTCTATCCAAGGATCATCAGGGTTACAGCAACGCTGCATAATAAAAATTTGACACAAATTTCTGACAGAACTGGACATGAAATTAGGAATCGTGAGCCCCATTCTCTGATTGTAACCACTTACAATTTTCTTTAGTAAGTGTGTTTTTTGATGAAAGAAGAACAATTTGGTAATCTGTACAACTTATGAATTCTATTTGAAATTAGAAGATACCATAAAGTATTACTATCTAAACCACTTCATCATAAACATCTTGTGTGTGGATCTCCCACCAAATCTCAGAGTAGGGACAATAGGAAGGTATTTAACTTTTAATGGTGGTAGTTGGTCAAAATAGCATGCTAAAGAGCAGGTGCATGACTAGAAAATCAGTTTTATCTTCTCTCTGAAGAGGAGGAAAGGGTTTTTGTTTTGTTTTGCTTTTTAGTGTCAGAACATGAATGTCATTGTATTGAATATAATAGAAATGGATCTATCTTTTCAAGTGTGTATGGAGAGGATGGATAAAATATAGTATTTTCTTCTGAACTACTTGACAGATTTAAAGACCAGGCAGCCCTGCTTTATTGTACTTTAATAGCGATGAAAATGTTAGCAATAAATCATCCATTCTAATAAATCATCATGTATATTTTATAAAGTACAAAAACTTTCGTTTTCATTTTAAAAAAAGCTTGATTTTTCTCACTGTAAATCAGCCCAGTGGAAAGACAAAACAAAGGTAGTTAGGTGTTGAAAAGGGAGGGACTCTACACTCAAGAAAGCTAGACAGGGAAAGAAAGACTAAGGTCATATGAGCTGAGGAAGAGAAGTACTTTAAGGCAAAGCAATGTAGCATGTTGTTATGTATTGGGTGGTTGTAGATATAGATCTTGTTGTTATAGTAACTGAGTTAGAACTAACTAGAACTAGCCCAAACTGGCTGGGCTGACCCCTAGTGACCTGTGTTATGAAATAAATGGACACTTGCAACTGCTCAAATTCTGTTTCCAGTGATTTCTTTCTAAACTGTGGCACTCTAAATGATATAATAAAGTGGTGACGAGGATGGGATGCCTGTGCTGCCTCCAGTAACAGAAGAAGAAGAAGAAGTCAGTGTAAGAAAACCAACCTTTTGCTGTTCTGGAAGGTGGGTGTGAGAATTGGCTGCTACACTGACAGTGCAAACTGAAACTAAAATCAGTGAAGCACAGAGGCTGGAAAATAAAGAAGAAGGTTGAAGCAGCCAAACTACACTTACAGAGCAACTGGGGCCTTTTGAGGAGACTATAGAGCAATAGCACATATCTACTGAGCGTTTTGTACTTATTGCGAATTACATTGAGGAAGAGAAGAAGGTGCCAATATTCTTAAGTGTTGTATGGGCTAAGACCTACTCTTTTCTATGCAGTTTGCTGCTCCGTTAGGGTATGTCTACACTACAGCACTAATTCGAACTAACTTAGTTTGAATTAGTTAATTCGAACTAAGCTAATTTGAATTAGTGCATCTAGACCTAAAAACTAATTCGAATTAGCGTTTTGCTAATTTGAACTAGCATGTCCACATTGAGTGGACCCTGAACCGAAGTTAAGGCTGGCCCGGAACCAGTGCCGGCAGGGCATCAGGTTAGGGCTTAGAGTGTGGAGCTGCTGCCTCAGGCTAGCCGAGGGCTGTGCTTAAAGGGACCCGACCCCCACCCTGGACAGACATTTCTCAGGGTTCCCCCGCTTGCTTGTCTACTTCGATGAGGGACAGCAAAGCAGTCCTGCCTTGGAGTGCCCTGAGTGCTCACACTCGGCACATCACAGCACTCGGCCATCAGCCCGGCTGCACTTGCCGCAGGCTGCCATCTGGGGGGGGGAGTCAATCAGGGGGCTGTCAAGATCCAGGAGGCCCTGCAGGAGAGCTTCCACCCCGAGAGGCCCACAGAGCCACCCCAGTCCTCCTCATCAGGGGCTCGTGCCCCATTCCTCCCTCACCTCCTTCCACTTACCCTTCCCCAGCCCTCCTTCCTGATGTAAAAAATAAAGGACACGTGTGTTCAAAAATAGAAACTCTCTTTATTTAACAAAACTGGGGGGGGGGGAATTAACCTCTGGGGAGACTGGGAAAAGGAGGTGGGAGAGGGGAAGAGAGAGGGTGGAAGAGGGGAGGTAGAAACCTGGGAGGAGGAGCTGGAAGGGGGAAGCCAGGGGAAGAAGGAGGAGGGGAAGTATAAAACTATGGTACGCCATATCTTCAGTACTGTGTACAGATGTGGTCTCCTCACCTCAAAAAAGATATTTTGGCCTTGGAAAGGGCAACTACAATGATTAGGGGTTTGGAACAGGTCCCAAATGAAGAGAGGCTAAAGAGACTGGGACTTTTCAGCTTAGAAAAGAGGAGACTGAGGGGGGGGATATGATAGAGGTCTATAAAAGCATGAGTGGTGTGGAGAGGGTGAATAAAGAAAAGTTCTTCATTAGTTCCCATAATATAAGGACTAGAGGACACCAAATGAAATGAATGGACAGCAGGTTTAAAACTAATAAGCGAAAGTTCTTCTTCACACAGCACATAGTCAACCTGTGGAACTCCTTGCCACAGGAGGCTGTGAAGGCTAGAACTATAACAGAGTTTAAAGAGAAGTTAGATAAATTCATGGAGGTTGGGTCCATGGAGTTCTATTAGCCAGGGGGTAGGAACGGTGTCCCTGGCCTCTGTTTGTGGAAGGCTGGAGATGGATGGCATGAGACAAATCGCTTGGTCATTGTCTTCGGTCCATCCCCTCCGGGGTACCTGGTGCTGGCCGCTGTCGGCAGACAGGCTACTGGGCTAGATGGACCTTTGGTCTGACCCAGTACGACCATTCTTATGTTCTAAGCTCAGGGTCGGGGGTCTCACTGGACCAATTTGATTTTCATGCAAACCTGCTCCTGGGTTCGCATGTGGCCTCTGGTGGCCAGGCTGGCAGCTATCCTGCCCTAGACAGCCACATTCCTGTGCCTAGTGCAGAGGTCGTGGACGTTGGAGGCCTCCCCCCAAACCTCGATGAGGTCCGTGATCTCCGCACTAGAACAGGCGGGCACCCACCTCTTGCGGCCCCGGGCAGGCTCCTGGGAGCTGCCAGCCTGGTCCTGGGAAGAGGCGGAGGGCTGGGTGGCAGCGGGTGGCTGGCTCATGCTGTGCCAGGTGCAGGGTCTGCTGGCTGGGTGCTGGCAGGCTTGCAACTGGCACAAGCACTATAGCCAGACCGTGCCCCTTTAAGGGCTCCGGGGCCGGAAGGGGGGCAGAAGAGTTTCCCTGGTTTGGCCCAGAGTGGCCACCAGGGCAACCTGGGAAGGGCTAGCCTCCAACTAGTTCAAATTAAGTGGCTACATAGCCCTTAATTCGAACTACTTAATTCGAACTAGGCGTTACTCCTCGTAGAATGAGGTTTACCTAGTTCGAATTAAGCACTCCGCTAGTTCGATTTAAATTCGAACTAGCGGTTTGTATGTGTAGCCCCTATTAAAGTTAATTCGAACTAACGGCTGTTAGTTCGAATTAACTTTGTAGTGTAGACAGACCCTTAGGCAAGAGACAAAAATCTTACAGTAACATTGTGGAAATCCTAGGGTCACATTAT
The DNA here is from genome assembly GCA_019425775.1 of Rafetus swinhoei. Taxonomy (NCBI): domain Eukaryota; kingdom Metazoa; phylum Chordata; order Testudines; family Trionychidae; genus Rafetus; species Rafetus swinhoei. The sequence continues at coordinate 16,573,353 of CM033434.1, forward strand.
GCTCCAAAACCATTGCTAAATTGCAGAGAGGTATAGGTTCCATCTCAGACACCTATCAGAAAGCGAAACAATTATACAATTTATAGCAAATTTGAAAAAACTTGCGGAACACTGAATTTAAGGAGATGTTAAATGATGCCATACGTGACAGGTTAGTCTGTTGCCTGCAAAGTGAAGCTATACAGATGCGTCTATTAACAGAAGCTCAGCTTACCCTACAGAAGGCTGTTGATATTGCAGTCTCCATGGAACTGGCCACACAGGAGGCACAATACCTCAGTGCACACCCTAGGATGCATAACATGTCCCAAAGAACCTACCCACAAAACAGTGGGGAGCCAGGAATGTTACCGTTGTGGTAAGCCACGTCACCATGTATTAGGATGCTGGTGTAAGGACCTAGTGTGTTGACAGTGTGGAAAAAAAAGGACACATTGAAAGTGCCTGCAAACAAAAGAAAAAAAAAGGCCTATGGTCTGGCGGACCAAAAAGGAAAATCTGCATACCATCGAGCAGACTCATGATGATCAAGGTGACACTCCATCTGAAAGAGTGCCCTGCTATGTTTTGTCTTTGGCAGGGGGGCTCCCATAAATACTAGCTAACTCCATTGTTAGATGGAAAACCTGTATGCATGGAACTGGCCACTGGTACAGCAGTTTTGTTGATCTCAGACACTGTGTATAAGGAAAAGCTAAAGCACCTTCCACTTAAGTCAACAAAGATCATTCTAAAAACATGTACGGGAGAAGTGTTACCCCTCTTGTGCACTACTGATGTTAAGGTGGCGCTCAATAGATAGACTACTGAATTGCCACTCTTTGTGGTGAAAGTCCATTACCCAGCCTTAATGGGGAGATCATGGCTTAGGAAGATCCAGCTAACCTGGGTAGAAGTTCATCGGATGACTAAAGAAGAAACAGGTCTGACCAATATATTAAAGAAACATGCTGCTGTTTTTGGAGAGGATCTGGGAAGTATGAAGGGAATCACCATGAAACTGAACATTAAGCCTGACAGCCGACCAAAATATCTGAAGGCCAGAACTGTGCCATATGTCATCAGGCCAAAAGTTGAAGCAGTCCTGGAGCACCTAGTAAAAAATGGAGTCCTAATACCAGTTACCCATGGACTATGGGTAACTCCAATTCTTCCAATATTGAAGAAAGATGGTTCCATTCAGATTTGCAGAGATTTTAAGGTAACTGTTAACCCAGTGTTGTGTGCAGAGAAAGACCCTCTTTCCTGCATTGATGACCATTTTACAGGCCTGGCTATGGGACAAAAGTTCAGCAAGATTGATCTGAGTCAAGCATATTTACAGATGCCCATCGATGAGACGTCCCAAGAGCTGTTGACTATTGTGACACAAAGGGCTTCATTGTTACTGTCGATACCTTCTGGAATAGCTTCTTCTGAAATAAGCTTGCAGTGTAGACATACCTTAGGGGTCAGCAGTTCTAGTTAGTTCTGTGTTATGAAATAAATGGACACTTGCAACTGCTCAAGCTCTCTGTGTTCTCCAGTGATTTATTTCTAAACTGTGGAACTCCAAAAGCACATGTGGCAGCTCTAAGAGGCAGGAGACTCTGTCCAAGGAGAGAATGAGCAAGTGAAAGACATTGTCTTTAGGCTATGTGTTATGGTCTGTCCTCTTTGTGCTTCATATAATTAAGTAAAAGAAAAGTGTTGGACTCCGGGTAAAGTATATCCACTTGTTAAATGCTTTTGCCTCTGGAAAAAGTTCAGCTGTTACCGAGAAGCTTCATGCCTTTGGGGGAGAGTCCTGCAAGAGGATTTTTCTAAGTTCAGAGAGATCTGAAGGGTCAGTTATATGTCTAGGGAGGCTAGGGATCTGGACAAGGGGTGCCACATCTCAAAAGGTAATGCAATAAAGAAAGTATGTGCCCAATGCATGTGGCTAGGGATTCCAAGACTAAGGGCAGTGGCTGAACTCCATTCAGACTCTGGATCCCTGAGGGTTTTAAGTCACCAGAGGCTAGGGTTCCCTTATAGCTATCTGGTGAGGAGTGAGCAACGGGGTGTGCAATTGGATTCTTTCCTGCCTCTTCTTTTCATTTCCACACTGCTGCTCTGCTTCACAATTCCTAGCGCTTGCTCAGAAGATATTTCAAAGATTGTTTCAAAGCTATGACATTTAATATTACAGACATTTTGATATCTTTTGGAAAGAAAATGAGAACTCTGAAAAGTTCATCAAGTAGTATGAAAAACAGCCACCAAAACAATTATCTATATGTGTTCTAATTTTGCAGATCAATCCATGATGTCCTTCTAAAGGCCATCTTAATCTTCTATCCTTCTTTCAGATCTGTGTAATAGAATGAAACAGTAGCTCACATTGCTTTTCAAGCACAGCCATGCCAATTAAGGTATCTAAATTACTGGATAATTGATTGCATTTTGACCTTTGAGAACTAATTTAGGGAAGAAAATGGCAGCTCATTAAGGGCTCAAGAAAAACAATCCCTGTCTAAAAGTTACATTAATCCTTCACACAGAACAAGTATAAAACATTTGCATATAATTACAGACATCACATTCAACAATATTTGTTCATTTTCCAAATCTTCAATTCAAAAACGTAAAATCCTAAAATATTCTTTTAACTGAAAATGGACATTTTAATATCAGTCTAATTTGCCATGATATTCTGGGGTCCTCCAAAACAAGGGTATACTTAATCAGTTCATATGATCCAAATGAGATATACCAAGAATATTGAATAAAGAAATTAGAAACAAAAATATCCTACTTAGTCACTTTAAATATCATTATATAGTTGAAAGGCAGTATTCATCCCTAAAGTATATTTTGGGGTATTTTGTTCCATCTGGTTTCAAAAGAATCCAACATGGAGCTTCCATTATATTCAATGTGGCGGTATTCTACAGTCTCATTTTAGAAAAATTCCATTCCATACATTTTAGTTATTTCCCCTTTTGGGCAAATTAAATTGTTCTTATCATTCCTTGAGGTTTGCAATCGTAACATACTAGGTGGCCAGAAATTCTGCAGTCAGCACAGTGTGATTCCAGACCGGTTTGCTGAGGTACCACATACGTTCAGATGCTATTATTCTCAGCAGCCAGGGCAAACAGTTACAGAGGTAAGTGACACCATGTTTAGAAGTAGAACTAGGTAAACTGCAAACAATGTAGTCAATGCATTCAATAATTTGATAAATAGATAGGAAAAAAGGTTGCAAACGCTAGGAAAGTGAATACGGGTGTGTCAGGGGGCAGGGAGGCTACCCTGCCTGGGGTCCGTAAGTCCACTCCCCGCCGGTGCCCCACTGGGCCAAGTACCCTCTTTGTGCTCCCCATCACCAACATCGTTGACAGTCTGATGACCCATCGTCCTGAAATCCTCCGCCTCCCGTCTGGCTTTTGGCTAGTCAGCAGGGGGAGGTAGGGGGGGCTCAGGCCCGCCCTCACTCTGAGCCCCGACCCAGGGCCCTAAGGACTGGGACGGAGTCCCAGTTCCGGTTGGTGGGGGTTCCAGCCCGTAACTCACCAACCCCCCCTTCCCCGGGTGTCTACCCTGCCCTGGGTTGCTTCCTACCTCCCTTGCTCTCATGCTGTGGCTCAGGGTCGCCCCTCTGTTCTCCTCCCGGTGACCTCATTTCCCGGCATCGGCGCCTCTTTTAAATGTCCCGCCGCCGGTGCGTGTCCAACGTGAAGGGGAGGGGGGGCCACGCTGGCATCCTTGGCCACTCTCCCTCTCCCATTCCTTGCTGGCTCTTGCCCGGGCTGGCATTGACGGCAATCCCCAGCATGCGCGGTTCCAGCTGAGGCCAGGATGCCCCCGCCGCTTCTTCCCCTGCCCCTCGGGGCCCACAGGGCTCCAGCGTGGAGTGCCGGACTGCCTCCACCGGGTCCCCGGTTGTGGCAGAGAAGGTGGAGCACTACCGGGGGTGGCGCAGAGTGGCTGCTTCCTCCCAGCACGCTGGGGACGGCATGGCAGCCGCCGTGCGGGGCAGCGGAGTGGCCCTGTCACAGGGTGTTATTTAGAAGATTGTTGATATCAAATAACCCCAAGAATAAAGGACACAGAAAAGCGGTATGCACCAAAATAGTTTACTGTACAAGTCTTTTGCACAGTAGTGAATGTCACTAGTCATGAATGCTGTTCTGCTCCATTCATTGGTCTCTGTTTAGAAACACACGGTGTTTTCTGAAATCTCTGCAACTTTCAACAATTAATAATTACTGTCCACTGAGGTTCATTCTGTGTAAAGTCCACATGCTAGCAAACACAGTTATTTATTCTTCAGAGAAATGGTGTAATCTGAGAGATTTAAAATGGAACTATCATGTTCATACAGTGCATCATGAAGTGCAGTAAGATTTCAATACAAATAATTTAATACTGATTCATATTATAAATCATTATTAAGTGGAAAGAACATTAAGTTAAAAAAAAGGCAGAGACCATTTAGGTGCCACACAATAGACTTTAGACCAATACTTTTTGAACTGCAGATAATGAAAAGTAAGTGTTCTAGTGTGTAATACATACAGGCCACGGAAAGCCTGTCACATGTCTGTTAAACTAAAACAATATTTTCCTCTATTACCATTAAATAATACTGTAGATCTTTAACATGTGTGGAAAGGTCAGTCCCACTCCTGGATCCCAGGCCTCTGGTCAGTCCACTATCCCACAGCCTAAGTTTTGCAGACCAGGCCCCACCTGCCCTTACCGGGGCTGGGCTTCTGGTCGCTACCTAAAAGGGTTTGCAGCAAATGCCCCTTGCTCAGCCTGGGCTGGGCAACCAGTCCTCCTCCAGCTATTAGCTGGAGTTTCAGGCTTCTTGGGGACTGGAGCCCAAACACTCCCTGACAGAGCCCCCTCACCTTCCCTTGCGATGGTTGGCAATGTTGATGTTGTTTTGCTCAGCTTCTCTGATTCTCCTTATCAGTTGCAAGTTCCGCTCCTCTCCACTCTCCTAACTCCTTTTCACTCTCTCCTGCCTTGCCCCCCACCAGGAAGGCTTTTAAAGAGGTCCCCTGGCATCCTGAAGTCTGGTCAGCTGGCCCTTAATTGATTTATAGCTGCCCTGTCTCAGCTGCTCCTGATTAACCAGGGCCCTTACTGTATTTTTCAGAGCTGCCTCTCTCCTCTTCTAATCAAGCCCTCTAACCTGCCCTGTCACACATGTGTGTTCTTGTAATGTATTGGCTTTTGGCCATTGTAGCTTCTTAATACTGAATACTTTCCGTTATAATCAATCAGAAATAGACTGTGACTGACCAAGCACACGAACACTACAGATGTGTGAAAAGTAAATCACATTGTCCATTATATTACCTCCTCCTTCTTCCATGCTGAAATAAAAAAACCCCAGGATCTATATTAAAATCATTTAAAAAGTCTGAAAACAGCTATGAATATCTATGTATCTGAATAACTTGATATGAAATACAACCTCCAAAAGAAGGAAAACTTGGGGAAAAACTTTTCTGCTCCCCTTAAATGAGTGGAGATTTGAGTATTTCCCCAGAATTTGAGTATTTTGGGAGATCTACAATAGGCAAATGACCATCTGTGTAGAGGCAGTGTTCAGATCTACAGTCCTCTAGTCCTCTCACCTATAGCTTTTTGGGAGCATGACTCCAATATGCTGTGTTTCAGGGACTAAACAGCTGGAGTCTGCTTCTGGAATTCCCTTGAAGGCTTTCTTTAATATTCCTATGGGGGTAGGAAGGGATGATGCAAGACCCACCCTGTAAAAAGAATGTTCCATGTCTGTATATACATGGGGTTGACACGGTGCTAGTAGAAAGCACTCAAGAATATTTAATATAGATCCTGGGTTTGTAATAACGGTTAAACTTTGTTGTCATGTACTGCAGATGGCTTCCAATGTGGAGTTCTTTGTATGTCTGAGACAACCTACAACATAATGTTACAATGCCTTTCATTTTGAGCTATGGATGGTAGCACTCTCTCAGATTTACACAAACACATACAGGTAGCCAGGGTCAGATTTGTACATGACAGATTCCATCTGCATATGCATCCAGAAGTATTGTGCAGTCCATAATACTTGCCCTTAAAACTTTCATTTTCAGCCATTAATAGCAAACAATTTCATAAGTTTGAGGGGGTAGCCAAATTAGTCTGTACAGAAAAAACAACAACAAATGGTCTGGCTGCACTTTATAGACTAACAAAACATGTAGATGGTATCATGAGCTTTCGTGGGCACAGCCCACTTCTTCAGATTACCGGAGTTATGAGTTTAAGAAGTGCAGACCCAAAATAAATAGGAGAGGGAAAGGGGAGGGAAAAAAGGAGGGGGGGATAAGAGATAGGGAGCTAGAGGGAAAAGCTCATGATACAATCTACATGTTTTGTTAGTCTATAAAGTGCTACCAGACCATTTGTTGTTTTTATCTGAAGATTGGGTAGTTAAAACAACGCAGATAAGAATCAAAGTCAATTGATAGTATCCTTCCTGACATAGGAGTCTACGCAAAGAGCTGTTTGCACCTTCATCGGCTGTTAAGTTGGTAGTGCCCCAACCAACCTTCATCATGATTGAGTCTATTAGCATGTGAATTGAATTTGCAGATGTACTCTAATTCCAGTATTTCTCTGTGTATCTGGCTAGTAGAACTGGTTTGTGACAAGACAGCTACTTGAAGATCTTTTAAACAGTGATTAGGAAGATTAAAGTGTTCCCCAATAGATTTCTGTACATTTCCGTTACGTATATCTGATTTGTGTCCATTGATTCTTTCTCTCAGAGACTGTCCAGTTTGTCCAATATATATAGCAGTGGGGCATTGCTGGCATTTGATGGCATAGATCAAATTACTGGATGTGCAGTCAAATGACCTTTTGATTTGGTAGCTTATGTTGTTGGCTCCAGTGATGAATTCACTAGTATACATGTGTGCAGAGTTGGCATCATTTTTGGTTGCAGGGCTGGGTTCCTGGCTGCTTATGATGTGGTTGTGTGGCATGGTTACTGGAAAGAATTTGTTTCAGGTTGGGGGGTTGTCTGTAAGCGAGAATAGGCTTTTCTCTCAAGGCCTCTGAGAGTGAGGGATCATGTGCCAAGATGGGTTGTAGATTGTGTATAATGCGCTGGAGGGGTCTGAGTTGTGGACTATAGGTAATAACAAGTGGAGTTATGTTATTTTCTTTTTTGGGTCTGTCTTGAAGTAGTTCATGTCTGGGTACTTTTTTGGCTCTGTCAATTTGTTTTTTCACTTCTCCAGGTGGGTATTAGGAATGCTCTGTAACGATCCTGTAGGTGATTGTCTCTGTCTGTGCGTTCGGAGAAAATCTGGTTGCATCTTAGGGCTTGGCCGTATACAATAGATTGAGAACTGTATCTGCGATGGAAGCTGGAGGCATTAAGATAAGTGTAGTGGTTGGTGGGTTCCCAGTATAGGGTGGTGGAAATTTGTCCATTAGTTAACTGTATTGTAGAGTCCAGGAAGTGGATTTCTCATGTGGACTGGTCCAGGGTGAGTTGATGGTGGGGTGGAAGTTATTGAAATCCTTGTGAAATTCTTCAAGAGTCTCTTTTCCATGGGTCCATATGGTGAAGATGTCATCGATGTGGCATAAGTAAAGTAGGGATTTTAGGAGGCGAGAGCTCTAGAAACATTGTTCATGTTCATTGAGTGTACCAAAATTCATACAGCTCACAAAATCCACTGTCATACATCAAGTGATGGAAAAATTTACAAGTGTCAAAGACATTTCAGCATTCCTGCAGTGTTTCTTGACACAAAGGCAAACTTTAGAAATGATTGCCAGAATTGTAAAATAGTCACCTTCCAGATTCAATGCAAATGGAATTAATGTTCTGAACTCAGAAGGATGTAATGTCTCTCTCTTAGGGGTGAGAAGAGAACTTCTCAGTATAGAAGATGCCTGCAGGGCATTTTTGTTAAATTGTAACCATTTATCATAGCTGTTTATTTTATGCTAACCAAAACTAGCATGATCCTGAGGTATTCACCACATGAACTCTCTGAAAATATAAAAGATTCTACTGGAGATGACAGTATGCCTCTGTTCACCTTGTTAGAAATGTATGGTATGTTAAAAACAGAGATTTAAACACAATAAAAGCCATTTCGCCAATTTCAACTTCATCTCTTCTTTTTTAGAACTATTCCATCTTGCGAAATAAAGTTCTTTAAATGTTTTTATATATTTTGCTTCAATGGACCTTCAAGGACCGATTCTGCACCACTGGACACCAATGTTAAAACTCTCCTTGATTTCAAGGCAGCAGAAATAGGCTCTGCATTCCATCTAGCTGTCCCTCTCAACCTTAAATTCTTGCATCCATTTTAAAATGGGGTCTTTTTCTGATCACTCTCAATTGATTCCCTACTGCTGAAGATTTTTGTAGTCATATTTAACTTATTTTCTTTGCCTCAAATAAGAAGAAATTTAGCATTCACTGTATTAAAATCTCAAGGACTTGCTTTCCTTTAGTTCCATTCTGCTAGACCTTTTGTAAGGCAATATTCTTCCAGTGTTAGGATGACTAGTAACTTCAGTTAAGAAGGGGACCTACATAGGCCCTTCATCAACAGAAAAAAATCTCTTTAAATGAAAGTCCTTCCGATTTGCAGAGCATCTTAATTATTCAGAATATGTGTGGAATCTGCAATCTCTTTGAGGACATTCAATAAGCAGAAGCAAAGAATAAAAGTGGAAGTTAAGGTAGAAATAATCAACAGTAGCTGTTGGGCTCTTAGTACTTCTGGAAAGCTGATTCTTTTGAAAGCATCTGAAGTATTTATGAGCCTAAATCTCAGGTGCCAGGTTTTTTTTAAAAAATCTTTGTACATATTTTGAAAAACATCAGTGTAAACTGACAGAAACTGACAGACCAGTAAATGTAACAATGTACCTGTTTTGGTTTTTTTTAAATGGCATGGTCCACTGATTCTTATCTAGGGGACAACATTCCCCAAATATCTGTATAAATCTTAACATAAATACATATTAAGAGAGCCAGAGATCTGAATACACCCTTCACAACCATAAGTGAACATACACACACACACTTTGTTTCTATGAATGTGATAAAAAGAAACTTAAACATTGCAATTTTCAAGGAATGATGTCTGACAAAGCAAGGTCAGCTTAGCTCATGAAGGAAAAGATGCACAATTTTCTTGCATTCCCTTAGCATTGCTTATCTGTTATCATCACATTAATTGCTGTGCCTTGATGTGAGGTTCGGAGGCCTTGTGGCTTCTTTAGTCCTCTTCTTGGTTGTAAGAATTATGCTCTTCCAATTAGAAAACAGAAAATTCATGTTACAGGACCAATCACAACTAAAACAACAAAATTTGAAGTTTAATCAAGTTGTAACAGATACCAGCCCCTCCATGAAGTATCTTCGGGAACAATATTTTATTAATTCTTGGTTAGGAACTGTATGCAACTGTATGCATTCTTGGTTAGGAACTGTATGCAATTCCATGGGGAAGGTTCCTCAGCTCCTTCAGGAACCCAAAACAGTGTAGGATGATTAGCAGGAATCGTAAATAGGTTTCCCAGAGTTCGTCTACACAGCAGGGCTTAACTCGAAATAAGCTATGCAAATTGAGCTACGTCAATTGCATAGCTTATTTAAAAATAGGAATTTGGGAGTGTATACATAGAACTTACTTTGAAATAGAGCACTCTTCATCTGACTTCCCTTACTCCTCGTACAGTGAGGGTTACAGGAGCTGGAGTAAGAAGTCCTCCAGCTTGACAGTATTTCAACATTATTTCAAAATGAGTGCCTGCTGTGTAGACGCGGACTAAGGTATTTTGAAATACATTGCTGTTTAGACGTACCCCAGGAGACAAATAGATAAGGAAGGGGCTTCAGGCATTAAAAAATAAGAGCAGTGTTTATATTTATTCAGGGTCTTTCTGCCTCAGCAAATGCACAGGACTATTTGGCTGCTATCATTGCGGAAGGATTGGAAAGACTTTGTCCTATTAAGTTCCATATGACTAATGACCTCTCATAGCTTTCAGCATGTTAATAGGGACTTCCACCATTTTCTCTAATGCTTTTAACTTAAGAGTAAAAGTGCTTCCATAGAAAGAGCTGCACAACCCACTGTTCATAGCTGTCAGAGAAACCCAAGCAGAGATACTGGCCATTAAGTTGGCTGTATTGTAGGGGATATTGCAGCATTAGACAGAGAGTTGTGTAGCCTTAAAGCCCCCAGGAGAGGGTGTCCTTAAGGAGGTATGGAGGGAAAATACTGGTACAGTTACTTTGACACAAGTAATAAAAACTTGCAAACTGTTTATTAATTTTCCAAAGAGTAAAATAGTCTAATGGGAAATTCAGACAATAAATATATCTGAAGAATATGCAGTTTCCTTGAGGACATGGAATAAGCAGACACAGAAGATAAAGTTCATCAGTAAATTATTCACTACCAGTAATTCACTCTGATCTAATAATTATATGCCACAGATAATGAAGGTAGGGAAGAACTAAGAATGGATACCATACACAATGAAAGATACTGTACTTCCTGTGTTTCAGTATATGCCAGAAAAAGAAGACACATTAGTAAATATGGAAGAAGCCAAAACCACCCATTATGAATAAGAAAAGCTCTACACATTTACAAAGCTGGTACATTCTTCTCCTTTGGGATGCTACACATCTACAAAGCATTACCAGCTTACAAAGACTAAGCAGGTTATGAGCTGAGACTTCCTCCTTATTGTATATTGAGTTTCCTGTTTTACCATTAACCTGACCTTCTGCTACATCTATCATGACTTAGACTGTGAGCTATTTAGGGAAGTGAAAGTCTTTTTACCACACAATAGCTAAAGCAAGAGGATCCTGATATTTGAATAGTGATCCTGAATGCTGTTGTAACACAAATGAGCAAAAGTGATTGGAAAATTCACTGTATTAATTTCATCTCCCTGTGTGTAAGATATTGCCTGTAAGCCACTGAAGGGTTAATACATGGAAGAAGAAATTACTGTTTAGTCAGAATATAAAATAAATGAAAATCAGAAAGCCAATATTTATCCACTCTAGTGCTGGTAAGCCTAAGGCTAGCTATGTCTAGCTTAGGCAGTGTGGGAGAAAGGCTGCCAAGTTCATTCAGCAACCACAGAAATTTGTCACCTTATGTGGTTGAAATCAAAGGACATGTCAGCACCTGAAAAAGTACTACAGCACAGAGGCTTGAATAATTTTTTATTCACAACAAGACACAAGCAATCCTTTATCAGAACTTTCCATAGAAATCGTAAAGAATCTTATACCATCATGTCTGGGAAGCTTGTCTAATTAAGGATATTTTTGTAAGGAGTATTTATTTCAAGCCCAGCAAAAGAGAATGGCCTCTTAACCCTTTGTTTCTAACTGTATGCAACCTGCAAGCTGGAAAACTTCTCTCTTCATTCCAGAATGAAATACAAGACTGAAGACTATGATAAACATTAGAATACACCTTCAGGGCCTCATAATCTTAAATCCACAAACATTCCAATACTGCCAGCCCTTTATTTATGTTATTTTGCATGATATAGATAGAAATTAAAATTATCTGTTCATCTCGCGATACACTGCTGCAACATTCCCTGAGCTTTAGTGGTCATTAGTAGTATGCAATGGGGATGGGTTCAAGTCCCCCTTCACTGAAGTTATTGAAGGTTTTGTCTTGGTACAAAAAACACCACAGTATGTCCCTAACTGTTTCAAACTTCATTTTAAAACTCACATTAATCAATGTGTTAGTCTTTAAAGTGCTATCAGACTATTTGTTGTTTTTTATGTTTTTCCTGTTACAGACTCACTCGGCTACCCCTCTGAAGCTATTAATCAATTTGTTATTTAACTACCACATTTTTGTGTACAATATATACTCCTTTTATTTACTATTCTGATAATAGTGCAAGTTCTTTGAATACTTGATTCAGTCAACAGACAAGGGATTTAAATGAACTACAAGTGTTTTCTTGTGTGCACCTGTCCACATGCATGTTACACATTACAAAATTCAGGAACATCTAAAGCCAAATGTTATGAATAAAAAAAACATTAGAACATTATTAAATAATGAACATTTAAAAAAAAAGGAAAAATAAATTTGAGCACAATATTTCTATAGGGTGGGGAGACAATAGAGTAGCTGCTGTCAAACCCATAGTGTTTTGGGGGAAAAAACATAAACAAAAAAACTATAGCCACTCGCTAGATTGCATAAAAGAGCAATACCAATTTTATAGAATTTCCATCAAAGGCTTATTTTAGGCACAGCAGTTCATATGATGTGTTACTAATCTAATTGCTAGCTTCACTGGTTGCAACAAGACCTTAAGTGGAAATTTGTAATAATTCACACACCCACACATGTGCCTACCTTTTTCCAGCTATAAAAAAGACTTCAGAATGGCTTCCTTTTACATATGTATGTGATATGTATGTGATAATAGTATCTCTTTTGTTTCCATTTTGAGTTATGAATGTCAGGATGTATTTGGTAGTGAGTGAGCATCTGAGTCGGAGAAGCAAACACTTCTAAGAATGGCCAACATGATTTTGCAGTATTAAGAGACCCAGAGTCCAGCCTTACCTTCCAAAATCTCTCTTGTCTCTGATAAAGTGAGATGTACTGTAGCTTCATTTTTTGAAACACGGTGATGTCAAGCTGATTTTTTTGAGCTTCCAAAAAGACTGCAATCCTTCCCGTTGCTTCCCATTTGCAGCATTACAAAACTGGATAAGTGCATTTTCTTTGACTTCCTTTTAAGGTTTCGAAGGTCATTCTAATGCTCTGTCCTAATTTAGTATGGCAGGTTCTATGTACCCAATTGGAGATTCCTGGATTAAATTCAAAAGATAATCAGAATTACTAGAATCACTTATGATGGTATACAAGTGACCATATTTAGTTGCCTGCTAATGAAAAGGGAAGTATTCCATTGTTTGAAGATGTCCGGTGGTTTTTGGGTTATCTTTAATGAAGTATCATAAAGTTCTATGTTGATCCCAAATTGTCTTTTGAACACAAGTAGTCCTGTGGCACCTTAGAGACTAACATATATATAAAGAGAAAGACAGAGAGAGAGGGTGCGTCTACATAGTACCCTACACTCGAAATAAGATATGTAATTTGCGCTATGTATAGCGCAAATTGTGTATCTTATTTTGACACTATTTCAAAATATCTTATTTTGAAATTAGGTGCATCTACATAGTGCCAAATTTCAAAATAACATACTATTTCGAGCCATCCCTTAATCCTTGTTCAACAAGGCTTACTGGGATGGTAAAATAGCATGCCCGTTATTTTGAAATAACGGTTGACTTGTGTAGACGTGGGATTGCTATTTCGGGATACCGCCAGTATCCCAAAATAGCTGTGCAGTGGGGAGGAGGGGAAGGGGAGAGAGAGAGAGAATGCTTCATGCGCTTTTGTGGGCAAAAACCCACTTCTTCAGATGAGATGAACTTGCCATTTTTTCCAATAAAATTATATCATTTTCATAAGGGGTTAGCAGAAACACTAGTCTGGGCTCCCTCTTTCAGTTTCTGTGTGAACTAAATGTTGACAATTCTCATCAATATAGGGTTGTTTTATCTGTGTGATAAGTCAATGCCTACCATAATCATGGATAGTTACTATATAATCAAGATGAAATAGAAATGCCTGAGTTAACAAAACGGATTGTAAGAGTCACTCAAGACCAGAGCACAGACATGGAAGAATGACCTGCACTGGGGATGGTGCAGAGCTGTGGCTAGAAAGTACCAACCCTCCCCAATGTCCAGAGGTACCGTGCAGTCTGTTGGACATCTTAGGCTGCCTTCAAGATAGTGAAGCCTACTCTTTTCAATGCACCCTGTCCATTCTACAGGCTAGATTCAAAAGGGGGTGCAATACCATAGCCTTGCAGACTTACCTCCACAGAGAAGATGTTTACCCTCCTGAGGCACAAAGAGGGTGGAGTCCTTACACTTCCCCAAACACAGTGGCTGAAGTTATATAATATCCTTTTAATATGTGCAAGGTGGGAGGGAGGGTCTCTTAAGCCTTTCGCATCCCATGCACCTAGACAAACACCAATCACAACCAAGCCCATTGTGAAGGGCAAGTGGAGAGACTATCGAGATAGGTTGTAAACTTGTATTTACTGTAGGTACATTACAGCATGACACAGGCTCAAATAAAGCAGAATATTTTTAATGTTCAGATTAATTTTCATAACTGCTACTGTCTTAGCAATGCAATTAGGGACACTTGAATTATTAGCTCCTCTCTTGGGGTTTGGTTACTTTGCTTGAGGGGACCCACATAGCAGTAAGTGAGACTATAGGTTATCTCAACTCTAAGAACAATGCTTTCTCTCATACACTGAAGGGTATAGGTGCACCAGAAACTCTAATCGCTGTGGTTGTACTTAGTGCAAAACACAGAGAATCCCTTGTTTTTCTATCTTGAAGTTTGCCTAATAATCCTGAGAACAGAGTCTTATTAATGTAAATGAAGTTCTAATAGTGTATTGCATAAAATTCTTTTTACTGCTGCATTTTTTTGGAAAATAGCCTACAAACTGGATTAATCCACTGCACTGTATGTTCTGTAAGCATCTACCCAAAGTCACTTTTTAAACAGATTGATGAATAAACTTTAAATGAAAGCAGCCAATAAAGATACTTCGGCAGTAAAAAAGTGTGTTTCATATGTAGTTAATTTCACACTTATTTGCACTGGAAAATTAAATTTTTACTTATCAATATACCACAGAAATACTGGGGGAAATTCCACTCTGATGTTCAGAGAAGACTTTTTTGTGATGCCCTTAGGCAAACTATATAAAAATTAATTGATAATTAGGAAACTGTCATCCTAATTCCAGCAAAGATATCCATTATTATAACTGTAAAGTCCATCACTGGTCTGTTTCATCACAAAGGACCCAAATCACTATTCTTTTTTTTAAATGGTACTTTGAAACCTAAGTCACTTAGGCATTATTCAAAAATGTTGCCTTAGTCTGCATTCCTGGAAGATTTAAAATTTCCTTTGGTTTCAATGAAAAGTTTAGGAAAAGTGTAGGGTTGACTGACAGTAACATACTAATTTGATTCTCTGGACATTTGGAACCAGATAAGACAAAGGAAAGTGAAAATAATTTGTGGGAGCATAGAAAACAAAAAAATAATTATCTGTAATTTAAAAAAATGATCAGAACTGTCTCTTGGAAGAACTTAAGAGGCTATAATGATTGTTTGCAAAGCTGCTTTATTTTCAGCTAGCTTTGAAACACATCCCCGATAATTTTGTTTTGAAATTCCAACTGTGTTTTGAATTCTAAATATTACTGACAAGGATGTTATTCTACTTACTGTTTGCAAGCCCGTCTCATAAAACATGTCTGATATTTAATACATAATACATGATTTTTTGCTGGCATAACTTGAGGTTTATGTTGCAGATCAATTAAGTTTAAACATTGCTGGCAGTGGTGCAAATTTTGATTAATTTTTAAATGCCAATCAACAACTCCGTGTACATATTTTTTTCTAAATATGGTGGAATCTAATGTTGACATTGGCTCAATAGCTTTACTCTTGATTGTCCTAAATACTGCATTGGTTTGAGGCGACAATGAGAATGTAATTATCAATTAAGGGATTACACCACATACCAACAGGAAGATTCTCCTCAAGAAACACTCACACAAAACTCAGTTCTTGGATTATATTTTATGGAAATGGTTGCTGTTTGGGTTGTAAAATATTTTCTAGGCTTAATGGTAAAGGTATTGATGAGAATTACCTTTCTAGGTAATCCATGTGTATCCCTTTTTCTTTTAGATTTGTGTTACTTTTTTATTTTAGACTACTGTGGAAGGGAGAGATGAGAATACAGTGAGAGAGTGTGTGTATGTGTGAGTGAATGTGTGTGTGTGGTGAGCCACAGTAGTGGAAAAAATTGTTTAGCTATGCCATACCACCTTTGGGTAGATTGTGAGATGGGCACCATCTGTTTGCATGGCACCTAGCACAACAAGGCCCTTACTTTCTTAAATTTAGAAGCGTCCTGTCAGGGTGGTTAAGCACTGGAATAATTTGGAGATTTTTAAGAGCAGGTTAGACAAACATCTGTCAGGGATGGTCTAGGTCATGATTGGTCCTTCCCATGACCAAGTCCTGGGAACTGGACTTCATGACCTCTCGAGGTTCCTTCCAGTTCTAGGATTCTGATTCAGGCCTGTAGACACTTTTTTAAATACAAAATAAAAAGACATGGAGAATAAGAAAACCAAAGAGAGCAGGGAAAGTGACATGGGCAGCCCTTCTCAAATACCATTAATTACAGAGTTCCATCAGATCATCCCTGTAACTAGCAGAGATTGCAAGATATTGTCAGCTGCATACTGATGGTATTCAGCCTTACAGCAGTTGCTTTAGCGTCATGACTCTCCCAGTGCATGGCAGAGATAAAAAATGGGGATGACTAACAACAGTTAAGCTGGATGAAGATCAAGTGGCTTGGTCTCAGTCCAGTTAAACACAAAGCAATGCCTGTTAACAAGGAACACGTTTGTAGAAATGAACAGAAGCAGTTTGTCAGTCCTGTCTAGGGAGAACAAATGAAGCATTTTAATGAAAGCTCAGTGACTGTAAGATCCTAGGGATTCATCCTGACAGTGGGTGGCTTGGTCATCTCCTCTTCTTCTCATGTTTACCAGCAATAGACAGAGGATGGTCTTTGCCTCAGCATCTTCCTGTAGGATCTGCTGGGTGTTTGGGAAATAACATTTTGCCTAGAATCAGAGCATGTGAGCCTCTCAACTCATCCAATGACACTTAAAGCTGCTTCATCCTCAATCTCTCCAGTGAAATTTAGGATATCATCTCTGGCAATATAATCTGAGGAGTTCTAGGAACCCCTAATGGTGGAAAGTGGACAGGAAAGGGAAAGAGAGGAAAAGGTTCTTTACAAAGGCTTCTTGGCTAGACATGGATGAAATCATTTGTTCACAAAATACTAAATGCTTAAAAATTGTTGTTTTAGGGACAAAAAGAATTGTTAGTATGGGTCAAATTTCACTAATAGTTTCAACCAGATTTTTTTCGGAAATGAGGAGTTTGACATTTTCAAAATGATGATTTTGAATTTAAAAAAATATCATTTTGAATTAATATTTTGTTTCAGATAGAGAAGTTAAAATGGTTAACTGGTTAAATGCTAGTGGTTAACCAGTTATCCATTTAACTTAGGGCCTGTCATCTGATGTGCTGTGCCCGTGAGGTCCAGCCATGGCTTTGAGGTCCCACCATGGTCACGGGGTCCACCACCCAGTTCACCGTCCCCTCCACTGCAGATGCTGCCCTGGCCCCATGAGTTTAGCAGCAAGGGCCATTTAACCATTTAACTGGTAAGCATTCCAGTAAGCCTCGTGATTACCAGTATGCTCACCAGTTAACTATTTAACATTCCTAGTGTCACAAGAGTCATTTTTTTGAAGCAGGGTTTGAAATGTTTTATTTAAACGAAGCAATATTTTGTACTTCAGCAAAAAAAACCTGTAAATATTCCATTTCTGTTTGAAACTTACCAATTTCTGTTACTTTTTCAGTTTGCAACCAAAACAAAACAAAAATAAATGTTCAGTCAGGTTTCATCTTCACCCCTTTAGCAAGAGGAAGCAGCATAGTGCATAAACTCACTGGACACTTAGGAGAGAAAATGGCTGAGTAATACTACTTGGCTGTGTCTACATTGGCACCCTTTTCCAGAAAAGGGATGCTAATGAGACAAGTCGGAATTGCAAATGCAGCGGGGATTTAAATTTTCCCCGCGGCATTTGCATAATTTATAACTGCCGCTTTTTCCGGCTCAGGGCTTTGTGGAAAAAGCGCCAGTCTCGACGTGGCTCTTGCGGAAAATAAAGCCTTTTCCGGAAGATCCCTTATCCCTCTTAAAATCAGGAATAAGGGATCTTCCGGAAAAAGGCTATTTCGCAAACACGTCTAAACTGGCGCTTTCGTCAAGCCCCAACATGTTCATCAAATGCCAGGGAAAATTTAAATCCTCATTTCTCTCATTAGCATCCCTTTCGAAAAAGTGCCAATATTACAATATATATATTTCTAAATTTTAAAGGCTTTTTATTGTTTCATTTACATTATTTTTTTTTGGCTTGGTCTGAAACTGCCTCAGTTAAACAGAATCTGATGAAAGAGACAACCAGCTTGAAAAAGTCCATCACATTGTTAAAAAACTTAGAGGATCTGAACAACAAAGATGCAAGATTCTGTAGGCCTATAGTCATGCAGGCAAACCAATTTGCGCTAACATTTCTTACCATTTGTACCTATTATCTAATGGACTGCCTAAAGAATATATTATTCATTTTCACTTGTTAGTGATGCCCTTATTACTTCATAAGGGGCAGTGAAATGGAAGTTATGAAAGATAATCGATAACAAGCAACTAATGTACTTACAGTGTTGCCATTAGGTATATTTCTTCTGCAACATCAGTTCTGTTATATAATTTAAGGAATTTTTCCTTTGTTTTGCCAAACAGAGGTCCTGCCCTGACCACAGCACTCAATCTCACTCTGCTAGCAAGTGGTCAGGTTTGCTTATTTATTATAGCTTTATATTAAAGTTCTGTACACACACACACAAAGAGGTTAGGAAAATGCCCAAATGGATGGAAAATTATTAGTGTAAGAGAAAAGACAAATCTTCTTTGAGTCATTTCTAACCTTATCTATAGAAGCATATATTGACTCAGCAATTGAATGTTTGACTCCAGCACTTGTAGATGGAGCCAAGCTAGCTTTAGGTAGCATGAGTAACAATACCAGTGAAACTGCAGCAGTACATAAGCTTCAGTATGGGCTAAGCAAGCCCACCTAGAACTCTAGGTACTTCGATGCCTAGCCCATGTTGTAGTCCATAGGTGACTTGTGGTAGCTCTCAGGAGGTGCACTGTCCCACCAGCCTCCTGCCAAATTTTTTATTGCTAAATGGGGTGCCCTCACATGTCTCCCTCCTCCCTGCATGCCCACCTCCCAAAGGCACCAGACACCCCTGTGGAAGTCTGTGCTGATACAACTTCACTGCTCTTGGTTCTTGAGATAGCTAAATTAAAGCTATCTTGGCTATGTCTACACCCATACCAATCACACCTCCCACTGCAGTATAGGTATGCTATAATAGTACTCTTGTGAGACCAAGTCATTAATGTCTGTAACTACTGTGAGATGTGACAGAAGATGCAGTTGAAATGGAAAGAATTATTACCACCCACAAAGCATCCAGGTCCACCACCTCAGGCCCAAACTTCCTTCTCCCATCCACCTCACACTACTGCTGGGGAACGGGTCTGGGTGTTCATCATGCTCCATCCACCTGGTGCTCGAGCCAGAGAGTGGGCCCAGTGGCTGGCTTGCAACTCCTGTGCCCTGTCCCTGCTCCCCAGGTGTGTGCCTGGGAGCCAGGAGGGCCCCTGGCCAGAGCATCCATCATCCCCCACAAAGTTGACTTGAGGGCATGGGGGAAAGTAGCTCAGAACACTTCTGCGTCTCCTCCTGCCCCCTTGCCATCTCCCGGTCATTGCCCATCCATCCGAAGTCGCGGCTCGCCTAAGCATACTGTCTTGATTATGCCACTGATTAGTACTAGCCAATAAAATCAACGATGCTATGAAAATGTTGTTTATAAGCATATATATACAGATTGTCTCATTAGGAAGGTTACCTTCCTCTTCCCAATTTGCAAGGCAATAATTTTTCTGCCTTTTCCACAGGGCCACAGCAGTTAAAATACTGGGGAAGCTTCCAGTGAAATTCTAATGCAATTACTACAGAGACTAAATCTGGTCCTATATCTACATGAAACTAAAATTTATATTTTAAGGGTTGTTAATACTTGTTGTGAGAGTTGTTAATACTTGTTGTGAACATGTTGTCACAGTCAGATGTGAGTCTCAGCCACTAAGTAGAACTGACAGTTTATTGGTTAACAGGGATACCATGTAAAACAGACTTGTCAGCACAGAAACAAGAAGCAGTCAGTGCAATTAATCCTTTTTTGGGGGGGGGAGGGGGGGGAGGAGGAAGGGGTCAGAGCCAGGGCCCTGGGCATCCCCAGACAATTGAGACTGACCTACTCCTAACTCCTGGTCCCAGTCCCCAGCCAAGCTCCTTCTCTGGCCTTTGTCTTCCTTCCCAAGTAAAACATGTCACCTGATTGCTCCCCATCCCAAGCTCAGGTTACAAAGGGCATCAGCCATTTTATATGTGTGGGAGGCTATCACACCTGAAATTCTCATCACCATGTAGGGATTAGTGTAGTCCTGGGAAACAGAAGCACACACACCGAGTTACTATAGGACAGTAGAACTCACATGCAATGTAACAAGGCAAATAAAATCCCTACTTTGTCACATACTTTTTCTTACCTTCCTTGCCTTTAAAAATATTTATGAGGGAAGATTGAAAAAAGAAAAGAATTTGTTTAGACTGAAGAAGAGAAGACCGGGGGGCCTGCTAATATTTTTTAAGTACATAAAATCTGTGTTAGAAAGAAGAGGGAAAAAAATTAATCTCTTTAATCTCTGAGGATAGGAAAAAAAGCAACGGGTTCAAATTGCAGCAAAGGCAGTTTTGATTGGACATTAGAAAAAAAACCAAAAAAACCAAAATTTACTGTCAAGGTGGTTAAGCACTGGAATATATTCCCAAGGAGATTGTGGAATCTCTATCACTGGAGATTTTTTAAAAGCAGGTTTAGACAAACACCTGCCTGATATGGTCTGGAAAACTTAGTTCTGCCTAGAGTGCATGTGGCTGGATTAGAAGACCTCTCAAGGTCCTTTCCAGTTCTACTATTCTATTGTTCTATGATTAATCCCCTCCAAAATAAACGTGGAACAGTACCCAAATTAGCATATCGACTCCTCGCAGAAGAGGTCAACCCTACAGGGATTTGACTATGTGGTTCCAGTGTGGTTAGATATTGCTACCTGAGGGTTAGACTCAAACCATACTCTCCAGTTTTTATTGGCTTATTTATTTATGCTGCCCTCGGTCACAAACATCTAGCATGGAATTTAATTATACATAAAATCAGATTAAACTTTGTATCATCTCAGGCAATAAAAAGAAAGCAGAAAACAACTGCACACTCTATATGATCTATACTAAGACAATGTAAGAGTAGTGAGAAGTCTAAGACCTGTATAATCATGAAAATGAAATGACCGCCTGAACTGCAAGGAAGCAATTTGCATGAAAAAAATACAATCCCTTTGCTTATGTTTGTATACCAATGCATTACTATATACAAATGACACTGTGGCATTATCAACATTAAAAAAGCTTAGTGAAATGCAAAATTGAAACATGTAAAAAGATAGATGCTAAGACTACTCAATTTTTAGTCCCCTGAGATGATTAGTAAACTAACAACCAGCCTGTGGTACAGGTTGGACTGCTATATTTGGGGCCTCCCTTGTTTGGCACATCCATGGTCTGGCATCCATGGGTGTTCTGCAGCTGGAGCGTTCATGGGGGAAAAGCCAGGGGCTCTGCACTCAGAAACCTCTCCCCTGCCCTCCCAGAATTTCCAGTGTGTGGAAAAAAGAGCTGATTTGAAGCATTCAAGCTCAGGGAGGAGGGAGAGGGGCAAGGGTGGGGGGAGGACGGCTTCAGAGTCCCACAACTGGGAGCCCGGAACCCAGCTCCGTGGGAACCAAGATCATAACCCCATATGGGGCAGGAGTGAAGCCTGGTGGTCCCAGCCCATAGCTGGCAGCCAGGGGTCTGCACTCCCACAAGGCTCTGCAGCTACTTTGCCTCTTCCCCTGACCACCTTCTCCCCTGCCATATCTACTAGGTCAGTGCCAACCTCTCTGCTGGAGCCCTACATTTGGCCTCCCTTGGACAGGGCAAATTCCCTGGTTTGGCAGCAGTCGGGTCCTGAGGCTCCCAGAACAGGGTAGTTCAACAGGATTATTATTTTAATCTGTTTTTTGTTATTAATCATTTACATTATGGTAGTACCCAAAAGTCTCAGTCAAACCCAAATTCCATTAGGGTGGACACTGTACAGAGATGAGAAGACATTAATTACAGATCTTTGTGGTCCTTGATTGCTATCTGCAACTACATACATCATTTTATTCTATGAAAAGTGAAGAATCAAGTGAAGTTAAAATAAGAACCAGAGTCAGTAATTTTTAATGTAACCCTTGTCCATTGTTACCTAAAACTTGAGCAGTGCACTTCACGGGGGTTACAGGAAAAACCCAGGAGGCTGCAACTAGAGAGGTTAATTTTGTCTAGTTTCAACCCTTAGTGAGTTTAACAAGAAACTCAGTGGGCAGCTTAATATAATCTCTTCAGGCCAGGTGGAACAATGCTGAGTAAAATCAAAGAGTCAGAACATTTTCCATTACCCTCTATTTGCCAACTGGTTAGAGTGAGTATTCTGGTGCATCTGGAAAAATAAAAAAGAATTTTTAAAATGTACTGTATACTGGTTGTACTTTGGCGTCAGTTTCCCTGTACTATGGCAGAGCAGTAGTTCTGCTTTCATTAAGGTTGAATGTCACTTTCTGTTTAAAACTCTGAATTAAATAATTTGACCTTGGCAATTGCTATAGCCCCTTGGCTTGCCCTATAGGAATTATAGGGAACAATATACATGCTAAAGGAAGCTCATTTACTGGCATATTTTTAAAGAGATAGCCAGGGTATAAAGAAAACTCATAGAAGTCACCACATTGAGAAATCAGGAATTCCTTCAGAAAGTATAAGGAGCTGCAATGCTGATGCTCCAGCATACAGACTTAGAACAATGTCGACTGCTACTCCATACTCCAGCATGGATTGTTAGGGCCTTTTTATCCATGCAGTTGTGGACCTAAAGGGTCCACCCTGAGTCTAGTCTCGAACCTTCCCAGAGAATCACAGAATCATAGGCCTGGAAAGGATCTTGAGAGGTCATATAATCCAGTCCTCTGCATTCATGGCAGTACAGTTTTATTTATCTAGATCATCCCAAACAGACAGTGAGGCCAACAGCCATCATAAGCCCCGGGGCAAGGTGTGGGAGAGGCTGGCTCTGTGCCCTACAAGGTGTGGGGCCTCAGGCAGAAGGGGCAGGGCTGAGATTAGTCAACTCTCAGCACCACCCAGACCATGGGGTGCCATCCCATAGCTCTCAGAGCCACACGGAGTGGCACTCTGGCAGCAATTCAAAGAGTGTTGGGGCTCCAGCCATTACCGCTGCCACAGTAGCAGTGGTGGAAGCCAGGATCTCTGGGCCCCTTGAAATTGACAGGCCCCAGGCCATCTGCCCCTTTTGTAGTTCTACCTCCATCATTGGTGGGTCTGGAAAACAGATGTTTATCTAACCTGTCCTTACAAACCTCCACGGATGAAGATTCCACAATAGCCCAAGGAAATTTATTCCAGCGGTTAAACTACCCTGCCAGGACGTTTTTCATAATGTCCAACCTAAACTTCCCTTGCTAAAAATTTAAACCCATTACTTCTTGTCCTATCCTTAGAGGTTAAGAAGAAAAATATTCTCCCATCTTCATAACCTTTTATGTACTTGAAAACTGTAATCATGTCCTTCAGTCTTCTCTTTTCTATATTAAACAAACCCAGTTTTCTCAGACTTCCCATGGAGATCATGTTTTCTAGACTCGTAATCATTTTTTCTCACCTCTGGACTTTTTCCAGTTTGTCCACAGTTTTCTGAAATGTAGTACCAAGAACAAGAAACGATGCAACAGATGAGTGGAGTAAAGTGAAAGAATTACTTCTGATGTCCTCCTTACGAGACTCCTGTGAATGATAACCATCCCAGAATGATGTCTGGGTTTTTTTGTTTTTTTTTCAACACTGTTATACTGTTGACCCATATTTAACTTGTGGTCCACTAAGATCGCCCACATCCCTTTGCACAGTACTTCTTCCTAAGCTGTCATTTCCCATTTAGTATGTGTGCTACTGACTATTCCTTCCTAAGTGGACTACTTTGCAATTGTCCTTATTAAATTTCATCCTGCTTACCTCAGACCATTTCTTCAGGTTATCTAGATAATTTTGAATTTCAATCCTAGCCTCCAAAGCACTTGCAACCCCTCCCAGTTTGATATCATCCACAAACTTTGAATGTATTCACTATGCCATTATCTAGATCTCTGATTAAGATATTGAACAGACCTAGATTCAGAACTGATCCCTTTGGGATCTCACTCAATATGCCCTTCCAGTATGAATGTGAACCATGGATTACTCTCTGGGAATAATTTTCAAACCAGTCATGCACCACCCTATAGTTGCTCCCTCTAAGTGGGTACGTCTACATTGCAGGATAAAGTCGAGTTAAGATATGCAACTTCAGCTACGTTAATTGAGTAGCTGAAATCGAAGTACTTTAACCGACTTTCGGCACTGTTGACACAGCAGGAAGTCGAAGGAAGAACACTCTTCCTTTGACATCCGTTACTCCTTGTGAAATGAGGGTTACAGCAGTTGGAGTAACAAGCATGTTATTTCAAAATTATTTTGAAATAGCGGGCTTGCTGTGTAGACATACACTCTGTTATTTTGAAATAAACATGGCCAGTGGTATTTCCCTAATTTATGAGAAGATCATGCAAGATAGTACCAAACCCTTATTAATGTGAAGATATCTCACATTTACCATTACTATCCCTTCATGCCTTTCTCTTTAGGATCATCTCTCACAGAACAGGAAGGATGCAGAGAGCCCTCCATGAGGATATTCTTCTTTCAGACATTGCATAAGGTCTCCTCTGTGTAGCTTGAGTTGTGCCAAAGGCCAAGCCTGGTCTGTTCACAAAGGTAGATGTCAAAAACTTTTTCCATACTCATCTCACACACAGCTAATTAAAAAATTATATAGGACTATTGTGTATGATGTATTAGAGGCCAAACAAGTTCATCCCAACTATGAAATGAGCAGGGAGAGGGGCAGGTAAGAAAATATGAGTTTAACTATATATAAATGAGCTTCAGAGGGGTAGCCAAGTTAGTCTGTAACTGGAAAAACTTAAACAACATATAGTCTTGCAGCATCTTAGAGGCTAACAAAACATGTAGATGAAGAAGAAATAGTGGGTTGTGCCCACAAAAGCTCATGATACCATCTACATGTTTTGTTAGCCTCTAAGATGCTGCAGGACTATTTGTTGTTTTATATATACACATGAGTTCAACTATATCTAAATACATGCACATACTATGCCCAGAACTTTGAGTTCTGACTGCATTTCCAGTTTACAAGTTCTCCCTCTCCATATATTCTGATTGTAGTATAAATTCTTCTAATATTTTGGATACATACAACTATGGCAAAAGATGTCAAATACATACAAATTTTTAAATGCCCAACATAAAAACCCTTAAAGAGGTTTGCTTTTCAAAAGTTTTTAAAAAAGACAATCATTGTAGATAACTGTATGTTAGATATTCTAAGTTGGCATAAAAATAGAATCAGAGAGTCATAAAAGATGAGAACTGGAAGATGAGAACATTATGAGGTTATCAAGTCCAATTCCCTGCCCTCACAGCAGGACCAAGCACCATCTAAATCATCCCTGGGAGATGATCAGCTCTTAAATATCTCCAGTGATAGATTCCACAATCTCCGTAGGCAATTTATTCCAGTGTTTAAGCACCTTGACAGTTAGGAAGTTTTTCCTAATGTCCAACCTAAATCTCCCTTGCTACAATTTAAGCCCATTTCTGCTTGTCCTTTCATCAGATTCAAAGGAGAACAATTTTTCTCCCTCCTCCTTGAAACATCCTTTTAGGTACTTAAAAACTACTATCACATCCCCACTCAGTCTTCTCTTTTCCAAACTAAACAAACCCAATTCTTTCATTCTTCCTTCATAGCTCAAGTTTTCTAGACCTTTAATCATTCTTGTTGCTCTTCTCTGGACCCTTTCCAATTTCTCTTCATCTTTCTTGAAATGTGGTGCTGAGAACTGGACACAATACTCCAAGGATACGTCTACACAGCAAAGTTATTTTGAAATAGCAGCCGTGATTTTGAAATAACTTTACTAGCGTCTACACAGCCAAACCACTATTTTGAAATTCATTTGAAATAGCGGAGCACTTATTTTGAATTTGGTAAACCTCATTCCATGAGGAATAATCCCAAATTCAAAATAGCTATTTTGAAATAAATGCTCTGCAGACACTTATTTCAAAAGAGGGGGCCTCCAACCTTTCCAGGGTGCCTTGGTGGCCACTCCAGCCTCGGGCAAGAACACTCCTCTCCCTCCCCCCTTCCCGGAGCCCTTAAAGGGGTTCACTATGGCCACAATGCCTGTGCCAGCTCCCAGGAAGGGATGGAAAATGGACCAGGTGACTTTCTGAGGCCATCCTCCAGACCTACAGTTCTATGATTCTACAACTTCTGGAATGATAATCAACCAGCAGATTGACAATTCCTAAACTATTGTGCACATAAGATGACATCACAATATGGCTTTTTTTAGTATATCTGTGGGTATTTAAGCAACCTAGGATGTGGTTGAGCAGAGGCAGGGCCAGACGGAGGCATGGGGGCCTCCTGATGGCAGCTGTAAGAGGCGCGCGGCGTCCCTTACAGCTGCCATCAGGCGCTGCGCACCCGGCTCCCGCAGCGCCGGCCCCGCGGCGCTGGCCAGCAGCGCCCTTCCCCCCATGGCTGCGGGGCCCTGCACGGCTCGGCGCGCGCGCCAGCAGCACTGGCCAGGCTGGGCAGCGCCTGCGCCGTGAACCCCGGGGGCGGGCTCGTGCATGCACCATGCACCTGGGGGCGGTGCCGCGTGCCCAGGCCCAAGGTGCCAAAAAGGGGTTGGGCCAGCCCTGAGCAGAGGTATGTCGATTTGCCAATTTCTAACATTCTGCTACTGGCGCTATGCCCAATATAAAGTTGTGTGTGACACAGCTTCTGTCACCCACTCACAAACTATAGTATTTGAATCACATTGCCAGTGTTCTCTCTCAGACATACCCAACCTGATAATGCAGTGTCAGTAAGTTTCCTGCTGTATGGGAATAAATGACAATGAGGCATATGCAAAATGAATTACAGTGATGACATATAGAAAAACAATGTATCAATGGTGACAAATGATGAAATGAGGGGAAGACTTTTCTGTAGCAGAGTAAGCGAATGTTTAGAGTATTTATGAATTTTGCTGCTAGGATTTTGGATTTATTGTGTGTGAAGAATATAGCCCTCATTCTTCCTTGTGTTGTCATATTCATGGTGGAAAAGATAAGGTAAAATGTTACCAAATCAGTTCAGTGAAAGGGATTGGAAAATAAGGGCTAAAATAGTTACGTTTCACTAAGGGGGAAAAAGTAATACCAGAGCAAAGCTGGAAACAGTGATCAATACAAGGTCTGAACAGAGTAACATCCAGTTGAGGAATCATTCATAAAGATCTTAAACTTTTCACACTGGTTCCTGACTCCTGACTGCACCTTTCTGACTCTATTAGACGATCTGGGAGGAAGTCTAAAAGCATCTGAAACATTATGCCTCTGAAACAATAAGACTTCCGTTGCCATTTAAACATAAATAAATAAATAATCCTGATACTGCAGCTCTTGCTCATGTGAGTAGACGGGGTCAATTATGCTCTCAATTTACTCTGGATTTAGACTGCTGTAATTTTATTTAAATCAATTGAGTAACTATTATTAGAGCAAATTAAGTCAGTCCTGAAGTATTAGAAGGATGCATTATATGGAAACACTAGAGACAGACAGACTGGAATTTGACTCATTTAATTGTGATCAGAATCTAGCACTTTAGGCTATAGCATCCAACCCCATGGAGATATAAAATATATACAAATATGATTGTTGTTCATATACTATAAAACAAATGTGATGCTTTAAAAAAAAACTGTACATGACAAACTGGTCTACAGAAACAATAGTGAGGCACTAACACTTGCTATATTTCTTGCAAAGGCTTATACACATTTTTTAACTACATGCACTGAATGAAATCAGTGGGACTGCTCACAGTACATAAAGTTAAGATCATACAAGATTGGGGTGCTAATTTGCATTCCTGTATCTAATCTCATAGCAATATAAAAAACAAATGCCAGACATAATTACACCAGATCTTGTTTTCATTGATGTCAGTGGGAGCTATTGATTTCAATGCTGGGTGTATTTGGCCCAGTATGAACATCAGTGCATAGATTTATGCCATGAGACTAGTATTTGCTTACTAGGGGAGATTTTGAAAAACTTGAAACAGCTAAGCAATTTTTGTGCTTATATTTGAGTCTAAAACCATGGATATCACACTATGTGGCAGATGAGGAGTAAGGGGAGGAATAAATAAAAGGAAGTCCATAGGATTTGTGAGCAAAAGTAAAAGTTTCCTCTGTCAGGGAGCTTTATCTCATTTTGCCTAAACTAGTGATAAAGCCTCTACTGTCTTTCAGACTCTCATCAGAGGCAGCTGCCTAAAAATATTCACAAAGAAAACAGTTGCATAAACAGAAACCTGACAGAGCTTTCTGGTAAGGGACAGGTGAAATCTTTCCCAATAGGAGTTTTTCCTTTGACTTGTAAGGGATGAAAAATTTCACCGGTAGGCCATATCTACTTCCCTCTTCACGTCTCTCTACTTTTTGGGAAGGGATCTCCTTTTGTAGTACACCCACAAATTGGCCACAAATCAGCTAAGGTTGCTACCTACCTGATACAGCTGAGCCCAAACACACAAACACAAGGAAACAGAAAGCTAAGCTGCTGAAGAATACTTACCACGCACAGACAAGCACCTCACATAAGAGGAGTAGGATTTGGCATGTTTCCATTTTCTTGACGAGGACTAAGAATTATCCAGCATCTGTTTCTTTCTACACGCTGAGTCAATCCTCTCTTACATGCATTTTATAGGTATAAATTTAGACTCTGCCCCAAGTCACGGAGTTGATAAGAGTAGGTTGTGGGAAGGAACCTGATGCTATGGCAAAGTTTATATCAGCCATTTTGTCACTCAAGTTGTTAGGATCCCTGTTACTCTTAAGTGAATAAACGGCAACTGTGGCATTCAGTGATTACCTCACTACTGAAGGCCCTTGCAAGAGATCTCCTTTATTCTGTGTCTAGCCCCTAATGGCTGAATGTAACAGGAACAGGAGCTTCAGTGTCTCTCCATCTGAGATCAGTACTTAAAGGAACATTCCCTAGTGCCACCTCTTCCCTGGCACCAATACCACAGGAACTGGAACTGCTTCCTTCCTCCCCATAGGAGTGTGATCAGAAGAATGCATTTTTCTCTTTCCTTGCGGACCTCGTTACCATTTGACTATGTCACCTCGAGAGTGGATTACTGCAGTTTTTGTGAGAGGGGTTACCCCTTAAGATACTTTCAGAGGATGAAGCTAGTACAGAATGCAACACCTTGCTTCTTAAATGAGGTCTCATAGAAAGCACCTGATATTTATTGGCTGTTTATAGACTGCCTATAAAATGAATCTGGAAAACCTGTTTTTGGCCTATAAGAACCTAAATTGATTTCTAAAAAAACCTCTCTCCCCACATCATTGCACTGTGGTTGCAAAAACAGGTGGACCCTGAGCTGCAGCCTACTTCTTCGAAGAAAAGGGGCCCCTGGCAGGAGATTCTGACTGAGGGCCTTTTGAATGTGGGCCTTCCTCCTTCTCATGAACCAAGCACACTTGTGCTTGGGAATTAGGAGAGGGCAGTGTGCTGAAGGTAGGGCTGTCTGGGGGGGGTGAGGGCTGAAAGATGGGGATTTCTTAGCATTTCCAGCTGAAGGTCTGTGTGGTAGGGGACATTCTGCTCTTTCCTACAGGTTTTTTTGTTTTGTTTTGTTTTAGTTAATTGTGCTGGTGATTGACATCCTTCATACAAGCTAAAGCAAAATAAATAAAAACCAGGCACAAAAATGATCAGTGATTTTTGGTGCCTCATGTTGGGCCCCAAATCATTACTCAAGTTTGAAAATTCTCTTCTGCACTACTCAGGTATAGAATATTGAGGAGTTAGTCTGGCACACTTATACTTGTCTCACACAATATCATGTGGTTGTTTTACCATGTGAACATCTACCAAAGATTTAGGATTATTTGATTTCAGGCTTACAAAAATAAAAGGGTAGGCAGGTTTCCCTCTCTCTTCCTCTGCCTCTAATATGTTTAATTTTTTCTGAACTCAAGTTTCCCTTTCATATTGCTTTACAAAGATTAAAATAATTCTTTCTTTTTTGGATGAAAAAGTTTCACTTACACAGAGAGCGTTCACTTGCATTGCATTTCTCTCCTGCTTTTTTATTTAAAAAAGGGGCTGAGATGATTACAGTTTGGCAGTTTCTTTAACAACTTCAAATGTTGGTTGTTTAAAGAAAGTTTCAATCTGCCATCATAATTCTAATGTTGCTTTTGTGCAAATGCACAGAGTCTTTCATGTGACTGCTGAGACAGCATATGCTGTTGAATCTTTTGTCGGCTTTTGACAACACAGTTCACTCATAAGTTCCCTTTATTTTATTTGGAGTTTTGCACTGGTGTCAGTCATGGCCCAGTAACCAGAAGGGTGCAACTGACAGTCCTAGGAGACTTGTTCTCCTGTCCACTGTATGACTTTTGCAGTGTTTTCACTGGTCCCCATGTACTTTGAGTGTTGAGAACCTTTTTCTCTCAACATATGTAATTTGTTCCTCTGAGGGCTTGGATCCAATAGCTTCCAAAGTTTCCCCACTTATAAAATATAATATTTTTAACTTGCATGGAAAATTCCAAGATTTTCTAGTCAGTCCTCATAGATCTTTTAAATCAATCATATTGTTTGTATGCACAACTCTCCTTTATATTGTTCAGGGTTTTTTGGTATAAAGCCGATAAATTCTAATGTTGTCTTGATTCATTCCTGATGCAGAAACTTCATTCTCATCTGCAAGGTTAGCTAGTCTACTTGCTTATACCATAGAGAATATTCACAAACTTGTACATGATTATTATACATTTTGAATTTTCGTTCATAAGTACTGACTGGGGATTTTGTGAGATTGCATATTTCAACTGCACAGCAGTTTTCTTCCCCTCTTCGCCAATGCCAGGTAACAGCACTACTGTGATAACACTGTTGGCCAAAAAATGTCATACAGTTCCTTTAAATTTAGGAAAGCAGACTAATATCAGGACTGAAATTTGCAGCCCTTTATGGTCAACACATGAGGATGCTGTTAGAGGACAGTGTTGATGCTGATGTTGAAAATCAGACTCCTTTAAAGTGTATCCCTTTAAAGGCATCTTAGATATGAACTTGCTCCTTGTGTTCTGTCCTGTTCCAAACTTGCATTTTCCGCCCCCAACACACACACCTAGCACCTCTACCGTGCTAGCTCTTCAAGTCAAAGCAGTTGTCCACTGGAAGAAGCAACACAAATATTTGTGGTTTTGACATATTAATTCAATTGCATTTCTTCAACTTGCTTCCAGGTGCAAAGACAACAAAACAGTAAAGAGGTAAGGGTTCTCTCTGAAAAGTAATTTTATAGAGTGCTCAATAGTAGAGTCTGTAGACAATCCTTACTTAGGAAATGCAATTTCCTTCAAAGAGGGGCATGAATGTTTAATAATAGTAACAGAAAGAGACAGGGTATATTTTCATAGATTTTAAAACCTTAAGAGTCTACTATTATCATTATGTAGTTGCATCATATAGCACGGACCACAGATTTTCACCCAATAATTTCTGTGTCAAGTCCAGTAACTTGTGGTCATACTAGAACATTTTTTAGAAAGGTTGTCAACATTACATTTAAAGGCAACAAAATTATATGCCTTATTCTCTTTGGCCCCTTTGAAAATCCTGCCTTTAATGTTTAAAAGTTCATTTCTGTAACCTGAATTTCTGTCTTAGGCAAATTTCTTATTGATATTACTAGAGTTTTGCCTAGAAATGTTATACAGTAATTCCCTCTCTTCCAACTAACATATAACCACTAATGTGTTTCTTATTTCTTAACCAAAATGGAAAATTTGCATACATGTAATTATTATTAGATTTAATAATGTATGGTTATATTCTTAAAACTAAATCTTGCCCATGAAAACTGAATGTTTATGGGGAAGAAAAAAGAAAGAAAGGGTGCGGGAGCACAAACCACAAATTCTCATTCAAGTTGTGATGCATTGGATCATTTAAATGGTATTGTGGCAGACAGGCTTAGGAGATGCACCCATCTAACCTGATCAAATGCACAGCATGACCAAAATGGGTGTGGTTGTGTGGAAAGGGGGCATGGCACTTCTTCAGTCAAGTGAGTATGTATATTATTATCCATCTGTACAGGGAAATTTTAGCTGACCAGCAAAATGCCTGGACTGCTATCAGTAACTGGGATATCAGTTATCATGCTTATGCCAAAAGCAGCTAAATCAATAGGCCTCTCCAGTGGCCTTAGCATAACTAAGCAAGCAGCTAGGAATTGGGGGAGGAAAGGACCCTGACATTCTGTATTTCCTGATAAGATCTGTTGAAATGTCTGATGCTCATATTTCAGAAAAAACCAGGAAGCTTATCAATATCTGTGGTTTGAGATGTGTTTATCAGGGCCCTTGAGACCTGTGGGTTCTGCAAAAATTCATCTAATTAATGGCTTGAGGAAACCTCTTGTTTAAACTTTGAAATTGTTTAAGTTTTTTTATTGACATGTTATTGTTACACTAAGACAGAAATATGAAGAGAAAGTATTGGGCAGTAGGATTCTTCAGGAACACTTTGAAGACACATAGTGGGGACCACAGAGACAGCTGACAGACTGGCCAATTAAACAGGTGTTGTACCACTTGAAGACCTCTCCAAATTTTGGTAATTATTGATTTTGGGAGGTATTTTACTAAACTGATCCTCATGTGTTTACACTTATGCTCTTTAGACTAAAGTGAAAGGACTCTTGCAGTCAACTATTTCTACCAGCTATCTAACAGTTGGCTGGCCGTGCTCCATTGATGTATTTTCTCCCATTGCCTCACCAAGAGTGATCATTACCAAGAGTTTGGGGGTTTTAGAACCATGGCAAAACAACAAGCAAGTTTTAGTTACCACCAGCTTTAAACTTAGTGTTTTCCATCCTAAGGTATGTCTCTAAGTATATGTCTACACATCAGTATAAACTCTGGATTAACAGTTTGCAGACCTCAGTTTCTTAACCTGAACTGTCCACTTGCTTTACACCACAACTATGATGTACAGCTCCACAGTTATGTGATGGAATTAATCAATAAAAGTTGCATAGGTTTCCTTACTACCTTGTTATACATGAGCAATCCTCTTCTTTTTGTCAAGAGGTTTTAAAAGGCCAAAACAAACAGTGGATGTTTTAATAAATTGGCAAATCTATTCCTCTTTTCTACAAAGGACACCTTTGGTAGCAGAGTCTGGTGGTGTTCTGACTTTTTTACATATGCCCATACATTGCAATTAGGGGGAAACTTTAACACACACATCTCACATTAAAATCATGTTAGTTTCTGGGGGCTCAATTCACTCCTGATTTGGGCAAGGAAAGCAAGTGTCACTGCTATGCACCAAGAGGGGCACCCAGTCCCACATGAAGTCAGGTAGTACTGAACTAACAGTCCCTCTCCTTACCATCTGCCCCCTGACATTCCACTGGGGGAAGCATGTAAAACATTTTCTCAGTGGGAGACAAGAAACAATATGGGGCAGAATTATGACTTGCTCTTACAAGTATGTACTACCTGGCTCACCGGTCACAGCACAGTGGGGAGAGCCGGCACCATAAAGCTCATGCTGTGCATCACTTCTGCTATAATGAACACATGTAACTTCAATTTCAGAGCAGCTAGGCAAGCTGTGAGTTGTGATGACTGTTCCTTATTGGACACACATCCAGTCCAGTAGAACTAATATCCTACTTCTTTAGTTATCCCAACTGATCAACCTATCATGTCTTACCTTTCAACGGTAAGCTCCTTAGGGAGGTTAAACAACATGTAGCACAACGGATGCCCCTCTTGGTAGGCTTCTAAGGGCTTCTCAATTATACAAATTAGCTAACAATATTCCCTGTGTTGCTCATCTGCAAAGGGGATGGACACAGTGGTTTGTATCCCCACCAGCCAGTTTCGCTGAGCCAGAAGGGGCAGTAATCTGCTACCAGGAGCCCTTCATTTTCTACTTAGATCAAGGCAGGAAATCAGGGAGAAAAATAGGACAAATCTCCTTCCTGATCTGCTGGTCGAAGAAGAACTTTAAGTCAGGGCAGACTGTAATGCTGGCCTCAGTAAGACTGACCAGCTATTCTTGCCTTGGATGAAATGGGTATCAAAAGATTTTTGCAAAAATCTAGTGTCATTGATGATTTCTCCTTTTATGCCCAGTGCAGTGTGCCTTGCATTTTTTGGTAAGGCATACTTTTTGTAGTAAAAATTACTCTCCGGTTACTTAAGAGATTTTTTTACTAAGATTGGTTAGAAATAATATGAATTTCCCATCATTGCTTGGAAATCTTGTATAATTTGCAAAAATCTCACTGTTGTGATCATATCATTTGCTCTCTGTATTGGGGTGCATTTTACCTACAAAATGGATAGTTCTGCAAATACCTTAACTAGTGCACATTGAAATGTGTGCACAATGATGTGTGGAACCTTTGTTCTGAGATCCTTTGATAATCTGGCTAACAGTTTCTTTTGGTTTTGGTAGTATTTCAGTATATTCTTCTGTACATAAAAATGCAACAACAAATAGTTGAAAAATAAAATCATCAAAACAGATTTTGCCCCTGCTTATTCCTATGGAAATTCAATGTTTAGGGCAACTTAGCTTCAAGGCTATAAATTTGGTGCTATTGTCTTTAGTTCAGTAAACGATTGATATATGTTGAAGTTTACGCTTAAGCTTGTAGATCTTAAAGTGCTCTGCTAAAGTAGGACAAGTGGGCAGTTCCATTTGAGTAGGGTAATTTAAAATTTTAAAAATATCAGGATTTCTAACTCTTAATATATGTTCAGATTTGCCAAATGAGATAACACAGGTTTGATAAAGCACAGTGGTAAAAAGTTGGAAATTGGGAATTATAAAGTGAAATGTCTATGAACTGAATCATAGTGATCATTCAAATTAAAGAATAACTCCGAAGAGCCTATTTGGAGGGAGAACCTGTAAAATGTAATATTGCTGTACAGAGAGTGAAAGCTAAGATGCTAAACCAAAATAAAAAGAAAAATATTGAGGAGTTCTACAAGAATTAATAAAAAGAGAAATACCAATCTCTAAAGCTGTGCCATCATAAACTGCCTCATATCTAGGATACTTAGTTTTTATTTGATCTCTAGGCCTGCATGCTTCCTGAAATGTTTTCTAGAGTTCAGTTATATTGGAAAGTAAGATTATATGGCTATCGAGTTCATTTTCCTAGTACAGAATACCGAACTGAGTTGCAATATTTGACAGATTTATGACTATTTGCTGAGATATTTTTGCAAAACTGCAGAATAGCAGGCATTTTAATCTACTTTGTGGCAAGCTCTCATAAAGTAAACAGTTTAAGAAGGGTAGTATATTACAAAGAGGAGTTTAACTTTTATTTTATGCTTTTCTCTATCTACCAACAAGTATATTTTGAATAACACGTTTTAAAATAATATAGTGGTCTGTCCATTGGTTATCTTAAAGAAAATGACTAACCCCCATGTTAAGTCTAAATGCATGAATGCATGAGTAAATAAAAACAGAACATTCACTGGCTGTTCTACTATGTGTGGACACTTGTGAACACACAGATTGATGGTGTATTATTATGAAACAATTGACATTTACTAAGGGATTACAGCATGATATTTCAAAGTTTTCCAGCTTGTGCTCAGTACATGGGGATGGCAAGTCATAGATCTGAAGAGAGAGAAAATATTGCATTTCTATAGAATACAGTGTGTGGGCATGCCACTGCACATGCAAAAAAATCAATGACGGACAAGATAGCTATTTGTTGGCTGTCTTGGTTCACTTTATAATAAAAGTATGTCTACATCACAAAACCACCATCATTACTTGCTCTAAATCACATCCTTGCTGTAAATCTCAGCAGAAAAGGGTTGAATAGAAATAGAAGTTGAACTACTCACTGATCCCCACTGGTGCCCTCATAAGTGCTAAATTTGTTTAAGGGGTTTTTTTTTTAGTAGTAATAAAAATGCAATCTTTACATATAATCCCCAAAACTACATTAACTTCATTAAGGCTGCAAAGTCAAATACTCAGAAGTTAACTTTAATTTTGACATTTCCAATCTATACATACCTAATTTGGCACATACACATTATGAAACAGTGTTTCTTTCTATCACATACTACTGTTTCCTCAAGGTCCCGTCTCTTTCAGTGCACATGATGGATGGTTCTCTGAGAATGAATCACTTAGGTGGTGAATGAGGCTGTTGTCTATAAGACCCCTGTTCTCAGTTCTGGTATTTGGCTCCCCTGGGAGGAGTAATTAGAAACAAAATCCTACTCCATCACTGTAAGCTTGAGTTGGAGCATGCTTAGTCATTCTGTAATAAAGGCATGAGTGCCATTCATTTTGCACATAGGAGTTGTAGGGGAAACATTGGTCAACAAAGACAGAATATTCTAATAATTTAGCTTTAAAAAATAAGTCTCTACTGAGAAAGTGCAGATTTTTTTCAAAAGTTATAACTTGCTCAGATTTGGGTGATTATTGTGTCATAGCACTTCCACCAAGATGAGTGTCTGCCAAATTTCAAGTCCCCACTATAAAAGCATAAGGACATCTGAGTTTGTCAAATAAACTGTTGTACATTTCTTTTTAGCATGGGCAAACCAACATATATTCCCTACATTGATCTTGGAAATGGATGGACCATCATAGTTGAAAGGTCCTTGAAAATTTTCAGCCTGAGGCAGACAGGCCTGAAATTTTCTAATCCAGGTAACAGTTTATATTTGGTGAAGTTATATGTAACTGAAGACAGAGACTAAAGCATGTGTCTAGACTACATGGCTCCGTTGACGGAGCCATGTAAATTAGTTTACCTGGCATAGGCAAAGAAGCGGGGATTTAAATAATCCCCCTTCATTAAAATAAACATGGCCACCGCGCTGTGCCGACGATAGTCTTTGCCTATGCCAGGTAAACTAATTTACATGGCTCCGTCAATGGAGCCGTGTGTAGTCTAGACATACCCATACTCAGGGCTTGACAAATGGCGGCGAAAGCCACTCACCAGCCCCGCACTGCACATGTGCAAGAGCTGCATTGCGCATGCGCGCACCACCGGTAAATGGGGCACACGGCTGAAATCTACTCGCCACAGGCGAGTAGATTCTATAGTTTGTTGTGCCCTGCCCATAATGAAAAATATTGCATAATCTTAACTATAGACATTATTGTCTGAATCTTGGCCCTAATCTCCTGCTTACATATCTGCTTAAACTGATCCACTCATATTGAGTTAAATGGGAGTGTTAATGTGCACACAAGTATTTTACTTTATAAGCATTTGCTCTTCTTCAGAGCGCTAACTACTTTTGCACTAACTGAATTCCTTTGCACAGAAAACAAGTACTTGTTGGTATATTTTATAGATAAAAAATTGGAACACATTCTTTTCCCCAACTGTATTCCTTTTTGTTAAGCTTCACAATCATTGAATAAAGATAATTATTGAAATAATAAAATATTATTAATAATAAATAAATAAATAATTCAGATAATAAAGATGCTATTCTGCTATTATGTCTTAAATACTTGTTATAAACAGATTGAAATATTTAGGTAAATGCAAAGATCTTTTCCTTTGTTAAGATCATTTCAAACCATTCAGCCTGGCTCTGAATGTTCATAACTGGTTGCACATGCTTCAAATTAAATTGCAAACTGAGATGGCATTTAGGAATGGAAAATTGTAACATTGTAAGGTATCAGGCTAATTACTATATTGCTTCTATTTCCCTTTCTTCATGATTACAGAGAGCAGTAGCATTAAACAATTGAAAAACAAACAAACACACACACACATACATCATCCATTTTAAAAAATGAAGGAATTTACCTCGCTATTCCAGGAAGAAATTATAAGGGAACAAGCAACTCCCACTGATATCCTGAAATTGCAAAGGGATCTACTCCCTTAGAATATGTCTACACTGAAACGCTATTGTAGGATACCAAGTGTCCTGCATCTTCAGAGCAAGCCCGTTATTCTGAAATATAACAGGCTCACTGTTCCACGTCCCTGTAAACCTTATTCCAAAAAGTTGTAAGGAACGTTTTGAAATAGCGGGTTATTTCAAAATTTGGTGCTGTGTAGACAGTGCCAAATTACAAAATAAGCTATTTAGAAATAAGATTGAAATAAGATATGCAATTTGTGTAGCTCAAATTGCGTATCTTATTTCAAGCTATGATGCAGTGAGGACGCACCCTTACATCGTTGTGACATTCTAATTATTTAAATAAAATATATAATGGGTATAAAGATTCCCTTTGCAGATTTGGAGGGTTTTACAGGGTTGCGTTTTCCCTGTAAAAACATTATGCATTGGGAAAATTAATGGAACTTGTGCCCCTAAGTCACTTGCGAGATTTTGAAAATCCCACGCTTCACACAATCTTCATCCATTGCTTTGGCAACTCTGTCTATTTTGTAGAAGGAGGGATTCTAGGCAAAGGGATTATTTAGATCGCAGATGATTGGTACTTACATCATAAAAGTCAGCACTCTTGTCTCAAACTCAGTGCTAAGAAAAAGAACTAAGAGGGCATGGAAACTAAAATACCTTTCGCTCTAGTGGTTCTTCCTAGGCTGGATTTATTTGGGATTGATATTCATCATGGGACACTCATTCTACATTATGGGCAGCATTGTATTGTTGATAAATAGATTATCAGAATTTCCTTTTCTAGGGCTATTACAAACACTACATTAGCCTTAAAAGAAACAATCAATCAACCAACCAAATCCTCTTAATATGTTCTTGAAACAATGAAAATGCTTGGTCACACAGCTCTATCAAAATATTTTTTCCCCAATAACATTTAGATAATAATGATCAGGAGTATAACCAAGTTACTAAATACAGTCATGCAAGAATAAATATTTATGTTCCTTACATTATTGTAACATAAATCCTGCATATGGTTTGCTGAAGCCATTTTCAAAGGTTAAACAGCTGTTTTGTATATTAAAAATGCTACATTTGACTAAGGTTATATGGAGCTTAGTGGAATCCAATGTCACTTTTTCAATTCTTGACCATAAAGCTGTTATATACTATTTTTGTCAGGAATGCCAATTCATCTCCAGGATCATATACTTCATTTGTGAGTTCCAACTCTACATTGTACCTTCTGGGTCCATTTTCAGTATATCTGTCTCAGTACAATAAGTCACATAACTGAAAAGGGATATATATTAAATGATCCCACTATAAAAGTAGCAATACTTATTTTCTTACAGTTCACTTGGTCCTGAATGCCTTTATTTTTCTTATTATCTCTTGTGTGTGAGTTTTCTCCTTCCTTTTCTCCTTTAACATTTTGAATAAAATGAAAGGACAATAACAATCCCAAAAAGCTCACACCAGTTGGCAGAAAAATTAAAAATCACAGATTCAAAAGTACATCCTCAGTTCCTGAAAACATCTCTAATGAGACAGATGAAAAAATGAATTGCTCCTAATGAGCTCAAAATTGCCCATACTTTCCTTAGTTTAATTTTGTAAGCCTTTACAGATACTTTGCGCTATGCTTATTATAAAACAAGAAGTGGCCACAAGGCTGTGATAAACCAATTTGTGAGATTAAAGTACTGAACTTGAATGGTTTCATTAACTTCTAAGTCATAAGTTGAAGTTAGTATGAAATGTAATTCCTTTTTTATTCGGAGGAGGCCTAATTCTCCACTGTCTTTCACCTTTTGGGATCATTTATACCTGTGAAGACTGCATGCAAAGAGAATATAAGATGCTACCATTCTGACTTGGAAGCATTTTATTTTCACTTGATGTAGGTGTAAGGCAAGGGAGAATATTGCTTTACATGCAGTGGGAATTTCCATAATTAGTGGCCAACTGTACGGCTGCGTCTAGACTGGCATGATTTTCCGCAAATGCTTTTAACGGAAAAGTTTTTCTGTTAAAAGCATTTGTGGAAAAGAGCGTTTAGATTGGCACGGACGCTTTTGCCCAAAAGCACTTTTTGTGGAAAAGTGTCCGTGCCAATCTAGACGTGGTTTTGCGCAAGAAAGCCCTGATCGCCATTTTTGCCATCGGGGCTTTTTTGCGCAAAACAGTTTTGAGCTGTCTACACTGGCCCTCTTGCGCAAATACATTTGCGCAGGAGGGCTTTTTCCCGAATGGGAGCAGCATAGTATTTACGCAAGAACACTGACAATCTTACATTATATCGTCAGTGTTCTTGCGCAAATTCAAACGGCCAGTGTAGACAGCTGGCAAGTTTTTCCGCAAAAGCAGAAAAACTTGCCAGTCTAGACGCAGCCTATGTGTAACAGCACCAGTGCAAACTCTTTGAGCAGACAGACGCAGCCAAACTAGAGTATTCACTGGGACACCTTAACCTAGTTTCAAAGAGGATTAAGCTGCACTGGTGCAAACTATGGCTTTTATCAACTTTCTCTGTGAATTCTAGGAGTCTATAGCAATGGTGGAAAACAGAATAAATACACCCTATAGGCAAGACTTAATAATCAGAGGACCTGATTCTCTGGCTGTGGTACATGAGCACTGCACCAGAATAACACCACTGATGTCAATGGAGTTGCACCAATATAATAGTAGTTGGCACAGTGAAGAATCAGCTCCAATGGTCTGTTGCCATAACATTCACAGGAGGGAATACTAAGCTATGTCTACACTGCAATGCTATTTCTATTCCTGAAATAGCTATCCCAGGTCTTTACACCAAGCCTATTATTTTGGGCTCGCTATTGCGAAGTCCCTGTAAACCTCATTCCACGAGGAGTAAGGGAAGTTTTGGAATTGCGGGTTATTTTGAAATTTGGCGCTGTGTAGACAGTACCACATTATGAAATAAACTATTTCAAAATAAAAGTGAAGTAAGATACGCAATTTGCGTAGCTCAAATTGTGTATCTTATTTCGAACTACAGTGCAGTGTAGACATAGCCTTAATGAATATCCAAAGAGTGGGGTTAATAACACAAAAAGAACACAGGTGTGTGAGAAACTTACACCAAAGTACTCATCATACACAATATTTGAACTCTAATTCCCAGTGCAGCTACAAAAAAACTTTGTAAAGTAGTTCAGTGGGTCTTATTTTAACATGTATTTGTTAGAAATGTCCTATTAAATTGATAGAACTGGCAATTGTAATTTGCTACATTTTTTAGATAAAGCATAATTTATTACTAAACACTAGGAACTGCTAATTAGTGGAAGTAGTTATAAATTATGGGTTTCAATAAAAATCTACATTTTATTATAAAACGGTCACACAAGATCATTTCATTAGCTGGGTAATATTCAGAGAGAGCAAACTAAAGAGCTGAATCATTTTAACAGTGAACAACAAAATTATCAGATGATTTTTAAAATCTACTTAACCTTTGAATCTTAACTGACATATTATATGTCTAGTAATCCAGTACACTCACAAAAAAATTCCTCAGTTGACCTTCTGATGTCAGCCAATTATCACTTGCATATTGAACTCTGGCTTCTGTACTCAATCTCCTTTGACATTGATCCAGATTATCATTATATTCTCATTCTCCTGAAGATGCACTCAAAAACCTCAGGGAATTACTTCCA
Organism: Rafetus swinhoei; assembly: GCA_019425775.1. Lineage (NCBI taxonomy): Eukaryota > Metazoa > Chordata > Testudines > Trionychidae > Rafetus > Rafetus swinhoei. The sequence goes on from CM033434.1 coordinate 16,615,243, forward strand.
TTCCTCCTCTATGGAAAGCAAAGGAATGATGTACTATTATCTCAACAAGAATTAGAACATCTTTTTGCCATAATAGGGTAAAATCCTGGACATAGTGAACTCAACACAAAACTCCCATTGATTTCAATGTGGATAGGATTTCACCCCTGTTCTTTTGGAACCACAAAAATCTTGCTTCTGCTGCTGCAGCTGCAGCTTCACTGGTGCTGGTGCCCAAACTAGCTAGATTAAAGCCAGCTCAGGTATGTCAGCACAAGCTGAAATCACATCAGGAAACGCCAATGTAGACGAACCCTCAGAGTCCAGTGGCTATCAAATGATTCTTTAGTAGGGTTGTCAAAAATAAATGTTACAATCACCCTGGAAACAATGGCCTTAAGTTAGAAAGAGGGGTTGACAGCTTCTGTGGGCCATCAGGCAAGGTGTGGTGGGCCTCAGCTCTGCTCCCAGGAAGGGGCGGGGCCTCAGGCAGAAGGGGTGTGGTCAGGGAAGCCAGCCCTCAGTGCCACACCAAGTGTGGCACTGCCCAAGAGTGTAGTTTTGGGACCATGAAGAGAAGCAGCAGTGTGCTCTGGGATGTGGCTTGCTTTTCATCCCATTCCCCAGACTATCAGAGAGTGAGAGGAAAGTACTTGAATTCTGTGTATGTGTCTCACATCTGGCTGGTGAAGGGACCTGACCAGTCAGGTGTCAGAGGCATAGACAGAATGTAAGTACTTTCCCCTCACTCCCTGAGGGTATGTCTACACTAGCCCCCTAGTTCGAACTAGGGTGGCCAATGTAGGCATTCGAACTTGCAAATGAAGCCCGGGATTTAAATATCCCGGGCTTCATTTGCATGTTCCCAGGTGGGCGCCATTTTTAAATCCCCTTAGTTCGAACTGACTGCCCGCGGCTACACGCGGCAGTCAGAAATTAATCCGAACTAAATCCTTAGTTCGGATTAACTGTTACTCCTCCTGCAATGAGGTGTAACAGTTAATCCGAACAAGGACTTAGTTCAGATTAACTTCTGACTGCCGCGTGTAGCCGCGGCAGTCAGTTCAACTAAGACTTAAAAATGGCGCCATTGGAACATGCAAATGAAGCCCGGGATATTTAAATCCCGGGCTTCATTTGCAAGTTCGAATGCCTACATTGGCCACCCTAGTTCGAACTAGGGGGCTAGTGTAGACATACCCTGACAGTCCCTGGAATGGGATGAAAAGCAAGCTGTTTCCCCGAGCACACGGCTACTACCCCACCTCCCAAAACTCCACCTTTGGTGCTGCCCACCCCCGAGCCCTCACAGCTGCATGGAGCATGCAACATGGAGTGGAAATGTAAAGAGGTCTGGGGGGCAGCTGCTGCCGCCACCTCCTGTCGATGGGCCCAATCAAGAGTTCTGAGCCTGAAAGGGGGATTCAGTATAGCGGCACAGAGGTGGAACTCCTTCACCTAAGGATCAAGGGAATCTTCAGACCATCTGTAGAATCCTCCACTACAATCCTTTTATAATCTTCTTTTGACTCATTCACATGGCCCCTTTTTGGTAAGCCAGTCCCAAATATCTGCCTGCCAGGCCCACTGACAGGAAGAGGGGGAGATAAAGGGGGCAAATACCCTGGGACCCAGTGATTCTAAAGGGTCTGGGACTCCAGTCATCACCGCTGCTGCAGTATTAATGGTGACGGCTGGAGCCCTGGGACCTTTGGTTTGCCACTGGAGCATGGAGCTGCATGCTCCATGGTGCTCTGAGGGCTGGTGGGGGAAGGGAAAGCCACCCTTTCTGCCCAAGGCTCTGTCCCTTCTGGGGTGCAGAGCCAGGCCCCTCACAAATACCTTGCATTAGGGCCCATGGTGGCTGTCAGTCTCGCTGCTGCTCCCCATGAGTATTACTGGTACCCCTGCCAACTAGAGGCTCCTTCCTAGCCCGGCGTGCAGCCTTTAAGTCCCAGAACCCAACTGCTGGGCCTTCCCTCCCAACCCCCCTACCAAAAAAAAAGCAGTTCCCAGGCTGCTGCCTTCTAGTTACAAACCTTTTGTACCTCTGACAGTCCTTTCCATTCCTAACATGGAGGAATTAGGGAGACCATTGCTGGCTCAATATTGCACTGGGGTTAACTGAGGGCCCAGTACTGAGCTACCAGATTCTCTACAAGAGGCCTCAGGACATCATTTGGTGGTGAACAAACAGCAGGAGACAAGCCCTGCCATGAAGAGTTTACAGTCTACATAGGAAAGACAAAGGCATAGAGAAATAAGAGCTAACCTGAGGTTTTGCCACCAGCCCTGAGTAGCAGAAGGAGCAGACCTGGCATCATATGGTGACTCATGGAATTAAAATTAAAATCTATTTTATTATCATATTTGACAAGAAATTTCAAATTCAGGAATTGGTATTTTGCCTTTGAAAATGCATAATGCTGTTGCACTTGTATCAATCCTGACAATTAATGTAGGGAATATGGTGACTCCACTACTTGGTTCTACAGACATTTATACATATTGCAGTGCCAACTATGGCACTCAACTTTCTTTTTAATTTAAAGTTTCAAACAAATTTTATCCATACAATAGTGCTATCTATTGCCTTCAAGAAAAAGACGTGCAAGCTTTACTAAAGGAATAAAACACACTGAAGACTAGGGGTACGTCTACACAGCAACTTTATTTCAAAATAACATCTACACAGTAGGCAGTTATTTTGAAATAATGTTGAAATACTGTCTATTTGGAGGACTTCTTACTGGCATTGAGAAACAGGAGTCCATATGCACTGCACAGGACATGTTGCTTCCTGTTGTAAATAAATACATTCATCAAGCAAAAATGTCCAAACCTAAGTGGAATTACACTCGTTTCAGAAGATGAAATGGATTCAGCTTGACTCTGGTTGCTACTGAAAAAGCAAGCCCAGAACAACACCCATATTTTGCATATAATTTTCTTTTCCTAATGAATAGTTATACTTGATAATTGGTTTCAGGAAAAGTATGTCTGCCCACTGCATTAAATGGAATACATGCGTGGCCTTTAAAAGTCTTTTACATGAAGACTGTTGGCAGAACAATTAGCATTTAAAATCTAAAATGACCTTAAATCTGTACATCTTTCTGATTAGTTTGGACTTTAATATCAGGTATAGGACCAAAAACTGCCTTAGTTGCCAAGATAAAGAGCTTCCAGCACCAGCAAAAGGACATTGGGTAATAGGGTGAAACATGTGCAATGAAACATAAAGGACAAACTTGTATGATTATATTTGATTTGTGTTGACTTAGCAACCAAGCAGAAGGGCCTTCTTGAGCAATGAGCATGGGAAATGAGAGTGGAAATCGACTTTTTTTGTATGACATTGTGTTACTAGAATGTTTGGAGAGGCAGCCTAAATGACTTAGCCCCAGAAGGTATTTTAAACTACAGTATATGAATAAACCTTCTGTAGATAGGTTTATTCACACAGTCTGCTTGGTATGTTGATACATTCTGTTCCCAAGGAATCACTGTGGTAGTTTTCAGAAAAAATAAATCCCCCAAACAAATCTGTATTGCAAATGAAACAACTGGTAGACAAAAAAAGATGATATGTTTAAATTCTTGAAAAGCTCACCCAAAGAAAATAGCTGCTGTAGACTACATTAATCACAAATATGCAGATCTGCAACCTAATCAAAACCCCATTGTGAGGTGATTTTGTTTTAAATTACCATAAATTGTTTGTATTGTATGTCATCTGTATTTATTGTATAATTTTTTCTAATATTGTAATAAAAGGAACAAGTAAACTATCATATTGCCAGAAAAATGAGAGATTTTAATGTAATTTTCTGATCATATTAAAATGAATTATTCTTTAAACAAAAGCTGAATGTCTATTGGGCACAGTTCCACAGGTAAATTCTGTTACTTAATTTTCTATCTTCTAAACCTCTCTGTTGATCATTTAAAGTAAAACAAAAAAATGATAAAATACCACATATCAATACCATATATATATTATATAAAATACCATATCAATATGCATTGATATAACTTGATCAATCCATAGACATGTTCTCTGTATGGACATTAATTAATTAATGCATATATTTCAGATACAAACTTTTTGTTAATCACACCATTTGTTTTAGTGTTTTGTACTTGAAGTGTCTCAATTTCTGTTTTTAAAGAACCTAAAATAGTTGCTAGTTAACATGAACTAATCATTCATAAACACGTCAATACAATGCCTGATATGCAAGAATTAATCATGCCACCACCAATCCTATTTCTTTCATTGCAACAGCTATAAAAAAGTGAGGGCAAAAAAAATCCAGATAATATTTTGATTCAACTTGATGGACACAATGATCCTATTTATCCCTCCATAACGACTAGATTCTGCCACCTTTTTTGCAGCCAGGATTCCTACCAAAATCAGAGCTCTAAGTCCTAGCATTCTTGTTATTATTTGTGCCACACCTAGGTTTCCTAGTCATGGAATAGGACAACATTGTGCTAAGTGCTGTACAACTACAGGATGGACCTCCCTGATCTGGCACCTTTGAGGCCTGACCAGTCCTGAACAAGGAAGTTTGCTAGACCAGGGGAGGTCAATTCCAGCCCCTCTGCAGACAGCCTCTGGGCTCTGGCTGTCAGGCTGTGCTTACAGCCCTGGCCTCAGGCTCTGGCTGCCAGTCTCTCTGTCCCAGATAGGCTCCACGTCCTGGCTTTGCTACCAGCCCCAGCCACAGGGTTCTCTGGCCCTTATCCTAGTTCCATGCCAGACCCTTCCCCCAGCTTAGCTCCCTGCCCCTAGCTGCCAGGCTCCTGGGTCCACTGCAGGACTCCCTGCCCCGCTATCAGCCACCAGACTCCCAGCTGCTGGCTCTCTACTCCAGGGGTTCTCTGATCCAGCAACATCCATGGTCCAGACCAGAAATGTTCAACCTACACAGAAATACCACTATATATTCCACCTCTCTCTGACAAAGGAGAATTGTTACACAATATATTTTGTAGTGCTTGAACTAGTTTTGTGCAAGTTACAACCAGTGTATTACTCTCCCCTCTTTTCTACCTTAGTATATATGCAGAACAATGTCAGCCCAGATGGGGGCCGGGGGGAAAGGACTATGTCTAACATAATGTTTGTGCATTAAATCATTTATGAAACCTTAAAAGGTGCTACTTATATATTTTTCAGGTAGTGTTTCTATTTAGCTGAGATAAATACTAAAAAGTAGAAAAGCAGCAGATACACACCAGCAGCACAGCATTTCAGAAGTGTTGGTTTCATATAAATGTAGATTATGAAGGTGACTGTATACAGCTTCAGAATATTAAGATATTTAAGGACTCATAGGGAATTTAAGGGTCAGCTGATGTCCAGTCTGAGAGATTGAAAGACATTGAACACTCAGGCTTGACAGATCACAGTATTATAGTCATCTGTCACATATCAGACAAATCCCAATCTCCTACAAGACTTTACCTGCCTGTGTGGAAGATGCCCTTTAGTAGCCTATCAATGCTGATGTTTTCTATTAGTCTTCTTTGAACCTCATAAAGTTTTATATTTGTTACATAGCCTATTATGAACACCCTTTAGGCAAAGACCCTATAGCATATTTTCTCACCAAACCTGGTCAGTTTTTGGATTGGAAACTGCCAAACAAAACACAATGATGAATTCTCAAGGAGTGAACACTTCCATGTTTTACAAGGCTCTAGTATTAGAACAAGTTCTGGCTAAATTCCAACATCGAATATTCAAATCCTGCCTACCTAAATCCCTTCAGTGCCTGAAGATGTTATGCATTATTTCCTTTTCTTAAAATTGTAGTTTGGATTTGTTGTTTCAGAATCACCTTTCATCACAGAAATGAGTGAAGTGATTCAGAGGCAAATTCAGTCCACCAAAGTCAATAGCCATAGCATGTAAGTAAGTGAGAGGAGAGTTTAGAGTCCATTGTAACATATTTTCAAATACATTTAAAATGAATGTTTTAGTTATGTGTGCTGTCGTTTCTGATTGATTTAGTAATATTATGTTCATCACTTGCTGGCTCAATATGGAGTTGAATTCACTCACTATTATCTTCACAATCTGTCAGTTCTACTTCCTTTGTTTACCTACCTCAGACTGGAACTAAAGTAGCAATGCAAAGGTGGTGAGGGAGAATAAGATTTGTTCCAGTACATTGTGAACACACTCAGTCTTCCAAACAGAATGAATATGTTAGGATCCATAAGGTTCCCAAGGAGAGTGGGTGTTTGAATAAATAGTTCTTATACACCCTGGGGAGCAAAACAGATTGAAACTGGTGGGCTGAATAGTAAGAGTTCAGTATGAAAAAGAAGAGGAAGAGTTATCAAACAGAGCTCTTGCTGAGAAGCTAGAAAGAGGCATGTATTGTGATGGTTTCTGGGGAATTGAAACTTGATCAAGTCAAATGGCTATCGTCAGTGCTTAATTTGTACCAGGGCTGAGACCTAGCACCTCTATGCTTGGCATTTCATAGCACTGGCACTGTTTGGCTTGCTGCATCAGTTATGAATGTAAAAAAAAAAAAAAACCTGCTTCAGCCCTGACACCTCTTTCATTACAAATTAAACATTGGCTATAATATTTGTAGAACAGCACAATCAACAAGCAACGTAAGGGAAGAGATCTTAGATTAGAAAACCTAGACTTAAAATAAAATGAAAGGCCAAATTATAGAGGAGGCAAGGGAGAGCAGAGCTAGGTAACTGAATCTAGAACACAATAAAGGAATTTATACAAGAAGGTTTGGCATCTTAGAAGAACTGGCAACAATCAAGCCACATGAGCTTGACCAAAGAAAGACAATGAAGACAGCTAAGGAAGGCAAGACAGCTACAAAGAACATCATTTGGAGCTGACATACTTCCCCCAATCATAATTAGATATGTGGTGAGCACAGAAATCAAATGGCTTTTTTTCATTCCTATGCAGAATATATGAAGGCAGGACTGCAGTGTTGTGGAAAACCAAACATAGACAAGAGAGGAACCAAATGAACAGCAATTCACTGGAGCAAGATCCCTTTATGTCCCAGTGAAATTGCAGGGGGAAAAAAATCCATGTCAGAGTTAAAACTGCTAGAAATAAAATACCATAAATACATAATATAAAATTTAAATTATAGTTAGTGAAAGAATGGAGGAAAAAGTCGTGTAACTGGACAAAGTTATCTTGTTTTTTTGTTCTTGTTGGTTCAAATTTTTAAGTTAACAATTAAGACAATAAAAATAATTAAACAATTTCCATTTAAAGATTGATAGAAATTCTTTGAAGATTTGAACATACCTAAACCTTCATCTTCTTATTTTAGTGGCAATATACATATAATAAAGAGGGATTGTGTAGAGGTTTTCTTGTTGTCCAAGAAATAATTTTGCAATCTTTCATGTGGACTTAAATCTGAGTGTCTATAATTGTATACCTACAACTCTTCAAAGAATAGTGTGCACTCTTCATTGACATCAGCTTATACAATACTATTGTATTTCATAAAGGTGAACTTCACCATATTTGATTCTGATTATCTATCTTTTTGCAAATTGGAACAATATCTCATTTTCAAATGACAAAGGGCCAGGATGTTTTTAAATGGTTGGAACCGAAAGTTAGGGACAGAATTTTAGAAGTGCTCAGAACTGAGCAGTTCCCTTTGAAAACAATAATTTAAGTGGTGCCTAAATGGGAGTTTGGACCCTTAGAAAATTTGGCCTCTCTTTACTATTACTCAGTGGTTAAATGCACAAGTTTACTGTATTTCACTATATTTTATGCTGGTATAAAAGAGGTTTAAATATACTCAATCCTCCATATGGCACTATTTTGGAAAAGCTCAGTAGAAAGATGAAAATAACATATAAATACTAAAAGGAAGCATATGTTTTCTTTATGGAACTTTCAGGGAATTGTTTTTATTTTGAGTTGTGTCTAAATTAGATTCTTAGAAACCAAAAGAAATACAAGCCCCTCTAATTGCCATTTGAAAAAAAAAATCATTCCAGTGGAGGCTTTACAAATATTTGGATAATGTTGTTATGTTATTTGCTCTTCTCCCCTGTGGTTTATACCTTGATGCAGTAGGAAGGCTTGTGTGTGTTCCAATCATTCTGAAAGCACTGCTCATGGGAGTTTCAACTATTGGTAGTGACACTCCAGCTGTATAGTTCGAAGGTTAGGGACCAAATGAAAAGCACTCCGCTTGTCTTCCATTTTTTGTGAAGAATGATAGGCCAACAATCTATCATTTGAAAAAATCATGAAAGCACAAAAAGTTAAGCCATTTGGGCAGACAGCATGATTGACAGGGTTGGTGGAGTGTTGTACATTTTTTTCGTTAAGGTCCAAATTTCTTGGTCAGGGTATAATAAAGGTCCAGACTCCAGAGAAACATTTTTCACACTGCAATAACAATAAAGATAAAGTAAATGAAAATATGTTGTGCTCATTTCAAAAGCGTCCGGCAATCCAGATTTGGCCCATGGCCCACCTATTGACTACCTCTGCCCTAAGCAATGTCTGATAGGATTCAGATTATTTAAATAATAGCTGTTACTGTTCTCAAGGTGCCCAGGACTGAGAGTCACTTTGGCACCCTTCTCCTGCCTCCAGTGAGAGGCAGATATGCCTGCGCTTAAGTGGATAGCTGATCCTTGATACTCCCAGCATGCTAGCCACACAAGTGCTCTCCTCTGGGCAATGGCAACCTTATTTTGCCTTGCAGGTTAACAATATGTATACCCTGTCCCCAAGCATCTTTGATGCATTCATCTGTAGTGTCCAGCCCCATTGTCCACTGAACACTCCGTGGATACCAGGTCTGCTGTCCTCAAGGGAACAGTGTGCATGCCTCAGGATCAACACTTTGCTTAACAACTCACAACTTACCTGCATTCATAGAGAAAACAAGGATAAGTTTAGTATCAAAGATTCAAGAGGTAGTTAGAAAGGATATAAAACAAAAAGCCATAACATGCTTTCCAGTGACTAACTTTAGTTAACCTTTGAAAGAAGTCTTATCACACCTGACATCTTCGGCAGATATTCTAACTAAGGCTGGCTGTGATCCTGTCTTTATGAATGCCACTGCACTGATGATTGACTTTCTAGGTTCCAGATGACAGGGTGTCTTCTTTGTCCTTTACTTATATCTGAGACAGCATAACCCTCCTCTCCATCACATTTTTCCTGGTTGCTCTTCCCTGTTGACTTCATATATAAATGGATAGTCACTGTGTTAACTTGCAATCCTTAATTTACATCTCAACAGGGAAATGGCTGAATAAACAGTACTTGTCTAACGGAAAACCTGTTTGTTTACCATTTCTCAATACAGACTAAGATTTCTGTTTGTTCACACACAATTCTTACATAATATCTACCCAATTTGCAACAATATTAATGACTAGTGTTACCCTAGCTTTTATTGAAGACCTTACGTGACATAGTCTGGTGATCCAGAATGTACATATAAGAACTATTACTCTGTAAACTTTTTGCTAGTTGGCATTAAGGGGTTCTTGGGAAACAATAGCATAGGCTGAAAAAGTGGCTTCTGTTATTTTTAGGTCCTTAAATATTTTCTAAAAGTTGTCTTTTGATAAGCATAGTTATATTCTTAACAGAAGCTGGATAATTAAATTTTTGGAATGTTTAATAAATCAATTTATCAAGTTTAGAATTAATCAAATGTAAGAAGAGAGGTTTTGTTCCTTCACTGCTCTTCCCTGTGTTACAGTACAGATTTTTTTTCATACTTTAAAGCACAAAACCATCCCTTTTTATCTTTTGAAACAGAATAGCAATCTGTAGTATTTTTCTGTTTTCAGGCCCCAAAGAACGTCTCCAAATACTTTCAATTTTGAAAAATGTCCCACCTTTACTAAGACAGGATGCCTCTTTCCCAGTAGTACCAATGGAAAAATAATAATATAGTCTAGGCCCCAGGGAGCCGTTGATTTTTTTAAGTGCTGAACCATTGAAATCGCCAGAATCAGATACACACCACACAGTAGCGGCCATCTTTTTCTAACACTGGTAGAGCTTCAAGAAAACTTAGCATAGACCGGACTAAATACAGGGAAAGAACTGCAGTGGCAGATGTGGCTCTAACCCCAAACACAGGCATTCTTTTACAGCAGAATTCCACAATTTTCTCACAGATAACGATACAATCTTGAATGTCATATACCCACTCAGACACATATGATTTCTTGATCTCTTTAGTCTCAACTTTCTGCCACAGGCATTTGTGAGATTTTCTTCCTTTCATCAGTTTTCTTTATTAGTAGAGCAGATCAACTGTTCCCCATGCAATGATTTTGTGGCAGAAAATGAAGTTTAATTGAAATGTTTAGTAGGAACATGATTCTTGCATCAATTTTAGCCTGAAAAATGTTTAAATGATTTGTCATTTCAGTAATGTCAAAATATTTTAGATTAATAAAATATTTTTTGTTTTGTCTTTCATTTTGATTATTTTATTTTTATATTTTATGAAATATACATTATACATTTAATATTTTATAGTATAACATTTTTATATCAAACACATTTTATTATTCTGAAATCAAAAGTTCAAAATTCCAGCACAAAGTTCTGGAGTTTCCCACAGAATGGAGCTTCCATTTTCTGCTCATCTCTACTCATTAGTAATTAATAATATTTTCTGAGACAGCACTTAAATTCTTAGCTCCTATTTTGAAGCATCATAACTTTAAAGCAGGTACTTTTTTACTGTATGAAACTAGATTTGCCTATTACAGCTGATTATATTCTGCACCTATGTAGTTTATTGCGCAGATGAGGAGTTTGTGCATTTGCATGATGTTTGACAATAAAATGTGTATTAAGATGGATTTGGATGTCAGTATTGATTTTAAGTGTGATTTTCTTTTAATTTTCCTATTAAAAACAAAATATTAATTATTTTACAAACGTCACTCTAGGTTCACAATGATTTGTGGTATATGAATCTTGGAAGTATGAGAGGTAAATTTGTAACAGATGTGGATCAACAGTGTAAAGCAAAGTGCAGTTAAATTATATTAAATATTCTGTACTACACTGCCAAAAATTAAGGTTCTTTTCTAAACTTTAACTGAATTTTTTTATTTAAGTGCAAATCAAATTGCATTTTTAATTTTTAATTCACATAGCACTCTAAATTTAATCCATAATATATTCTATGTGGTAACACGAGCACTTCTATAATCAATGCCATTTAGCATATTGAATTGATAGAATTTCATTGCTTATTAATATTGGGGAGAGTGCTGGGCCTTTTAGCAAAACCAACTTTTATTATGAGTTAGTATGCTAGAGTATGTGGGATTGACTAAGAATTTCTCTTCACAGCCCTGACCCAAATTCTGCTCAATTACCTCAGAACACCACCATTAACAACAATTTAATTTTTCAGATTTGCACCATTGAGCTCTTGATAATTGTGAACCATGGAACACTAGAATTGGAATTCTGCAATATCCCTAGACAATTAATTCCTATAGTATAACTGAAGCATAAGTAGAGCCAGTGAGATATAAATGGGAGGTGGGGGGGGGGTACATTGTTCTGTGATACAGATTAGGTTTGTCTCAGTTTCACAGTTCCTACAGTGCTATTTCCTCATTAATGTGGGGCATGACCCTGAGACCTTCTCTGAAGTATTATGCACATTTCATCTTATATAGTCACCCTCTTGGCAATATTGAATAGATGACACAAAACTTGGGTGGGAAAGTGGATGGATGTGTGTATGTGTGTGCACTACTTCTCACAGTGATGTCAGAAATCCTGTTTCCAAGGTAGGAAAAACATTATGAGTGAGGGCTGTAGAACTTCATCTGGATTTAGAGGCTGAATACAGTATAACACCAACAGGAAGAACCAAACCTGGCCCCTCTGGAGCATCTTTCATAAGCCTCCTACTGCTTGAGCTAAAAAGCCAGCTGGTTCTCAGCTAAGGCTATAGAGGAAACTCATTGTTTCTCTCTGTAAATGTTCTAAATGCATGGGCCTGTGAACTATTCCCAGTAGGTGTGTGGGTTACAACAGCAACATAAAGAAAACAAAATAACTAATTTTGAGTTTTGGGGGCCAGGGCCTCAGTCAGTACAAAGTCTGCTGACCTCAAAGGCTCAAAACCAATTAATAGCAATGTGAATCCATATTTTGCAAAATGAGTCCCAGGGAATGATTGCTCTCTCTCTGTTGATAAGTCATGTTGTCAGTGTTACATGGACATATGGAACTCCCAGACACATTTTTGGTAACCAAACACATTGGATCATCAGTCAATAATTTTTTTCTTAGGAACCAAATTTAGGTTAAAAATAGCTTGAAAGCTAAACCCGCGCATGAGAGTATTAAAAGCTTGCTCCTATGGACTACATATGGGTTAGGGTACACAATTATCTCCATGGGCTGCCTAAGTAGCTGAAGAAATACCCTTCATAAGGGATCAGTGTTTCAGACTAAACAAGTCAATAGGACTGAGGACTTAATTAGTATATAATAAAACTCATGACTATGGTACTTGAGAACTTTACCCAGCATCTCTCTTCACAACATCTCTGTGACCCACATTTTTCAGCTGGGCAGGGCTTTCTTATTCATAGGGAGAACATTTGGAGTACCACTAGGTCTTAGTGTCCACCCATCCATCTCTTCCTCTCCCTGGTGTGTGGCTGCTGCAGCCTGGTGAATCTTCCTCAGGAAATGAGCTAGTTAACTTAAAAGTAAAATAGCCTTCCAGAAGACCTATTAGCAGAACATTGAACCTGTGAGCAGAACACTGAACCTGTGAAAGAGTCATTCAAGTGGCAATGAAGCCAATTAACAGGTCTATATTGTCAATTTCTGAATTTACTGTGTTAGTCTACAGGAGTGTAAAATTTACTTTAAAAATATTCATGTGTTGCTGAAGATTATAAAATTATATCTTTAAAAATCATCTCTCGCCCTCCCCCCCAGGCTGCCACTGGACATAGGGGCATCAGTTTAATAGTACTGTGTAGGGCCCCATAAATCCTAAGGATGGCCCTGAAGATGGGGAACTAAGGTAATGTGCAAGTAAATGATTTGCTCAAATATATGTATCACTCGAAGTCAATGGCCAAGGTGAGATATGAGCCTCAGTTACTTGAATCTCAGTCTAGTGACTGATTGCCTTGAGAAAACCAGTTGTCCTCCCTGCATGATTGCATTTATGCGAGCTAGTTTGTGAGCTCAAAGCTTTACATAGTATTTATGGCCAGGCCTATTTTTTTTAAATAAATATGCACAGTACAGACTCATTCTGTAGTTAAAACAGGAGGCTGAGGGTCTTTTTTTCTTTTAATCATTGATCCTGGTCTCTTCCTATAAGCAAAGTTTAATTAAGTCAAGGTTTACTCATACAAACATAAAAAGAAAATGTAATTTCAATATGCTATAGAGAATGATTAAAAACACTTCTTAGTTCTCAGAAAGGCCTTCATGTTTAAAAATGGATATTTGGTACCAATAGGGAAGGCAGATTCTAAGGTCTGTGAGAATATTTGCATGACAAAAGTATACCTTCCTGCCTGGAGATCTCATGGGGGATTTGTGTGGGATTTCATTCATGAACTCCTCAGCCACTAAGGTGAGTACAAAAAAGATATTATGCAGCATAATAAGGCAGCTCTAAAAGCCTATCAGCAGCCTTCATACGTGATACCTCCTCTATGTATGCCAGCACAGCTGCTTGAGAAGTCTGCCAAAGTGAGATAGAAAGAAAGTGGGAAGTGAAGTGTGTGTGTGTATATATATATATATTACACATTCCCATGTCTTGGCAACTGTAATCTGCATTTGGCAAGGAGAAATTTTTAAAAAGGACAAGTAAGAGAATACACAGCGGCAGACAGGCTTTTGCCAGTTAATTTAGAAAGTTAAGATATTTCATTAAAAAGCATAAGTATTGCAAATGAACAACATTTAATGGACATTAAAATTAACATTAGAACTGTCATTAACTTTAATGGGACCAAGGATCTGGTCCAGCACTTGAATGCTTCATATACCCTTTTAAAATTAAACTGGATGTTTCAAATCTGGGGTTCTGATAAATAAGGACAAAACATAACTCCATCCATTTTCATGGCAAAAACCTAGTGAAAACAGATGTTTAAAAAAGTGGCATTTTTGGTTCAAGAGGATTGCTAGAATATATTGGTAGCACAGAGAACCCAGTCTACCTGGGACTTTCATTTCTGAAGCAGATCTCCCAGCTTCATGTAATGCTCTCTGTACAGATTCTAATTCAAAGCCAAATTCTGTCGGTCCTGACATGACTGCATGGTAAGGGCTCATGGGAGAAGACTGAAGAACCCTAAATTCACATAAAGCACATGACACATAGATGCATATGTATAGATGGGGAGGAGCTACATACTCCCTCCAGGTATGCACAGTGCATGAGCTGAACAATGTAATTTTTGTTTTCTACCCAGCACTAGTGAGATCTCAGCTGGAACAGCGTGTCCAATTCTGGGCACCACATCTTGGGAAGATGGTGGACATATTGGAGAGAATCCAGAGGCGAGAAAAATTATAATCAAAGGATTAAAATGGTCAGGTTTTGTAAAACTGAAGGAACATTAAAAACCTAGATATATTTAATCTTGGGAAAAGAAGACCAAGAAGCACCTGATGAGTCTTCAAATATTGAAGACATGGTTATAAAGACTGTGATCAATTGTTCTCCATGTCCAATGAAGGAAGGACAAAGCTACTAATTTGTAGTGAGAGAGATTCAGGTTAGATGTTGGAAAACATCCAAATATAAAGATATCTACATTCTGGAATAAGCATCAAAGAAAGGTTGCATTTGGACAAACATCTGTCTAGGATAAACTTATTTTGAACTACAGTACAATGTAGGTGTAGCCTAACAGAGAACTGTCTTCCTCTGCCCTGCAGCTCTCTTTTCATATGTGTCTTCTTTGCTCTGATTGGCTCCCCTCAGCCCTTCTCTGATTGGCTGCCTCTTGGGAGGCTGCCCAGAGCTGCTTTTAACTCTTTTTCTGCAAGTGTGGGGCATCTCCCATCACACAACATCTTATTTCAAAATAGCTTATTTCATAATTTGGCGCTGTCTATACTGGACCAAATTTTGAAATAACCCTATATTCCAAAATGTCCCTAACTCCTTATGGAATGAGGTTTACAGGGATGTTGGAATAGTGAGCCCGAATTAATGGGCTTGGTGTTAAGATGTGGGATAGCTATTCTGGGATACTCTGGTATCTCACAATAGCACTGCAGTGTAGACATAGCCTTAGGGTCCCAGTCCTTCATCCTGGGCTTCTGGGAGGCTGAAAAAACTGTCAGCACCTTGGACAGAGCAGCACTGCCAGCAAAAGCCAAGGGAGCAAGCACTCCTGGCTGGCTACTAGGGATTGCAGACTGAGGCCTTGATACATGGGAAAGGAAGGTGATAGAGCCACATGGGGAGAGACTAGACTGTGGACAGCAATTTGCTACTGAAGGAAATGGGCAGATAGTGGACTGCAGTTCCCCTTTGGAAGTGTGTCGGGGGGAGGGAAGGGATGACCCAGAGTGTGGCACAGTTAGAGGGCAATATCACTGTAGAGGACACCTTGGTCCTTGGACCAACATGAATCCATGAACAGAGATGACTCTAGGCAACACACTACCAGAATAGGGTGCAGCATTAATGTCCCAGTCACCCTGCAGGAGGCACTGCAGTTGGGAGACTTGTCCCATCACAAATCCCTGTTATCAATTATTTAGGTTTTCATACTAAAATAATTAAGTAATTTCATCACCATAAGTTGCTTTGGTTTAAAACATATGTTAGGAAACTAAAGCTATTTCAAAATAAATAAATTATTTAAAGACCTTTTTATGTGAAATGTATATTGTCATCATATGATCCAACTTGTAATAAAAATAATTGAGATGTTTGGCTTCAATGAGACTTGAAATACTATGCTCTAGTAACACACAGTTGTCCTATGGAATACTGCAGAGACAGATAACATAAAATAGCTCATTGATGCTTACCAGTCCCTTGAAAGATATACTTGCACCAGGACTTTGTACAGTGTGGGTATGTCTAGACACCATCCCTCTGTCGCCAGAGGGATATAAATTAGACATACTGACATTGCAAATGAAGTGGGGATTTAAATCTGTCAAGCAGCTGTCAAGTCTAAAAGCGGCTGTCAAGACGGGGATCAGGCGACAAAGAAAGCCTTTGTCGGCCGATCCCTTATGCCTCGTAAAACGAGGTTTATATGATCGGGCGACAAAGGCTTTCTTTGTCACCCGCTCCCTGTCTTGACAGCCGCTTTTTGCAGACAAACTGCTGACTCTGCAAAACGTGGTGGCCATTTTTATTCAAATGAAGCGCTGGAGATTTAAATCCCTGCTTCAGTTGCAATGTTGGTATGTCTAATTTACATCCCTCTGGCGACAGAGGGATGTAGTCCAGACATACCCTAAGAGTAATATGCAGGTATAGTATATTGTCCTGAATAATATAACATAATAAGCCTGTTAATGTGCTAAGACTATCATACAGGCTTGAAGGCCAAAGGCTTAATGCCTACAGACAATAGGGTGACCAGATAGAAAGTGTGTTGGTTGATAGGTGCACATTTAAGAAAAAACCCAGAAACTCATAATTGTTCCTATATAGTCGGGAGATCTGGTCATTCTAATAGGCATCTAAAATAGTTACTAATTACACATAAGAAAATTATTATATGGGCAAGTTATTGAATGCTAGAAGACAAATAGAAAAAAACCACAACTGGATCTGATATTTTACACTTAAATTTAGCTCTAGTAGCAAACCCAGCAATTAACCACAGATGTTCATTTATACTTGCAGGGACCCCCACTGAACATTAATAAATATTTCCTGTTTACAACACTCCACTCCCATTGAACAGTTTGCAGGACTGGGTCCTAAAATAGTATCTTCAATTTTATCCAGAATGAAGACTGCTGCATTCAAGTAAAACTCAATTCTTACTACAGAAATGTAAGAGATTCTCTGTATTTCACAAAAGATAGAGGATCCCCTACTAGTTCTACTATACGAATAAAAATATATATTAAACTTTCTTTGGAAGAAGAAAACACTGCTTGTCATAAGTGGTCTGTGTCCAAATTATGTATATGTTACACACATTTAATCTAATTTCAGAAGAGTTATTTGCAACACTATATATTGTACAAGATGCTGTATGTTTCCTTCTGTTAGAGGACATTGCTAATAAATCAATGGTACAATGTGTACGATGTGTTTGAAAATCTGACAGTTATTTGAACTATAGTGAATTTTCTCAAGTGACTAATTACTATTTAGGCACTCAGAAGTACCTCCCAGGGAGCTTAAATGGCTGTTGTAAATTAAACTGGAAAGTCATATCATATTAATTGGAGTGGAAGTGCAAATAATTGACCTTATATTTTGTTGAAGTAAGGGCATATGATGTGACTTCATCCCTGGAAGAAGAGAATCCTGATGTAAAAGCCTTAATGGCAGTACATATATGTTGCCCAAAGTATGATAAAGTAATTATAGCCTGGAGAACTTTTCCAGGGTAATTTGATAGCTCAAATGTTTTTTTATATTTGCAGATGTGGCTTCTCATTTTTGAAACTGTTGACCTCCAGATTATCATATTTTTTTAAACTTTAAAAGCATCTTTCTCCATCATTATCTCTGCTGAACATGGCTGTGTGGAAATGTTTAACATGATTTCTTTTAAAGACCGAAAGGAACTATATTTTACCCTGGCAAATTCATGTCAATGGATCCAGACAGAATCTTGCTCTCTGCTTCCAGTCCTCTTCTGTATCAACAACATTGCAGCCATCATCATGCCCACACAAGAGTACTCAGCACCTCTTTACTAGATTCCATCTTCAGCTTCCTTCCTTTGTATCTTAACCAGAAATCCCTTAAATCATCACATTCACCACCAGATCCATCACTGGTATAAGCAGGAGAGTTTCTGTGTAATGTGGAGAGAGATTCAATTCTGCTGCTTTAAACACCCTGGAAGCAAACCAGCAGAAAGATCATTGTTTCTATGATGGTATACAAATGGGCTGCGTCTAGACTGGCATGATTTTGCGCAAATACTTTTAACGGAAAAGTTTTTCCGTTAAAAGTATTTGCACAAAAGCGTGTCTAGATTGGTCCAGAGTTATGCGCTTCTACAAAAAGCACGTCTACATTGGCGGGACGCTTTTGCGCAAAAGCAGAAGCCCGGAACCATTTTGAAGAGGTCAAAAGGGCACCAGCCCTTTCCGGGGCGGGGGCTGGAGCTCCTTTGAGACACGTGCTTAAAGGGATCTCCCTGGACAGCCGTTTCTCTCCTGCTGCATGCTATAGGACCTCTTGCAGGGACTGACAGCCGTAGCAGTTTTGGTGGTTGCCCTCTGCCTTTTTGGACACCACTGCCTTTTGCCACTTAGTGCCTTTGCCTGGTTTTTTTTCATCTCCCTTGTTTTTTCTGCCATGGAGCCAGGGGTAGCCATGTGCCTGATCTGGCCCCTTCCGGCCATTTTGGAGTGCCTGCAGCTGGTGCTCCAGGCTGCTGCCCTCCTGTTCCAGGACCTGGAGGCACAGATCACTTTGGACTCCCTCACCAGGGAGGCCATGGGGTCCCTGTGGCATCCCCACCCCAGCGTGGAGAGGCCACTGTGGAGACTGGACACCAGTATGGACTGGTGGGACCGGCTGGTCCTGGGGCAATGGGACGACCAGCAATGGCTCCGGAACTTTCGCATGCAAAAGCGGACGTTCCTGGAGCTGTGTGCCTGGCTCGCCCCTGCGCTCCAGAGAACCACCACCTGGCTGCGGGCACCCATCCCCGTCGACAAGAGGGTCGCCATCGCAGTCTGGAAGCTGGCCACCCCGGACAGCTACCGATCGGTGGCACACCAGTTTGGGGTGGGCAGATCCACCGTTGGCACCGTCGTGATGGAGGTAAGTCCCAGGGGGAGCGGGAGTGGGGTGGGGGAGGCTGCTGCACTCCATGCCCAGGGCAGTCAAGATTCCAGGCTGGGTCACCCAGGGGTTTGGGCCATCCCTCCCTTGCACAGGCCTGCTGGTGGAGGGAGGGAGGCCGTGGGGCATGGGGGCCCTGGTGTGTGTGTGTGCGTGAGCACAGAAGGCATCACGGGGGAGGGGGCCCAAGGGAGAGCACACTCACCCTGCCTTATGTGATGTGTTCCCCTGTGTTTCTCTGCACCCTTCTGCAGGTCGTCCATGCCATCAACGACATCCTGCTCCCGAGAGTCATCCGCCTGTGCGATGTGGACTCTACGGTGGCCGGCTTCGCTGCCCTCGGGTTCCCCAACTGCGGGGGAGCCCTGGATGCAACCCACATCCCCGTCCGGGCCCCGGAGCATCGAGCGGCCCATTTTATGAACAGGAAGGGATACTGCTCGATCGTACTCCAGGCCCTCGTGGACCACCGTGGCTGCTTCCTGGACGTTTATACGGTCTGGTCCAGCAGGGCACACGACTCCCGCATACTATGCGGGCACCTACTTCCCCCGGCGGGAGTTTACTGTCGGGGATGTGCCTATGCCCATCTGTGTCATCGGGGACGCGGCCTACCCCCTGCTGCCCTGGCTAATGCGGCCCTACACAGGGCGGCCGGACCAGAACCGGGCCTGGTTCAATGACCGCCTCAACCGGGCCCACAATCAAGTGGAGTGCGCCTTCGGCCGCTTGAAAGCCCACTTCCGGTGTTTGCTCACCCATCTCGAGATGGGTGAGCAGAATGTCACGGAGGCAGTGGCCGCGTGCTGCATGCTCCACAATGTTGTGGAGCGGAGTGGGGAGGCCTTCCTCCCCACATGGATGGCAGCCGAGGGCCAGGCCTACGAACAGCCCCGCACAGCTGCCATCCGCCAGGCGCGCCAGGATGGGGTGCGCATCCGGGAGGCCCTGACGGACATGTTCTCCCAGGCCCCATAGCAGGGTCGCCTCGGTCTCCTTTTACATCTCCCTCCCACCACCTACCCTTCCCCCTCCGCTCCTCCGCTCCTCCCTTACCTCCCAATAAACACCAAACACAGTTTTTCTTGAACACAAAAACTTGTCTTTTTTTTATTTACGATGGGGAGAGGGGAGATCTAGGATGGGAGGGGGAGGAGACCTTCAACTGGGAGGGGGAGGAGACCTTCAACTGGGAGGGGGAGGAGCTACTCCTGGGAGGGGTGGCCCCTGCGACCGCTCCTGCGGGGGCTGACCTGCACATGGGGGGCAGGCCGCGTTGGGGCAGGCTGCATGGGGAGGTGCACAGGAGGGACAGGGGCAGGAGCAGGAGGGACAGAGACAAGAGCAGGAGGGGCAGGAGCAGGAGTGACAGGGACAGGAGCAGGAGGGGCCATTGCAGGAGGGGCAGGAGCAGGAGGGGCCATTGCAGGAGGGGGCAGGAGCAGTGCTAGGGGAGGGATGGCGGGTGCATGGGCCAATGTGTGCAGTGAGGGTGGCTATTGAATCTGCCATGTGGATGCACTGGGCCTGGAAGGAGCCCCAGGCCTCCTGGCGCAACTGCACGTCCGCCTCCACGCGCCGAGTGATGGCTGCCTCGACGCGCTCGACGGCCTGCATGTGGCGCCGAAGGAGCTGGTCCCAGTGGCGGAGCCGCTGCTGTGGTGGTTGGGTGGCTGGGGGTGCTGCTGCTGCCGCTGCTGCAGGGCTAGAAGGTCCCCGGCTTCTGCTTGGTCCCGCTGCAGGGAAGAGAAGAAAGGATGGTTCAGTCAGGCAGCCCGGCCACTGTCCCCACACCTCATGCCCTCCACCCCTGAGCCCAGGTATCCCCACAGTAGTGTGGCTTGGGCCCACTCAGTTACGCCCCTCCCCCCCCCGTGTTGTATGTTTGCATACAGGACCACCCCTGGAGTAGGGTCTTCCTCCATGTATTGGAACCACCGGTCTGTGTCCTGGCTCCTTGGAGGGTGGGAGGGCGCTTGTGTTGTGTTAACCTGTGGAACTCCCTGCCGGTGGAGGCTGTGAGGCTTTGGGCTAATCAATGGTGTTTGACAGGGAGCGAGATGAATCCCCACACAGTGCCTGGGAGCACATCTAGCAGATGTGGTCTGGGCTCTCAGATCCCCATCACGTGGGATGTCTCCTGGATGGAACCAGGAGAGTGACTGGGGAGTGTACCATCCTTGCAGCAAAACTCAGGCGGCCCTAGGGCCGGCCTGAGCGCTTCCCCCTTCCCCCTCCCGCTAGCCCTCACACACGTAGCCCAGGGACATGTGTGGCCGCAGTGGGGACTTCCCTTGGGGGGCCAGCCAAGGCACCAGGAGCAGGCGAGGGGCTCACTGGGGGCCACACTCACGGGGCTGTGACGCTGTGGTTTTCCCAGGAGCAGCTGGCTGTGCCTCACAGCCAGGCATGGGACAGTGTGCCGTTCTCCGTGCTGCACCCTTGTGGAGGTGCGGGCTCTGGTCTGAGCCCCTAGGGCCCTGGCTGGTTCCAGCCAGGATCCACCCTTCCCCCCGGTCCCACCGGATGTGTGTGAGCAGCACGGTCCCAGGCGTGCCCTGGAGCTGCCTGCTGTGGCCACATGCCGCTCGGACACCAGGCTGCACGTGGTTGCACGTGCTGCTTACTGCCTAATGCTACACAGCCTGTGCAGCTCACATGGCCTGAGTGACGTGCTCTCCCCTTCCCCCCTCCGGGTGCCTGGCTCCCGGCCCCCCCCCTTGTGAGTGCAAAGCGCAACACTCACCAGTGGATCCTTCCCTGGCCTCCGAGGGTGCACAGGAGACGTCGGGGCTGCCGGAGGGGGCCTGCAGGGTGGCAGTGCTGGCCTCATCCTCCAACCCATTGCTGCTGTCTCCTTCCCCCGCCTCAGTGGTCCTGGTGATGGGGGGGGGGGGTGCATGCTGCTGTCCACGGGGACTTCCGGTGCCTGCAGTGCTGGCTGGCCCAGGATGGCGTGGAGCCGCTGGTAGTGGGGGCAGGTGTCGGCTCCTGCCCCCTGGCCCTCGCTGGCCCGGACATAGTCCAGGTGCAGTTCTTTCACTTTTGCCCGGACTTGCTCCAGGGTCCGGGCTGGATGGCCCTGCTGGGTGAGTGCCTGGGCCATGCGGGCAAAAATGTCTGCATTGCGGTGATGGGAGCAGGTGCTGTGCAGGGCTTCCTCCTCCTGCCAGAGATCCATGAGGGCTTCCAGCTCCACCGAGGACCAGGATGGGGCCCATCTTTTTCTGGCCCTGGGGGCCTCCTGTGCTGGGGTTGGGGGTGCCTGATCCCCCCCTGGAGCTGCCATCGTGCTCTGGGGTGGCTGCTGAGGACTGCAGGGGCCACGTGGCAGACCTCTGGACAGAGGTCCGAGAAGGGCTTCTGCCTCATGACCTTAGCAGTCTGCGTCTGCTTTAAGGGGGCTCGGGTTACCAGGAAGTCCGGGTGCTGACTGTGGCTATGGAGCCTCCAAGTGACCACTAGGGCTTTTTTTCCATTTAGCCTGCTTTTACGCAAAACGTCTTAGCTGCCTGTCTGCACTGGCCCTCTTGCGCAAAAACATTTGCACAAGAGGGCTTTTTCCTGAACGGGAGCGTCAGAGTATTTGCGCAAGAAGCACTGATTTTGCACAGTAGAATGTCAGTGCTCTTGCGCAAATTCTCGCTGCCAGTGTAGACAGCCGGCAAGTTTTTGCGCAAAAGCAGCCGCTTTTGCGCAAAAACTTGCCAGTCTAGACGCACCCATGGTGTCCAGACTCCCCATGTTGACAGAAAGAGTTACTATTCCTGGCCACAGACCAGCAGCATTTCAGCTCCATTGCCTGTCTCTGAATTCCATGCTCCCCCCAAATCTGGAGAAGTAACCCATATGTGATCCTTCATGTGTTCCCTTCACCCACTGCCGATGCCAAGGTGCACGAGGAGAACTTGGCCAGATCTTGGTGAAAAGCAGCTGCGCTGCTCTTCCACACTAAATAAGCAAGATCCATTCATGGATCCAATCCCAACTTGCCCTCATTTGAGAACATATCTCCTAGCAATAGTTACAGGTTACCATAGTGTTTGTTCCCTAACTTCCTGTGTAATCCTGTGGTAAATGTGGCTTTTGAAAAACATTCATAGTTCTGTTACAGCACCAGCTGGTCTGCTACAGCAGTAAGGCCTTTGCCACAATCCTATAACTGCTGTCAACTGATGAGCAATTAAGGGGAAGTAGCAGAGCCCTTCTTAAAAGGAAACAGACTCCAATATTAAAGCTTAACTGCTCACATAAGGCCAAACTCAGCATCCAATCTTTCCCACGGTTAATTTAGGCAGTCCACAGTGTATCTGCCACACAAAATTTGCCTGCCAAAGATGATGTGTGTCTGCAGACAATGCATAAACTTTGGACCGTTCCTTCTGAAGGATAATGCTTCACCATGACAGCAATAGTTTTAGAAAATGAAATTCACAAACATAATACATATTTAAATATAAACATACCTGAGAAAATTCCCTACCTAGGACTTACTATAAATCCTCAATCTATGGCAAGAACAAATCTAAGAGGCAAAAATACTATTATACAAATCACTGTAATTTATTGTGCCATGATTTTCCTAATCTCCCAGAAATAAATAGCACTTGTGATTAATGTCCTCTTGTATACAAGTGAGGTGAATCGGCATTTGCATTCATGTTTGAGTGTGTCCACTTCATGACATGCTCTGTGGTGCTGTGAGTTCCATTGAAGTCAATGGAACTACAGTGATGTAAACTAACAGAGAGTCAGGCCCTGCATTTCAAAGACCAAACAATTTTTTCTTCAATTACTATGTCTTTGTTGATCTGTCTCTCTGAGACATATTCAGTTTCATTAGCCATTGCTGTGCATGTCAACTGCAGGGTGTGTTCCTCCATGAGAAGTTTGAATCTCCACTCATTAGCATCAATGTAAATAAAAAATAACTCTCTATTTCCACTCAGGTCCCCATCACTTTAGTACCTCTTTTAGTCCTTCTGAGCACATTTTACTGGTATAAAATTGGATGAGTGAAGAATCAGGTCCATAATATGCTTATCAAACCATTCCACCTAAGGCTATTATTTTGTAAAATCACCCAAGATAAACAGTGAGGGCCCTGAAAGACATCTCTGGAAAACAGGAAGGTGCTAAACAAATATCCTAGCAAGCTATTAGGAAGTAATAAAAAGAGATAGAACTGTGTTCCTGACCACATTTCCTATGTGGTAGATCATCATCTGTTTTTCTAAACTGACTTAACTAAGTAGTTCCTAATATTTTTCCATAATAGGTGGACCAAACCTAGAGAAATGGACCACATTCCCTTCCTTTCCCTTCCCTATAGCATAGACCACCCTCCCTTCTGCTCACGTTCACACAGCATCCCTGTTGTGAATAAACCAACTGCTACTAGGAAACAGGCAATATACACTTGGCTAATGTTTTAGAGCAGGGATGGGGAACCTGTGGTCTGTGGGCCATATCTGGTGCCCCATTTAATTTGATCCAGTCTATGGCAAGTCTCTGCACCACAGGCCAAAAGCCCCAAGCATGACACTCGCCCTGGAGGGCTAGAGTGTTGCACATGCCCAATTAAGTGTGAGTGAGGAGATGGGTGGGCTTGTTTGTTTTGCTTCCCACCTTGGGAGCAGGTGAGTAGTGAGTTTTTTTCTTGTGTGTGGCCCTCAATTGATTTTTCTGCAGATCACTGACCCCTGACTAAAAAAAAAGGCATCCCACCCTATGAATGCACCACGTTTCCTTGAAAGGTCTGGTCTTAAATCCTAGTAGGAAAAAAAAAGTCAATCAAAGTTCCTAATCTACTAAAGTCAGAGTCAAATATGCAATTCACTGTTACTACCTGAATTCATCATGTTTATTAATATTTCTGATTGTGTTTTCCTACCAGTAGGACATTCCTATAGAAGCTCATTTTTATAGACAACTTTGCCTCTCTTGTGTACAACATAACACCTAATTCAGATAACTTTGTAAGAGACGTGCAAGGCTATCAGCCTACTCTCTCACATCCATAGAAATGAATGGAGTTACTGCTAGAGGCATGAGGAGAATTCAGCCTTGTATCTCTGCATTTGTTACCTTATCAATCATCTTTTTCTAGAAATGTTAATGTATGAGGACCAGTGGGAGAATATGTATCTTCATGTAATTCCATTCCCCTATTAATACAGGTTGTACCTCCCTTAACAGGGACTCTCTGGTCTGGCAACATCTATGGTCCAGCATTACAATGGATATTCCTGGACCAGAGAGCCCAGGAACAGGAAGGCCCGGTGGTAGGGCAGTAGAAGGGACCGGTGACTCAGCCAGGAGCCCGGGGGAGGGGGCCGTGGCATGGCAGGGAATTCTAGCCCCAGCAGCCAGGCAAATCCAGCTGTGACCAGGGAACTGCAACCCCAGCAGTGGTTGGGGAGCTCTGGGTGCTGCCAGGAAGCTGTGACCTCCAGAAATGGCCAGGGAGATGAAATTCTAGCAGTGGTCATGGAGCTCTGGCTGTAGAGCCACACAGCTGTAGAGCTCTACCCATAGCTATGAAACCAAGCAGCTGCAGAGCTCTTGCCCCAGCTGCAGTACTCCAGACATATGGCTCCGACCCTGGCAGCAGCGGGACCGGTGGCAGCTAGATTTGGTGACAACAAGGCAGCATGGGCCATGAGAAGAGGGACCTACCCAGTCCTGAGGGTATAGGACAAGGGAGGTCCATCCTGTACACATATAAATGACAATATGGGATTGAAAGGAAGTTAGACTTTAAAATTGGACCAGAGCCTTAATTCCTATCAAGTCCATAAACTATTCCATTTACACCAGCAGTGAATATGAAACTCAAAGCCAGATTCTGATTAAAGTTAAACTTATGAAAATCAGAAGTGACTCCACTGTAGGCATGATTCTCCTCTCATTCTCCAGTAATCAAGAGAGAGGATGAAATATGGCATGTCAACTCTCCTAGGGCACATCTACACTTGCTCCCTATGTCGAGATAGGGATGCAAATGTAACCTACCGAAATGGCTAATGAAGCGGGAATTTAAATATCCCGCGCTTCATTAGCATAATCTCGCCCATGCACTATTTCGATCACCAGCTGATTCGAACCAGGAAGTGCGCTCCGGGCCACGTTAGTTCGAATCAAACCCCTTGGTTCGAACTAACATTACTCCTCATGTTTTGGTTAGTTTGAATCAAACCCCTTGGTTTCAACTAACATGGCCCGGAACGCACTTCCTGGTTCGAATCAGCTGGCGATCGGAATAGCGCGCGGGTGAGATTATGCTAATGAAGCACGGGATATTTAAATCCCTGCTTCATTAGCAATTTCGGTTGTCTACATTTGCATCCCTATCTCGACATAGGGAGCAAGTGTAGATGTAACCCCTAGTGTACTACTATAAGAAAGCTAATTTCCCTTTTAAACCATGACAGTCTTCAGCAGGATTTATGTCAAAAGTGTCAGCTCTCTTTTGGAGGATCAGATTCTGGTTTTAGTCCTCATAGTGATGGCTACTAATTTGTTTTAAATGATGAATTATATCAAGTTATTACTTCTTAGAATCATAGAATACTAGAACTGGAAGGACCAAGTACCATAGATCATCCCTGATAGATGTCTATCTAACCTGCTCTTAAATATCTCCAGAGTTGGAGATTCCACAACTTCTCTAGGCAATTTATTCCAGTGTTTAACCACCCTGACAGTTAGGAATTTTTTCCTAATGTCCACCTAACCCTCCCTTGCTGCAATTTAAGCTCATTGCTTCTTGTCCTATCATTATAGGTCAAGGAGAACAATTCTTCTCCCTCCTCCTTGTGATACCCTAATAGGTTCTTCTTCCTTATAGCTGACAATTTGGAAATGTTTACCAGCTGTTAGTGTTTTAATAGTCCATACTTTTCTGTTTGTCCTGTCTTGTATCTGAATTTCTGCACACCCTGGGGGAAGATAAATAAATTATGTGGGGTAAAGTTGGGATCAGCTTTTCCTCCAAATCAGTTTAAAACTACAAATGGAAAAAGTAACTCATGACCAACGCAGTTTCTTCCCCCCCTACATGTCAGTATGCATCTAGGGAAATCATTTTAGATCTCCATTTAGGAAAAAAAAAGCAGCTAAATGTTTTATATACTATATGAGTACACTACTTTTACTACAACTAATCTGATTCTGCATCATTTCCTCAAATCAAAAATAGCACATTTATTCACTGAAATGTCACACTGGAGGCCATCAAACTCTGCCCATAATTAGCAATAAGAGGATGTATTTGAGTATCTTCCAAGATTTGAAATTCAGTCTCAGATACAAATCTTTTAAAAGATTATATGTTCTGTGAATGTGCTCCCCCTCACCGCCCTCCACATTTCCCTCCCTGGTTATAGAGCTAGACAAGAAGAAGCCATCAAGCTATGTAACCTCAGTGGAAAGAGGGGAAGGGAGAATATAGAGTAATTCAGGCACCAGATTGTTCTTCAAGGAGTCACACATGAAGAAAGCTATTCTAGTGCTGCTCTCATCCTAATGAAGCATGTGTTGCCTACAGGGCTAGCCTTTTCAAAGCCTCTTTCTACCCATCTCTAGACACCAAAGAAAACTCTGAAGGATTGCAGAGGGTCTCTGTTTAAACAGTTAGGGTGGAAGGTGGGTGCCTTCAAATCTACTCCCTAGGCAAAAGGAGGAAATTCTTCAAAAAAGTTACAGCCTTAGGCTTTTCTGCCAAGAACCCTGTTAGAATACATCCCATGTGCAAGGTCAGATGGCAGAAAACTCTGCCAGTATGTTTTTTTTTCTTTTTCTGTCTGAAGGAGCGAGAAAAGCACATGGCTTATGTGAGATATCCACATCATGTGACTGTTACTATGGTCCCCCATTCTGCCCCGACTGGCATTCTCACTTGCTGCTCCCTCTGTTGATGGTGACTAAATTGATGGCCCTCCAGTACCAGTTCAATGTCAGATCACTGAGAGCTCATGGAACATGTAAAGGTCCAGCCCTGTGTTGTCTAAGTTTCAGATGGTAATTTTCCCTAGATGTTGATTCTTCTTTGTTTCCATCTCAGAAGCTGAGTAGATTGCAGAAATGTTGTTCCACGTTTTTGAAGAAGAACTCAGTGTAAGCTCAAACAATTATCTTGCTCACCATCAGATGCTGGTGCAATGGAAGATATTACTTCATTCACCTTGTTTCTTTAATACCCTAGGACCAATAAGTTAACAGCAGTGCATAATAGAACAATGTTGTGTGTTCATATTAATTAGAAGAGGATAACAGAGCAATATTTAAGTAGACAACCACATTTTTAAATGTGACTGCAGGATATATTTTTTTGGCTCTAGGTTGCAATTATAAGGAAGAGAGGTAGCCATGATCTTTGAAAATATAATTTCAAACTACAATGCTACATCTAGAGCCAACACCCATCTTATTTACTTAGTGAACAGCTAATTAGATTCACAGCATAAACCAGTGGTAATTAAAGCAGAATAAAAGTAAATTTGACATTAGAGGTGTATCAAACCAAATTGGGCATGTTTATATAATTCAGTTGATTTAAAAAACAGACATTCACAAAACGTCTATTAAAATGAATGGAGAAAATTCACTCAGAAGGAAACTTTGAAAGAGGGAGCGCCTATATACTTAAGGAATTACCCTCTCAGGATGGGAGAAAGCTATTCCTGGTCCAACGGACAATTTTAGAATCTTTATTTTCACAGCTGGGGATAGGGCCACCTGTTATCATTTTCCCACTGTTCAATTAATCAAATTGCTTATGTAGCAAGGCAAACTAGTATTAGATACTAGAGAACACTCTTTGTAGATAGGTGGAAAACATATGTCTGCATAAACAAATCTGTGCATCTAATAACCAGTGTAAAGAGAAAAACTTCACTCCGATAATGAAGTATGGAAAACCATTATTTGAATATATAGTGATATATTCCAATACGCTTAATAAATAAACAAAGACACCTCTTCTACTTGCCAGAAACTGATTTTGGAACTACTTAGCAAGATAAACTTTGCTCACAGAGAGATGGAATAGTGACAGAGGTTAATAAGTACATTTTTGAACAGTGGGACTTTTAAATAATCTATTGAATGCTTTTGTAAGATCCAAGATGAGTAATAAAGCAGCAAATGTTTGCAGAATCCTGATGATAAGATTATATATAATGTTTTAATCTTGCCTTAATGTAAGTCATTTTTTAAAAGTTATCCAGGAGTTCAGACATGCTGGAGACCAATATACAGTCTAAAACTATCAAAGAGAAAAGTAACAAGTTTTCAAAACAAAAGCAAAAAACAACAACAACAAATACAAGAGCCAATGCTTAATAAAACTGTCATGGAACACAAACATATTGACAATTATCTTTTTTGTACTTTTAAATTTCCCCATAGTCATATATCTTTCATCTGCACTGTTGGAATATATAATTTTGTAACCATTTTCCACTTGCTGGTGAATAAAAATGTATCCAACATTGTAGTGATTAATTCAGAAAATCCCACATTTAACACCAACAATTTGACATTCTCCTGTGTGTCATGCTGTTCTGACAAACTTGATTTCTACAGTATGTCAGACTATAGACTGTTTTAAGAGCTGATAAAATTCCTCTGCATCTTGGTGAGGCTTTTTTTCCTGATCTAAACAAAATAAATGTTTCAAAGTGGAGGCAAAATAGAGTTATTTTTGAATGTGGAAACCTACTATATTTAATCAGATGTATTCTCACTGCACAGATTCAGAACCTAAGACTAATTGAACATTAATATGATAGTGATTATTGCTATTTTGACCTTAGGGTTCACTATGTATAAATGTCCTTTAGGATGAAAATACTCTTTACAAACTTCAGTCTTTATCCTGTAAAGACTTGTACACAATATCACTAGTTCCACTGAAACTAATAGAACTTATTACACTGCACAAATTTTCAACCACCTTGAGGTTCATATGAGTAACTGGTTAATAGCACAGAGAAATACTTTCTAACAATTAAGGAAGAGAAAACTGATCTATCCAATTAAAACAACAGAAAATTTAGATTGGCAAAAGGTAATGGCTCAATTTGAAATTTCACCATGAGAGCAGGATTAACATTCCTACTTCAGTGAAGAGGAATTCAAATACCAAATATACAACAAACACTTTTTCATGTAGCAGGTGGATCAAAATTACCCATGCCCATAGCTAGCCATTTAGAAAAGGCAATTTAATATCTAAGTAAACTTGCATACATACATAGACATTGCAGAGTTATTACCAGTTATTACATGATATATACAATTAAAAAGAAATAAACATCTCCTACATTTTTACTTAGGAAACTATTAAGAAGTTGTTGCAACAGCTGTGGCATATTAATCCATCACAATTCCTCTACATTCTGTCATTAGCTACACAATAAAATCAGAGTTTCTTGAAAGCTAAAAGTAAAGATGTGTGAAATGGTTCTGATTATGCATTTAGCTTATGACAAATGATGCCATTTATTTCATTCTCCTTAATTCTATTCACCTGGCAAATTCAAACTAGATATTAGATTAAAGTGTTTCCCTTTGAACCGCTCTGTGTACCACCAGTTTCAAGATCTTTTCCCAGAGAGGCCCTAAATTGAACTACTGCTGGTCATTAATTCCAGGAAATTCACTTCCTCTCTCTTCAGCGAATGTGTCAAGAGCAGCATGGTGATAAACCTGCTCTCTATAGAAGGTGCCATCAGATTGCAGCAAGAGGTTTCATGGCCTTTTAGTACCTCACACCTATGCTACTGAAAAAGGGAGCAGTCTCCCTTTACCTCTTCTTTACCTTTCTCTTCATTCTACACTTGTTCCTCCCCATGATTTAATGACATGCTTTAACTTTACACTGGAACTGGTTAATACTCCTATAGATCTTCCCAGATTCACAGCTAATGTAAATAGGTATAGCTCCATTGACCCTAATGTGGTGACTCCAGTTTACGTCTAGCTTCCATGCATAGCTGTCATAAGTAAGCATGGCTCCATTAACTTTAAAGGAGAGATGTTCTTTTACAACAGCCTGAGACTATGCCCCTGGCTTACATAGTGAGTCAGAACTCATGCAGTTAGGACCCAAAGAAAGGCAGACCAGATGTTCTCTAAGCAGGATCCCTAAGAAACCAAGGTGGTAATCATGATAGGCAGTGCTGTTTAATCTTAGAGGTGGTCCTATGCCCTATCACCCAATGGTTGGAGTCAATTAAAATGGCAAGGGGGGGGGTATCTCATTGTATCATCCAAGAAGAAGGGAAGCACTAATGATGCAAGCCCAAGCCACTTTTTAACTCCTGCCTTTATCTCCAACTACAGAAATCTCAGCACAAGCCTAGAGTGGCATGAATCATACCAGCCACATCTTCATGGCTGCCCATCAGTGCAGATTCATCTGACCAAAACTTATTAATTAATGTTGCTATCTTAGCCCTTTGGTATCATCATAGAAAGGAAACAAAGCTGAGTATGGCTCCATCACTTGTGGTGATCAAACAGAATGGGCAAAAATGGTAGAGGGACCAAGGGGAAGTAAAGAGACCAGATAAAAAGCAGAGCAAGGAGAGGCCTTATAAGGCTGAAGCTCAGAAGAATGGAGAAATAATGAAAGGAAAGCAGGGTGGGAGAGAGCTCAGGAGGAGCAGAAGGAGGGAAGAGGAAAAGACAATTTTTTTCAGTTCCTGAAGAAAAAACACTGGGAAGATCAACTATTAAACCCTGATGTCCTTATATGGAGATCTGTATATCCAGAATCCGCATTAGAAACTTGAGAGACTGAGGCCAGACAAAGGTGGCAAAAAAGATTTCTTCAGGGTTACAGGCAAGAGTTGGTCCAGATTTCACCCCAAACTCTGTACAAGAACCTTAATGCGATAAATGAGGTGTGACCTAAACACTGATTATGAGCCTGTCTGACTTCAGTGGCAAACTGTTGAATGACAAAAATATTGAATAACTGGTTCTAAATCATTATTCTTGATGAACTTATGTCCCATAATTTAGACATAGCCCAAATGTTGGGTTCAAATTATACCTTTGGATATGTGGCTGTAACTTTCACTGATCAACAAACATAGTGTAGATCTTCTAGGCTACGTCTAGACTACATCCCTCTGTCGGCAGAGGGATGTAAATGAAGCACTTTGAAAGTGCAAATGAAGCCAGGATTTAAATATCCCATGCTTCATTTGCATAATCATGTAACGGTGCTCTTTCAAAAAAGTGCTATTTTGAAATTGAAACCGCAGTCTACACGCAGTTCTTTTGAAAATGGGGCACTTTTTCGAAAGATCCTGTAAACCTCAGAGTCTCTCCTTCCAAAGGGAAACAAAAAAAAAAAATCTTAACCCCCTCTCCCCCAAACAAACAAACAAACCCCAAACAGTAAAAATATCAGAGGAAACCAATTGGAGAATGTATGGTCAGGCAAATGAGAACTGTTACTGAGTTATTTTATCTGTATAGCTTTTATTTCTAAACCATTATTCAGTTATACTATGTATTTCTTATAACACTGTGAGACAGTAATGCACACACAAATATTTGCATGTTAAAAATAAGCCAAAAATATGTATGTTTGTAACACTACATAAGAATTTAAATATTTTGACAGCAACTGCAGTCAGCTTTTACAGTCTACACTATAACAAGAGCCTGAACAATGAATCAGGATGAAACGTGTCATTCTTTACAGTCATTTACTATTCAGAATACATTTTCACATGGTGTCCTGTTAATTATATACATGTGTGTAAACTGAACAAAGAGTATTTGCTGGGAGAGTCCTTTTCTTATCGAATGCACTCCCACCCTCCATTTACTATCATCTGTATCGGGGAGTGGAACCTTTTTTGGGGTTAGGGGCTGCTGACCCACAGAAAAATCAGGGCCGAATCCAGCCCCCAGACCTTAGGTTTACTACCCATGATCTATAAAGTATGCTACGAAGGTCACCTTCTTTAAATCAACTTGTTAATTCACTGTTCTCTCCACATCTGTGTGGACTGTTGTGCCTCAGTTTCCCCTCTTTCTCAGGACCCTGCTCAATATATTCTCACTGTTGAGGTGTTACACACAATTCCCTCTCCTATGGTTTCATTTACTATTAAATAATTTGTAACTTTCACTCTCATATCAGGATTACTCAAGTTTTTTGAGCCTATCCAAGGACGTCACACAGGGCTGGCCTTACCATGAGGCGAACTGAGGCGGCTGCCTCAGGTGCCAGACTGGGGGTGGGGGTAGAGGAAGGGGATGCCACTAGCACCCAGAGTATAGAAAATTGTGTATGCTGCTGTTGAACAAGGCATTTCAAGTTGTTAGTTCTCCTTTATTGGGGTAGGTATCAGAGCAGTACCATGAGAGGAGTAGAACAGGAAGAAGGCAGAATTGAGACCTTTCAAAGTTTTGGCCCAAGCGAGGGGGTATGGGGGCCCCCTGTCACAGGTGCCAAAATGTTGTGGGCCAGCCCTGATGTCACAGTCCTTTTGGATCTCTCTAATGGCTAATTTTTGGGCACACAGTCATGTGATCCCTTTCAATCAATCCCATAATGAGCAAAGAAACCTGACAAAGGTGGGAGCCTTGGGCCTATACTCCTCCAAAAGGCTCAGCTCACCCTGTTACAAAGATACTAAGGACGCAAATCTTACTTGAGTGGAGTAGTACAGGAGAAAAGGGGGAACTCTTAACCTTCTTTTAGCTATTCATGCAATAACTGTTTTCTTCCTATCCAGAACACACTGATTTATAATTATAACTAGCAGATTTACCTGGCATTACCTGGGCCTGGCTGTGGGAGGGGAGCACTGCACAGGCTTCCAGTCAGTGCTTCCCAGGCTGGCCAGGGTGGAGGGGGTCCACTGGTGGGTCTAGTGGAGGGCAGAGGGGGCTGCAGTGCTCACGCCCAGTGGTGCTCCCAAGGGGGTGAAGGATGTAGCAGTGGGGTTGGAGGGCTTTGCCCCCTGCCCCTCATCCGGCACTGGGGCTAGGGAATAGAGATTTGAGTAAGGGAAGCCACTTATCTGGTCTGGTGGCAGGAAAGATGGTGAGCCTTATCCCCAGCTGGCCAATCAGTATTGGCTCTGGAGTATAGCTTTCCCCGGCACTCGCTCCAGTGGTAATTGTGAAGAAAGGAAGCTGCATACTGAATTTGGTCCTAGCACTTACCATTTAGAAGGAGTTCTTGAAGAAACAGACTTGCAGACAGGCACACAGACAGATGGAATCACAGACAGATGCACAAATCTCTTTTATCTATATTAGATTTCTAGAAACTTCTCAAGTCTTCCAGTGTATTCTCAAATATTCTCTGTGACAGATGGCATGATGAACACCTCTTCTTTTGTAATAGTTTAGATTGCCAGAGGCACCTTGAATTTAAGATTAAAAAAAACAAGAGGCCTCTAACTCCAAATAAAAAAATTAAAAAATAGTTGAGGTGTTTGAAAACAACATTCTGCGCACTCTCTCTCACAAGGCATCAGTAAGAAGATGTGAGCAATATTTTCTATTTTGTCAGAGAGCCATCATTTAGCTTAATTGTTCAACAGACAAAGCTGTTATACTTTATTGTTTCACCATCAACAGGCTAACTAAGGATATGGAGAAGCATTCATAGTAGGGTCTTGATCAATGGGTCTTGTCCTCCTCCTTTGTGGCATGATCATGCCTGGACCCACCCTAGGTTATAAGTGTTCAGGAACTGCGGCAGTTCCAGCTTCATGGCAGCATCATCCCAAAGGAACACAAGGATTCTGTGTGGTGGCCTACCTCTTTTTGGGAACCCTGAGTTCTGATTTCTTTTGCATATATTGGTTGGAGGGCAAATATCACCTTGTCTGGAAGAAGAAAGTGTAGACATGAAAGCGCAATCAACTTTCCTTTTTACTGATTACGTCTCTTGCACCACCCTTGAATAAAGACTATGGTAGAGGTACAGTTGTCCGTAGTTTGTTTATATTTCTCTAACAGATAATACTGATGCCAATTAAAATACTTCTAAAACACAGTACTTATTTCAATATATAATGTGTTGATTCTTAGTGCAAACCTGTAGGGGAGCGTGCTACCAATATGCCACTGGCAGGCACATTCTGTCTAATCTCGGGGTGGTCAATAAGCAGCTTGTAGGCTGGACATGTTTCACCAGGATTAGCCCCTGGTGGACCACCAGAAGCTTTATTTACATCCATGTCTGCAGGTACAGTCACTTGAAGCGCCGGTTGGCTTCAGACTTCCATTCCCGGCCACTGAGAGCTGCGGGAAATGGTGTCCCAGTGTGTTCACAGACCGGGACACCATTTCCCACAGCTCCCATTGGCTGGGAACAGCAATCTACAGCCAACGGGAGCTTCGAGTGACTGCACCTGTGGAGATGGAGGTAAATAAAGCATCTGGCAGCTTGCCAGTGTCTAACCCTATGGGCCGCTTATTGCCCACCCTGATATAATCCCTCCCAGCACACAGGAACACTTTCCTGCTTAGATACTTTTGGTATTGTTGTGCTTAGTGTATCGGATGCTGCAGTATTGGTGTTATGCTTTTTAATAAAAACAAGAAAATCCCACAAAAACAAACTATATTTTAACAATTAAAGTTTCAAAGTAAAGCACTCAAAAGTTTCAACATTAAAAATCCCACCTCTGCCTTTTTCTACAACAGCATATTTGGCCTCTCCCATTGTTGTATACTATGCTATGCAGGACAGGCAACACTGTCTAGCCTTAGTATGACAGAAGAACCCAATTTTGCTCCCACTTGAGTCAAATGAAATAGGCCTGTTGATTTCAATGGGTATTGGATTGAGCAATGGCTGGAAAAATGATTGTTAGTCACTAAAGTGTAAGCCCTGGTCTACACTAGGAAGTCATTTTGAAATAACTCTCCTTATTTTGAAATAACAAGTGGATCGCCCACACTACCAACCCCATTATTTCAAAACAATGGGCTGGTTATTTTGAAATAATAACTCCTGCTTTCCACAAGGAACAACACTTATTTCAAAATAGTTATTTTGAGATAGAGGTAGTGTGGACACTCTAATGGTGCTTTTTCAAAATAACTACTCCCCAGAATCATTCAAAGTAATTACTCCCCAGTGTTTCCTGGTGCCCTAAGTTGAGGTAGCGTGTCCACATTAAGGGCATGTCTACACTTGGAATTTATTTCAAAATAACTAAATTCAAAATAATAACTCCTGTAATAACTATTTTGAAATAAGGTTATTCCTGAGGAAAACAGGACTACAGATTTCAAAATAACCAGCCTGTTATTTTGAAATAATGGGCATGGTAGTGTGGATGCTCCACATATTCTTTCAGAATAAAGAGCATTATTTTGAAATAAGTCCCTAGTGTAGACCAGGGCTAAGGGATCCTGCCTTGGACTATTTTCAAGGCTTCCCTGTAATGTGGACACAGTATTTTGAAATTGTTATTTTAGGAGTTATTGTTTCAAAATAAGTTATTTCAAAATAATTTTCTAGTGTAGACATGCCCTAAAAGCAAATAATTGCTTGTTTGCTCTTATTAATATTCCAGGTATAAACCTCTTGCTTCAGGAGCAGCATTGAAAATGTTAATTTTATTACTTATTGGCTAAATTATTTGCCAAGACATATTTATAAAAACAACAAAAATCAATAAAAATACATTTTTAAACATAAACAAGTAAAAATTCATGACAAGATGCACTATATTTAGAAGTTGAATGACCCAAAAATGTGTATTTGTTTACATATGTTTAATCTTTTCCGACTTGAAAAGTAAGCACATAAAAAGCCAAGATATTGAATCTTCAGGATGGAGAGGAACTGTTTTCAGGGTCACTATAATCTTTTTCTGATACATTTAAGACTTTTCAGCAGCATTTTCACTTTATTCACACTGTGCTGCCTCAATGCACTTCCATCCCAATCTGGAAAATAGATCCCATGCTGTTGCCATTTAGACAATTACATTTTTCATCCTGTCAGACTGGAAGTTCATTGGTTCAGATTTCTGGATTCAAGCCAAATGAGAGGGATTTCATGGAAAACATTGATGCTTTTGTAGTAATCAGAACAGAATATAGTTTCACGTTCATGTTTTTGCTGAAGGTTTGGCAGTAATCTTCTTTTCAGAAATCCAATTATTTTCATTCATGTGTAAAGAAAGAGATACACACAGTGCATTGCCAAGACAAAAATAAAAATAAAAATCCTGGATTAGTATCACTAGCCTTTCAGGTCTAGGACTACATTTTATATCCACCCATGACAAGATTAACCATACTTCATCTCATGAAATTGTGTCTATTTAGACTTCTTTTTCAAGTATATGTGCACTCCTCCAATTATCTACACTGCAGTCATGTGGAGACATATCCAAGAGAAGCTACCTTTATCCTAACTTCATCACCTGAGCTAGCTCATGTGTGTCCACATGAGCTGCAATCATATACATGTAAGCACACCAAGATGGAGACTATTTGATTAAAGTGTTGTAAGAAAGAGAGACATGGTTATATGATTGAACATAAAATATTTTAATCTATTGGTGATAGCATATTTCTATGCTTAAAAATCAATACAGGTTGTACCTCCCTGGTCCAGCACCCTTGGGATCACACTGGTGCTGAATGAGAGAATTTGCTGGACCAGGGGAGGTCAATGCAGTGGGTGGGGGTTCACTTTCCCTTGGTCACCCAGGGGTTCCACTTACCATCTGTTATGGAGATATACCATCTCATAGAATTGGAAGGGACCTTGAGAGGTCAAGTCCAGCCCCCTGCCCTCACAGCAGGACCAAGTACCATCCCTGACAGATTTGCCCCAGATCCCTAAATGGCCCCCTCAAGGATTGAACTCACAAGCCTGAGGGTTAGTAGGCCAATGCTCAAAACACTGAGCTATCCCTCCCCCAGGGAGCTCCACTGCCACCCAGGACCCCACTCTTGCCACAGTGGCCAGGACTCCACCATCCAGAGCTCCACTCTCTCCCCAGTGGCTTCGCTGCCATGTGGGACTCTGTGCTCCTGCTTGTGGCCAGGGGCTCCTCTTTGTCCCCAGATTATCATGATGCTTCCTGGGGGCTCCATTACTGCCTGGCAGCTCCATGATCCCCCCAGCAGCCCTGCTGTTGCCTGGCAGCTCCGTGCTCCACTAAGCAGTTCTGCTGCCACTTGAGGGGGTCTCTGCTCTTCTCAGTGTTTCTGCACTTCCCCACTGCCCAGCATGCCACTATGGCCCAGCCATGCTGCTGCTCTCCATGGTGACAGGAGCTACGCCTCCCAAGGGACCGGAGGCTCTACATTTCTCCCAGTGGCTCTGCTGCCCCATGGCTCTGTCTTGGCCCTTTAATTTGGCAACGCTCCTGACCCCAGCCTGAAGACTTATCCCCATTAGTGCTCTCATGGGGGTCACTGGACGATGCCAGACCAGAGGTGTTGCCATACCAGAGAACTCCAGATTACTGCATTTCAACCTGTACAGAGAGATTTTAAACTGTAAGAAATTATAAAATGGAATGTTAGTATCATGCACCCAACTATCTAGACATTTACAGTAGGTTCATTACCATGGGATCTTAAAATCTAATCTCTCTAAATATGACTAAATTCCAATATCGGTGTATATTCAGTTAAACACAAATGTGGTAGTAT
Organism: Rafetus swinhoei; assembly: GCA_019425775.1. NCBI lineage: Eukaryota > Metazoa > Chordata > Testudines > Trionychidae > Rafetus > Rafetus swinhoei. Next base: position 16,653,933 of record CM033434.1, read on the forward strand.
TACTTACATTTGGATTTTTTTGCCTCCAACAGCTTTCTTTCCTCACTTTATTATTATTTATAAAGCTGAAGGTAATCCATTTAAAAAGTGCTGAATGCTGGCCATCCATCTTCTGAAACTCAGGCCGTTCGAGAGGTCATGATAGGCAGAGTTTAAAGAGAAGCTAGATAATTTCATGGAGGTTAGGTCCATAAAAGGCTATTAGCCAGGGGATAGTAATGGTGTCCCTGGCCTCTGTTTGTCAGAGGCTAGAGATGGATGGCACAAGACAAATCGCTTGATCATTGTCTTCGGTCCACCCCCTCTGGGGCACCTGGTGCTGGCCACTGTCAGCAGACAGGCTACTGGGCTAGATGGAATTTTGGTCTGACCCAGTACGGCCATTCTGATGTTCTTATGTTCTTAACCAAAAATTAAGACTCCCCAAATAATTTGATACTTTGAAATATCTTGGCTAATGACATGACAAGATTAGATCTTGTGGTTTTGGGGCCTGAGGTATAAAGGAAGTCTGATTGTTAGAAAAAAATATTGGTGAATTGATTCTAATAATTAGAACCATCGCACATATCTACTTTTTTAGGTCTTTGTATGGAAAGTTAACCTTCATTTTGTAAATAATTACATACAGTGTCATCTCAAGCATCTTTTTTAAAAACATCATAGTTCCCTGTCCTATAACAGTAAAGCTATAACAAGAAATCACACTAATGATAATGGCTTGCATCATGTCCCAGAATTCCATCTATGGAGATTGGACCCTCCATAGAGAGATCTATCTCATTCCATATAGAGGTGGGACCAAGCCACCTCTACACACTGTCCCCTTGATCTTATGTCCAAAAGGTTTCCTGGCCCTCTGGGACCAACTATTGCCATATCCATTCTCTAGGCACAATGAAATTTTCTATCAAAAGGCTCATTTGTACAGAAGAAACAATGAGGAGTCCTGTGGCACCTTAGCCCTGGTCTACACTAGGGAGTTATTTCAGAATAACTAGCCTTATTTCAAAATAACAAGTGGAGTGTCCCCACACTACTATGCCCATTGTTTCAAAACAACAGGCTGGTTATTTTAAAAAGAATAACTCCTGCTTTTCATGAGGAATAATGTTAATTTTGAAATAGATATTTCAAATAGCGATAGTGTGGCTGCTCCACAGCTGCTATTTTGAAATAACTACTCCTCAGAGTCATTCAAAGTAATTACTCCCCAGTGCTTCCTGGGGCTCTAAGTCAAGATAGCATGTCCACATTAAGAAAGCCTGCCTCGTGTAGTGTTGACATGCTATTTTGAAACAGTTATTTTGGGAGTTAGTATTTCAAAATAAGTTATTTCAGAATAATTTCCCAGTGAAGACACGCCCTTAATGTGGATGTGCTACCTCGACTTAAGAGTCCCAGGAAGCACTGGGGAATAATTACTTTGAATGACTCTGGAGAGTAGTTATTTCAAAATAGCAGCATGGAGCATTCACACTACCGCTATTTTGAAATAACTATTTTGAAATAAGTGTTATTCCCTGTGGATAGCTGGAGGTATTATTTCAAAATAACCAGCCCACTAAGGTGCCACAACCCTCCTCATTGTTTTTACCCCTCTAAGACTTGTACGGAAGACAGAGCTTTCCCAGGACTGGTCCAAGATTTTAGGACTCTCTCATGAAGGAACTAAGAAATAGACTTCAACAGGAAATTTAAGGTAAGGGACACTTCTTTGCCTTTACCTTCATAAATTGCAAGACAAAAACATACTAACAACAAAACACTATACGCAGTTTCTCATAGAAAAGAAGAATGGAGAAGAATCCATGCAAGACAGATACTAATCACATTGTTTAATGTATCTTTGGAAAGTAGTGATGGTGCAGGGAGTAAAGTATAGAACAGAAGCCTAGCTTAGGACACATATTTGAAAATATTGGCCTAAATTATTTGCCCAATGTCAAAGATCAAGGGCAGTTTAGATGCCCTGACTTAGACAACTGTCAGATGGTAACCATAAAGCACTTACAGCATACATCATTTTCTTGAATGCAGACTTCCTTTCAGTGAGTTACTGCTTTTTTTTTTTTTTTTTTAAGGAAACCCTGTAATTAACACTTCATCTGTGAGATGGTGTAGACACAGACATATTATTTTAATGTTTCAAGCTGCCGGAAGAAATTCTTGCCCATTATGGAGATCATGAATAAAGCTAGACAATTCTGTGCATGTTTTTATAATGTATTTTCATAAAACATTTTATATATTCAAGTAATAACCTCACAGTGGCATTTCATTTACAAAGTATAAACATATTTAATGTTCTTTTACTATTGCTATTCATTGTCATGTTCATAAAAAAAATCAGAACACAGGAATGATTATAGAATAATGTTCATTATGTCAAGTATACATTTTTTGGGAAATAATCATCTAATAAATGTGTTCAGCTGGCCCATACTTTCAGCTGTATCATAATACCAGATAATTCAAATCCTGAGTACATTGTTAGGACACTCTGAATGAATGTATAGTGCAAATTTATTTATACTGACATAAGATATTACAAAACTATTACTAAAAACATTCAGCTCAGAGAAATGTTGTTGCAATACTTTTTACTGCAACTGCTGTGGGATATAAAATACACACAAATGCTCAAGAAAAGATGATTTAACTAAAGTCAAATGGCAGATGAAAAAAAATATACAGGCACTGGTTAACAACGTTTGCACAAAAGTACCCAAATGGTAACAAAAATAAAATTGTGTCTGGTACTATCATCTGATGTTTGGCACTGATATTTATTAGTGATGGACAAAGCTAATTAAGATTTAGGTTTTGCAATCTTAAAACAAAAATTCTAAGTCTGTGAACTTGTAAAATGCACTCATATTTTTGTCAGCCCAGCCACTGAGTTTCCAGAATGTAAAACACAGTGTACAATTTTCCTTATATTCCCAAAATTCTTATACTATAAGCATTTGATAATGGTGGAGGGATGGGAGAGCTTATGATTCACAAAGAGTAGAAGGATTTCAGTTTGGTGTGACTGGGTGATCTTCAGGGTAGAGGTTTTAGAGACCAGTGAGGAAGGAATTTGTGGTAGAGTGTGTAAGAACTGAAAAGCTATCTAGTTTGTCATGGAAGACCTAATTGCTGTGAGTTATACTCTGATAGACCTGAGCGATAGTTCATCATCCTTCAGTCATAAGAAGAACAACAGGTACTTCTGTTCCAAAGCATCTAACTCGGCCAAGCCAAGAAATAATGGAAACGTCACCATACATCCTGAAACTCATTGTTCTAACACTGTTAGGACAGCAAACTATAGCCTACATGTACAGAAAGGAAATGGAGAAGAATAAATGACATCTGAGATATGTATGGTCATTAATGCTGATTGACATGAATTGAAAACAGCATGAAATTGGCAGCACAAGGATTACAATTAGTTGAAAGATTGCTCATGATTTGCCTATCTTTTATTCCACCCTCCAAAAACAAACAAACAAACAGCCAAACAAACAAAGGGGGAGAAAGGGAGGTTGGCAAATTATTTTTCTAGTTTGATGTTCCCAGTGTAAAGTCATTGGGCTGCTTCTGTTTCATAGGGATCCCATTTGGGGTTGGATTACGCTGGGAGTTGTGCTTGGTAAATTGACTTGGAACTCTTCTAACTTTTCTTTCATGCTTAAGTTAACATACCGGAAAATATTAAATCTAGCACAAAGATTACTGCTACACATATAGCAATGCACTTTGGTCCCTACTGGATAATGCTATGTATGGACCGTTGACAGGGATAAATGCATATCAGTTTTCCAATCTCCTTGAGTAAAAATACTTATGCATTTTTCTAGACAATGAAGTAGGATATAATGTTTATAATATTTTCCATGAAGGCCCCATTTAGTTGTCTTTTTTCTGCATGATAGTGGTTGCCAACACTTGATTAAGCAATGTTAATTTCTGTTCATGTATGTATCTTAAAAGTTTAAATGGTCCAACTTCTGTAGTTACAGTGGGTCTGAGGAAATTAAGTGTCGTTTCCTTCTAAATCCACTCTATAGTCAATTTAATCTTCCAGTACTGTCTTTTTCCATTCCAATTTAATTTTATTATTGAGACATACAATGATTCAGTAGTAAACATGACTGCTTGACTTTATGATACTATATGAATTGTCATAAAGAATGCTTTCTAGTTGAATTAAAGTGACAGGTATGTAACAGATTCTGTAAAAATAAAGTCACAATATGCCATAATATTTCACAATGTTCTATAACTGACAAGTGGTACACTAATTACTGCTCACACTGAAACACTAAATACCATTTTCATATATTTACTTGGCTAAGCAATCTATTATTTCGATGCATCCTGTGCCGGAAATGCAATTGCATGGTTAGAGAGCAACAGAGTGATGGATTTATTAATCTTCCATACACATAAAAATGTTTAGCTAATGTGATAAATTAAGAAGCTGATGCTTCATAGAAAAGATTCTATTTAGAAACAATTCTACTTATATATTTATTGGTGTTTCTCTTTCCATTTTTTATTATCATCATCAATATTACACACTCTAACCTGAAAATACAATTTTTGCTTCCAGAGGACTCATTTATTCCAATTGCTTATTTGCCAAATGAAATCATAATTAACTAGTGGAGTAAAATCCAGCCCTTTTGAAAAGGCTTTGTGGCCTGTGAACCGCATAAGTCTCATCAAATATTTTTTTTAAATTTAATATAGTTGTTTCAGAGACACATATGTGGTTGCATAGGTCTGTGCAGGTTGTCTGCAGAGAGCTGAATTTCACCCTTGGGTGATTTGTTCAATATGCAATGCTCAGACATGCCTCACCATGGAATACAAATTGAGCAAAGGCCCTTATCCTTCATGTATGTCCCAAGTTTAAACTATCCACACCCCTAGAAAAAGAGTGTTTCGCTGATTAGTGAATGTAAGTAAGACATAAATGATTCATACTCTTTTTTGGGACCTCTGAGGTGAATTTCACATCCTTTATTTTTCAACTGAGCCATTTTCAATAACTTTCCAACATGTGTCGCCCTTCATAAATGTGAAGGCTTCCATTTGGCGGAATTAAATGATTAATTTTTCTTTTGAAATCATACATTCTATTTTTTTATTTTCTTTTGTATCCTCATTTTTATTTTCCCATTATTATTAGTTATTATTATTTTAATATTTACTTCTATTCAGACCATAAGCTCTTTGGTCAGACAGTCTCTTGCTATGTATGTGTGTCCTGCACAATGAAGGTGTGCTCTGTTGGGGCCTCTAGCGCTTCCATAAGAAAAGAGAAAATGATTTATTATTTTGAATCAATGAGAGTAATATTTATTAGAGCAGGATGAAAATTATATTTTATTTTCCAATAACATTTTAAAAATATTGTGTTGTTTGTCTTCATCAAACAGGTGCAAAACATTTTTTAGATGTACTTGAAAAATTGAATACTGACAAAAGATTTCAGTTTGAATATGGTAAAAAAAAAAACAATTAAAAAAAAAATAAAAAGTACCAAAACTTTCAATTGATGTAGAAACTTTCAGGGAACTTTAGTAAAAAGATCTATTGTGGTTATAAACAAGTTTTGATTACAAAATCCTTCATCCAGGTCTAATATTTATATAGGTTTTTAAACTGAGAATAGGCCTAGCAACATGCACCATAAAATATAGAGCGTACATACTCATAGTTCTACAATTATATACTTATAAATATAAACAGTGTTTACTGATGATGTCAGTATGGATGAGAAAAGAAATGTTAGTGTGTTTCAAAACCAAAAGAAAAATGCTGCAGGATTACCCTTCCCTTTCTTATTTACTTATTTGCAATAATTGCTTTTAAACCCCCAAAGGTAGAAGCAAACCTATTTCAGATGGTCTAGTGTATAACATGACATTATTGGTTTTAACTTTTTTTTAAATTAACACATATTTTCTTAGGAGACTGATCTGGCCTTATGGTCTATTGCGACAAAACATATCAGGAAGAGGATTCATAGAAAAGTTAAAAGAAGCACAAATTAACTTTTAAAAGGAAATTGAATGCAAGAGTATACAATATGCAGTGTGTTATTATGGACCAGGAGAATGAAGATTTCATTTTTTTCCCATTTAAATACAGAGGATATTCTAAGCCAGGGAAAGCTGAAAGCACCTGCCATTTTGTGTTTCAATTCAGGAGAATGATAGAAGTTTACTGTTTTTAGGATGATTTTAGAATTATTCTTTCTCTACACATGAAAAGAAAATGTCCTTTTCTGCTGAAAAGGAGGCACTTTTTGCGTTCAGGAGACGATCAAATTAACCCATACTTATTATCCTATTTTGTTTTAAACCTGCAATACTTAGAAACATGTGTTTGGAATTTATCATTTTCATAGAATCATAGAACACTAGAACTGGAAGGGACTTCAAGGGATCATCGAGTCCAGTCCCCATTGTGTACCTGAACACATCATCATTGTAGCTGATTCTTTCTAATTCTGAAGTTAGATCAGGAATATTTCATTCCAAGTAGGATCTCAATTGCACATTGTCCAATTATGGTTCCAATTTGTTTCTATATTTTCATTGCTGGCAGCTTTTGCAGCTCCCACTATAAACTATTTTATTCTACTGTATTCTACTGCATCTGGAGTCTCTCTCTTTCTTCTTGCAGAATGGAGACCCTGTTTCTTGGTTACATATTAACTTCTTTGCAGCACTCAGGATGTCATTTGTATTGGTCTTTTTGCTTTGCTTTATAATCCCCAATTCATCTCTTGAAGAGTCTGAGTATCTCTCCATGTCACTCTACCAGGAAACCCCATTGCTATAAGACAGAAGAGAAGCCAAGTGACAGGACAGTCATCTTCCTCCCCAGATCATTAACATCCTGAGTGCATTAACCTTCAGAATATATTGCAAGAAGCATCTTTTCTCTTTGCCTATGATATGGGTATGGGACACTGGGAATGGTGTGTGGGATCAAATCATTTCTGTTACATTTGTGTTATCACTGAGTTGGTTTGGTCTAGAGAAATTGAAAGGTCTAGTAATTTCAGATATTTTTTCAAGTTCTGTCAAGCATTGGATGGTTGCTTCTATAGAATAAAAATACAATTGTCTTTCAGCAGGAGACCTACCTTCCCATCCATCATTATTTGTCCAGATTTGATTATACTTGAGCCATCTGATCCTGACTGATGGAGGTTTGCTCTGAGTAGAACATGCTTTTTAGTTTAAAGTAGCCATATATGTCATTTGATAAACAGCTGTGGTATTGACATTTCAGAAAACACCCTTCCCTTAAAGTGCATTCGGTGACAGTGGATGCATTCTGACAAATATTTATAGCATAATGAACCATACTGAAGTGGCAAACTTTTCTGTAGTCCTTGCAGTTCAGAGGGCTTTTCAAAATGCAATACACTTTCTTTAAATATGCAGCATCAAAAATATTTTCTTCACTCTCCCAGTATTTGTCCATGATACTGTGAATTCCACCAGTTTGTGTAACATATACTTAGAGTCTTCTTAAATATTATATATAGCACCTTTACATACATGTTTCACATGGTCTGTATATTTTATTTTATTCAGACACTGTGTGTATACCTTGTAGGTCAACATACAGTATTTAAATAAGCAGCTTCGACAGGTTATGTCTGGCTAAAGACTGGCTTAGCTTTACTCTCAACTTCAACCACCTAAACTGTGTGCTTATTCTGAAAAATAATGTTTTGGTCAGTTATATGAATACAGTGTCTTATTTTTAAGTGAGTAAAGCCTATTTGAATCTATTAAGTGGAATTGCACATATAAATATCTATCATTTGATGCCGGAAATTGGACTCTTGCAGGCCTATATTGGTCACAATGGATGCACTAAAATCACTAGCACTAAGAGGAGAAAGAGTTTTATAAACCACTACACCCTCTACATCAAAACTGTTATTTCCCTTCTCTGTATTTATGGGTATGTCTACACAGCAAAGTTATTTTGAAATAACTGTCCTAGTGTCTACACAAACCAACTGCTATTTTGAAATTAATTTGAAATAGCAGAGGGCTTATTTCGAAATTGGTAAACCTCATTCCACGAGGAATAGCGCCAATTTCGAAATTGCTATTTCGAAATAAGCGCTGTGTAGATGCTTATTTAGAAATAGGGGGCCTCCAGCCCTTCCCAGGGTGCCCTGCTGGTGGCCCTGGCCACAAGGTAACTTCTGACCTGATGCCCTGTCGGAACCAGTTCCAGCTCGCCTTAAATGCGATTCAGCGTCCAATCAGTGTGGATGCACTATTTTGAAATAGCAAAAAGCTATTTTGAAATGCATTTTGTGTGTAGACGCGTTATTTTGAAATAAGATATTTTGAAATAACTATTTTGAAATTAGATATTTTGGAATAACGCTGTAGTGTAGACATGCCCTATGCTACTTTTCTTTCAACTTTGTAGCTAGCTGTTCACAGGAGCACGTAATGGGTACCTTTGCACGAGAAAAGGGAAAACACAAATCAACTAAACTGAGCATTTGATATCACTGATATCACTGGAAGCAAGTTCTAAACACCTGAGCTTGTATTACATTTATGGTGGTTGTAAATGAATAATGGTTCAAAAGTAGCAATTATGGATGTCTGATACACTTCTGTTATGATAAAAGTAACATTCTCTGCGTATCATGCAGTTATGCATTCTGTAGTAAAAGGTGTAAGAATGTAGAAATGATCTTGGTTTTGTGAAAGCAGCAGCCAAGCATCCATACAGGCAGCTGTAACATATCTTTCTTTGGTATCTAAACCTCAGCTGTATTCAAAGTGCTGGACTCAATTTCCATATTCTTCATATGACACTGATCATTGCTAGTCTAAGTAAATAATCAGACTGATTGACTCAGCAGGCATTCTCAGTGGCAAAACTCCAGCTGCTGATACAGAGATAGAGCAATTCTTTGGTGGATGTTTTTTGATGCTGGAACCTATTTTGATTTTGTAAGTGTCTATTCTACTTGTGGTAGCTATGAAACTTTTTGATCCTTTTACTGGATAGAAAACTTGCCAGATGCAGCTGTTCTTCCAATACTTCTTCAATGAGAAAAAGTTAGCAGGTCAAAAGGAGAGGTGAGTTTGATTCTTTTTAATATTATTTGTTTGGCTGAGGAGAATATTCCTCTTCAATCTACTTCAGAAAACTTCACATTGCCATTGGAGAGTGTGTCTATAGCATATCATTCTGTATTTGATGCAGTGATTTATATTCTGATGGCTCTCAGTTTCTCTGAATGAATTGAAAAGCGTCAAATTTGGTTTCAGGCAGTATTACTTTGGAATAGTAAGCTCATCGGATGCGCAATCATACGAGAGGAATGTGTGGTGTTCAGCTTGGATATCATCCATGCATTGTTCAGCCGAGGCACTTATGATGGCTATATTAAAATAGGCTAAGATAAAGCAAAACGCCTCTTTTCCTTTTTCTACAGCTATATGGAGTATGTGAACTACAGCTGCTACAGTGGCATACTTCACCTTGTTCTGAACATTCTTTCACTCCTACTTCAGAGTGCAGGAGTGATCAACTCCCTAGACCACTGGTTGAATTATTTCGACCCCTTTCTCATTACTATTCAGCAGCAGGAACAAATAGGATTCCCACTGCTGCTGTAACTTGTGTTCTGACCTTTAATTTGAAGGGTTTAGAAATGATCCAGAGAGCACTGACACTAAAGAAATATATATTGCCCCTTGAATAAAGGCCACCAGATTGCCTTTATCACTTCCAAGACATTGGTCCAGGGAAGAGGGGAAGTCCAGATCACACAGAGAAAACAAAAAACAAAACAATGGGCTAAGTGAGGATTGAGGGAGAGAGAAAGAGAGAAAGTGAAAAGATTGATCTGGTCAATATTCAATCACTAGTCAATATACACTTTTGTGGAAAAAATAAAATACACATATTAAGATTCTCAAATACAAGTATCAAGGTATCAGTCTCTTTGCATGTAGACAATATCTGTTTTGCATCTCACCAACCCACAGAACTCCCACTGATAGCAATAAAGGCCATGTAGCTAGGCTAAGAAAAGAATACATATTCCTGAATGCATATAATCAGCAATTGTTACATGGACAGTCCTTAGAGAAGACTTCCACATTTTGCACAAAGTAAGAATCAATTTGAGCCTTCAACAAAACTTTCCAGATTTGCCATCTCCATTACCACCAATAATTACTTCTCCTTTCCTCCCCTCTAAAATGTATATCCTCATATATGACCAAATTTATCTGTCACATTAGAACAATAATAAATGAGGCTCTTCAAAGGGTTACATACTCTGAATGGAAATTAAAACACTAAAAGAGAATCCTCAATCTCTTGTTGGAGAAAGACGTACAAAATTTTCAAAATCTACTCAAAATGTAATGTGTTTAGAATTTCAAGCTACAAGAATGCTGTATGCAGTATGCAATCCTCCCACTCATGAAAAAAAGTTTTCAATCTATGTCCTCATAAGAAATAACAATAAAAAAAGCATTATTAAGAAGACTTGAGCTTTTTGCAGATGATGTTAGGATTCATTCATCCAGATTCCACACATTCTAGAGTTTAAAACAATGTAGAAAAGTTATAGTAACTTTTATCATCAGTACGGCTGATTGAGAAGAGTTGTACTGGGTATTTCCTTCCCAGATTTCTTTTTATCCAGCACAAGTTATCATCGTTTAGAAAGAAACAATGAAATATTGGCTCTGCTGAAAAGACAAGAGACATTTGACATGGGTTTAAACAGACTGCAACTTTATTGTTAGATATCTAGAACTACCACCAGATTAAAGTGTACAGTGCTGGTAATGAAGCTTATCCTTCAATTACACAGGGAGAGGGGGGAGGGAATTTTATCACCCCCCCCTCCCCGCTTTTTCCCCATTCAGGTTCCTCCAGCAAATCCATTGTGAAGACTTTGTAATATACCCCCTTTATAGCCTGCTCTGAGTAAAAGGGAGACTTCAGTTTCAGGGCTGCCTATTTTCAACTCTGCATTCCTAGGGGATAAGTCAGCAGCCATGTTGATTCCTTTTGCAGCAGTTTTCATCTCTCCCATCTTCACTACCTCCAGCAATAAGTCACTATACCCTTTATTCAGCCAGATAGCAAAATACTTACCCCATCCCTGCCATTGAAAGGTGTGGTCAAACTTTATTAAACATATTTAAAGGGTTAATAAGATTTTGGAACCAAAAAAGGAACTACACGCTTTTTAAAGTAAGTTGTTTCAATTTTGAGCCAACAACAGCCTGTTAAGATCTAACCAATATTTTAGCAATCAGATAAATTCAAGGTTAAGATCTATATTTGTCCCAAGCCCTCTGCTTACTTAAGTGTTCTTATAATTACATAGATCTCTTTCTTAGAAATTATGCTTATTTCTACAGTTGCTGTATGAAAATCTCACAGACACTGATAAACTGCAAATAATCAATTGTACACGGTGTATTAGCATTTTGTTACAATTGTTGAACATTTCTAATACAAAGTATGTTCATTGGTTTCGAATCAGAAACATGACAATAGATAGTATTGTTTATATTATATAATTGGATGAAAGTAATGCCCCAAATTAAATTTATAGTCCAAATATTCACATTCATGCAGGCAAAACTGGCGTTCAGAATTTATCATCCAATAGTCATGTTTCCACAGTTTCTATCAGTCAAATTACTCAATAGAATATTGATGGAAAGTGAAAACAAAAGAAACACTAATATGTGTTCAGCAAATTCAGGTTTTTTTATTTGGCTGCGTCTAGACTGGCATGATTTTCCTCAAATGCTTTTAACGGAAAAGTTTTTCCGTTAAAAGCATTTATGAAAAGAGCGTCTAGATTGGCACGGATGCTTTTGCCAAAAGTGCTTTTGTGCAAAAGCATCCGTGGCCAATCTAGAAAAGCGATCGCCATTTTCGCCATCGGGCCTTTTTTGCGCAAAACGGTTCTCAGTTGTCTACACTGTCCCTCTTGCGCAAAAGCATTTGCGCAAGAGGACTTTTTCCCAAGCGGGAGAGTCTTTGTATTTGCGCAAGAACACTGATGATCATACATTAGATCGTCAGTGTTCTTGCGCAAATTCAAGCGGCCAGTGTAGACAGCTGGCAAGTTTTTGCGCAAAAGCAGCTGCTTTTGCACGAAAACTTGCCAGTCTAGACGCAGCCTTTCAGTTCACACTGACTGGGCATTTCTGAGTTATTTCACCCTCTTCCATTCTCTGTATACATTTATAGAGGTTGTGACTCATGTGTATCACTAGTTAAAGTAAAGGTTATGTGAGTATCTCATCTCCACATGGTCTGCATATGGATTTACCTTAAGGATAAAGCATTTATATATTCACACAGACAAATGCACATGTACAGTGTAACTGCCTCTCTTACACACATTATTCATATTGTCTTAATATAGTTACTATAAAGGCCATATATTGATTTCAATGGGACTACTCAGAAAAAACTAACAGAATCTAGCCTTTACTAATTTATAGTGCAGCCCTTGATATCTTCATAATTTCACTCTATGAGTTATTAAGCCTAATGATCATCTAAATAATCCCACTAAGCATTGCATTTTAGTAATAAAGCATTTAATCTATGCCAATTAAAATTCACATCCTTTGAATTATAAATTCTCTGTGAGAGCAATGAGTTTACAGACCAGTATTACAAAGTACCATAAATTGATATCAGAAGTATCTTATATTCCATCCAATAGTCTTATTTTGGTTATTGTTCCTATTCTCTTGTTATAATTTAGAAAGTACATTGCTGCTTACAATAATCCTATGAAAAGAGAATGGTTATCATTCTAGACTGGCATCACTAAGGAGCAAAGCCAAGTGTCAAGCAGGTGCGAAAGTCCCCAACACTGCAAACACTTAATGCACATTTCAGTGGCAACAGTCACATAAGTGGCTCTAGGTACAGGTATCAGGGTTTGCTGCCACAGCTGCCACTAGCCATAAGTAGACTAAACAACTGCTTAGGGCCCCAAGCAGCTCAAGCGGAAGTGCGCCAGGGCGGGAGTGGCTCAATTTATTTCTGCATAGGATTTCCAGTGCATTAGCACTACCTCTTGCAATAGTCGGTTTATAACTATGTAAAAAGATTCACAGTAAACATAAATGTTATTAAGGCACACATCAGACTCCTGGGATTATATTTGTGTTACAGAGACAGTTATACTTGATGAGTATTTCCCCTCATTTTACAAGGACAAATGTTCCTCAAGGTCACTGTTAAAATTAGGTGAGATTTTCTCCAATTGTTTTTCTGTCAGAAATGCATTTGGGTGGATTCTTAGCAAATAGCTTTGATTGAAAACAAATTTCAGAATATAAACATATTTTATTTTGACTTTGAAACACAACACAATTTCAAATTTGGCCAGCACCAAAGAATGCAAAATACTCAGAAGGGCTCCATCACAATTAAAATTAAAATTGGGGGGAAAATGGTTGGGTCTACTCAAAATAGGTTAGTCAATTTGAAATATTTTTTTTTAAGTTCTCCAAGTCAACTATTAAATTGAAAAAGATTTGTTTCAGTTTCAACCAAATCTGAATTTCTGGGTAGATTTCTTAGTGCAGCCACTGAACTGAGAAATAAACATTATTCGTTCCTTGCTCTGCACTGTATACCCAAAATAATTATTGGGAGGATTTTTGAAAGCAGCAGAATGATTTAGGAAAACAAGTTGACGAGTCTTACGCTTTTAACACTTCCAGATGTTATGTTTTTTGAAAATCCTACCTTATGTATGTATGGGATTATCAAAAGTGCTTCCATGATTAGGCACCTAACTATTTTTGAATTTCACTGTTAATTGGGTGCCCAAAATGCCTTTTGGGATTCTGATTTCTCACATATTTTCCCCTTTCCATGCCATGCCATCATATTACTTGCTAAAGTAGTGATATATCCTGTGATTGTTTTCTTATACTGGCAGTGTCTCAGAAAACAAATCTCTTTACAAGTCAGATTAGTCAATCCAGAGAGTCACCTCCAACCACAAATTGCAGATTTCATCTTCTTTCAGTAACAGTCAGGAAAAGGTATACCTTACCCATTCATTTTTAATAGAGAAAATTAAATTTCCTGCCTTCAATACTAGCTATAATATAGAATTACCCCCACTGTACTGAACAACAAAGAATCCATTCCCATAGATGTAGCTTTTCATCCAACAAGAGAAAGTCAGAAGATCAGCAGTCCTTTCTGGTAACTCACACTTCAAATTCATAACCTCACAAGTCAAAACCCATGATCACTGGAAATGTATTACTGTAGTCAGCGTCAGGTTCCCTGCATGCTGGCAATTTAGAAGACATCTGGAGAAACAGATGTTTTCTGCCTCAGAATTTAAGGCAGAAGGGAACTGAGAAATAATATCAGCAGTTACCAATATCTAAGACTTCATATACTCGAAGGTTTAGATCATCTTTAGAGATTGCAGCTCCACTAACAAGTCTTTTTGACAGGTATAATGCAACAACATCTGGTGAACAGGATCTATATGTACAAGACATGATCCACAGGCATTTGTGCAGTGAAAGCTCACTTCATACATTAATAAAAGAGTATTGATACAGTGCATACAGCCTACTTTCACACGTGACTTCACCTACTCCATACACCTTCCTCTTCCCTCACTTAGAGCCACTGCTCTCTCTCTCTCCTCCACATCTGCATTACAGATGCATCATAGGCATCTACACAGAGTGGGGAAGGACTTACTCCTCTGCATAGTTTTGTAGGCCAATGACAAAATCTAGTACTGTATAATCCAATGGTCAGTGTTACATATAGCCTTCTGTGCATGCACCACAGACAATGTAAGTCTATTGTAGACCTACAGAGCTTGTTTCTTCAGCTAAAGTTTTAATAACGCTTCCTTTCAGCTCTGAATGTCCCTGGTCAATCCCTTATGGCATCCAAAAGGATGGCTATCATACATGCAGCTAGAGAATCACAATATTCAAGCTATTTCTGTGAGGTATTCTCACTCCATATCTGTAATTCATCCTATCTCCTCCCTGCCTTAGCAAAAGAGGACTTAGTACATGTTAAATGACTAGTCTTGTAGGTAACATTCAGTGTCACTGGATCCCAAAGCCTGTGGAAGAGTATTCATAGAATCATAGAATCATAGAACCATAGAGCTGGAAGAGACCTCAGAAGGTCATCAAGTCCAGCCCCCTGCTCTAGGCAGGACCAATCCCAACTAAATCAACCCAACCAGGGCTTGGTCAAGCCGAGACTTAAACACTTCTAGGGATGGAGACTCCACTACTTCCCTAGGTAACCCATTCCAGTGCTTCACTACCCTCCTAGTGAAATAGTTTTTCCTAATATCCAACCTGGACTTCTCCCACCACAGCTTGAGACCATTGCTCCTTGTTCTGCCATCTGTCACTACTGAGAACAGCCTCTCTCCATCCTCTTTGGAACCTCCCTTCAGGAAGTTGAAGGCTGCTATCAAATCCCCCCTCACTCTTCGCTTCTGCAGACTAAACAGACCCAACTCCCTCAGCCTCTCCTCATAGGTCATATGCTCCAGCCCCCTAATCATTTTGGTTGCCCTCTGCTGGACCCTCTCCAATGCGTCCACATCCTTTTTGTAGTGGGGGGCCCAGAACTGGACACAATACTCCAGATGTGGCCTCACCAAAGCCGAATAAAGGGGAATAATGACATCTCTGGATCTGCTGACAATGCTCCTCTTAATGCAACCTAATATGCCATTAGCCTTCTTGGCTACAAGGGCACACTGTTGACTCATGTCCAGCTTCTCATCCACTGTAACCCCCAGGTCCTTTTCTGCAGAACTACTACTTAACTGGTTGGTTCCCAGCTTGTAACTATGCTTGGGATTCTTCCATCCTAAGTGCAGGACTCTGCACTTGTCCTTATTGAACCTCATCAGATTTCTTGTGGCCCAATCCTCCAATTTGTCTAAGTCACTCTGGACCCTATCTCTGCCCTCAAGCGTATCTACCTCTCCCCCTAGCTTAGTGTCATCCGCAAACTTGCTGAGGGTGCAATCCATCCCCTCATCCAGGTCATTAATAAAGATATTGAACAAAACCGGTCCTAGAACCGAACCTTGGGGCACTGCACTAGAAACCGACCGCCATCCTGACATCGAGCAGTTGATCACTACCCGCTGGGCCCGGCCTTCTAGCCAGCTTTCTATCCATCTTACCGTCCATTTATCCAATCCACATTCCCTTAACTTGCTGGCAAGAATATTGTGGGAGACCGTAACAAAAGCCTTGCTAAAGTCAAGGTATATCACATCCACTGACTTTCCCACGTCCACAGAGCCAGTTACCTCATCATAGAAGCTAATCAGATTGGTCAGGCACGACTTGCCCTTTGCGAATCCATGCTGACTATTCCTAATCACTTTCCTCTCTTCCAAGTGCCTCAAAATGGATTCCTTAAGGATCCCTTCCATGACTTTTCCAGGAACCGAGGTAAGACTGACCAGCCCATAGTTCCCTGGATCATCCTTCTTCCCTTTTTTGAAGATGGGCACTACATTTGCCTTTTTCCAATCATCTGGGATTTCTCCCGATCTCCACGACTTTTCAAAGATAATGGCCAAAGGCTCCTCAATGACATTTGCCAATTCCCTCAGTACCCTTGGATGCATTAAGTCTGGACCCATGGATCTGTGTACGTTTAGCTTTTCTAAATAGTTCCTAACCTGTACTTTACCCACCATGGGCTGTCCATCTTTATCCCATCTTGCATCACTTAGCGCAGAAGTCCAGGAGCCGACCTTGTCCGTGAATACAGAGGCAAAGAAAGCATTGAGTACTTCAGCTTTCCCCACATCATCTGTCACCAGGTTACCTCCTTCATCCAGTAGGGGCCGCACACCCTCTCTGATCACCTTCTTCTTGTTAACATGCCTGTAGAAACCTTTCTTGTTATCCTTCATCCTTAGCCAGTCGCAATTCCATTTGCGCTTTCGCCTTCCTGATAACCCCTGGCATTCTCGAGCTATACATTTAAACCCCTCCCTGGTCATTTGTCCGAGTTTCCACTTTTTGTAAGCTTCCTTTTTGTGCTTAAGTTCACCAAGGATTTCCCCCGTAAGCCAATCTGGTCTCCTACCATGTTTGCCTCTCTTGCTACGCGTCGGGATGGTTTCTTTCTGTGCCTTCAATAAGGCTTCTTTAAGCAGTATCCATCGCTTCTCATTTAACACTTACAGGAATTAACAAGTCCACTGGCTCCAAAGAAACAGAACACAGAGCAGACTGTTGGTTTAGCTGAGGATGTTTACCACACTTACGGCACTGAGATTAATTTATAATAAAAGACCAGATTTAAGCGATATGAAGCAGAGACAATAAAATCGGGAAATCGTTACAAATATAAGCAAAATATAATCACTTTGGTGACAAAAACTTAATTCAATGAGTTACAATCCCTTTCAGATGCAGTTTTCTCACCTACTGCCTCCTCTTGCTGTTACCAAACCACATGCTTAGGGATCCACTGTTCATGGATGCAAATAGTGCTGATTTCTTTGCTCCCCTAGAGATAGATCACCAAAATGTCTTTTCTTGCCTTTGCATATATTTCCAAGAGTTTGTCTTTGTCTCCAGAGTCCGAATGAACCCCAGTGGCTGAGACTCCAGTGGCTTCCTATGTGTATTTCGTGTACTCATGGTAATTTGTTCCTCCAACGCAAATGAACGGCCAATTGACTCAATTTTCATTAGAGCAGGGAAATAAACTATCCTCCCTCTTGTCTGGAAGAAAACCTGTTTCTTCTTTTGTTTGATGACAGACTTAAAAACAAGCGTTAGCACATACATCTCACAATTCAATTAATTATTAGTGTATCACTGGCTTTCATTTCATTTGATACCTCACACAACATTCTTTATATCAAGCATCAAGACAGCAATGTGTTAGATGTAGTGAGTGTGTTAGTCCCAATAGGAGCTACAAAAAAGTGGGCCCTCTGTCAGATGACATTGAGGGATCTGAGGGGCGCATTTACCTATAATAAGCAAAGAAATGCAAAGGAATACTGCATCTAATGGAGTAAATCTACTTATCTGTTTCAGGTAATGTAAGCAAGATTTTACATGGCCACTGTTTATACTCATCTTATTTATCATACAGTACATTGGGACATATTAGCTAAATGAGAAAAAATGGTAGGAGTTGTTGTTGTGCCCATCAACGTCTTAGTAGCAACTTCTGCGTGGAAGTTAATTCCACATACCCTTCTCGGCCTTTTTATTTTTTAAACAGAAGAATACATTTAAAATAGAAAAAAGGTAAAGTAAAAAACAACCCATCCTTGACATATTTATGGCATTGATTACTTCACACAGAGTGGTAAACAACAAACAAGGAATTCAGTAAAATGGGGTATGTTATTGCTCCAAGTGAAATACTTAATTAGTTCACCGCTATTTATGCCTGTTTTTTTTTTTATTTATGCCCTTGGGTAATTGACAGAATATGATGTTTTTGACAGAAGTAAGCCAGCAGCTATGACTCTGGTTTAGGCTGTGAGGAGCTATGTGTAGATGTGCTTTTAAAAGTTACAATTTCATCTAAATGTTCACAGGTTGAGCATTTCTTTGAGTTATTCCAGTGAGCCAGCATTGATAATAAGATAGCTTGATGCAGCTCTTACAAACAACTTGTAAGGATTAGGAAGTTGTCAAAAAGATATCATTAGAGGCTTAGTGATTACTTTCCTACAGTAAGTCACTTTAAATTAGAAACTAATGTGTTTCCTTCTTTGATGGCTTTTCTAGTTATCTGCAGGTGAAAGAATATCAGCCACAAAAGAAATTTGATTTTGTTTGTCATTATTTTTTAATTTGTTTTGAAACCTCTTCCAGATATCTTCACAGGTTTTCTAATTCATCGTGTAGGCTATAAAGCACACAGATGGAAAAGTGATTTCAAATATTAAATCCTAGGAGTGATCCTGTATATACATAGCATTGTTTTTGTGTAGTATCACATTGAGTGTTTACTAGACACTACAAAGACAGTCTACTGGCCCTACAGGGAAAAATACATAAAAGAAACTGTTTAAATTTAAATACAGAAAGTACATATAGTCTTTTATACGCAGAAAAAAACAAGGCAAAACACAGCTACCATAAATTCTGTCCCACAGATTTCCTTCGTAAGCTAAGGACTAAAGCATTTCAAGATTGATTATGGTACAATTAAGAACAACCTTTGAGTTAAATTATATCAAGCTATTTACTGTTTTTTTATGCTGAAGTGGTTAGATTTTCTGTGATTCACACAACTGAAAGTTGTTTGAGTGCAACACTCCATGCTAGCACCTGTCTCAAACAACACATTTCTTCCATGAAAAACATTTTGTATATTTACAATGTCCAAAAAAACTACAACCCCACAAGTGATTTCTCTGTGGACTGCTATAGGGATCAAAGTCAATAATACTGTTTTGTATAATAATCTGCAATTTGGATTATTTTGTAGCTGCACAGTGCTTTGCCTTTGAGAACCTCAAAGCACTTTATAAATACTGAGGGCTAGATCATCCCTGGCTTTAGCATGGGTGAACACAAGTGAGAGAAAATGCAAGGAACTTCTCTACCTCCTGCCTCTGCTGAAGGGCCAGGGGGACTCAGTCTCTGTACTTGTGGGAGGATGTGAGTAGTATATCACCACAAATGTAAAGTTCCTTCCTCCTGAGCCATTATCGCTAGTGTTAGCAAACACAATCAAGGCCTAACCCTGTAGGTAGGTCAGTCTATTCATCCTTACATTGCAAAGGGAAACTAAACTACAGGTGATGTATAAGTCCGATTTTCATCAATAAAAGTGGGGGGGGGGGCTCCACCATGGGCATCCTATATAATGGGCAGGTGAAAGCACAGGCTTCCCAAACTACCAGCCTGGCCCTGCCCACACTTCATCCCCAGAACATCTGCTTTAGGCATTCTGGGGACGGAGTGTTGCTGCCTCCAGTGCGACTAGGGATGGGTGCTCTCCTCCCTCCCCTTGCTCCAGAACCAGAGAGGTTGGAGACACACACCACCCACTCTCCTCATGGTGGTGTAGGACACACAGTGTCCCTTCCTGTGGTGGGGTGTGGGAAGGAAGCTTGGCTCTCATGATGGTAGGGCCTCAGAGATATGGGTGGGACTGGAGGCGGGACTGGGGGCTTTCCTCCCCCAGCCCTACCTTCACCGACCACCCCTGGGCTCCACCCTTATGAAACCCATGTCCTATGTGAATGTGTATAACTGCTTCATTCATTCAGAAATATTGCTACATATATATCCAAATTCTTCCACCTTTACTGGTGATGAATATTACTAGATTCTGTCAGTAGCCATATTGATTTCCAAGGAACTACCTGCAGAGCAGAGTATTATTTTAGGCCAGAACTTGCCTCCTACTCATATCAGAGGGTGGGGAACAGCATTTTCTGTCCCTACTGAAGCCAGACCAGAAACATTATTAATAATGTTTCATAGAAAACTATAAGTGGAAGGAACCTCTAGTGGTCATCAAGTTCAGTGTCCTGTAGTCATGGTAGGACCAAGCACCAACTAGGCCATCTCCAATGATTGAAATTCCATGACCACCCTAGGTAATGTATTCCAGAATGTAATCATCCTGACAGTAAGGAAGTTTTTCTAAGGTCCACCCTAAACCTTTTTTGCTGCAATTTAAACACATTGCTTCATGCCATATCATCAAAGGTTATAGACAAAAATGTTTTCTCCCTCCTCCTGTAACAACCTTTTAAGCTTTAATACTTTAAAGCTGTTATCATGGCCCCTCTCAGTCTTCTCTTTTTGAGACTAAAAAACCCCAATTCTTTCAATTTTCCCTCCTAGATCAATTTTCTAGACCTTTAATCATTTTTTATTGCTTTGCTCTAGATCTTCTCCAATTTGTCCACTTCTCACATTTAATATGGTGCCCAGAACTGGACACAGTACTCCAGTGGAGATCTAACCAGCACTGAGTAGAGCTTGGTCACAACACTCCTGTTAATACATCCCAGGATTATGCTTGATTTTTTTTTGCAAGTGTCACACTGTCAAGTTATATTTAGCTTGTAGTCCACTATGATCCCTAGATCCTTTGCTGCAAAACTCCTTCCTAGGAAGTCATTTCCCATTTTGTATATACAAAAATGATTGTTCCTTCCTAAGTGGAGTACTTTGCATTTGTCCTTATTGAATTTCATTCTTTTTTACCTCAGACCATTTATCCAGTTTGTCCAGATCATTTTGATTTATAAACCTATCCTCTAAAACACTTGTAACCCCTTCCAGCTTGGTATCGTCTTCAAACTTTATAAGCATATTCTCTATGCCATTATCTATTCTAAATCATTGATGAAGACTCTAAACAGATCCATCATCCCTGTAGAACCATATTTGTTATGCCCATCCAGAATGTTTATGAATCTTTGACACTTATTCTCTGAGAATGATTATCCATTAACCAGTTAGGCAATTATCTTATAATAGCCCCAGCTATGTTGTATTTCCTTAGGTGTTGTGTGTGTTTTTGTTTTTTAATAAGAAGGTCATGCAAGATTGTATCAAAAGCTTTACTGTAGTCTAGGTATACCTCATCTACCACTTCCCCCTTAATCCACAAGACTTGTTATCCCAAAGAAAGCTATCTGATTGCTTTTACATGATTTGTTCTTTACAAATTATGCAGACTATTACTTATCACCTTATTATCTTCTAGATATTTGCAAATGGATTCCTTAATTATTTGCTCTATTACCTTTCCTGGCACAGAAGTTAAGCTGACTGGTCTGTAGCTTCCTGTGTCCTTTTTTCCCTTTTTATAGATGGAAACTGTACTTACTTTTCCAGTCTTCTAGAATCTCTCCTGTCTTCTATGACTTTTTAAAGACGATAGCTAATGACTCTGATATCTCCTCTATCACTCCTTGAGTATTTTAAGTTGTATTTCATCAGGCCTTGGTGACTTGAAGACATCTAACTTTTATCATTTTTAACTTGTCCTTTTCTTTTCCCATTGTAACTTATGAATCTACCTCCCTTTCTCCAGTATTCACTGTGCTAGGAATCCAATCACCACCAACCTTCTTGGTGAAAACCAAAACAAAGAAGCCATTATTCACCTCTACCATTTCCACATTTTTTCCTATTGTTTTTCCCTTTTCATTGAGCATTAGGCATACCCTGTTCTTGGTATTCTTCTTGCTTCTAATATATTTGTAGAATGTTTTCTTATTACCCTTTATATCTCTGGTTAGATAGACCGATTTTTCTGCCTTCATCTTTCTAATTTTGCTTCTATATACTTGTGATATTTGTTTATATTCATCCTTTGTAATTTGACCTAATTTCCACTTTTTGTAGGACCTTTTTTTATTTTAGGTCATTCAAGATTCTCCTGGTTAAGCCAGGGTAATCTTTTGCCATACTTGCTGTGCAACTCTTGCACCCTTAATAGTGCAAAACAGTGTTCACTTGTTTTTCCTCTTAATCTTGCTTCTTACTGGATGTTACCTACCTTCCCTGAGTTTTCTAAAGTCTTCCTTCTTGAAATCCATTGTCTTGATTTTGCTGTTCTCTCTTCAACTATTTCTTAGAATCATGAAGTCTATTATTTAACAATCACTTTCCCCAAGACACCTTCCACTTTCAAATTCTGCATCTGGTGAGGATTCCTACCACCAGCAGAAAGAGGGTAATGTGGACGCTAAGGGTGCGTCTACACAGCACCCTAAACTCGAAATAAGATAACGCAATTTGTGCTACACTAATTATGTATCTTATTTTAATTGAATTTTGAAGTAGGCTATTTCAAAATTTGGCACATCTACGGAGTGCCATTTTTTGAAATAAGGCACTATTTCAAGATATCATTTAACCCTTATGGAATGAGGGTTACCAGGATGCCGAAATAGCATGCCTGTTATTTTGAAAAATATTTTGATACCTCTGGTGTCCTAAAATAGCCACGCAGTGTAGACGTACCCTAACTGCCAATTTCAGTGCTGCAAAGGCTGTAGTGTGATCTAACTTAAGTCAACCTAATTTTGCAGTGTAGTCAAGCCCTCAGAGCGTCACAGCTAAATGCACCGTTGAATACATTGTATAGTATACATAATTAACACAAATTTCAAGGGATCTGTCAAAGTGAGGTGGCCCAATATCATCCTCCATTCATGGGGTTAACAGGCTGCTTCACCTCAAGTCGTCCTTTGAAATATGTGTTAACTACTTAGACTAAATAATCTATTCCACCTTGTGTTTAACTGTGACACTGAGTACTTTTCTCAGACCTGAGGAAGAGCTCTGTGGCAGCTCAGAAGTTTGCCTTTCTTTCCAACAGAAAAGATATTACCTCACTCACCTTGTCTGTTTAATATCCTGAGACCAACACGGCTACTACTACACTGAATCCAAATGAAAATCTTGGCCATGGAAATCTAGCTGCCAACTCAAGCCAAACATGGCTAAAACAGAGCTTCTAATTTCCCATCCTGTAAGAATGAAAAATAGATCCCATGCACTGCCCCATTTCTCCATTGCTTGTGGAGAACTTCCTGTCACTTAGGACTATGACTTGCATATCATCTTTGAGTTAGACCTCTCTCTCTCTACAGCCTCACA
Organism: Rafetus swinhoei; assembly: GCA_019425775.1. Taxonomy (NCBI): domain Eukaryota; kingdom Metazoa; phylum Chordata; order Testudines; family Trionychidae; genus Rafetus; species Rafetus swinhoei. The sequence continues at coordinate 16,677,635 of CM033434.1, forward strand.
TCCAAGTTCTAAGTCTTGCTGATCCTTTCTGTATAACATCTCTAAGATATAGCTGTTTACCTGTCCACATAGTTAAAACTCTTGTTCATGCTCTCCACCATGGTCTCTGGCCTTCACAATTGCAATCTTGTTTCACTTATGTCCATTCAGAATGCTGTTGCAAAGATCATTTCCCAAGCCTGCTATTTTGACCAAGTCACCAGGGCCAGATTAACTCTTTCCTGGGCCCTAGGCAAACATACACAGTTTGGTGTTGTTTAGTTAACTCTCTGTTCCATCCAGGTCAGTCACTGAATGGCTCCAGCTGCAACTCTGAAAGAACTTCAAATCTATTCTAAGGAAGCTAATAAATAATTATTAATAACAACAACATTTTTCATGCCTTGGCTTTTATCACTTAAATTCAAGTCTTTCAAAAGAATGTAGTTCCCTTAGTGAAGTATTTTGTAGGAACTGACTATTATTAAACCAGCAGAAGACACTGCTAAGACAGTTTACCAGAGGTTAGCTTTCTGTTCTGTTGAGGAAATAAAAAAGGGGGAAAAAATCAATACACAGAGAATAGTTGAAAATTAAACTGTTTCATGTGACATGGTCTAATTACTACTAGGCTCAAAGGTATTGTCTTTGTACAAGATGTGGTGTGCTGTACTCAGATTAAAAACAAAATATCTGCTAAAATCTTTCTGGGTTGTTGCAAACAGAAAAGAATAAAGAGAGCTTGCATTGGTATTTCTAGGATATTATTAAACTTCACAACAGACAACAATGAAACAGAGAACCTACTCTTTCTGGAAATCTAATGTGTTGTGTTTCTTGGAAATGTAAAAGGAAATCAAATGTCCTTCTGAGCATGTACAGAAAAAGGAAAAAAAAAAGGGGGCAAGACATTCAGTTTTGTGCCTCTTGGTAATCTAGAATCGGATACAATTTGACTTTTAAAAAATAAATTTTGACAGCTATCGATTTTCATTTTAAGCATTTTTATTTTTTTCCTATTTAATTTTTCACAATTCTGTAATTTGTTTCCTATTTTTATAATTGCTGGAAATTATGTAGGAAGAGAAACTATAATTTTTAAAACACAACAAATCAAACATTATCCATCCAAATATACAATGTAAACATCCTTAATTTAAACTCTAGTAAGTTCACAAGCAGTATTTTTCTTACTTTACCTGTTTGCACATTTTGATAATCATTGATGGAAATATTTTAAAGCATTTTAAGTGTATAGCATGAAATCAGCATATATGGATAATCTTACCCTTTCAAGCATGGTCACAGAGCTGACACTCAGTTATCATTATGGAAACCACATATGTTCCATTTTGCTTGAGGTTTATACACATAACATTAGCAAGTCATGCAGTGGTATATACAGCAAAATGTTTCCTTTCTCTTTCCCACAGTTCATAAGTCTCATTACAGATCCAACTGGAACATGTACTGTGGCTCATGAGCCATAGAACTACGTCAAAATCTGGACCACCATGCATAGGGCAGTCATAAAATTGGTCACTTCCCTTAATGCAGAAATATTCTAATGTAGGGGGCACCTATATAAAGAAGAAAAAAACAACCCTCGGAACACATGGCATTCTGGGACAGGGCACAGGGAATGGGAAAAGAGGCATAGAAGGGTCCCCTAAAATGTCCATGATGACTATAGCAACAGGGACACAAGTAAAGGCAGCCCTCAGGATCCAAACCTCTTCGAGCAAATCCAAGGATGAATTAGTCTCCTCCCTCCCCTAACTGAATGTGACAATGATGCCAAATCCTGGCACTTTTCCCATAGCAGCAAATTCATATTACTAGTGTTCACTTGCATATGGAAAGGAAGATGGCCAAACTTTCTCTTCACACAGGAATAATTTAAGCTGTGAGGGAAGATAAATAGGGTCAAGACTCTCTCCAGGTAGACAGGTGATAGAGTACACCAGTCAGTGCATACATTTCTCCTTCCTGGGTGGCCAGTCTCTCTCTTTTCTGCCTGGCTGGGTAGTGGAGAGGGATCATCTGTTCCTGACCAGCTGAATCTCCAAAGACAACTGTAATGTTATTGGGTTCTCTGCAGAGGAGGAATAATTATACTGTGTAAGGGTATGTCTACACATCAAAGTTATTTCAAAATAACTTTCCTAGCATCTACACAGCCAAACTACTATTTTGAAATTAATTAATTAATTTCGAATTAATTTTGAAGTAGCGGAGAGCTTATTTCAAATGTGGTAAACCTCATTCTACAAGGAATAACGCCAAATTCGAAATAGCTAATTTGAAATAAGCGCTGTGTTGATGCTTATTTCAAAATAGGGGGCCTCCAGCCCTTCTCAGGGTGCCCTGGTGGCCACTCTGGACACAACCACAAAAACTTCCTCTCCTCTCCCCCAGCCCTGGAGCCCTTAAAGGGGTAGACTCTGGCCACAGTGCCAGTGCCAGCTCCAGGCCTGCCAGCACAGTGTCAGCAGTCGCTACCCCTGAGCCAGTGGCCCCACCATGAGCCAGGCAGGCAGTGCCAGCCAGCCCTCCACTGCTCCCCAGGCCCAGTCCCCCAGCTCCCAGGAGCTTGCCAGGGGCCAGAGAAGGCAGGTGCCTTCCTGGTCCAGTGCAGAGATCATGGACCTGATTGAGGTTTGGGGGAATGCCTCCAACATCCTTGATCTCTGCACTAGATGGAGGAACACAGCTGTCTACAGACAGATGGCTTACAGCCTGGCCACCAAAGGCCACATGTGCACCCAGGAGGAGGTGTGCATGAAACTGAAGCTGTGGCAGGCCTATGCCAGGGCCACAGGGGGCAGCTCCCAAACAGGGTCAGTCACCTGCCCCTATTTTGACACCCTGGACCACATCCTGGGGGGCGGGATGATCCGTGCCACCCTGGGGGTCATTGATCCTGGAGCAGAGGGCCCTGACCAGGGCATAGAGGAGGAGCACCAGGAGCTGCAGGAGCCCAGAGGGAGCATGTCACACAGCCAGGACCCCCGAGCCATCCCAGCAGACCCATCACCAATGTCATCCGGAGAAGCAACAACATGTGAGTGCCATCACTGTCCCCTTATTGGGTGGCAGGGAGGGAGACCAGGGACTGTGCACATGGGCCTTGCTTACCATGGATCACGCAGCAACCTGTGAACGTGCAAGCATGTGCCATGCCACCCCTGGGCACGTGGCCCCAGCTGGCTGCCACACAGGGGCCTTGGCCTGTTAGCCACATGCATGTGTGAAGAGACCTGACATGCTCCTGACCCCGGGGTGGGACACAGCAGGACGCCCTCCCTCCACAAGGCTATTATACACAGACGCAGGGGACATCTCCTCCCCCCCACCCACACTATACACAGCACAGGGGCATGGGTGTGGTCTCGGGGCAGTTCCCACTCCCCGGGATAGCAGGACATTCCGAACATTGCCTGTGTGTAAGCACATCGGCTCTGATGGTGCAGGGAACGATCATCCTCACCTTGCAGAGGGGGGCTGGGCTTCACCCACTGTGTCCCCAGGGATAACTAACCACTTCTATTGTTTCTCCACAGCTGCGCGTGCAGGGCGCACCACCCCTCCTGGGACATGCTCCCGCACCCGAGGGCTCCGCAGGACCACCCGTGCAGTGGAGGGGTACCAACAGCAGCACCTGGGGGCACTGCGAGCCCTGCACCGCACCCTCCAGAACTGGGTGCAAGAAGACCTGGAGCTCCGGCAGGAGCAGCTTGCCCAGAGCCGTGCCATCTCCCAACACCTGCAGACCCTGGTGCGGAGCATGCTGCCTCCTGCCGCTCTAGCATCTGCTGCCTCCCCAGCTACTGATCCTCCTTCCACTCCTTCTCCACCTCCTGATTCTCCCTCCACACTCTCCTCACCCTCCATCCCATCCCCCCGGGGTTGCCGAGGCCCCAACATCTGCATTGCTGGGAGACAGTTGACCCGGAGAGACCCCCACCCCTGAGCCCTGAGCTTTCCTTCCCCCTTCTTCCCCTGGCTTCCCCCTTCCAGCTTCCTCCTCCCAGGTTTTCCCCTCTCCTCTCCCACCCTCTCTCCTCCCTTCCCCTGCCTCCTTTCCCCAGTCTCACCAGAGTTTCATTCCTCCCCTCCTCAGTTTTGTTAAATAAAGACAGTTTGTGTTTATGAAAAAACATGTATTTTATTTTACATCAGGAAGGTGGGCTAGGGGTGGTAAGTGGAAGGATGTGAGGGAGGAATGAGGCACAAGCCCCCAGTGGGGCAGACTAGGGAGACTGTTAGTGCTCCTCAGGGTGGAAGCTCTCCTGGATACTGACAGCCCCCCAATGGACCTCCCAGATGGCAGCCTGCAGAAAGTGCAGCCAGGCTCACAGCAACGCGTCCAAGAAAAGCACCAGAGTGCCCAGGGGCAGCTCGAGCTCCATGTTGCAGAGTTCTGTGGTGTCCCGAGTGAGGGCAAGCAGAGCACACAGAGACAAAATGCTTTGCTGTCCCTCATCGAGGTAGGCAAGCAAGCAGGGAAACCTGAGAACCGGCTTCCCAGGATGGGAGGGGGTATCCCTTTAAGCACAGGCCTCAGATAGCCTCAGGCAGCAACCACACAAAGACACTCCTGACCTGATGCCCTGCCCGATCTGGTTCCAGCCGGCCTTAAATGCGATTCAGCGTCCACTCAGTGTGGGCACGCTATTTCGAAATAGCAAAACGCTATTTTGAAATGCATTTTGTGTGTAGATGCATTATTTTGAAATAACTTATTTCGAATTAACTATTTCAAAATAACGCTGTAGTGTAGACATACCCTAAGAGACACAAGAGCCACTAGTTGATGTTAAAACCTCACCACTGAAACAGAGTTGGTGGGAGACAGTGGAAACTCAGATTGAAGCTGACTCTGTAGAAGCTTTTCCAAATAAGTTGTGCCCCTGAGTAGTTTTGGAAGCTTAGATTAAAATCAAAAGAGACAAGGCACTTCAGGAGGAGGAAGGGAAAGAACTTCATGCTATAACAACACAGCACTGGTTCAGAGTAAATGAAGGAAGGCAGCTGGTGTCTCATAGCCACAGAACTGACCAGCCTTGAGTTTGGAACCGAAGAAAACCTCATCCAGGAGAAAACAAGAAGTTTAAACTTATTATTTATATACATTTCATTTATGTTTAACAATAGGCAGTCAGAGCGGAAGGATTAGTGTGTCTGATTAATTTCTCACCCCTATACTGCAGTAAGTCACCAAAGTCCAGAGAGTTAATAGTGGTGTAAAAGTAGTGCTAGTGAATGACAAATTAGGCCCAATATATCTGACTTAAAGCCATACCCACCCACATTTGGAAAGCAGAAATCTAAGATCCTCCTCTCAGCCTGCATTCTTCCTCTCCTCTTTCCCCTACAGCATTCCTCTGTCATTCAGAGAAGAAATCATATTTCACTTACTTTGAGTGAATTCACACAATGATGGTGTTTAAGGACTGTCCTCATTGGACCTGCCTGGAAGGGAATCCTCTCCACAGACATTTCTTTCCCATTGCACTGCCTGCAGCTAAGACACTTACGGCTACTGCACTTGACAGAAATTGTAAGATTCAAGGCAGTCTTGAGTGCTTAGTAATTCCTGCCAAAAGTTTCAGTCTTCAGTTAAAATACTTTGGCTAGGCATTTGTAATCCAGGACTTTTTTATCCTCAAGATGTACATACTAAGCATGCTGATAGCTTGTACAAATATCATGATTTGCTTTTGGAGAACTGTGAGTGCCTAGGAGTGTGATAGCTACAGGAAACTATTTTTGACAGGCAGAAATCAGTGTAGCATGCCAGGGAAGATGTGGTCATACACACCACTCCCATGGAGATTTCAAGTGTTTTTCCTTTTGATGTTGAGGTTTTCTTAATCCAAACAAAAATCAGATTGAATGAAAGTGTGTGTGAGGTCTTTACGTGAACAAACATGCAGTGGTTCCCCCAAAACATCTCCCATTGACGAGTAATGGTCTATTTGATCTGTGACACCTTGGATCCCCTAAACGTGACCTGAGGCTTCAGGCTTTCTTGAGGTCCAGCCCTTTTCTTGTTATAGTCAACAAGAATCTAAGGTATTTATATGGTCTCTATTGCCATTGCAATCTTTAATGTGTTTGCCTTTTCCATACTTGTAAAGTAGGAAATAAAGGTTGTTCATGCAACACTTACTGCTGGTGTATCTCCCTGCCTTCACAAAGAGTAATCAGGGTAGCAGACTTTGTACCCTTCCAGGGTGCAGACTTCCCGGGATTGCACTCTTTGCACATCCAAGACTGACTTCAACTGGGAGTGCTAGTCATGCAAAAATGTTACCAAAAAAGTAGGGTTTAATTTGCAATGAACAAGGCAGCTTCTGTATGTTAAATATATGTTGATTTTTTTTTGATTGATTTATCATACATTAATAGCTACACAGTATGTTTCTTTATAAAAACAGTATAACCCCCGTTTTTCTGTAATAAATTGGCATTTCAATTCTCTTGATCCCTTTCCAAAGTGAGCAGTGCCACTTAATGGATTATATAACTTCTTTCACCCTTCCCCTTTTTGGCTATGCTGCATGTTTAGCTTTTCGGCTATGCTGCATATTTAGCTCATCCAACTTACTGAATTTCTGACAAAAAATGTCAAAAGTTCTAGATTCTAAGTATTGGGTTACGTGAGAAACTCACAGAATCTTGCCTGGATAAGAGATGGTCTGCTATTAGTAAGAAATAAACACAAGTTTAAAAACTGCACACAGGGTTTGTTTGAATAAGTACTTTTATTGACCAGTACAATTGACTTGTCATGTCTATCCTCTACATACCATCTGGGAAAAGATACCCTGTAGCTGATACAGCTGGCAGGATTCTATAGAACTACAACTACTGAATGTTCTCTGTGTTAGTGACAAACAGTTGACACTTTGCTTCACTGGAACCTAGCAATAAATTGTACACTGTGCACTATAAGCTATTATCTCTCAGTGCCATTTGTACTAAATCAACCTCAGGTTTTCATTACAACAATATATATATACACACACACACACACATATATCAGCTCTCCCCACAGCCTACTGCCGGTAGGTGCATTACCCACTCTACATCGTAACTGGAACATGTCTAGATCTTCTCAGTTTCTGGATCAACAGCTGTAGAAAATAGAGACATTATAATTAGCTAGATCAATCTGCAAAAGTAAATTTAGCATCAGGAAATTAGCAAACTGGCAGGATAAAAATATAATGGATTGTGTGGGTGGAACTTTACTGTAGGTCTTAACCTGTAAATATTTGAATACAAGTTATTCTGTTAATTATACTTAAAAGGATATACACATTGCTAGTACTGAAATGACATAAACCAGAACACATAAGGGATGAATACTATCATTAGATGTGGGTACAGAATTCACACCAAAATCAACAAGAATGGCCATAAATTAAAAAATACAAAGTGCTGCAACATTGTAGAGTAAGGGTGTAAATCTCTACACATTACAAAAGCAATAATGCAATGCTTTGGTGTTATCACTGTATCATATTCTTTTTACTTAAGTGTGTGTTCATAAGAAAAAACATTAATTTACAATGTACACATATATATGAATCAGAATTCTTAGCAGTAATACTAGCTAGGTAGGATCAAAAGTATTAACTCCCACCTAGACAACAATTCTTTGCATCTCCAGTAGCTCGAACCCCCTAAACCAATAGGTTTGAAAATATTGAGAAGTTAGTTTTCAGTCCCATTCTTACATTCCACATCCAGATACATTTTTATTTCCTCCCCTACCAAAAGAGCCTATCAGCTCTCATTCAAAAGTATATTCAATGCCTCTGCAACCCCACCCCTTCTAGGGATACTTAGAAAATGGACAGGTTTTCATGCTGTTTTCCAGTGCCTTTAACATTGTTTGTTCTCTCCTCCAACCCCTTTTCTTTCTTAAGTAAACTTCCTTAAAATGTGAGGCACTCATTTGATACATCGTATATGCATTTACCAACTGCAAATTTACCAGAGTTTGATCATTCATAAGTCAGACAAAGCATTGTACAATATGGAATATATGCAGAACCTTACTCTAGAATGCTAATTGTAATGTTTGCATTGTTAATTTGGGCTCATTTATATGTAGTTTATATTGCAGTAGTTCCTGGAGTCCTCAGATAAGTATCAGTTCCCATTTTGGTCATCACCGTGAAACCCAAAACCCAATGAAGAAAAAGGAAAAATGCCCATTGCCTTCAAAGGGGCCAGAATTTCACCCTGATAGTCTAAAGTACTGTATTTGTTGGTGACAAGAATAACATCACAATATCCTCAGATTTAAAGGTTCTCAAGAATTTTCTAAATGGTTTGGCATATCATTATGGAGTTTTATCATCTGTCAAGTGTTCAAATCTCCATTTAATCTGATACCCACATCTATTAATCAGCTGGCACACTTCAGTAAACATGGCTCTTCTCACTGTCACCCTTTCTAGTTAGCTATACCCACTGGAATTATTTTTTTCATTAGCTTTTTACAAAAGCAAGCCAGAACATGATTTCTTTATAGATATTGATGTGTTCAGTTTCTTGATGCCAATTACTTTAGACATTCAGAGTATTTAACTGATGCTCAGAAAAAGCCTGGTTTTAAGCACCAATATCCAGGATAGAAATGACTAGCAAAATACATTACATGTTAGTATGATCAAAATTGTAGCATAAATATAATAAAATATTTACTAGATAGTTGCTATAATTATCTTAAATCCACCTGTTAAAGAGGTAGTTTGAAGTACAAAATAATGAAGCAGAAAATAGTGAATTAATGAAATCCCATCCACAGGCCAAAAAAACTGATGACTATATGAGCCATGGCAAACAGGTTTCTTGATGTCTGCACCTTCTGAAAGTGATGGTTCTGTGAATGATAATATATCTACTGATATATCTAACATATATATCCAATGACATAGCTAATGATATATAAATATATCAATATATCTAATTATAAGATATCTACTTTGAGAACCTTTGAAGTACAATTCTTCTCTGAAAAGTGATGTTCTATAAGGCATAGTTTAAAAGCCTCAGAGGGGTAGCTGTGTTAGTCTGTACTTTTAAAATCAATGAGTTGTACTGTGGTACTTTAGAGACTTATAAATATATATACAAATATATAGTAACTTGAGCTTTTGTGAGCAAACCTCACTTCCTCAGATGAACTTGAGTGGGGAAAAAAAGGGGGACCCTCAAAATATATAACAGAAAAAAAAGGAGAGTGGAAAGAAAAAAAACCCTATCAGTTGTAGTGCCAGTGCTAACGACATCAAAAGCTAAGTATGGAACACTTCCCGCCCACTCATTTAGACTCATTAGCACCAGCACAACAATTGGCAGGGGTTTTTGTTTGTTTCTATTCTCCCTTCTTTTTCTGTTATCTATTTTGAGGGTCTGCTTTTCTGTCTCCACTCAATCTCATTTGAAGAAGTGGGTTTTATCCATTTTATCTACAAAAGGTCATGATACATATATATATATTGTTAGTCTCTAAGCCCTGGTCTATACTAGGGAGTTATTTCAATTTTGAAATAACAAGTGGAGCGTCCACACTAACAAGCCTATTATTCTGAAATAAGGGGCTGGTTACTTTGAAATAATAACTCCTGCTTTCCACAAGAAACAACACATATTTTGAAATAGTTATTTTGAAATAGTGGCAGTGTGGACACTCCACTGCTGCTATTTCAAAATAACTTCTCCCCAGAGTCATTTAAAGTAATTACTCCGCAATGCTTCCTGGGGCTCTAAGTCAAGGTAGCATGTCCACGTTAAGGAAGCCTGCCTCAGACTAATTTTGAGGTTCCCTGTAGTGTGGACATTCTATTTTGAAATATTTATTTTGGGAGTTGTTATTTCAAAATAAGCTATTTTGAAATAATTTCTTATTGTAGACATGCCCTAAGGTGCCACAGGACTAGCTCATTGTTACATTGGCATAGAGTTGTTGCCAAAAGGGTATTTCACACCAGTCAGGATGTGTGCAGAGATTCTCAAGGGTAAGGAGAGATATTACAATTGAATCTGTTTGCTTGCTGTATTTCTATATAGACAGACTATTTCATACTCACAAGTAGTTTTGAAAGAAAATATTCGTGAGGGGCATGATAATTCTTTTGTTTCAATAACATGTTTTTGGATGCATTGAAAATGCAATAGAGCTTTGTCCAACTCTGTATGGTACATGAAACAATTCCCTAGGTCCTGGACTAATATTTTTCTGTCCAATTCACACTATAAGTCATCTGTATTGTGGCTCTCTGATGCCAAGACTGAACTCATCCCACAAAGGAACTATGGGACTTCTACATGTGATTGAGCATATTGAAGACTGAAGAGGAGAATTTTGCCCAAAGTTTAGAAGATCACTTTCTTTGCTTGATACTATTTGGTATATAGCTTCAAAACATTCCAGAAGGAAGTATCATTTCACAGCAATATCTCTTTTAAGTGAAAATAAAATTGCTGGGAAGATATTCAGAAAACCTGAGAGGTCAATGCATATTATGTTTCACTACTAAGGGAAACCAGTCCTGAGAGGTACAGACTTTGTAGATGTGCAAATGCTGGTTTATGCCTGTAATAATTGTGGAACACAATCCTAGATCTGATTGTTTTGATTAAGTGATTTGACTTACAAATATTATCACAATTTTGATGTTCTTATGACTAACACAATGGAAAGACATTGTTATATATTACACACTAAGGCTGTGTCTACATTGGCACCCTTTTTCGGAAAAGGGATGCTAATGAGACCAGTCGCAATTGCAAATCCGCGGGGGATTTAAATATCCCCGGTATTTGCATTTACATAACTGCCGCTTTTTCCGCTCGGGCTTTGCCGGAAAAAAGCGCCAGTCTAGACGGGGATCTTGCGGAAAATAAACCCTTTTCCGCAAGATCTCTTATTCCTACTTGTAAGGAATAAATGCAATGTAATGTGAATACCGGGATATTTAAATCCCCCGCGGATTTGCAATTGCGACTTGGTCTCATTAGCATCCCTTTTCCGAAAAAGGGTGCCAATGTAGACACAGCCTAAATGTAATGAAAAGCAGTGTCTTCTCACTGTGTTACTACATCATGAATAAATTAATGGAGTTGACAGAGTATCTACCTTCAAAAATACATATTTTACTGCTTAAACCTTAAGAATTTTAGACTTGTTTTTGGCACAAAATATTTAGATATTTAAGATTTAACAAGCAATCCATATAGCAAGTTAATTAGATAGCACACTTAATATCTAATTTTCTGTAGCTGTGTGGTTAAATGCTAATTAAATTGCTAAGAATTCCACACAAGTGTAATGTAATAATAGGAATATAGTCACACACTTATTGGTTCTGCAGATTTGAATTAATTACATGACAAGTAGATTTATCTTTTCTATGCTTATACCTCAATAGGTGCCTCTTCCAACAATCAACTGGTATTTAATTTCCCTTATTAGTTCTAAATTAAATATATTTAGGACAGTAGCACTTCAGACTTGCAGATTCTCTAGTTAATGATAACTTGATTTTGTTTCTGTTTTTTTTTATTCTGCCTTTTGATCCTGAGAAGGGATTAAGATTAGTAACGGCAAATGAATCTCCAAAGGTTTGATGCCAATAAGAATGCAGAAATGTGAATATTTACTTAGGGCCAAATTAAGAAACTCTGTGGAGATACCTAAAACCTTTTCTGGGCATAAGATGGTCTTATCTGTGCCTGCCATGGGCAATGCAATCACTCTCCTCTACACCTTGCAGGCTCTGCTGTCATTGTACAAGTGGATGAGGAGCTGGATATGAGTCAACAGTATACCCTTGTAGCCAAGAAGGCTAATGGCATATTAGGCTACATTAGGAGGATCATTGCCATCAGAACTAGAGAAGTGATTATTCCCCTTTATTTGACACAGGGGAGGCCGCATCTGGTGTATTGCGTCCAATTCTGGGCCCCCTATTACAGAAAGGATGTGAACACATTGGAAAAAGTCCATCAGAGGGCAACCAAAATGATTAGGGGACTGGAGCACTTGACTTACAAGGAGAGGCTGAGGGATTTGGGCTTATTTAGTCCAAAGAATCCTCTAGCAGTTTCATGTTCTAGTCCATTGTGATATGACAGAGCCTTGAAAATTTGAACCTATCGCTAATGTTAAAGGACAATCCTAAGAATCCGCTAGCAGTTTCATGTTCAATATGATTAACACAGATTCCCATCTCAGTCCATGGAACCCATGATCTTGATCCCTTGATGTCTGCCAGGATCCTAGGCCAATTTAAAACTAGGATAGTGGTGCTGCCTATGCTGACTCCATGAATGTTTCCTCCCAGCTTCCTGCAGACAGCTTAGCCAGCTCTCTGGCTCAATGACCAGAGGAGCTGCTGTGTGTAGTAGACTAAGAGCAAGGGATACCTACCAAACCAATCTGAAATGGGACACTGATTCCTTATGTGACTTTAGTCAAGTTAATTGCTCTGTTTCCTGTATCTGTTATAAGGATGTTATTAATCAGTTACCTCCCAACTGGGCTTTAGCATTCTCAAAACTCTGAGGCCCTATGCAAAGTGCTGGGGTCAAGATTGTGTTATTCACAGGCAGGAGATAAACATCATTTCACAGGCTCACCCATAATTACTAAAGACAACTCTGCCGTTGAACTGGACTGGAATATTTGACCCTGGGCCTGATCCTACATTACTGAGCACCACAAGCGCTATCCCTTAACTTAGGTGGAAACATGATTGATACACACACACACAAACCCATGGGTGCAGAAAGAACCACTTCTTTCAACCATACAAAGTCCATTTTTAAAGGCATGATCCACTAGCAACATGATCTCTGTACTGAATCAAATTATAGAAGTTAGAAACCTATTACACTGTCAGGAAAAAAAGAGGAGATAGAGCAGGCATGGCTAAATTTGTACTTTAAAGTATGGCAGGCAGAGCCACTCACAATGCTCTCATGCTCCACCTAAAGGACTGGGGTTGGGGGAGCTCAGGGCCTTTGTGCTGTGTGGGGAAGTAGGTCTCAGGGCTTTAGCCCTATGGTAGGGGAAAGGAGACAGGGTTCATGGCTTCAGCCCTGGTGAAGCCTGTTGTGTTTGTGTCTTGCAGCTCTCCAGTTTCTGAAGCATTTCATATGTGTCTCAGATGGTCAGAAAGCTTGGCCACCCCTGAGATAGAGGAAGCATCAGGCATTAAAACTGATACAATTCTTTATCCTGGCCAAGAAGAGGTGAGCTCTTGCAGCTCAAAGTCAGAGCCTCTGGTCTCTGAACGTTCTCTTAGATTTTCTACTGCAACTGGTTCCCACCATCCACCCTGAAGAAAAATCAGTTACCTGATGCTATTTAAACTCATTGCTGGGACCTGGCGCAAAGTTACTGGCAGTTATGCGCACAATACCTTAACCTTTCGCTTAGCAGATATTGTGCAGGTTTCATATACTTTACAATGCTAATATATATTTTTTATAAGATGTGTGTTTTTGATCACATAATACATGAATTGCTTTGGAAAATGGGGGAGCAAATTGATGACTTACAACTAAAATGTGCTATGCTTAAGCTGCAGCAATGACATCTTTGTGGGGATCTAGCACAAAATAAAGTGTATTAGATGTGGCAGAAAATGTTTGGAGGGAGGAGTTTTCTGGCAACTTGCATCCATGACTGGAGGATAGAATCCCACGTTGGTATTCCAAAGGGAAGATTTTCCTGAAGTGCACTTTCTCAAATGGTAGACCTGGTCTACATTAGGACATTCATTTGAAGTTAGCCCTTCTACATCGAATTTGTAAGTAATGCATCCACGCTACCACGCTGTGGAATTTGAACTCTGTAGTCCTGCTTTTTCATGAGGAATAATGCTATTCCCAAACTTGTATTTCTGTAATAATGTTAGTGTGCCTACTCCAGTGCCACTAATTCAAAATTATTGGCCTCTGAGTGGGTTCCCACAGCTCTCCAGAGTGCTTCCTAGGGCTCTGAGACTAAGGAAACACATCCACATTAATAGAGCCTGCCTTGGACTACATTCGATTCTTCCCCCGTAGTGAGGACATGGAACTTCGAATTTGTAAAATGAGGTGCCCCGAAGTTGAACTTTGTAAATTGGGACTAATTTCCTGATGTAGACATGGCCTTAATGATTAAATTAGAAAATGTATTATATTGGATGACATTTTAAAAAATACAACTATACCCTATCTTCCAGTTCCTTTGGAGTAAATAACTGTAGTAAATTTACAGGAAAGGACATTCTATGTATATAACATAACATTTGTAATTAGTAATTTCAACAAAGCATGTCCAATGTGTTAAATATTTATGATTTGATATCAAAGGCAAAGATTTTTAAAATACAAGAGTTAATCGCATCCCCGTGTGATTAATCCTTGATTATGTAAGCAACAATTGCATTTCATGTAGTCTGTTCATTTGATAAGTAATATATATATATATATATATATATATATATATATAATAGGCATACAGCTAGATTTAACAAGTTGAATATCAAATTAATGCACTGTTGGATTGCTCAGTGAAGAAAGAGCCTGCTTAAAGCCGCTTTCACTTACTTATCTGCAAACTGTAAGATCACATTTCTTTTTGCAACTAATTACTACTTTTTTTGTTTGATTTTTATAATGAGTGGATGGCTCTTTCCTCCAATTTGATAATTGCTGTCTTGTCCCCATCTAACCTTGTAGCTTAAAGATATATTGATATTCTCCATGCCACAAAGACAATAAGAAAACATTTTAATATTAAAACGATATGCATTTACAGTGGAGAATTAAAATTAGTCTTGCCATGGGATGAATCTTCTTGCCCACAAGTTGAATATCCTGAATAAAACAAAAGACATTTCTTTCCTGCAGAACAAGAGGAAAATTAAGGCTCTGGGATTATATATAAAAGGCTTGCAAAATATTGCCTTTAAGATACTTATTATACAATATAGTTTTACCCTCTATAGTGTTTGAGCAGAGTACACTAATGCTGAAGGGAGCAAAAGCCTCCAACTTTTTTTTTTTTTTTTTTAAAGCTGCTTTAAATATAAATTCACACGTCTCCTTACTTGGTCAATCTACGGCCAAAAAATGTTGCACAGCTCAGCTAATTAGAAGAAGTTGCCAAACATAGAAGGGCTGAACCAACACAGATTTGCTTGGAAAAATGATCTAGGACTTGTAGAAATAAGAGACTGAAAAGACCTCTTGGTAGTAGGTTATATATTCCATCCCTCTGAAATTACAATAAATTATGAAATTTTCTAGTACTTCAGTCAGTCTGGTTATAATTGTCTCAAGTGATGGGTCTTGCATCATCTCCTTTTGGAAGGCTGCTCTGTAATCTAATAAAATAATAGAAATTAATAATTAATATGTAGCACTTTACATGCTCAAAGAGTTCTACAAATCAGACAGCTCTCACTGTTTGAGACCGTATCTTCCTGCTATGTTCCTGTTTACACTAAAGAAGTTTTCTAAAAGCTTATCAAGTCCAATTGATATGGTGTTAAAAAAAATCTGCAGCGTAAGACAACTTATCTACTCCAGGACTCCCAATGTCACTAACACCAAGGGAGATTGAAATTTCTCTTTGGGTGCAGTGGGGAATGTGTTGTTAGGTCAGAATTTACTGTCGTAGTATCCTGACAGGTCTTCTGCTCTGTCAATGATGATAAACAGAATGATGTGTGCCATGTTGACTTGCACAGTTAGTCAACATAGCAGACTTCAAGAGAGCCCCCAAAGACCACAAATCAGATAAGGATTGAAAGCACCCAGACAGGTTCATTGTTAAGCAAACTAGAATAATAGTTGTCAGTAGACCCTACCGAACCACTACACATATGTATTCCATAACAATGAACTGACTCAGTCACTAGGAGACCCCCACTACTCCTCAGTCAAAGAGACTGTTCCCCCAAGACACCATTTTATATACAAGTACAAACAAGTTACACAATACTTCTGACGTGTCAGGTTACCACCCTCTGATGCTACTTAGATACTACCCATCACTCTGTACCTTGTGGTTCGACTAGGACATCTCTATCCATCATGCTGTTATTTTAGACCTTTTCTTGAATGTGGGTCTGTATCTGTGGGGAGTGTAGGTATCAAGGTCTTTTTTAATGAGCTGCTGTTGCCATCCTTTTAGAATGTTCTTTCAACTTATGACCAGCACCAATTACTGTTCTACACCTGGGCCTGTTACCAATTAGTGTTTTACACTCTCATCCCTGTTCATACCAAGTTCTGTGAGCTGGGGCCTGCCTCTTGCTCACAGTATAGCTTTCCTTTATATTAGCCAAGTGTTGTCCATTGTTAGCTAGGCCTCAAGCCAGGCCTGTGCTACATGGGCTTATGTTTCAGACCTTCAGCTTACTATAGAATGTAGACAGGATTATGAGGTGTGAATTATTTTTATAAAATTTTATGTTATTTTGATTTGAACACATAGTCAACAAAACTATAATCTGTGATTTCGTCAGGGCACCTAAGAACAGCAATACTAATACAATCTTCTTTGAATACTGGCTCTGTGCTGCCCTCACTTGGTCAGAGCATGACTGCCACCATCTTGCATATGACATACTGGTTTTAGACACACTCTTGTAATTCCACTTGTTAATAAGAAACTCCCTCACCCCCAAGATAAAAGTTTTTCAAAAGGATTTTCCTTCAACAGAAGTAATCTTATTGTATGAGATTGAGCCCTACATATTATTCTAGGATGAGGAAGAGAAGAAGATCCACTGCATGGTATGTTTTACTAGCCACTTAGTATATGACATTGCGTTTCTTTCTCTCACACATACTTTCGTTTTTCAGAACAGCAGTTGGTTTTGGCTGCTCCTTCATATGTAAAGCTGCTCTTCATGTGAAGCATGGCATAATGACCATATGTCATTCATTTTCATTCCTGTGCTGTTTGCAGGCATGCAACAATTAACTAATTCTGTGAGTTAAAGTTTAACCATGGGATCCTGAAAATTCATTCAAATATGTAAACCCTAACTGTACATGTGTAACAAATTAGTAGAGGAGTTGGGGCTCATGTAAATGTGAACATACAATTTTGTGTATACGAACAACTTACAAATTTAGGACTAGAAATGAGCACATAAATTGAAGCACATGAGTAAATTCCACTTCTTTGGGGGGATCACTTGTTTGTTTGGGCCTTGCAGTTCATGCCTTAAGTGCAAGGTTAGGTATAAGATTTCTGAAAGGAAGACTTTCCACTTTCTGAAAAGAAAGTCCATAATATGTTGTGTGAACTGGAAATGGATTTGCATAGCTCTAGTCTGGAAGGTATAAGATGTTTGTTTACAACTTTATTTTATGCCTTTTTTGAAAAGATAAACTATGATTTGCCAAAGCAGACCTCTCTTTTATCCATCTGACACATTTGTATCTCACTGATATAGAGAACTAATCTGAATTTTCACTTTTTTACACTTTTCTGTCAAAAGATGACATTTATTATCCTCAGGAAGAACAATTACTCTAAGCATCACTCTTCTAGTGATCAGAGTTTATAAAAATTATTGTTTCCCTTGTGTAACTATACACAACAAACATGCATAGTAAATTCAGAAAGATGCCGGTTTTTGTTCTGGTATATATTCCTTTTTTAGACTAGAAGAAACAATTGATATTTCCATAGACTCTCTATATATCTACAATTATCTACTGATCAAAGCCATTAATTCCTTCCCTTCCTCCAAAAATATAACTATATTAGTAAATACAACTGGTCACAATATGGGGTTGAGTCCTTCCACCCACCCCCATTGACATTTTAGCAAAAATTTTCATCAAAATGTGAAATGTTTTAACCAGGTAATGTAACTGTTATCCCTTCATTATCTATTTGCAGAGCAAACATGTGATCTAGGTTGAGAGTTAGAGACATTCTTCACTCCTTATGTTCACAAGTTTGCTTCAGAGCTTGTTCTTTATAGCCACTATAAGTACCATCATATATGTATAGAATACACAGCAAGGCAGGGACAGATGTGTTTGTGATCATCCAAGAATGGACTTCCAGCTATATCAACTTAAAATCAAACCAAAAGTTTTATGTAGAGAGAATGTACACCTATGAAGATAGTTTGACAAAGCCTCCGGGACATATTACTGGGAACTCCCTATATAGATTTGGCTTCACTGCATGGAGATATCATCATCTTTAGACTCCAGCAAGCAAAATGGTTGAAGCTGTTCTGCTTTGCATAAACAATTTAACATTCAATGGCACAGGGACTTGAACTTGGGTTTACCCTCCCTGACATAAGTGCCTTAGCCCCTACACTAGAGTGTCATTCTCTGGCACAGTGTTCAGGAGAAGATTTACATGGGGACTTTAGTGTCACATGTACAACCCAAGGCAGAGAAGCCCCAACCCCTTAATACTATTAGTTTAGTTGTTTAGGCACTCACATGGAAGAAGGATAGCCAAATTCAATCCCTGCTCCACAGCAGGCAGACAGGAAAGTCAACCCATCTCACATATGCTGAGTGAGTGCCTTAACCACTGGGCTAACAGCTATAAGGGGGGCTTCTCCACCTCCTGTTTTGTGTATATCAAAGTCCCCTTGTGAATCTAGACTGATTTTGTTTTCTATCTTAAATTTGTAATAGTTTTGGGTTGACTGAAAATGCATTTTTCAATGAATAAGCTATTCACCAAAAAATAAAATGCACAGCTCTATGCATTATAAGCTGGATAAATCAATTCCTCAATGCCATAACACACCAGCTGTTGCTTGCATTTATTAAAAACAATGTCTCAATTCCCTGAGCATTTTCTAGCCTTCTTTCTAGCTACAATTTATGCAACTACTTTTTTAAAATGCTCATAGTAGTTTTAGAAACGTAAACATTACTGGTGTTTAGAAGTGCTTTGAGTCTGAGATCCTGACATTATATTTTCAAATTTTCCGAAATATGTGAGATCTTATATTATCCATGCTGTGTCATGATAACCCACATCAGGCTTTTAAATATCATCCCAAGTCTGCTTCTTTTAGGGCTTATTTGCCTTGAACCGTATGAAGTCTTTCCAGAGAGGATAGGTGTTTCTTCTATAATCATTTGGATCAAGTGCAAAAAAGATTCAAAAAGTGATATTTAGGGCATGACATTTTAATACTGAGTTTGATCTTTTGACCTGCAGCCAGCCATCAGGTATGAAAAAGCTATGTGTATTGTAAATGCATGTAAAAGTAATCTGCATAGAATCATATCTTCTCATCTGAATATACTTGAAGCACTAGATCTTCGCCTTTGAGTCATAGATATGAATCTCAATGACTCTGTTGGCAACAGGGCAAATAAAATTTACACTATGCTTTGCATTATGAAATCACACGATACAAACTTGAAGTATATAATTGATTATGTTACATATATCAAATTACAAATGGAGTTATTTCTAAAATTTTTACCAGGGTGACCTTGTATGATTTCTTATGTATTCTAGAGCTGAGTTAAATATAAATTTATCATTTTAAATTCATATGGTAACAGTTACAAAGCTGCTGACTCATAAAAACTGCAAATTTAGCAAAAGATCAGGATCTTAACTTGATGCATGATTTAGTGAACTTTTATAACACATATCAGTTACTGAATTAACTCTTTACTGCATATGTACACTTAAACAGAACTCTCCACTGGTTTGAGCAGTGAATATTACTTTGAGATTAGCCTGCTTTATAATAAGCATTCTCATTTTACTATCACCTTTCATCGAAAGATCTCAAAGCTTTGCACAAACATCAGTCATTTAAATACTCCTCACTCTTTTGCAGGGATTAACTATATCATTATGTTCATTTTACAGATGGATACACTATGTCAAAGAAGTTAAATGACACACTGTGTGCAAAAAGCCAAGAATAGAATCTGGGAGACCTCCCAGTCATCTGTTCTAACAACCACAAGACATGCACTCCCTTTGAAAAAAAAATGTTTCAGCATCCAGACAAATTCATATTGACCTGCACATCAATAAAATTCATTTAAATACTAACAAGGATTGGTAGAGTTCTAGTCTTTGTTAATTATAGTGGTTTATGAAGGAACTGAACTGCCTCATTTCATTATCACAGGACTATAGGTATTGCCATACCAAATTGGATCAATGGTACATCAGCATCTTGTCCAAGTCCTGTCTAAACTAGAAAAGTTAGAATCCATATTAAATCAAGTACCAGCAAAAGTGCAGCTCAGAGTAGGTTTTTGTGGCAAGGCCCTAAAAACACCCATGGGATGGTCTATACTAGTGCCTTAACATCGATTCTGCTACATCAGTAGCTCTCAGTGTTCAAGATTACTATACCCCGTGTAAGAGTCTGATTTGTCTTGTGTCCCTCAAGTTTCACTTAAAAATGGCTTGCTTACAAAATCAGACATAAAAATATGGTGTGTCAGCACACTATTAGTGAAAAAATGCTTATTTTCTCATTTTTACCATACAATTATACAATAAATGAATTGGAAAATAAATATTATGTATATTATACATGGAGAGATAAGCACAACAGCATATACAAGTCATTGGATGAAATTTTAATTTATACCAACTTTACTAGTGCTTTTTACTTGCATAGATTTAGAATAGGTGGCATATCTAGATGAGTTAATATTCCTTTTAGAAGATCTCTGTATACCCCAAGGGTACACAAATCTACATTATTGATGGTTTTTGCTGTACTGTATTTTCAAATGGAGTGACCCAACCCTACTACCTGTAAATTAATGGTTGGCTTATGCCTTGAGTGTTATATCTCTTTAAAAAAAAGTCATAACTGTGGATATTTGTACAATTGATAAAAGTGCTCAATGCTTTTTTGAAGCTTGCTATGCTCCTGGCCTCAATGTTACCTTAGTGAGATCCAGAGGCTAGTTACCTGTTGTGTCTTAATCAAAAAGTATTTCCCTTGATCAGGTTTAAAATTTGATACCTTTCATTAGTATCTTCTTATATTTGTCTCATGAGAAATACTGAACAGGAGTAATGCTGATTTGCCTTCTGTATGTTATTGTGATGCCATATACCTCAACCATAGTCTCTGACTGATTTCTGCTGGGATTTTTTTAAAGCCTATTTTCAAAACCCTAGCCCTCCTCTCCAAACTAAAAAAATACTCTCTCTCCTAATCTTTCTAGACACTCATCAGAGTCTCTTCATGCACCTAATCAATGGGTTACCTGTCTCTCAAAACCTTCTGTTTCCTGTACAGCTTTCTGAGATACAGTGACAAGAAAAAGAGACAGTATTTCAGGTATATCTGCAATATATAAATATTCACTAAACAAAACACAGATAAAAAGAATCACTATCCCCCATATACCAACTCTGTAGTGACCCAGGTAATATTGTTACACAATACACCTGACAAATTAAAAAAGAAAGGAAACTGATTAGTGTACAGTCTCCTCTCTTTCACCCAGAGACAACAGCTCTCCATAATAGTTACCATATATCACAGACCACATCCTTATCTTAACTCTGATCTCTAAACCTTCCCTTTTCCATATAGCTCTTTACCAAACCACTTCTTAATACCCCTAAATTGTGGATATTCCATGCATCAGTGAGTTAATAGTGCAGAATATCATTTGGTAAAAGGTTGATGGAAGGCTGGCATCCTTGGCAGGGAGGCAGAGTTAAGGCTGTGGCCTACAGATTATATTAGTTGTACTAACAGGTTCCATATTGATAACTACATTTCATGCGCAAACACATATAAAACTACTGGTCTAAAACCTTCAAAGTTAACCGTGAAAGAATGCTATAAGTTGATGCTTATCTAGAGCAGTGTTTCTGAAATGGTCCACAAAACCACTTTGAGAAACCTATTCACTGGCCGCCGGTTTCTTTACTTACCGGCGCCATGGCCATGGAGCCTCGTGACTCCATTGGCTCTATTGGCTCCATTTTGCTGTTTGCAGCCAAGGGGAGCTGCATGAAGCAGCCGCCCAGCCCATGCCTCTTTCCATGGCTCCCCCTTCACTGCAAATGATGAAATGGAGCCAGTAAGTAAACAAACTGGCACGGCCAGTTGACAGGTTTCCACAGTGGTTTCGTGGACCACTTTAAGAAACACTGACCTAGAGGTACCTTAAAAGGGCTTGATTATATGAAAGTGTTGAGGTCCTGCTTCCTGAAACCCAGGCATCTTTAAAGTGTAACAGGTTGGGTACCCAACTTTTGAGACATCACTAGTCTCTTTTGAAAAAAAAAATATTAAAGCACATACTTTTAAAAATTCCAACTAGTTCCACAGATCACTTTGCTCATCTCCTTAGAGAAACTATGGTCTCTAAGATACAACTGTGTGGTGACTTTAGAATATTACCCGTTAAATTTGTAAAACCCACTGATATTAGTTCTATAAATATTTCTAAAAATGTAACAAAAGTTACCCCGAAACAAAATATAATGAGGGCAAACAACCAAGGAAAGGATAATTGGTTTTTTCTCAGGCTATGCTAATCTGCAGACTATAAGTGCTGTCTGGTTACACTTCAATATTGTCAATTTGCATGTAGCTAGAAGCACCATGAACATATTAGATCATGACTCCTGACACTAAGTGCTCTTTCAGACTACTAGCATTTCATACTGGAATTAGTTGACTGGGCATACTTAGCCACATAAAACTAGCATTTGTAGGGTTATAAATCAGAGGAAATTATTCCTAATACTCTTTTAAATTTGAGTGTATATGTATTTGATCAAGTGTTTTCAGTAAGCAAAAGCTAACTACAAGCTATATGTGCAATAGAAGCTTATGCCTTGCCTGGTGACAACAATCACTGAGACATTGGTATTCAGACAGTAAAGTGCTTGTCAAGATCAAAATGCTAATCATTGCTTGCTGGGAAATTCAGTTGTTCCCAGCTGTAGTGAAAACAGCATGTAGCTAGTAGCAGCTGCAGCATATCATTAGTACCTAAGTCTTAACTGGAGTAAGATCCCTGCGCAAGTTGTATCAGAAAATGGTCACCAATGAGTCTAGGAAAATGTACAGACCAGGTAACTACAGTGCTTGTACTCAACATTAAAAAAATCACAAACTGGTATCAAAAGTCCTGTAGTTCTTAAAATAGATCACAGTTTAATCCAGCAGCAAAAGTAAATGCATTTCTTTGGGATTTCCTGTAATGCTTCCTCCTCCGTATTTCACTTCCCTTCCCCAATAAAACAGTTACTTAGTGCATCCATCCAAGATAAAAGTCATAAATGCTATTCAGTTATGCTGGTTGAAATTTTGAAAGGTAAATTATACCAACATAAATGCCTTTCTCATCTTTGTATTTTGCATGATTCCCTTCCCATGAGGGTGGGGGACAGGAGAGCAAAATTTTATTTTAATTAAATCTCTGCATTTTTAGAAATAATATATAAAATTAAAATCTATAAATATATAAGCAAAAATGAATTTATGAAAATGCTTTGTATCTCCTAACATTGCCAGAGAGAAGTCAGGGACAAGAACCATTTCCATAAAATACCTAGCATTGTTAGACACTGAAACAATCATAGGAAAAATATTAGATTACATACCACAGGAAACAAATTAGGGCCCTTTTCTGCAGTCAGATCTATGCAGGTAGATTAGTGTGCCAGTGTGAAGCTCTGACTTTAATGGAGCGCCACACAGGTATAACTCTGCCCGCATGGCATTGGCTGCAGAATCAGGGACTAAAACATCACTCGTGCTCTCATGCAAAACAGGAATTGCTGGGACACACTGAACTATCATACACATTACCTCCAGATCAGCAATTATGTTTATTATGTAATTATAGGTTGGTCCCTATTTATACTGACTCAGTCTGTTCTAACCCTAGGAACCTGTCAGAAAGTAACTGTTGGCCACAAAGTCCGAATAAAAAGGGCTTTTTATTTTAAAAAAATCCTTATAACGTATAACTTTTAAATGCACAATAAAATATTTAGCCAAATTCCAACAGTCTGTACAGAGCTGATCAGACTGGCCAAGCACAAAGCTTCACCTAGCATCCCTTTCTCTCTTTACTGGCCACTATCTGCCTCCCTATTCAAAGCAGGGGCCTTTTCAAATGCAGAGGGATGTCACATTATCCCCCACAAGCTTAGAATTCCAGGCCTAGTAGAGATCCAAGATGATAATATTGATCCCTGGCTAAACTCATTAATTAGAGAGATCCTATTCATGACTCCAACATCAGGAGGGGTCATAAAATATAGTTGGACCCACAAGCAAAAGCTAGATGTGAAATCCCTGGCCCACAGTGCCCCTGTATAGTTTCATGAATTCCAAATAGCCAACCAGCATGTGCCACACTCCCAAGGATGCTGACAGCCTCGGTAGATCCACGGGCAAGGTGTGGTCAGCTCTGCACTTCCAGAAGGGAGAGGGGCTTAGTTGTAAGGGGTAGGTCCTTGGGTGTAAGGGGCGGGCTGGGGGCAACCAGCCCTGAGCACAGTCTGGAGTGCGCCTTGCCTCATCCAGCCCTCAGCGCTGAATGAAGTGCACTGAGTAGTGCTCCAGTGGAGATTTAAAATCTTATTGAAGCCCCGGACACCCTTTGTCCCCTGTTGGTGGGCCTGCACACTTCCATTATGGTGCTGACTCCCTTCACAGGGGTCACCAGGGCTGGTGTTGCACTTGCTGGGGCTTAGAGCCAAACTCTGAGCCCCACTGACCAGTGCCTAAGCTTTGGTTTCAACCTTGGGCAGGAGTTAGGGTTCAGGCTTTGACTCCCCCTCTGCAGTGGTTCAGGTGGTCTCAGGCTTCAGTCCCCCCTCCTGAGGCCATGCAGTACATTTTGGTGTCAGAAGGAGGTTGCAGCGCAATGACATTTAAGAACCCATGGTCTAACACGCTGCTAGTGGTATGTTTCCAGAACACACACAGCTTACCTTTTAAGTGCTTAATATTAAAATCAGTTGCCTTAAACCAGTGTGTTACTGGTCGGAGGGAGGCTCCCCTCCAGGGGTCCGTTCTCCTCTCATAATTACTCCGCCCTCCCGGGCGACTTCGAGTATGCACTGGACCAGCAGTGCCACTGATCCACTGCCTAGACTGAGCCTGCCTCTATATCCCCGCAGACAGAGGCCTTCGTGACTGGCCAATAGTGGAGGAAGGTAGAAGGGCTCAGGCCCACCCTCACTCCGAGCCCTGACCCAAGGCCCTAAGGACCGGGAATGCGTTCCCAGGTCCGGTTGGTGGGGTTGAGACCCATAACCCACCAACCCACGGGCTATCCAAAAGCTGCGCCCTGGGTCGCTTCCTACCTCCCTCCTTCTTTCGAGTTGCTCCTTCCTCACTCCACGTTGCGACCTCTTCCTGCCACGGTGGTGCCTTTTTTATACGTCCCGCTGGGGGTGCATCTGACATGGGGAGGGCCGTGCAGCCATCTTTGGCCCCTCTCTCCTCCAGCTTCCTGGCGCATGCGCTTGAGCCCATCTCCCCGTCAGCTATGGGGCTGGTGGGCCCAAGCGGGGGCTGAACCGCCACCTCTGCCTTTCCCCCGACCACCGGGGCCGGCGGGCGAGGAGTGGGTCGGCGCCCCTCCCCCTCTCCAGCAGCCGTAGAGCATGCGCAGCACAGCCTGGGCCAGGGCTACATGTCCGCTTCTTCCCAGAACGCCGGGGCCGGTGTGCAGGGTGCCGGGGCGTCCCCGTGACACAGTGTTTCTCACAGCGGTCCATAGACCCACTCTGAGAAAGCTGCTTCCGGGTGGCTGCGGTTTGTTTACTTATCAGCTCCAAAGGGAGCCACGGGAAGCTGCTTCCTATAGCTCCCCTTGGCTGCAAACAGTGACTACAGCCAATGGGAGCTGCAAGGCTCCATGGCTGAGGAGCAGGTAAGTAAACAAGCCAGAACAGCTGGTAGCAGCTTTCTCAGAGTGGGTCCGCAAGCCACTTTGAGAAACATCACCTTAAACAATGGAAACAATTTCTTTAAAATGACCCATTATTTTATCTGACAGTTAATTAACAGCATAGCTTCTTAATTGCTTTTTTTATTTCTTTGGGATTGTTATTTAGTCTGAAAAAATGAAAATACGTTCAGATGAATATAGATCCCAATTCAATCTTCCTTGAATAGGACAGGGGAAGTCAGCAGGCTGAAGCCAGTGGATTCTCTTGTTTAAGGAGCATCAATTTTGGATTCATACACAATGTCATGATTGTTACAGTCACTATTCTGTAGTTGTATTTACAAAAAAAATTGATCATATCACTGTTTTATGTGTTTTACCTTTCCAAAACATTGACCTTTGGGGCTACTTTCTATTCACTCTCTTACCTTTCAGGATTCAGGAGAACTATGTGAAGGAATTAGTTATACTAGTGGGAATAGAAACTGGGCAACTTGAATAGTGCAATTCAAGTAAAGTGCTCCCCCTGAGGTTAGCTCTGGAGTAACTATACATCTTTGTTATTTCTCCTACACTTAAATTACATAATTGATCTTTTTCCCTTTTAAGTACCTACAGGGGGAAAAAAAGGCTTTGTTCTCATAAAAAAAATCATTGGGATTTCTATATACAAAAGCCTTGAAGGATCAGTCCCTTAAATTTGTCAAACACTCCAAGAATATTATTACTTGACAATGTACTATAGGGAAATAATTGTACCACAACTATATTTTCCATTGCTCCCTAATTCTGAGAGTGGTAGTGGGAACATTCATCCCAGAGGACATTCTTATTCTTACACTTTAAATAAGCCATTTCACAAATTAATTTACCACATAATTCTCTATAAATGCATGCTAACCAGATGCTATAAACATGTTCCATTGAGCTCCAGTGCATCTACGATTAATCTTTATACACAGTGTTATTTTCCAGCTAGGTTCCATGATGAACTACTAAACCACATTGTCCCTTGAAGTAGTCTAAATATCTGATATTATACCCCTAAAATGTTTCTTTATAGATTGACATCTATATAATTCTGATGTTATTTCTGAAAGGAATATCAAGTATGTTTTCAAAGACAGCATTACATTTCCTTGGGTATTTGCATGTTGAATTCAAAGACTAAAACTGACATGTTATTCTGGCAACAGGCAATTTTTTGAATAATCAGATCTTGAGCATTTTTCTGAGCTGCTTGAACAATAATATGTTAGAGCAGAATTGCTCGGTGTCAACTACTACAAAATTTATAACTTATTCTGCAAAGGTGAAGTTGCTTGTTTTTCAGCTCCTGATTATTTGAAGAGATGCATCCATTTTTTTCTTTAATTTTATTTTAACTTAGCACAGTCATTTGACTGTTTTAGATCAACAAAACGCTTTTATGACAAAGCAAACAAGCAATTCTAACAAACAGGTTTTAAACTAGATGTGGATGGTTCTTTTGACATTGGCCCTGCAAAGCTATGCACTTATCTGAAAGAGAATAGAACTATTATCTTGAAGAGAAAAGAAATATGAAGTAGTCTCAGTAATATTATATGGGCATAACTAATATAAACTGTCAATTAAATCTATTGAACATCTTACTTTTGACCTTGTCCTGAAGTTCAAATCCTGATTTGAAAGCCTCTGAAGTTGTGAAGTAGGAGTAATTTTGGATTTGAGATTAGAGGGAAGACTTTTCTCTAAATACCTTAAAAATCATTTAACATATGGTTCTGATCCTTAATGAGATTACTCATGTGCTTAAATTTAAGCATGTACGGTATAGGCTTTGATAGATTGGTGCCTAAAGAACCACAAGTTGACATCTATCTCTTAAGGAAATTAAGATTAGCATCTTTGAATCTGTTGAATACATCTTGAGAAAGCTCAAGAAATAGCACTCGCTACCATGACCCACACTTTGATCACTTGAAGATTGTGTCTGAATCCTTCACTGTGGTGCAGCTATTTTGTACAGCTCTGTCAGTGGAATCAGGTTTTAAAGCTGGTTTAACTAGTTCATGGAAGTTCATGCAAACAGGTAGAGGAAATCCTCCCACATAACAGACATAATGAAGAGATTTTTATGCTATTCAGGGTCATGGCTGCCTCTATAACAGGGAAAAGGTGTTGAGGTCTGGGAGCATATGCAGATGGTGATCCTTACTACACTTTTGGTCCTGCCTGGGCATTGCAGCCTAATGTAAGTATGAGTAGTATGAAAGCTTTGCTTTGGCACTACACATGGGAATTCAGTTGCACAAGGATCAGAAGAGAGAAATGTGAACTTTTTTTTGGTTAGTCTCTAACGTGCCAGAAGACTACTCATTGTTTTTAAAATTACAGACTAACATGACTTTTATTGGAGGGAAGAAAAGTTTTGGTTTGGTCATATGTATTTGCTGACATGCTTGTTTGAGCTAGAATGGAATTTGACGTTGTTTTTCTTTAACAAAGTCTCTAATGGGATGGAACAGCAATAGCTTAAAATACACATTTTTCTGTGTGCACTTTTTTTAAAGTCAATGTATACTAGCATTTATTTGAAACAGACAATGTTTATTCATGAATATAAATTTCACTGAGTAAGGAACTGACTGTATTTATTATTAGATTTGCATAAAATGGTCAGATTTTGTGGTGAATACAATAATTTTTCCAAGATGTTTTGCAGAAGGAAACTGGAAATAATAAAATTTTGTGCCAGGCAGGGAGTAATGCATGAGGTCTTGCAGTATTAAAGTTTAAGAAAATAGAAATGAAAGTTATTCTGTTTCCTTATAGTGTATATGTGAATAGGAAAAGAGCACAGAAAAGGTAAGTATTTTATGAGTTAGGAATTTCATGACAATAAAAAAGCATAAACCACACCACCCTTTCTCCAACCCACCAAGCATTCTGACAAGGTCCTTACAATTTTATCATTATCAATCTTAATTTCAGCTCTGACCACTGTTCCCAGGTTATACAGGAAGTTTCCTCCTATTTCCATGATTGTTGATCATTTTTATTAGCTGAATAGGTTTTCCTTTCTTGCAAGGGAGGTGTTAATCTTTTCCTCACCACCCAAAGTGTCAGTGAGATTGATTTCAAAGGGGTAGTAATTTTAGTCTATTTCAGATACAACAATGAGGAGTCCCATGACACTTTACAGACTAACAAATTATTTGGGCATAAGCTTTCATGGGCTGGAGCCCACTTCCTCAGATATGTGTGGGATTGATGTTTGTCTGTAAAAAGGGAAGGGATCCCTAATTTTTAAACGACATATGTACCAATGAATTACTGTGATGGTAAAGTTTTACCAGACAATGTAAATCAGTAGAAACTCAAATCATAAAAGATCCAACAGGAGATATGATGTCTGGATAACTAATGATTGTGCCAACAAATGTAATGAGCTATCAGATTCTCACTTTTTTCAAAATATGAGAAACATGCTACTTCAGCCACTGAACCTAAAAGAAAATGGACCAGAAAAGAATGCTGAACTGCATACATCTTGAAGGTTAACAATCCAACATACTTCTAACAGCTTACAAATAGGTCCATGGAACTTATTTTGTGAAATAAAAGTCTACACATACACACACACATAAGAAAGCTTGATATAGCAGAAGAAAAAACGCCATAACTAGAGTTGTTGGGGAATTTTTGTGTAAAATTTTTTTCCATCTGAAAATGCTGATCCATCAGAACTAAAACAGTTTTTCACAGAAATGTATTGGTTTGACGAAAAGCTTTCTCAAGTTTAGATTTGAATTCCTTGTCAGTGGAAAAGAACCATCCCAAACTAGCCAACAGACCAATGGTAAGGGCACTTAAACCTGAATTTCCCACATCCCAGAAGAGAGCCCTAACCACAAGGATAGAGTCAGTCTCTCTTTCTGTCCCATTTAGCATTTAGTAATTTATAAATAAGTGGAACAGATTCAACGGGAGAAACTGTCCCCGTAGCCAGGGGTTTAGAGCATTTAGATGGCATGTTGGAGACCCAGATTCTAGATTCTTGCTTCAAATCAGTCAGAACAGTGGCTTGACCTTTGAATATGTCAGTTAGCTGAAGTTTTTTTGTTTTGTTTTGGAGCAATACAAAATATTTATTATTAGGTTCACTAAGGCTACATCTACACTGCACCGTAGTTGGAAATAAGATATGCAATTTAAGCTACGCAATTTGCATATCTTATTTCAATCTTATTTCAAAATAGCTTATTTCCTAATTTGGCTCTGTCTACATGGGTTTACAGGGATATTGGAACAGTGAGCCTGAGTAATGGGCTTGCTGTGAAGACGCAAGATAGCTATTTTGGGATACTCTGATATCCCAAAATAGCATTATGGTGTAGACCTAGCCTAAGTTACCAACTAGCTATAGTTATCTTCATAGCTCTACTTTAGACATGTTAGTATATTCTGAAATTGAAGGAAACTAAGTTGACTGAGTCTGTTCTCCTCTAAATACAGGTGATCAGTTGATGCTTCACACTTGTTTTTAGTTAACGTGTTAAGCACCTACATGCCTTGTGGAGGGAAAAAAGTCCAAACAAGCAAGAAAATAGCTCCGTGCAAAATATGTTTCATTTGAAAGATATGTACATATTTATGAAGGTGCATTTTTCCATAACAATCAGAATTACAGACATGAGAAGCAAAGAGCATCAGCTGAAAAATACAAGCAGATGGTAATTATGATGCACAAGCAATCAAAACAGCTAAAAGTAATAACACCAGTACCAGAACCAGGATAACATTCCATGAAACTGTCACATCAAGAGTTAGAGGAAAGGAAGCAGTGACCAGGGTGCTAATTCGGGATTGAAGAAACACATCTGTAGTTCCCCGTTCTGTCAGGCTTCCGGTGTGATTTTTAGCATGTCATTTGAAACCATTGGATGTTAGGCAAAGAGGCACTTTTGAAAATCCCACGGACCCCTCTGTATTTTTAATCACCAAAATACCTGGCTTTTAGTTTCTCTGTGCCTCACTCCCCTGTCTGTAAAATGGAAATAGTAGCACTTTGCTTCTTCACACACTTTATGAGGGAATCAGATACTACTGTAATCAAGGACATGTAAGTATCTTAGATAGAAGTTTTTGTTGAGATCAAGCCCACCGATCTAGGGAGCGGGTACACAGAGGGCAATTAACCTGGGGCCTGGTGATTCAAATCAGCATCAGCAACTATCACCCCGGGCACTTTAAATTGCTGCTAGAGTGCTGGGCCACATGCTCCCGGCAGTGCTTAGTGCTGGGGGGTGAGGAAGTGCCACACTCTGGGCAATGCTGAGGGCTAGCTTCCTGCCCTTGGCCCTGCCCCTTCTTCCCTAAGCCCCACCCCTTCTGGGATCATGCAGCCTTGCTCAGGGGGCCACGGAGGCTATTGGCTCCACTAATTGAGATTAACAATAATAATTCTTAGAATATACACTCAATGATATTTGTTGTTTTATTTGTAAATGTTTAATTTTTAAAGCCCTTAATAGACTGGCATTTTAAGGATAACCATAAGTATCTTGTAACATAAAGAGTTTGACACCCTCATTTTCAGAGAGTGTCTCCACCATACTTATAGTTTGATAAGACAAAAGTTGTTTGAAAAATGGAGTTCTGTTGCTCATTAGGTGAGCAAGTTCAATATTGTTATTCTTCCTAGTTAAAAAGGCCTAATCTAAAGTTGCAAAGAGAGCCATGGGTCTTCTCCTTTTATCAAACAAATTTGTTTTTAAAAAAAAGCTGTCTTGTAAGCCGCCTTTTTTTCCACATCGCCATCCTTTTTCCCTTTTCCATATTGAAGTTACCTTTTATCACCACACTTGGCACTACAGGCTGCAGCTATCACTACTTAAATGTGGCTCTAATGGAGTTCAGTTGGATCCATTTCATGGAAATGGATGAAACTTTTCTTTATATTCAATAAATACACTGCTATTTTTGCAGCTCTCCTTTTGATGCATAATACATATCACATGCCTCCTCACTGGTCCATCTTCTACATCCAATAGTTCTATGATGTGCCCTAATGTAGTATTATGCCTTCATGGTAAATTTTGGCACTCAAGTTAATTAGAACATCTTGTACAGTGATAGATAAGAGTTAAGTTCCCAATACTTATCCCCTTATCTTTTCTTTATTGTGCCTCTGTTGCAATCAGAGGACTGGCCAGGGTTGCTGTACATTGCCTCTCCTTTTTGAGAGAGGGTCCACTCATGAAGGACCATAACTGCTTGCGACTGCTTTACATTTCCCCAACCAGCATGGATCCAATAAAGCTGCACTATCAGGGACAAGAGCAGGAGCCACACTGGATGAGGGCTGAGAATCTTCCACTGCCCAGCACTAGATATAGTCAGTTAACATCTGCGCAAGGTGAGTGCGATGTGTGCAAAGCACAAGAGAATCTGGCAGTGAGTTTGCAGTGTAATGGTCTGCACATAGTTGCCACACACTGACTCGTTACATTGTGCAGAATTACCAGCAGGACAGCAGTAATCCATTGTAATTCAATCCCCATAATTTTATGCCTGTATAAGTGTTCAGAGTGACAAAGGATAATTTTATAGGGATAGAGAATGCAATTCCACATGCACTCAGAACCTGAGGAAACCACTGAGAGCCCACTTATGCTATAATTAGCAATGAATGCTGATGCATTAGAACCAGTGCTCAAAAAGTATAGTCGGTGGCAAAGGCAGTGGACCAGGACTCAGGAGATTTGGGTTCAATTTCCTGCTAGGCTACAGATTTCCTGTATGATCTGAGCAGAAAAGGACTTGTCTATGCAACAGGTCATGTCAGTATAACGTTTGTCACTCAGGAGGTACAACTGCACCACTGCCATGCTTTAGTGTAGACTGGCCCTCAATCACTTAAACCCCCAACCCAGCAAAGCACTTAGGGCATACTTACACTGCCAAGTTCTCACCCAAACCTGCCTTTTGGTGACAAAATGGCAACAACGGTCACACTGCCCACGACAAAATTCACAAAAAATGCCCAGTTTTGGTAATAAAAATGTTCTACCTCCACAAGGGACCTGCAACTCTTTTTCTAACAGTAACTTCAAGAATAACTGCTGCAAAATGTGATGTCCTTATGACACTGAAAATAGCAAAGGAGAGAAGTGTGGGATCTAGGCTCTCTCATTGCAGGCTCTGGAGTGCACCTCAAAGAATGACAGTTGTAAAAATGGCATGAAAGGAAGCCAGAAGTGCCTGAAAGGCTTGAAAACAAATTGGTGCCTTGCACATTCCCAAGATGCATTGCACTTCATTCCCCATTCCCACAGGGCCTAGTGACAGATGATGTCACCAGGCACTGTGAGATACACCCTTACAGTGCATTGCTCACTGTCCATGGGGAAGCTAAAAACATGGACGTCATCTGTCAGAGGGAGCCAGTGTAAAGATTAGCTCAATTGCCAAAACTTGGCAGTGTGGATGTAGCCTTAATCATATGTTTAATTGTAAATATGTGACAGGCACCACTTGCAGTCAGCCATGTCTGAAGTGCAAAGGCACCATTTTGGGAGACTAGGAGGGACAGCAGCCATGCACTCCAGGATGCGGCTTGCTTTTCATCCCTTTCCCCAGCCAGGTGTGAGCGGCATGCACAGAGTGCAAGCACTTTCCCCTCACTTCCTTAGTGTCCAGGGAACAGGAGGAAAAGCAAGTAGTATCCCAGAGTGCACAGCTGTTCTCCTCCTAGCCTCCCAAAATGGTGCCCTTACTTAAGTGCTTTCATTGAGTGGGACTTTACTCTCTTGAGGAAAAAGATATTTCCCTTTCTTCTGCCCTTTCTATTTTTATTTAGATTGTTCAGAATAATTTACAGAGACTGTATTACTCTGTGCCAATTTCCTCTACACTTACTCTCTCTCGAAAGCACCTTACTTCAAAATGTTCATGCCAGTGGAACTCTGTGGGGAGCAAGGAACTATTCAGAGCAACTCAAGGAGCCATGCACTAATCTCCAGAATGGGGCTTATCATACTAAAAAAAGTAATAGTGAAACTCCGGAGAACGTATAACTTGAAGGTAAGAAGTTGCATGTGACAATCTCTATTTTATCATTATGAGTTTCAGGCCAGGTGCACCTGGTATCCTTTTTCATCATCCATGTTGGTAGAACCTTTCATTGGCTAAATCCTTCAGTTTTATACCATCAATATATCTCATAATTTTGATTTATTTAACTGAAACCACTACTAATTTCTTAAATGTGTGAAGTGAGGCAAATGGTTACTAAGAAAAAGAAAACAATGGGACAGTTTCATTAATGCTTACCAACTGGAATTGGATAGAAGACCAGTGAAAAATTGCTGGCAGCTCATACTGGAAAGTGATGCCAACCATTGGTTTGAACAAGACGAAGTCCGTGTGCTTCTCATTTCATGACAATATTCATACACCAGTTTCCCACAGTGATTGTTTCTTCCTCTCTCTGACTGGTTGTAAAATCTACATTATGTGGATAGATTCACCCTGCAATCATGAACATATCTGCAAAAAATTGGAGTACTTTTCCAAAGTGATATTTGTTAATGTCACACTGTGCCAGTATTATGGAACAGTGCCTATATTTACAGTGACAAGTGATGTAATCAAAAAAGCTAAGTCTTTAGGCAATGATAGTTTTGCCCATCTGTCCAAAACAAGAAAATAGACAATACTTATGGCACAATATTTCATTTTTCCATGTGTTAGTCTGACAATACTAAAGTTGAATAACAATCACACGCCATGATAAAAACTAAGAACTCTTAATGTTATGACGTGTACGCTGTACTGAGAACATGAAAAATCATGACTAAAGAATACATATTTAATACAGATGGAATTAGGGCCCCAGAACTACTTAGCAAGCTTGGAACTAAGCCAAAATATATTCGTCTGCTTGGTATGCAGTGTTGCACATGAAAGCAAAGCAGAAGTCAAATCAATCTCAATATTTGGATACCAAATTGTAATCTGTCTATTTGGCAAATCTGAAACTAGAATAGAGTTCATGCTACAGACTCCAAATGAAACTTTCCGGAAGTTGAAGAGATTTGAGATCTAGTGTTTTGTTGCCACTCTACAAGAGAAACATTTTATGGAGAGTCTCTCTCTGGACTGGTAGTGCACAAGATCTTGTCTTCAGTGATTGCTACAGTCACCATTCAATAAGATACCCTAATTTGAAAATTACTACTTTTTCCCCTAGCTGAAGGAAATGTTATATATGAGCCTCCAAAGGGTCTGAGATTCAATTAAATATGTATTCTTTAAACAACAAGTGTCTTATGCAAAAGTTATCAGAAATAAGTATCCTGAATCTATACTCTCCTCAATCCCCACTCACCTTCCTGCTTTCACTCCCACGAGAAATCAATCACTTAAAATAGATGAGGTTATCTTGCCCAATTTATCCATTCATAAGTTAAATCTTTACAATATTGTTTATTTTAACCATAACTACCGAAGTTTCTGGGCCCACTACAGCAAAGTGGACAGGGGGCTGCAGACAGGGGAGTTTAAGAGAGAGAGCAAGAGATCCCATCACTGAACAGGCTACCAGGTGAGAGTACTAGCTTTTGGTGTGCGTGAGTTTGCTAGACTGTTTGAATTTTGATTCTGATTTCGGGTTATTTCAGTTTCAATTACTGTGGCAGTTGGGATTATGTGTCTGGGAGAGTTTGATCCTTCGTTCCCTTGATTGTCCTTGATCAGCCTCAGGATCAGCCTTCCCCCCTATGACTAATGAGGGGGTAGGCCTGACCTTGGCAAGCAGGGTTTAAAAGCCAGAGGCAGAGCAACCAGGGGGTTGCAGACCAGAGAGTTTGAAAGAGGGAGGCCTACTATGGTCAGGAAGACCTGCAACACATGTGCCAGCACTGCTTCCGTCTCCTCTGCCTGTGCCTGTAGCCAGAAAGACCACCTGACCATGGATGCCTCTACCCAGATCCTGGTGTGGTTTTGCAGGGACTGTGGCTTGCAATTTCCACTTACTGAAATCCAGGCTGGGGGGATCATTCAATGTGAAAGGTGCCTGCTGGTGGAATCTCTTAGGAAATAGGTGGAAGAGCTACAGGAAGAGGGGGCTAGGCTGAGGAGCATCCAAATCCACAAGTAATTCTTGGACAGTATTCATGTGGAGATAGCTGAGGTAGCTGTCCCACTACACAAGACACACCACTGCTGGAGGAGGAGATGGCTCAGGGGAGACACTGGCAGCAGGCAGTGCTCCACCCCTGCTCCCAACCCTCCCACCGTGGTACTTGGAAACAGTTATGCTCTTCTTGATATGGGAGATAAGAAATCACCCCCTACAGTTGTGGAGGAGAAGCCTCGTATCCCCAAGGCTGGGAGGTCTGCTGCCACCACTGTGAGGAGGAAACATAGGATAGTGGTGATTGGAGACTATCTTCTGAGGGGGATGACGGCACCCATGTGTCACCTTGACATGTCATCTTGACTGTCGGAGGCCTGTGTCCAAGATGTTATGGAGGCATTGTCAAAGATTATCTGGCCCTCTGACTACTACCCCATGCTACTCATCCATGTGGGCACTAACGATACTGCAAGGTGTGACCCTGAGCAGATCAAGAGTGACTACAGGGCTCTGGGAGTATGGGTAAAGGAGTTTGGAGCACAGGTGGTATTATCTTCAGTCCTTCCTGTCAAAGGTAGGGGCCCAAGCAGAGAAAGGTGCATCCTGGAGTTGAATGCCTGGTTGCGAAGATGGTGTCACCAGGAGGGTTTTGGGTTCCTTGACCACGGAATGCTATTCCAAGAAGGACTGCTAAGCAGGGATGGGGTTCACCTTTCAAGGAAGGTGTGACGACGGGTCTGCCGAGACCCGCACTAAGTCAGGCGGGGGGGGGGGGGGCGGGGACCGACGGGGAGTTGCATGACAAGCGTCAAACCCGCTGTCGCTTTGCAGAAAGGCGGGGGAAGCGCTGCACAGTTGCCAGTGATGGGTGGATGGGGAAGTTTCAATGCCGGCTGGCAAACGGGAGCAGGGAAGGAGGGGCGACGCTTCCGGGGAGTGATGCCAGCCCACGTCAGGGCGCCGGTGAGGGGTGGAGCCAAGGTGACGCAAAAGCTGGCGGGCCCGTTCAAAAGTGCGCCCAGCCAGCAAGAGGAGGAGGCCCGCGATTCAGGAGGACCTCCTGGAGGAGCGGCATGAGAGGACAAGCCAGAGTGGACACGGGAGAAAGAAGGTTTGGGAGCGACACCAGCCATTGGACGGAGGAACGCCCGGCAAGGACTCTGGTAGGAATGGAGTTTCAAGGTCCTTTCCTTCCTGCTGGGGAGGAAAGGAAGCAACCCGGGGGCAGGGCCATTCTGGTGCCCGTGGGCTGACGAGTTTCAGAGAGGCACCCCATCAGCTGGGTAGGGAGTTAAAAACCCCTAGCCCTTAGGGACCCGGGCTGGGACCCGGTGGAGAGGACGGGCCCGGGTCCCCCTTCCCCTCCCCGTGGGGCAACTGACCAGGTTGGCCAGCACACTGTGGCGATAATTGCCTGGCAACCTTCATGCATACCGAACTATAAAAAGGGGACCAAGGACAAGGGAACGTGCGGGATTTGGGGGGAACATAAGGTGGGAATAATCCTGGGTCACTGCCTGAACTCTAGGCGGGTGGGCGGAGCATCTAGGCACCCCACCACAGAAGGGGAAGACCATATTTGGATACAGACTGGCTAACCTAGCGAGGAGGGCTTTAAACTAGGTTCGAGGGGGACAGCTAAGTGAAGAACATGGACACCTGGGAGATGGGTCGGAAATGGGAGGGAGTGTGGGCTATAATAGCAGAGAAAAAGGAGGGACAAGGCAGAACTGAGAGGTAAGATCAAATCAGTATCTTAGATGCCTATATACAAATGCAAGAAGTATGGGTAATAAGCAGGAAGAACTTGAAGTGCTAATAAAAAAACACAACTATGACATCATTGGCATCGCAGAGACTTGGTGGGATAATACAAACAATTGCAATATTGGTATAGAAGGGTACAGCTTACTCAGGAAGGATAGGCGGGGGAAAAAGGGAGGAGGTGTTGCCTTGTATATTAAAAAAGTATACACTTGGATTGAGGTGGAGATGGATGTAGGAGACAGATGTGTTGAGAGTCTCTGGGTTAGCCTAAAGGGGTAAAAAACAAGGGTGATGTCATGCTAGGGGTCTACTACAGGCCACCTACCCAGGTAGATGAGGCTTTTTGTAAATAACTAACAAAATCATCCAAAGCGCAGGATTTGGTGGTGATGGGGGACTTCAACTATCCAGACATATGTTGGGAAACTAACACAGTGGTACACAGACTATCCAATAAGTTCTTGGAATGCACTGAAGACAACTTTTTATTTCAGAAGGTTGAAAAAGCTACTGGGGGGGAAGCTGTTTTAGATTTGATTTTAACAAATAGGGAGGAACTGGTTGAGATTTTTAAAAAAGAAAGGCAGCTTTGGTGAAAGTGATCATGAAATCATAGAGTTCATGATTCTCAGGAATAGTAGAATGGAGAACAGCAAAACAGAGACAATGGATTTCAGGAAGGCAGATTTTGGCAAGCTCAGAGAGCTGGTAGGTAAGGTGCCATGGGAAGCAAGACTAAGGGGAAAAACAGCTGAAGAGAGATGGAAGTTTTTCAAAGGGACATTATTAAGGGACCAAAAGCAAGCCATTCCACTACATAGTAAAGATAGAAAGTATGACAAAAGACTACCTTGGCTTAACCAGAAGATCTTGCATGATCTAAAAATCAAAAAGGAGTCTCATAAAAAGTGGAAACTAGGTCAAATTACAAAGGATGAATATAAGGAAATAACAGAGGCAAGATTAGAAAGGCAAAGGCACAAAATGAGCTAAATCTAGCTAGAGGCATAAAGGGTAACAAGAAGACATTCTACAAATATATTAAAAGCAAGAGGAAGACCAAGGACAGGGTAGGCCCATTGCTCAGTGAAGAGGGAGAATAATAACAGGTAACTTGGGGATGGCAGAGGTGCTTAATGACTTCTTTGTTTCAGTTTTCATCAAGAAGATGGATGGTGATCGGATGCCCAACATAGTGAATGCTAGTGGGAAGGTTAAGATAAAATTTAAAAAGAACAAGTTAAAAATCACTTAGAAAAGTTAGACATCTGCATGTCACCAGGGCCTGATGAAATGCATTCTAGAATACTCAAGGAGCTGATAGAGGAGGTATCTGAGCCTTTAGCTATCATCTTTGAAAAATCATGGAAGACAGGAAAGATTCCAGAAAACTGGAAAAGGGCAAATATAGTGCCCATCTGTAAAAAAGGGAAATAAGAACTACCCAGGAAGCTACAGACCAGTCAGTTTAACTTCTATTCCAAGAAAGACAGTGGAGCAAGTAATTAAGGAATTAATCAGCAAACACCTGGAAGATAATAAGCTGATAGGTAACAGCCAGCATGGATTTGTAAAGAACAAATCATGTCAAACCAATCTGATAGCTTTCTTTGATAGGAAAGTCTTCTGGATAAGAGACAAATGGTGGACATGGTATACCTAGACTTTAGTAAGGCATTTGATACGGTTTTGCATGATATTCTTATCAATAAATGAGGCAAATACAACTTAGATGGGGCTACTATAAGGTGGGTGCATAACTGGCTGGATAACTGTTCTCAGAGAGTAGTTATTAATGGTTCACAATCCTGCTGGAAGGGCATAACAAGTGGGGTTCTGCAGGGGTCTGTTCTGGAACTGGTTCTTCATCAACTATTTAAATATTGGCATAGAGAGTACGCTTATTAAGTTTGCAGATGATACCAAGCTGGGAGGGGTTGCAACTGCTTTGGAGAATAGGGTCATAATTCAAAATGATCTGGACAAATTGGAGAGATGGTCTGAGGTAAATAGGATGAAGTTTAATAAGGACAAATGTTAAGTACTCCACTTAGGAAGGAACAATCAGTTTCACACATACAGAATGGGAAGTGACTGTCTAGGAAGGAGTACTGCAGAAAGGGATCTAAGGGTCATAGTGGACCACAAGCTAAATATGAGTCAACAGTGTGATGCTGTTGCAAAAAAAGCAAATGAGATTCTGGGATGCATTAACAGGAGTGTTGTGAGAAAGACACAAGAAGTCATTCTTCTGCTCTACTCTGCACTGATTAGGCCTCAATTGGAGTATTGTGTCCAGTTCCGGGCACCACATTTCAAGAAAGACTGGAGAAATTGGAGAAGGTCCATAGAAGAGCAACAAGAATGATTAAAGGTCTAGAGAACATGACCTATGAAGAAAGACTGAAAGAATTGGGCTTGTTTAGTTTGGAAAGGAAAAGATTGAGAGGGGACATGATAGCAGTTTTCAGGTATCTAAAAGGATGTCACAAGGAGGAGGGAGAAAAATTGTTCTCTTTAGCCTCGGAGGATAGGACACAAAGCAATGGGCTTAAACTGCAGCAAGAGAAGTTTAGACTGGACATTAGGAAAAACTTCCTAACAGTCAGGGTGGTTAAACCCTGGAATAAGTTGCCTAGGGAGGGTGTGGAATCTCCATCTCTGGAGATATTTAAGAACAGGTTAGACAGACATCTATTAGGGATGGTGTAGACTGTACTGGGTCCTGCCATGAGAGCAGGGGACTAGACTCAATGACCTCTCAAGGTTGCTTCCAGTTCTAGTGTTTTGTGATTCTATTACTCCTCTACTAGAGTCAATGAGAACATGGTTAGTGAATATTAACATACAGGGCTTATCTTTGCTATTTCAGGCTCTAAGACAATAGGGACTAGGAAGGAATTCTGTCTCATGCAAAACCTCCCTTGCAGAATTGACTAGCTGAACCACAAGGAGTTTCAACTTCCCTGAAGAATCAAATACTGGTAGAACACTAAATGTGGAGCACTAGACTTTAAAAGCTACATTTGGGAGCTGCTCCACAAAACACGTTCCCATATTTCTGAAACTGAAGACAGACGATTCACATTATTTTTCAAACTTGGATCCATTAGTATTTTATTGTAGATGATATGCCAATCACGCTTACAAAGTCCTTCAAGAAGCTCCATTTTGAAGATGGTCTTAATAATATATGTAAGAGCATTTTACCTGTAGTACTCATATTATTGATCTAACACCATTAAGGTTTACAGCATTTTTAAAAACCCATTACCTTCCTGTGTATTAGCTCTCACTAGCAAAAAACACACCACTTTTTCTGTTAAAGGCTGGCAGACATCAACACAAAAGGCAATTCTATCTGCTATAGTGTCTGCCTGACGGCTTGATAATGTCAATCAATAAGTAAATTCACTTTCTTACAGTTACTTGTAAACAAGAAGTCTGCTACTGATTCATATGCAAATAGAGAGATACAAAAATCAGAAATGAAAGATATTCTGACATTTTAATGCTTTGAATAGAAATACATTTAGTAAAATGTACTTTACAAAGGGAAGAGTGGCTGGAGAGTACTAGTATGGATTTACTACATAGGAAAAGGGGCAGTATGAGCAGCAGGTCATCACAAACACTGGTGAATCATGAAAGAAAGGCCTGTCGAGTTTCAGATAAGGCTGGCACTTGATGATGATAAATTACTTACTAAGTGCTTTTGTTGAACCATTAGGGAAATCCCTTTCCTCTTGCTTCCCTTTCCATTCACCCAGCAGGGAACACTAAATCCGTATTTTAAAAATCTCACACACAATTTTTAAAGGACCACAGTTCAGCAGAAATCAGATCAATATATGGATGTTGACTTGGGATTCATTGCTCTGCAAAAAACAAAAATAACACAAAATACACACACACAAAAACAATATGTTACAAGTGTGGAAGTGCTTGTACTTTCTTCAGTTTGTGATTCCTACAAGCAATTTTGCTGTCTGAGGGGAAGGTTGCCATTAAAGTAATACAGCCAAATGGGTGAACCTCAAAATATTCAGAGTTCATGAGTAATGAGTTAGGAAGTATATCTGAACCCCTTGAGAGAGGTCTTAAGAATTTCCAGTATTTCCAAGAAATCCTACAAGTCAACATTTGGGAAATGTCGGCCTCATGTCTTGCGGGGGTGGGAGGGGGCAGGAGAAGACCAGTGAATGAGAAAATGGGAAAAAAATCAAACTAAATATTAGCCAAACTGTGTCAAATCACAATTCAGTTCTTGTTCAATTCAAGCTTTGTTACAATCAGAGAGCAGTAATTATTTGAAGTTCTGTTTTAGTTGAGATAATTAAGTG
The DNA here is from genome assembly GCA_019425775.1 of Rafetus swinhoei. NCBI lineage: Eukaryota > Metazoa > Chordata > Testudines > Trionychidae > Rafetus > Rafetus swinhoei. The sequence goes on from CM033434.1 coordinate 16,719,797, forward strand.
CCTATTTAGGTTGGAAGTGTCATCAGAACAGGATCTCCCTTAAGATAACCCACGATTTTATTTCTTATCCAAGGTGGAAGTTGCACAAAAAACTGCTTTGTTTATGGCATTTGAACTCTTCCAGCTAGAAACCAAAAGTCCAAATACACTTATCTATTTTAGATACCACCAAAGGAATCACTTAAATTGATACTCTCAACCTTCTCTGTCCAGCTCTTCAGCTGTAGCCCAAATGATGCAGTTCAGATTAACTCCACACTAAGAACTTTTTTCTTCTATCTTAACCATTTAGTCCCAGGACTGAAGAAAAAAAAAAAAAAAAAAACCTGTAGCATCCAGTCTATGCAAAGGCCTCTGGAACAGTGGACATACAGAGTTCTTGGAATTACTGATCACAATGGTGATATCAATGCTAGTTTCCACTGCACAAGAAATACATAGGGCTTAATTCAATGTGAAAGACGCTTGCAAAAAATTAGCAACTTACTATTTTCAGTACTAAATATAGCAACTCCAATACAGTAAAAAAAAAGATATTATATTGCATTTTCTTTGGTGTAGTACACTAAAGTAGTGTATCAAACCAACACATAGCACATATGTAGTAGTAAACTTTGAAGTTAAGGATAAATATATACTATAACCCATTAAAGATAAAATGTTGTACTATCAGCTTGAATGTCAATGGGAGTATGGCATACAGCATCCATTAGTGCATAAATAGTACATGAAGCCATTACATAGTTTCCACCTATTAACATAACTGATAATACTGGGAGTAGAAAATCAATATTTTGAAGTCTCAAGGGGGAGAGGAAATTGTAGACCACACACATTCATGATATTTCATGCAACAGCATGACTGCAAGTCATATAACTTTGTTTTGTGTTTTTTCATTATAGATGTTGGTGTTCACCAAGTGCCTCCAAAGCGTCACATTCACTGCTTCCATTTTTAATTTGGCCATATGAATTTTTTGGTCTATCTAGAGTGACCAAAGTCTTAACTCTAGAGTGAGCGTGTAATAAACTATGGGTTATATCTTTGCTTATGAAACTGTCGTTTCATTTAACTCAGCAGAAGTACAGTGATTTACACAAGCTCTAGATCTGCCTCTAAGCATGTGTGTGTGCGCATTATATATATACCTCTCTTTTTGGCCTCTAAAACTAGCTTATATTTCCCTTATCATGTAAGACTTTGCCACACAAGTCTTCCAATAGAAGTCAAGGGGACTATTTGAGGAATAAGGCACTATCCCGTGTGAACAGGAGTTTCATAATCCAACCCTACATGTTTTGTTAGTCTATAAAGTGCAACAAGACCAGTTTTTGTTTTAAGTTTATCCTACATTTTTCAGTGTTGCAAAGAGCACATGAATACACGTCTGAATATGTATAGACAGGGTGACAATATCTAAGTCTTCAGCCTGTACAACATGTCATGAAAAATTAAAGGCTAAGATTTTCAAATGTGGGTGCTTATAGAACAGTATGTGTGACAGGTTCAGTCACAAACATTTTCTTGAGACTGTCACTTGATGGGCTAACCATACCACTGAGCCTGCCTACCTAGCCTCCTTGGGTACCCTATCTCTCTGTCCTGCTGTGCCAGAACCTCTAGTCTCAGCCAGCAAAGGGCCAGAGTTGGGGTCACAACCATCAACAGAGCAACACAGTTACTGAGAGCATCTCAGCTCTAGGAAGGATCAGTCACAGGGACTTGACACAGTATCCAGGTGCACAGCCCTATTGAGACTAGAACCCCACATAAAGTTTTATATAGAGCAAGTTATTTGCCCCTTTTCATAGAATCATAGAATCATAGAACCATAGAGCTGGAAGAGACCTCAGAAGGTCATCAAGTCCAGCCCCCTGCTCTAGGCAGGACCAATCCCAACTAAATCAACCCAGCCAGGGCTTTGTCAAGCCGAGACTTAAACACCTCTAGGGATGGAGACTCCACTACTTCCCTAGGTAACCCATTCCAGTGCTTCACCACTCTCCTAGTGAAATAGTTTTTCCTAATATCCAACCTGGACCTCTCCCACCACAACTTGAGACCATTGCTCCTTGTTCTGCCATCTGTCACTACTGAGAACAGCCTTTCTCCATCCTCTTTGGAACCTCCCTTCAGGAAGTTGAAGGCTGCTATCAAATCCCTATTTTTATCAATGAAAGAGAGATATGCACAGCCCCTCCATGTAACAATTATTTACACTCGAACTAAATTTAAAAAGTGATTTATTAAATATAAAAAGTTGGATTTAAGTGGTTGCAAGAGATAACAGACAGATCAAAGTAAGTTACTAATCTAATCTAAATAAAAAAGGTTCAGAAAAGGGCAACACAATTATTTGGGGTTTGGAACAGGTCCCATATGAAGACAGATTAAAAAGACCAAGACTTTTCAGCTTAGAAAAGAAGAAACTAAGGGGGGGATATGATAGAGTTCTATAAAATCATGACGGTTGTGGAAAAAAGTGAATAAGGAAAAAGATATTTGCTTGTTCCCATAATATAAGAACTAGGGCTCACCAAATGAAATTAATAGGTAGCAGGGTTAAAACAAACAAAAGGAAGTTTTTCTTTATGCAGCGTATTCAACCTTTCCAGAGGAAGTTGTGATGACTTGGACTTTAACAGGGTTCAAAAAAGAGCTAGATAAATTCAGAGAGGTTAGGTCCATCAATGGCTACTAGCCAGGATGGGTAGGAATTGTGTCCCTAGCCTCTCTTTGCCTGGAAATGGATGACAGGAGAGGGATCATTGAGGATTACCTTTTCTGTTCACTCCCTCTGGGGCATCTGGCATTTGCCACTGTTGGCAGACAGGATACTGGGCTAGATGGACGTTTGGTCTGACCCAGTATGGCCGTTCTTAATACATCAGCTAAAGTTATCAAATCTTGAAGATGGTTTATTAATCTAGAACACGAATATGTATATTTAATATGCTTCCAATGACTTCATACTGACATGAAAGAACAACAACGTTAAGTCCCCATGGCAGTGTAAGACTATTATATAGTATGATGCTGGCCAAGTTTGTCTAATTTCTGAAGTGACTGGGCACAATTATCACAACTATGCATACAAATATTTGTGTGAACAAATAGGAAAATATGGACTGCTACTTAAACATCAGGCATTCCAGTTGTCACTTTGGGTACGTCTAGACTACAGGCTTTTGTCGACAGAAGTTTTGTCGACAGATACTGTCGACAAAGCTTCTGTCAACAAAGAGCGTCTAGACTACATCCAGTTCTGTCGACAAAGCAAGCCGCTTTGTCGACATGACGGTGTGGATGCAAAGGACAGTGTAGATGCAATAACGCCTTCTGTCAACAGAACTCTGTCGACAAAAGGTGTTATTCCTCGTAGAAGGAGGTTTACAGCCGTCGACAAAACTGCTGAGTTCTGTCGATGTTATGTCGACAGACTTCAGCGGCAGTGTAGACACAGGTATAGTTTTGTCGACAAAAGTCCACTTTTGTCGACAAAACCCTGTAGTCTAGACACACCCTTTATATTTGACTGATATGCACATGTGAATTCAACATTCTGAAGCCCAGATAATCACTGGAACCACCTTATCTTAAGATGCTCAGAGATAAGTTCTTAGTTTGAGAATTCCATTTTGCAGCTGATGTTATGTCAATTGAAGATTGATCCCCAAAAGTCGTTCTTTCCTCTGACCTCAGTAGACTTTGGATGAGGCTTTTACTGTCTTTTGCATAATTACAAGCTATAATAAGTATGTTTTCCTCTTTTAATGGTATTAACTGTGCTCCCTGAGATCAGTGTAAAACACATGACTGTTTAACATCTACTTTCATGCTATGGCAATGTTTTTTTACTAGACTGGGCTGGGATCCAATTAAACTCAAAGGATGTTTCACCATCACCTTAAGTGACAATAAGATTGCCCATATACTTGTAAATTGTTGCCTATAAGGCTAACCTGCTTGTTTATAGATATATATTTTCTAATAGATTTCTTATGCATGTTTGGTTATTTCTTCTATTAAGTTTACTAGGTGTATGTCTACACTTGCACCCTCTTTTGAGAGAAGGATGCAAATGAAGACATTTGAAATTGCAAAGGAAGCCAGGATTTAAATATCCCGCACTTCATTTGCATATTCGTGTTATGGCGCTATTTCGAAATAACTAGCACTGTTAGAGGCAGTTATTTCGAGAGAAAACCCTTCTCTTGAAATAACCCTTATTCCTTATACAATGAGGGTTACCAGTTATTTCGAGAGAAGGGTTTTCTCTCAAAATAACCGCATCTGTTATTTCGAAATAGCGCTATTTCGAAATAGCTCCATAACACGAATATGCAAATGAAGTGTGGGATATTTAAATCCCAACTTCATTTGCAATTTCAAATGTCTTCATTTGCATCCCTCTCTTGAAAGAAGGTGCAAGTGTAGACATACCCTAGAAGATTTACCCAGCATTGCTCGGGTCCTTCAGGGCCTGGACCTGGAAATATGGGTGTGTGTGAAGGAGTCAGAGTTTGAGTGTGTGTGTGGGAAGGGGGGGGCCTCAGGGCAGGAGGAGACTGCTGTTGTAGAGGATACTGGAGTCATGGTTGGGGAGTGAGGAGCAGCTCAGAGCTGCAGGCATGTGTGTGTGTGGGGGGGGGAAGGGGATGTGTGTGCAAGAGCTGACAGAGGGTACACTGCCCGTGTGTCAGCTACCCAGAGATGGCCTGGCTGTGGTGGGGGCCATGCTGCCTGGGCGGCAGTTCCCTAGGGGCGGCTGCAGATACCCCAATGTATTATAGCTATCTTGGTCCACAGCTCTGGCCCCCTGCTGCCCCCAAGTGGTTATTACACAGTGTAACTGTCCCTACTAGCAGTCCCCTCCCTTTCCATGTTATGAAAAACAATCGCATTCAAGGTATATACAATTGTCCTGGCACAACTAAACCTTTACCTTGCCTTAAGTTATGATAAGAGGAAGCTGCATACCAAATTTGGTAGTCATAGCTCTTACTTTTTAGGAGGAGTTCTTGAACAAACAGATGGATACGTGGACAGACTCACTTGCTCACAGACAAACTCTCTCAGGTATATGGTAGGTAGTTGGGCTGAACACAAGGGACATAAAGGCCACATCCTTTACATTGAGCTAAGGCAAAGTTAGCATATCTATGTCTGTAATCTTTCACCCAGACAACAGTTGGCTTATATG